>JARUHQ010000025.1:6794595-8104990 GCA_029955515.1 Chrysomela aeneicollis
GCTGTGACAGGGCTATAAAGAATAATTTTATCTTCAGATTTTCTTGAATACTTGAAGATTCGTGGTGCAACTTACTACCGTGAATTGGCATACAAATAATGTCATAGCAATTTGATCAATATACAGGGTGTCCAGAGATGAAACCGACAAAACTTATGGGGTTATAGGTACTGCTAATATGATTGTGAAATGCCATATACAAATGTCCAAAATCGTTTCGTTACTGATAGAGTGATTTGTGAATTCATACAGAAAATTCAATCAGCCATATTGACTCCAGGGATTAGCCGATTGGGTTCGAATTTGGTGCATGAATTACACTGGAAGGCCTTAACAAGTAGCCCTTTGAACGGAACCAATATCAGGACCGGAATATTTATTTTCTTCCGCGTGGAGTTCTTGTAAGAATATTTCACCCTGTATAATGATTATCAAAAATTTGAACTCATATTCGAAATCTACGGAAAAAATCCTACAGGAAATAGTTTATAAAATGTATGGCATCATTTCTAATGAATTATTATTTAAAAAAAAATCCCACAACAAATTGATTGTTTGATGAGTTACCATCAGAAACTGGTTAATATAATGAATATTCACGATACCAAGACAAAAATATTGTTATTCTCTTCAATAAGTTCATAGTAAAATTTCATAAAATACTTGGATCACCCAAATTAACTGAGGAATTAGTTCGAAACAGGGCCGGAATGAGTCTTTTTTGTAGGTAATTAGTTTTTTTGAGAACAACTGACCTATTATAGCGATCATCAATAATCTGACCGCAGATTCGAAATCTAATGAAAAACTCTTATGCAAACTTGATTAAAAATACTGGACTGAATTTTCTGTATTATATTTACTTACTAAAGAATTTAAATTTATGATAATACATCACAACGCACAATAACTTTTTGTAATAAACATAACAAAACAGGAATTCATAAGAAACTCTTATCTACTGATAGTACAAAAAATATTCGAAGTGAAGCTCTCCAGCATCAATACATTTTTGAGATTGATTAGATTTCGAATCTGCAGTCAAATTATTGATAATTGCTATAATAGGTCAGTTATTCTCAAAAAAACTCATTACCTACAAAAAGGATTAATTCCGGCCCTAATTCGAATTTATGCCTCAGTAAATTTGGGTGATTCGAGTATTTTATAAAATATTACTACGAACTTATTAAAGAGAATTACATTATTTTTGTCTTGGTATTGTAAATATCCAATATATTAACCAGTTCCTGATTGTACCTGATCAAACAATCAATTTCTCAAGGGAAGAACATCAAAATAATAATTTTACAGAAATGGTGCCAGAAACTTTTTCAACAGTATCCTGTAGGATTTTTTTCGTAGATTTCGAATCTGAGCTCGGATTATTGATTATCATTATACAGGGTGAGTTATTCTCACAAGAACTTAACATGGAAAAAACAAAATATTCCGGTCCTGATATTGGTTCCGTTCAGAAGGCTACTTGTTGAGGCTTGCTAGTGTAATTCGTGCACCAAATTCGAACTCAATCGGCTGATCCCTGTATTTAATATGGCGGATTGAAATTTCTGTATATCAGTAACGAAGCGGTTTTGGACATTTGTATATGGCATTTCGCAATCATATTAGCAGTACCTATAACCCCATAAGTTTTGTCGGTTTCATCTCTGGACACCCTGTATATTTCGCATTCTATTTGAAGAAAATCGGTATAACTTTTTTTGAGTACGGCACTGATGACATTCCCATATTTCAATGGATAACGAAAACAATTATGTAACTTTTTTCTAACTGAACTACTTCTATAATTTTAACTTAAGTTATAGACCTTTACGGTCCTGAAAGTTAAGGATCCCCCTTTATTTTACGTCCTACAATTGAACTTTACTTGTTAAAAAAACCATTATGTTGGCATTAACGTGAGAGTATTCATTTCTGAAGTTATGTAGTAAAATTTCCCAAAAAATTCGAATTTTTATACGATCGAAGCTATCACGCCCCCAAGCGGTGGACATGAATTTTAAAAATATTTCCAGCAATTTTTCTTGGTCGATTTCCTCTGAAGGATTTTTTCCCTAAACTTCTACGATATCGATATCAAGTACTGTTTATTTCCATATTCAAGATGATATTTGAATACTTCTCCGACAATTCCTTATTGTGTGAATTACTATTTTAATGATTATTGATTATTTCAATTATTATTGATTGAATTAGTTTTGTTTCATAAAACAATTTTATTGATATTCTATACCATACGCCTTCTAGCGCCAGTAATCACGCAATCAGGAATACAGAACCATAGAAGTACGTAGTGCGCAAGCGCGTACGAGTTAGTGCGTCCTTGACTCCTTGTAAAATGTAAATAGTGCAAACATCTGTGACACTGTGATATGATGCAAAATGCAACTGATGCAAGCCGCTCATAAAACTGTAGCCGTACTCTTGAATGATCTCACCCGCTGTCATCAACATCATAAGACATGTATTGTAGAAATGGTTCGAGTTCCTAATTTTTATCAAAGTGAAATCAGAGGCGTATAAACGGGATATATAATACACCGCACGCTAACCGTTGCGCTATCATATATCGGAGGGATCCGGAAAGATTCGGTCAGAGGATTTGACTGATTTGAGGTTATGTCAAAGGTTAGGTTATGATTATTTGTTGTGTTGCTACTAATGTTGAAGATTTTTTAAGTTGAAATTATGTTGCGATTCAATTCGGATGATGATTTTGTCTACTACAAGAGGTTGTTGGTCAAAATAACTGCTTCCAATGCTTCATCCATTTTGAGCAATATAAATTCGCTATTACTTCTCGTTATATTAGTCGTTTGTTTATTTATAACCTCAGAACTGATCAAATGACAGGTGTGAGGTGATGACAGTGCGTTATAAGGCATAATTAACACACAGCATGCGGTATTTCTAAGTCGCGATATCTCTCTATTGTTACCAAAAAAGGAGCAAAAGAAGTCCAGATCGAGCACCTCGTCTGAAACCGACGAAAACAAGTCGGCGCAGACCGTCTACGAGGACGCCGTATCGACGGTGGACGAAGCGCCGCAGAGCAAGGCCGACGCCACCTTCGTCGCCCAAAAGGTGGCGCCACAGTCGCCGCCGCCGCCGCCACTCGACCGCACCGTCGTGGTGGAGAAGCCGAGGACGGAGCTGGTGGTGGAAAAGAAGGTGGGGGCGAGGACCAAGGAGGTGAAGACGCCGCCGTGCCCGAAGAGCAAGAAGCCGACCAAGGAGATGTTCAGCCCGTACGACAAGACGCCGCTCAGGAAGAAGGTGGAGGCGTTCGAGAAGCTGGAGGCGGCCGCTTTGCAGGAGAAGTGAGTGTTCCGATGAGTTGGGGCTTAGATCATCAAGGCTTACGCTAGATACGGCATCCAGGTTATTTTATTGGTAGATCCGGGGGAGGGGGGGTGCTAAAGTATTAGGCCATTGATTGGTCGTTCAAAGATTTTGACGATACACGCGTTAGTTTGACACAAATGTCACATGTTGTATTCTTTAGCGAGTTCAAGTGTCGATCGGGTCTTATTTACATAGTTTCAAGTGTTTTTCTTCGAGAAATCAGTTTGAAAGGTCGCATTTCCCAATGCCGAAGTGCTGTTTGATTTGCCCAAACACATTCTGTCAGATCTTGTATTCCATAATTCATAGGCATGTTGTTGGATTGGATAAGAAGTGGGAATAAGAACTGAAGGTAGGAAGAAGGTGGAGGCGTTCGATAAGCTGGAGGCCGCTTTGCAGGAGAAGTGAGTGTTCCGATGGGTTGAGGCTTCGATTATCAAGGGTTACGTAAGATACGGCATCCAGGGGTGCTATTCTCGAAATCATACGTAGCCGATTTTCGTTCGAATTTTGACAAATTGCGCATAGTTCTGACAAGATTGTATTCTCGAACCGTCTTTCGTATGCGAAAAATCTTATACGTTTTGACGCGTATGGGGTGTGTGTGTACGGAATTGAATATTTTCATACGAGTTTCAGCCGCTGACAGTGACATAATATAAGAAAATTGTGTTTAGTTCAAGTTTTGATGTAGATTTTTGAATATTAATTATTGTTTTAGTTGATATTTATCGTTTGCAGTTGTAAAATGGCCCATCTTCTACAATCTGATACATTTCCTGTAAAATAAATATTATCCCCTATATAATGTGGTCCTGCAAATCTCAAATAAGTTTGTAAAATGAATGAACATATTCTGTGATATGTTTAGGTACCTATATCAAATGTTTCTCATTGCCTTTCACCACTTCCAATCTTTTTTCGCTCCCGGCATAGCTTTCAATGTTTCTGCTAGTATCTCCATAAACCTCTCGCTTCTTTAAGTGAAATCATTTATGAACTTCCCTAGATGATTTTTCGAAACTCCACCAACTCCGCTTTCTGTTCCGGAGCAGGGGAACCCATTATTGAAGTTGCTGATGTGGTACTCATTATATCAACATATAAAGTTCTCAAAGTAAGATACAAACTATCCGCCAAAATATTATGGCTAATATGCACATCTAATAGTCACATGACCAGTTTTTGTTTATGTTTATCATTAAATATGGCGATAACATGTCTTATTTGAATTTTTTGATGAGAATGGAGAATTCTTCGGACGATAATTGAAATATTCTTATCAAATATCTTCAAAACGTCGCATTTCAACCTTTTCCGGAAAAAAAATTCAAGTGCTTAAAAAACGAGACTTGATATGGGGATTTAAAATTTAAAGCACCTTGTTCCTATTTCACCATTTGACAACATCGAATGCAGATATTTAACTGACGTGTACATCCATCCACTAGATGGCTGCTGTTGCAAGTAAAAATGAATTAAAATTAAAAAAAAATGCATTTCAACGCATAAATATTTTCGAATTTGGTTGAATGTTCGACAAATACACAATTTTCTGAAGTATTACTCCCATTTAGCTGTAGCTTAAATCAGGATAGTATAGTTGTAATAAGGTTCAACTCGAAATATTCCGTCATGTGGGACAACAGCACATCCGTCTCGATCAAATCGCGTTTCATTTCACCTAGGGGTCCCCAAAGCACGAAGACCAAACTGAGATCGGACACCGCCGGGCAACCGAAATTCAAACTGCTCACCCCGCTCACCGCAAAATTCATACCGAAATCGTGCAGCACGAACAAAACCAGCAAACTCTTGCCGAGCAGCAAGCTGGACAGGTCGTCGAGCAACGAGAGCACCTTCTCGGTGAAGTCCCTGAGTGCCCTCAAGTCCTCCCAGGCCGAATTCAGGGAGAGGGAGAAGCGAAGGGTGGAGAAGGAGCAGGAGGCGCTGAAGAAACGGGAGGCCATTCTGTTGGCGCAAATGGAAGAGAAGAAGAAGAAGAGGGAAGAGAAACAGTGGAAGGTTAGTGGTGTTGGATGAATTTATTTTTCCATGAAAAATTTACCCTTTTTGTGTAACATTTTCGTTGAGTACTGGATGCATTACACATTACACAAAGCAAGCTCAGCCCCGTGTGTAAGAGCCTTTATCTACTTCTATTAAATTATATATTCATTGTTCAATTGCTTTTCAGCAATAAATAGTATCTATAAACAAACAACGTGTGTTATGATAACTCACTTCTCTTAACTGATAATAGGGGAGCCCAAGCGGGGATTTCGGGATTTACGAAAGCGCGGCAGATTAATATACAGGACGATACCTTGTATCCGGTTAAGTACCTCCACCAAATATGAGCTCCATATATAAGGCCGCCCGTGAAGGATAAAGGATCAGATTTCCGCAAGCCGAAATAATAAAAAATCGTCGATAAAGTTTAATGCGTGCAGTTGGGTGATGCCCATATTTCCCTTTCCGCGTTTCTACTCCTCTCTCACTTTTTCTCTATCTATTACTCTCTCACTCCCAGGGCCGGATAAAGGGGAGGGCTATAGCGGCTCAAGCCCAGGGCCCCGGATTCTGCAAGGGCCCCCATAATATGGAATAAAAGGTTTATTCCAAATGCTACTACACTTGTATAATAATGAATAGAAATTGATATTGTTATTATATTGATATTTTTGTTCTGATTCAGCGTCAGATCTGCTATATTTATGGAAACTATGATTTCTACTGCCTAATCGGGTAATGTATAATATTGAGAGTTCTTGATGATAGAAAGAGAGAGAGTGATAATGATATGGACAATAAATTCAATTTCTTATTCGACCAGGGATCTATGAACAAGAGAAAAATCGAAGAGGATATTATGAACCTCGCGATCAGTTAAGTCAACCTTATTAATAAAAACTTTTAAACAAATCAAGTATTTTTCGAAAGGAATTGAGTAACAAAAAGGCACTTGACAAATCAATAAACTTCGGAAAGAGAGAAGATCCTTAGAACACACTGTTATTTTCACAAATGCTCCAATGCATATCAGTAGACATTTTCACTTCATCAAATTATTTCCTTATAAATACAAGTATACTACTTAAAAAACATACACTTATTTATTTGCATGCTATTTCCTGAGCTTCTCAATTAATTAAGTTCAATGATTTAAAGAATTGAAAAAATTATTTTTGTCAGATTAGACGAATCCCTTTAGATGATCGTCAGATTATGAGACAGCACGTCTAGAACATAAAGATGAACCATATATATCTTAATCTGACGCGCTTGAGTATTTCAAAATGGCGAATTTTTTTTGCACATCATAATAATGGCCGCGAGTTTGCGTCAGATCGAAATCGTCAGATTATTGAATGAGAGCTTTTTTTTGGTGCACTTAACACCCCCTTAGAAAACCTGACTCGCTCGATGACATTTTTTTTCCATTTTTAACCCTTACGTACAACCACCCGTATCATGCAAATGATCAGATAAACATATGTACATTATTAAAAATACGAAAAAATAGGACATTGATGCTATCAATATCTGACGCGCTCGAGTATGTCCATGCAACAGTATTTTTTTACATATTTAAAAATCTATAGCCGCTTCCTCCACTATCACTATAATACGCTATAACAAATCAAATATCAAGGTGGCTCTGTGCATCTGTACAAGCGGAGGGGAGTAATGTTTCTTGAATTATTTTGACGTTTTCTAATTGAGTTAAAACCTGATTATTGTGAATATTTTGCTTAAAAAGATTAATTCCGATAGTGAAGATGAATTATTATGTACACCTCCAGAAATAAGTCAAGCAGCTTATGTTACCATACAGAATTCATTGCCCGAAGAATCCCAAAACAAATATAAAGGTGTGTACAAAAATGTTCAAGATTGTTGTAGCAATAAGAACATTTATTCATCGTTTACCTTAGTATTTATTGTGATAGTCATAGATAAAGTATAGTATTCAACTTGCGGTAATTGTCATAACTCCCTTGATGAATTATAGCACTCGCCTGCGGCTCGCGTGAGTTATGCGTGAGTTATGACCCACATTACTGCTCGTTAAATAATATACTATCAGCCAATCAGCGACAATGTAGATTCATTACCTACAAAACAATTGACACCAGTTGTACAAAATTAAAATGGAATATGGGGCATGCAGTAGTGCAATATTTGAATCAGACTCGCCATGAAATATCATAATTTGACAGTACCTTCCTGGGGGGATTTAACTGACTTTTTGTTCAAATGTATTCATAAAGCGGAAACGAATTCAACTGCATTCCATTAGAAGTACTAAAAGCTGCCAGTTTGAGTACAATCTATAATATTTCTATCAGAAATTTATCAACTTAATTGAAAAGAAAATGTTCAAGTGATGTTAAAATTTTTCTAATAAAAGGAAAGGGTTCGTAGCTCAGTGTGGCTCAGTTGGCTAATTAGTGCTTGCGCACGCATATAAAGCACTAATTACGTCGCACCCCGAAATTTTGCCCCCTTTGAAATTTTAATAACTTTTCTGCTTTTAACAATTATTGAAATTCTGTTTACACTGTTCGCTAGCTCAGTCCTTCGATCAGCTATAATCTCGTACTTTTTCGTTACATGAGGTTTATTCCATAAATTTGCTACAGGATGTTTTTTGAAACTGTGCAATATTTCTGAATTTTAAAAATGATTCTTAATGAAGAAAAACATTTCCTCAACTTTGACAGCAGAGGCATAAAGATGAACTAATTAACTTGAGCCATCTCCATAATTCTCTTCTTATCTTTTTCATTTACAGAGTGATCTCAAAAAAATCAATTTTTTGGTTTCACAGTCTTAATTATTTTCCTCTTCAACAGATTTTCAAAATCTCAGGATCATTATGAAGTTAAAACGTTAGATGGGAGATTATGAAGGTCAGAAAGAAAAAATCGTTTGTGCGAAAAGTGCTATGGAAAGAAACGCCAGTAATTTTGTTTGGAAAACTAAATTCTGCCATCTAAATATTGTCACAGGTCTTCCTTTGTGTCCACTTTCAGAATTTGTATTTTTTATTTAAAGGCTCAATTACAGAGAGAAATTCTGGAAAAGGATAAACAAAAGCAATTGGAACAACAGCAACGCAGGGATGAAGAAAAATTCAAGCAAGTCATCGCTGAGAAAGAAGAAAAACTGCAAAAACAGAAAGAAGAAGCAGAGAAGAAAAGACTTATTGCAAAGAAGAAAGCACTAGTCATCAAACAGCAAGAAGAGAGGTAAGTCAATACATGTTGGAGGATCATCAATTTTATGCTTATGGTGGAATTCAAATGAAGACACATCTTATTTGTGCAGGTTAATAAATTAATTATTGTATTTTATGATAATAACTATTTCTTACGTCCACATATGGAAACGTCATAAAGCACACTATTTGTTGTTTCAAAAGTAGCTCATATCACTTAAAAACCGCATGGATAGAAACAATTAGGTGAATTAGTTGTTACTCACGTCCCCATAAGCATTTATGTTGCTTCACATTGATATTTATTGAATTTTTTCGGATTGTAAGGAGAATTCTCAACTAGTTTACTCAAATAGAGATTAGCCCTTCCGTTGGTCGGGCTATAAACTTTTTGTCTGGGGATTTAAAATACCATTCTAGTCCCTAGGTGTATAATATACTATTTGAATCTATCATCAACGGCCTTCGGTTATCGCATGTAATACAACAATTGTATTGATTTTTTTTTAAAAGATATTATCGAAACAAAAATTCCTTCGATTTTGAGAAACCACACTCGCGCTGTGCTCTCGTGTAGTTTCCAAGCAACATGATTTGTTTTGAAAAAGATAATAAAATTTCGATAATCATCAATAACACAAGTTGTATTTGTTCAGATTATTTCATGAATAAAATCAAAGCAATTTTGATGATTTCCTATTTTAAACGTACAGTTTATGGAATTAGATATTTTGATTATGCATTGTAGTTCGACACAAGAAGATTCGTTATGAAACCAACAATACATTTATGCCATTGTATGATGTAGGTAAGATTACCTAAGCACTAGGTAATATTGAGCTAAATTCATTATGATTGTTGTCACAATTTGTGTGGTTAGGTTACATCAGATTAATTCTAATTCTATTAATGCTGAAATTGTCTAGAATTTGTGGAAAATGAAGTGGATACACATTAATAGTGTGTGTTTATCATGGTTCAGACGAAAATTTGGTGTAGTGGCATTCATTTATTTACGAGGGAATCGGAAAATACTATGACAGATTGCAACTAGTAAGTCGTTGTTTAATTAAACTACCCTACTGCCTACGAATCAGAAAGCGAAACCTACAGAAACGAAAACACAGCATGTAGGTATCCAATAGCCAATCAGGAGCCGAAATACAAAATCGAAAACATGGTGTTATTGCTTATCAACAAAATCATTTCAACCAATCAAAAAAGTGTATTTTAGGATGAATGAAATAATCACGATAACTTCATCTCCAATCATTGATTCCACAGAGAAGCGAGAATGGCTACAGAGAAGGAGGCGAAAGTGGCCACTTTACAGGCTGCTAAACTGGGTGCTGAAAGAGTCGATTCTGCAAGGGCGATCAGAACGAGACCGCAGCAAACGGATAGAAAGGCCCTTCCTCAGTACATGATAAACAAACCACCATTGTTGCCTACAGACGACTGTTACGATTCAGATTCGTCAGAATATGGAGCAGATTACATGGTGCCTGATTGGGCCAAAGGTATGTATTCTCTGGTTGCTCAGAAATATATGAAATTTATTTTTTTTACGAATTGGTACGAAAAATGCAGGGCTTACGAAGGAATATCCAGTGTGTTATCTCAATTTAAATGATATATTCCTGCGAACCGGGCATTTTAAGTCGCAGGAATTTTTCAAGATTGAAATATCGGTGATTGAACTTCATCAAAATTTGAGAGTTGCTAATTAATTTCTCTGTATACTCTCAATTTTTTATTTAAATTGTAATAATTCAAAATGAAGCACCCGATTGTATGAAAAATACGTGAAAATTATCTGTCCATTTTAATAATTTTTTTTGCAAGCTAAAGTAGGAAATCATAATAATTGATTACAAATTGAAATATATCTATACATAGGTGTGCACAAAAATCGGCCACAGCTGTAACTTCTGAATCATTCGAGATCGAAATTTGAAATTTGGTGGGTAGCAACTATATGATTTTGTTCATTTTTTGAAGGGAAGAATTGTATTCCATCACTTCCGGTCTAACCGGAAGTGACCCCAACTTTTGATTTTCAAATGGAGCCCCCTGTATATTTTTCCATTTTTAGATTCAGGGTATCATTTTACATACACCAGTAGTTTAACCGGATCAGAATGTCAAAAAAATTTCCTCGATATGTTTTAATGTTTGAACAGTGTGCCCATCAATTGGTAATAGTAATCAAGTAAATCAATTTCAATGTGACAGTAACATCCAATAAGGTGTCAGCAATGCATTGCACAAAATGGGGGTCAATTTGAGTATTTGTTGTTATTAATTTTTTATCGCCCCTCTTTCTATGCCACTGAAAATAATGAAGATTGATGTGGAGTTCATTTTGTTGTTCTTTCTGTTTCACAAAAAATTATCCGGAAAAACTACTGGTGTATGTAAAATGATACCCTGAATCTAAAAATGGAAAAATATACAGGGGGTTCCATTTGAAAATCAAAAGTTGGGGTCACTTCCGGTTAGACCGGAAGTGATGGAATACAATTATTCTCGACAAAAAATGGACAATATCATATAGTTGCTACCCACCAAATTTCAAATTTCGATCTCGAATGATTCAGAAGTTACAGCTCTGGCCGTTTTTTATGCACACCTCTGTATATATAGTTCTAACATTTTAACAGAACGCATGTTTTGATGAGCTTCAAAGGCAATCCTTCGTTTCTTAGATTTTATTTTCCATACTGTCCTCTTTTGTTACTTATATATGTATTGTTTATAACCATTTTCTACACGGGAGACTTATTTTTATTGTCCTGATGATAACAGAATAAACTGTCGAAACGTTGGCTATTAAATATAGAAATACATCGAAATTCACCAAAGGAGGTCGTCAACTATATCGAATATATCTAAATAAATTTTCTGAATTTTGGGTACGGGGATGCTGGGATATATACATCTAAAATACTTCTGCACTGTTGCCAAATCTACTGTTACCAAAAACAATCTTCGAAATTTCAAATAAAATAACTCATATGTTATTGTATTTTCGAACTGTTTTGGACAAATGATTATTTTATGACTTTCGACGGCAAAAACAGCATCATTATAAAATCTGATATTTTTCTGGCCATCACTGTCATAAAGCTGCAATTTTTACTGCGACTTGATGAAATATAGGTGTCTGAAAAATTACGGATATATTAAATTAATGTTATACAGGATGAGAAAAAACATGAGTCAAACTGTGGTAAAAATAACCCTCAAAAAGTAGATTTTTTTAAATGGAACTATGTATTTCATTTTGTCCATGAATCAAATCCTCAATTACCTGTCAAATGATATGTTTACACATTTTCAGATCAGTGCCATTTTCAAAATGTTTCATTATAAATTTCAAAGTTGGTTTTAGTAACACAAAAACTGGAAACAGTGCTGAAATGAAATACATATCTTCAAAAGCTAGATCCCAGCATCCCTTGACCGCAACAAAAATTTAAAAACTATATTTCTTTCCGTTCTCTAGATTCTTAGCCATCTAGTTAGGTCTACCCTGTAGAAACTAGAAACCGTATGGGGTGGGAAAATTTAAAGATACAAAAAAATGGAGGACGCATTCTCTATCTCTTTTTTCGGTACAAATTCGATTTTTCGACTTTTAGACACGTGAATATCAAGTTTATTTGTAAAGTTCTGATAATATGAAAACATTTATACCTGAAGATATTATTTTCTGTATAAAATCCTGTGGGGTCGGAAAAATTTAAAAAATTGTGCAATTCCGAGTTATAGCCTAAAGTTGTATTTTCCAAATGGAAACGAATTTTTTTCCTTTTCCAACCATGCATCATAAATGTGGGTCGCTAAGTGTAAGTAGCGAAAATAATAATCAGATGCAGCATCAATCTGACAAATTGGCAAGATCAGCCAGCTTTGAGAGAGGAAAAAATATGTCTGCCCTAGTGTTGTCTCTTTCCAAACACATTATAAATGTGTTATTGAATTTCTTCTCTTTATTTACTTTATTTACGTCGCAATCATAAAATTTTCGTTATTTTAAGTTGCAATCTTGAACAAAGACAACACTAGGGCAGACATATTTTTTCTCTCTCAAAGCTGGCTGAACTTGTCAATTGAAATTGTAATTCAATCTTCAGCGTCTTCGGTGTTGTAATTTTTCTACCTAACCTAACTTTTCGATAATTGCATTATTACGTTGTTTTATTTCTGAAAATATATCAGATGCAGTATTACAATTTTTATTACTTTTTCTTTTCCAAGCATCTGTAAAAGAAGTAATTTTCGTCACCTACAGTTTGCAGGGATATTATTCATTAAATAATAGGGTCGGGAACTATTTGAAATATTTTTTATCTAAGAAGAGCATAACTGTTTTTGTGGTGAATGCGCTTTTGCGGCAGTTCGATTAGCGATTTTGCTTGACCAGTCAGAAGACGAAACGTAGTAAAAAGCATCACGCAAAAGGTTTGGTTGTGAATCCCGCTTTACACATCGAAAGCGACCTGACATTACCTGACTATGAGTCATAAGGTCTGTTCGCTGTGTCTCCATTAACTACACTATTGTACAGAATAGTAGATTGTGTAACACTGATACCGTTCGGTGATTTCCCGTGTACACTACACTATGTTCGTTGTTAAAATGTTGTAGCACGAAAAAACCAGTTGTTACAATCGATAGAGGAGAGGTCTGTTCGCTGTGTCTCCATTAACTACACTATTGTACAGAATAGTAGATTGTGTAACACTGATACCGTTCGGTGATTTTCCGTGTACACTTACACTATGTTCGTTGTTAAAATGTTGTAGCACGAAAAAACCAGTTGTTACAATCGATTTTGAGGAGGTGTGATAAGTGTAGTGCAAATGGATATTGGATAATATGAGGTTAGATGTATATAACGATATATTTTGAAAACTTATTCAACAAAGTACGTAATGGTTATATTTGTTACCCGGGAATCTTTTGTCCCCATTTACGAAAGCATCAAAAGAATTGACATCAATGCTATTGATTGATCGTCAGATGAACTTGTCAACAATTCATCGTCCGAATTCGCAATGATATTCTCTATTATTTCATCATCACTGTGCATTTTTGATACATTCAGAAGATTCACAAGCAACAAATAAATACAAAATAATTATAAGCATAACCTCCAAATCAAAATCCTAGGATTAGCATAAAGCAGAATAGAAGCACCGAACAGATGTTGAACTAATTACACTCCACTTCACTACACTCATCTACAACGACCAGTGGGTGTAAGAAAATGTAGTGTACAATATAAATTTCATGCATAAACAGCGAACAGACCTGAGGTGTGATAAGTGTAGTGCAAATGGATATTGGAAAATATGGGGTTAGATGTATATAATGATAAAGATATATTTTGAAAAATAAAACAACTTCTTCGACAAAGTACGTAATGCTTATATCTGTTACCCGGGAATCTTTTGTCCCCATTTACGATAGCATCAAAAGAATATTGACATCAATGTCATTGATTGATCATCGTCAGATGAACTATCAACAATTTATCGTCCGAATTCGCAATGATGATTTCATCATCACTGTGCATTTTTGATACATTCGAGAGAGATTCACAAGTCATAAATAAATGCAAAATAATTATAATCATAACCTCAAAATCAGAATCCTAGGATTAGCATAAAGCAGAATAAAAGCACCGAACAGATGTTGAACTAATTACACTCCACTTCACTACACTCATCTACAACGACCAGTGGGTGTAAGAAAATGTAGTGTACAATATAAATTTCATGCATACACAGCGAACAGACCTATAGTCATGACTCCCATTTGTTAGAGGGATGGTGATACCGTCGGAGACAATGATAACACGGGCGACTATATCAACAATATTGGCATCCGAACAGTTCTAATATCTTCACTAGACTAACTGTAACTCATCCTCTTTATCGGGATGAGTCGAACAATTATCAGTTGTGTGAGTCTTCAAAATATGAAACATAAGTACAACGTAACTACTCTAATCCTATGGAAGTGTGAATCAACCACCCACATATACCAAGTGTCCTAACACATTTGAGATAATAGAACTTCAGACCATGACTCAAAAGTGCACCTTTTTCTTCCACCATGTGAATCTGAATTATTCTTGTGATAACTTGACCACTTCACTCAAGTTATCGTTGAAATAAAACCATTCGATGTTGAATAACTTAGATACGTTTATTCCCAAAAGTTACGGGGAGAAAACGAAACAATTCAACTTACTCCGAAGAGAGTCTAATTTCTAATCTCTTCTTCTAATAGTATATCATGATGTCCTAAAAACAATATAATGCATAATAATCAAAGTTCTTATAACAATATTCACCTTGAAAGGTGTACTCGATATTTTCGGTGTTCTACTTACTGATGTTTTGTTTTACTTCACGTTTTAAGTATATCTATAATATTTCATCATCCAGTACATTCTTATACGTTTGCAATGGGCGTATGTGTTTGGTGACCGGCTGATGAGGATTCTTTTTTTTTTCAGAAGGGGCACTGATGGATAGCCTGAGGCTACAGAATGCCGTGCCGGAAAATTTGAAAAACACATTCTTCTGCCGGCAAACGCACACTCCGGACCTGCGAGAGATATTCGAACTGATCGATCCGAGGAAGTTGAAGAGAACTTCCAGCGCCGTATGGAAGAAACCGCCGAGGTACACCCAGTTCTCGGTGACTAGCATAGTTCAGTTCAGCGACGATGAAGATATTGACGTTTAGTTTGTGTTCGAGATGATGTTGTATTTTTATATATCTAATGGTAGAGTTGGTCAACTGAGTATTTAACCGCACTGTATGTAATTCTTGATGAGTGGACTCTGCGTATTTTTTAAATAATTTTTTAACTGTGTTCATTGAATTATGTCTGAATGTTTTTTAACAGTTCATAAACATTTTAATTAGCGATGAAGTGAGTTTTTATTGGGGTCTTCCGAGATGTTGGTGAGAATCCGAAAACTTCTGCTGTGAAGGCTTAAGCACAGATTAGAAAACTATACAAATAGTCAGTCAGAACGAGCGAATAAAATTAGAGAGAGAAGTCGAAAGCGTAAAATTAAAAGGTCCAGTCATAGACATGCACAGGCCCTAAAATATTGATCGAGTTTTGTTTACATCGTTGTCATCATTTTGTTGGTTATGTTACAAATGTTTTCGGTCTACACGATTTACGATCCAGTATTTCAGATAGGTTCAAAAAGTTATAAAGGTTTTGGGGATTACGTATCAATCACAGCACAGATTAAACAACCTGTGATCATAGGTATATATCTTCATTATCTGGAATGTGAATCAGGTACAATGATATGTTCATTGGCAATCATTACTGTGTATATATAAAGATTCCAAATCATCAAGTAAATCGGAGAATACCAAACTTACATTGTTTTCCAAAAGACTGAAAGCTGTGGTGAGTACTTATATTGAGTGATATCATTGACATCAATTAATCTTTTCCATTTGATGAGAATGTCACCATTTTTGCTATACCTATACTGCTATATCACATTTCAAGTTGAGGAATTTAGAGTGATCATTTATTAGATAATTGAATCGTGTTTTATTTTTCCTGATAACAATAAATGAGCTACACTCAAAATATTCGAATTTCTGATGACAACTTGTTTACTCGGAAGTAGGTAGCCTTTTAAATTGGGTTGATTATGCATTACTACTCATAATCTCTTTATAATGTAGGTTTTCTCAGAGCATCAGATATTTGACAATATTGGAATGAAACATTTCAAATGAATTAACTTGAAGCAAACTATATTTGATTAGTCGAAATCACAAACGTATGACGTGTGAATTTGTGCAAACGAGCTCGTAGCTGAATTAAAGTAGTAAAATATTTTATATTTATGGTTTTTCCTGGAAGATATTGAATCTAATTCAACGAGACATTCAGACGAAAGCATCATGGCCACTTCTTGTGACGTCACATTTTTAGGAACTTTTTCATTCCATAAATAAAACGATTTTTTTCAGCATTCATCATATAGAAAATGAGACTTCGTATTTTTGTAGTTAATCTTGAATGACATGAATGTACACCAATATATTGTAAAGAAATATGATAAACGATCTTCAACGCTGTTAAACCTTATCCTCTCACGTGCTGATAGTTCAGAATGTTACGTCACATCTTGGCAAGGTTTTCACAATGTTCAAATAGAAACCTCTTTGGAAATTAATTTTGAAAAAAGCAAAGAAAAATATAAAAAGCCTATCTCTTATCTCACTGCCCCCCTGCAGAAGAAGAAAGAAACACACGACTGTAGAAACATCAAAGATCAAAGCCCTCCTCTTGGAACGTAACTTTCCGTGAAACATACGTTATTTTACTATGACGTCATTGTCAACAAAATACTTAATTTCCAATGAACTTATTCTACTGGTATCAAAAACAGCTTCTGGATGGCTATGAATTCGATATATACAAAGTGCTTCCATGAGGAGGTATACACATGTATATATCGAAATGATAGAATTCTAAGTTTAACCCTTGATTATACATTAACAAAGTGAGGATGGAATAAGGCAGTTCATGGATAAATCAAAATACTTCTGCTACGTGCAATATATTTACAAAACATCAACTCTAAGATATAGGTAGTCACATATTCAACTGATGACTTATTCACTCGCTTCACCTGCAAAATGAATCACATACCAGATGAATATTGTTAAATTTTCCTTGATAACAATAACAAATTTATAACAGATAAATCTTTCACACTCATCCGAACCGATGTTCATGATTTAGTTTTGGGTTGAATCTCCTCTTCTTCCAAAATGTTCAATAAAATTTGTCTATATAACAATGTTTTTCGTTTTGTTTATATCTTATTTTATGTGTTCACATACCTATACTTTTATATTTTCTATTAACATGATTATTATATATTTATAAGATTGTGTGACATACCATGTATACATACCAAGTGTATAAAAAATGGTGAATTATTTATTATTCTCGGTATTTTCATTAATATACACTATAGCAACGATTATAATATAAGAGGGTGAATCGAGAATGACAACTGGTAATGGCTTATTTTATTATTGAAATACGAGGCATTTTTATTCAAAATCCTTTTTTTGTTTGTCTTTGAATGATTCAATTCGTAGAAAAGGGAAAAGATCTGATGATGTTCACAAATCATAAGGAGTGGCGTACCCAGAAGTGTACCTTGGGGGGATGTAATTTTGTTTTCGAAATGAAGTTATATTGATAATGGTGTGATTATTGTTGACCAAAGTGATTTCTAACATTACAGCTGGAAATATCCTTGAAAGTGGTACCATTTAGCGCATTCAACAAAACTAGGATAAACAAAGTTTAACGTTGGGTATTCTGTGCTTTAACCAAACCTCTTAATGTTTATCAATCGATATTCAAATTATTGCCAGCACTTTCTGAAAATTTAGAGACTCAAAGTTCGTTTATTTTAGTTTTATTGTTGCACGCACTAAATGGTTCCACTTTCGAAGAGATTTCCCGCAAACATAATGTAAGATAATTAACTTCCACAGTTCCACTTGCTGATTCCTTATTTTTAGACTGTCCCAGCATAACGTCAAAATTTACACATATCTCACAAAAATTTACACCACGGAAGTATTTGAATGAACAGTGAACAAACACCTAAAAACTAAGTAGGTTATTATATAGAAGAAGAACACGAATATTTCGGTAATACAGTGAAATATCTACTATTACTACGTGAGAACAGAAAAGGGATGAACGACGGACGACAGACGAGATGAACTGTTGCAAGTCTGGCGATAAAATGAAAACGAAACCAACCGAACTACGATTTTGACATGCCCGAATCGCTTTCAGCAATTAATTTTTGCTGGGCTAGCAAAAAACTTTACAGTTATTATAAAGAAGTATTGATTAAATCTTCTCCGCTGCAACAGTAACATATCTAACTATCGTGGAAAAGTACATTTTCATGTTGGCAGAAATAATTTTATAGAATTGCAGTTCTACCACTACAGCCAATTTATTTCTTCGCAGTTCCAAAAAAGCAGTTTCAGTTAAGTGATCTTTTTTGTAAGAGCAAAGCAACATTACTATAGGTTTTTTACTTTTTTGGCGACAGGTGAAATAAACTCAGCAAATATTTTTCTGCTGGGACTTATTTCCTCAGTGATAGAAAATTGAACCAGAGCAATGATGAAAATAAAGAGCTAGTCGACACTTTGTTCTTGAGTACCTTCAATATAATCTGCCATGCAGCGCACTGTTTAAAGGATATTACTGAAAATCAAGCTTATCAAATTACCACCTCGAAAAAGTCACCAAGCATACCTCAAACGATGATAATTTTGTAACGATATTGACCAATGAATTCGTGGGGTGAATCAAATATACATATGAACATATATATCGGCTGTGTCTATAGTGTAGAGAAACAAGGGGAGCCACATTAATACAGGGTCTTTATTCGGACCTTTTCCTATTTAAAAAGAACCGAAAAAAAAACTATAGAGTACTCACACAAAAATCAACTATTTGTGAATGATTGTGTACCTACAATAATTTGACAAAGAACAGGTGCGTTTTACCATTAGACACGTGAAACGTAATAAGCGACAAAAAATATTATATAGGTGATTTTAATAAAGATCGTATGTACTCGCTTATCTTCGAAATCTATAAATATATACCACAACGAGAATCATAACGTTTTCAGAGATAATAAGTTACCAACTTATTATACAGTATGGTGGAAATGTATGGAATAAATTCATTTTCTCTAACGCATGAATATTGAGGAAACCCCTGAGACAGGTCGATTTTTGTTTTCAAATTGACATCTCTTAATATACATACGGAGTTTGTGACGTCATCCGCGTAGTTGTGGTGACGTCATCGATTATTTTTTTAAATAGGAAGACACCCTGTTCAAATTTTTTTCTGGAAGGTATATTCATTGTCTATCTGACCGTATACTAATATTAGAATAAAGTAATATAGGGTGAGAAAAAGTTATCAATTATTTCATATTTACAACGGAAATCGTTACAATAAATAATCAAATTTGTGACTTTCTGCAAGAATACAATGTGATATACAGAAAACAAATCATTCTTGAACTTTGCTATCGTTTCTGAATATATTTGTGAAATATTCACTCGTATTCGTTCTTTCAAATTATCTGATCTTTCCGGCTTCCTACATAAACTTTGCTTTACAGATAACCTCAGAGGAAAAAATCGGGAGGAGTTGAATTAGGAGATCAAGTTGGCCATTCGATTGACCCTCTCCAACCTATTTAGGTAATTGCGTACATTGATAGCATAATGATGTTGTAAATATAAAATAATGTGTTCACACCCTGTATCACTTTATTGTCCTGATATTAGTATATGGTCATATAGGCAATGAATATACCTTCCAGAAAAAAAATAAACAGGGTTGTCTTCCTATTTAAAAAAATAATCGATGACGTCACCACAACTACGCGGATGACGTCACAAACTCCGTATGTATATCAAGAGATGTCATTTTGAAAATAAAAATCGACCTGTTTCAGGATTTTCCTCAAAATTTATATGCGTTAGAGATAATGAATTTATTCCAAACATTTCCACCATACTGTATATTTGACCCTTTTAGACATGTGTTGTCATAAATAATAACTCTGCTCAGGTGTCACATAAGATATTTCCCAATACCACGGCTATTACTAATTCATATAATAATATACATACATAAAATGTTTAGCAATGGAGGATAAAAAAGAAAATTCAATGAAAATGAAATTTAAGATGTTCTATACAGTTACACCCTACTTGGAGGGTTTTTTCATGAACCTCATGAGTCATAATACATTGGACGTCAGACATCTGCTTTCCAAAGAACTTCTTCTTCTGTACTGTAACGCAATTAGGTTCTGGGACGTAACACAAATCCTAAAAATCAATGGAAAATGTGCATGAATTTGATTGAACAGTATAGTTGGGCGTAAGAATTTCATTATTTTAATAATTCTGTGAATACTGTATCGGAATCGCCGTTGATTACAAATCTGTCATATTCGGAAAACATTTACATCCGGCTTTGACCACCCGCTTCTCCAAAATCCAACATTTTTCTCTGCCATTCTTTCTGATGTAATAGTGATATTTCTCAACTGTGTCACAGCCTATTCCTTGATTCCAACATACTCCCTAAAACAATTAAAATCAGTTAATATTTTATTAAATGATGAGTAGAAAAATGTTGGAGTTCGAAGCAGATTGGTTTGAAAAATTCTGTTGGACATTGAAGTGAAACAGTAATTAACTCGAGCTACTGCTATGTAAATAAATCCACTTTTCGAATTATTGTCTGTCCCTGATTTTGGTGCGCTTCGTCGAACTAGCATATATCAGATACAATGAACGAAAGCCGAAAAAATCCCCTTGAAAATGGTATCTGAAAGTGAACAGTTCGAAGAACATCCTATAAATCTGTTCACTATTTTCTCCCTTAAAAGAGCCACCAAGGGAAAAAATCGAGTACCTATTATGTTCACGCATTTTTCTTGAAATGTGTAAATATAAAAACAGATCGAATTAATTTCATTGCTAATATATAAGGCATTGTTGTTTATACATTCAGTTTTCACTTTGTAATCAATAATTTTTCCTCATTCAAATGTTTCTTATGGAATCGCGCTGTATACATAAGTTTTTTGTCATTATCCCAAAATGGATTAAAATGGATTTATAGGTTTTTGCAAGTTTGCTCTTATAGCCAAACCATTTTTTCAATTTATGTTGGATAAGTTTTTACATAAACGAAATAATAGGGATAAACAAATTGAAGTTTTATATTTATTTTGTCATATAATTCATAATTCAGAACGTAAAACCGCTTATGAATTGGGGAAATTATACCAAAATAGCAATGAAGGAAAGTTGTGTATGGTAAATATGAAAAACAAGTCTGTCATTTTCTACAATGAACGCTCAATTGTCTCGGTTATTAGGAGTTGGCAGTGGCGTTGAATGTAGGGCGAGGAAAATGAAACAAACCCCTCTGTATCTACGCCACTGAGCAATTTCGACAAAAGTTAGGCACGTCAAGTAGATACAGGTAATTATTTCATAACTACTTATACCAAATCTGGTGAAAAATGCATTGATGTCCTGGAAGTTATGTCAAAAAAAGATTTTCATAACTGAGCTTTTAATGGCTGAATCTCTCCAAGCGTTTAAAAGAAGATATAGCTAGTCATATATTTGCTGTGAATTTCTAATTAAAAATCATATTTTGGTGATATTTATATAAACACAGTTAGTTATGGAAAGCAATGTTTATTCTGTGAAAAATTCAATCATCTCGTAAAAGAAGCCTCAAATCAAAATTTCAAATATTAATTATTTCATGTTGATTTAACAGGGACTCAAAGAAGTAACAATACAAAAAAACATTCAGTGCGGCTCAGAATTCCGAGATAGAAATTGGAATTCCGAGTCAGATATTTTGATTTGATGAGGCTTCGTAAACGAGATAATTGAATTTTCAACAGAATAATCATTGATGCTTATATGGCTAACTGTTTTCAAATATACTTAGGTAAATAAGATTCTTAAGTCGGAATTCTGAGATACAAGTTGGAATTATTATAAAATAAAATGTGTGGCAATTCTACGTCTTCGTGAGTTCAATCTAGTTCTAAGAAAGAGGAGAGAACTTATACCAGCTACGTGTACCATCCTGTCGCACAATTTGGTTCGAATTTTTGTGTTATTATACTCACCATGTTATGCAGATGTCCATCTACAGGGTCTCCATGGTATGGGACACATTCATATTCTTGGTAACGTCTGGGAAGGATCTGATCGCCCGATTCATGTGTTTTCATAATTTTCCTGACTGTGCATAAAGTTCGACTTTTCTGGAAATAATGCGGAAATGATTTGATTATGATGTATACTCTGTTATCAAACTGGATCTTCTCTATTTTTGTCTTGCATGGTACCATTTTCACTAGGTACTTCTTTTTAAACTTTCAAAATGGTATTAAGATTCTTAATCAAACAGTGCACAAGGTCCTTACAGGATATCTCGCTTATTTTTAAAGATAGAGATTTGCGGTCTTCGCGAACGTTTGCACAAACCAAATTTTCTTCTTTTCTTCTGAGATACAGGGCTGAATTGAAAATATTCCATGTTGCGCTTTCCCTAATTGACCTAACTTCGATCGTATCGATAAGATAAGGGAGATTCCCCTTAGTGAAAACGGACAGCCTGTATACAATCGTTCATTATAATTCTCTCGATATTTTTATGTGAATATTTTTTGTGAATAACAGTTATTTATGTATCAAGGATGTAAAATAGGCTTTTATGGATAACAGCGTGTTAGTAATAAACCGAGCGATAGCGGGAGCTATTAGTATTAACACGCCTAGCTTCACAAAAGCGAGTTACGCCCAAAATACATAAAATATTTTATGAACGACCAGTATATTTGGTATTTTATTATTAGTACTTTTGAAGCAATATTTAAATACATCACGGTTGCAGTACGAGGCTGTATATCAAATTATACAATATATCAAGTAGTAATTGGATCAATGGCAAGTGTGTTAGCCGGATAAAAGTATGGAATGACACATTGAAGAGAAAACAAATGAAAATAATCAAAGATTAAACAGAAGTGATGACTATTATAGGAGATATTATGAAAGATAATATAAAAATAGAGAAGTTTAAATATCTAGCAGTAAAAATTAATAGACGAGAAGAGAAGATAAATGCGGATATCAACGAGAGAATCGATCGAGAAAACTATAAAACTGTATTATGCAATTAATAGAAAATTCACCAACAAAAGAGAAATCTCAGGCAAAACTAAAAATGTACAAGAGAATATATAGACCAGTTTTAATATAAGATATGTGAATCTTGGACATTGACAAAAAAAATAAAAGTACAAGCTACAGAAATGAAATACCTGAGAAGAATTAAAGGAGTGACAAGGAATGATGGGTTGAGAAATTCACGAATGAATAAGAGAATAACTTGACACATAACATATTATTTCATTCACAAAACAAAAACAATAGGGATGGTGGGAACACAAACAGAGAATGCCGATCAAAAATGAAGCAAAACATGCATAAATTAAGAATCAAATAGGAAGACCTACAAAAACCTGGAATGATACGATAGGAAGAATTTTACAAGGAAGAAATAAACAATGGAGCGAAGCAAAGACAGAAAAGAATGGAAGAAATGTATGAAAAAATGATAACCCGACACCCTGACGGTAAAAGGGTTCAAAATATTTATGTGTGTATACTTTTAATCGCTATAGAATAAAGTTAATTTTTTTTCAGATGTCATTTGTAATAAAGTTTTGATTTTGATTATGTATATCATTTTGGATCAGAATTATGTGAATTTGGACTTCCATCAATATGAAAAGTCAATTTTCTCCTGATATCCCCAGAAGTAGTCGAAATTTATATACAGTATGGTGGAAATGTATGGAATAAATTCATTATCTCTAACGTATATGAATTTTAAGGAAAATCCTGAGACAGGTCGATTTTCATTTTCAAATTGACATCTCTTGATATACATACGGGGTATGTGATGTCATCCACGTAGTTGTGGTGACGTCATCGATTATTTTTTTAAATTGGAACATACCCCGTTTTTTTTTTCGGAAGGTATATTCATTGTCTATCTGACGGTATACTAATATTAGGGAAATAAAGTAATACAGGGTGAGAAAAAATTATTAATTATTTTATATTTACAACGGAAATCGTTACAATACATAATCAAATTCGTGACCTTCTGCAAGAATACAATGTAATAGACAGAAAACAAATCATTCTCGAACTGTGCTATCGTTTCTGAATATATTTGTGAAATATTCACTCGTATTCGTTCTTTCAAATTATCTGATCTTTCCGGCTTCTTACATAAACTTTGCTCTTCAGATAACCTCAGAGGAAAAAATTGAGAGGAGTTGAATCAGGGGATCTAGTTGGCCATTCGATTTACCCTCTCCGACCTATTCAAGTAATTGTGTACATTGATAGCATAATGAGGTTGCAAATATAAAATATTTTTTTCCCACCCTGTATCACTTTATTTTCCTAATATTAGTATATGGTCAGATAGACAATGGATATACCTTCCAGAAACAAAATTAAACAGGGTGTCTTCCTATTTGAAAAATAATCGATGACGTCACCACAACTACGCGTATGACGTCACAAACTCCGTATATGTATATCAAGAGATGTCAATTTGAAAATAAAAATCGACCTATCTCAGGATTTCCCTTGAAATTCATATGCGTTAGAGATAATGGATTTATTCCATACATTTCCACCATACTGTATATGAACTCAGCAATTATTTGAGCACCATATTATGTATACCAACCTTATTTCTGGAATTGATTATCCCCGTTTCAGAATAGTCATTCTGAAGATAAGGATCCATATTAATTTCGTCTGATATATCATCTACAGAGTTATAGGAATAATAATCTGTAGAATCATTACGAGCTCTTTGTATGTACTTCATTAGGACGTTATCTTCCTCGAAAGGATATCCCTTGGTATAATAGACAGCTACCATTAGCACAAGGAAATTCTGAAAAAAACGACAGTACGTATAACTTGTTGATTCGAATATTCATAAATCATTATAGGTAATGTTCATACACGGTCGATGGTAGGTTAGACGTTTCTGGATAACAGGACGTAGGATTATTCTGAAAATTTGGTTTCTTGGGTAGGTAATCAGCTTTGTTCTATCGATCAAAAATATTTTCAGCGTTGCGGCGTTGCCGCTTCTATCAAAAAGTAGCAACAACTTTGTTATTTCAAATGAAACACCCTGTATTATGTTACATTATCGAATTCTCCCTGAAGAGTTGATTTCGTCAATGCATCATACTTGGGGTCTAGGATGAATGATGACAGAGATATAGGTTGTGAAAAATCGAGATTTTTCAACTTTGGGAATTTTTTTGTCAAAAATATTCATTTTTGCTCAAAACTGCTTACATGTCCCTATCTTAACTTTCCATTAAATATCTACTGCCATTAAATAAAAACAAATAAAGGGTGGTTTCGAAAATTATCAAATAACCAGAGAGGTAATCAAGGATAGAACTAATACTTGACTCAACTGTAAATAGGTCCAAGCCTTCCTCGCTTTTATTCGAAGAAGTTTTCTGCAGAAAAAGTTGTATTCCAATTCCGCATCGAACAACTTTAAAAATATACAGGCTGTCCCAAAATTGCTGGGACACAGAGCAACCACGTGTAAAAGAGGTCAAAATAAGTTGATTGGAACCGATTTATTTATGTGCCTAAATGTACCGTTTGTCCGTGAGGAGAGTTCAAATTTCACATAAAAAAAACATTTTTGTACGCTGTTGAGAAATAAGTGAAACACATTTGATGAAATCTTACAATAGTGTATTTCAGAGGCTTACTCTCTTTTTGGTAAACGAAGAAACCTAAAATTTTTTGAGCTTGAAGACTGATCAATTATCTTCATTTCGTTACTGTTGTAAAAAGTCTCGTATACCGCATAGTATAGAAGGAAAAAAATGTTCTCTCGAATAATAATGCTACCAGATATTCCTAGCAGAAGTTTAATGAAATTGTGATGTAAAACTTAGTTCTCGCGGACAAACGGTACATTTTGGCACATAAATAAATCGGTTCCAATCAACTTATTTTTAACTCTTTTACACGTGGTAGCTCTGTGTCCCAGCAATTTTGGGATACCCTGTACAGTGGCTCTTGATTCCCACTTGATTTTCGATACTCTGTGATAATTCGAGTCAATTTAACTTCATTAACGATACTTTTAGATTTTTTCAATGATTACCTTATATCAGTTTATCACCGAGGTGTTATTTTTAATTTTATTCATTTTTCAGACTAGCGGTGCAATCCTTTTTTTTTTCGTGGATATCACTGAACTGATGTCAACAAGTTCTCTTGGCAGCCACTCAGCCAGAAGAGCAACAAGACTTGTGATTAAATAAATCAAATGACGTTGTCAACTTTTGAGACTCTCTGTATGATGTAAAATGATTTCCTGAATCGACGAACTAAGCGTTATAATACGAGAAGATATTAGATGCAGAACTCTGTTCAATATACTGACAGGTTTTAGTTTGAAATGTTATTTCATTATTACCCAGTGGAATATTTATTTTGCAATCTTGAAAGTTATATTGAATCTTCAACTAGACTTCTTCAACAGCTCTGATTGCTCTTTATACAGCATTGTTATTTTTCTGGTTTCACCAGGTTTCGCCATAGCTCTTTGTCCACATCAATAATCAACCACATCATTTTGAGTTATTTTTCTGACTTCTTAATTTTATTACCAGAAATTGCATAATTTCTATAATATTATTCGAATTTATACAGTGAGTAGGTACGTAAAGGTTGAAACAAATTCGACAAAAGCTCGATATGGCCATTGGGAAAGGCACGTCGATTTTCTTTTCCAGGAGCGCATTTTTGGTCTACTCATATTTTGATGACGTCATCACCGTTCGAGTTATGACGTCATCATCATGTTTTTATGGCGATGCCCTATACCATCGAAAATAATGTTTTTTCTTGTGGTTACATCATGAATAAGTATATTTGCAGAAGCAACGTTTCTCAATTTCTTGAGTTTACTGGCTTATTAAAAAATGCGAATTCAAATGCTTGGCATACATATTAAGACTGAATTATCATCACATCGACTTTGAACAAGCAGTACACACGCAGGCATATATCACCTACGTTCAACTTACTAATTGACTTTAATAGATAAATTAGAGTATTTGCCAGGCCCCTCTAACCTGACAATTTAGAGGCCGAACAAGTACACACAAGAAGAAATGTTGATTGTGGCTATAATTCTCTCCACAGAAAGATACAGAAATCTGTTCATAATACACAGCCAGATAAGTCGATAGCATAATCTCAGTTGGCTATTAGTTTGTTTATTATTATGAACGATCGTGTTTTCTTTTCATTTATTGTTTCTGATTTAAGACAAAACCAGGTATAAGTAGTGCGGTGTAGTTTATCAAAAACAAATAAAATTCTTGATAAAATAAATCGATTTATAATAACCGTAGTGTAGGGATAGGGGATAGGGATGACTTTCAGTGATCTGCCGATAATCTATGGTGATATATTTGGACAGTTCCGTCGTGATAAGCAAGGGAGTATATAGTTTGAGCATCACTTTCGAGAAGACCGTGTGATTGACTTATAGTTTTCTAAAGAAATGATTATGTTGACTCCAGCTGACGATATGAAGAAAACTGAAAATAGTGCAGCAAATAAAAGGTAAGTGGTTGCTCAGTTCAATATTAGGTACATCAGGATTAACGTATTGTTTCTTATGCTTGAATCAGTTCATATTTATCAAAACTTTAGCGTGTATACGTACAAGGTATATTCTTCAATGAGCTTAGTGTGTAATGATAGGAATTCTGACAATGGTAATTGTACGCGAGTAAGAGACTACACTTTCTCTACGACTATTCACACTGAAACACCCTCTGCATCATATGAAAATAATATATATGTATACCTAATAAACATAACTCAACGATATAGCTGTTGCGCTATTTTTACATATAGCGAGGTGCGAATAGTAGAGAAAAATGTCAGTCCTGGCGGAATCTGACCCACATGCCATTCTACCAGTGGCGTTGGTGTGGGATTTGCATTGAATCATTTTGAATAGAAATGTCATACGCTACAGCTTTTTCTTTCAGGTAGAAATAATTTTTCAAATTTAATTCCTTTCTGAATGAATCTTTTTGTTTTCGTAATCATGCACGATTTTTGCATAAAAAACTAAATTCAATCATTCGCACTCACGAGAAAAAAACAATGTATGTAACTTGCCTCTGGCCAGAATGAAAAGATACAGCAGATAATGTATTTTGAAGCTTAGCACCTAGTATTTGTTACTTAAATCGTTTTTTTTTACAAATAGACCAGAGAATGACCCCCTTAAATATTAGCATGTTATTGAGAAACTTGCTATGGAAGTATGTAATACTATACCGGTTTTTATTAATGGTAGAGCCTCGTGTTCCTCTCTTAGTTTTTTACATATAATATATCATTGTGTATGTACACAGTTCGAAGTTATTAAAAACATTATTTGACTATGGTTTTGGAGATACGGCCTGAACTTATATTTTTCAACGGAACACCCTGTATGTTATTTTTTCGTTGAATTGGTTATTATCAATATTATAATCCATACGGCATACGGAATGGATGTAGAATACATTATTCGTAGAGAAAAATATACATTCACGATGATGAATCGCAAATGATTTTTTAAGAAACATTCTACGCCACTGAGGCCAGGGATTAGAAACATTCAACTTTTATGATAGAGAACACTTGATTAGTTAAACCAATGTGATTTTTGCACTTGCACCCTTATTGTTACAAGTTTGGCTGATATACTGTTGCTCGTCAGAGTTACACGCAAATATGATCATTTATAAATATTATTATTATTATTAGAAAAATTTTTTTTAGAAATACTAATTATTGATAGACTTATAATTTATATTGTTTTTTTTTGTAGTACCTACAATTTGTCCCATCACGCACAGGTTTATACTTCTGAGTGGGAATTCCATATTTATATGTAATATGTTGTAATTTTTGTAGCATTATCATCATATATGGCATATAAATATTATTATTATTATTATTATTTGATTCCAATCAATTTCTGATCTCATTAATTCTCAATAATTACAAGCGAATATATGGTATATTTGATGATTATGGGCAAATCGAGAGGCAAATTCAATTCATAATTGTTAGAAGTATCAAGACAGATAATTGAACTTAGTATAATGCCAAAAAGTACGAAAACGTTTATTTATATGTGGTGAAATACATTATCCCATATCCTATTCGAATTTGAAGGAGAATCATCCACAAAAAAACGGAAGTACCTATAAACTGAACTCGTAGACTATACAAGTATGCAAAATTAGCGAAAGATCTTGGAGATGCTGAAGAAATGGTTTACTATAATTGCATAGCAAAACACCTTGTTTTTCTCTTATATTTTGACTACACGAGAAGAAAACCTATATATGGGGAAAATAAATAGGTATTGGGATATATATGGGTATCAGGAAAACGCTCTCTAGGAAATGAGTTCCATAATTCAACCCTTCAATGAGAAAAATAACTCTGATAGAGTGTAGTTCGGCAGGTCACGAGCTTGACAATGAAAGCGTATCCAGAATGAGACTGGTCTGCCTGCTCGGAATCGCTCATGGTGGAATGATAGACATGATTTCCGATGAGCATCATCATCAGCCATGAAAATATCTATAGGAAAGGGATCCCCCACTTTTCTGCGATGTTCCAGAGAGGTCAATGATTTCATCAGTGCAGGATCACCAACTAGACGAACAACTTTACTCTGGATATGATCCAAGAGCCCCAGCGTATGTTTGGGTGCTGAACTCCAAACATGTGAACATTTTGAAATGTATCACTTGTATTACATGAAAATAATCACATGATTATGAATAATGATCATTGAGTATACGATTTTATTTCTCGGGAAGGAATGCTTATTATCATGTATTATTCAGAGTCTATACTATAAGTGATTTCTGATTATGTTTACTATTCTCATATCAGGTAATCATTTTAGTATGTTACATATGTACACAATATTAAAAATGTTTGGTGGGTATCACTACTACGACCAAACTATTTTAAATTCGTTTTGCACTCATAAAAGAGGTAATAATAAAGAATAATCCTATTTTTCTTGAAATGGAGATATAGTTTTTACGAAGAAAAACAAAATATACCAAGAACTGCATTTTGCAATTTTCCTTAAACTTTTTTTCTGAAAAACAATGACATTTCAGCAACATTGTCGAAAGAGTTTCCAACAAGGAATTCCGAAACAATGTTTGGTCTAGCACTTTTTTTTATGTTCTGGTTCTCACGAAAAGGAATATCCTGTAATGTTCAGAGAACATCGTGAGAACCAAGGGAAAGAAGGTAGGAGTTGGTGTTCTTCCCAAATTTCTGGGGATGGTATGCCTCCCTAGGCAATGAGTTCAAAAGTCTCGATGTTCGGTGGATGAACGAGTCTTTGGAAAGGAACGTTCTGCAGGTCTCTAAAGTGACCACGAAGGGGTGTGAAGACTGAACTTGACGAGTTGAGACTGCTATTGGAGGAACGATTGTTGATATTTCAGAATAGCATCGCCCATGAAAATATCTATAGAATAGAGATAAATCGCCAACCCTTCTACGGTGTTCCAGAGAAGTGAGCGAGTTTGTGAACGAGGCATCACCGACAAGACGAATTGCCCTTTTTTGGACAGAATCCAATAGTTTCAGGATATGTTCGGGTGCGGCACTCCAAATATGGGAACAGTATTCCAGGACAGGTCGGATCTGTGTCTTATAGATCATAAGCAGCTGACTGGGAGTGAAATAGCTCTTGGCTCGAAACAGAAAACCAAGTTTTTGGGATGCACTTTTGGCAATGGACCTCACGTGATTTTCCCAATAAAGGTTATTGTTGGGTACAGTAAGATTGGCCTTTCTAGAGAAAAAAGATGCTTGTGTTTTGTTTGCATTGAATTCTACCAGGTTATTAGATCCCTCCACTCGAGAATTGGCTTGACGGGCCGATATAGGAGCCCTGGTAGAGAAAGCGGTATGGAGGGTACCATCATCCGCGAAGCTGTGTATAGGACATGAAGTTGCTTCCAAGAAATCGTTGATGTGAAGTAGAAATAGTAGCACTTATGAGTAGAGTATCAGATGAAACTTCATCGACCACTACATGGATATACCTGTTTGAGAGAAAACTAGCAAGCAGAGAACACAGCTGAGGGGGCAAACCATAAGATGAAAGCTTGGTGCCAAACTCGATCAAATGCCTTGGAAATATCTAATGGAAAACACATATGAGAGTTAATTATTTTTCCACATAAAATTTTTTTTGTAAAGTGTCGAGATCTCTTTTTAAATTTATTGACCCAGAAGAGAGACTTACTCTAATGCCAAGACACACTGTCTGAAATTCAAATATATAAACTCAAGGAGTCGAATATCATTTTAAAAATAGCTGAACTAATGAATTGTACATACCTACTACACATTATTGCAAAAAATTATGACCGGAAAAGGGTACTTATATACTCTTACTATCAGACCATAAAGTTCTTGTTTATCCTGATAGGGGTATCAAATTTGCTGGCAATCATTAACATAAATAAACAAGTGTAGATCTAAATATATACTCACCGAAGAATATTCAATATCAAATTGCTAAAAATAGCTTACAGTTCTTAACATGGTAATAATGTACTCTAAGGTCAAATCCATTGAAGTATTGAAGGCCTTGCGGACATGCTCTATCAACCGTTTGAATAAATTGATAGGTGTTGAATATTTCTGGAATATTGATTACCCTCCTAACCTGTATTGATTCTGAAGAAATGAATATAGGTATACCTCTAACTCTAACTAACTAACGAACTAACTACTTCTATTCGTCCGATTGGTTTTGAATTCAGCAGGTGTAGGTAGGTACATAGTTGAGGTGACAATGCATTATAAAATTCTAGTTAGAGAAAAAACAAAATGGCGGCTCCAATATGGTGGACACATTTTTGATTATGTCCAACTCGAATCAAAATTGGTGTCTGAGGGTTTTCGGTGTCGGAGATTATAATCCTTTTGTCTGACTTGAAAAATTCAAGATGGCGGATTCAAAATAACGGTCGAGTTTTCATGATTATAGTTCGATTCTATTCCAAATTGGTGTATTGAAAAAATTCAATAGGAAATAAACTTGACGTATTGAATGTTTCTCCAGAATCTTCAATATAATTATTCAATACATTGGAAAAGATGACTCAATTATTACAGTAATTATTGTTTAATTCTTCGTAAAAGCGGATTATATTGGATGCTTTAGTTTTGGTACATTTCACCTATAACGTTGATTGAGAAGTTCAATACTAATGTTAGAATGCATTTTTTTTGCAGTGCTATAAGAAGAAGAAGAACGGGGGTATATAAAATAGAGAAAGCTACTGAGGCAGTTGTATTCCACAATAATAATAGTTTCCTGAGCTCCTTTACAACAATAGGGAAAAGGTAAGCAATATTTTAAAATTGGATATCACTTATAACGAGTTTATATAAGTCGATCGACAAGCATGATATTTTTTTACAAAAGGTTTCCAAAGGGAAATACAGCACTCCAGAGTTCAGTTTCAAACATACTTTTTTGCCATCATAACTCTCATAACATTGAGGACCTCTTGAAATAAAAATTCGTTGCTTGACGTAAGTCACTTTTGTCATATTGGTCCAGAGTGGTATGGAAAGAGAGCAGAGATGTTTCACTTTTCCCCACTCTAGTTGATACGCCACTGGATTTTCGAATTTACATTCGATTTAGAAAAAATAGTCTTTCACAGATATGAATTTAAAAATATCACAGTACTTTTTTTCTACATCCTCATTTTTTTCACGTTTACAAAATTGTGTACTTAGTAGAATGACTATATAGTTGCACACTAATGCAATAAAGGATCATATTTTTCACTAAACATATACTCTACGGCCCTATAACTTAGATACATATAAAATATATATATAATAGAGTGAACAGTGAATAATTTTTGTATCTTGTGTTTCAAATTGGGATGTCTACTATAAAGTTTACACATTTTGTGAAACTAACAACTGAGAAGTTCGATAAAAACTGTCATTGCTACATTGTGTCCTTATTGATATTTCATCGATTCACTCAAATACTTCCTTATATTCAAAATGGATGATTACAGAGTATTGCCAAATAATATTCTACAAAACATGCGTTAGAATTCTAAATTTTGAACCACCCTGTATTTGTTTCAATTAAATATCAATCGATAGTGGTTTAAAAGTTGAGATAGGGACATGTAAGCCGTTTCAACCAATTATAAATAGTTTCGACAAAAAAAAATCCCAAAGTTGAAAAATCTCGATTTTTCACACCCTATATCTCTGTAATCGTTCGATAAATACTCCAAGTATGACAGATCAATGAAATCAGCTTTCCAAGAAGGATCTGAAAATGCAATAAAATATGAATTTTCCATATGAAAAATCAAAGTAGCTGCTATTTTACAGTAGAAGTGGCAACCCCGCATCGTCTAAAATATTTTAGAAGTGTGAATCATATTGATTTATGTAATAAGCTGTCGAATTATCAGGTTGATCCGTTGTCTGGTTAGCCAGAAACGTCTAATTAACGCTCATCGTGAAAAGCCCTGTATAGTGAGTCAATATTTAGGACAGAAGTAAATTAATATCTTTTATGATCACATGTTTGGGACAGTTTCTAACCTCTCATATTGATGTTATAATGTAACTTATATGTGATGTTGAATGTATATTTGTATATCACCTGATATTGTTGTTCTATATGATTTCAATTTCCATGTAAATTCAACAATATAGACACTTGGAAATGGAACTATACATTACGAAAGCGTTGAAAGGACATCAGCAAAATAAAATTATAATTGCCAGTTTGAACTGACATTTATACATAATTGCCAGATAGAACTGACAATTATGCATAATTGCCAGTTTGAACTGACAATTATACAAAATTGCCAGATAGAACTGGCAATTATACTATAGAACTGGCATTTACAGATAATTGCCAGTTTGACCTGACAATTATACATAATTGTCAGTTAGAACTGACAATTATGCATAATTGCCAGATAGAACTGGCAATTATACATAATTGCCAGATAAAACTGGCATTTATAAATAATTGCCAGTTTGAACTGACAATTACAATTGCCAGATAGAACTGGCATTTATACATAATTGCCAGATAGAACTGGCATTTATACATAATTGCCTGATAGAACTGGCATTTACAGATAATTGCCAGTTTGACCTGACAATTATACATAATTGTCAGTTAGAACTGACAATTATGCATAATTGCCAGATAGAACTGGCAATTATACATAATTGCCAGATAAAACTGGCATTTATAAATAATTGCCAGTTTGAACTGACAATTACAATTGCCAGATAGAACTGGCATTTATACATAATTGCCAGATAGAACTGGCATTTATACATAATTGCCTGATAGAACTGGCATTTATACATAATTGTCAGTTAGAACTGACAATTATGCATAATTGCCAGATAGAACTGGCAATTATACATAATTGCCAGATAAAACTGGCATTTATAAATAATTGCCAGTTTGAACTGACAATTACAATTGCCAGATAGAACTGGCATTTATAGATTGCCAGTTCTATCTGACAATTATGTACAATAGGGTCATAAACCTCTAAAGCTTTAGCAAAATTGATTGTCGTTTTCTGATACCTTACTAAACTACTACCGATATGCCATCAAAATTAAATCGGAATATTCTTTTATGCTCGAGAAAATCGAAATCAAAAATAATTATTTGACAGCACCATATTTCTGCTGACGTCACCTGGTAGATCGGGATGGTATCGTAAAAATATCGAAAATAATAGCGAAGAAGAATTTTTTGACATAAGTGATGGCAGATAAGTCAGATGACAATATGTCAATTTTTAATTCAAATTTTTTTCGATTACGAAACTAATTCAAAATATTCAAAAGAGCGCAAAAATTAATTGTTTATCATCTATATAACGCAAATCAGGTATTTTATATGAGTTAATAATATTTCTATAGGATTTTCAATACTACCTCTGCGAAGTCAATGAGACGATTGAACAGACGAGTGAAAGACACTATAAAATAGACATAAAAATGAAGAATTAATTCAATTAATAACTTTATTGTCTGGGAAAAGTAGGTAAGTGTAGTGGTGCATCTGATAATATATTTAATAAACAACACAAGTTGATATTATTATCACATATTCACAATATAATGTAAAGAAGAAATCTCATATAAACTCACATCATAGATAGAGTACTTACCTACTAATAAGAATAACTGAGGATTTAGGAAAATGCATTTATTATTTACAGAAGTGCTTTTTTAATAAGAATTCTTATATTCATGACAATAAAGATTTGGTTTATTAGCTCATCATACCTATTACTAAAATACTTTGTGCTCACACTTCAGGTTCTCATGATGTTCATGTACAAAGATTCAAAGAATAAAGATAAGAATTTTAACTTAGATCAAAATTATCTTCACAACAGTAATTACTTGCAGATGTTGCTGATGATATCTGTTGTCCTACTGCAAAACACCAAGTTTGTCTCATATTAACACTTGGAGTAGGAACAAATATGTCTTTCGAGAATAATCCACATTCGTGTTGCTACATGAAGCACAAGTCTTTGAATGCTTAAATTTTCTGAAAATAGTGGTCAGTGAAGAGTATAATGAACGCTGAACAATGAAATGAAACTCAATAGTAACTTACCTTGAATCATCCGAATATATTTTCGCAGGAAGAATTAAAAACGCCCAGTAATTTTTTACCGCCAACTGTCAAAGATGACACGAGATTGTCAATTCTTCTTCCACTTCAATTAATGGAACAGAACCTAAACCAATCTACCAGGTGACGTCACATTGTTAGAAAAGGATCGAGAATTTTCGATTTTTGAATGCCGATTTTGGAAAAACCCTTGAAAATAAAAATTTCAAAAAAATATCGACGTATTCTCTGGAGACCCGCGTTTCACATATATAATTTTCGAAAAAAAGTGTACAACCCTATTGTCAGTTCAAACTGGCAATTATCTATATAAATGCCAGTTATATCTGGCAATTATGTATAATGTCAGTTCAAATTGGCAATTATAATTTTATTTTGCTGTATGTCCGTTCAGCGCTTTCGTTATACATACCACAACTTTTCTCATTTTCTCAAAATCCAAGTATAAATAGAGATTCTATGGCATAGGGGCACTTTTATGAGTGGAACTTATATTCATTTGAACTGTAAATATGACGTTAACAAAAAACCAAAAGCAAAATGAATAATTATCATACTCACTGTAAAAAATAACATTTTGAAGCCTGGATAATTTGGTCGTTCGAACACGAATGTTTCATGAATGACATATTATCGTTCTTGCCGACTTTTATAAAATGCTGTCAACACCTCGACAACAAATAGAGTAAACCCCCAAATCATCCATTTGATCGGCAGATTTCATTTCGTGGGATCAATATGTAGCTCAATTCCTGTTTGAAGAACGATTAGGTATGATTCGTAATCGAGAAATCCTAATTAAATGTGATACTCCTTGAAATCTGTTGATGACATACACAGTGGTAGCCCAAGGGGTTAGGCAGAGAGTGGTCAAGAAACGCCCATGTAAATTTCTCGACTGCTAACTCCATCTATAGTTCCTATTACCTCAAACCAAGGTGGATATAGGATGGTGAAACAGCTCTTCAATTGTTTCTGCGAAAAACTTGTAGACCGTTTGAGAAGGTACTAATATTTCCACGACTTGAAAGAAGATGGCGGTAAGATCGATTATCGAAGAAGATTTCTGTTGCTTACGTATTTCTGTGGTTCACATCTGACAGACGTGACTTGAAACGACATTAAAACAATATATTTTCGATAAATCTGGAATGAATATTGATATTTAGACTCTTCTCAATCATTTTTCATCTAGAACAGATGAAACTGATAAAAGTATGACAGATGCAGAGTTTCTGTTTTACCGACACAAGGTATGTTGCCATCTCTGATAACTTCAGGAAATATTACTACGGTATGAAATCAAGTAGGCAAAGGTCTACAGTTTATTCTAGTGCTTGTTGATAGGAAGCTGTTTCACCATCCTATATCCACCTTGCCTCAAACTATTTTTTATTGTATACATACAGTGTCACACATAAAGTTCGCGACATATGGAAGTTTTTTTTTTAATTGATATAAAGAAAATTTGACTTCGCAGTTAGATTGTGCTTGAAAAATGAGTAAAATACAGCATCTTTCTTTTTTTCATGTGCTACTCTGAACCTGTCAAATTTGAATTTATTTTAGAAAATCCTCAAAAAATCAGTTTTTTTTTAAAGTTCGAAAAATGCCAAAGAAAAAAGTTGCTCAGTTTCCAATTTCATACACTTGTTCCAAATTTGGACTCTCTACTGTCACTTCGACTTTTTTACATTTTTTTTAATTTTTCGAATCTTTCGCTTTATCGATTCGAACGAAACATGATTCAAATTTCATAATTCTGATGAATATGAGACTTCAATATCATATCTTGCCCAGGAAATACCCTCATTGGTCTGTTACCAGAAAATAAAAAAAATGCATCTCCAGAAATTCGTCTATGTTGTTGCAAAGTTCATCTGGTTTTTTCATTATCCTCAATATTTTGTGGGTCCTCCCTTTTTGGCATTCAGTTCATCGACCCTATCTGGCATGCTGCCTATCAAATTATTGCCTGAGATTTTGAAAATCGGTTACCGAGGAAAAAAGTTATGACTGCAAAACCAAAAAGTACATGTTTTGAGATCACTCTGTAAATAAAAGAGATAAGAAGACGATTTTGGAAATGGCGCAAGGTAATGAGATCATCTTCATGCCTCTGCTGTTGAATTTGAAAAAAAAACTGTTTTTCTTCATTTGGCATCCTCTTGAAAATTCCGGAATTTTGCACAGTCTCAAGTAACAACCTGTAGCGAATTTATGGAAAAAACATCATGTGTATCGCAGGAGAACGATAAATACTTATTTGGCGTTCTAATTATTAGTCTGCTATATAAGCTTGACGATATGCTCCACCACTGATTCATTGTTATTGATTAATATGTTGTATATATCAATCTGAACAATTGACTAAAGTAAATAAAATTTGACGTAGATATACGCGCCATGATTATATAGTTCTTAATCTCTCCACCGTATGGCACTATATCGACTCTGGCACCATGATATTGCATTTTGCAATATTGAATCGACGTATATTATTTTACATGTAATTGATACAGTATTTATGATAATCTAAAGCTAATAGTAATAGCCATGCTAATGGATTTGTTGATCATCCAGCAATTATAATTCTTAGAAATCTAAATACACTCTCATTTAGAAAAACATATTTTTGTTGACAACCATAATCAGAAATTGCCCTACGATTGAAATAACGAAGATAGGTACAGATAGGGTGGGGGTCGAATCAAACATTTTTGTCACATCTTATTTCTCGAATAAGGAGTATAGTTGTTTTGCACCATGTATATTTGAACAAATTTTGCAGTAAACAAAAACTGCATGAAAAAATTCACAAATCGCACTTTTAAATGTCTGAAACAGTTCACGCAATATCCTAGGAACGTCCCTATTTAGTGCGAATCATGTCCGAACATCCCTGACATGGAATTTTGTCCATAGGACGTCCCAATCAGTACATTTAGTATGATGTCTCAGCTATAACGTTCATGGGATGTCCTAGATAGTACATTCATTCATAAATCATAAGTACAACATCCTATGGACGTTCTATTCGGTGCCGTCAGCACTAAACAGTCATTCATCCTAGTTTTAAAACTATTGTATAAGGACTAGGTTCTAACGTTGCTTGACTTCCATTTTTGAATCCCAATCTGCATAATAGTGCATATACAATCAAGCAATTAATTAATTCAATTCAAAGATGATTTATCACTGAATTAGTTTAAAAAAATTGTTAGTGGGTCAAAACACAATTTTTACTTCTGGGATCATACTGGTACCATTCGTTATATAGTACTTATAATAAGCAGTTCATTTATGAAATGTCATACTTATTAAGATTCGTGAATCATGAAGAATCAAATCAAAATTGCACATTAAAAATTGTTCAATTTAATCGGTTATAACAAAGGTACAGAAAGACAATATTTTTGAGTGAACGCATACAAAAAATCGAGTGGAGTCAAGTCAGGTGACTTTGTGGAGGCCACTGTCGAAGAGAAGTTTTCACCGAATATCTGTTGAAGGTTATCAATAACTATCCTTGACACCTTATGTGGTGTCATTGGATTCAGCTAGAAAATACAGAATTCTGAAATGCAATAACATACAGAGTTTTCATTTTGAATTCAAAATGAATAATTATGCCAAAATGTGACATTTATCAGTTTCATAAAAAGTTTCAAATTTTATCATTCATTTTTCTCTGAAAGAAAAAAAAAGGGGTTCAAATTTTCATATGGATATATTCCTCTCAAAAAAGTGCTTCGAGAATGTTTCTACAGAAACGAAAAATAATCTTGAATAAATAAGTTACGGGGGTGGGTTAAAAATGTACTAAAGTCAAAATCACCCTGTATATCTTTTAAACGGTATCGAGGTGCGGTTTTGGGCATTTGATTCATCATGAAAATCGAGCTCATAGCATGTAGGTTAGTTTTCTTCTGACTCCTAGAAATTGGTGTTTCATATCGAAAGTGTCCAATTGGACCTCCCTGTACAATGATGTAGAACCCTAATCATTTCTTGGCCTAGAGGATGTTGAAATACCGATTACCGACTGCAGATAAATAACTGAAAATAACTTTATGAAGTTCGTAGACATTTCATATAGAAAAATTGCGTCAGCGACATCTACCAGATACTCTTATCGTAATGATAATGATGTCGTTTTTAATTACAGGAAAATTTCAGAAGAAATTCTACCTCCCGGCAGTCCTGGCATCTTTCGTTCAAAACCCACACTACCTACGGCATGTGAACATTTAACTTTCAGCGACTACGCTAGAGCGGCGAGACAGTCGTTCGGCAATCTGCTGTCAAGAAAAATGGCTACCAGCACTAGTCAGACTTCTGTGCCTTGGCCAAATACTAAAGATGACTACGAATTGGGAAAAGTTATCGGTTAGTATACATCAAATCCGTATTCACAGTGAAAATACCTACATTTTGGTGCATAGAAGTTTGGTGGTCAAGGTGTTATGTGATGTGAAAAGTGAAGAGATATGCTGAGTTTAAGGTTATGTCTTTTTTTGGTGTTCAATCCGGTACAGTTTTTTTTTCATTTACGGGGAAAATAGAACACCAATTAGATGTAATTCACCTTCATCTCTCGTATATTTCTATATTTGATTATTCGGTATTTTTTCAGATCTTTATTGCATAGCTTTTATATCAAAAATAATATATTAATATCTCCACTGTTGAATGACTGCATTCAAACCTTAATTGTTTTTTAAACAGAGGGTCTATTTTGATTCCTTTCAATTGACAGAACTATTGAACCAATTTATACTTATTGATTCATAATTTATCTGTTGACATTGCATCTTCCACTCTTAATAGTCTAATTAGAATATATTATAGTTATGAAGAAACTTTCTACAAAATGAAAGGATTACCTGAATAGGTATTATGAGCTACAACTCCTTATAGGATCTCAAATTTCTCTGAAACTTGTATAAATTATATATCATGTGCATGCAGCTTGAACAATAATTGGAAATTCCTTGACCCATTTGAAGTCATTGATGCATCAAGATATCAAGAAATACTTCAGATTGTTTATATTATTTTCATTCATAAGAGTTAAGCATATCAAGAGTTGAAGAAAGTTGTGAAATTTTATTTTTACTCAATTGATCTACTTATCAACTTATTAATAATAATAATAATAATAATAATTTATTCACAAAAAAAAGTTACAAGAAAATTCAAGCATTTACAGTAAGGTAGTGAATAAGGGGATATACCACGGAAGGAGTAGGTTCTGCTTGTAAGTGGACATATATACAAACAAACAAATATGATTGAATGAATACTTGCATAAAAAATGCTGAAAAAACAAATGTTTATATTGCTTTAGGTATATTTCATTGGCTGATATATGATATGAATAATAATGATAGTAAATGAATGAATTTGGTGGCCTCTTGTAATATTGTTATAAATACTGAATACATGAAATATATAAATTGGTGTAAGATCAGTTGCTGAGCCACTTCCAGAGCCACTTCTACCTATAATAGCATTGAACTGGCATTTTTTCAGGAAAATATTGTTTCCATAGTGGATTTGGTATTCTGATGTACCTTCTTAGAATGCTTACAAAATGTTTTTGCTGCAATATTCTCCTGAAAGGATTCATAGCTGCTGCTGTATAGTGTACAGTGTTTAACATAAATTAGGACATACTTAATATTTAGGAAACTGAATGAGATGTACAAAAAAATCAGGGCTTAAATTATTCATAGTACTTATAGTATATTCATAGTATAGTCCTCTTTCAGATGCTTATACTATTTTTCTTTGACTCACCAAGCAACCTTTTTCAAATGGAACACTTAGTATTTTATTATATTTTTCTCAAAGAGACATGTTCAATTTAATGGATGAGAAATGAGATCATAAGTATGACTAAATAAGCACTGACATTTCTTGTTTTTGAATAAGGCCAAAGCACAATCTATTTTGGGAAATCCTGTACATTAGATGACCCAAATAAATCTTGATAATAAGTTTCCCTATTAGTTTATAAATATTTTTCAGGACTTGTGAAAGAATATCAGTTTACCAATTCTTTTTCAAGGTGTTGGAGCAACTGCTGTTGTTCATGGAGCTTTTTGCAAACCCAGAAATGAAAAATGTGCCATCAAACGAATTAATTTGGAGAAATGGAACACCTCCATGGATGAACTTCTGAAGGAAATTCAAGCCATGAGCAGCTGCAACCATGAAAATGTGGTAACTTATTATACCAGCTTTGTGGTGAGGGAAGAGTTATGGCTTGTACTCAAACTGTTAGAAGGTTTGTTTTTTTAAGTTATTTGAGATTGCACAGTGTGATTGAAACTGATGAAAATAAATCTCAAGCTGTCTTGACTTTTATCAAGTATTTATCAAAAGAGTCCAAAATTAACACATATTTTTTGAAATTGAGGTTTTGTGAAGAAGAAAGTCCATTATAAAAAAAATTATTTCATTGTCTCATTTGAGGCCCCATTGCTGAAACAACTGCTGACCACAGCCTAGCATTGGGGCCCATTGTCTTATATTCTTCATGTTCTATTCCAGGATGTATACTTTGTGTTCACAATGAAAGAAACAAATTCAATATCCTTTATACAAAGTGCTTGTGAGAAATGCTCCTACCTGATGATTGCTTGATCCTCTATATTTCATTTTGTAATGGGTATATGGAGTTAAAGTTATCACTAGTGAAACATTTTGAGAATAGAGAAGAATATAGTATACAAGTTTTTAACCAAAACAATATTAAGGAATACCTTTTTGAATTCTCCTTAAAATTCGAAGTATTTTTCATATAACATACCCTAGGCCAACGAGATATTGACAGTTAAAACTCGTCAATTTTATTAGTTTCAAGAATTATAACAATCAAACAGCTCTGATTCTAAAGGAGGTTCCCATATTCCTCTGTTGATTTTTGAAGAAAAGCAGTTGTTGTCAACTGCCAATTTTATCGGAATTATCCAAATTCAGATCTTATTATAAAATATACTCAATAGTTTGAATTAGTTAATTAGTGTTCCATTGTTATGATTGATAACTCAAAAACGTAATGCTCAATTATTATTGTTTCACCAAATGAGGAACACTCAATTTTGATAACCCTGTATATTCCTTTTCTAGATTGACTCCTATATTCTAAAACTAACATTATCCGATTGACAGAATCGCGCCTGCGCAAATCATATTTTTACTTTATTTGACGTTGATGCAAAAAACAGTTGATGCAAGAAAAAAGTTTAATGAAGTGCATAAGTGGTGAAATGTAAATACCGAGTTCCAACATCTCTAGGGAAAACAATAGTGATTGAGTAATGACAGATGAAATGGCGGATATCATGAATCCGTCCTAAAACCTGTATACAGGGTGTCCCCTCTCAATTGGAAAAAACGTCTGGGGCATATTGAGGAACCATAGACAGAATCTGCTTAATTAGGGTATGCAGTCATTGGCTAGAAAAGGTGTAACTCTTTTTTCTGTTCAAGCTTTCGAGACTTTATTGGCTCTTCATCAGGAACTCTACAAATAACAATGAAACAATTGATTGGAAAAACCATAGACAAGCAGTTTGAGATAAGAGACTGATGTCCGGAAGTGCATGGTTTTCAAAATACAGGGTGTCAAAGTTTTTTTCAACAAACTTATTTTTATTAATATTTCAAAGACACGTTAACCGATTTTCTTGAAATTTGCTAGTGATGTAAGCTTTAATAAGACGCTCAGTTAGCACTAATTAAATGTTAATTATGACTTCCAGTGGCGCCACGGGGGACAGTGTCACGAATAAAAATGACAAAAAATGTACGCTGCTGACTTTTTTTTAAAAATTTTATATATTTTTTAGAAAGCTCAGTTAAAAATACAACTTTTTTGTCACTTGATATTTTTTCGTATCTCTCTACGTTTTCGAGAAAAAATTTTTATTAAAAACTTTATTGAAAGGTTCATTATTATTAGAAAGAAAAACAAGGAGGCTTTTTTACAAATAATTTATTATTAATTAGTGGAGCAAATGCTCAAAGTGTCCACCATGCATTTCGATGCATTTTCTGCACCTGTCGAGCCAGGATTCGCGCACCCGAGCAAACACGCTTGGATTGTTCGCGATAAATTCCGCTGCCACCACAACTCTAGCAACTAGGTCCTCCATGGTCGGCACAGGAGTTGCATAGATAAACCGTTCCATTTCGCCCCAAAGAAAAAAGTCCAGGGGGGCCAAGTCCGGCGACCTTGCTGGCCAAGGGACGGGACCACCTCTACCAATCCACCTGTTTTTGTAGGTTTGGTCGAGGTAACCTCTCACGGTGCGCGCAAAATGCGCTGGACAACCATCGTGTTGGAACCAGGCCTCTCTACGCAACTGGAGGGGTACATCTTCCAGCAGCTCGGGCATAATATCTCGCAAAAAAACTAGATAGTTATTCCCGTTGAGGTGATCAGGTAGAACGTACGGCCCAATCAAATGGTCGCCAAGATTACCTGCCCAAACATTAACACCAAACTTCTGCTGATATCCTCTGATGTGCGTAGCATGGGGATTTTGTTCCCTCCACTCGTGGTTATTACGAGGATTGAATGTCCCCTCGCGCGAAAATCCTTTTTCATCGCTCGTGAAGATTATACTTAAAAAATCAGCGTTTTCATCCGCTTGACGGAGCAACCACTCGCAGAACTCGAGCCGCCGAGGAGCGTCGTCAGGCAGTAGATGCTGCACCTTTTGCAGTTTAAATGGATAGAGATCGTGGATTTTCAATACTCGATGGACAGTATTTTTGCTGCAATCAAGTTGCGACGCAATCAGACGAGTGCTAGTGTTGGGCTCATTCTGAATGCGTGCCATGACTTCATCCTCAACGGCATCTCTGATCGGAAACTGCCTTGCAAATTCTCGAATAGGCTGCAAAGATGACAAAGCCTCTTAGATTGGCTGTAAAACAGAAACGCGCAAGAAAAAAAACACAGAAAGTTGCCATTTCTGCAATACTCACCACGAATGAGCCGGTCTCCCGTAGATTTTGATGAATTTTGATAAAAATCTTATGGTTTGGCAATTCACGATTTGGGAACCGCTGCCCGTACAACCGTTGTGCTAACAAAGAATTACCCCGCGCTTTCCCATACAAGAGATGCATATCTGCAAGCTCGGCTAATTCAAACCGATTCATTTTTGCAATTAGTGTAACGTTTGAAGATAATTAAGTACTTAGAAACTGACACTTTTACTAAAGTTTGACATGTTTATGTGTTACCATGACAACATTGTTTTGTTTTAGATTTTCAAATAATGAACATTTCAATAAAGTTTTTAATAAAAATTTTTTCTCGAAAACGGAGAGAGATACGAAAAAATATCAAGTCACAAAAAAGTTGTATTTTCAACTGAGCTTTCTAAAAAAATATAAAATTTTTAAAAAAAGTCAGCAGCGTACATTTTTTGTCATTTTTATTCGTGACACTGTCCCCCGGGGCGCCACTGGAAGTCATAATTAACATTTAATTAGTGCTAACTGAGCGTCTTATTAAAGCTTACATCACTAGCAAATTTCAAGAAAATCGGTTAACGTGTATTTGAAATATTAATAAAAAAAAGTTTTTTGAAAAAAACTTTGACACCCTGTATTTTGAAAACCATGCACTTCCGGACATCAGTCTCTTATCTCAAACTGCTTGTCTATGGTTCCTCAATATGCCCCAGAAGTTTTTTCCAATTGAGAGGGGACACCCTGTATACTAAGTTATGTAGGGTTCTCCATATTGAAAAACTCATTTCAATAATTGATTAGAATACAAACGAGTTAGCTGATTATTCTGTAGGTTCTGATCTATTTATGAGGTTATTAAGATTACCGAAAAAATTACTGTTATCATGATACACATGATAAACAATCAATCGTGTTTAAATTTCACCATACGTATGTTTACTACCTACTTCATCATATCGGAAATAGATATTTACAAACATATATTATTAATATCACCAGAAACCCTGTAGATTTTTGCAAAGTAGTAACCTTTTGCCCATTTAATTGCAAACGACCTGTATGTATTCTGTGAAATAACATTCAAGTTACATTGCGCGTCGAATACGTAAAAATATACAAGGGTTTCAATTTGAAATAAGAAAAATAATGTGCTTGGAATTTTGAAGAGTTTGCCTGTTGAATATCGCCCCCTTGTGCTGATTCCTGTCAATCAAATTTGATTGACGATATCGTGCAAACCAAAAAAATTGCACACACCCTCGGGAGGACTGAAAGTTAGGTAATGAATGATATAATAGAAAAAATAATTGACATCTGGTCAGTGCCGTGCCAAGAAAACGTTTTAAATTTTTCAATCAACAGTACTCAAAATATGCAACCCTATATCTTGGTTAAAATGATATGACAAGCTGTTGTGTACCTACAAAAGTTTAGCTATATAATTTTTTTTGGTCCCATTATTCCACGGCATACAGTCATTTCAGGGACACCTTGTATACATATATATATTTTTGTGTTTATTGAAACATCTACATTTCGTGTGTTAATTCGTGAACTGATGGCAAACATTCTCAGATAGTTTTGAAACTAATGTCTGCATATTTCTGTTTTTTTCAACTGAACTTTGTTTCAAGAGAACCCATGCACAAATCTGAACTGACACACTATGTTTGTAACTCGATCTGGCTAACTCCATGAATCAATTTATGATTGTGTGATATCTAACGTTTCACAATTGTTTGCTCCTTTCATTATCATAATGTTAAGTTTTGAGAAAGAATGATTATATAATAGAAAGAATCAACATGCATTGAAAACGAAAGCCTCTAGAATAACAACAATTGTTTTTGTCGATAGATTTTTTCCTCAGGCATTATAGTATAACTTAACTCCATATCAAATTTCATTGTCTAAGACAGTGATAAAAAATACGATTTTTTTTATTTTTTTTTCCGAAAGGATCAATATAAATAAATGATTATAAACTACCTACTCGAAAACTGTGATATATAGGTATAGAAAGTTATTAGGCAAAGTGATTGAAAAAAGTATGTTTTATATATGGTGTTTCATTTGATTATTGAATATATTTCAGATGGATAGAGTAGGTTTGCTTGTGTGAGTTTCAATCATTCACCCTGTGTATACTTATTTAATTAAAATACTCCACCTATTCATCAACTTGTCACAAATATTTTCATTGCTGGAATAATGATCAATAATATATCTATTCATCATAGGTGGGAGTCTTTTGGATATCATCAAACATAAAACGAGAGCTACAAATTGCAAACACGGGGTGTTTGACGAAGCAACCATCGCTACAGTGCTGAAGGAAGTCTTGAAGGGCCTGGAATATTTTCATAGTAATGGTCAGATTCACAGGTACAAAATGAATTGTAACCAAAAAAGATAACCATTTTTCTTCCAAGAAATATAGATGAATTTCGTAAATAAAGTCTGATTTCAGCCAGTTTTATGAGTTGCCATTCAGAAACACCTGTTTGTATTCTACCACAAAAATTAATCTGGTGATTGAATGACTTTAACCATAATTTTTGAGGGTTGACTGCCTACTTTCCTTCCTGCCTCATGTTTATTTACTCGTTTCATGTATTATTTGCTAGGAAGTTGTTACTCTGACTTTTGTGCCGATATCTATTTCATTGTAATTTTTGCCTACTTTCCTTCCTGCCTCATGTTTATTTATTCGTTTCATGTTTTATTTGCTAGGAAGTTGTTACTCTGACTTTTGTGCCGGTATCTATTTCATTGTCATTTTCTAGGTTTGCATTATTTATCAAGTAACACATATACGGTCCGATTCTCTAAAAGGTGGTTAGCACAGTGGATGTAATGTTTTTATCAACAACTTATTCAACTACCCTAGATTTTCCTCAATTTATATTTGGTATTCTTTACATACGAAATTTATCAAGGTTTCTTATTTTTTAAATTTGGTAAATAAGTGCGGAAAAGTTAGGGCCCAGGATTGAAATCATAAATTGTAACTCCTATTTGCCACCAGAATGACAGTTGTTCAAATAACCACTTCCCTAGAGAATCAGACCGATGTAAACTAGTAATTGGATGATGCACATTTTTTGTAGGGATATAAAGGCCGGCAATATTCTCCTTGGGGAAGATGGGACTGTTCAGATTGCTGATTTCGGCGTTTCTGCCTGGTTAGCTACAGGAAGAGACGTATCGCGAGAGAAAGTTAGGCATACTTTCGTAGGAACACCTTGTTGGATGGCTCCCGAAGTTATGGAGCAGGTAAATACTATGATGTTTGGAAACAATGAATGAGTTTTTTCAACACAATATACGTCTATCTATAAATTTCCCATCCACCTCAGATATTTTCTGAGAATCCTTTCATACTTACAAAAACTACCCCTGAAGGCCCTGAAGCTTATGAAAATAATTCCTTGTTCCTGCGGTCTTTTTTCCTTTTTGTTCTGTGTTGATGATGATTTTGCAGATTGTAATCAATTCAGTAGTTTTGGTAATTTTTGAAATTGTGTCATCCTTAGGCACAATTAACTGATGTTGATTTTTGATGCTTAAAGTTTTATAGATTGGTAACGGCCTATCATTTGCTTGGTTTGTTGGTGGTATTGTAGGAAAGAGATGGAATCTAGAATACCTCTCTCATAATGCACTTTTCAGATATTGGTAGGTAATTAATAGTGTTTTGAAGGCTCAAAATTTTAGTTACACAGAAAAAACCGAATTCTCTCAGGGAATTTTCCAATGTTATCACTGAAGGATGACCAATGGAAACCATCGTTATATTATATATTTCTTCTCATCTGTCACTATTGCCAATTGATAGTTGTTTTTGTGGCTGTGCTTCAAAGAGAATGATTCTTTAGGTATTTGGACAAAACAATGAAATAGATAAATACATATGACAATCGTTTCTATTGGTTATCATCTAAAAATCTTTTCATGCCTTATTTGATTCTTATTTCTAACTGGGTTGGTGGTCGAGTGCGCAAAGGCGCTTGTCTATGGGCCTGAGGGTCCGCCGTTCAAATCCCGGCGGCTATTGGAAATATTTATTGATTTCTATAATATCGTTTAGCATGAGGAAATAGGTGAACAACCGAACATTCTTGGTACCTAGATACCAATCCCTCGGACTCTCAACGATAAGCAGCCAGTAGTGCTTCCGATGACACTTGAAAAGAAAAGCTAGTCCCCGTATTCCTAACTCATACAAGTCCCAATGAAACTTCGAGGGTTGCTTTGCAACTAAGTTGTCGTTCAATTTACAATGAGTGTGATGCGATTATGTACCGAACATGATTGAAACAAGATTTTGCAAATATCGTTCGACCATAGCGTCTCTATTGTTGTATATGAGAACCCCACATAATAAGCTAAAATTCAATTGTTTCAAATCAAGGATTTTCCTGCTGAAACAATCGAAGAATAGCATCTTATTTCCAAATTTCTTCACGGTATACTGATCAAGGAAGAAACAATACATCCGAAATTGAATAATATGTTGACAGTCTCGATGGATATGGAGCAATTGGTCTCAATATTTCAGAAATTTCGTGGATATCAAAAAAATGAAAACTGACAACTAGAAGTTGCAAATTCGAGATATTGGAATAGAACAGTGAAACATTTTCAAATTCAAAGAAGTAGGTCTATTATTGAGGAACATTGTATATGTTCTAAACATGTTTTTGTGATGATTGAATTATTACAATCGTTGTTTACAGGACCACGGTTATGATTTCAAGGCCGATATTTGGTCTTTTGGCATAACAGCCATAGAAATGGCCACTGGCACAGCTCCCTACCACAAGTATCCTCCAATGAAGGTCCTCATGCTGACGTTGCAGAACGACCCACCGAATCTGGACACTGGGGCCGAAGAAAAAGACCAGTACAAGGTAATTTTCCCGGGAAATTATTACATAGAACACGATCAACCTAACCTTCAATAAATATTAAGAGAATTATATGATATATTTTCTTCCTATTCTGGTCTGTTTCCAACTCGATTTTGAAGAGAGCAATTCCAGGAAGCCATTTTACTTGTATTTTTTATGCTGACTCCTCTATCAGAGAATATGCTAACTTTCTTTGTGATATTCATCATCATTTTATTAGGGATTTACAAACTGAGAGGTACCAATCTTAATTATTTTGTCTTGTGTTTTTCAAAGGCTTATGGTAAAACATTCAGGAAAATGATAACGGATTGCTTGCAAAAAGAGCCGTCAAAAAGACCTACAGCAGCAGAGTTGGTGAAACACCCGTTTTTCAAGAAGGCGAAAGATAAGAAATATTTGCAGTCCACGTTGGTAGCTATTGGTCCTAGTTTGGAAACGAGAGTTCAGAAGGTAAGTCGAAAATAGAAAAACCTGGAAACAATACTGATAACAGTTTTATCTGCATCTTTTTTTATCTGTATTTGGACATTTTGATTTCGTACATCATCAAGCATTTTATCAGGGTTTACTTTATGCAGAGCGGGAAAATTTCGATGTTTGTATAGGATAACTCGGTAACTATAGGAGATACAAAAAAATGAGATCACATTCTCGATTTTTTGAGACCAATTCACTGGCGAAGAAAAACATTTGCTATCATTTTGAGAGAAAAAAATAGTCTATCCAATTAAAAATATCAAACATAGTTTGAAATGAATGTCTGGTAGACTACGAGCAGAAAACAACTACTTTCCTGGTAAATACCACGCAGAACATTGAATTATATCTGTTCGTAGTCCATGCAACGATTCACACTGTGAATGCAGATCGCAAATGTTTCTTTCTTCCTAAGACGTGACAAATTCGATGTGAAAGTAGTTGTTTTCTGCTCGTAGTCTACCAGACATTCATTTCAAACTATGTTTGATATTTTTAATTGGATAGACTTTTTTTTTTCTCTCAAAATTTTTTCCAATTTATGGCTAATCCATTTTTTCATTTATTGAGCTTAGTCGAGCTCTCAGCCGCTTCCAAGTTCTGTAAAACTTGGGAGATTCGGTTCTGGAGTGTTTCTTTCTTCTGCCGCATGATGTCGCCACTTTCAATTGTCTGTTGGAACGCGGCTCGGTGCAGTCAAATAGACGCGACAAAAATGCATTGGGACAGGCAACGCTTCGAGTTGAGATCTTACGGTCTCTGCTCGGATAACTACCCTGCACTGATGAGGGCCAATAAGCCCGAAACCGGTCTGTAGGTTGTTAGGCGTGCCTGTCTCGATGTGAATTTGTCACGTCTTAGGAAGAAAGAAACATTTGCGATCTGCATTCACAGTGTGAATCGTTGCATGGACTACGAACAGATATAATTCAATGTTCTGCGTGGTATTTACCAGGAAAGTAGTTGTTTTCTGCTCGTAGTCTACCAGACATTCATTTCAAACTATGTTTGATATTTTTAATTGGATAGACTATTTTTTTCTCTCAAAATTTTTTCCAATTTATGGCTAATCCATTTTTTCATTTGCTATCATCTTTTGAGAGGTGGATAGATAGACTGGTGAAATCACTTCCTATCCTGTGAGTGGTCCCAAATCTCTTGATTTCGCCTACTTCGATAAACCGTGTATAACGTGACATGGCGTGGGTGAATCTCGCTAAATGAAGTCGCGATTTTAACCAAATTTACAGGTTACTGCAGGTGTCAATACGAAAATATGAATATTTGATTCCGAATGACTTCTAATCGTTTCTAACAATTTCATGGAGCCATTTTCCAATTAGTTTGATGCGAATATGTATCGAACATGTTTGGAAAGAAAATTCTTCAAAAATCTTTCGACAGTATCGCCATCTATTGTTGTACATGAGAACCCCACGTAATGAGCTGAAATTCAATTGTTTCAAATCAAGGATTTGTCTGCTGAAACAATTGAAGTGTAGCGCCACCAGGTCTTATTTCCATCATTATCTTTTGTATTCGAGTTATAAACAAAAGATCGATTCCTCCACTCGTTGACATATGTGAATATAATGGTTGTTTGTAAAGTTACGAGAGGGTAACAGGGTACAGGGTGTCCTGTTATATTTCGACCTCTACCTACAGCTTTAACTATATGTAGTAAAAAAAAATATTAAATATAAAAGTTGAAGGGTTTCACCGGTACTATTTTTTGACACTTCCAGAAAAAACGAATGCGAATCGCAGACTTGAAAAAATGACAAAACACTTTTTTACCTACTGAAGGATATTGTAATTTGAGAGATTTGGTTATGGGATGATTATCGCTTCCAAGTGTTACGATGTGGCAACCTCTGTGGGGAAAAAACATGACAATTTGCGGCGTTATAGTAGGGGAGGCTGAGAGGCTGAATGGGGATTTATTACTCGAGCGTCGTTCGAAACTAAAAAAATAGTCACAAAGAAATACTCGACCGCCTCAGATATTAATAGTATATGCGCCCCCCGTGTTTTTGATACCGAAGGAATATCAATCTGTCGGTTTGCATGGTAGGGGTGGAAGTACCAGGGGGTTGAAATTGAAAAAAAGGGGATATATTCGAGCGCGTCAGATAATCAGAAGGAATGTTGAGTGAACACTAAAGAAGCTACTATTCAAAAGACTGGCCATTTTAACACGACCGTAATTCATGGCTGATTTTTGGAAATGCAAACAAAAATTGTGACATTGAAATACTCGAGTGCTGACCCATAATCTGACAATTGACCATATTCAATAGATATTGGTGGCAGCTTCTTAGCGTTCTAGAGTTGGTACTAATCTGTCATAAATGTCGACTGTCATCAATGTCAACTATCAATAATGTCAACTGTCATTTAATTTGATCGTTTTCATATCCTGGTTTCATATAAATTCATTATAAATACGAAATAACCAAACATGTATATGAATAGAAAAATATTGATGACTTGATGGGCTTATCTGAACTCATTCACAACTGACATTTATGACTATTGACGTTGATGACAGATTATTGCCAACTTAAGAATGCTCAAAACGCTGCCACCGAAAGCTGTTGAATATGGTCAATTATGTGGAGAAGTTTCTTTAATCTGAAGGTTTGAAATTTTATCTTTTTGGTATATTTAATTACTGAATATTTTGTAGAGCACAAACAAAACTTTTTACACATATATGTATCATGGCAACAAAGTACGTGGACGGTGCGAGAGAGTGTGAGGAGTGAAGATAGGCGCAGAGTAGGACAATTATAACTATTTCGGCCTGTGTAAATCGTCAGGTTTTTTAAATGCACACTTTGCTGCATGTTATTAACTCACCTTGCCTTAATCTGACGCACTCGAGTCACAGATTAGATAAGCTTATAGGGCTTACTCCGCCCATTTTGGTTGATGTACTGACATCCATTTTCATTGACCTCGGATCGGAAATTTTGCGCATCGCAGTTGCCGGATAGTCGTTGTCACCGCTGGAACTACTGATGTTCAATGCTGCCATTTTAGTAATGCATAATCAACACCTATATAAAAAATCTGTGATAAAAGATTACCTACTTCTGAGTGATTTATAGCGAATCCCATTGGTAAAACTAGTGCGCACTGAGTGCAAATCGCGCATCCCATTGGTAAAATCAGTTGTAGTTCTTAGCCCCTTTCGTTTGTATGCAGTGTAGCACTCTCCTACACCTGATGTATTTTGCACCGCTTTTGAGCATTCGTTTCGCGAGGTGTAGAATGAATAACATTAGGTTAACTGCACTGAAAATTAGCTGGTGTCGTGTAATCGACACCGAAAAGCAGACGAAAGAACCTTTTGTGTCCCATTGAAAAACCGGTTCGGCCAGTTTTGCACTCAGTGCAAGAATTTTCGCAGGAGCTCAAGAAGGAGGAGGAGAATAGAATTTTGCAAACCGCTATATTAAAGTTTAGAAATTTCAGAATGCGAAAGACGAAGGCCAATTTCAGACATTCCAAATTTTACTTTACAGAATTGAGAAGACGATATCACAGGTCGAAGTAGATAAACATATCTACTGGTATTGTTCAAATGATAAATTTTCATCAAATTGAAGAAAACATGATTGATAAATTGAAGAATTAGAATCAAAATTCAAAAACCAAACCTAAATAATCTCACCTGACATTCTAACTAGTCCGAGGTCGTCGTCCCATTGAGATTGCACCAGTTCAAAACGAAGGCAGTGTCAGTGCAGAATTAGAGCAACACTGGTTTTACCAATGGGATTCGCTATTATTATGATGAAGTTGTCATCAGAAATTAGTGTCTATGAGGAATAAGATGGATTCGGACTGAATTTTACGATGAAATTCGAACATTTTTCATGTAGCCCATTTATTGTCATCAGGAAAAATGAAACACAATTCAATGATCCAATGATTGATCAGATTCTAAATTCCTCAACTTGAAATGTGAGCAGTACAGGTATAGCAAAAATTGTGATATTCTCATCAAATGGAAAAGTTTTATTGAGGTCAAAATATATCACTCAATATAAAAGTACTCAGTTAGTTATCCGTCCTTTTGAAAAAAAAAACAATTTTATGTTCTAGTAATGATTGCCAATAAACATATTATTGTACCTGATTCACATTCCAGATAATGAAGGTATATACCTATGATCAAAAGTTTTTTATTCTGTGCTGTGATAATCCCCGAAACCTTTATTACTTCTCCTTTTGAATTATAATCTATGGAAAATATGTTACACATTGTAAGAAAATAAACCCATCCGAAATTTTGGATCGTGAATCGTGTAAAACGAAAACATTTGTAGCTTAACCAACAAAATGATGACAACGATGTATTCGATGTAAACAAAACACGCGATCAATATTTTATGGCCTGCGCATATCTAAGATTGGACCTTTAACTTTTACGCTTTAGCTCTGTCTGACAAGGTTTTCTAATATGTGCTCGAGTATATCCAACGATCGATTTTTTTTTCACTATCATGATCGGCTGCCCTACAAGCGCGGTTCTATTTAGAGGCCTGATATTTGGTGGAGGTGCTCAACAAGGTTATGTTAATCTGCCGCGCTCGAGTGAATCCCGAAACCCCCGCTTGGGGCTCCCCTGCCATTACCATATGGGGTAATTTGGTTATGGGGTATATTGAGTGCACATCAGTATGGCTTTCGGAATTTTAGGAGTACATGCGATGCTATATCAACAGTATTGCAATTGGTGTATAATGAAATCAACAGCGGGAAAGCCTCTGCAGCAGTACTTTGTGACTTATCCAAAGCTTTTGACTGTGTCAATCACAGTATATTGCTTCGGAAACTTACAAGATATGGATTTAGGGATAACAGTCATACTTGGATTAGATCGTACCTTTCTGATAGAAAACAATTTGTAAGAATGTTGTCTAACTCGGACGTTGAAGATATTAATTGTGGAGTACCTCAGGGCTCTGTATTAGGTCCTATTCTCTTTCTGTTATACATTAATGATTTAACCAACATATCGATTACAGGAAGCTTTACTTCATTTGCTGACGACACCACATTATTGTGGCATGACGAAGACAAAAACAGATTGCATAAGAGAATGTGCCAAGACATGGAAAAAGTGAAGAATTGCTGTGACTCAAATCTTTTATCATTGAATACCAGCAAAACAAACATATTAGCATTCAAGTGTAATATACCTGACATCTCCTTAGAAAATAACATAATAAAAAATAACTCCACTTCGAAATTTTTGGGAATTTATGTAGACGAAAATTTGAAATTCTCTCAGCATATTGCTCATGTCAACAAAAAACTGGCGTCAGGATGTTTCGCACTTAGAAACGTCTCAAAGGAACTGGGGTTCGCTGCAGCGAAGGTGGTGTACTATGCCTTAATAGACTCTCATCTAAGGTATGGTGTAAGGTGTTTGCAGTAGACAACTTATGCAATCGGTTTTTGTCTTACAGAAAAGGGCTGTCAGGTACTTGTGTAAGGCTAAATGGCGGGATTCATGTAAACTCCTATTTCGAGAACATATGATCCTCACAGTTATTTCAATTTTCATATTGGAAACCGTATCGATTATACATAAAAATAGGGAGAACTATGAATCAACAGCCACATACCACACAAGGCGGTCGAATGAACTGAATCTACCAATTCCAAAAACATGTTTTGTTCAAAAATCATTGATATATAATGGAATCAGGATGTACAACAAACTGCCCAATGAAATCAAAGAGACTTCCTTCATCATATTCAGAAAAAAATGTAAAAAAAAATTAAGTGATAAAGCCTATTATGACCTGCAAGAATATTTTGACGATGTCCTATAATTGTTTATGTGTAGAGTTTGCGATTGTACTGTGTGAAAATCTCAATTTTATACGTTGTCCTAGTTCTGTCATGCAACCTTTGCATTTGTATATACAGTGTGTACCAGCCAAATGGAATAAATTCGTTCATAAATAAACGGTGGCGTTTTAGGAAAAACGCTCGGACACGTCGATTTGTATCTTTAGTTGCGCTTTTTTTTAAAAAAAAAACTTTTTATACAGGGTGTGTCATGCCACAGTGGCCAATATCAACTTTCTTATTTTAAATGCAACACCCTGTATTTTATTTCATTTTCAGATTCCTCTTGAAGAGGTGATTTCGTCGATCTATCATACTTGGGGTAAGATTACAGAGATATAGGGTGTGAAAAATCGAGATTTTTCAAATTTAGGAATTTTTTGTGCCGAAACTATCCATTCTTGCTCAAAACGGCTTACATGTCTCTATCTCAACTTTCCATTTACTATCGATTGATATTTAATTGAAACAAATACGGGTAGTTCAAAATGTTGAGATTTGCATCACCTTCTATTTGTTTCTATTAAATGTCAGTAGATAGTAAATGAAAAGTTAAGATAGGAACATGTAAGCCGTTTTGAGCAGAAATGATTAGTTTCGACAAAAAAAATTCCTAAAGTTGAAAAATCTCGATTTTTCACACCCTTTATCTCTGTAATATTTCGCGCTATACCCCAAGTATGATAGATCAACAAAATCAGCTCTTCAGGAAGAATCTGAAAATGCAATAAAATACAGGGTGTTGCATTTAAAATAAGAAAGTTGATATTGGCCACTGTGGCATGACACACCCTGTATAAAAAGTTTTTTTTGAAAAAAAAGCGCAACAAAAGATACAAATCGACGTGTCCGAGCGTTTTTCCTAAAACGCCACCGTTTATTTATTAACGAATTTATTCCATTTGGCTGGTACACACTGTATATATTATACTTCATGTTTATATGAGTAGTATTATTTATTTATGACATTGTGTTTGTAACAAGAATTCTATTCTCAGACAATAAACATATTATTATTATTATCCAATGGCCTTCTCCGATTGCACCGGCTGACCGACCACCCCGTTTTTCTTCAGGCATCGAAACGGCAGCCGGGCGCGTCGGGACGCCTCCACCGCAAGGAGACCGGCGAGTGGGTGTGGTCGAGCGAGGACGAAGCCGACGGCAGCGGCGGCGTCGACGCCGATTCCAGCGACAGCGACGACGACACCAAGCCGATGAACACGCTGCTGAGCGCCGATTCGCCGAGCGGCTCAGATCAGGAGGGCGGCGACGAGCCGCCGCCGGTCAACCTGGTGCTCAGGATGAGGTGAGGGGGGCTTTTTTTTTTCATTCGGACAATGTTCACACAGCCAGTCTCTTATGATTTTTTTTGTTTAGTTTGGTTTGGTTGGCACGCTCAAGAAAGCGTTGTAGCCCCTATATTATTCTCTCTATATGTGGCAGATATAGTACAATATTTGGACGATTTTAAAATTGTTTTATATGCTGATGACTTATCAATTCTCGTATCTAAGGAATCACCTGATTTGAACCAAACAGCTTGTGAGGATCTGATGTCAAAAATTGCATATTGGTTTTCCAAAAACAAGGTTTACATAAATACAACAAAGACAGAGTTTCTTATTTTTCATACAAAACAATGACAAGTTGATAATATAACTATGAAGATTAATAACAATGACATCATCAGATCTCTAGGTATGACAATCAGTGATACCTTAGACTGGGAGAGTCACATAAATAATGTAATCAGGGTAGTCAATTCCAAAATATTTCAAATACGATGCATGAATAGAGTACTGACACTACAAGTACTGAAAAACTTCTATCATGCAGAGATCCAATCTAGATTGACTTATGGTATAATACTCTGGGGGACAGTCTACAGCCGCAAAAACACTCTTTACCGTACAGAAAAAATGCATTAGAGCTCTGCTATGCAAAACTCAATCCGAACCTAGTAAACCTCTATTCAAACAACTTCAGATATCATCACTCACGTGCCTTTACATACTGGAAGTTGCTTGTTACATCTATAAAAGGAAAAATAGTATTCTCTGTCGCAAGACATTCATAACTATTTTACTCGTAATCACAATCTAATGAATACCCCCACAAAATAGATTGAAATTAACTCAGAACAGCATTGAAATTCGAATATATGATAAAATTCCTTAAGAAACAAAGGAGCAAAAAAACCTTTTTGAATTAAAAAAATCGGTAACAAAACTCCTAAGATGTGGTTTGTTCTATACTTTGGAAGAATATTTTAACATGTAGCATTCAAACCTTATTCCAAGTTTAATTGTATACTCTGTGTATTTGATGTATTGTATTTAACGTTTTGACGTGTTTTTATACCAATGTGGTATTTTTAATGAATAAATTTGATTTGATTTGACCGAGGTGGGGTCGAATGCGATGAGTGCTTGAACATTGGGCGGGGGTTTTGTGTTGAATTTGTTCTTAGAAGATTCAGATCTTTCATTGTGTGCAGTCGAAGGACCAGAATCTATTCAGCTCCGAGATCAGACTATAGTATATTACACCGAGGTGGGAAGAGATTCATTCCTGTCGTGAGATTAGTTAGTTAACCGAGACGCAAAGCGTCGAAGTTAGCTATGATCTCGAAACAGGAATGAAACTTCCTACCAAGGTTTGTATATTATTTTATTTACAACCATCATATTTCAAAATTAATAAATTTGTGTTTCTTTCTGAACATACCTAAGATATTACATTTAACGACAAATGACCAAGAACTCGGTTTTCTCAGAATAATCAAGTAGATAATAATAATAATAATATTTATTTGCCATTTCTGATACACTTGGTATATATGGTAAGTCAGTTATAAAAAATGAATATATATATATATATATATATATATATATATATATATAAGAGAGAGACGAGCACAGCTTTACATATTATGTACTTATATCTAGGAAAATATACTCCCATAGGTAAAAGGTATGTGAGTATTTCACAATATTTAATAATTGAACCTAAATATAGTTAGGAACATAGTTATCGAAATTGTTTGTCAGATTATCTATTAAAAAGTCCTGGTAACTATAATAACATTTCTCTAGAAGGAATTTTTTGATACAAGTGAAATGAATATCTTATCACTTCTGATTATTTTGACTGCACTTGGCAATTTATTAAAGCAGGTAATGGCATTATAATGAGGAGATTTTTTATAATTAGTCAGCTGATGTTGTGGGATTCTCAAAAGATCACCATTTCTTGTATTGTGATTGTGTTCGGTATCAGTCTTCTCATACAATTTGGGGTTTTTGCCTAACAAACATAATACATTTTAGTATGTAGATGGAAGGGGCTGTCAATATTTTTTTATCTATAAAAACGGACCGACAGCTATCTCGGAAGCCCATATTGAAGATTAGCCTTATAATTCGTTTCTGGGCTATGAAAACTCTGGAAAAATCTCTTGCTCTGCCCCAGGCCATAGCATTCAGACTTAGATGAGAGTAGCCCATAGCATAATATATGCTGAGTAAGCCAGATTCATCCAAACTGGATTTCAATCGTTTATATCGATATCGTTATATATCGATATATTGTTGATTCGCCTTCTGACCATGGCCTTCTGACCATGGCGGCGGCGTCCTCGAGGTTATAAGTCAAGTAAATGTGATTTAATGTGATTGTCCAAACTGAAATATACAAAAATAAATCTATGAAAGTGAAGTTTGGTGAAAATTTGTGAATTATCTTTGGTCCTTTTGTCTCTACGCCGGTATCCAGGCCGGATGACAACGGATTTGTCGGATAAGGGGGCCATACCTGTATCGAAGTTAAAATGCATGTGTGAAATTCAATATATTGGAAATTGTAATCATGTATAGAACCCTCATGGGGTATGAGGTAATCTCAGATCCACTTTGAGGTGGGCCCCATTGAGGTTATATAATCAAATATTGCGTGTACTTGGCTGGATAGTCCTGGTAACTTAGGCCATTCAAATCGTATAGAAGAAGAAGAAGTAGATATATTGTTACCGTGACTACGGGGTATACAATTATTGTCACCAATATAAATAAATATCAGGTATAAATTCGGATATTAAATCTATTTCAGTGCCTACATTAGTGACAAAAGTATTACTAATACCGTTGATTGATGTATTGCTGGGAAGATGTCCAACCTGTGTATTCTCAGTTCCCTTTCCCCTCGCATCCCTCGCCTATCGTTTTGCCACCGTCTTGTGGCGCCCTCGCAAAGAATTTTACAGATTGTAGAATAATTACAGATTTCATCAACTCATGTTACATTTCTAACAGGCAACTGTAAAGCAACTTCAGATTAATTTGCCCACGGAACTCAGTTCTCCGAGTTCTGTGCTTTTGACAGTCTATGAGTGCGACGAAATTTTTATTTACGAATATTTGCCGTATTTGCGAATATTAAGATTTTTAAATGAGTAATATTACGCGGAGATTCGAAGTCACGTAGCTATAGAGTTATTAGGCTTATGAATTTGAAATATTGAATGAATATCAAAGATGAAACAAAGTAAATAATGGATGTTTGAAGAATAAAGAGTACATTACAATAATCGTTGATGGATGAAATAATATATCAATTATAACTCCATCATTAACTGTTACTAATCCTCAACATGTAGAATGATGGAAATATTTCAATTCAAAATAATGACATGTTTGTTATTTATGAAGCATCATCGAATACCTATTTATTGAAATAATACAGGGTACGACAGGGTGTTGTCAAATAAATGCGAAGGTTTCTAAGGTGCGATTATTCCTTTTATTTGAAAAAAGATTCAACAAGCATAGTCCATAGAAGACTCCGTTTGCAACATACTTTCCACAATTCATCACCCATTCTTTGCAACGAGATGCATTTTTCCAAGGGAAGGAAAAAAAAGTCAGCTCCTTGTTAGCAATCCGATTTTTGTTACACATAACATAAACACAATCAAAACTATGTGCAGGCATTTTTGAAAAGCAATTATCTCTTCTCTCAACAAACAAAAACGTAACAAGCGTCAAGATGATCTAAAAGGCCAAGCTAAAAGGCGACAAACACGAGTAAACGAAAACAACACAACACAACATAACCTTCTTCACACGAATGAACCACAGAGGCACATAATCACAGAAATCATACCACTAACGACGTCGTTTCGTCGTCGTTAGTATTCTGTGAAATGAACCACTAATCTCAGAACACAGACACCATGGAACCATCACAAACGTTCTCGATGATCAGACATCTGTTTATTCAATAGGGAACTAAATCAAGAAACTAAATATGATGTTGCACGTCAATCACGACATCTGAATCTCAATTAAGTTACTATCCCAGCGCCATCTATTTCTCACTAAGATTTTGTACTCGTTTTGTGCCGTATGGTTGGTCATCTTCCCAGCAATACATCAATCAACGCTAATACATAATGTAGGCAAAATTAGCACGGACCCGTCAAATATGTTGAGGGTATGCTAAAATTGGCAATTTTAACATAATTTTTTACCCACATTAGTGACAAAAGTATTACCAAAATTGTGACAAAAGTATTACCAAAATTGTGACAAAAGTATTACCAAAATTGACTCTTCAAATATGTTGAAGGTATGCTAAAATTTCCAAGCATTAGGCACCTTGTCATGAATATATAATATCATAATTCATACTTTTCCTCGATTTCTATGGCAGGATGTTCAAATTTACAATGTTCGCACTTTTTGCTACTCTAGGAGATGTGTTAAATAATATTTCACTGTCAATATTATTTTCCATCATATAACAAAATGATGAGTTTCTTTTCAACAATGATGGATACGAGCGCAAATATGCTCTCCGTCACTTAATGACATTATTTCCGCGCACGAGCGGCAATGCTCACTTGATGACATTCCTCGGAAAACATCAACTTTGTGTTGAGATTTGAAAAAGTCAAATGCTACTTGGTTGAGTGGTTTTAGAAAATAGCTTTTTATGAATTTAGATCGCGATGTGATAGATTGCCGCTCGGTAAAAAGAGGTTGTGAGGAGAATTAAACGAAAATTCAGTTCAGAAATAAGAGGACGTTGCCACTATATCCATTGATATTTCTATGACTTGCAGCTCAATTTCGAGAAAACCCATTTGATGAATATGATAGAAGAATATATCATCCCGCTTACCTTCCCAATAACTCTCATTCAGCCCCAATTTTGATCCTTTTCAGAAAACCACATAGGCAGTTTCACACCTTCAGGTTTGTATTTCCTTTTCCTTTCCTCTAGATTAGTGAAATATATATCCTATCCAGAAACTTTTCTGACCCTGAATTAATCAAATAGAGTATTGATAGTAAATGTAGATAAAAATGTCATCTGCAACTTTATTATATGCAAAACTAATAATAGCTTTAGATGGTCCTAGTTAGCTACAAATATGTTACCAAACCATATACTAGTCTCGCATGTGATAAAGATTTGGAGACCATTAGATTAATCTTAGAAAAATGTCGCTAAGTAACACATTGCATTCGATCTATAATCAATCAATTTTTTCCAATTTAAACAACGTTCGATAGAAGTTTTTGACATATGAGTATTTCAATGATCCTAACTAGTCGTTAACAACAAAAGAGATGCTTAATGAACATGACATGATTGCAGAAACGCCAAACGTGAACTGAACGACATAAGGTTTGAGTTCGCTGTTGGAAAAGATTCAGCCGAAGGCATCGCTACTGAACTCGTTGGAGCTGGTCTAGTTGATGGTAAAGACATTACGCCCATCACCACCAATCTACAAAAACTGATAGATCAGCGGGATCGTCTGAAAATCGTTACCTTCCAATTGGTGAGTAATAAACAATCGTTTCGACACTGTTATCTTGATCAAAGCACTGACCCATGAACAAACACATTTTTAAGGTAAAACTCGCTGTGGTGTCTTGAATAGGGAACAAAAATAAGTGAGCTTTAATACAAGAAATAACCATTATGAGGACACAATTGATTCGTTATTGATTGGCTCTTGAAAAACGGTGAATCCGTAATGGTGAAATTGTTGTTGTGATAATCATGTTTATCGTGTAGATTTACAAAGTAGTTTCAGTCTAGGATAACGCAAAATTCTATTTGATTCATCTTATTGAATAGTTATTCTTTTTAACTTGAATAAAGTAATGAACACCAAGATCATTATTTGTATCAATGAAAGAATGTTACTAAATCAGAAAAACTGACTCACAAATGCCAGTAATCATCAAAAAAGAAGAAGATTACTCCTCCACCATTTGAGAAATGCATCAACATAACTATGCTGTCAGAAGAATAAAATGTCATCTTGTCATCATATTATCTAAATTAACCAACTTCGTATCATTCACCGTTTTCGAGATGCCAGTTACGATATAAAAAATACGGCATGTATATATAATAACTGGTAGAATTTTCAAAATTTTTTTACTATAGTTTTTCCAAGATAAATCCCCAAATGAAAGATATTGTTTGAACACTGTGAAAACCGTTCCAAGATGTGACGTAACAAGTTCTGAACTATCACCGAGTGAGTTAGAGAGTAATGTTTTATTACAGCGTTGCCGAGGGTTATTAATATTTCTTTAAAGTATGAATATACCGAAAAACTAATTACATAGTCAGTACACATACATGTTATTCGAGATTAACTCCTCATTTTTATATGATAATGCTGAAACAATTTGTTCTATTCATGTGATGAAATTGAATAACATTTTATCAGAATTTCCGAAATATAGTGAAACTGGCAACACAGGAATATGCCTATCAGAAGACTTGTGTGACGTCACAAGAAGCGGTCATGATGTTGTTCAAATATCTCGCTAGAGCGGCGTTTATTCGATACCTTCTGGGAAAAACTATAAATACAAGATATTTTACAGTATATTTCAACCACAAGCACGTTTTAACCAAATTTACGCGTTTGTAATCTCGTCTATTAGCAACTACAATAATCATAGGGAATATAAAGTGTCAAGTAATAGTAGGTACATCTGAAAACTAGCAAGATAAAATAGTTTCTATTATATTTATATCATGTAAATAACTAAACTAGGAAGATGGTTGAACTCAAAGAGTGATTGAATCAAACCAGTATTATATATATTACTGTAGGACTATAGAAACTTTTCTATCGTCAAAGATCAGGTAAAAAATATAAGGGAACAAACAGAAAATGTGGCAAAATCTAATTGACGATGTATCAGATTATCTTTTGGACACGACCTCATCGGATATCCCAACTCACCAGTCTATTTTATGATGATTTATTGTCATCTTTATATTTTCAGAACTCACCTCTGAGCAGTACCGAAGTTCCAGATGATAAAGCCCTCATAGGGTTTGCCCAGATATCCATAATGGACTGAAATAGACTGTTGTTTTCGTTTATCATTCATTCATGCCAATTCATATCTGGAATCTACTGATCATTGTACATAGTGTAGATAGATTTTATAAACTGTTATGGAATTCAGATTTTCGCCAGGTCATTACAATCATTATTTTCATGTCTTAGGATTCCTTCGTTGATATAATTGAACAAATATTTCATCTACTGATTTTCTAGTTTTTTAATCTCTATTTGAGAGAAAATTATGTGTTTTCAAAGCATTTATATTTTTGCTGGGAAATGACCCAAAAGTCCTCTATGGTCTGGCTGCTTGGCATCTTTCAATTTCTATAATTTGGCCAATTGCAGAGGAGGTCACGTTATTCATGATCAATAGATTTCACATAACCTGTACTTAAAAGTTCCACGTAGTACCAATATTTGTCACTTGGAAACAGCTGAAGGTATTATCGTGTTTATATAATTTTAATGTTTACTATATTTATTCCACAAATCGATTTTCGATCAATTTTAAAGCCTAGTTTGTAGGACACCAACAGAATGCCTTGTTTATATCAACGTTTCAACGAGTTCAGCTTTATAATCGATATCTTGTTCTGAGGAAGTGATTTCCTCCTTCCCAACTGGAAGGAAATCATCTAAGAGTCATCTTTATAAAGACCTTTCAGAAGTAGGGCCTACTGCATAGGCAAGCCAATAAATTAGTGATCTACAATTATTTTAACTAAGTACCGTAATTTAGTTAAAATCAGCTGATACTGAAAACACTTTTGGGGTCATTTAAGAAAGGCATTTGAATCAGCTGGTTTGGACCTAGAATGATTCCATTAAAATGCTTTCCGATTTTTTGTTTCTCGATTTTTGATACAATCTAATATTTAAATTAATCTCGTACATGCCAAATAATAAGCACTTGAAGATATTGAAATATATCCCAATGATTTTGTTTTCTTCGTTACAACAGAATAGATATTGGAAAATATTGTAAAAAATTCAAGACAAAAAAGTGAAATTGCTATGGCCAAAAAATAACGTTTTCCTTTGTCCTTTTGTTTAAGTTCATAATGTCACAATAATGTAACTGTAACTAAAACGCCAGAACAGAGAACATTACCAATAGTATTTGAGATAAATTCTCAAAGCTTTCTAGGAATTTTCTCTCCTATTTTCTTGAAGATCAAAGATATAGAAGTGAATGAATCTTTCAACGCAATAATGCACATATTGAAAGATACCATGTGAAACCATCAACTCATCAATATTTCCTACTCATGTTTTCTGATGGAAAAATAATGTTGTTAGGAAATAGGATATCCTTTCTCGCGTTTTTAGTCAGTTTCAATGCAACATCCTTATTAGTTCCTTCAATTTTATGATTTTTTTGTGATACCAATTCTTTTGATAACTTGATTACTAAAAATTGAGCAAAAGTTGATATAAGTCCAGGAGTTTTCTGAAGGCGAAGTAGGCAATATAGCATATTGGCGTTTCCGAAAACTCGTGCACTATTATAATTGTATACTTTAATTGGAATGTCGGTAAACAAGAATTTTTATCAAATTTAGAATGAAATACTGCATACATTATTTTTACTTTAGAATTTGCAAAAAAATTAAGTCACTGAGTGAGTCAGAGGTCAATTATATTACATGGGATAATTGGCTACATTTTTTGTGATTTGGTTGAGATTGCCCTTAGGGCCAGTCTATATATTATTGAATCTAAATGTCAGAATTTTGCTTGAACTGTGATTGGGTCATCAACAAAGTGAATAATTAGTTTCCATTGGTTCATATATAAGTTACCTTGAGGCGATCTGCAGCTTTTTTTCAAATTTCTTAGGAGAGCTTTAGCTTGAGGAAGCCTGTGTGAATCGAAATCTACATGGAAATTGGTAATAAATGTAAATAGAATATTTATTTATTCCAGTAAAATAGTTGCAAGATTGAAAAAATCAAACTGGCTGTTTTTTATTTTTCTCCTGCTTTTTTCTTTCATACCATTGATTTCAGGAATTACCGCCCAAACAGTTATGCACTATAATAAAATAGAATACATAAATAAATGACAAAGTAATCAACTTTCAGTCAATTTCGATATAGTACCTCATAAATCGAAGATATTAGCATTTTTGTCACCGAAATTGTTAGAAAATTTATGAAAATTCTAAAAATAATACTATTTACTATTTGAAATCCCAAAGTTGTCGTTTGTTACATCTGTCCATAAAATTTTCGAAAACAGTTATTGTTACTTATTGTTCCCTATGTCACATATGTATATAGTTACAGGGCAACACAATGAATGAAAGATATATCACAAAGATTACTTAAATAATTGTTGTAATATTGTCACACTATAAAAATTATTTATGGTCGCTACAAAACATATTTTTCTTCAATGATAATAGAACTGATAATGAAAAATCACATGATCACAATAAAATGTCAATATTTTAAAACCTACAAAGTAGGTAAGGTTAAAATCTTAAATGAATAACACAATAAATTCAGCAGATGTTCAATTCTTATTGCCGAAATTGGCAGCGATCCTTGACTTCCTTTCCCTCCTAGGCCTATTTTGTTGGTCTTTTGATGAGTTCACAACCTGAATGAAAGAAATGTTAGTTCTTCACGTCAATGTATATGTAACGGGTAAAGTCGTATCCAAGATCTTGGTGTATATCATATCATTGGTTAGATAAACGGTTGAACCTAGGTTTATCGGGTAAATTCCGTAATACAGAGGATGCAGGTCTTTATTTGCTCTAAGGAAAGGGTTATCAGTTTGGCAATCAACGTCAAATCTCAACCCAAAAATTTACCAATTTCATGTTGAGGGAGGATTTTGTCAATCTGTATTGGAGATATGGGTGAACCCAAGGTGGATATAGATATGGTGGAACGAGTCCCATTGAAAGGCACTAGAAATATTTGTAGACTTCTGCCTACTTGATTTTGTTGAATTTCAATCATAGTTTCAAACACTAGTAATACTTCCACGACTCCACATGGATGGTGCCACGTCTGCTGATTCCGCATGATCATGATGAATATTAATTTTCACAGTTTCTCAGTCATTTTGATTTTGTGTGATTTGTTCAATCAATATCATGTTTGAATAATCGAACAATATTCATATTTCAAGCCAAAACCACAATCATGAATGATCTGTCACTTGAACACGAAACCATAGAATACGGATATTAATAGAGAACTAAATTATCGATATTGATATCAAATGCGATATTAACGCCATCTCCGAACGATTAGCGAAATATTACCGGTGTTATGATCTTCGCTAAACCAGTCTACAGGTTTTGACGAAAAACAATTGAAGAGTAATTTCACCATATCTATATCCACCATTGGTGAACCTACATCTCGAGTTTTATAGTTGTCTTATGAGTTGCTAGTAGTTGGTGATATATACTGGTTGTTACAAATTCAGCAGCAATTTCAAGTCATAAGATTCAAGTCCAAAGTTTTTTTTTAAACATAAAGGAAAAAAGATCATTTGTGCAGAAATTATTAAGGACTGTCATACCATAGCGGTAACATCTCCCATTGGTCAATTTCTGTGGCAGTGTCAGTGGTCACTTTACAATTTCTATTATCTGGCAGTCATAAAAATCTATTTTTTGTTTTTATAATATAATAATTCTGATATAAGTTCAAATAAACAACACATTCACAGACAATAACCTGTAAAACCATCTCAGAGTTCGAAACTTGCAACTTAAAACTTATGTCAAAGTGTATAAATGGAAACATTGAAAACCAATGATTGAACTTCTTACGACTTATGACTAAAAACTTAAGACTTATGACTTAAAATCTATTAGGGTTATTTTTTCACAGAAAATGATTATGGATTCTTAATGAGAATCACTTGAAACATACCTGTACCGATATTCATCATCATAAAACACAGGTTGCCCAATCAAAAATTTTTGGAAAGAATCAATGACAAATTATCATTAGCATATATGTACCAAATTTTATCATCAAAATATACAATATGTCTGAGGAAAATAAATAAAATAGTGAAGAAAAATCGTCAAACATATTGAGAATTGGAGAATTAGGTGGATCATCCTTAATGATAATTTATAATTAATTCTTTCCAAAAATACCATAACAGTACCAGGGTAAGTTTCCGAAAAGGTCTATTGACGAAATCACCAATCTAGAATTTGATTGATCGTCGTCAGATGAACTATAATTTCATCATCACTGTCTATTTTTAGTATATTTGAAAGAGATCCACAAGCAATTAATGAATACACAAAATGATTATAAGCATAACTTCCAAATCAAAATCCTAGGATTAGCAGAATGCGAAAAAAGCATCAAACAGATGGTGAACTAATTACACACATCGACAAAGACCAGTGGGTGTTAAAAAATGTAGTGTACAATATAAATTTCATGCATAAACAGCGAACAGACCTTTAGTCTCGCTATTTTGCAAAGAAGCTTCGCACGCAGTTCAACTCACGAAAAGTGAAAAACGACAATAATTCGCTAAAAATAACGATATGAAAGAAGGAAATTATTACTGACCTTGGGTGTTGCACCTTTCTTTTCGACGATTTCGGCAGTACTGTCATTTTTGGGTTCTTCCGACTGCTTACTTGTACTCGTTTTGCTGATATGACTTCTCACAGCTTGCAGTGGAACTAATGAATTGTTCAGAATGACATGAGCTTCGCTTTTGTTTTGTTTAGTCGAGGGCTTGTCTTTAGTTTTGGACGCAGATTCTTTCTTTTTTTCCTAGAGAATTGATTTTTCCATGAAAGTTGTGAATTGTTGATATGTCAGATGGAAACATACCTGAACATTAGTATTTTTGTCGTGCTTCTGGAACCAATTCTCAGGAGGAACAGGAATATCGTCAGTCTTTTTTGTTGGTTCATCATTGAGCGTCATCTAAGAGGAGATACATTATTCAGTGACAATTGATATATTTTACTAGTGAGCTCATTCACATAGGAATATGTTAAACTATTAAATCAATGAAATGTATCATGAATTCAAATAAGTGCCATACAATTTTTTCAATGAAACTCATATTTCGGTCTGGGTAATTATTCCGTTAGGTAGCGATGTCGAATTTTTTCAAAATTTTTGGCTGTTCTTACGTATTTTGGCTTCCTGATCACAAATCTGAAAACCAATACTTTTCGAGATATTCCCAAAATAAAACCTTCATCACCCTCCTATTGCTATTGTTCCACTGCTCATAACTGACTTGTCTGTTGTAAATGAAACTCGATGTTAGTGCTCGCGGAAAATAGATACCATATTCATTATAATTCAGTTATCAGAAAAACAAAACGAGATTGCATAAATTTGATTTTATGTTGAATATTTATGTAGTTTTTTTAAATAACAACCAGATAGCTGTCAACAGAGACAATATGACAATGTTGCCAGTGGTCGTCCGTTAATGCGAGGGATTTCTCATTCAATATATGTCTGTCCTTCTTTTCGACATGAAGTAGAGATAGAAATACTAAATGCTCCATGAAAATATGTTTGCTGAGGTTTGTCACCAATGTCACCTTTTATCATGGATGAAGTCAATTATGAGCTTCGATAATAATTTTGAAATTAATGGTTAAATTAATTGATAGAATGCTGTTTCTCATGAAAAATTACTTTATAGTTAATAAAGAAGGTCTATAGTTCATCAAACAATAATTAAAGAAGGATGATAAAGGTTAAATCACTGAATAAGTGTTGCTAAATAATGGGGTTAATGACTTTATTTTGCGAATATATCGAAAAGTATTGGTTTCCGCACAATTTGGTTTTTCAGATTCGTGATCAGGAGGCCAAAATACGTAAGTATAGCTAAAAATTTTTGAAAAATTCGACATCGTCACCTAAGAGAACATTTACCTCGTTCTGAATAAAGGAAATGTGAATGGAAAATGAGAGTAATCGAATATCTTGAAAAAGGAATGTTTCGTGAGGAAAATGCAAAAATAGGAGAGAAAGGACAAGTTTAGCCAGAGTTGAAAGAGACAAAATGTCTGCCCAGTGCCCAGTATTGTCTTTGTCATCAAGATTGCGAATTGAAATGATAAAAATGTTATTGGGACGAAGAAAAAAAGGATAATACTAATATCAACAATGTGTTTGGAATTATCCAACAATTATAAGCTCACAAAATATTCGAAATAATCGGGAAAACGAAAACAGACTACAATAAAAACAAACCGGTTATATACAAGTATTCTTCATTTTTGATGACAGACACTAAGGCAGATATACTTTTTTTCTTAACGTTGGCTGAACTTGTCAATTGGGACAGGCAACGCTTTGAGTGGAGATCTCAGGATCTCCACTGTCTGAGGGAGAAAGAAACATTTGCGATCTGCATTCATAGTGTGAATCGTTGCATGGACTACGACCAGATATAATTCAATGTTCTGCGTGGTATTTGCCAGTAAAGTAGTTTAATACCTTTTTCATAAATATGTCCAAAACGTCTGCGGCCACATTCTCACTCGCCTCTTCCCTCGAGTTAGCTGCTTTTCCGACCACCAGTTTTCCATCTGAGAGCGTTATTTGGGCTTGGGTTTTGTTATCAACATTGAAATATTGATAGCGTGGCAAACCCAAGCCGTTCGACTGATAATAGGTTAGAAGCCTAATGCTAGCAGGTGCACTAGCTACAGGCTAGAAACGAGAAAGTTGCGTGATTTATCAAGTATGAATTGTATAATTTCATGTCATTTGAATCAACTCTAGAAATAGTACTTGATATATTTTAGGAAGAAATTTGAATTGGGAATACGCTAAAGCCCAAAAATTGATGAGCATTCTGACAAAAAAATCTAAACTAATCAAGTTTGAGGTTGTCAAATATTATTGATATTATTTTCATGACGTAAGCTATTTAGTGAGTAGCGAGTTAAATAAGAAGTCGTTGCCGACATGCCAACTCCATTGATATTTTTATAACTTGTTCATTTTAGTGTGTCTGCAACTCAATTTCACTTCATTATTCCTACTATATCTGAATGTGTTCACTATACAATTTAAGGTTGCCAAGGATTTTGGGACACTACTTCTAAAGCAGGTTTCAACCTCGAACAAACCAAAATACGTCATTAGAAATGCAGAATGAAGAAAAAAAACGAGATGAACGAAATTGAAATAATCTGAAATGAAAAATCTGCCTTAACCAACAAATATGTTGAGATAAAATCCACAACAAAACGGTAGAAAACGAGCCTGGCTTCACACAGAATATTGAATTATATCCATAATACATAAAGTTCACTTATCTGTACCTAGTGTACCAACCTTGTTCATCCTTATAAATTTAAAAATTGTCAGGAAGATTGCTCAAGAAAATTCTGTAAATGAATGTGTCACTCTGAACTCCGACCAACTTGTTAGATGTCGTGAAAAATCTCAAGAAAACTAACAAAGAGTAAGGAATCTGATTAATTATATGCTATCCGGCATACATCCTCACAAATCATTAGTCCAGGCGGATAGTGACAAAAATATAAGATTGAAAATACCGCACTCCAAACAACGGAGTATTAGAAAATGTTAGGTGATCAAGAAATCACAATTAAAAAAATCTTCAGAGAGATAATACAGAGTAACAATTAATTAAAAAACGCAATACAAGCTAGGGTTAGACTCGATCTGAAGATACTCAAAAACAAAGTAAATAACGAATCATTGAAAACAAAGTTGAATTACTAGAAAAGAACTCCAAGGAAGACAATCTTTTGATCCAATAACAAAATCAATCATAAAATAATTTGTAAAGAAAAACAGGAACTACTTGAGGTATATATGAATGAAACAGATATGGGAGATATTTAGTCTCTTGGTCACTCAAAATACAGAGTAGAACTGGCAACTCTCATAAAAAAGGAAAATATTCGAGAACTGCATAAATTTAAAGGAACTAATATATTCATATCACTGATGATATAATTAAAAAAGAAAGAGAATATATCAATATACTACTGAAACACCTGGCAAACGCAAAAGAAATATCGTCAAACAAAGCTTACATAAAATGCAATAAACTTATCGTTAAGGATATTGCTTATACTGTGGAAGATCTCGAACCTCTAGAAAAAGAAGAAGACGAACCCCGGAAGGCTTCAAGTACCCCTTTCACGCCCACTACAGAGAATAATACCTTATTCAACAACAAACAGAGACAGCCTCTTCAAAAAAATATTGACACTCGATCTTTCCAAGATACCATAAAACTGAAAATGATTTCGAAACAAGAACATTTCTTGATAATATGTTCTTGTTTCGAAATAATTTGTTGGACAACCCCAAGAAATACTCTGCCAAAGATACGAAATAACTACTACAAATAATTATTCCAAATTCGAACATATTCAGTGACAAGGTATTTAAAATAGTCAACCCATCTCCCGTTCTAATATATACAATAAATTGCTTTATTTTTTACACATTACTATCTTCAATTCAATAGCACAAAGAGAAAAAACATTGAAACTATTCTTTATGTTTTGTACTTGTTATCGAAAAAAAAAAGTGTATTTCTTATGCTGCACAAAGTTTGGAAGATTGATAATAATATAATAACATGGATGCTAATGCACAAAAGTTTATGCACATATGTTTTAGATCAATACCAGTCAAACGATGTGTTGAAAATAAATGAACATATTACAAATTTCAAACTCATACATAATAATAAATTTTTGATGAATTCTCAGTTCTTCTCGAAAAGTTCGATTTTGATTTCGATTGTATAGTACTAACTGAGACTAGGAGAATTCTAGATATGATAATCTTCAATATACTCACATAAGATAATATATGTACAGGGTGATTGTTTATATTTTACTCAATAGCTATCTCAGTTAATATTAGTCCTACAAAAACGTTCAAATGGACAAATATGTAGCATTTTTTATGGGCATTCAGAATTCAGTACTAGGAAATGCAAAAAAGCATCGTTAACCTAAAATTTTTACAACTGGTATTTTTTTAATGAGATTTTATTTACCCAATCGGTTGAACTCTTTTTTCTGATTTCAAATATATATACTTTATTGAGGTTATCTCTATCGGTATTCGGAAAATATAGATTTTTAGTACAGATCTAAGGCAGCTGTAAAACGCCAGACGACAATGCTGCGATTGGCTTATATCAAAGTAGCCATAGATAATAAAACAAATTTAATTGTGTTGTTTGACATTTCTTTCTATTCATAGTTTGGGAGTTGTTATAGCAAAAATGATATATTCTGAGGTAGAAAAAGTTTTTCATTTCCTTGAATAATCCTGGGTTTTCGTTTCAATGAACCAGTATTTCGTAAACGTTTATAAAAGTTAACAAATGTTTTCTCACTAGGAAATCTTCTGTTAGGGTATATAGTCGTTTATATTCACGACGCGCGAAACGTTGGTTTTGATTACTTTTTAAAAACTACAATATCAACTTTTTTATTTTATTAAACTAACGGAGATACGGGGGGGGTGTACCATGATCGTGTTACACCCGGTATATAAATCACATGAGTTAATTCCATTTAATGACTCATTTTTGACAAAAAAAACTTTTGAATTGAGTATTAGTGTATATAATCAAGGATAAGACTAAAAATCCAACTAAATGAGGGAGTTACGCTATACGCTATATCATGAAACCCATTACAAGGCTTGAACCAACCTTTGAAATTCAAACTATCGGTCTTGTTCATATTTCCATAATGTGAATAAATGATACATATGAAACTTGAAATCGAAATGTAGAGATTCAGTTTCTTGCAAATTCAGCACCGAAACGCAATTATTGTCAATCTCTACCCTACAAACTTTTCCACAAATATGACATGAATCACAAGAAAAAAAGACATTCAAGACCACCGAACAAATCACATAAAATTATAAAAACCGATGCACCGAACGACTGGTAGGTTGAAAAGTACAAGAGATTCCGGTTGTTGATAGCGTTCATTACATCTACCTTCTAAATAATTGATTGATGTACTTCAACACGTAATGCAGTTTGATTGAATGAATTAATGATATGTGGAACGAAAAAGTGACAATACTTGATCAAGAAATTGACTATGACCAGGTTTTACTATAAATGTGTTGTCGTTTCAATGATCTTGTACAAGATTTTTGCCTTCACAATCTTATTCAATAACTTGATCCTCCTTTGATTATACGTTCATGAGATTATCAGAAAACCTCTCCCAAATTTAGATTGAATTCGAAATCATGTGTATTCGTAATATTCAAATCAAATCAAATCATTTATTGGTGTTTCCAATACACTTACGTGCTTACACAAGTCAATAAAAAGAATATATACATGTAGGTATGATACAACACACATGATACACACACATACATATAATGTTTTAGATAAAATTTACAAACAATGATAATATTGGTGATTACCCATTCTTAATTAAGTTTAAAATCTTTGACATCACAAGAATACTCTAGAAACTCTTTTACAGAATAAAAACACTTCCTGATCAAAAACTTTTTCATCACACGTTTGAATACAGTGACCTCCAGGTTTCTGACCTTTTCAGGTAACTTATTGAAAAAATGAATTCCATAAAACTCTGGCCCATTCTGGCAACGCTTTAGTCGGTAGTAGTTTGTTACTAAGTCATTATTTTTACGCGTGTCATAATTATGAAACTCATTGTGTGATTTGTACTCACAGTAGTTACTTTTAATATGGATTAGATTTTGTAAAATATAAATTGATGGAAATGTTAATATGTTTTTCTCAATGAAGACCTCTTTGCAGTCAGCGGTGTATTCCAGATTTGAGACGATTCGAATAGCTTTGCGTTGCAGGCGAAATACCCTTTCTGTGCCAGCCGCGTGTCCCCACGCTAGTATGGCATAGGATAAATGCGGGTGGCACAGAGCAAAGTATGCCTGTCTCAAAACACTAATAGATACATTTTGCGAAAGATTTCTAAGAACAAATATATTAGTCTTTAATTTATTGCATACATAATCTGTATGATGATCCCAGGTTAGGTTTGAATCGATTTTTACTCCCAAGAAAGTTGCAGCATCCAAAGACCCACAATTTTCAGAAGTTTGTTTAAGTGTAAATAGTATATGCTGGTTTTTTGTTTCATTCAAATATAAAAGGTTGGTTGAGAACCATAGTTTGGCTCTCGACAGTGTCTCAGACGACTCCTCTAGTACTTCGGCAAGTTTATCACCTCTGATAGAAAATGTAGTATCATCTGCAAAAAGGGCATATCGTTCAGAGATTGCCACATGTGGCAGATCATTTATATATATTAAAAATAGTAGGGGTCCTAGGACCGAGCCTTGTGGGACACCCACTTCTACAGCTCTCCTTGCAGATGACACCCCTTTTATACATACTGTTTGATATCTGTTACTCAGATATGATTTTATTAGGTTTATGCTATTACAATTGAAGTTATAGTATGGTAATTTACCTAGCAGGATATCATGTGAGACACAGTCAAAAGCCTTGCTAAGGTCGCAAAATGTTGTAGACATAAATTCTTTTCTTTCGAAAGCATCATGAATCTGGCCTACCAGGTCTAATATTGCAGAGCTTGTACTTCTGCCTGGTCTGAAACCAAATTGATGGTTGCTAAATAAGTTGTGAGACTCGAAATGCTGAAACATTCGGGAGGCCAAACATTTTTCAAAAATCTTTGAAAAGATTGGTAGTAGGGAAATGGGTCGATAGTTAGTTGGGTCATTTACCTCCCCCTTTTTAAATACGGGACATATAAGCCCCAATTTAAGAGCATCTGGAAATATGTTTTCTTTTATACTCTGATTTATTAATTTTGTCAGTGGAGAATTCAATAAATTTTTTACGTGTTTGAGAATCCTCACATTTAGGCCAAAGATGTCCCTGGCACTTTTATTCTTTAAGTTATTTAATATCTCCCTCACTTCATTGTTTGATACTTCATTAAAATTGAAGGTACTTGTGGGTGATTCACTGTTTGATTTCAGAGATGCCGAAGGATTTGTGTTTGTTTTAGGAATATCATTTTGAACTTGTTTTGCAATGTCCGTGAAAAAAGCATTAAAGGTTTCAGGAGATATAGAACAGTCTGGATCTCGTTTTTTAGGTTGTCCTCTATACTTGTTAACTATATCCCACATTGATTTGATTGGGTTACTTGAGTTTTGGATTGACAGATCGTTTGAATTTTTTTTGGATTCTTTTATGGCCAGTCGATATTGCTTTCGGTAGTTGTTTTTCTCAATTCTAGATTTTTCACTTGGGGCAAGTCTATAAATATAGTTAAGAAGATTGAGATTCTCTCGCATAACTTTTAAATTTTGATTGAACCACTGTGTATTATAATTTGTGTTTTCCTTATTAACATTTTTTTTTCTGGAAATGCTTGATTGAAATAAATTTGAATTTGTTCTACAAAAATATTAAATTTTTCGTTTGCATTTAATATATTGTCAGATATAAAAGGAAATGTTTCAAACTCTAACAATTTATAAAAATGTATCTTACCCATTTCTGTGATTGGTCTGACATATTTCACATTGACCTGTCTGGTACAGTCGGCCATGGGAACTTGATATTCAAGCAGTTGACCATTTTCATGATCTGATATGTTTGAGTATAAAATATTAGTAGTGTAAGGCTCTTCAAAACTTACAAAAATGTTATCTAAACAATTATTTTTTTTTGTAGGTTTGAAGATGGTTTGCTTTAGGCCGAATGTACCCAACAAATCACAGAGTTGAGTAGATTCCGTTTCCTCTGTGCAGAAATGCACATTGAAATCACCCAACAAGATTATTTTTTGTTGCATGCTAATCTTATTGAGGGCATTGTTCAAGGTGTTTAAGAAAGTTTCAAAGTTACCTGAGGGGGACCTATAGACAAGAATAATGAATAATATTGAAACGTATACAGAATAGAACAGTATTTTTTCCCCCAATATATCGAGGATACTAATTCATGGTAAGCTATGAATGGTTTCAAAGGTATTACACTTTCTAATTCAGAATTGAAACTATACTTTAATTCAACTTACCGTCAGCATGTCGAAAGATATGTTGCTCGATATCGTTGTTTTCTTATCATTATCAGCAGGAACCGGTTTTTTATCATTACCCGCTGCAATGTTGGTGTTACTACTGCTGACGTCACCGCCTATTTTTAGTAGATTTTTGAGGAAATTGGTGTTGACCGTTGCCTAAAATAGTTGAAGACATAAATGACTGTTTTTGGGACAAACAACAAAGTTGCGACATTAAAAAAAAAACTAATTATCTGACAATTGCTTGTGATTTTCACATCATCTAGATAGAGATAAATGAAATCATTTCTTGTTCGTTTCCAACTCAAATAAATACGACAATGCATGAGTAAATCTGGCTAATTTAAGCCTGGTATCAAACCGAATTAACAGGTAACAATATAAAAGCATCAATAATTGGTTTTGACTGACCTCCATACGAAATAACTAAAGAAAACATTTTGTGACGAATTTTATAAAAAATATCTTGGCGATTTATAAGAAATTTAAAAACTTGTTAAACAATATTATTATTTCTCATCATCTCATGTGATTTTTATTGTTTTCATTACCCTTTCTTCATTTTTGTCAATACTATAAATTTTTTTTTGCAGTTAATGTATGACAACTTTGGTCGGCAAATGTATTACATTCAAGGCAATAAATCTCATATCTATTCCATAACAAGATCTGACAAAACAATGGGGAAGTTCAGATTTTCATTCCAAGTTGAAGTTTATGAAAATTCATGGAATACTTTTTTTTATTCACCTCGTCTTAATTTGACTTAGAAAAACATTCCCAAAAATGTAGTTACGGCTCCTCCACCATTCTGATTACGTACTAATTATAACAGCCTTGACAGAGATGGATAAATATTTTCATCATTGTCTTGACGCACGCTAGCACTTTTGATCCTGTACACAGTTGCCGGATATTCGGATATTCTGCATTAACATCTTGGTATGGCTATGATATCCAATGTATCATTTGTTCAATAATTTTGAGTATTAAAATTATTAGGATGATTCAGTAATTCTAGACAGCAGAAACATAATACTTGATATTCAAATAATAATTTCATGAAAATCAGTTCAAAAGAAGCTTCCCCATTGAAGAGTTGACCAACCAGATCTTTATTTTATTACATTTTTACGATGAAAATCCATGTTAATATAATTGCAGTGTTTAGATGTTGGATTACTTACTCCTTTCGGCAAATCGTCTGGATTTCTGTGGTTTTCATTTCTTGCATATTTATCCTGATTCTAAAACACAAAATCAATTTACAAGTCTTGATGGAAGTGATAGAATTTTTTTGATATTTTTTCATAGTAACGCTTATTTTTCATATTTTGCACCGATGATAACAATGAAATTGGCATTCATATTTTAATCAAATCTGAATAGATGTTACGTACAAAAAAATGACACACAAAATGTATATCACTTCGATCGTCTTCTCCTTCCAATAATTAATTATTGGGAAATTCAATGAATTAAATAGTGAAATTATTTTCAATGAGTTGACGAGAACCACTTGAAATGTGTCACAATAATTATTCTACCTAGAAATATTCTCAGGAAAAAACTGTTGAGGTGATCATTTGTTTTTTGCAATATCCAGAATAATTCCAACGATTGCAACTCTCTTAAAATGAAGAAAACGCATCGATATTCATAAAAAAGTGAGTAAGAAAAAAAAACGTTAACTTTTGCGTTAGAAAATTCACAGTTCAAGTATTCAGATTAATGCTGGGGAAAGAATAGGTCAATGATCCATCATCTGCATATCATATCCATTTTTCAATGCCTTCAAATGGACCTCAATCACTTATTTTATCAAAATGGTATAATTGGAAAGCCAATTGATTGTTCTTTCATACCATTTAAACAGATTTATCAATTTGAAAATCTTTATTTCAAGTGAACTCTAACTATATGTATGTTTCCGGACATGGCTTAAGTACTCGCATATAAAATATTTTAATTTTTTCTTTGAGGATGTGGTTTTTTGATTTTGTTCCTGGTCCATGATATTTGATTACATTTGATCAAAATGCAAATAACTTGAAAACGCACGCTTGTACCTCAAAAATAAGGAAGAAGGAAGCATCGTGTAGCCCACGTGAAGCAGATTCTAAGCATAAAACAATATACATGGCGTTCGTTTGAAAAAAATGATGATTTCAAAAATTAGAACAAGTTTTTTTCTGCATCTTCATTAGATTAGTAGCTATGTCCGAGAGGGGATAGTTGTATATCATAAAAATAAGAGATTTTGATGGAAATATATGCATATTTGGAATTGTTTCCCACTCATTATGGGTTTCGAAAGAGAAAAACATTCCGAATGTCTGAAAATATTTCTTAATCGGTGAATCTTTGTTACTGCAGAAGCTAGTGAACGTAACCTTAAATAAGATAATAAAAAAAAACTTTCCGTTGAAAATTAAGTTTTTCGAAATAATGTCATTATCACTCACCTGTTGTGGTCTTTGCAATGCATTCGGGTTCCCTTGATACCTCGTTGCCAGTCCATCACTCCTCACACCTTTTGGACCACTGTTGGCATAGTTGGGCATGAAGTAATTGTTGCCGCATTGCCCACTACTGAAATTCTGACCAAAGCCAGGTTCTTGTCGCCACTGTGGAGCTTGCGCATTGACGTTCTGCCCATAAAAACTATTCGGCTGACAACCACCGTACTGCCTGCCATCCTGATTGCTGTGGCCCTGCCTGCCTTCCAACCGCCAAGAAGTGTCAGACTGTCTCATATCCTGCCCCTGGGGGTTCCTGTCGTTCCTGCAACTCTTCAGTCTCTCCTGAGTGAGACTTCTCGCTTTCTCCCTTTCCTGGCGAGGAATTTCCTCTTTCTTCTGGTCGGTCTTGCTTGCAGCCTCGGTGGCGTTCTCCTTATCTTCCCCATCCCGAGTCGGCGGACGTTCTTCCTGCAGGATTTCCCCCTTCTGGAATCTGGTGTAATCCTTTTTGATTTGGTTAATTCTATCCTTGTTGTAGTAGGCTTCGACGTAGTCGTTTCGTTTGTTTTGTTGTGCATTCATGATGGAGAATTGGGCGAACGCAGAGCTCAGCTGATTGAAAGATAAGGGTGGCACTTGGACGTTTTGAACCGGTATTTGGGGTGGGATCCGCTTTGGTTGGGTGGCATTTTTGGGGGCGGTGTTTGGTGACTCGTTTCTGCGGTTACCTTGACTGACGATTTTGGGGTCTGCCCTCTCATCTACGAAAAATTAAATCTCAAGAACTAATTTCTTATTTTCATTGGCAAATTACATTTGATGTATGAAACAATTCCAGTCAGTAATTATTTGAAACTGGTACGATCATGTATTTATGAATAGGATCTTACAAATTATCAAAAAATATATGAATACGACAATTATTATTGGTTATGCACAAAAGATCTGATAGGTCGAGGTGCTCGAGAGGATATGAGAATGAAATAATTTAGTCAACTCATTAGGATGTCATAGTGCACATTTAGTAATGTATAACCTTGTATTTTTCAGTGTTGAAATGAGTTGAAAATGAAGGTTTTTTATTGACGCCTCACACCACAACGTCTTCTTTGATTTATAGCTGTTAATGTGTCTCTTGCCAATCACACACTTTATGATTATGTTCATGACTAAATAAACCAATAAATGACTCAACAGTTATGCATTATTCATTAGAGAAGATTCATATAGATAAACATTGATGAAAAAATATGTTTTTCTATTTTGGTTCTATAACGAAATCATTATGAAACGCCGTATCGAAGTAGCCTCTGTTACGATACGCATTTTATTATTCATAGGGTGGTACAATCGAACTGTCAAATGAAAGCCAGAAGAGTTAGACCCAGCTTACTTCTGAGTGATTTTTGATTTGGTGATACTAGCAGTGAAAAACTCAATGTTTTTATTGGTAAACGTTGATTCAGAGTGTGATTTCATTCACATTTACATAACATTGCATTTTTTACCACTGGTATCGCAAAAATCAAAATCGCTCAACAGTAAACTGGGCTTTACTCTTGTACGTCAGATTTCAAATATTTCAATGTCATCATTGTTACCAAAGGAAGATGTTTCTGTTATTTGTAGATATAAAAATCGTATTTTTTCAATAAAATACTGTAAAATAGAAAAAAATCTACATGACACACGTTTTATAATACACGTTGTCGAACGTGTACGACAAAATAGCGTCTTATAAAAGTTGTATCATAATATACTATTAATTCACTGGCAATATAAAGTTTCAATGTGTCGAACTTGAGAAATATAACATCAAACATGTTGTTATTACTCTACCACTAAATATAGGCTCATCTACTACTCTGAGCATTTTCTTACCACTTGGACCAACCATTTCATCACTTGTAGTGAAATGATGCGAGCAAACTCTAGCATCTCTTAAAATAATCTCTTTCTTGATCATATTTTCACATATTATATCCACTAACTTTTCATCTCGGGGAAACCCAAGAATGTTTTCAAATTACCAAAAATCGTTATGAGGGTGAGTAAAGTTTATACAACGGATGACACGACACTGAGTAACTCACCAGTGGAATGTTGTGTTCTGGTCGCCACTTTTAAATCGTCTCTTACACATTAAACAGCGTTTCACCATCCTTCAAATTCGATTTGAACAGAACAAACAAGGTTTTCAAGTAGAATCCTATTGAAATTTTCACACAAAACTGGAAATACACCGTTTGATGAACCCTCAAACAAAATTTGATTTGAAAACGAGACGTTTCGCGCTGCCACTGTCAGCGTTCGGTCGATTATCGGTTGAACGAAATTAGCGGCACTGGCGAATTCACCAAAAATGTCAGAATCTCCGCCAATGAGGCACTGTATTATATGAGGAACATTGAATACATAGCTTTTGATACACTCATATGACTCATATAAGTACCAACAGAATGATATATATATTTGGGAACCTTGAAGAAATGTGGTCGTGGGATGATTATCACTTTCAAATGTTACGATGTGGCAACCTCTGTGGGGGAAAAACATATGAATATGAATTTCATGTTGGCTTCAAGCAATCTGGGGTGTTACTATTCTAGTGGGTTTGTTGTTCGGAGATCAGATCTATGAGAATCCGTCAATAGTCAGCTTTAGCTAAGTTATTTGTAGATGAAAAAAGTATGAAATATCAAAATATAACTCGATATCATATCATTAAAGGTAAATGTCAAGAATAAATTCCTCACCTTGTTGTCCGTTCTTTTGCCTCGACAACCTCAGTCCGTACGACAGATTGATGAAAGACGTCTTTGGCAACCTGTACCCCCTGTTCTCGGAACAATTCAGCTGCATGCCGTCCCTGAAGGGCTTGTCGAACACGACATCGTACATGATGTCCCTGTCAGATCCGGTGCTCGACTGCTGGACGGCGATGACAGTGCCTCTCAGGCCGAACGGCACCGAGTAGCCTTCGCGCACGTTCACTATCCGGTCCAGGATGTGGGTTTCGGTCTTGGGGTCCGGCATCAGGGTGCCGTTTTGCACTTCCGGCTGAAATGGATTTTGAATTTGTCGAAAATATGAACGGGGTATAATTAGCTGCGACTTGAAAAGTTCGAGAAAGAGTGTTGGAAAAGTGTTTTTTCTACAAACAGTCAACAAAATAGCATCTGCCACATTCACACAAAGTTGACGTTTTCCGAGGTATGTCATCAAGTGACAGCACTGCCGTTCGTGCGCGGAAATAATGTCATTAGGCGACAGCATATTTGCGCTGACATCCATCATTGTTGAAAACAAACATTTCATTCCGTTGCATGATGGAAAATAATAGTGACAGTGAATTATCGAACACATCTCCTGATGTAGCAGAAAGTGCGAACATTGTAAATTTGAACCTCCTACCAGAGAAATCGAGAAATAGTATGAATTATGCTATGATAGATTCATGACATGGTGCCAGTAGTGCACCTAGGCCGGTATCAGCTCAAGATGGCCGCCATGGGGCAATGACGTCATCCAAGATGGCCGACAAGGGGCAATGACGTCATCAAAGATGGCCGCCATATGACAGTTGACATATGACAGTTGATATATGAAAGTTGACATATGACAGTTGACATATGACAGTTGACATATGACAGCTGTCCCATGGCGGCCATCTTTGATGAATTCATTGCCCCTTGTCGGCCATCTTGGATGACGTCATTGTCCCATGGCGGCCATCTTGAGCTGATACCGGCCTAGGTGCACTACTGGTGCCATGAAATGTTTCAATACTAAAAATATCAAAGTAAGTGTCTTAAACTTGTCGTATTTCTCAAAAAACACCAGTCCGTTGAATATAAAAAAAACATAAGTTTGACTATATCTTTTGCACTCGACCACCAGCCCAACTAAAATCTTAAAACCAAACTTCAGCCACTATTCTCCATCGTTCAGATGATGGTGAAAAGGGGGAACATTCTCAAATGAAAATTGAGAGATTTCTAGGTAAAAGAAAATGCAACATTTTCTGAATTTTCTACAATATCAGATGTAGTTCAACGTCCATCGTGGCTTTAGTTGGGGAACAACCGTTTTCTGTTCAATATCACTAGCTTCAATTTGATGGTTGATTTTCCCATTCATATCATAATTTTCAACTATATAGAATGTTTTCCCTTTCCAATTAAATGGAATTCCGAAAACTCACTAATATATTCAAGAATGAATGCGCAGTGTTCAAAGAAAAAATAATGTTCTATACATTTTCTATGTCTAATAATAATAGTAAAACTGTTGAGTTTATGAGAAAACTGATAAAAACGCGCTTATACAGTGTCACCATTGAAATCCACAACATAACATCCAGTTTCCGCCAATTTAGAGTGAACGATTTTTTCTTCTATCAATCTTATCCTGGAAAACTTTGATTTTTTTGGCATTCATCTAACCTCACAATAATTCCCCGGCTAATTCAAATTGAGATGTAATTTATACAATCAGAAATAGAGGGAAATTTTCTGTTTAGAAATGTTTCCAATAGGGTAAATAGCGAAATGAGATACAAAGATAAAGTATGTCATTCTGGATGCAAAGTGAGTTTTTTTTATCAAGGGACATCTTAAACTTTCCCAGAAGAATAGCCCATCAATCTTGAAAGAATATTGAATAATTTGGGTTCTCTTGTGTCTACCCCCTACAGTTTTATGAACTGACTACCCAATTGGGGGTAGAAGTCACGATCAGTACATATAATTTGACAGGTGACACACATATAGCAGACTTCCATCGAAAAAAAGGGGTAACACAATAGGGTAATAATCTACCTACGTTGACAATCTGGCGCATCTGCCACGAATTTGAGATTTTTGAAATTAATCACAAACGTATTAGCAATTGCAATATAAAAAAAATGATCCATGGAATACCATACGATAATTAGAAAAATCAGATAATAATTCTCAAGACCTATTCTCAAACTTCTTGCAATTGGGCAATAGACTTTGAGATCTCGTGTTTTTGATAATCGGTCGAATTATTTTCAATCGATTCTCATTCTCATGTGATATTACTACCGACATTTTTTGATCTGGCAAGACACTTGTTCATAACTATTTTGATATGGTTCGTTATTCTCAATATCCGTTACTGTTGTTAGTGTTTACCGAATATTTGTTTGGTCAAAAAGATATACCAACAAATGATATAGGGTTCATAAAGCCTCTTGAATATTCGCAGTTGCATTGAAGTTATGTCAGTTTTGCCAAAATGGGTTACACTTTTTTAAATTCTCGCACATAATCTGAGGGCGGACGCATCATTTTATAAACTGTGGAGGGTTTTCTTGATCTGACTGGAATTTGTCGAAACTATCTACATTAAAATTCGAAAAAGAGGCAACTTGTCCTATTTATAGGAAAACATTGTTAAAAAAAATCGAAAAATTAAAACGAAACCATGGGTTTTTGATTTTCAAAAATATTTTTTTGTCAACCCTGCATCAGTCTAAACTTCACAGATTCTTTTTGATTCAGCTAAGCTTACCTTGTATATGACACTAGGCTTCACGACCATCGTCACCTTTTTAACATGTCCCAGTTTGGCCTGATCCAGAGTCTTTTCGATTTCTTCAACGATTTCCGGATCGATAAAATCGCTGCCACAAGTTTGTCTTTCTATGGTTTGTAATGGTAATGATTTTAACCATGTTTGCAGCTCCTTCAACCGATCCTCACTGAAAAAATAAACAAATGATGCTTTTCGTTTTTGATTATAGTCAGTCGAGTTGAATTAATTACCAATCTTCTCCGAAGATATTTTCAGCGGTGACATCATCGAAATTATAATTTGAAGACAAAAATGCGAAAACTTCTGGGAATTTCTGACCGTATTGTATGACCAAATCTGCGGCTTTGTCAGTGTAATGCCAATTATTATTGATCCTCCTGGTATACCCGGGTGTTTCTTTATTTCTCTTATTCAGCTTCAAATCTAAGCCAATATTAGTGGATTTCAGTTCGCCAGAATTGTTTCTAACCGTGACAAACACTGATCCTGTTATTCTCGAGAAGATCAGGTTCGGAATAGCTGAAAAATTACAGTAAAAGTATTGGTGAAAGAAGGTGTCTGGTGACAGATGAATCTTGTCAATTTTATGGACGTTTCGATTGCGTAGTATCTGCTAACATTTTCACGTCATTACTGCGTACGAGATAATTCGGAGGTATCATAATTCATTACAATTCATTTTGCTTGCTTACTGCGAAATTACGTTTCACGTTAATTGTTCCTAACCAATTGTTAAGAATTAATGAAATGAAACATCTCTGAATTATTTTTTACAAGCGTGCACATTGAATATCATATCCACTCGCAGTTTATGTACCGATTTTCTCAGTCAAGGGAACTTCATTCTGGAGTTTATTTTTTTCACCGCATGGTGTCGCTATTTCCAAGTTTTGTATCCGTGCTTTCAAGTATTGAATAATCTATTTAACTATTTTCGAGAAAAAATGGAAACGTCATTTTTAGGGTATTTTACAAGTTTTCTCAATAAATATTAGGATAAATCACAATTGAGAAGAATTGCTTCTTCCAATAAGATTTGTAATAATGGACATAGAGTTTTCAGACTGGAATTTTATTATTTCCATTTTTTAAAATGATTTCAAAATATTCGGTCTTTAGCATCGAAATTGCTCCAGTAGTTCTGTCTCTGCAGAAAACGAATGGAAAGGGGAACTAGTTCTGTTGATTAATCTATAATTAATAGTAAAAAGTGAAGAATAAATAAAAAACATGATTTTTTCAGGTATATTATTTTTATGAAACCAATTGAAGAGGTAAGAAGCATAACAGCCTAAGTGAACTTTTCTGGCAAATCGACCTGAGCGTTGTTTTGACCTCCCAAATTATCATTATACCGAACGCTAAAATTGTCCCAAGCCAAATAGTGTCAGAAACTTCCATCTCTCGGTGAGGATAAAGAATTGTTGAACGGAAATACTGAAGCAAAATAGCTCAAGTATCACTAAGGTTGGGTATATTTTGTCAGTGAGTCGGGGTAAAAAAGAATCAATCGATGTTAACTGTTCATGCTGAGGCATTTTTACGATATTATAGGTAATATAAATACCTAGTAGGAGGTTGAAAAATATTATATTTCAGTCAGGTGACTACTTACTTTATGAAATCATTAATATGAATGTATAAAAAAAACTGTTTCTGAAATTCATGAAATATGAAAAATTGCAACAACTGCTTGAATTCACCAAGAATTTTTCGAAAATTTGCCGTACGAAGTAAAACAATCGGAGAAAAAGAAAGGACCAAAACAGTCTGCTGAAACCACAGCTTCCGAATTTGATAATGACATATAGAACTAACCTCTGACAATGAATGAAGTTCATATTCAATTTTTTTTTTGTTTTTATGTAATGTTCTGTACCAACCGATAATACATTTTTCAAATTTGATCTCTTCAGTAATTACCTCACATATATCATGGATTCCCAAATTGCTCAGAAGCAAAAGAGCCGAAGAATGTTTTGGGTGAAAAAAATATCAGAAACATAAACTTTTAAAATCATTTTTTCACACCTAGAATTCTGTATACATTATAATTCAATAGACAACATTACGAATTTTCAAGTAATTTATAGGAATTTTCAATTTCAACTGAACTTCAAACCTCATTATCTTCTAACATACATTTAGTGACTTGGGCTGTTATGCTTCTTACCCCTTTGCACTTGAAAATGGGAAATATTTTCACAGATCATATAAGATGATCAGAATTTTTGAAACATATAGGAACAATTTTTACTATCAAATACAGTGAATAATTCATAAAGGAACATTTCTGCATAACAGGAAATCTCAAAATCCATTTCGAAAAATGTCTCGTCACTAACGGTTTGGCGGCAAGTTTGACAAATTCATAAAGAATGAGCAAGAAACTGGGATATTTCTAATGACGAAAAAAGTTATTTTTTGAGTTGTTTGAAGTATATTCATCTGAATTATTTTGTTGATCGAAAAAACTGGGCCTTGAATAATTTTTAATCAATAAAATAAAATTTTCAGGTTTTTTTCTAAAACCTGAAAGAAATTTAAATAAAAAATTGTTTTCACTATGACTGCAAACATTAATATGTTTTTTTTACAATATTTTCGCAATAGCTTATAGCCATGCATGTGGTTAAGCGTGCTTGTTTGGTGTGAACTTTTTCACGTCTGTGGAGGAAAGAATCATGTGCATACTTGTATTCACTGTGCATATACTGCGAGTGGCAATTTAAGGCTTCTCATTTGCACATAATAAATAGTTTTCTCAGGCAACTTACACACTTTACTGGCTACCGAATAGAGATTTCTATAGCTTCTACAAGTTTTGAAGTACAGTTGCCTTATTGCCTCGAAATTCGGTTCTTCAACAATGGATAAACTAATCTTCATTCGACCAGTTTTCTTCACTTCACTGCTATCCAACACCTGAATAATATTAGAAACTGATTATTTGAGCTTCCTGGTGTAACAATATTGAAAACTCACTACTCCCTGTGCTCCATAATACTGATTCGTGAGCGTAAAACAGGTACTGTCTTTTGGAAAAACATGTTCTATGTCTCTGAACACCGTCGAATTCGAATCGAACGCAGCAATATTGAAAACGACTGTCTGTAAGGGATAATTCGAGGTGTTCTGGGTGAATTGCTTTTCCAAAGTTAATCTCCCATTTGGCGCAAACATGTATTTTCGTCCGATCATTACTTGTACGTGTACGAGTACTTTGGTCTCACCGAATTCTATGCCCATCCTCTTCTGGTAACTAAAAAAATCGATAATGTATGATTCTGCAGGTACAGCTTTCTCGTCATATGATGCAGTAGGGAAGCAACAATACGTGGGAAATGGCTCACATCCTTGAAAGAAAGTGAATTTTGTCGCATCAGATGGTAAAAGTCAACATTAAACTATTGTTTAAGTTCGAGACGTGTTATAAGTGTCATAGAAAAATAACTAAATTCGATGGTTTTAAGAATTGTAAAAGGCCAATATTGAACCATTATAGAAATTGAAAAACTAGGGTGATCGCGGAATTCAATGAAATTATGGTATATAATAGAAAATAAGGTTTATCAGATACCCAATTTAACAAGGTTATAATTATTTTCACATATCACACTCATAACAAATGATCATAATTATATCTCAATACAAGTTTCAATGTGATAATTCCATCTGAAGAGACGATCGAACCTAACACCTAGGTATCACATTCATAGATGATGTAATCGTACATATTTCTTTCATTGACAGGTATTTCTAAGTTAGAATTTGGAAGATTTTTCTTACTGTGACAAAAATCAACGAAAATCCCATATATTCCGTCCGGAGTTTTAAAAAAATATAATGGGACGAAAAGTTCATATAAATATGTTCCAAATGGCTTCGCTTTCCATATATAAGTCGATCCATCAAAAATTATTTCCACAATCTTTGGACGAATGAAGTAAACAAAACATTTTTTGCAAGTGACAAAATGCCATAGTGTAGAGAATTTTTTTGTAGCCCAACCCAGGAAAGACTTGAGGTTATCTTGACAGAGTGTTCACAACTTGATGAAGATCGAGTTGTATATGAAACTTGTGTTCAAATTTCATCAATAACACGTATAACATGAAAATTATTAAACACCGTGAACCCGAAAAATTTATTTATATATTTTCACTTACTAGTCTTGTATTCCATGCAACTGTTGTTTGAACGTTTGAGGTGAACTTTGGTCTTCCACATTATACTGGTTGAGTCCTCCCATACTTATAAATTTTTTCTTAATATTCGAAATGGCTACTACCCTGGAAAAAGATGAATGTCGAATTCTAAAACCTCGCCACGTGTTTAGCATTTTGAGGAGATGGTGCGTGTGCTCATAGTAGGTGAAATAGTATATTAAAAAATATAAAGGGTGTTCCATTAAAAAATATATAACATTGGGTTTAATATAAATGATGACAGCCCATTTTCAAAATCTGACTGGATTTTACGTTAAAAAACGTATTAGAGATATTTTTTACTTTTCTTATAAGTTTAAAGATAACCGAGATACAGAGAAAGTCCCAAAATGTTATATTTTCGAAAACGAAGCGAGCTATGATATTTTTTGCGGCATCGTGTCACAAAGTATAGGTTATACTAACCAGAGAGTTGACTCAGAGAAAGGCGGGAATGTTTCCAAATGACCTTGAAAATTTACTACGAATTAAATATATTTGACAACTGATTGAAGGAATTTGCTATATTTTCATCTGAGGTTTTTTAAGAAAAAAAGTGAATTAATAACATGAGGAAACGATTACTGGATATATTTTGGGCTGTACCATTTGTGGTGAAATCTTTACTTGTGTTGCTGTTATTATATATTTGACCTAACCTCAAAATATCGCTTTGATAAACAGAGACTTTTGTGTTGAATAAGAGCAGTCGAGGATGCCGTTTTTTATTTATTCGACACCAAATATAAATTACCCACTAACTTATCTCTGCATTGAGGAATATTTTGATTGAAGCAGTGGAATTTGATGGTCACAAAGAAAGTTCGAAAGCTATAGATGAAGTACCTATACAAATATCACTTCAGTTCTACAGTGGTTGCAGGTAAATTGATATAGTTACAGAATCATCTTATTTTTATATTATTCAATAATTTCTTCACATATAACATTGCATATTTTTAGCTATAGCAATGCTGGTCACTGGTCAAACTGAAGCAGTAGTGGATCTGAAAATCAGTCCAAAAATCTAGAGGAACAGAAAATCAAGAGAAGTTTTTATTGAATATTCTGAAAGGGCATTGATAATATCAGTGTATAGTATAAGGAAAAAAAGATTGGGCAGGTCACTGGTCACTAGAACATCTTGAAATAAAATTCTCAAATTAGATGATTGCTTTATACTTGAACTTGGAGAAGGTTTATCATGTAATTGATCTTTATTGATTTCACCAAAAAAATCTTAGAAGAATTGTTAAGATCCACTGAAAATCCTTGAAGTGTGCTGTTATGAAATCAATTTTCTGTGAAGTTGGATATATCTGCAAAATGTCCTCAATTATAAATTCACAAGTGATGAAAGACGATTCATGCTGGTCAATTTAACACTGTAATTATTATATAATAAAGTGAAATTGCCAAATAAGTTAATTATTTCTGAAAAAATATTGTAAAAAGCACAATTCATAAGTATTCATGATTTTAGAGAAGTGTTTTGTGATTGGCTAGGAATTAATTCGGGCGACAGAAAGCTATCTAAAGTCCAATCAAAATTCGAAGAGGTGACGCCTGGTTAACAGCAGATAACGGCATCATGTAAGCCAAACTTCACGAAAGATGTCATTTTGTGAAATTTGACATAGACAGAGTCAGATGACCCAACGACCAATCAAATCACATAACTCACATAACCATTTCATTCACAATGGTTATTTCTCCCTCTTCAAGGTCAATCGATACTATTTTACTATTTCATTCATAAATACGCTGAGTCGACTCTCTTGTTAGTAGAACCTATACTCTTTGATCGTGTTTTCATATGTCGCCAACTTTCGCAAATCTCTATCTTTGAAAATAAGCGAGATAACCATCAACTCTTTCCGGTGCAGTGGTACACGCATTGTACCACCTGATATTATGCCTAGGCGTTTACAGGAAGTTGCAAAGTGCTATGATCGGCGATTCACCTATTTGGAAGCTTTATGAGGTTGTTATGAGTAATAATAGATGGCGATGTTTTTCAAAAATTCAACTGAATTCAACAACATATACATCAATTAATGGGCCGTGTTGAATCACCTCTGTTCTCTATTTGTTGTTTTTGTTCATGGACTCACATTGTTTGGAAGTCTCCAATTGGCATGTTTTGTGAAGTATAGTGATTAATAGAGTTTGGTGAGTGATTTCATTCGAATCAGAATTCATATTTCATCACAATAGTAGTTTGATTGTTAAAAATAATCGAGTCCCTTATGAGTACCACCATGCCACTTTTTCCAAAATATCTGAATCTGTCCAAATTCATTTTCACCTTTGCAGTTGTTATGGATCACAATACTGAGAATTTACCTTTCACATTAGTGGATATGACAGTGGATTGATTTAAAAATGAAATCAATGAATGCTTTGATACAATTTTTGATGATATTCTATCTGATGATGAATCGGTTGATCACAACGAATATGATGATTCCGATGAGGAAAGTCAAATACAGGAAGTTGCACCTGAACTTCTAATGAATCTAGAAGATAATTTTTCTTAAAGTAAATAAAAGGTCACATACCATTTATTTGTAATTAACGATATTCGACTACATTATCCAGATAATAAGCCGGTTCGTGACACAAGGTACGATGTGGGGTTTGCACTACAAAAGAACATCAAGTTCGACATTAAAAGTAACTGTTTCAATTTATTCAATTCCTTATTTGTTTTTGTTAATAGTTTTCGATATGTCACAGTAATACAATTGCGGTACCACCCAGAAAACAAAAATTCAAATACGTTTTTTAATCATCTGAGGTGTTATTTCAGTCCCCTAAGAACATCATTTCCATAGCTTTTGTCAAAAATTAGTTAAAAAAAGTTGCCACTAGGTCATGTTGAAATTTGAAACCGTTGTGCCGCAAAGACTTAAGGACATCGAAAATGGGACAGCCTGTGCAATAGAAAAGAGAAAATTATTATAAAATATTGATTCTGAAAAATAAAATTCGAAGGCTCATGTACTATAAAACTGGTTATTTATAATGGAAAAACCTTGTTCATTACATGCAATTGATGTTCTTACTTTGCTTCTACTAGGTGAGGCCATCCAACAAAAACAGACGTTCCTAGCAGATCTACAGGTATCGCTTCTCCAAGAAATTTTTCATTGGGAATCAACGTTATTATCATGTTTTCACTCCTACTTGGGTGTTCGAAAACTCTGATTTTCGCATTCTTCAATTCGGCCTGAAAAAATATAATAAAAAATAGCCAATCCTTCAGATTGCAATAATGAATGGGCATTTCCACTATCTTAAAATATGCCCTTTTTTTCGCATGACGTGATGGAGGGAGGCTTATAAGATAGTGTAAACAACTTATTCACTCTGAATTTGTTAATTTCGATTTATTATTCGATATTGAAAACGTGACTTCACATTCTGTAAATTCAAACGATCCTTCGCTGTGACGTCAGTGTCTTCCAGAAATATGATTGGTTGAAGTTTGTGATGGCGTTGACTGGCTCGTAAGTGAGGGCAGGTGAGGGAAAGACCCACCGCAGTTGCCATGTCTCTGTAAAATCTTTGAATCTATTTCGTGTAATGAGAAATTGTTCTGAATTGTGAGTAATCAACTATCAGACACTTCCAATTCATTGTGAAAATGAAAATATTTCAAGATCAGGGATGATCATGTTTGGTGTAAATTTTCAATCGGAGCAGATTCAGTCACATCTGTCGGACAATATCACATTCTTATTCATCATCTCTTTGAATACATTCAGATTTCGTGATATATTTGATGTAATGGGTACATATAATTTGTCAAAACATCGTGATTTGAACATAATCATCATCAGTTATTATAAAATTGTCATTCTCAGAAAATGTAACTTCTGATATGGCAACCATGCATACAAATTATCAATAAAAACTTAACCTCTTTATAAACCATTATTCCGTCCTTGTGATTTTGTGATTTTTGTTTGTTTACTTCGTTCATTGTGAATTTGGGCTGTGATTTTAAGAATAGGGACACAAAATGTCATGTTCCGATATGTCGAAATATTTTTGTTCATGTAATAAGAAATTCAGGCTTACAAAACAACTGGAGGATGGCTTTGAAACTGCCTGAAACAGTTCATATTGGTAGAAACAATGTTGCCTGCGAAGACCACTTCAATGTAAGTATTGTCAGAATCTTTCAATAATTCAGTCCTGTTCAAAATATAATTTACAGCTAGAAGAAGATGCAGCCACTTGAATGTACTATAAAGTTATTTTTGAGATCAGGAGTGGTACCTCATAAATATATATTATAGAAAGTCCATCACCAACTATTTTGCCTAGTAATTTGAGTGAGTCAACAAGGAAAAGAAAAGTGGACTATCATCATCCACCTATGAAACATCCATGGTCAACTTCAAAGAATATCATGAAGAAACTGTTCAATGAAGAATTACCTGATTCAAAAAGGCCCAAGATATAGAGTCAGAGATTCAATCCTCCATCTGGTTCATTTCAAGTGCATCAAACATATTGTGAAAACATATTGTGAAAAAATAACATCAATGAATACCAAAAAAGTGTAATTCGAAGCTGAGAATATCGTTAATAAAGCAAGTTCTGCCATATTAGGGGACAAACTAGTGAAATCAAGTATTAGTTCTCCTTCATCATCAACAATTTCTTGAAGTTCAAAATCTACAGAGGAATACAAACCTATTTCCTCATCAGCTGCTACTTCTGTGGATGAAAAAGTGATCAAAATAGACTCCTAACTATTGTTAAAATGTTGAAGAAATAAGAAAAAGAAAAACAAATTTATACATTCAATAATAATTATAGCATGTAAGCTCATTAATTTAGATAAACCACTGCTGAATAGTATTGCTATGAACTCTGCAAAAAATGGAATTGTACATTTCATAGGAAGTTAAAATAATTGTTTTGAGAACATATACCTATATAGAAAATAAAATATCACTGTATTATCTATTGAATATATTTCCAAAATTAATTTGTATTTAGGAATAGAAGATATGTTGATACTTTTGCTTGTCATCACAGTATTACCCTGAAATAAGTTCTCAATAAAAATGTTAATTCAAATAAATGATGAGCTTTATACATATGTGTGATTTGGAATAGTAGGAAGTAAATTAATATCATTTTATTTAGAATTTATTTATTTAAATTATTAAAACAATTATTTCAATATATTTGCAGGTAAAACAGCAAAAATGTGTAATATTAACATTTCAATGTTTTGATTCAGAATGAATTGAAATATAAGATATACAGAAAACAAATTGAATATATATTTTATAGCAGCACACAGAATATATCAGATGAATAACTGAATGAACATATCAAACAAAAACTAATTAAAATCTGATAATCATCAATAATAAGGTACTTGATAAAGAATGAGATAAAGAATGCACAGGTATGTAAAAATCCATCCTGCTCACTTTTAATAATGAAGCACTCTTCCAATAAATGGATCCATAATAAAAAAAGGACACCATGTTTACAACCTCCTGTAAACAAAAAGTATGAAATCAAATAGGAACTATGATTTTTCAGAATGTGTAAAAATGTATAAAGTTCATGTGATTGTCTGAGTATGAATAATTTGCTGACCAAAAGATTTGTTCTCCTCTTTTTCATTCATTATCGCCATAACATTGTAGACTTGTGATTCGTGTCTTCAGGTATGATTTTTGTTCACTGTGCATATATCACCATCACTTCTCAACTCAACTTATGATATTGCTTAATCACCATAAGCCTCCATGGTTGATCTGAAACGTAAAATTACCTTCAATATCACCCAGAATACTCACTGAAAATACAAAATGGAAACAGGTTTTCATTTCACCACTCTTCTGGAATGTAAACATAAACTAACCTTTGTTTTTTCACGTTGAGAACTTCAGCACTAACGAAATTTGCATTATTCGTTAAAAAATCACCCATCATGTCAATATCCACCATCGGCAAATTATCCGATGCTGCCTTTTCAAACCCTTCATCTATTTTTTTTCATCCTGAACATGAACACACTTGAAACTTGAGAAGTAATCAAAACAATCCAGATATAGGTTAGGAGTGTTAGGACAAGTTAGGACGCGACGACAGATGAAAAATATAAATACACACACACAGTTGCCAAGTTGATAGTTTAACACACTATCACTTGCTATCACTTGCACTCTCAAGATAAAATAAAGTTCTCGAATCAGTAGCACCTTATATACCTACCACCTATTCCTAACAGGTATTAACGCAATTGAATTTTAATACGCTATAATCAAGTGATTAGACGAGGGATTATGTATTTCTGGATTACCTTCCTTCTGTCTTACTAATCTTTAATTTTTGATCTGGCAACTCTGTGTGGTGCTTAGATCATTAACGTATAACAACGGGACAACCAATCAGAATCGGACGCGCACTGACGTCATGGCTTCCCTCTTCTTCTGGATCGTTTGAATTCAGTAGATTATTTTGGCGTTTTCAATAATTTTTTAACTAGATAAATTGATGAAAAAAAAATCTCAAAAAATGGGTACGAGTTACATGAGAATCCAATATTTCGAAATATAATTTTTCTGAAAATGACTGGAAATGCCCATTGAGCTTAAAAAATAATTAAACAACACCACGGTATCAGATATTCGGGAACGGAGAGAGCCAAGCTGAAACCATTTTTGTTTGAACATGTATCTTCTAACATACCTTGTACTTCAGATGTTTCAGCGTGGGAAAACCTGGATAATAAACATCCATTTTGACCCCGGGATACGCCCCTTTCACCAATTTATCTTGGGGCAGGACGATTTCATTATACATCATCGTTTTTAAGTCTGTGTGGTTATGAGGAATGTCCGGAAAATATTCAGGAGACTGGTAAGGTCCATGGTCTCTAGCGGTGAACATGTATACTAGCATCGGACCATGCTTGTTCCTTTCCCTTTCTTCGGTGGTCATTCTTTCATTGCAATAGCCCATTGCTTCTAGTAGGATATTCTGGAAATGTTGGGGTGAATTTTCTGAAGAAGTTCACGAAAAGATCTGACATCGAATTGTTCAATATGCCGGGTATCACAGTCTGTCTGTGATTGTGTTGTTTATTTGAACTCATCTCAGAATTATTGGATTACAAGAAGAAATAATGGATAGTGAAAACTGAAATTTGTAAAGTGACCACTGACACTGAACCACAGAAATTGACCAATAGGAGCAGTTACCCTTAAGACATGCCAGTCCTTAATAATTCCTGCATAAATGATCCTTTTTCCTTCATGTCTTAAATCTCAATACTAAAAACTTGTGACTCGAAATTTATGACTCAAAATTGCTGCATAAATCCACCATTAATTGCTAGGAGTCAATATTCGCGATAGAAAATAACACGTAAATTAAACTTGGTATAGTTATTGTTTTATTTTCGTATCTCTGACATTTGTATCATTGTGACCAAGGTGGATATAGGATGGTGAAACAGCTTCCTATTAACAAGCACTAGAATAAACTGTAGACCTTTGCCTACTTGATTTCATACCGTAGTAATATTTCCTGAAGTTATCAGAGATGGCGACATACCTTGTGTCGGTAAAACAGAATCTATGCATCTGTCACCTTTTTATCAGTTTCATCTATTCTAGATGGAAAATGACTGAGAAGAGTCAAAATATCGATAATTATTCCAGATTCACTGAAAATATTGTGTTTTGATGTCATTTCAACTCATGTCTGTCAGATGCGAACCACAGAAATACATGAGCAACAGAAATCTTCTTCGATAATCGATCTCACCGCCATCTTCATTCAAGTCGTGGAAATAATAGTACCTTCTCAAACGGTCTACAAGTATTTCGCAGAAACAATTGAAGAGCTGTTTCACCATCCTATATCCACCTTGATTTTGACATTACTGACATTTTTGTCTTTGTCACCAAACATTAACTGAAACGAGAAAAACGATAAGATTTCACGTGGATTTCACCAGAGAAACTCTCGAAAAACTGCTGGAAGGACACATCAGAACCGAACGTAAACAGAACAGAGGTTAGGTTCGTCTTCTTGGGTTATCCCACATAAATATAGGTCATCCTACTTCGAGTGATTTCACGAGTCACCTATAGGTAGCGTATCGCTTAGCATCTATCGCGAATTTGTGTTCAGAAGCGTCTGTTTAGTTTGGTTTCACTATCACGGAAATTAACCAAAAGATGAAATGATTGTAACATCTCTCAGAAGTTATATTGCCATCTCACGCATATGTCATTACCTCATCAATGAATGGAACGAGAACAACAGCTTCCCATTCTTGTTTTTTTCCATTCAGATCAGTTTGAAATTCTTCTGGGTAATACTTCTTTATCAAAGAGTTTTCATCCATCATCAAATTGTGAAAACAACTAGGCAGTAGTTCTCTGCTGGCAGTTGGCAAAACAGCCAGAAGCTGGAAGAAATATAACGTTTACTCTCACTGCACGATATTTTAACAGGTATTTATTTGGTTCTATTACTTGTTCATAAGGTAAAAATGGCTTTCCAAGATCGAATTCTATTTTCAGATCCGAGAATCCTTTGATATCTGAAATATATGGCGCGTAGTGATGCGGGTAGTACCAAGACCAAGAGCAGCAACCATTGTAATAGTAGTTCAGATTCCATTGGATGGCTCTGACATAACCTTCTGCCTGGCTCCTCAGGACTCCCCTAGAAGCATTACAAAAACACTCACTATAAGTGAGAAATAACGGATGAAATTTACTCACGGCGTTACTTTTGCATATTCCAGCTTATTCATATAATACTCCTTCTTGTAATTGCTGAAAGCTATATCGTCTTCAGATTGACTATCGTCTATTTCTCCATCATCTTCCGACTCGGCAAACTATAAAATAGCTCAATAGTTATTGATATCACTGAAGAATATTTCATTTACTTCATCAGCTTCTCGTATGAGGGCAGCTAAACCACTGTCTTTCGGATGTTCAGGTTCTGGTTCCAGGGTTATCAGGTCGACATCTTCTGGTGAATCGTCTGACCATTCTTCCAACCTTTTTGTCTAAAATAATAATTATTCCTTGATTAATTCAGATATTTCTGTATAGGACATACTAAAGTGGGCAAAATAGAGAGTATACTGTTATGAATTTGGAAACCGTTATATCGGCGACACTGTTTTATGATAATTTATTAACATCAGGCGCCGACGTACCTAATTAGCGGACATTAGTGGATGATTTATTGCGTTGCAGACAATGGGGAAGTTTTCTTCAAACTGATTTTCATGAAATTATTGTTTGAATAACAAGTATTGTGTCTCTGCTGTCTAGAATTACTGTTGGAATCATCCAAATAATTTTAATTTTCAAATTACAGCGATTTAAAATTTTCATGGCAACTCTATGACGTACTAATTAGGTTTAGTGACATTTGGGGATATTTGTTGGTTACAAGTTTCTGAACATGATTCGGTTGAGCCTACGGACTGAAAAAAGAAGAAATAGAAAGCTGCTGCTTGCACTGTTGCCGGATTGAAGTCACTAATTTCTTGGAAGAATCGAAATATTCATCAAACATGGAATATTTGACTAGCATAATAAACTTAAAAAAAAGCCAATATCAAAATTATTTTTTAACTGGCTATAATTTCAAAATGAAAAAATACTCTATTTATCTTGTCTATAATCAACATTCCCTTGGGCACCGGGATGAAATTTCAAAATATAATTCAGTTTCAACTTGAATTATTGAACAAATGATACATTGGATATCAAAGCAATACAAAGATGTTAATGCAGAATATCCGACTATTTAGACATATCGATACATCCGGCAACTGTGTACAGGCGCAAAAGTGCTAGCGTGCGTCAAGACAATGATAAAAATATCTTTCATCCCTGTCAAGGCTCTTCTAATTAGTATCAGAATGGTGGAGGAGCCGTAACTTCATTTTTGGGAATGTTTCTCTAAGTCAAATTTGATAGCACGAGGTAAACAAAAAATACGTATTCGATGAATTTTCATAAACTTCAACTTGGAATGAAAATCTGAATTTCGGAAAGTTCCCCATTGAAGATCCACGATATTCCTTGAAAATTCTCGTGTATTCCCGAAAATGAATAACTTTTTTAGAATAATTGCCTTGTACCTATATAAAGGACTGCGATCAAAGCGAATATCGAAATGGTTTTCAATCAAGTGTTCATTGAATTGTATTCCGAGCGTTTAGTGGAATAAATTGTTCATTTTTTGTACTGAGTGTTCAAATTAACGATCCCAAGTAGAAAGATCGTAACAATACATTGTATACAGGTTGTGGTCTGATATAAATTATTCGATGCTACAATAATTTCTTCTTCTTTAAAAAATACTATTGACCTCATACGATTTTTGAACATACTCTCATACAGTGATTAATCTGTTGCTGAATAGTGGTTGTAAAATAATGTACCATGGTAGGTTGGGGGGTTCGAATTTGGTCATCTTATATCTTGGAAGATACAACAAATTACCATTCCTAGTTGGATGATTGTGGTAGTTAAAGTGAGTTTTCAATTTGGTGTAGTTTTCTTTGACAAAAATTATACATTTGAAAATGTATATTTGGAGTTTTACAATGTCTTATGAACCAAAGTGTCGCCTACAATGCCCACATGAATCTTTTGAGATAAGTAAAACTAAAAATAAGTTTTAGGTGCAAGTATTGTGTTTGATATTGGCTGAACTATAGATATATAGAAAATCCGATTTGAAATTTCTTATGATTTCAAAAACATGCTAGTTCTTCAAGTACAAATTTATCATCATATCCTATCACAAAATTTCACTGCTGGCTCGCAGATGTTAACGAACATTACAGGTTTTCTTTTCATGTAGTCAAAAAATTGAAAGCTATAAAGAATCATAAAACCGCTTTTCACCAAGCTGATATTCTCGTCGGTATTTGTGAAATATTTTTAAAGATTTAACAAACAACCAACGTGGAACTGGTGAAAAAAGATAAAACTAACTTGCTACTTCCACACAACTCAATACTTACTGACACCTTAGGGTGTGCACTATACTTTTTTCCAGTTTTTGCTTCCATGTACAATAAATCATCTCTGATTTCTTCGAAATTTTCTAGATCTAGAGCACCAAGCTTTTCCATGAATTTTTCGAATCTTGCTAAATTGAGCTTACCACTCTCATTGATGTATCCTGAAATGAAACAAAATATATAATACATGGATGAACTGGTTATAATTTCATCCTCACCATCTAGAGAAGGTAATATATCCATGTAAGCTTTGTACAAAATAGGTAAGGCCCCATTTGTTATATGTAAATTTGGCAGATGAGGAATGAAATCGTTTCCTACCAAAAATCCCATCAAAACCTGAAAACAAGTCAATGATTAGATCAATTGAGAGTTTTTTGGAAATCATCTCATTTCAATAATGCTACCAACCCTTCTTTGAGGTAGTCAGGTTCTAAGACATGAAAACTTCATTATTATTTGTGGAAATAATCGGCATATGCCACAAATAAAATGAATTCCATAAGTAGAATGTACTAACCCAATTTGGTTCACTATTTTGAACAATTTTTTCCTCAGAGGTAATGGATTTTAATAAAAATTTGTTGATGTTCATCAAATAATAAAAATGCGGGAACATTCTGGATGAGCTCTAATCCGTGAAGAACAAGGACATACAAAATCATGATTTATTTGTTGTGACAACGTTGAATGAATGTCAAAAATTGTCAACACCGACACCGAAATTTGTTGTTTGGCTAGTTATCACGCCATGAGTATCATTCTGTCGTGTTAAGAGGCTGTCAATTTTTTTTTCAAAAATTGAGAACATGTATTAACTTCTTGAAATTAATTTTGTCAAGTGGAAACAATTATCCATCTCTTGTTATTCACAATCTATTACAATCAGTTGTACAAGTATAACTTTTTATGCATATTAATAACTCAGCTACTCACAATACATAAGTGATTTGAAAAATAGACTAATATTGTTATTTATACATACCCAATCATCGATAATTTTTTCAAAGTCATAACTGAAGCCTTTCAATTTATCTTTCAAGTTGATAAATTCCAGTTCCAGGTATTCCCTCATAAGAGATAAATGTAACAAATAAAATGTTATCTCTTCGGGAACAGAAAGTCTTTTATTAGATTTTTTACCAAACTTGACCTGAAACAGATTAGTAAACTCTATGATTAGTTTCTGACAATCGGGGTGATTGAACACATAATATAAACTACTTGGGACATTTTTTGGACATGGTTGGACAATTGTGACAATCTCAATAATTTGATTTCTAACAACTGTGGAGAAAATTTTGAGGAAATCTCTAATTCCAGTATTATTTTTGGCATTCCTATTGAAAACACTGAAAATAAAATTATCAATCAACATAAAAATCCGAATATAGAAGATTTGCAGCCATTTCCAAAAAATATTCATGTGAACTGGGAGTGATGAAATTTTGACAATATATCATGGATAAACGTCTACTAATACTATTGTTACAATTTCAAAATTTCATCTACAAAATACAGCGGATTTCAGGCGTACCATGGCTAATGGTCACTCAGTAAATTCGTATTTTGTGCTTTAGAAAATAATATAAAAGTTGATAACATCATATTGATGCAGAATACCTGTTGAAATATGATTACATGAAGCTTTAATACAATATATTTCAGATGCGCCCTTAAATGGATTGCAATGCCGTTATTTTATTGAATATTCTAATATCTCAACAGTAAGTAGAATCGGAGGTTAATAAACAAATTAATGAATTCACATTTTAGACAGATGTTGAAATTGTGATCATATTGTAAAATACTTTCGTGGAATTTTGGCGACATCTCACCTTTTTATGAACTAAACTAACATCAATAATACCATCATTTTCCTTTACCGGCATAACTTTTGCAGTCAATTCATTTCAAATTATTTGCACATACCTCTTCTCTCAGCAGACTGAAATGCGGCTCATGGGTACACAGTCCCAACATTATGAGATCAGCATCGAGACCATAAAGGCAATGTCTGGTATTTGGATCGTATCCGGGTTGTGCGCGCATATAACGAATGTAGTCCATTATCTTGTGTTCCCCTTCTCCAGGAGTCTATTTTTTTAATAATAAACGATTATTCAACATAAATGGGAATTTCAACAAATGAAAGATTATGCAGTAATTGTAACATGAATTGCTAGTACCTAAGTATTTCTTGAAAGTTATTTTTTATGGACGAATGTTATTATTCTTTCTTGAACCATCTGGAATTGTGACCAAATTATATTCCAATTTGTCAATAACTTACAGTATTTTGGAATTTTCCTACCAAAACTAAAATGAAATAAACAATTGATAATGGTAGAGTTTCGAAATTCCCAACCAGTACTGTTCAGTACTTTAGATTGTTCTAAAAATGGTAGTAGTTGACTGAACCTGCATTCGTTCCGAAATTGCTGACTGTCATCAGTAGATTCAGTAATATCGGAACGCGACGTGTCTTATATAATAATAATAATAATAATAATAATAAAGCGGCTTTATTCATCATTTGGGGAAAATATACAATAATTCAAGGCAATAAATCTTACAAATAAAAAGATACAAAAATGATGAAAGGCGAAGTGTCAGCAAGAGCTGTTTTTCAACTTAACCCTGAGAAAAATAAAATAAAATTCGAGACTATATTTATATTAAATACACTAGATGACGATGGATCAACAAAACTTATTCAATCCAAAGGAGATAAAAAAAGAAGAGGAAAAAAAAAAAATTTATACATTCTGAAAGTTTTTTTTTTATTTTTTGAGATCTCGAAGTTAACATCTTTGTTGCATAGAAAACAATCAACAGGCACATGCCGAGTTGGTAAGCAGACATCAACGATTGAAGGAAAACTGAGTATCACTTCTTAGTAGAAGTTTCAGTCTCTTTTTGAAATTGTATATCGTGTATGACCTAAATTCGTTGGGTAACTGATTGTACAATTTTGCCGCATTATATGAATAACTCCTGGTGAAGATTGCAGAGGAGTGAGGGGGTATAACAAGTAAGTTTCTATTGCGTGTTCTGAGATTGTTCATAGAAGAGAATGTATTGAGTTTTTCAAAGATATATTTTGGAATTTCACTTTTGAGAACTTTGTGCGTAACCGTAAGTAAGTGGAGATTCCGAAGTTCGTCCAACTTCAGCCAACCAGAGTCTTTGAACGCGTCGCTAATGTGATCGAATTTGCGAATGCCGTAAGAAAAACGTATACAAGAGTTTTGTATTCTCTGGAGGCGGTTTTGGTCAATTTTCAGAAGGGCAGGTCTATATATAGTGACATCTATCAGAATAAATCAAAGCAAAATAAATAAAAATAAACTTGGGGATATTATAATCTTTATCTCCAGATTTTGAAAACGGAGATGGGTTATGAAATGTCAATTTTTAGGATCATCATTCAATTTTATTTCATTTCAATTTTGGTAGGAGAATTCCAAAATATGAATATTTTCTAAAATAGGATAAAAAAAAATTTGGTGAAAGCACTAACTTTTCAGACTAATTAGTTTTTCTTTTTACACGAGTTTAGATTCTCTGAATTAATTCTATTGACCTTCTTTGAAAATATTTGCTATCGTCTTTTGTTTCCGAGTTATAAACAATTTTTCGACTATTAGACACCTGTGAATATAATTGTTGTTTGTGAAGTTACCAGATAATAGATAATTAATCGTAAAAACTTCCACATTTTCGATCTTGAGTCACTTTTTTCTGTATATTCTAGTGGCGTCGAGAAAATTTGAAAAAAAGGAGTCATGTAGCTATGGATTGAATAAAACGGACTGTTCTCTTTCAAACCGAGTTTCAAACCATGTATCATAATGTAGTCGATTTTTATGTGTGAAGTTTTTAATAGCGAAAATAATGATATTCGCTTCGCGCGCTGTACTAAAAGTTCCTCTGTGCTAACTAAATGAACTTATATCACGACACTGCCTTCCTCTATATATGTGGAATCCAATGTTTCCAGAAAGTACACGAATTTTTTCGAACTCGCCCGAATATTCCCATAACAATGTGGAGTGTTCAAGAAAGAATCAATCACTATTATGTGAAAGCATTTCCTTTCCACAAGTCCACAATCATGGTAGAAAACTTGACCAAGGTAAAGATATGATACAAGCACATTATAATCACATTGAATAAATGAAATATGAAAATACAATAATAACACAGAATAGAAGGACCTATGTTGATAGTCAATTGGATTAATGTACAGGGTGTCCCTCTTTATTCTCGTAATTCTCAACATATTTTGGTCATTCAAAAAATTTTCTGGAATAATTTTTCACGAATTTTTTGAATCTGAGCTCACTTTTTCCTTACATCGACGAAATATAGGGTGGCTCAGAAAAACTTTTTTTTGTCGAACGAGATCTATATTTTTATGCATAATTCGATGGAGGCCGTCAATCTGAATTCAAATATATATACATATTATTCATATTTTTTTATCGAATAAAAAATAGAAAACAACCGCAGAATATAAAAAAATCTTGAGCCGTCCTGTATTTGGGATACTGAGGAAACGTGAGCTCAGATTCAAAAAAATCCGAAAAAAATCGTACAAAAATATTCCAAAAGAGTTTAAGATTTATGAGAATAAAGGGGGTGACACCTTTAAGTGGGACACCCTGTACTTTGGTTCAATAAGTATATAAATAAATAATTCATTATTATCACAATAATATTGCAAACATCACCAATACCCTCGCCAATACCGCGCAGATTGAATAGGAAAATTCGAAAAAAATTGTAAATGTTAAAGGAGAAAACTACAAAACATCAAAGAAGAAACAAGATGATTAATGCATGTTTTTAGTTTTTGAATAGGAACTATTTATACAAGATTTTTGAATGTATTGGTAGGTTTCTACATTCTTCCATAAATATCATTTGTATTTGGTCACTCAGAATGATGAAAAAGCAACATTTTTCCAGTAGGTTTTTTCCATTGGAATTTTCATATTAATCCAAGTTTTTAGTTATCTAGTTAGGAACTATTTATATAACATTTTTGAAGGTATCCAAGGGTTTCTACATTCTTCCATAAATATAATTTGTATTTGGTCACTCAGAATGATGAAAAAGCAACATTTTTCCAATAGGTTTTTTCCATTGGACTTTTCATATTAATCCAAGTTTTTAGTTATCTAGTTAGGAACTATTTATATAACATTTTTGAAGGTATTCAAGGGTTTCTACATTCTTCCATAAATATAATTTGTATTTGGTCAAGCAGAATGATAATACAGCAACAACATTTTTTCAATAGTTTTTTTCCATTGAATGGATGATATGTTTCACTGATTCCTTTTCCTGGACAAGTTACCCACTATAAGTGATATTTATTGATTATATGCAATAAAGATATCTACAGGAAATTGCAATGTCAAATATAATCAATGATAGCAAAAAATTAACAACTGCATGAGTTTTAGCAGAATAGCCAAACATACCATGTTTTCTATCAATATTATGATATCCAAAAAATAATAGGATTCTAGTAGGACATCAATTACTTATTCTTGTTTGAAATTCTGATTTGAAAACATTTGGAATTATTGTAGCAAATATCTCATATTCTATTGACATGGAAGATTGGAAGTAGTACTTTTTTGAGCTAATACCAAATGTTTATTATCTGAATATACAAGAGACTGAGGATATATATTATCTATTCCATCACAATACTTATCAGAAAGTTTTCAGATAATTGAGGTAGAATAAAAAATTGTGAGATATACATGAACAGTGGTTTTCGTCAATTTGATATAGTTTTTAGTGAAATGTATGATGCACAAAAGACCTGAACCCTCCCTGTGATTCAAATTATTTCATATAAAGGTTCCACTTACTTCATGCCCTGATAATATAACTTTACACTTTTGCCACATGGGATCATTAGATATTTTGTCAACTACAAAATATTGCAGCTGCTTGTGCAATCTTGCCATGAATACTGTCCCAGGGGTAATACAATTTGAATCAAAGCGAGCTTCATTAGGAAGTGTTTCACCCTTTTTCACCGCATCTGCTTCTTGTTTCTCTGCATCCTTTGCAGACCTGAATCTCCTTCCCCTCTGTTGATTCATTTTTGCTCTAGGTGCTACCCCATCCACAGCCATAAAAAAAAGTTTCTGAGGCTTAATCATTCTGAATAAAACCTCAATGTAGTGAAAAACATCTTTAAATATTTTTTCTTCAGATATTCTAAAGTGGACATTTCCATCATCAGGATGAGAGCACATATGAATGATTCCATTCATATCCAAATATAAATTGTCGAATTCAGGAATCTACAAAAAGTGGTATTAAAAAGCATTCAAAAATATATCATACAAATGAGACACGTATTTTCACCATTGGATACTTACTTGGTACTCTTTCACCAATTCACTGAGACATGGGTATCTTTCGCTAATATACCGAAAGAACTTGGGAACACCCATGTTGAATAGTTGAAATACAGACGGAATGAAAATTTAATTCTGTAATCTTAAACTAATCAATTATGATAATAAAGTAAAAGCCCAGTAATCCACCTCACAACAAACCAACCATTTGCAAATTGCCTTACAATAAAAAAAACAGATTTTGAAGTTGACGGTTGACGTTTGAGTAACAATCAAAAGTGTCATTATCCTTGAGTGTCATTTGAATCTAAAAAATAAAGATTCGCCAATGGTTATCTAGCCACGCGCCACGCCAGTACTGCCACTGGGGACGTTTGTTTTGGTTTTGTTGAAAAAAATCATTGCATTTCAATTTCCTATTTTAAACTGATATTGGAGATTCATTGATAATGGTTGTCACAGTCACAGATCTAAATAAGCTTATGGAAGAATTGGAAAAGCAAGAATTGGAGGTACACTCATTTATCCTTTAAATTGAAGCAAATTCTCAAACTTTATTTTTTATGTATTTTTTATTTTATCTCTAACTCATATACTAAATTGGAAAATCATTACAGGCACCAAATGCAGTTCCTACTCCACAAGTCTATGAACAACTGCTCGCCATATATTTATATCAAAATGATCTGTAAGTTGATTCACACCAAGTTGTTGAAGAATCTATTATTTCTAGAGGTGTATTTATTTTATAGATGTAATGCAAAATATTTGTGGAAGCGAATACCTCCAACCATAAAATCATCCAATCCAGAACTTGGTCACATTTGGGCTGTAGGACAGGCTATGTGGAATAGAGATTTCTCAGCTATATACAAAGCCCTTAATGCAGTGACATGGTCAGAATCAGTTACTGATATAATGAAACTTGTTCAAGGTTTGTAAATGTTGTGACACCACTTACACCCCATTTTTATCCAAAGAAGATATGATACAAGACATATTATTCATACCAAATTGGTTGTATAAAAACATTCTCATAACTCTGAAGGAGGTAGAGAAATATAAATCCTTTAGTGAAGAAATGTATTGAATTGGCCACAAATGATCTTCAATCTATTTTGTCTAAGAAATCATAAAAACCAGTGGTGTTCCTTATATCATATATTTGGAATATTTTGAATGATTTGGGATTGCTTCTGAGATAATCACTATTTTTTTCAGATGTGATCAGAACAAGGGCAGTTGATCTGATTTCACAAGCATACTCCTCTATCACCTTAGACACAGTGTCTGCCATGACAGGCCTTCCTGCTGATGTGTGCATCCCTGCTTGTACAGAAAAAGGGTGGAAATTCGAACCTGATACTAAAATGGTCCATCCTGTACCCCAAAATATTGAGCACATTGGACACACAAGTAGTGAGGATCAACTCTATAAGTTGACAGACTTTGTTTCTTTTCTGGAAAATTGAAACTATTGATCCTCCTATCTTAATAATTCATCAATATTTGATGACAATTTGAAAGCCTCCCAAAATCAGATACTGGATTTTTTCAGGTCAATGAAATGTTCATAACATGTTTTTTAAATTCAAACATGTTAAAATTTTCATCAGGACAAGATGATGGGTGCAAGGTTTTCATTTGTTTTGATTAAATAATGTAATTTATTATCTTAATGTATTCTGTGAAAAGTTAAATCCCATAAATTAAAATAATTATAATATTCCAAATGAGTTTTTGTATACTTCTTTTCTTTTTAGCAATAGATTAAAATTCCTCAAATGATAAATATATATATAATATGAAATCAGTAATTCATAAAAAAGGCCATATTCTCCTTGTTGAAAAAACAGTTTTAATTTTTAGGGTTCCGGTTCGGTACCACTAAATAATAAATATTTGAATATGCATGGGGCCCCAATAGGAAGCCCCGATAGGGAACCTCGTCCGGAACTAATGCATGCAAAATGAAAATTCACTCACCCTCGGGAAACAATTCTTCGAACCACCTCTGCTTGAGTAGTGATTTCCGAGAAAATCTCCGGCAAATGGTCTTGGAGTTTTAAATTTTTTTTCTGGAACTCCATGCCATGATGTTGCTGCTCTTTTGGAACCACACATTTCAGAACACTGCACACGGAACCGAATAAACCGCACTTCACACGGTAACCAAATAATCCGTATTTCACACGGTAACCAAATAATCCGCACTTCACATATTCACGGTAGTTAATTGGGTAAAGGAGACTGCACTTCCGATGTCTTAAAGGGATGAAGATATACCGTCAACGACAATGATTGATCCGGCGAATATATCATCACTATTTGCTGCGAACATCCGAATTGTTCAAGCATCGCGACCAGACTGAATAAATCATCCTAGCTAGTAGCTATCGATATGGTTCAAGAACAATTATGTAAGTTGCATGACTGTTCACAATATGTTTCAGAAAATGCAAAAGAAGTATTATCTTTTTACTACTTTTTTTGAGTATGAATCAATTATATCGGATCCAAGTCGATGAGAGGCGACTATAATATACCGAGTCTCGTTGAATTTCAAATTTGCAAAGGATTTTATAGATCATTTGAATTTCCTCAAAATTTCTAGCTTTCATGCGTTCCGAAGATACTTTCTATTCAACTGGGGAATCATATTCAGAATTCTTCAGTGGAATTATTCGGGATTAATCAAAATTCAAGAATGATGTGTACCTAAAAAATATCTAGATTATTCCCGAATATTATTGAAATTCCAGGGAATTCCTTGGAGATAATTAATTTGAATTTCTCATTCGCCAATTACTTTGATCTGAACATGAATATGATTAATAATTGATCGACATCGATGGTTAATTTTAAAATTCCGCTAGGATTTCCAATGATTATTTCCCTGGTTCAAAAATACTTTTTTTATAGACTTTTTTGGGATTCATCGAATTGCTTCGAGGATGGAATTTCTTGTGGGATTATTCAAATCATTCTTGAATATTTCTGAAATTCCAACCATGGACATGCTTATATTATAGGTTCCATTCATGGTTCTAAATATGATTCACGGCAGTGGCCATTTTAGATTTTTATCTATCACCCCCCAAGGCCGCATCAACTCCTAAGGCCACCCTCCTCTCAAAGTCAACCCAAGGTCACTCCTTCCAAGGTCATGCCCCAAGGCCACGTGGGGGAGGGGTGTGTGACTTTGGGGGGAGGTCCAGAACCGGCGAAAAACATCAACAGCTATATATACATTAAGCACTATAAGTGCCAAGTGGAGGCAACTATTTGGAATGTTTTTCAGAAATGGGGTGAAAGTGGTGAAACACGCCAACAAGTAAGCTCAGACCTTAGATCATATATGCTTACGCTAGATCTGGCATCATGTAGTATTTGATTCTATTTGTTTGGTATTAGAGCTTAGAGCAGGAGTCTGCCGTGGAAAGTACTATATGGATATCACGTGGTATCACATATGTATGATCAAAAATTAAAACGACTAATCAATGGCTTAGTATACTTGCAACGGATCATTACCTACAATCAGTAAATTTTTGGAGAAGGAAAATTTGATGGAATAAAAAGAAATTTTAACGCGCTTTCGCGCTATATTTATCCAATGAGACTTGCCTGACCTGAACGTACTAAAAACCTATCAGTTGATCATTATTTTCAGTAGACTTTTGAGGAAGGAAAAACTTTTGAGGAAGGAAAAGTTGATCGAAAAAATTTGAATGTGAACGCGCTGTCGCGCTATAATAATTCAATGAGATGAGTTCAGTGAATGAGATACCTGACCTGAATAACGTACTAACCTATCACTAGATCACTATTTGTAGGGACTTTTGAGGAAGGAAAATTTGTTTAAAAAAAGTGCTTTTCAACTACTGGGTGCCCAGTCAGAGATATTTGAGACATTTGACTAAAAAAAAAAGTATTGTAGGGACCCGATCCCCGGTCGCCAGCTTGAGAAAGCTGGCACGCTACCATCTGACCAAAGAGTATAGGTTCTACGAACCATCGTTCTCTTAATTTCTTGTATTTATTTTTGTATTTCACTGGACTGTTGTCTCATAGCTATGCTTGTATTCAATTCATGTGGATATGAATTCTTGCATTCTTGACAATCTTGACAGCCCGTGCACAAAGTAATGAGCATTGACATTATTTTCTTGGTTATGTTGATAGTAATGATAGTTGATATTTTGTTTTCACTTTTCACTTTTCAGCGAATTGCTGACTGTTTTGGATGAATCCAGTTATTATTTAAATTATATTCAGAATAAAATAGTAACTTGTCAGCAAATTTTAATAGTTTGAAAATGGTAAGTTTGCTTTTTCTTAATGTTTCCTACATATTTATGTAGGAAACATGATGGGTAGATACAGATATATCATCATATCTTTATTTCAGCATGGACGACTTAAAATTCGTACCTCAGAGGAGCAGAAACTTCTGAAACAAAAAGAACAACAGAAGAAGTTGGCAGCATATCATAAGGGTACTGAAAAAATTCTCTCTACTAGGAGTCAAGACACATATGATGCAGAGAGTATATCCATCTGTACTCAGATATTGGTTGCAAATCCTGATATATATACCTTATGGAACTATAGAAAAGAAGTGATTCTCATAAAAATAGAAGAGAGGTAATGTTAGGGAAAATTCAAGGAACTTCTGTTGGGATAATTAATGAAACCAAAATAAATGGATAGCTCTGATTTTTTGTTTTGAAGCATCTCAGTCAATATATACCTCAATATATACTTCCTTTATATCTTCAGATATCTTGTGGAAAAATTATACTCAACCTATGAAGTTTCTTCCATTTCTAAATTTCATTACATTGAACCAACTCAAAAATTCCCCAAATGGAACCTCCTTTAATTTGACAAAAAGTTAGGAGTACCAGGTCAAGGGCCATTTCAAAAAGACCTATTTCATTAACAGAAATTTGTGCTTTTCAAATTCAATATAATGATTTTTGTATACAGCTCAAGGAAACATTGAAACAGCTCCTAATGATCACTAACATTATTTTAGGTTCAAGAGGAGGAATGGAGAAAAAAATATTGTTTTCAGTTTTGTCTGTACCAACTTTTATGCATGGGGATTTTTCTGTTGTTTTTTATATTTCATGCACCCATAGCAATAATTCAAAACTTAATGAACTTATGACCTAGTTATGTCCCTTATTTCTTTTATTATTACCACATGCAATTTTCTGAATTTGCCGAAGATTTACATAATATTTATATATTTGTTTCTCTCCTCTTTATGCACACCATGTTAATTGATGAAAATCAGTTTTTTGATATTCAAATTTGGCAGCATGGTTGCCAAGAGCCATAAAAAAGTCCTTATGAATTCCATATGGACATTGGGGCAAAATAAGTGTACATGATTTTTGTTTGAAAGTGGCTGGCAATGTCTCAAGAAGTCAAGTAGAGTTTAGGACTTCTATTGTCTAAATTTCGATACAAGTTGATAATTATACAGGTAGCCGATATACTTATTAAAGTTATAAAATCACAAACATTATTTCGAGTGGTGCAAAAACTGAAAAAAATCGTCGAGAAAAATTCTGGGGAAAACTATCTGATATTTTCGTCGACTTTTTCAGGTGATGAATTTCAACCAAGTAAATTAAATTCCCTCAGAAAAGCTTATGGAAATTTGAGTTTAAAAATCATGTGAAATACATATAAACATTGAGAAGAAGGAAATGAGATGCAAAAAAATCCAATTGTCGAAAATTAGCCAAGATAATGGAGTTTGGAATTTCAAAAAAATCACCGGACTTCCCGGACATACTATCGACTTACCCTGTATACTGTTCGTTACCTTTGTTAGAAGCATGTTAGGAGCTATGTGTTTTAGAAATTCTCGAAAAATAATGACATTACGAGGCGATATCGGTTGAAAATGACATCGAATTTACTGCCAATACAACTTTTTCCTGGAAAGTTTCGAGGTAGATTTCTGAAATCCACGGAAGTGGAAGATGTACCAATGAAACACCCAATTCATGTTCTGATTTCTATATTTGAAGAGATTTTCAACTTATATATTCTAATGCCATTTTGCCCATATTTCGAAAATGAAAAACTAATAAATACCACAACAGTTAATATCACCACAAATTATGAAAAATATCGTTTATTGACCACTAATTGAGTGGACCACTAGTCCTTATTGAAATATTATATATATATTAGAATCATTCCTAAAAAATAACATAGTGATGATACTTCATATATCAACTGTGGAATACCACAAGGTTCGGTACTTGATCCACTTATTTTCAGCTTAAGCTTCAAGCAAGGTAGGTACTTCACCTTTGCAGATGATACTGCACTCTTCTGTACTTCTTAATATGCTAGAAAACTTGATCAATAAAGACTTATAGAAAGTGGATTTAAGCAAATAATTTGAAAATCAATCAAGCAAAACCATTTATGTTTCTAACAAATAAAAATAGAAATAAACAACATCCATATCCAACTGGGAGATTATATGTTGACTAGGGTGACAGTCACCAAATATCTGGGATTACTAATCAGCAAGGTGGATATAGGATGGTGAAACAGCTTCCTATTAACAAGCACTAGAATAAACTGTAGATCTTTGTCTACTTGATTTCATACCGTAGTAATATTTCGTGAAGTTATCAGATATGGCGCCATACCTTGTGTCGGTAAAACATAAACTGTGCTTTTGTCAGTGTCATCTGTTCTAGGAAAAAAAATTACGATAAGAGTAAAAATATTGATATTTATTACAGATTCACTGAAAATATACTGTTTCAATGTCGTTTCAACTTACGCCTGTCAGATTAGAAGCATAGAAATACATAAGCTACAGAAATCTTCCTTGAAAATCGATCTTACCGCCATCTTCATTCAAGTCGTGGAAATATTACTACCTTCTCAAACGGACTTCAAGTTTTTCGCAGAAACTATTGTTGAGCTGTTTCACCATCCTATATCCACCTTGCTTATCAGTAATAAGCTGATTTGACAATATTCGTACTAAAATAATACCCATGATAGGAGCGTTAGACAAACTTGAAAATGTCACAATCCAACAAATTGAATACAACATTTATAATGCATACTTTATCAGCGTATTTAGGTGTCTAAAAACTATCTGGGAACCTGTTCTCAAACTCAATTCAAAATAATGCAAATGTTGCAGAATAAAGTTTTGAAAATGCTGTTCAACATGGATAGAAGAACACCAAGCGAAATCCTTTACAGTAATGAAAACCTAATACAGTTGGGGAGTATTTTCAGAACTAAACAAGTTAAGTATGCATATAAAATCAAAAATTCATTACAAAAATTCAATGAAAGAATTCTGCATGGACATAGCATACAAAATCATAATAGAAGAAACCAGAACAGTATAGCACTGTTGAATGTAAGAACCAATAATATTGCTCTGAATAATCTCTAGCTAAAAGGATGTTCGTTATTAACATTTGTATTGATTGATTGATTGTTTTATATTACTGTTGTAATAATAAGTATTTTGTCATATTGAATATGCAATGAAAAATTTGATCAATCTTATCTGATTAGTTTCCTGTCTTGCTCATTCTAGTCAAATATTGACCATTGTTTTTGACAATCAATAATGGACTATTTTCATCAATCTTACAGTAAAAAAGATGAGATGGATGGAGAAGATAAACTGATAACATTTCTAGAGAGCGAAATTGTGCTGACTGAACAGTGCCTTTTGTCAAACCCAAAGTCATATGGGGCTTGGCATCACCGCTATTGGGTATTAAATGTCCACCCAACACCAAACTGGGAAAACGAGTTCAGTATATGCACAAAGTACCTGAACATGGATGATCGAAATTGTAAGAATTGCACATATACTAAATTGATTTACACAACATACACACTAATTTTGAAACTCATTGAGTTATTGATGCATTTCTTGTCACCTAAACCAGCAACAGTTTCATGGGGCATGTTGAGCTTAATCTTCATATTTTCGTGTTTATACTATCTTTAGTTTAGAGATTGCCAATTCTTAATTAGTCACCCCGTATGATCAACCTTCTTCAAATAGCAGTTGCAACCCCTGAATTTTTTAACGGAAACTAATATCTATTGCAAAAATTGTGCTTGACGTAATTGGCTATAGCAAACTTAGAAAAAGTTTCCCAAATATACAAATCGTACTCAAAAAATTATTCTTACATTTTCCAACATCTGAGGCTCAACCAATAAATATTAATTGGCCACAGTAGAATTTATACCCCATTTTGCTGACGTAAATGTGACTAGCTTTCGATACTAAATGTCTATTGTTTTGGCTACTATAATACTACTCGTGCAACTTGGGCATCTCTCGTGATGAGGTCCTCAAATTTAGGGCATTGAAAGACTGAGTTTGCATGAGAAATTATGCTTGCAGTTCACTGTTGGGACTATAGGCGCCTCCTTGTGAATAAGATTGGCATTACTCTCACAGATGAGCTTCAATTTTCCACTGACCGGCTGAACATCAACTTTTCGAATTACTCTTCTTGGCATTATAGGAGTACGCTTAGGAAATTATTGGATAAAGATAGTGCCGAACATGAACTGAACCTGGTTCAGAATGCCGTTTTCACCGATCCAGCTGATAGCAGTGCCTGGTTTTATTTGAGGTACCTATATAAGATGCAAGGTGGATATAGATAATAAAATATTATAAGTATACTGTCAAATGTCAACGGATCAACGTGCATACATCATTTCGCATATTACTCTGTTTTTTATTTCACCTTTGTTGGAAACTTTCGATTTTCCTGTTAATACAGATTTTTGATTGACTTAATTTATCGATTATGAAAGCCCTTTTTCTTCTCTTAGTTGCATATGATAGAACCTCAGGTAAGAATTCTTGTTTGAATGGTTACAATGTGATTCATATTAAAGAAGTTTGGTGCTTTTGACGTAGTTGGATATCTCCAAAGAATCAGACACTTGCCAGAATGATCTGTTATGATATTGTATCGTTTCAAAACACATGTTATTATAATTTATGAAAAACTTAGAAAATTATGGTAATTTGCATTGATCCATTGACAATAATAGTTTGTAGTTATAGTAAGATGAAAGATTTTTATGAAACTGAAAAATGTCGTTAGATGTACCGGAATAATTCAGGTTTTTGGTTTTTTATGGCAGCAATATTATGAGAACAAAATATCCTGTGAAAATTTGAAGTAAAGGTAGTTATTCTTTTGCTAATATGTTCAAATGCTAACACAAGAGCTGTCTGTTTTTTAATTGCATGGAAATTGATAACTGGTTTGTGGCGATGAATTGACTACTGAAATTTGAAATAATATCAATTGAATTTCGATTTCAAGGTGGGTGCTGAGTAATCCTTCTATTCTAAAAGAAACACGAGAAGAACTCTTGGGTGCTCTTGAAGAACTAGAAAAGCTTGAACCAGATTGCAAATGTAAGTAAAGCAATAAGTATTTTATTGATTTTTTTTTTTGATGTACTTGAAATAAGCCAAAAATAATAATTGATATAATAATGCACCGTTTCTATTTATGTAGGTTTTTCAACAACAAATGAAATTAAATAAAGGATCAAGGAAGTAACAAAGAATGAGGTGACAACATTAATTTTATTGTATCGATCTTGATGATGAATTTTTGGAAAAGTCGAGAATAAGTCCTGAATCATCACCGTGTAAATAATAATCTTAATTGTTTAACACACATATCAGGTTGTTTCGCCGTAAAGCTCAATTTATAAACTCCTCTGCCGTAGCTACAGTTGACGCTGCAGTTACTGTTCGTAGATGGCATATGCTAAAAATATAGTACTAACATCCATTCGGTGTCGTTATACAACACAAGGAATGACAACTTTACGGTTTCCCTACCAATTCCCAGAAGTACAATCACACAAAAATCTATTATTTATAATGCAAATACTATAATTGTCACCAAAACTTTTTCCTCTTCTTCTCAATGCCTACTAAATAAGCTGATAACTTTATTATAAACGAGCTTGTGAGCATCCACGCCGTAAGTGAAATCCAGGTGATTAAACATATAATCCGAAACTAGAAACTTTCCCTTGCCATTCCCGAGTTCACCATAGAGCTTGTCAACGTCTCGAGGCGAAGCCAGCCAGTCATTCTCGCTGTAAATCAGATACACCGGAGTAGTTATCTCCCCCAGCCGATACACCGAAGGCCACAACGAACCGTACTCCTTCAAGTTATGCACCATCCCATAGTCAAATTGTCGGAACTTTCCCGACGAAATCCCCTGACCGTAGTGCAGCAGCTGCTTGGTGGAAGCCCCAGACGGAGTGTGAGTCATGATGACGGGTATCTCCGTTATGTTCATCTGCGCCGGGCTGAACCCACATACAGCGAACAAGGCGTTCCCGCACAGCAAAGCTCCCAACTCACCCTGACAGATGGCGCTGCCCAGCAGGCTCATGAAGCCGGTGCTCGGAAGGAACTCGTACACCCCGATCAGGTCCAGCAGAAGTGACGCTGGTTTCTGCCAGAAGGCCACGATCCTCAGCAGCGGGCTAGTCAGGTGGCTCATGTAGGCTATGGGCGCCAAACTGACTTGCGCCTTGATCTTGGAGTTGTATTCCGGCCTCGAGGACGTCATCACGTAGAAGACTGTGGTGCCTTGGGAGTGCCCGGCGTAGTAAACGCCGTCAGCGCCAGTTTGACTCAGCACAAAGTCTATAATCTCTGGGAGATCCACGACTCCGATGTCGTGCCAGCTGAACTGCCAGAAGCTCGAATCGGTGTCCGGGTCCAGCACCGTGTGATTTCTGGAGTATTTGTTGCCTCTGACGTTCCCCATCCACACGTCGTACCCTTCATCTGCCAGAATGTAGGCCAAGGCTTTGCCTGGCCCGCTGAGGATCCAGTCTGAGGAGGAAGCCAGAATGCCATGCTGGAGGTAGGCCACCTTGTTGTTCTTCTTTCCGCTCAGGCCGAACGGTATGCGGTGGACGTTCAGGATGTAGCCGTCTGAGGTGGTGACGTAGTGGTTTTCTGCGGGGTATCTGTTGGATGCGATCATTTCGGGTACTGTCGGTGGTTTGGGTGATTGCAAGGCGTGGTTTTCGCCGCCATCTTCGATTGGTGTGGTTGACACTAACACAGCGTGTAGTAGTGCTACCAAAAAGTTCGTTAGGATCGATTTCATTGTTGGAGTGCGGGTGATTTCGCAGGAAAGTATTTATATTGGAAAACTATGATGAAATCTTCGTATCAGATTGATTTGTTCAAGTTCATCAGATTTCGTAATATGAACTACACTATTTCTTCATACTTAGATTAATACTTTGATGTCGTCATACTATTGTAGTGTCCAATATATTATGATGATATTTTTGAGTGCTTTTAAGTGATATTGATTTCATTAATTCGCTTAGAAGTAGTTGAGCTAGTTGTATGAACACTTTGGCTTTTTTGATGGTCTCAGGATATGGAAATACATTTGATAATCATTGAATTGTTTTCATTGTGGTATCTATAAGCATTTCATCATCCTTTGTCTCCGTTTAATCATAAAAAGGTGATTGATAATATCAAATGAATTACATTCAACAACTATAAACCCAACATGCCCGATAAGTTGGTGGATTTTATTTTTATCCTATTTAAATGACGTTCAACTTGACATTCATTTCTCATATTCTACAATGACTTCCATATGTCTTCAAAGGAGTCATTTTTAATGTTGTCATCATAAACTATGGCATGAATGTATAACATATTTAGGAAATCAGTTGCGAAATTCTGACGACAAGTGTGTTCATTCATTTCATAAACTTTTTTCGTCTTCGGTTCACTTCTATTTTTCGTCGATTATTGTTCTCTTTTCCCAGGATCTTTATTGAGAATTATTCAGATTCAACTAATTACTTTCTATACTCAGAGATAATGGAAGATGCATTGTCAATCATCTCATAACAACCTCACTTGAACTTTTTTCCATATTAGCAAAACAATATCTGATATAATCTTTTGATCAATATTAATATGAATTAGAGAAAAACATTGTGATAAAGGGATTAGCATAATCATATAAATAACTGACCGTATCAATGATCGTCCCAAGTCATTCAGGCTTCCATACGCCCTCGCAAGCGAACCATGACACCGATCCTTATTGGTTTAATAGTATTTATACTGAACAGCTGTTCAGTGGCAACTACACCTATACATAAAGTAGAGGAAGAGAGGAACGCATCAACACCAACATCCTTCGCAGACATAGTCACCGCCAATGGATATCCTTTCGAAAACCACTACGTCACTACCGGAGACGGCTACATCTTGAACGTCCACCGCATACCGTTCGGCCTGAGCGGCAAGAAGAACAACAAGGTTGCCTACCTCCAGCACGGTCTCCTGTGTTCCTCCACCGACTGGATCCTAAGCGGTCCAGGCAAAGCCTTGGCCTACATTCTGGCGGACGAAGGCTACGACGTGTGGATAGGCAATGCCAGGGGCAACACGTACTCTCGCAACCACACGGTCCTGGACCCGAACACCGATTCCAGATTCTGGCAGTTCAGCTGGCACGACATAGGTGTCGTTGACGTCCCAGCTATCATAGACTTCGTGTTGGCTAAGACCGGCGCCGATGGGGTTTACTACGCAGGGCACTCCCAAGGCACTACAGTCTTCTACGTCATGATGTCCTCAAGGCCGGAATACAACTCCAAGATCAAAGCTCAAGTCAGTTTGGCGCCCATAGCCTACATGAGCCGCCTCTTCAGTCCGTTGCTAAGGATTGTGGCGCTCTGGCAGAAACCAATAGGGAAATTGCTGGACCTGATCGGCAAAGACGAGTTCCTGCCCAGTCACGGCTTCGTGAGCATGCTGAGCAACGCCGTGTGTTCCGAAGGCGTTGGATCAGTGCTCTGTGGCAACGTTTTGTTCGCTTTGTGCGGCTTCAGTCCGAAACAAATGAACGTGACGATGATACCCGATATTATGGCGCATACCCCCGCCGGTGCTTCTACTAAACAACTTCTGCACTACGGGCAAGAAATTGTGTCGGCGAAGTTCCGCGAGTACGATTTTGGGACTGTGGCTAATATGAGAAAATACGGATCGATCAAGCCGCCGTCATACGATTTGGGGAATGTCACTGCTCCAACGTACTTGATCTACAGCAAGAATGACTGGATGGCTGCCACCAAAGATGTCGATAAACTTTATAAAAAACTGGGGGGGCCCAAGGCTAAGTTCTTGGTATCGGATAATAAGTTCAATCATCTGGACTTCCTTTATGGCATAGATGCTCCTAAACTGATATATTCCAAAGTGATAAGTTTATTTAGTAAACATTAATAAATATATTTGAAATTATTTAATTTATTTATTAGTTTATTGCTACTATTGAAAAACCACATACTTGTTCCTTTTTTCTAGGATCACCAGAGATAAAATTGGGATATCCATCTTTCAAAGTCTCTGAGGTTGGTTTCTTGAATGGAACTCATTTTTAAATTATAATTAAAAAACCGTTGGAGTGTAGAGACATACCATATAAGAATATTCCATTCGAAAAAATCCACTTTCAAGCTTATTTGGGTTGGAGTTTGTTCTACCTTTTTTCATACCATGTATAATATGAATTCAATATGCCAAAAAATTTATGAGAGCAATGTTTCAGAACTGGCCAAAAAATTTCATATTTCTCAATGATGTCTCGGAAATTAAAAATTGATAATAAATGAATAAAAAATATTTCATGAAAAATGAGTAATAGCTATAAGATACATGCTTATAATCTTCTCCAGAATTCGAAAATAATATATAAAGCGTTTCATTCGAAATTTCAAAGTTTCTTTTTGATAACACACTAGATCTGAAAATATTTTCAGAGGATTCCAGCATCCCATAACCGTTATTTCAAATATATATTTCTATCTATTCTTCAGATACTTCTTATCGAATTTGGCGTACCCTGTAGAAGTATATTGTGATAATTGAGCTATGTATTGAAAAAAATCAATGAACATTTTATAGTGTTCAATCTATATGTTCATAAAATACCCATACTATCAAAAAAACATGCTTTCATAGAAACGTGATACACGAATAAATATGATTTTCTGAAATAAAACACGTTTCAAATATTTTCACGTTTTCTCAAATACGATGATTTAGTGGAAGAGCAACATTCGAAAGTCAAATTGAATTTTGCCATCTGAGTTACACATATGTACTTAATTAAATCATTTATTATTATTATCTTCTGCTTTCAAATATCCGTCGATTGAACTGACTAGCAGTCATAGTTTTGACATATGAAACATCGGAAATGCTGTTAAAATGCATAATTTCGAAGTTTGTTGATCAAGAAAAGTGAGGGACTTGTCATTTTTCCATAACTCTTGGTAACAAAAGGGCCAATTGATAAGGTACGTCGCCAGATCTGTCAATTGATTTGATTATCATTGCTTCGAATCTTCATTATTTTATCTGAATTGAATTAATGTAAGTACTTGAAACACTTTATCTTTATCTGTTTGCTGTCAGTATCCAGCTTATTCTACATGGACGTATTTTTCAACTTGACAATCAGCAAACATTTGATAGAACCCTCTTTGATTGATTACGAATCTTATCTAATCTATAACATTATACCGATATTATCATGTGTAAAAAAGCAAAGATGTTTGTTGAAAGTAACACCAAAGCCAATCTTCTAATCGAACATTGAATTCATCGTCATCATCTGCATTGTTTTTAATTCCATTCTAAAAATTAATGAATGAATCAGTTTCTGGATAGCTGCATGAATGAAAATTATTTGAAGCTGAAATAAAATACCTAATTTAGTTTGAATTGATTCATTGACAAATTCTATTATAATTGATCACCATCATCCAATCAATTAGAATTAATTGCTGGTTCTATTTGAATGTCCAGCCATTATTCTGAATGAGATGAAGCTCTATAATTTTCTGCAATATTTTTAGCCATGCAAGCCGTTTTGAACAATAATGAATAGTTTCGACAAAATAAAAAACCTAAAGGAAAAAAAAATTCTGACACCCCATGTCTCTATATCATTCTTGCCAGACACCAAATAAGACAGATCGATGAAATGAGCACATCAGGGAGAACCTGAAAATGTAATGAAATAAAGGCTGTTTCATTTGAAGAACATATATTTTTTGATTTAACGGAAAAAAGTAACACCACCTCTGTGTAACTATTTTCAAAACGTGGTCGTTCTGGTGTCGAGCAAACACACACTGTTGGGTTACCCTGTATATCTTGACAGATTCAACAATTCTCATCATTGCAACAAGAAATATCTTCGAATACTCAAATCGCAAAAGAATTCTTCTGAACCATGAAAACATTTTTCATGTTGAACAAATAGTGTGAGAAAAGATAATTGATTATTTTCTGAAAGTTCAGAAAGAGTTCTTAAATTTTTTTGCAGTTAGTAATTTACAAATTTATGTTGACGTACCCTTCTCTATTCGCTCGGTATGTACCCAATAGCTAGTATTATATTTGTTATACTATTGAAGGAGTTTGATTTCCAACCCATAATAAATACTTACTAACTTTAGTAAATGATATTTCTTTTTTTCCAGGGATCATCTTGGCAAAATGTTGGCTCACTGGTAGCCTAGTTATAAATGATAAGGACTACGTAGATCATAGGATCCAGTTTTACAGAAAACTAGTTGAACTAGATCAATTGAGGAAAGGGCAATATCTAGATTATGTAAAAAGTGCGGAAGAGAAGACCAAAAAGAATAGGTATCAATAAATAATAACGATAATCTATTTTTATTTACACGATGTAGCTATCATTAGGTGAAAAATATATTTTTATTTCTGCATGCATGATTAATTTCACCGGAATCGTATATGTTGTTGATTAAATATTCACATTCCATTGGGATTTCGATAAAACTTTGTGTGGGGTTGATAATTTTGGACTTATGATTAAGGCTATAGTTCCAAACAGTATTCGAAAATTGAAAAAATGATTTATGATGATGATTCAAACAAGTAATTGAACAAGAAACACCTAGCATTGCCAATACATATACAATCATTACACCAAGTAGAAATGATCCTTCGACACGTAAATATTTCTCGCGTGAATTTTTATGCAAATTTTAAGAAATACTGTTTGTACCTTCAGTCTGAAAATGTGTACATTGAAAAATAAAGGAATAAATATTTTCCAGAAAATATATTTCATGTATATCTTCCTGCTTATAGTATAATCCCCAACAATTGATACTTTTAACGCAAAAACTCATCTAATTGCTCGCTTTTCTCTTCTGTAATTCCATCGCCAGTTTTTGTTCTACTTTATCTTGATCTATCTGTATCTGAAATCGAGATTACTGAAACATTTTGGAATCTATAGCCAATGAGCTCTTACTGTTGAACGAAGTGTGTTGAACTTGTTGTTATTCTCAGGTTTTCCTAGGCTGTCGAGATATTTTTCTCTCAAATACAATACTGTATCTATGTGAGTTTTATGTTTGATGGCGAGGTCTAGAGCTCTGTAAAAATAATGAAATATTCAATTTGATTCATTTACTGTTCAAGCATAACATACATTATTCGAATTTTTTACAACTCTTTTTTGATTTCACTGCAGGGTTGCCAAAATTGTTATAGTTTTCCTGCAATGAACTGATTTTGCTGAATCCCATACAAAAATTCATCGCGAATCCCATTCGAACGATATAATCGATATCAAGTTTACTTGTCTGCTGTTTAACATGTTCAATATTTTGAATAATTTTGTAGGAATTATAGAATGATAATGAAATTGCTTTTATTGTCCACAAACATCGTAAAAAAATAATGTTCTCAGTTCGCTCTAACTGAAAAATGCATCTTCCACTCATATTGGAGTCATATCCATGTAAATTTATTTCCAAATGTGATAAAAATGGTAATATTTTATGGGACTCAGCAAAATATCAGTTGATTGTAGGAAAAGTTGATAACATTTGGGAGTCATTAATTTCGTGATGTCCCTCTCCACGAAAATCTTTTGTAAAAAGTGAAATATATCTTGGCAACCATGTGGTTGAATTGAAAATTAAAAAACAGTTGTGTAGCAATTCGAATGTGCATTCAAAACTTCAAGATGTCCTATTATATTATAAAAATATAACGATGAGCTGATATTTTCAAACTAGAAAACCTTACATAGAAAAAAAATATTTAACTTGATGAATCTTATGAATTCTTATATTATTATTTTTCTTATATATCTATAATGATTCGGCCATTATCGAAGAAAGGACATCATTTGGTGAAATACTCTCACTAGTGTAGTGAAAGATTCCTCAGCTATTTTTTGAATCATGGTCATGTAAAAAATTTAGAGTTAATTGAATATTTCATGTCTGCCCAATACGCAACAGGTCCGATTTTTTCTCACCTTGTCCAGTTGTGCAAGTTCATATTCATATAAATTGCTTGGAAAACCATTCCATTGTGCAATAGAAGCAACTCTGCTTCCTGAACCTTTCCTCCAAGTAACGCCATCTGCGATTTCTGTTCTACTTTGTTTGGGAGAGTCTGCGATATAAAATAAGCCAAAATTATATGGGATGAATGAAAATTCAAATAATTCGATACGACCTTGATATGCTGCAAGAAAAATACTTTCTCGTAATGATTAATATTCGCGAAAGCTTCTTCAGCTATATCGATGGTGTCAGAATTCGCCTGGATAGCCAAGACTGACAGACATGCCCAAACTGTTTCGTTATTTATTGTTCGACAAAGGTTCAGTGCTTTGCTCCATTGATTGTCTTGCACATGTCTATAAAACAATAAAACATCGATAAATAAACATTAGCTAATATATACCCTGTGTCCAAGATAAGAATGAACAGCTTGGGGATATCGGAAACGGTAAGTAATATGGGGTCGATTAAATTAGAGAAAAGTAGCGCATTTATGTGCCTAATAATATGACATTTAGAAAGTTTTAATATTCCAATTAGTTTCGGAAATATCCGAGAAAAACCGAAATTTGAGAATTTCGTTTTTATTTTCTCCTAGCTTTATTTTCAAAGAAAATGTTGAACAAATAGCACTTTGCCATGGCCACTTTTTAAGGACTACACGATAACATAAGCAGAATTTTTCTGCGACGTTTCGTCTTTTAGAAAACATCATCAACTGTGTATTTTCATATGGGCCGAAACTAAAGTATACCCTGTATACGACTCCATTTTTCATTGTTAATACAGCAATGTATCACACAATATGATTTCGGAACCATTTCTCGCGCAAAATGTAATTTAGTGATTACTTAATTTGTTTTTCTTCAATTTTAGATAATATGCGTCTAAATATTGATTTACCAGGTTGTCGCCTCCCTGGATACTTATTAGAGTACGCACGTTCAGCATCAACACAATTTCTTTGGCACAAAATGTAACATGACAACATATCAAATTTTTCAGTGCCTATTCGAAAAGCTGCCGTTTTCCATTTTTAACACAAATTAGGTAGGTAACGAGATGTAAGAGTAGGAACGGTAATATGTCAAAAATTCTACCAAACTACAGTATTATTATGACAATAGAACATAATGAGGTCATTTTTTCCAGAGCCTACTATCTAAAATTGAAGAAAAACAGATTAAGTAATCACTAAATTACATTTTGCGCGAGAAATGGTTCCGAAATCATATTGTGTGATGCTGTATTCACAATGAAAAATGGAGTCGTATACAGGGTATACTTTAGTTTTGGCCCATATAAAAATACAAAGTTGATGATGTTTTCTAAAAGACGAAACGTCGCATGAAAAATTCTGCTTATGTTATCGTGTAGTCCTTAAAAAGTGGCCATGGCGAAGTGCTATTTGTTTTACATTTCCTTTGAAAATAAAGCTAGGAGAAAATAAAAACGACATTCTCAAATTTCGGTTTTTCTCGGATCTCTCCGAAACTAATTGGAATATTAAAACTTTCTAAATGTCATTTTATTAGGCACATAAATGCGCTACTTTTCTCCAATTTAATCGACCCCGTATCACTTACCGTTTCCGATATCCCCATGCTGTTCATTCTTATCTTGGACACACTGTATAGCTTTCACGCAGAGCTGGGCATTAAATTTGTACTAAATAATACCCTTCAAAGAGAAAATATCAAACATAGTTTCAAATGAATGTCTGGTAGACTACGAGCAGAAAACAACTACTTTCCTGGTAAATACCACGTAGAACATTGAATTATATCTGCTCGAGTCCACTATGTGAATCGTTGCATGGACTATGATCTTACAATATTACTAATATAGATGAAAATAAAGTGATTTCAAAGAAGTATAATAAATATTTTATTAATTTTCAAACACTCTTTCTATCATAACCTCAACCTTGTCTTACCTCCGCCCCATTACTTGGTCACTATCCACAACACAATTTAAATAGGGAAAGTACTAAGTGTGACACATATTGATGAGGCCATTTGATCAGAAATCCGCTATGTAACTTTTTATTTTTACGCCCTTTTGCAGGAAAGAAAACTGTACCCTATTCCAAATTGTGATATTTCATTCGAAAGCTACTTTGAACGATCCATAGAAATAAAAAACGAAAAAAAAAAACTCATATGATAGGAAGATTTCCCCATTGGAATAAAAATCGACGTGTTTTTGTATTATTTTTTCACGCAATGTAATAAATACGCAAATATTTCTTCAGAATATTTGCCCAGCTCTGCTTTCATGCATGGGCGACTGACCAACCTAATTGATATTTTTCTCACTTGTGTATCAAGCTGGGAAATGGAGACACAGGGACATCAACTAGAGCGCCATCGGCTCTTCTCACAGACACAGAATTTCCAACGAAATCATTTATTCTAGGATTTCTACCCAATTCCGATGAATCATATTGCATTGAACACATTTTCAGCAATTTCGCGTTGAAACATGCCGTTGGACAGTACCATACCACCAATTGGGTGTCTTGAATTGCTGCTATTATATTGTCATTTGCATTCCACTGAAATGATTCGATTTTTCGGCCTGAAAACAAAAAAATAATAAACCTTTCATGTACAGGGTGGTCTCAATTTGACACTTTTGATAGAAAACACCGATTTCTAGAGGAGCTAGAAAAAACCAACCTAACATGTTACGAGCCCGATTTTCATGAGAAATCAAATGCCGAAAACCGCACCTCGATATCCTGAACCGTTTAAAAGATACAGGGTGGTTTTGACTTTTGTGCATTTTAACCCACCCCCGTAACTTATTCATTTCAGATTATTAATTTTTTGAAAGGAATTCAGTGGTGTCTCTAGTTTTTTTGTAGAGACTGGTTTTGAAGCTATGACATAAACTTGTATTTTTCCCTATGTACCACCCCATATATTTTTGTATATTCGTTTCAGAAATTGAATAACCTTTCCAAATATATATGATACTTGCCACTTTCCTTTTGAAACTTTTGTAGTTTTATATTGAAAAATAGTGACCCAAACATTAAAGCTGTATCGACCCTGATTCTTTGTCTCCATCATAATATGTCCATATTATAATGTTCTTCGCTAAATTCGGGTTTTCAGCATTTGTCACTCTATAGTGTTTGAATTTATTGTTTTTCAGTATTCGCAAAGCAGTCGTAGTTTCAGGTATACCTGTATTCAACTGCATTTTACGCATTGAAAGATTTGTCTGATTTTGAATTTTTTTTACTTCCTTTTGTTTTTCAAGTAAGGCACGCCAAACTTTCAAAGACTCATCTTACATTATGACATGAACATGAAAACATTGATAAAACAGAAGGTAATTCTATTACTGAAACGAATATGCAGAAATATATACGGTGTCGCACATAAAGTTCGCGACATATGGACAAATAATCAAATGGATAAAAATCTATTAAAAAATTTCTGGAGATGCATTTTTTCATTTTCTGGTAACAGGACAATGTGGGTATTTCATGGGCAAGATATGATATTGAAGTCTCATATTCATCAAAATTATGAAATTTGAATCATGTTTCGTTCGAATCGATAGAGCGAAAAATAAAAAAAAAAATAAAAAAGTCGAAGTGACAGTAGAGTCCAAATTCGGAATAAATGTATAAAATTGGAAACTGAGCAACTTTTTTCTCTAGCATTTTTCGAAATAAAAAAAATAGTAATTTACCTAACAAGTCCGGAAAATACTGTTTTTTGGATGAGTGGACAAAATTCTAGGACGAGCGTAGCGAGTCCTGGAAGTCTGCGAGTCCAAAAAAACTGTTTTCGGGCGTGTTGCGTACACACTATTTTAGGCAACCGTGTAGAATAACAAATCAAAGAAACACATTTCTTTATTAGAACAAAATTTAGAACATTTCAATTCTTATTTATATTAATATTTATATCAAAATTAGAACAATTGTTAATATTGAATGGATTCAATTTGTTTGAAAAGCTTGGTATATTTAAGTGCCTTTTGTTGAAGTCAGAACAAGAAGGTAAAGTTTCCGTTTCACATTGATTGTTTTCATCTGATAATTTTTGAATGTTAGCTAATATTATGTCAGATAGCTGTCAGTCGTTATTTTGCTGCTATGGTAATGATCAACTGCATTTATCAAAACCTACTACCAAGATTTTCATATTTACAATGACAACAACGATGTGATTCTTCCCGGCCTAGTCCGGGAAGTACGTACTTCCCGGACTAGGCCGGAAAAATGCCACTTTCTCAAAAAAAAACGTCTGGAAAGTACGTACTTTCCGGACGGTTGCCGAAAAAAGATTTTTTGAGGATTTTCGAAAAAAAATTCAAATTTGACAGCACATGAAGAAATGAAAGATGCTGTATTTTATTTACTAATTTTCCAAGCACAAACTAACTGTGAAGTCAAATATTCTTTATACCTGTTGATAAAAAAAAATTCCATATGTCGCGAACTTTATGTGTGACACTGTATATGTGAGAACAAATACAAGTTACAAAAAAAAACTGGAGACACCACTAGATTCCTCTCAAAAAGTGCTTCGAGAATGTTATCACAGAAACGAAAATCTTAAATAAGTTACGAGGGTGGGTACATACAGAAGTCAAAACCACTCTGTATCTTTTGAACGATTCAAGATATCCAGGTGCGGTTTTCGGCATTTGATTTCTCTCGAAAATCCAGCTCGTGACATGTAGGTTAGTTTTCTTTTAAACCCTCTAGAAATCCGTGTTTCCTATCAAAAGAGTTTAATTTGGATCACCCTGTACCACAGTACTATAGTTTCCAAAGTGATTACCCAGTTTGGAGAACACTTTGTTATCATTCCTTGTCTGCACCAAATACAAGTCTCTGGTTTTGTCAAGAATCGCTATTTTTCTCGAAGATGCCTCTCCCCATTGGTCCAAGGAAATATGGATGATTTGCATCGAGTGCTGAATATTTGTCGTTTCCGTTGCAGTTCTTGTATTTGCCAAGTCAATAACGTGAATAGCTACAATTTTGAAACATTATGACGTCGTGAAAGCTTTGTTGAATTGTTTTACTTTTGAAGTCTCCAGCATCTCTGACTGCTAACGTGTCTGGGGACAATGTGATATGTGAACTTCTCAAATGATGCAGCCTCATGTTTGGCCATCTTGGTGATGCAATCAGTCTGCCTTGGTAGTTATATAATCCCACAGTTGTTTTCTCTACCAGTAGCATGTGCCTTGGTACGAAATAATATTATATACTGTCAGCTATACAGGGTTACTCACGGTCGATGGTACCTTAGACGTTTACGAAGAACGGGAAATAGGTACATTCTGAAAATTTCAATCTCAATTTTTCACACCCTATGTCTCTGTACTCTTTCTCGCTATACCCCAAGTATGATACATCGACGAAATCAGATCTTCAGGAAGAATTTGAAAATGAAATATAGGGTGTTCCATTTGAAATAACAAAGTTGTTGCTTCTTTTCGATAGAAGCGGCAACACTGTATTGATGAAAATATTTTAGATCGATAGACCGAAAGCAACTACTTGAGAAACCAAATTTTCAGAATGATCCTATTTCCCGTTCTTCGTAAACGTCTGAGGTACCAACGACCGTGAGTGACCCTGTATTGATATTTCGATGACACTGATATGATTGAAAGTAAAATTGACAAAGATAAGTAATAATTCTTCAGCATCGTGAAACAAACGTGCTTTTCCACATGTTGAACACAACATTTTTCCTACGGTCGAAATTAATTCATTTATTTTTCACTTGATCGTTACTTATAATACCTTGGCAACGGTTGCTATTAACAGACCCATAACGCCCGGGGCGTTATGGAGGGCATTATGAATCATAACGCCCGCTAATAATAATAATTCTGTGGGATCTCCATAATTATTATGAACACAACAGTTTTTAGTTTCCTCCACTAACAAGCTTGTCAATTCTTACAAAAATGCAGCGTCGTTTTATTAAATAAACAACCCTTAGCAACCTCTTCAATGTTTCCATGGCAATTGCATAGAAGCTCACTTGTGCTCAGTTGCCGACCAGAACGCAGTAAATACTATGAGAAAAAATTTATGAAGTAAACAACGTCGTTTAAGATAATTTTTTCGTGAAAAATAAAATCTTGTATGCACCACGAGCGTTACTAGATCTTAACGCCCATCGGGCAACATTCATCCCTCGGGCCAAAGGCCCTCGGGTGAATGTTACCCTCCGGGCGTTAGGATCTATATAACGCACTTGGTACATAAATAGCTATTATGATAGCTACTTATTCTCAGAATAGTTCTAACAATGACTATTTGAAATAGAGTTATTTTTGTGAAACTAGTTATTCGCCTTTTTGAATTGATTTCAATTCAGATATGGCCTATCACAGTAAAAAAATCTATACTGATGGGTGTGTGGCTTTTCAAAATGTGTGTTTCATTCATAAACTTTCAAATACCCCGAGCTGGCGGCTTGAGAAGGCGCGCTTTGAACCCGTTGGCTATTGAGGCTACTTGAAAACTTATATCTATACCACAGTTATATTCAACAGACTGGTGTCTCTTGAGAAATACGACAAGTTCACGATACTTACTTTGATATCTTGAGCATTTCATGCCACCATATCATAAATCTATCATATCATAATTCATACTTTTCCTCGACTTCTCTGGTAGGGAGGTTCAAATTTACACATGTGTACTTTCTGCTACATCAGGAGATGTGTTAGATAAATTACTGTCCCTATCATTTTCCACCATGCGATGATATGGATGCGAGCGCAAATATGTGCACTTAATGACATTATTGACGCGCACGAGCGGCAATGCTGTCACTTAATGACATTCGTCGGAAGACGTCAATTTTGTGATGAGTTTTAAAAGCGTCGAAGGCTACTCTCGTTGACCGTTTGTAGAAAAAGTATATTTTTCGTATTGTCGAGGTATTTCCCGATCATTAAAAATTTTATCTTCCTATTCCCAAATCAAATTCGATTATATTAATCATGTGTCCAAATAAATGAGTGTCTTTCTAAATATATATAGGTAGGTATCTACCAAATTCTTAATAGAATTTACTACGACTTTGAGGTTAGGTTAGGTTAGGTTAGGTTAGGTTAGGTTAGGTTAGGTTAGGTTAGGTTAGGTTAGGTTAGGTTAGGTATTATTTACTTGAAAGAATCTACCTAAAATCCCCTGTTGAAACTCTACTAACTCAACTCTATCAAACCAATTATTTTCAACACCTATTTCTTTTTCTAATATCCTTCTCCTGGCTCCACGAACATTTTATAGGTTTTCCTCTCGTGCATTCAAAAGATAAGAAATAACAGAAAGTGACGAACGAAAAGAGATGTTTCTACACATCAGTCCTCATCGCCAGGCGTCTTTCGGTTTCACATTTTTGGAAAATCATTGTATAGGTAGGTGGGAGTGTGTAACATGTTACGATATCTACTGGCGAAATGTGAAAAAGTGACTATGTTATATCTTACTTTTCACATAGGAGAAGCAGAATGACAGAACCATCCCTCAAATCGAATATGGCGGGGGTATTCCAGTTGCTGGTGTTGTAGATGTAACACTGCGTGGGCGTGGTGAGTACCAAGTGGTCGTACCGCAGGGCCAACTGTATCACCCGCTCGGGCAACTCTAGCTGCTCGGTTGTTTCGTCCAGGACGTTCTTGACTGTCACCAGCTTCTTCTCGCTGACCAAGGCGCTGAAGTTCCTGTAGTGGACCTCGCGTTCGACCACGTGGGCGAACAGCACGTGGCCATTGGCGCATGCGCCAGCCAATTGGGTGCCGTCTGCTGACCACGCCATCTTGTAGATGCAGCCCGTGTTTGGTTTCTCTAATGATCTCGACCACTATTTATAGAAAAAGAGAACTATGATGAATCAAAGGAACAAAACATATGATAATGCTTAAGTTAACAAGTATCAATCGCACCTATTATAGAGTATTCTTATGAGACCAAGTTTTTCCTACATTGATTCTTCTGAATCAGCTATAGTTGGTTGACTAAATTGCTCGAATATTTTCTGATATTTCAGTATAGGTAGGTACCTTTCATTCATCTCCTATAATTGATACTTCTAATTCCAGTTAAATTGATACTTCGAAATTGTAGTCTATCCATGGGTATGTTATTCTCTAATTGATCATCATCTACTTTTCGAACCAATTTTTCGTTTGTCATATCAACAGTCATCACACAATAAGTGGTGCTATGTTTTTAAAATGGGATTTCTTAATAGCAATAAAAACGAGTGCTAACAAACTAGTGGAAATTAAAAAAAAATTACAATGAATGTAATTTGGCGTGATTATTTTTTGTAATATTTATACTGTTACGATATTTCTACTTGTGTTCGTGAATTTGAAATACTCAGTACAAAACTGAACAATTTATTTCACTAAACAGTCGAAATACAACTCAATAAACACTTAATTGAATCACTACGATATACGCTTTACAAATCTCAATTCTAAACTGAACTGTCCGCGACACTGCGCCTTTTATTTAGTTCCAGAATGCTCATTCTAGCAGAATCTTGAATATTCAATACAGTTTTAAGAAATAACGTTCATTTTCTAGAAGCTGCGACGGTTAAGAGTCATCCGCTATTGTCCTCTAATTAGGTAAGTCGGCGACCGATGTTATCGCTAGACGCGAGCCGCCGAAATAATGACTTCCGGTGTTCTCAGAACGCCAGCACGGTTCGTAACAGTACTGTTACGAACTGTGTTCCACGAGACCGGAAGTCATTATCTCGGCGGCATGACTGATGGTCGTGATTTATGGCCTCGCTCGCCGACAAACCAATTAGCGGATGATTCATCGCTGTATTTCTAGGTAATTCCTGTTATCTCTGGAGAAAGGGTGTTTTTACTAGAAAGGAGATTTCGGACCTAGTATATAAAATGGAGCGCGGTGTCGCAGACAGTCAGATATAGTTTGGAAAGAGTTGATTTTAGAAAGAAAGCTTGTAATGTGAACATTGAGATTTCTGAACCGAATATCGTTGTGATTTAATTAAGTGTTTATTGAGTTGTATCTCGAGTGTTTAGTGAAATGAATTGTTTAGTTTTGTACTGAGTGTTTTAAATTCACGAACCCAAGTAGAAATATCGTACAAATACGTTAGAGAAAATCGTAAAAGTCACAATGGCGACGGTGCTGAATTTGAAATATTTGTATTGAGACAAACAGCTGAGTTAACTTGACAACTGAGTTGACTAAGATCCAATCAAACAACGTGGAAAAATGGTCGCATGTAATACAACAAGTGTATTGATGATTATCGAAACAAAAATTCCTTCGATTTTGGAAACCACACTCACGCTGTGCGCTCGTGTAGTTTCCAAGCAACATGATTTGTTTCGAAAAAGAGAAGGACTTTTTGATAACCATCAATAACACAAGTTAATTGTATTCGTTCAGATTATTTCATGAATAAAATCGAAGCCTTTTTGATGATTTCCTATTTATTGTTTATGGAATTAGTTATTTTGATTATGCATTGTAGTTCGACACAAGAAGATTCGTCATGCAACCAACAATACATTTATGCCATTGCATGATGTAGGCAAGATTACCTATGCACTAGGTACTACTGAGCTAAATTTATTATGATTGTTGTCACAATTTGTGTGGTTAGGTTACATTAGATTAATTCTTGCTGAAATTATGCATAATTTGTGGAAAATGAAGTGGATACATATTAATAGTGTGTGTTTATCATGGTTCAGACGAAAATTTGGTGTAGTGGCATTCATTTATTTACCAGGGAATCGGAAAATAATATGACAGATTGCAACTAGTCAGTCGTTGTTTAATTGAACTACCCCACTGCCTACGAATCAGAAAGCGAAATACAAAAACGAAAACACAGCACGTAGGTATCCAATAGCCAATCAGAAGCCGAAATACAAAATCGAAAACATGGTGTTATTGCTTATCAACACAATCATTTCAACCAATCAAAAACGTGTATTTTAGCATGAATGAAATAATCGCTGTAATCTCCTACTAACAAAGTATCAGTGTATTTTGATGCAATATTGGTCGATTTGGAATATTTTCGCATCACGATTGGCAGACTGTTAAAAGATAATCTAAATGATGTTGATTTCGGAAATGTTGAATTCATTCCATATTATATTATGTTGTTGTATTTTATAAAGAAATAGTAACTGGGCAAGTGGTCGAGTGAGTTGAATGCTGGCTTATAGTTTAGAGGGCCCGGGTTCAAATCCCGCGGCGGCTATTGGAAATAATTATTTCTGTAGCATCGTTTAGCGGGAGGAGATAGGTGACCAACCGAACATTATTGGTATCTTGATTTCAATCCTTCGGACTCTCAACGATAACCAGCCGAGTAGTGTTTCGGATGACACTTAAAAAGCTAAGGTCTCGGTCTTCCTTACTCATACAAGTCTCAATGTTGAGACTTCGAGGCTTGCTTTGCAACTAAGTTGGTGGTGAAAAACACTTTTCAAACACTTTTTTCATTAGCATTTATTTCATCAGATTATAAATCTGAGCTGATCTAATTTTGGAAGTAATTTCCACTAGATTTCAAATATGTGGTCTAATGAAGATGAACTTCTTACCCCTGAATAATCGCACAACCTCAAAGTGTTGAAAGACCCGATGGCGAAAAGATCACCGTTCGGGGACCAGGCGATGGAGATGATGTGATTGTCGTGCAAAGAGCTGGAAAACATTTGTCGCCCCTGGCTGTCCCAAACGCGGTATTTGCAGTCCTCACCGCCTGAAACTATCAGCTCTGAAGCGGGACTCCAAGCCAAGCATAGCACAAGAGCTTCATGGGCTTTCCACTGAAAATAGAAATTTGATACTGGGTTAACTGGGATTCAATCTGTGATTATGGGGGAAGGAAAATGGTGAAATTGTTGTTATTGTTTTTTTTTTCAACCAAAACACTTCACCAGAATGATGCACAAGTTCAACCACCATGCCCCCCCATGAGGTTGAATGACCATCGGGTCCAATTTCCTTCCACTCCCACTCACTCACGAGTGGATCGCAGCTCAACCATGAAATCCCCCTTTTTTCCCCAATTTCGGTCATGTTTTCTTTTATCGTTCCACAACCCTTTCTGTTCTTGTTTTGCTGTCAAGCTTTCAATGTATACTCGTGAATCCGATAGTTTTCTTTTCAAATTCGATGAATCTGTGTGAGAAAACGATGTAAAACCCTTATAAAACAATAAAAATTCACAAACCTCCGAACAACAAACCCACTAGAATAGAAACACCCTGAATTGTCTGAAGCCAACATGAAATTCATATTCATATGTTTTTTCCCCATATAGGTTGCGTCATCGTAATATTTTAAAGTGATATAATCATCCCATGACCCCTTGTTTTTAAAGTTCCCAAATATATATATTCTTCAGTAGGTACTTATATGAGTCTGGTGAGTGTATCAAAAGCTATGTATTCAATATTCGTCATATAATACAGTGCCTTATCAAAGTATAAGTGGTTTATAGATAGCACGTCCTTCTGGAGATTGTGGCATTTTTGGTGAATGCGCTAACGCCGCTAATTTCGTTCAACCGATAATTGACGGAACGCTGGCAATGACAGCGCGAAACGCCTAGCTTTCAAATCAAATTTCGTTTGATTGATCATTAAACGGCATATTTCCAGTTTTGTGAGAAAATTTGAATAGAATTCTACTTAAAAACCTTGTTTATTCAGTTCAAATCGAATTCACATGATAGTGAAACGCTGTGAAATGTGTGAGAGACGATTTAAAAGTGGTGACCTGAACACAACATTCCACTGGTGTCGTATCATTCGTTGTATAAACATTATTCACCCACCCTAATATGCGAAATTTTTGGTAATTTGAAAACATTATCGTGTTTCCCCCAGATATATGGAAAAATATGATCGGGAAAGAGCATATTTCTAGAGACGCTAGAGTATGCTCGCATCATTTCACTACAAGTGATAAAATGGTTGGCCCATGTGGTAAGAAAATACTCAGAGTAGTAGATAAGCCTACATTCAGTGGAATTGAAAGGTAATAACAACATGTTTGATGTTATTTTCTTCATTTTTGAAACTTGGAAACTTTATATTACCAGAAAATCAAGAATATAGTTTGACAGTGAATTAAATCTATTATCATTCGTGTTATAAATCTAAGATGTATATTTTCAGAAAACTTGGATTTTAGATTGTTTTTATTAACTATAAGGAAGAATTGATATAATAATTTTGTTAGTAAGTCAATTTATTCAAATTCAGACCCTTTCAAGATAGCAAGACACTGCTGCTGGGGGAATCTGTTGTTGCTATATCCTTGTTCGAGAATGAGGTAACTCTAGTAACTGATTTAGATGTTGGCTTCAAACAACTACTGTAGCAAGGATTGTGCGTTATTCATCTAGTCTGTTATATGATCGAAAAAGAAAGAATTTCATCCACGATTTTGCTTCCACCATGTATGAAATCAAAACAATTTATCAACCATCAAGTTAAACTGAACCATAACCATATTGCATTGTACATACGTAATAGGAATATCTGGTCTTTAGATATCAGAAAATCGCATTTTAGGATTATAAGTAAATTAAAACAATACAGGCAGTTTTTATATTTTCTATATCCTTTTCTCATATGTTATTGTTACTATGGACGCCAAAAAATATTTTTCTTTTCGATAATTAGATCACATGAAGCATGAACTTCACTAGAGATATCAAGAGAGGGGGATATAATACATTTGCACACCTTTGATATTTTCCAACGACCATTTTTTTAAACGTGGAATTCTTCATAACATAAAGAAGGCATATACCTAATATCAGATTCCATTATCGAACCATTTGTAAAAATAACGAAGAAAACACAGAAAATACAGAATCTAACTCAATTGATGGGTAGGTAGGTACATTCACAATACATCCACTGTGAAAATAGAACAAGAAATTCATCTATATAATCATGAAATTATGCTCTCTATGGTATATATAACAAAGGTGTCGAATCATTCTGCTGGAAATTCTTAGAGAAATGATAAATGTTACCACTTATTTACCTTCAAAGGTTTAGTGTTGGGCGCCAATTGTTTTATGACAAGGCATTTGCCTTGCGTATAGGCAATTGCTTGTCCATCAGGTGACCAAGACGCAGAATACACTGAGTTCTCACTAGAAACGACGATACTTCGCAGCATCCCACTTCTCGACCATATCTTGATAAGACCATCTTCTCCGGCTATAAAATATAATGAGATGGAATTAATAGCAGTAGTTGTGGTATATTCATATTAACAAACTCAGGACTGTGCTCAGGAAAACATGGGGCGTAACCCACGGTAGAAGTAACATTTATTTGTAGACCTTTGCTGAAATGTTTTTTTATTAATAGATATAAAGTAAATTTTACTTCGCAGTTGGTTTGTGCTTAAAAAATGAGTGAAATACAGCATCTTTCCTTTTTTCATGTGCTACTCTAAACCTGTCAAATTTGAATTTTTTTTCGAAAATCCTCAAAAAATCAGTTTTTTTTTTTTAAATTTCAAAAAATGCTGGAGAAAAAAGTTGCTTAGTTTCCAATTTTATGCATTTGTTTCAAATTTGGACTCTCTACTGTCACTTCGACTTTTTTACATTTTTTTTAATTTTTCGAATCTTTCGCTCTATCGATTCGAACAGAACATGATTCAAATTTCATAATTCTGATGAATATGAGACATCAATATCATATCTTGCCCAGTAAATACCCACATTGGCCTGTTACCAGAAAATAAAAAAATGCATCTCCAGAACTTCGTCTTTGTTGTTGCAAAGTTCATCTAGTTTTTTCATTTCATTGTTAAACTGATGTGGATTTTCAATGTATGGACGTTAATATGTCAGTAATCGAATAAACGAATTTCTCTTCATTCCTATTACACTCGTATTTCTTTTTTTGATAGATTTTTATCCAGTTTGATTATTTCTCTGACCAATAATTCAGTTAAGTACAAACAAACCCGAAATATCATACTTTTCTGTGAACTAAACAATGACCTACAGTTTCATAACTATTCAAAAGACTTTCGTTCTAGCGATTTGTACTAGATATTACATAAAATGTTGTGCTTTTAAACAATACAAGACTAATGCAACATCTCGGGATGAAAATAGTAGTTACTGATCAAATCGAAATAAAATTTTCACTTAGTATAGTAGTCGAAGTGACAGTAGAGACTACAAATTTGAAAAAAATGTATAAAATTGGAAACTGAGGAATTTCGAAAATTCCAAGAAACCTGATTTTTTGAGGATTTTCGAAAAAAATTTCAAATTTGACAGGTTTAGAGTAGCACATGAAAAAAGCAAAGATGCTGTATTTGAATCATTTTTGAAGCACAAACTAACTGTGAAGTCAAATTTTCTTTATATCTATTAATAAAAAAAACTTCCATATGTCGCGAACTTAATGTGTGACACTGTATAAGTTTTGGGACAACTCCGTCCTATGTACCGGGTGATTTAATAAGGGTAACGAGAGTAACAGTAGTAGAAGTTTGGGGAAAAAATTCTTCAGAGGAAATCGACCAAAAAAAGTTGCTGGAAAGATTTTTTAAATCGATATGTCCACTGCTAGGGGGCGTAATAGCATCGATCGCATGAAAAATTGAATTTTTCGGAAATTTTCCTGTATAAGTTCAGAAATTAATACTCTCACGTTAATGCCAACATAATGGCCCATCTTTTTGAAGAAAAAAGTTTCTTTCTAGGACATTAAATAAAGGCAATAGGGCATCCTTCACTTTTTGGACTGATATGTCTATATAACATATATTAAGTTTGACTTGACGGAATTTTGCTAAGAAGATATGGTTCAAGAAAGAAAGGTTCGGTGGATAGAATCAAAAACCGTACATGTCATTCTGGTTCTTAACCCCCTCGCTAGGGTGTTTTATGAAGTTAACAGTTTTTTGAATTTTTATCTGAAATTTTAAATGGAACAATACGAATATTTCATCAGATTCGGAAAGAAGAGCAAATTTGCAACATAATATGTTGGAACCGCATGACGATATCTCCATTCTTTAAAAGTTATGGCTTTAAAAATATTTCATCAACAAATTTTACGAATAAACAAAATTGGTAATTAATTTTTTTTTCAAGCTTCGTAGTCTAAATTCTGCAGATGAAAATGAAATGACAATACTTTTATCACACCATAAGGAACCCATAGCCTTTAGCTCCTGCCCAATATTCTTTTCTGGAAATTCAGAAGGACAATTCTTACTGAAAATACTGAAGGACAACTGTTCAGAGATCGCAGGTTCAGAGACGTACGTGAATTTTCACTTCAGAACACCCTGTTAGAGCCACCACAACGTACTGATTGAATTCGCTTGTCGTATTGCTAATATGTTTACCCTCGGGTTCACCTCCGTCTTGTGACGTAATCAGTTTTCCTTCCTAAGGTAAATGCTTTGTCTTGTTCGATGCCGGTAACCGGGGATCGCTGATGGGATGATGGAAACTTCCCCGCGAATTATCACAAATGCCTCAAATCTCCCGTGAAATTGTCCCATTTTGTTCGGGCGACGGGATATCTTATTCGATTGGGGATTAGAAGGAAGGTTGAGACTGTTGAGAGATGCCCTCGGATGCTCATGGGACTGACGCAGTCGGAGGAACCCTTCTGGGGTTGCAGAGCGATCCTTATTGATGCGGTTTGTGGTCTTCGTTTGACCAAGATTCTCTATTTGGACCCAGGAGGAAGCGGATGGAAAAGATTGTTTGATAATCTCATGATGGTGAATTGAGTAACTTGATGAAATATTCATCATCATATTCATATTCATCATCATCATATTCAGGTTCATGAATATTCTTTGAATGCCCACACCCATATCACACCTGATATTCTACATATGAACATCCAATTCGAGTCCAAATCAAGTCAATATCATGATTGAACAATACACAATATTCACATTTCAATCCAAAACCACAATTATGAATGTTATGTCATTGTCATTTGAACACGAAACCATAGAATTTTTTTATGTTCTGGTTCTCGCGAAAAGGGATATCCTGTAATGTTCAGAGAACATCGTGAGAATCAAGGGAAAGAAGGTCCCTAGGCAATGAGTTCTAAAGTCTCGATGTTCGTTGGATGAACAAGTCTTTGGAAAGGGACGTTCTGCAGATCTCTAAAGTGACCACGACGGGGTGTGAAGATTGAACTTGGCGGGTTAATCTCGAAGAGACCGCTAATGGAGGAACGATTGTTGATATTTCAGAAGAGCATCGCCCATGAAAATATCTATAAAATAGAAATAAATCGAAAATTTTTCTACGGTGTTCCAGAGAAGTGAGCGAGTTTGTAAGCGAGGCATCACCGACGATGAGACGAATTGCCCTTTTTTGGACAAAATCCAATAGTTTCAGGATATGTTTAGGTTCCGCACTCTAAATATGGGAACAGTATTCCTGGACAGGTCGGATCTGTGCCTTATAGATCATAAGCAGCTGACAGGGAGTGAAATAGCTCTTGACTAGGAACAGAAATCCAAGTTTTTGGGATGCATTTTTGGCAATGGACCTCTCGTGATTTTCCTAAGGAAGGTTATTGCTGATAGTAACGCCAAGCATCGAAATGGATGACTTCAATGGTATGGTTACTTCTGACTGAATTATGTTGGGCACAGTGAGATCGGCTTTACTAGAGAAAATACATGCTTGTGTTTTGTTTGCATTGAATTCTACCAGTATATTATATTCCCACTCGAGAATTGTTGCTGAGTCCATATTCATTTTGTTAACATTTCTTTCTCGTTCATTTCTGGTTTGACAGGCCGATATAGAAGCCCTGGAAGAGAAAGCGGTATGGAGGGTACTATCATCCGCGAAGCTGTGTATAGGACATGAAGTTGCTTTCAATAAATCGTTGATGTGTACTACATGGATATATTACCGATATATTAATAGATAATTCATATCGATATATTGATATCGAATGCGATATTAACGCCATCTCCAAACGATTAGTGAAATATTACCGGTGTTATGATCTTCGCTAAACAGTCGTTTCACCATATCTATATCATATCCACCTATCTCACCAGTGAGTTTTTGGGATGCAGTTATTAAGAAATATTGTAAATGAATGATTGCAGTGCTCCAAATATGAGACGTTTCACTGATTAATCTCACTAAGTCCTTGACTTACGAGGGTTGCTTTGCAACTAAGTTGACGGTTGAAAACACTTTTCAAACACACTGTCTCACCAGTGAGCAGCCCGCTCCCATCGCCGCTCCACCGCCCCACCAGCACTGCCCCCCTGTGCGCCTCCACAGTCCGTTCGACCTTACCCGCCGCGCCCAGCAGGTGGAACCGCCCGTCGGCGCACGTGACTAGCACGAGGTCGCCGCGCTTGCCGGGGGCGGCAGCAGCGGCTGCCCGCGGCGCGAACTGCACGTCGGTGGGGCAGGCGTCGAAGGGCAGCCGGGCGATCTGGGTGGACTGGGCGGTGCCAACTGACCAGGAGAGCAGCTGGCTGTCGTCGCTGTAACGAGACTTTTTTTTAGACTTAACCCGCGTGCAGTGTGATGGGGTATGACATACCCCACGTATACACACATAAAAACAAATTCTCAAATGAAAACGATATATTTGTTCAACGTCCAATTCTTGTTTTGAAAAAGCGCATTCTTCTTCTGAAATAATTTATTTGAAATGAATTTATTGAATATGTCAATTGTAGAAAATTATTTCACTGGAATATTCATTTGGTATAACAAAATGTTCTCAATTCAAGAAATTCAAAGTATCCAGGAAAAATAATTAAGTTCTTGAAAAATATATCACGGAATGTCTTCTTTCAAAATAACATTCAACATTTAATCTCTGAATAAGTAAATCTCTGAGAAAGTTTATTTGGATTGACCATCACATTTTCTTGAATATAATTGCGATCCTTTCGAGCCGAGAATGTTGCCAAACGGTGTGAGTGTGTTGTTTCGGTGCTCTTGTCGTGCATCCATCATTGTTCAACCAGTTCAACCTATTTTATTGGCATAGAAATATTGGCTTACCATGAAAGAAAAACTAAGGTCTTAGGAGATATCTGAGGATATAATTACCACTTTTAGGGGTAAGTTACATGCCTATATCTTATCGACGTACATTCTTGGGTAGGTATTATTGTGTATCCAATCAATTAACTGATAATTCGTGAAAAACTTGAATAACCAGGATCGGCATAGTGAGTGAAAATTGGGGTTAGGTACCTATGTGCGGATTAACGTTTAAATTTGTCCAAAAACTGATTGAACAGTGGAAAAGAGCTTCTTGAACTTGTAGACATCTTAGGTATTTTGATACTGCATATTATACCTAACATATTTTTACATTTTTTTACCAAATTTCGATCCAAAGAAAATTAATTCAGTAGTAAGAATGTGAACCCAGATTTGAAGAAATATAATAACCATACATTGTGCTGAGTCAGATTATCTCTCACATTGTACCTACATGGAGTTGTGAATTATATATTTTATATTTTTCAGTAGTTTGAAACCAGAGGAATACAACTTTATCGCGAGGTGAACTGGTGGACAAGTTCAGAAATAATCTCTACGAATAGGGGGAAAGGTTTTCGAGAAGAAGGTCTGCAAGTGATGATGTGATTGATGAGAGTCCCAATAAGAGAACGGAAGTTGAGGATAATTCTCATTTCAAGAAATCGATATAATTCCTCTAATTTGATAAAATTCTTGATACAAAACAATCTACAGCTAAAACTGAAAATCTGATTCTTTTTGTTCAAGAAAAATGCGAGTCATTGAGAGATTATGATTGTCTTGATTTGAATATATTGTGTTATCAATCTGAAATATTGTATTATTCTCACGAAGAACTCAATTCATTTACGATTCAAGAAATCTATAACATTGGTATGAGTGTATTTAGTTGGAAACATAATAGTCTTGAATTGAGCAGACATTTATTCCAGTATATATAAACAAGCCATACTCTTGAATCAAAGCATATCAAATCAAATCAAGTAATTATTTTTATGTGTGTATATTGTTGTGATAAAACTGGTTTCGAGAGTTACACAATGAAAAAAAAAAAACACCAGCTAACACCGTCTGGTGTCACCTGAGGTCCTGATTGTTTTGGTGTCAGTAAACACCGGCATATCATTAACCACTCTAGGTGTAATGTCACCTTTCTCATAGGTGTTTTTGATAATCAGTAAGTAACTCTAGTATTAGTATTGAATTTAGCAGAATGAACACTTTTGTGGTCTTGGTGTCCTTTATGAATTTCCGAAAGTGTGATTTGACACAGCAGTGTTGTGATGCACATTCTGAGATTTTCTTGATGCTGAATTCTACCTCCACGAAATTCTCTTCGGTGCGTTTAAACACACCATATCATGAGTGTGTTCATGCAAATCAGCACTTTTCTTCACCACCTCCGGTGTTTTTTACTAAGTTGGATTACCTATTGAAATGTAATTCATATGATGATAAAGTAGACTCAGAAGAATCTAGGGACAATTCGGATGATGACGAACAGTTTCGGCTTATTTATCCTGATCAGTGGCACTAGGGCCTAGGCCAATTGATACTGATCTAAATCAAAATCATCTAATATATCATGCCCAATATTGAAATCAGCTAAGGTAGGAAGGACGTCACCGCCACATATGGCAAAAGTTCTAAGGTTCTAAGATCGAACAGATGAGCGCATGAAATTCACACCATTCAGATGGCTACATACAATATTCATATTGATTTATATCAAATCTGGTGTTTTCAGGATGCAAAACTTAACGAATGATTATTGCCACGATTCCATCGTGATATGACTTGGTGTAACTTGGTGTTAGTTTTATATAATACTTAGTTGTTTTGTATGCGTTAACGTCAATGATAGCACCATTGAGAATATTAAATTTCAACCATTTGGTGTTTCTTATGATTTTATGTTTCAGAGTCGTTCTACTTCACCACATTCGTGTTATTCTTCACTACTAAGATCGGAATTAACACAACTCAACACTCAATTGTGAAAAGTATCATAAAAAGTACACAACTTTGATATTCAGGTGCTGTATTCGTCGGAGGTTGGTCTGAAATCCAGTTGATTGAAGTTACACGAAAGTTTTTTTTTACCGCGTAGTTTGCGATCTCTATCGCCTGTTAGCTTCAGACACAGATTAGAAAATTTTACAGATGAGGCAGTCAGACAGAGCGAATAAAATTAGAGAGGGATGTTGAAAGCGCAAAATTTAAAGGTCCAGTCATAGATATGCGCAGGCGCTAAAATATTGATCGAGTTTTGTTTACATCGTTGTTATCATTTTGTTGGTTATGTTACAAATATTCTACGAAGTATTTTTGATGGGTTTATGTGCTTACAATGTATAACATATTTCTTATAAACTATAATTGAATAGGAGAAGGTTTCTAGGATTATCACAGCACAGATGAACCCAACCTGTGAGCATAGGTATAAAGGTAATCTCATTATCAGCTGGAATGTGAATCAGGTACAATAATATGTATATTGTTAATTATTACTATGTGTATAAAAATTATAAAGATTGCAAATAATATTCAAATGAATCGGAAAATATCGAATTACATTGTTTTCCAAAGGACGAAAAATTTAGAGTAGGTACTTATATTGAGTGATATTATTTTTGCTATACCTATATTACTATCTATCATATTTCATGTTTAGCAATTTAGATTTTGATCATTCATTAGATAATTGAATCCTGATGACAATAAATGGGCTACATTCAAAATATTCGAGTTTCATCGTAAAATCCATTCAGCATCCAACTTATTCCTAAAAGACACTAATTTCTGATGCTAACTTGGTCATAATAAATCACTCAGAAGTAGGTAACCTTTTATCACAGATCTTTTATATGGGTGTTGGTTATGCATTACTGAAATGGCAACATTACACATCAGTAAATCCAGCGGTGACAACGACTATCTGGCAACTGCGATGCGCAAAATTTAAAGGTCCGAGGTCAATGAAAACGGATGTCGGTACATCAAACAAAATGGGCGGAGAAGTCAGTTTAGGCGTCAAACAGTCCATATCACAAGTGGCGGCGGAAAAATATCACAAAGGTCGCATGAATTGATAGAAATAATAAGGTATATTGTGAAGGTCAATATATAAGCATTCTCAAATCAAATTCATATTATTTATTGAAATTTCTGTGTGTGTGTAATACCGAGAATTCTTTGTCTATTAATTTCAATATGTCTGATACATAACCTCTGAATTCACTTTAAAACTGGAACCTATACTGTTTGCTGGAACTATTTCGATGTTGATGACAGCGGGTGAGATCATTCAAAAGAGTACGGCTACAGTTTTATGCGCGGCTTGCTGCTTGCATCAGTTTGATATCACAGTATCACCAAAGAGAAGATTCTTTGGTACCATAGATGTTTGCAAGAAGTCAAGTGAAGGACGAACTTGCTCGTACGCGCTTGCGCACTACGTACTTCTATGGTTCTGTATTCCTGGTTGCGTGATTACTGGCGCTAGCAGGCATATGCTGTCAAGTTTGTTTATGTACGCTGGTGTCAATATCAATAAAATTTGTCCAAACTAAACTAACTCAATCAATCAGTAATTCACATAATGAGGAATTATCGGTGAATTATTCAAATATCATCTTGATTATGGAAATAAACAGTATTTGATATCGAATCAAAACCACCTGAAATTATAGAGACCGCTCAAGTTACATTTTTGACAAGACCTCCCGCGTAATGAAAGTATTCGGAATCGTAGGAAAAATATTGTACAAAACTCGTTGGAAAGTGCATTTCCTTCACTCGTTACGCCTCCTCACTCACCGCGCGGCTCGTGCTAAACGACTACTCGTGTGAAATATGTCTCTTTCCACAAATGTTGTGTAATATACTATTTTATTGCAAACTCTCGAATCGTACTCAGTTCAATTCAAAACCTCTAGCTGTATCTTACCCTGCTGAATATACTTCTTCAGTACTACTCCACCCAACACATGTAACTGGCGCCCTGTGAGAGGGTTTCTCTGCTAAAGATATTTTGAACTTCATCACTTGCACATGGACAAACAGGTAGGTACTTAATTCATTTGAAATTAATTGTCAAAAGAACCAACTGAAACTGTCGAAACCGCGATGTTTTGTTTGTGTTGTACTTATTTATCGTCTCTTAGTTACAAGAGAGTTGATTGTTCCGGCTGTTGCTCCAGGATCAATAGTACAGGAAATATCGCCTGCAAAAAAGAAATTCATCAGAAATAATATACCAATCTTCGATATATATCCCAATAGCGTTTTATACTGCATCTCTTTTAATTGGAAAATATACGGGGTGTCATTTGAAATAAGAAAGTTAAAAAGTTCCGGTTTAGATTTAGTTGAAATTAAAGATCATTGTATGTAGTTATAATATATCGTTAGGATGTCGATACTTTATTTCACAATAACTGATATATTCCACTTGAACAGGTATATACTGGGACACTCGGTATACGGGGTTATTCGAATTCGACTCTCATCATTGGGTACTCGAAAACCGTAATAAGCCAAAGACAAAGCTGTGTAATTTTATGCTCATCGATTATGGTAAGAATAAATCCATTATAACTTTTCACGTTTTCAAAATATTTTGAAATGTTTTGAATATATTTTCCATTATTATCTTGCTTTATTATTTAAGATAGACCAAAACTGGACGCACTTATTTATTGCCACATTTTGCGATCTACATAATGGCATTCTTAGTTTTATAATAATGACGGTTTTTCTTCTTGTGGCCATCATCATTGTTGAAGAGGTTGTAGATTGTAGATTGTAGGGAGGGTTAAGGCCTTGCAGCCTCTCAAGCACCTCGACCTATCAGATATTTTGTGCATAACCCTTAATCTATTCGAGGCCCGGGATTCCGAGACTTCTCAGCAAAGTTCTCGCAGTAGCGGCAACTATCACTCTCTGTTTTAGCCATCTCTTCGAGGTGATACCTCAGAGGGCAGTGTCCAGTGAGAAGTCCCGTTACCAGTTTCAAGTATTTCTTGTCCAACTCGAGAAGCTGTTTAGCTTTCCTTGGCCAAAGGCTCACTAGTCTTTTCGCTTGTCTTTGTCCTGGCACTTTATTCCAGTGAGATTTCATTTCATCTGCTTCCCAGCGTCGGAACTCTTCTCGCAAGTGGGCTTTGGAAAGTCCACAGAAGGATTCTGGGCCGAGAAATTGTGTATTCGCCCCTTTTTTGGCAAGGCAGTCTGCTTTCTCGTTGCCTTCAATCCCCTTATCACCTGGAACCCACATCAAAGTGAACTGGTTGTTCGCTGCCAGCTGTCTTAGGGATTGTTTACAGTCCCAAGTCAGCTTAGACTCACAAGTGTATGACTTCAAAGCTTTGAGTGCTGTTTGGCTATCTGATAGAATATATATTTTTGCCCTTCGAGTGTCCCTTTCGAGGCACTCCTGGGCACATATCTCTATAGCATGTACTTCAGCCTGAAAGATGATTGGGGTGTTACCAAGGGGTTTTTAGAGCCCTGTAACTCCCATTCCAGTCCTTTCATCCATCTTGGATTCATCAGTATACCACACTAATGCATCCCTTCCCATCAGTTGAGGTCCGTTCTCTGTGCAAATTTGGTGGTTGTTTATGACCACTATGACTTTCGAAGTCGTACCTAACTGGCATTATATCTGTCTGTTCAGACATGGATTCTAGGGAAATATTTTCCAAAATCTTCAAGTGTCCAATCCGATTTTCTGATTTGAGATTTGTGTTGAAGAGTTTAGTTCGAGTAGGTATTGACCTTGCGGTACATAAAATTCTGTAACTTAGACCTTTAAACTCCTTCGCTTCTCTTACGGCTTTCGAGATCCCAATGATGTGCGTCGGATTCAAATTTTAGTATAAACCTAGTATACTTGATCCAATTTATCTACTCTAGAACATCAACAACATACAATAATACAACAACCCCCTTCCCTTCGAGCTACGATGCATCACCCGAAGCGAGAAACAGCCCATACGTTACCGCTCGCAGTCGAAGTCATCTGCCCCTAATTTTGATTAATTCCTCGACCAGATTCGCCCGCCAGGGCCAGGAAAGCTCTTCCGCCAACAATTCGGTCGGCGGCGGTGGCGTTGGCGGTCGGATAAATAAGATGGCGCAGATGGGCCCACGGCCGAGTGTCGAGCGGGATTAAAAAGGGTTCAATCCCGGTCTTGCGGCTCGTGGCTAGGAGCCCGAGATGGTAATTGGCGAAGGGATTTCGTGATCGTATCCGATTGTTTCTGGAAAAATTTATAGCCAAAGGTGTAGATTGTGGGGGGGGTCGTTAAGGCTGTGCAGTCTCTCAAGCACTCGACTTAGATACCTTGTGCATAACCCTCAATCTATTCGAGGCCCGGGATTCCGAGGCTTCGTGCAAAGTTTATCAGTTTTCTGGGAGCTAGGTTCCTGACATCGGAGGGCTCTAAAAAGGCCCCTTCCAGGAACTTGAGCCTCTTGAAGAAGAGTGCTGGACATTCGCAAAGCAAATGTTCTACAGTTTCAGCAAAGTTCTCGCAGTAGTGGCAACTATCACTCTCTGTTTTACCCATCTTTTTGGGGTGATATCTCAGAGGGCAGGGTTGCCACTGCTATTACTTTCGTATTAGATCTATTACTATTGAACTAAATCTATTACGCTATTACTATAGACCAAAAAACTGGTACTATTTCGGTGAACAGGCCATCAACAGTGAACAGCCCGTAATTTTACCCAAGAATTTTACCAACTTCGATATTTTGCTTGTGTCATCCACCTTTCTTATGTCTTTGATTGTGAATCGAAGCACTATATTTGCAGGCGAAAAATTCGAATCTTGAACAATGCCTTGAAACATTGAAATAAATAAAAAAATACTATAGATTTATTCATATTTTGTTTTTGTAGCATGAACATTTGTAGGTACAAAAATGAAATTCATCAGTTGCAAGTTGAAAAGTGGTTGAAATGTACGCTACAAGAACAAAAACTGATCATTATGTTTTGTAAACATTTCGATAACATCACAACGAAAAATTTATTACTTTCTATTACTATCTCAACTCCAATTCTATTACGTTGTATTTCAAAGTGGTGGAAAAGTTGCCTCCACTTGGCGCTTATAGTGCTTAATGTATATACAGGGTCACTCACGGTCGATGGTAGGTTAGACGTTTCTGGAGAAGAGGACGTAGGATTTTTCTGAAACGGTTTTGTTCTATCGTTCTAAAATATTCTCAGCGTTGCGGCGATGCCGCTTCTATCGAAAAGTAACAACAACTTTGTTATTTCAAATGAAACACTCTGTATTTTGTTACATTCTCGAATTCTCCCTAAAGAGCTGATTTCGTCAATGCGTCATACTTGGGGTCTAGGATGAATGATGACAGAGATATAGGGTGTGAAATAACGAGATTTTTCAACTTTAGGAATTTTTTGTACCGAAACTATCCATTATTGCTCAAAACGACTTACATGTTCCTATCTCAACTTTCCATTTACTATCGATTGATATTTAATTGAAACAAATACAGGGTGGTTCCGAATTTTGAGATTTGCACTACCCTGTATTTGTTTCTATTTAATGTCAGTAGATATTCAATGAAGAGTTGAGATAGGGACATGTAAGCCGTTTCGAGCAAAAATGCATAGTTTCGACAAAAAAAAACCTACAGTTGAAAAATCTCGATTTTTCACACCCTATATCTCTGTAATCTTTCTCGCTATACCCCAAGTATGATTGATCGACGAAATCAGCTCTACAGGAAGAACCTAAATACAGGGTGTTGCTACTTTTCGATGGAAGCAGCAACGCTGAGAATATTTCAGATCGATAGAACAAAACTGAAAACCAAAGAAACCAAATTTTCAGAATAATCCTACGTCCTGTTCTCTAGAAACGTTTAACCTACCATCGATCGTGAGTGACCCTGTATAGCAGTCAATGTTTTTCGCTGGTTCTGGACCTCCCCCCAAGGTCACACAACTCCACGTGGCCTTGGGAGTGACCTTGGGTTGACCTTGAGAGTTGATGCGGCTTTGGGGAGTGATATATAAAAATCTAATGGTCCCTGCTGTGGCCATTAATGAAAAAAATAATAAAAGCATGTTCATGGTTGGAACTTCAGAAATATTCAAGAATGAATTGAATATTCTCATAAGAAATTCTAGCGGAATTTGAAAATTAACCAATGTCGATCAATTATTAATCAAATTATGTTTAGATCAAAGTAATTTGCTGGAATTTCAATAATATTCGGGAATAAACTCGATATTTCTAGGTACACATCATTCTTGAATTTTGATTGATCTCGAATAATTCCACTACTGAAGAATTCTGAATGATTCCCCATTAAATAGAAAGTATCTTCAAAACACGTAAAATTCAGAAATTTCAAGGAAATTTAAATGATCTATAAAATCCTTTACAAATTTGAAAATCAACGAGACTCGGTATATAGTATCGCCTCTCATCGACTTGGATATGATTGATTCATGCTCAAAAAAAGCAGTAAAAAGATTATAGTTCTTTTGCATTGTTCTTTGTTCTTATTCGTATCATTGTGGACAGTCATATACAACTTATATAATTGTTCTTGAACCATATCGATAAGCTAGGATTATTTTGTATGTTCGCGATGCTTGAACACTTCGGTTGTTCGGCACAATATTGATGATATATACGCCGGTGTCATCATCATTGTCGTGACGGTATTATATAGAAATATAATAAAGACATCAACATCCCTCTAAGACATCGGAAGTGCGGTCTCCTTTACCCAATTAACCATTGTGGATGTGTGAAGTGTGGATTATTTGATTACCGTGTGATGTGCGGTTTATTCGTTTACCGTACGTGTGCAGTGTTCTAAAATGTGAGGTGCCGAAAGAGCAGCATCATCATGGCATGTAGTTCCAGAAAAAATATGGAAATCACTACTCAAGTAATCTATGATTGTGTAGCTCATCAACATAGATTTCGAAGGTGAGTGATCTTCAATTTACATAGATATTTATGCACCAAAACCTGTGAATCTATTCAAACAATACATTTTTGTAACTTGGTTATATAAACTCGATTTTATTGTTGGCATTTGATAGATTTTTCAAGCAGCAATCGCTACGCTTAGTTAGGTGAAAAAAAACCTGACATATCAATCTTTATTGTTCGGCTAGTGGAGTCATACACGTACCTACTTTTTTTCACATCAACGGTCATTACCTATAACGTCGTATTACTCTGATCTCATATTCACATACACAGTAAACGCTACCCTCTTTGTTAGGTTAGGTGGAAAAGAAAAATATCAGATCATACCCTTTGTTTGACAGGCTAAATTTGCGCGTTTGCGTGGCGAATGGATATATAATTGATGAAATATAAGTGACGTAATCACCATTGTGGCTCACGCCAATCTAACATTGGCCCATTTTTTGGGAAGAGGCCTGTCAAAAATATCTTGAAGATATATAGACTCCTGGATTCGTAAATACTTTAATGAGAAAAATAACTATAAACTGATAAAAACAGATTGGAATCGGTAGTATGAATTATGTAGTTTTCTTGACTGTTCTTGTCAAAATTTTATTTATTGAAAAACATATTCTTTTCATGTCATGACAATGGTTTGTCACTTCCGTCTTCAAATTATTCCAGTCGATATCGGTTGTACGGAGTGTTTATCCTTGGTTTTCAACATCCTCCCCGGCCGGAATAATTTCCAAAGGAAACAATAATTGAATAGGTCGCTTCAATATGCATCCATTGCTGGTCTTGACTTTGCAGGCTCTGATGCGTCCATCTCTTCCTTTGAAAACTTCAGTGATTCTTACTAGCTTCCACAACAATCTAGGTAAATGCTGATCATGAAGTAAAACAACATCGCCTATCTTCAAATTTACAGATTTAGCATTGATGTTTCTATGGGCGGACCTCAATTGTTGCAAATAATCGATACTCCAACGTTTCCAGAATCTCTTCATAGTTTGGTCTCGAATTTTCCATTGTTTCAGGATATCATTACGACTGATATCTTTCTCCATTGGGTTCATACTGAAACCGACAGAGACATTTCCAGACAGAAAATGCGACGGTGTCAAAATTAATAGATTTTCTGGATCATCATCTATATAAGTTAGAGGTCTTGAATTAACTGAAGCCTCAACTTCGGTTAAAATTGTGAACATTTCATCATAATTCAATATTGCCTTTCCAATAGTTAATTTTAAAGCTTCTTTAACGGTTCGGACCATCCTTTCCCAAAATCCTCCCCACCATGAGGCTCGTTCGACAATAAATCTCCATTCTATTTTCTGATCACGGGCCATGTTCTGAATATCAGCACAAGTAAGGATTCTTGATAACTGCTTGAGTTCCATGGACGTTCGCTTAAAAGTCGTAGCATTGTCAGAATAGATGATGCTAGGAACTCCTCTTCTAGATATGAATCGGCGCAGTCCTCGTATACAACTTTCCGTTGTCAAATCTGGTACTAATTCCAAATGAACAGCTCGAACGACTGCACAGGTTATAAGCATTATATAAGCCTTTAGTTTTGTCTTCGTCTCTGTTGATAAATATAAAGGACCAGCAAAGTCTATACCACTGACATTGAAAGGGCTAGATGTCATTATTCGACTTTTTGGCAGCGGTGCGAATGGTTCATTTGCTGATTTGCTTTTCAATCGTTTACATTTCACACAACGACTTATAACATTTTTTACACGTTGTCGTGCCTTGATGATCCAATATTTTTTTCTTACATCTGTTAACGTTGCATTTACTCCTCCATGACACATGTGAATATGAGAATTCCATATTATTTTATCGGTTAAAACAGATTTTTTAGGCAAAATTATTGGGTGTTTCGTTTCATAAGGTAAAGAAGACTCTTGGAGACGACCTCCTAGACGTAATATATTTTCGTCATCCAAAAAAGGTGTTAGAGATAAAATATTCGAATTAGAATTAATCACTCCTTTCTTTCGAAGATTTTCTATCTCATCGGAAAATGATTCCTTTTGTGTGATTCTCAACCAATAGTTTCCTGATTTTTTAATTTCCATAATTGTTAGTGGACCAGTCATTTTTTCAATAGTTTTTAAATTATTGAGAAACCTCATTACATATGCAGTAATACGTAAAGTTTTTTCATAGCTACTTTTATCATCCATGTTGAATATAGGATCAATATTCTGCAGCTGTGATTGATCTACTTCAATAAGAAAAGATGAATAATTCTCTAATGAAACAACATTATCATCCATAGCTGGCCAATCCTCTTCACTATTCATCAACCACTTTGGTCCGTGCTTCCATAGATTGGATTCCAATAAATTTTCAGCAGATATCCCTCTTGTCAGAAGATCTGCCGGATTATCTTCACCCGGACAATGTCTCCATATGCCTTTTGATAACTTGTTGATTTCAAGTACTCTGTTGGATATGTACGGTTTCAATTTAGATTGTTTACCTTTGATCCAATGTAAAGTTATTTTAGAGTCAGACCAAAGAAAAGTATGTTCAATATTCAAATCTAAGTTGTTTAATATATATATCTGAAGTCGAGCAGCACATAACGCTGCTGTTAGTTCTAATTTCGGCAAAGTAAGTAGCTTTTCGTTTCTTTCATTAATGGGAGATACTCTATTTTTGGCCAATAAAATATTGCAATGAACAGTCCCATTTGGTGTCTCGTTCCTCAAAAAAGCAACTGCACCATAAGCTTGTGGACTAGCATCGGCGAACACATGAAGTTGAACGTTACATTCAAAAATAGGAACAATACATCTGGAAATACAAAAATCTTTCAGCAGTTTGATTTCCAATCCCCATTTCAACCATTTGCTAGCAATATCGGATGGTAATATATCATCCCATTCCAATTTCAATTTCCAAATATCTTGCAAAATGATCTTTGCTTTTATAACGAAGGGTCCGTAGACACCTAAAGGGTCATATATCCTAGCAATAGTTTGAAGAACAGACCGCTTTGTAAAAACGAGTTTACTCATTTCATTCTCTAATTGACTCAAATCAGTACTAAGTTCATCAGTAGTTATTCTCCACTGAACACCCAAAACCTTCTTCAAAGTCGAACCATTTTTAACAAATTCAGGATACCTATTCATTGAAGTATCATTCGAACACCATTTTCTCAGATTCATGTTGGCAGAAGAAAATATCTGTTTGGACTGATGGTATATGTCCTCGGCCTGATTTGAAGATTCGACTGCTATCACTAAATCATCGACATAAAAAGACCTTGATAACAATTCACTAACTGCTTTGAATTCATCATTTTGATTCAATAAATGTTTTTTTATTGTTACCGCCAATAAGAAGGGACTACGAGTAACTCCAAACGTGACACGTTTCATTCTATATCTTGTGATATCTGGCAATTTTGTTACGTCAGTTATTGGTTTCGAATACCAGAGAAAACTATGTGAATTTCTATCTTTTTCTGCCAATACGATTTGCAAGAAAGCCTTCTCGATATCCGCAATGAGTCCCACACGTCCGATTCGAAAATTTAGTAGAATTCGTAAGAGATGTGGTACAAGATTCTCTCCAGACACTAATGACTGATTCAATGAAGGTAATCCTGGAGCATGTGCCGACGCATCGAATACTATACGAAGTTTTGTAGTATCTTTATCATCACGGTATACTGGTCTATGAGGCATATAAAATACATCAGTGTCCTTATCTATTCTAGGAGCGACTTCAGCAAAATCGTTTTCGAAATTTTCACGCATCATTTTATCGTATTCAATCAGCTTAGAATCTCTTATGAGTTTCAACGTTAATGTCTTTACCCTTGTAATAGCACCATTATAATAAGAGTCTAATTTGTCGCACTTCAAATCCCATGGTAGTGAAACTTCATATCTACCATTTTCAAAACGAATATTATTCTTCATGAATTGTTCAGTGAAATCACAATGTTCCGACCTATCTTCTCGTATACCGATAGACTCTAAACTCCAAAAATCTCGTAGATTGATTTCACTTTCGATAGTCTGCACATGCCAAGCAGCTGCTACGTTCAAATTAACAGAATACGCATAATCACCATTGACACCTAGTAATGTCCAACCTAGCTTAGTGTTAACTGCTACTAAATTATCAGAAAGTCTTTTCTGCTCACTCGTTACCAATTTCCAATAATTATCAGCTCCGATAAGCACCGTTATACCACTGATCAATTCTTGACCTTTTGGCACAGAATCCGCTAAGGAAAATTTATCGGAAAAATCTTTTATAATTGGATCACTAATGGAAGGCATACTCAAAGAATCGAAACAGATCTCCGGAACTTCAATGGCATGAATCTCTATGGTTTCACTACTATGATGCGCTGTTAGCATGATGGATACTCGTTTACATAATCTTGCAGGAGATTTTTCGCTACTACCAAATGGTACAATTGCAACTTTATGAATTCCAATAACAGGTAAATTCAATTGACGGGATACAGATTCTTTAATAAAAGTCATTTGGCTACCCCCATCAAGCACCATACGAACATAATTTGAGGGTACGTTACAGTGTGTTTTGATGTATGCACAAGCAGTTTGTATGAATACGTTATTTAGCTGACTGTTAATCATCAAATTTGTTGACATACCACTTGATTGATTGGTGGTTGCATTAGCTGGGGTACAATTTTGTGCACTCTGTGTAGATTGTAGCGATTTATTGAAATCTGGATCACACATTATCGTAGCATGTTTTCTTTTACATTTCGAGCAACTTATTTTTACTCTACAAAAACGTGAATTGTGACCCGTTCTCAAACAACGGAAACAACGAGAATTCGTTTTCAAAATTTCTTTTCGTTGCTGCAAAGTCATATTATCATTACAGCTTGTAGAAACGTGATTCTTCGACTTACAGAATATGCAGTTATCTTGTACTGATGTTGTCAATAAACCTGCAGCTGTACAAGTTTTTTCATGCTTTTTAAATGAATTATTTTTATCATCATGATTTCGAGTATCTTTTGGATTTTCCCCTGTTACTGCCTGAGCCTTTTGCAATGAATCAATTTCCAACTTAATGAAACGTAAAAGTTTGTGAATCTGCTTGTCATAAGACACTTCACAATCATTTTCCGAACCGTCAGAAACTATATTGGAAGATTCTCCGATATTGATTAAGAGCTTATTGAATTCAACTCGCAAAATATATGGTAAAGATTTCAACAATATAGATTTCACCATAATTCCATATTGTTTTGCAGAAACTCCTAAAGATTGCAATGAACGAGTTATTGTTGAAGTAGTATTGTATAGCTTTCTTAGAGATTGTACATCATTTCTATTCTTCACTGGAGACAGTGTCAATAATTGCTGTATATAATTGTCAACTATAATCTCACTATTGCCAAATTCTTCCTTCAACATATAAATAGCATCTTGATAACTCATTTGACTTGATGTTAAACCTTTAATGGTCATGGCTGCTTGACCCGTTAATAAAGATTTCAAGTAACTGAACTTTGCAGTATCATTTAATTCATCGTTATTATGAATATGAGTACTGTACTGTTCCCAAAATGCTGACCAAGCGTTGACATCACCATTATATTTCAAAAGATCTAGCTTAGGTAATCTCACCGACTTTTTAATATCCCTCGGTCCCTCGTTACCATCTGATCTGGAGGTTATTCTATCTTCGGCTGGATCTCTTTGGGGTACTGCCGTAGGTACACACTGTTCATCAATTGTATGCTCCAATCTCGCAATGCAAGCCACCGCTGAATCTTCATACTCCAACATTCTTTCGCACTCTTCTTCCAATTTATCAGGTTCGATCGTAGGCATAACCTTTTCATTTACAGAACACAACTGCTCTCTGATAGCTTTTATACGAGCAATAAGTATCTTGATTTCCGATGTATCGAATTTGTCACGTCCCAATAAATCGTTAGCATTATTTATTAGTTTGGTCAATTGAGTTCGAGCAGTTTTTCTCAGAATCACATCCATATTCCAGCTGTTTTTTCGTTCACGTTATCGGAGTAGAATTCTTCACCATTTAAAGGTCCCTGGTTTCGGCACCAAATGTCAAAAATATCTTGAAGATATATAGACTCCTGGATTCGTAAATACTTTAATGAGAAAAATAACTATAAACTGATAAAAACAGATTGGAATCGGTAGTATGAATTATGTAGTTTTCTTGACTGTTCTTGTCAAAATTTTATTTATTGAAAAACATATTCTTTTCATGTCATGACAATGGTTTGTCACTTCCGTCTTCAAATTATTCCAGTCGATATCGGTTGTACGGAGTGTTTATCCTTGGTTTTCAACAAGGCCAATGAGACAAAAAATCATAAAAACGAGTTTTCTTGTTCATTTGATTTTGACATTTAATATTTGTTGCCGTTGAAGTGTCATGATTTGTAATGATTTCATTGATTCTAGGTTTGAAAAGTAACGTAAATTGCAACAAGTAATTTCATATTTTTATAGACTGTGAATTCCTTCATCCTCCATTATTGAATTCCATAATTGGTTTTTATTCAAAATATTGAAACATAAATAAAAAAAAACGGGATTATGGTGTCTACATAATCCTGGCTTAAAATATAAAGCCGCCAATTGTGGCCGCTTAGAGTTGAGCGAGCTTGAATGATTTTGTAGATACGGTGCATACAAAATCGTAACTACAAGCAAGCTTAAGCCTTAAGCTTAGCTTAATAGCATACGGCGAATACGGCCGTGAAATACATTAAAAATGACTATAGATTTGTTCATATTTTGTTTTCGTCGTATGAGAATTTGTAAGTACAAAAATGAAATTCATCAGTTGCAAGTCGGAATATGGTAATCAGTACGCTACAAGAACAAAATCTTATCTCTATATCTTGTAAACATCTCATTACATCACAACACAACGAAAAATCTATTACTTTCTATTACAATTTGGACTCCAATTCTATTACGATGAATTTCAAAGTGGTGGCAACATTGGGCCAGTGTCCAGTGGGGAGTTCTGTTACCAGTTTCAAGTCTTTTTTGTCCAACTCGGGATAAGCTGTTCAGCTTTCCTTGGCGAAAGGCTCACTAGCCCTTTCGCTAGAATTTGTCCTGGCATTTTATTTCAGTGAGATTTCATTTCATCTGTTTCCCAACGTCGAACCTCTTCTTTCAAGTGGGCCTTGGAGAGTCCACAGAAGGGTTCTGGGCCGGGAAATTGTGTATTTGCCCGTTATTTGGCAAGGCAGTCTGCTTCCTCGTTTCCTTCAACTCCCTTATGACATGGCACCCACATCAAAGTGACCTGGTTGTTCGCTGCCAGTTGTCACAGGGATTGTTTACAGTCCCAAGTCAGCTTAGCCTCACAAGTGTATGACTTCAGAGCTTTTGGTGCTGCTTGGCTATCTGGCTGTCCTTTTCGAGGCACTTCTGGGCACATATCTCTGCATGTACTTTTGCTTGAAAGATGGTCGGGGTATTACCAAGGGGTTTTGAGAGTCTGAAATTTGGCTATGTAAAATTATATATACATATATATTAAAATATAGGGACCGATAAACCTTCCAATAAAACTATATTGGCCCTGGCTTTGTTTCTCCACCATATTATTTGGATTTTCCAATTATTGTTGAAAACACCAGCGCTGCTGATACACGCTTCATCTGATTTGAGTTTTCAACATTTGACTTGATTACCATTGGCAGAAGTCGAGCGAGCTGAATTGTGGGTCATTTGGTTGCATCATGTGAAACTTTCTCACTCTGTACGGTTTGAATTTATTTTTTTCATAATTCACAACTGCATTTTATGGAAAGAAAGATTGAACCGATTTGGAATTGCTCCCAAAACATTTATTTCTTCTGTTAATTTTTTTGCTTATAACAAACCCGTTTATAATCAACTTTCGGATAAAACGATCTACAATTTTTATGGTATTCCCAACATTTTTCGCTTCTAACGTACTCATAGTGGCATTCTACCGAAAAATCAGGTTATTCCACGAAATCTTTCAGGCGATCCACGGCGCATTATTCACTACCAGTATATTTGTTAGTATATTCGTTATTCAATATGTTGAAAACAAGTGGCAAGTTCTAGACGGGAAATTTAATTTTCAAAAAGAATAGGCAATAATATTTAGGGTGGTCCATGAGGAAAACTATAAATGCCATAACGTCGCAACCAGTTCTTATAAAAAAAAACAGGATGTTTCAGGAACAAGAAATGATCATAAGTAAACGAGTTACGGGGGTGGGTTAAAATGCACAAATTTCAAAACCATCACCCTTTATCTTTTAAACAGTTAAAAGATATCTATGTGCAGTTTTGTGCATCTGCTGTCACACAAAAATCGAGCTCGTAACATATATGTTAGTTTCATTTATACTCTTTTAGAAACCGATGTTTCCTATCATCAAAAAGTCCAATTTGGACCACCTTGTACTTATAACATATTCTCAACTACAAGCCTCTAATTCCCAGATGATGTTCCACCAATCCACGAATCAACTATTCCGGTTCATTTGGCAAATTCTATGCGAAATTTAATTTCCCACCCTCACGACTTCCACCCCCCACAACTCCATAACGCCCCTCCGCGTCCGATCGCTCTCCCCGCCGCGTTAATTCGATACACAGGGCGTCGTGACAGGGCCTGTCAGTCCGGATATATTTGACGGGCCCCGACTATTATGCCGACACCCTGACCGTGCAGCCACTTACGCCGCACTCATATATCAGAGCATATTGAAATCCGAAATCATATTGGACGGATATATCGGCCACGAGTCGGGGGGCGCGAATTCAATAAACATCCCCCCGCGTCTGTGTCTTCGATGTGCCGCAAATGTGCCCATTGTGAGCATCGTCGTGTATCAAGATGGGATGCTGGGGTGTGAATCCCGAAATCATCAGATGCATACAACAGTGTACAGGGTTATGTCTTTTTTTCATGGGTATAACTATTCAGTACGTATCTATCAGCGGTTTCTGTTATTTGAAATAGATCCTAACAAATTACTGCTATTAATTCTCATAAATTCTCATTAAATTCTTTTGAATTCTCATAAAGTCTCATGAATTCTCATAAATTCTCATAAATTCTCATAACCTCATAAATTTTATAAATTCTATAAATTCTCATAACATCTCATAACATCTCATAACATCTCATAACATCTCATAACATCTCATAACATCTCATAACATCTCATAACATCTCATAACATCTCATAACATCTCATAACATCTCATAACATCTCATAACATCTCATAACATCTCATAACATCTCATAACATCTCATAACATCTCATAACATCTCATAACATCTCATAACATCTCATAACATCTCATAACATCTCATAACATCTCATAACATCTCATAACATCTCATAACATCTCATAACATCTCATAACATCTCATAACATCTCATAACATCTCATAACATCTCATAACATCTCATAACATCTCATAACATCTCATAACATCTCATAACATCTCATAACATCTCATAACATCTCATAACATCTCATAACATCTCATAACATCTCATAACATCTCATAACATCTCATAACATCTCATAACATCTCATAACATCTCATAACATCTCATAACATCTCATAACATCTCATAACATCTCATAACATCTCATAACATCTCATAAATTCTATAAATTCTATAAATTCTATAAATTCTATAAATTCTATAAATTCTATAAATTCTATAAATTCTATAAATTCTATAAATTCTATAAATTCTATAAATTCTATAAATTCTATAAATTCTATAAATTCTATAAATTCTATAAATTCTATAAATTCTATAAATTCTATAAATTCTATAAATTCTATAAATTCTATAAATTCTATAAATTCTATAAATTCTATAAATTCTATAAATTCTATAAATTCTATAAATTCTATAAATTCTATAAATTCTATAAATTCTATAAATTCTATAAATTCTATAAATTCTATAAATTCTATAAATTCTATAAATTCTATAAATTCTATAAATTCTATAAATTCTATAAATTCTATAAATTCTATACATTCTATAAATTCTATAAATTCTATAAATTCTATAAATTCTATAAATTCTATAAATTCTATAAATTCTATAAATTCTATAAATTCTATAAATTCTATAAATTCTATAAATTCTATAAATTCTATAAATTCTATAAATTCTATAAATTCTATAAATTCTATAAATTCTATAAATTCTATAAATTCTATAAATTCTATAAATTCTATAAATTCTATAAATTCTATAAATTCTATAAATTCTATAAATTCTATAAATTCTATAAATTCTATAAATTCTATAAATTCTATAAATTCTATAATATAATATAATATAAATTCTATTATTTCTGCGAAAAACTTATAGACCGTTTGAGAAGGAAGTAATATTTTCACGACTTGAATGAAGATGGCGAAAAGATCGATTTTCAAGAAAGAATTCTGTAGCTTCTGTATTTCTGTGGTTCCAATCTGACGGGCATGAATTGAAACGATATTGAAACAATATATTTTCAGTGAATCTGGAATTGTTATCAAAATTTTCACTCTTATCGGTATTTTTCTCTATAAACAGATGACACTGACAGAAGCACATTTTCTGTTTAACCGACACAAGGGTATGGCGCCACCTCTAGTAATTTCAGGAAATATTACTACGGTATGAAATCAAGTAGGCGAAAGTCTCTACAGTTCATTCCAAGGTGGATATAGGATGGTGAAACAGCTTTTCAATTGTTTCTGCGAAAAACTTGTAGACCGTTTGAGAAGGTACTAATATTTCCACGACTTGAATGAAGATGGCGGTGAGATCGATTATCGAAGAAGATTTCTGTTGCTTACGTATTTCTGTGGTTCACATCTGACAGACGTGAGTTGAAATGACATCAAAACACAATATTTTTGGTGAATCTGGAATAATTGCCGATATTTTGACTCTTCTCAGTCATTTTTCATCTAGAATAGATGAAACTGATAAAAAGATGACAGATGCACAGTTTCTGTTTTACCGACACAAGGTATGTCGCCATCTCTGATAACTTCAGGAAATATTACTACGGTATGAAATCAAGTAGGCAAAGGTCTACAGTTTATTCTAGTGCTTGTTAATAGGAAGCTGTTTCACCATCCTATATCCACCTTGGTTCATTCTAATGCTTGTTAATAGGAAGCTGTTCATATATCCACCTTGGCTATACCTAGGTTGAAGTGGAGAAAGTGGAATGATTGGGGGGATGCGAAAGCGCTGGAACTTCTACTAATTCTGGACGATTTCTGATGTTTTCTCTCCCATTTTTCAATATTTTTTTCGTTCCTCAAAAATTTATCGAAAATAGTGATCTGTGTTCTCACTGAAAGGTTGGTAAGTTTGGTTGATTAATCTCATTGAATCGGAGTGATGTTTTCGGCTGTCATTCGGCCTTTTATTTATTCGGTAGTTTTTTTTATTTAAAATTAACGTGTATCCACAACAAATGTCATGTACCCATTGCGATTTGCAAACACGATACGCAATGAGCGAAAATCTAGCATATGAGCGCGCTGTGAAAAAAAAAGTTGACTTGGAAGTTCATGCAAAAATTAGCACTTCGAAGGTGAAGTGCTTCCTCTGTAGATGTGAAATATTACCACTCCTTCTAGACAGTCTATAGCAAAATTAATTAAAAGTAGAAAAGAAAAAAGGCAGAGCATTGGAGGGAATTATTCCAGTGAACGTCACCCTCATCGTGTGCATCGGTCCCCTCGGGATTCCATTTTCAACAGCCTCTTCGGATATCCAGTACTACATCACGATTTTCTTGCAGTGGAAAGCTAAAAATGTAATCCGGTCAAACAGGACGGAAACACTATTAAATTGACGCAACGGGACTTTATACTCTCATGCCCCCCTGTCACTTACGACTGTTCTCATCGTTTGTCATCTGAGCAAAAGGGGTTTATTTTAATCCATCATTGTTTCATGGTTGGAATGTTGACATTATTAGGTTTGTTCTAGCATGAAATTTCAAACTGTTTGAAGCCAGGATTGTGGATTGATCGACTGCGCATATCCGTTGTTAGACCTGGTTTCAAACGATTTGAAACTCGCATTTGCTAGAATGCTTTTCTTGAATTGTACAATACCTAAATGTCAAACCACAAGAAAACGAAGCTGAATATACGAATACGTTCATTCAAGTAATTTCAATCTATGTTTCAAGTGAACAATTCACAAAAAACACTGATCATTTCATCACCAACAAAACTCATGACAAACAACACCAGGACTACTTTGACGGTTCTCAACCAGTATTCAAACTGGATTTTGCTGTCGCTAGAACATGCGATTGCTAGTCCGAATCCTAGGTTTCAATTTGCTAGAACGCATAAATCAGTGTGCGCATGCTCCGGATTCCAAACTATTCGAAATCGCTGCTAGAACAAACCTATTATTGTGTTATTGATAATTGATGTCTTCCAGCTTAGGTGACACAGCAAAAAAAATGTACCCAACAAAAGTTTGTGGGAATTGTGATGAAAAAACTCATACCTTGGTGGTGAAACCCAGTAGAAGAGTATTTCGCCGTTCTATTAGAATAGTATATTATGATACAAGTTTTATAAGACCCTATTTTGTCGCACGCGTTGTATGGAGTACGACGAGCGAAGCGAGGAGTCTTCCAAGGGAACCAGTGCGAAAACGTGTCTTATAAAACGTGTGTCACATATACTTTTTTTCTATTTTATACAGGTTGGAAGCTTTTTTTGAAATAAATTGATTCACTATCGATAAATAGCAGAAACATTTTCGATTGGTAACAATGATGACATTGAAATATTCAAAATCAGACCCACACGCGTGAAGCCCAGTTAAGTCTTGAGCGATGTTGATTTTTGCGATACCTGCGTTGAAAAATGCAATGTTTTTTTTGTTCCTATCGGTCAAATTGAATCAAATCACACTATGAGTTGAAATTTACCAATAAAAACATTGAGTTTCCAATGCTTGTACCACCAAATCCAAAATTGCTCAGAAGTAAGCTGGGTCTAACTCTTCTACTTTCATTTGACAGTTTGATTGTACCAACCTCTGAATGATAAGAAATGCGTATCGAAACAGAGGCTATTTCGATACGCATTTAGGTTTTAAAATTACTTCATTATAGAACCGAAATAGTAAAAAAATATTTTTATTGAGTGTAGTTTGACAGATCTCGAGCTTGACAATGATGAGGGGTGTCCAGCATACGTCTGATCTGCCTGCTTTGTATAGCTCGTGGTGCAATCGGACTTAAAAATATCATCCCATGATGATGGGGTATTGTTAAATTGTTGAAGGTAATAATACCCAGTATGGATATTGAGGATTTTATAGGAAAAAAATAATAATAATAAATAATAATAATAATGGTCTGTATTCATCAATTTCACAATTTGCGAGTTACACTACTCGATTGCTATATGATGAAGGGCGAAGTTCAGCCTAGGCTAACCTGGTGGTGTTATTTCTATAAGTAACAAAATATTTACGATAAGTGAATTATAAGATTTTAAATCGAAAGAAAATGAAATTGAAAGAAATGACTCATATTGTAAGTTTCTGTATTAGATTATTGTATCATAGACCTTTTCGTTTGCCTGACCATAGATTTCACAGTTCACAACTTGTTTAGTAAGTATTTTTTCAGACGGTTCTTGAAGTTCAATATTGTGTAGTATCTAAATTCCGTTGGTAATTCAGTGCAAGCTTTTTATGAAAATGACCTATTAAATAGCGCAGTATTATGTCTGGGTATCACCAATGTTGTTATTGTATGTTGTTGTATGTTGTGGTTTATCAGATGGCCATTTCTGTCAAATCTTCATTAACATCATCGCTTGCACCTTTGACTTTCCTAAATGATACAGGAGCTCAAGAGCTCAATATATAGCAGCATGAAGTGTACTGTCATCCGAAAAGCTGTAAACAGGACATAAGTGACCTCAAAAGAAAGCTAGAACCATCATTACTTGTCCTCAAATGATCGAATCAGCATCATCTTCGATGAGAAAGGTAGACCAAACCGAAGGAATCTCTGGTCCAGTTGAACGTTGTTTTCCGCCTTCTGAGGATAATAAGAGCTACCCTTGTCGGTCACTCTCCCTCACTCAGCGTTAGAGGTTTAATGGGTTGTATAGTCTATTGTTGCATGTAGACCTGGCAGTCGATATGGACTGTATCCAATAAAAAGGGCCAGAATACTACTGGAAATTGGCATTGTGGAAAGATACGAAAAAACTGAAAATTCAAGGATGTGTGGCTTGAGACGAAGTAGATCAATCGTTGAATATATCCAGGAGAAATTGCATCAACTAGTAGATATGAAATGATAGAGCTGTGATACGGTCCCATGCTCTCAATCCGGTTATACCTGTTTTTCAAGTAGTCGAACCGGTTATATCTGTTTTTCAAGTAGTAAAACCTGTTAAACCCGTTTTTTTTTGGGGGGGGGGGGGGCAAACCGGTTATACAAGTTTTGTGGAACCAAACCGGTTTGACCTGTTTTGAGAATCGTACCAGGTTCATTGGAATCTATAGGAGTACACTAGTTAATGCCGATTGATACATGACCTCTAATAGATAGAACAATAATATAATAGCTGTTTGACTATTCTCATTCTACCGTACCGGAAGAAAATGGTAAACAAGCACGAAGCAAATTTCGAACTGTTATTTCAGTGCGGCCATAAATGTGTGTAACAAGTATAGAAACTAGAAAGGAATGAAACATTAAACTTTTTGATAAATAAATGGTTTCAGTTTTTTTATTTAATAAGAATAGTATATATGTAGGTACTCTGATATTTCAGATTTTTTGTCAAATGTGTACCACGATGAGCTGATTAGATAATATGTATATGGAATAGTACTAGGACTAGTTGAAAATGATTGGTATACAGAGGTTTCAACTAAAATATTTTCCGTTCCATGCAACTTCCGTTACCGGAAATGGACTTCAACTTCGATATTTCAAATAGAATGTACTGTTCTAATCATATTCGAAACTCATGTTTCAAGAGTGGTTTCAAATTCCAAATATTATTGACCTTTGACCTATTTATAGAATTCATCTTTTTTCGATTCAAAAATTCCTTATATTTACCCTTATAGAAAATCAAAACGACTGCTGAACATTGATTGATTAATTTATTTAACCATGATCTATTACCTATTAATGAGAGCATCATATTGAGAAAAGCTATATGAATTGAACCTCGATTGAAACAAAACAACAACTTAATGAACAACGTAATAAATTTCGCACTAGGTTCATATCATTTTTGAATTCTTTGAACACTTCAATAGCATATAAATCATCATCATAGTGAGTTTTTTTTACCCTGATACGATGGATACATGATCGCAGACACGTAATCGCTAAGGTATGTTCATTCCATGTATCAGAAACATGATTGCGATACTTTTGATCATCCGTGTACGATTCTTCATCACTATCTAGCTGAACTTCTACACGTGACGAATATGGCTAAGGGTTGTGGGAAGTAAAAATGTCCTAAGACATCCCTAGGACTGTCGAATTCGAATCCGCAATTATTTTTGCGTTATTTTCGTAAAAAATAGTGTTCAGTCCAGTTATTCCATCGATTTAGTTACCTTCGTTTTGTGCTGATTATATCCAATGAAATAAGAATGAAATCGACGGTAAGTTTGTTTTAAATTTGATAAAATTCAGTATTTTAGGTTATGTTGTTTTTTCCATTTTCGATTGGTGTCTGCTCCTCTGAAAAATCTGGAAGACCAAACTTTTTCAGCAGATGCATTCAATTCCTCTAAAAATAACGACTGAAAAGTGGAAAAACTTACAGACTCTTATGGACTATATACCTGTCCATCATGATTTTTACGTCAATATTACACACGGGCCAAAAACAAACAAGGATGGAAAGAAGAAAAGGAAAGAAAATAATGGAGCAAGAGTGAACACTAACGAAGATGATCTCGATCAGGATGAAGAAGACTATGAGTTCAATGACGACTTGGAGTCGGAATATAATGTGTGATTTAATGTTTTTAAGCACATGCTTACATACGATATTTTCATTAATTTATATCAAATCGGATATTTTCAGGATGCAATATTTAACGAATGATTATTGCCACCAAATTAGATTATTCATACACCGCCCCGATTCCAACGTGATATGACTTGGTGTTAATTTTATACAATTTAGGTGTTTTTTATGCGATAACGTCGATGATAGCACCTTTGAGAATATAACATTTCAACCATAATGGTGTTTCTTATGATTTTATGTTTCAGAATCGTTCTACTTCACCACATTCGTGTCATTTTACACTACTAAGATCGTAATTAGCACCACTCAACACCTAATTGTGAAATGTATAATAAAAAGGACACAACTTTGATGTTCAGGTGTTGTAGTTGTCGGAGTTTGCTCTGAAATCCATTCGATTGTAATTGCACTCAAGTTTTTCTTACTGTGTATGTCATTTATGTTCTCTTCTTCATAGTCACTTGTATACAAATTATTCATAACAAGAAAAACAAGTTATCTTCCCAGGTAAGATTATTTCGAAGGTAAACAACTTTTAAATTATTGCATGTGCTTCTATAATTCGCTATATAAATGTGTGGCTCTTTCCTTAGCTGAATCAATTGATATCATGAATTCAATGGGTATGAAATTTGCCGTACCCAAAAGTTCTACAAAATCTATAAAACTTATCCAACAAATGCAAAAAATTGCGGATCAAAATGAATTCGAATCAGTATTGAATAATAGTTTAGTTTAGTTTAGTTTAGTTTGGTTTATTTGACAACGTTATGCAATAATACATTTGTTGCAAGTCATGAACATTACATCTTATAGGTAACGTAATAAGTAGATGTACCTTGTTAAAATATATGAAACATTGAAATATAACAAGTCATGAATTCAACAATTAACATGGTAACAAACAGCATAAACATATATAAACATGCTCAATATGATTGAGGTACTCAAGCTTGTGAATGCGTTCCACCGCAGTCGAAAGGTGTTCGTAGAAATTCATCAACTGAATAAAAACAATATTTCAAGATGAATTTTTTCACGTTTTTTTTGAAGTTAATATAGTCTGCATTAGTCAAAAACCTCGGTAGTGTATTATAAAGTTTCAGATTCGCAGAATTTCTTTGTGATTTGGAAAGACGGAATTTTGGAATCTGCAATAAATTGGCCGACCTTGTGTTGTGCTCGTGATTATCACCGTGAGTTTTAAATTTATTCTTGTCCTTGTGAATTTCCAATAGCGAGTAGTAGATATATATTGATGGTAGAGGCATTATGGAGTACTTGATGAAAAGCGGTTTACAATGCTGTCGCAAGCTCGCCTCAGCTATTATTCTCACAGCCCACTTCTGCAATCGGAATATTTTCACAGCATTTACAGAGTTTCCCCATAGGGTAGTTCCATAACTTATCTGCGAGTGAATTAGGGAATGATATGTTGACAGGAGAGTGTTCTCATTTACACTTTTTTTGAGCTGCCTTAATAAAAAGATATACGACGAAATTTTATTGCTAACATGAGTGATATGCGCTGACCAATTGAGAGAGTCATCAAGATGAATACCCAAGAGTTTTGCGTTTCCCCCCATGCAATTATTCCTGTTGCTTGAGATAATTAGTTTATGTGTTTTATCCCGATTTAGTTTCAATTTATTAGCAGTGAACCATGCCTCTGCTAGGTTTTCTGTGTTTTCGATAGTTAACTGTAAGTTCATCATACTTTTGTCAGAATTAATCAAAGTGGAATCGTCTGCAAACATGACCAAACCATTTGGAAATAGATAATAAAATAGATCGTTGACATATGTGATGAAAAGTAGAGGCCCGAGTACGGAACCCTGGGGTATACCGTGTTTTATGTATTTGAAATCCGATGCGTTATTGTCTATTATGACACACTGTTTTCTATTATGCAAATATGACTTCATTAAGTCAAGTGAAATACCTCTGATTCCATAATATTCGAGTTTTTCGAGTAGGATTTCGTGATTAACACAGTCGAAGGCCTTACTGAGATCGCACATGGTTACAGCAGTGTGTTTTCCCTCCTCAAGACCCTCGACTATGTCTGCCACTACTTTACATACGGCATTTATGGTAGAACACCCTCGCCTGAAACCATACTGACCTTTGTGTAGTATGTTGAATTTTTCTAGATATGTGATCAAACGATTTTTCAAGATTATTTCGAAGAGCTTACCGAATATTGGAATTATAGAAATGGGTCTATAGTTATCAGGCAATTCAGCATTACCTTTTTTAAAAATGGGAATAACTTTAGTTACTTTGAATGTATCCGGAAAATATCCCTGTTCGAAACATAAATTGATGAGATGTACTAAGGGCCCGATGAGTTTGTTCGATGACTCTTTTATAAGTTTACTTGTTAGATCATATATGTCTGCGCTGCTAGTATTTTTCAATAGTCTAATAGCATCGGAAACTTCAGAGATAGTAGCTGGTTCTAGGAAAAAGCTTGCGTTTTGCTTCGGTACAAAATCTAAGTAGCTGGAGCTTATTGAATTAGAGGTTGTTATAGACCTCATTATATTATCAGCTATTGTGGCAAAGTAATCGACAAATGTGTCTGGATGTATTTGGATTTGGTTCGAACTATGATTTTTCCGGTTACCTTCAAAATTTATTATTCTCCAACTGTCTCTAGATTTGTTATTAGAGTTGTTGATATATTTCTCATAAGCATTTCTCTTGGTTTGAGCTAGAGCAGATCTGTAAATTTTCCGTGCTTCCAAAAAAGCTGTTTTCACGGTTTGGTCTTTTGTTGTGTCATATATGAGTTTAATACTCGAAACATTATCTCGCATATCTCGCAGCTTATCATTAAACCATCTTACTGGTAGTGAGCATGTATTTATAAGTGTTTTCTTTGAAGGAAAGTGTTCTCTAACAAGTGATTGCAGCTTGATGGTCATAAATTCCGAGAGATAGTCAACATCATTCGAAGTATAGAAGTTAGCTTGCCAATTTACTTCATTCAAGGCTATGTTAAAATTTGTTAGTCCCTGTTCTGATATTCTCCTTTTCCAGGATTTTGCATGCGTATTACTACCGTCAACTCCAGTTTTCATCTCAATAAATACTCCATAGTGATCTGATAGGAAACATTTTATCACCCCTGATATGTAGGAATTCGAATCGATATTCGTCAATATATTGTCTATACACGTTGATGAAGTATCATTAACCCTCGTATATTCCGAAATAGATATTTTAAATCCATAAGATGATGTCAGACATACTAAGTCAGTCAAAGTATTTGTTGAACCTAGGAAGTTAATATTATAATCGCCAAGCAAGACAATCTTTTCGTATTTTCTAGATACTTCGTTAAGTAGATCCTCCAGTTTATGCAAGAAGATTTCGTTATCACCTAGACACGACCTGTATACTGTGATGAAAATGGTTTTTATTGAACAGATTTCAACTGCGCAGAATTCTGCATTAAGTTCGGAACAAAATTGTTCAAGATTTACAGGCTTGAATTTAAGGGATTCCTTTACGAATATAGCAACTCCTCCGTGTTTATTCATTTTTCTACAGAATTGACTACCTAGTGAATATCCGTATAAATTAATCTGTCGAATGTGAGTCTCAGTCAGCCAATGTTCCGAGACACAAATAATAGAATAATTATTATGACGTTCCAGAAAAAAGGAAAGCTCGTCTACTTTGTTCGAAAGATAAATAATAATAATTTTAGTGATAGTGATTTGAAAAATTTGGAGGGCTCCTTCATAACATGCAAGCCCATTGGAACCAGAAAATTATTTGGACATCCACCAATAATAACATCAACATCAGTACATCAAACAAAATTAGAAGAACCTGACAATCTGGAAGAAATGGAGATCACATTAGAAGCGGACATACAAGACGAAACGATCAATTTTGAGATTGACATTTTGGAAGACATTCGATCGACAGAGACATTTGTGGAAGAGACCAAAACATTTATTTCAAGAAGAAAAATGATTTATTAGAACCTAAAAAAGCAAAAAAAGGAACTTAAAAAAAAAAGAAAAAATATACTCGAAAAATTCAGCACGTACAGAAAGCCCTCACTAATGTAGATAATTTCATTGAAATTGCTAATCCAAGTGAAGTATGATGAATTCAACTAGCAATGATGTTTTTTCATCATTTTCTACTAAATAATCATCTTTATAATAATTGTTCGTTTATTTTCCTATTCCATGATTATTTTATTCTTCCGTGTCTTGTTCTTTTCTCATCTAAACATTTATTAATATTAATATTATTATTAAATAATTGGATCAAATTAATTGTATGTTGATACGAAAGAAAGTTTCTTTCAGCTCCTAGCTCCAAAAATGTTAAGCATGAGATTTCTGAGGGGTGACTTCAATTTCGACATGACTCCAATGTCCTTATAACAAACTGCTCTTGACAGTCACGACATTACCTGTATTATTGTAGTATAAAGTTTATGTATCAATTATATCTGTATTAACTATATATTATATACACATATATCAACAAGTTTTCGAGAAGTAATTGAAATTGCTTCGGAATTTCCAAATGAAATTTGGGGAAATATAAATGGCGTTTGATTATTCAATACATTTCATGCAACTATGAAGGTTTTTATTTATTTATACACTGTTATACACTGCAATTGGAATTTTTAATAGAAAAGTTCCGAAAGGAGAAATAAATTAGATTATTGGTGAAGTCAGGTATCATATAACAACATTGGCAAAATTTCTAAGGTTCTAAGATATAACAGATGAGCGCATGAAATTTACACCATTCAGATGCCTACATACAATATATTTATCAATTTATATCAAATCTGGTGTTTTCATCAGGATGCAATACCGAACGAATGATGATTGCCACCAAATTAGATGATTCATACACCGCCTCGATTCCATCGTGATATGACACAGTGTAACTTGGTGTTAATTTTATATAATAGGTGTTTTTTATGCGTTAACGTTAATGATAGCACCATTGAGAATATTGAATTTCAACCATCTGGTGTGTCGTATGATTTTATGTTTCAGAATCGTTCTACTTCACCACCTTCGTTTCATCCTTCACTACTAAGATCGGAATTAACACCACTCAACACTCAATTGTGAAATGCATGATAAAAAGGACACAACTTTGATGTTCGTCGGAGTTTGCTCTGAAATCCATTCTATAAATCCTTTCACGCGCGCATAAACCAGTTTAGAATAATGAGGGAACGACTCCTTTAGTTCAGCCACCAGCTATAAGTATCGGTTGATTGCATATGAAAGATAGGATAGTCTCACATCAGATATATCAACTCAAATCTTGCGAAAAAGATTATCTTGAAGTCCTTCTTATCACCGCACAATGAACAGTTTTGAGAACAAGCTGCAAATTGAAGAAAATTGGAATGAGGATGAACATACTACTGAACAACCTACAAGCTCAAACATAAATGATACTGAAATTAAAGAAACCATTGATGAAAACTGGGATGATGATAATTATTCCACTTATGTACCCGACGTCGAATGTATGGATATAATCATCGGAAAAAGTTAAAAAGGAAACAGAATGTTTAGAATGAAGGAGATAATTCGGCCTAGCCAAATTAAACAGCTGCTATCCACAGAAGAACAGCAAATCCAGGATGAAAATTTGAAAAGATTGGATCACTTACATTTCTTGTTTGGATAAAAAACATAAATGTCAGCCTCCTTCAGGTAGATTTTATGATCACAATTTCGATGAGCAATGAATTCCTGGATTCGAAACACTAAGATTGTATATGATCTTATAGCTATGTGAACAAATAAACAACGTTTCTACACCTGGAGATTTGTGACTCTGAAGAAACTTTCGAAACCATTGATCGAGCTCTGAACGTACAGGAAAATTATGTCCAACAAGAGTTCGATGACGGTGTTGATGAGGGTTATCGGTTCGAAGAGAAACCTCAAACTGAAGATCCACTGCTGCTAATGACGTTTACAATGAGGCTTTAGTACATGTGTGATTTGAAATCACCTATCTGAAATATTGGAGTAGGTACATGAATACTGTTCTTATTGAATTAAAAATAAACATAAACCATTCATTTTTCGAAAAGGTTAATATTTTATTCCTTTCTAAATTTTATATTGTTTATCGATATCAGATCAATATATTAGCAACCATGAAACCAAGACGATATTGAATTGATGATGAAAATAATATGGAATATTGAAATAATCCCTTCAGTCACATCAAAATCTCGAATGTATCTGTATAAAAATACAACTTATAATTCTAATGTATGTTTTATTGAGAATCACAGATTCAAACAGTACTTTTCAAGCTAATTCTATCAGAATATCATCATCTCCCACTGTATCTCCTGGATGTATGTTTATACATCTAATTTTCCCACTCGTTTGTGCCACCATCGAATTCTGCATCTTCATAGCCTCTGCAATATAAAGAGAAATATAATATATCGTAGGATGAATTATTGAAAAAATGGTGAACATTTTTACAACATAACAATGGAAATTGTAATTGGTAACTTGATATAGTGACGAATCAATTTTTCAACGGCTTCTAGAAGTGTCCTGATGATGTACCTGCATAATCTCAAGAATATTATCTGACCAAAACTGTATACCATTGATGAGTTCTGATGAGGCGTCATAGCTGGGATATACATTCATGATAGGTACACATTTTATATTTCAATACAAATCTATGCAATTTATCATTCACATTGTTGTGCATGATACATATATAGTAAACCATAAGCAATCACTTGTATTCCACTAATAATGATCGTTACCAACCAATATGAAAATATCATATGCGTAGAAGCTTCAAGCCAATTTTGGACCTCTGTTCAAGGTCAAACCCCCTCAAGGTCGCCCTACTTCTAAAAAGTGACCCCACTACGATCGAGAATACAGCCTGGTTGAGGAGGAATGACCTTAAGGAGTTGACCTTAGAGCTCAAACGTCAGCCGGCCAGTCTGTGTATTGAGAGTGTGATTATGAAATATCGTTGGGAATATTTTTCTTATGCTATATTATGATTTATGGAAAGTGTTGTACTTCCAGCAGAAAGCATTATGAAGAATACGTCTCAGTCAAGTAGTCAGCACAATAACAAATACTGGCATGAACCCAAATCGCAAAATGGTCCGAAACCTTACTATCAATAAAAAAATGAAGATTCTCGTTGTTGCAGCCGGCCATTGAAGTTATATCATTCTGTGTATTGAGAGTGTGATTGTAAAATATCATTGGGAAGGTTATTCTTATGCTATATTGTGATTTATGGAAAGTGTTGTACTTCCAGCAGAAAGCATTATGAAGAATACGTCTCAGGCAAGTAGTCAGCACAATAACAAATACTGGCATGAACCCAAATCGCAAAATGGTCCGAAACCTTACTATCAATAAAAAAATGAAGATTCTCGTTGTTGCAGCCGGCCATTGAAGTTATATCAGTCTGTGTATTGAGAGTGTGATTGTAAAATATCGTTGGGAAGGTTTTTCTTATGCTATATTGTGATTTATGGAAAGTGTTGTACTTCCAGCAGAAAGCATTATGAAGAATACGTCTCAGGCAAGTAGTCAGCACAATAACAAATACTGGCATGAACCCAAATCGCAAAATGGTCCGAAACCTTACTATCAATAAAAAAATGAAGATTCTCGTTGTTGCAGCCGGCCATTGAAGTTATATCAGTCTGTGTATTGAGAGTGTGATTGTAAAATATCGTTGGGAAGGTTTTTCTTATGCTATATTGTGATTTATGGAAAGTGTTGTACTTCCAGCAGAAAGCATTATGAAGAATACGTCTCAGGCAAGTAGTCAGCACAATAACAAATACTGGCATGAACCCAAATCGCAAAATGGTCCGAAACCTTACTATCAATAAAAAAATGAAGATTCTCGTTGTTGCAGCCGGCCATTGAAGTTATATCAGTCTGTGTATTGAGAGTGTGATTGTAAAATATCGTTGGGAAGGTTTTTCTTATGCTATATTGTGATTTATGGAAAGTGTTGTACTTCCAGCAGAAAGCATTATGAAGAATACGTCTCAGGCAAGTAGTCAGCACAATAACAAATACTGGCATGAACCCAAATCGCAAAATGGTCCGAAACCTTACTATCAATAAAAAAATGAAGATTCTCGTTGTTGCAGCCGGCCATTGAAGTTATATCAGTCTGTGTATTGAGAGTGTGATTGTAAAATATCGTTGGGAAGGTTTTTCTTATGCTATATTGTGATTTATGAAAAGTGTTGTACTTCCAGCAGAAAGCATTATGAAGAATACGTCTCAGTCAAGTAGTCAGCACAATAACAAATACTGGCATGAACCCAAATCGCAAAATGGTCCGAAACCTTACTATCAATAAAAAAATGAAGATTCTCGTTGTTGCAGCCGGCCATTGAAGTTATATCATTCTGTGTATTGAGATATATTCTCTTTGTTGCATGTTTCTACGCCAGAGAATCGGATTATCCAATGATATATATAGGAAATGTCATCGAAAAAAATATAAAGTAAATATCCCGCGGTATCGTTAGTTTTTTATTTCATACATGAACAGGAAAAACCTTGCTACATTTTTTCGCATTTTGAGACTTTGTAATGTTACAATTCGTTCGATTCTTATCATTTCACCGAATAAAATTATTTTGGAAATATTTGGTTGGACATGAAGAAACACAGTGAATCCTGTTTGAGGTTCGTGAATAAAATATCCCATAGGGGGCAGTCTAACTCACCTATTACACACAGTTCTTGACCTTCAGCAACTTCATCGCCGATACTGCATGCAATTGATTTAACGAGTCCGGGCATTGGAGATCTGATTTGCTTCGATATATCAAATTTGATTTTTTCCGGCATAAGATGAAGATAGTCAGCAGATCTTTGGGAAATTATATACAATTTGTACGTCGTCCCTTTGTACCTGAAAAAAATTGTTCATTCCCAAATATCGAGATTTCTAATCATTTCATTGAAAAGTGAATTATTTTGTGAATTACACGAACGTCATTTTGGGTTTCCATGAATAATGTACTAGATATTGGTGATGTAGTGACATATGACACGTTTTAGAGCATCACCTCCAAAAACTCTTATCATAACAACAAGAATGGTTGCGAAAGTTTTGTTTGTGGCATCGTTTCACAAAATAGTAGTACATAATATGGGTATACTATTATATTGAAAGTTTATCATGTTCATAATCATCACCAAAGAACTTTTATTTGAAAGTTCGATGATTATTGAGACGAAACCATCAAGCATCAAAATTATGGATGCACACACGAGCTCAGGTATCAATCAATGATTCCAAATTTACACGCACAAACTACTCATATCTCAACAATACTTCTTTGTCCGAGCATCTAAGACGCATCTCATCCAAAAGAAAATTTGGAAAAACGCTTAAAAACGTTAGAAATCGTGGCAGATGCTTGACGAATTCGTGACGAATACGTGTTTATCATGACGTTTGTTAAAAAGTTCTTCAACTCTTAACATATATGAGGCGATTTAAATGCTTGAAATAGTATATTACACAACAAGTGTGGAAAGTGACATATTTCACACGAGTAGTCGTTTAGTACGAGCCGCGTAGCGGTGAGTGCGGAAACTTAACGAGTGAAGGAAATGCACTCTCCAACGAGTTTTGTACACTATTTTTCCTACGACTTCGAATACTTTCATTTCGCGGGAAGTCTTGTCAAAAATGTAACTTGAGCGGTCTCCATAATGTCAGGTGGTTTTGATTCGAAATCAAGTACTGTTTATTTCCATATTCGAGATAATATTTGAATACTTCTCCGACAATTTCAAATATGTGAATTACTGATTGATTGAATTAATTTTGTTTGGACAAACAAATTTATCTATATTAGAGTACGTAGTGCGTAAGCGCGTACGAGTTGGTTCGTCTTTGACTCCTTGTCAAATGTGAATAGTGCAAACATCTGTGATACTGTGATATGATGCAACATGCAACTGATGCAAGCCGCGCATAAAACTGTAGCCGTACACACAAAAAAAAGATATCTTCGTTCAAGCATGACTGCATTGGCATGAGTAAATGATTTGTTTGTATATAACGAAAGAAATGATTTATTTATTCGAAAGAAATTATTTATTCACCAAATTTCTCAATAGAATACACATAAATTCATACATGAAAACTATCTCTATTTTGTATTGAATATATGATTTATTCATGGTGATGATATGATTTTCTCCATTCAAGTAAATCAAACTTTTGAGATGAATAGGTTTATATTTTTTTTTTCTCCATTGAAAACAATCACTTTTTCGATGTAATTAATTAACTCTCTCAATTGGAGAAAATATAATGTTTGGTTCAAATACAAAATAACCTCAATCGAATGAAATGATATACTTGATTTGAATCTTTGATTCATTCATATTAAAACTATTGTTTATTCTCTTCAGCAAAATCATCGATTTGAAATAAGAAAACCATTGTTTTGGTATGAAAAATAATCGATTTTATTGAAAATTATCATTTTCTTCATTCAAAACAATTTATAACTTACCACTGAGTGAATTATTCACTTGTTCCAAGAAAAGGGTTTGTTTGAGTCCACTCGGTTTGGATAGAATAATGTTATTGATTCGAGTATGTATATTATTTATTCATTCATATTTCAAGAGAATCATCTATTTCAGTTAAATCATACTGATACTCGTATCGAATGTGATAAAACCGTGACAATTTGAAATTAATTGAAACCATATTATTCATGAAACAGTTTTATTCAACATAATATCTCGAGAAGAATCATATAACAGATATGGAGATGGAACAAAATTAGATAAGAAATTCATCATTCACTGCATAGCATATCAATCGTGAGATCATAAAAATACCTAATTTATTATAAAAATTGTACAATTCAGATATGTCATCTGTAATATATGATTTATATACAAACACAGGTCAAGGATACAAAAGAACGAGATAAAACAATAACAAAATAACAGGATTGCTAAAATAAAATAGATTCGGACTGTCCGGAAGTTTACAATGTACCTATAAAAAAACGAATGGTTGCAATGTAGGTAGTTTCTTTGCAGATGACTGATGGTGTCTCAAATGTTGACTCTTTCATTTCCGACACAATCTGTAACGATAAAGTTTTCTCAATGGCAAAACAAATCACTGCTATATAGTTATAATAGTTACAGACTGATTTCGAATATTTTCAACATAAAGATAACTGAATACGTGTGGAAATTAGTCAAATCGAGCTGGATCAGGAATATAAAAAAAATCTGAGAAAATACATACCAAAACATAACTTTCCACGGTAGAGAAGTTCCACGTTTTGATTATTATTCAGTTTCAATATTCTATAGTTTCTATAGGGCTAGTGGAATCAGTCCAGACAAAAGCAGCTTGATCAGTTTCACATCTGAAAAGCAATATTTTGGTCAGCTCTAAATTCAAATTCTCGCAAATTCTATTTAATATTATTGAGATTCAATTCATATTCACCTATATCATCAGTAGATTCAATTTCTTCTATGGAAAATGGTTGTCGGCACTTCACCTAAATGTTCATAACAGATGCAGAGTGAAGTCGCTCAAAGTCTTTGTTGATCTGTAACAGCTAGATGATGATATGTCGATTATGATTACATACCTATTTCTAATGAGGTATTCAATTGTCAGTTTCTCATTTGTTTCGAGAGTCCCACACTGACACTGAACTTTTGAATATCTCTGCATGCATCAAGAAGTTACCCTTCTGGTACAGTTAGGTAGGTACTACTATTCTGACAACTAATATAATATATTCATTATGTCTTCTGAAAAATAACCAAGAATATAAATTATGATGAAACATTTCATGTGAAAAACATTATTTCTGCAATCGACATGAAACTGTATAATCACTCCTTATGCCATGATCAAATTCTCGTATCAAAGTTTGTCCTATCCTATAGGATGAAAAATTACATTTGATAGACCTACCCTATATGGAAAAATTAAGTTATAGACGTGTAGTTTCGGGGAAACTCATACTGGCCATCCTCACGCAAGTATAGGTCATGAAGAGAAGAGATTTATTTCATTCAAAGAAATGCATTTGTCATAATCTTGAACTGAAAGCACGATTTTTTTTTGCATTGACTTGCACTTTTTAACCTGCTAGAATTAAAGGTATGTAGGGAGACAAGTATTTGAAAGAAATCATCAACTTCTTTAACGAAAAAGGCTCGGGAATACTTTCCTACTTGATTTCAAAAATCACAAGTCCATCAAAATGCATGTAGGAAAATATAATGGATGAAACTGCTTAGCTACAATAAACGAATTTCAGCCAGTTATCTTGTGACACTTACCAAGGTAAAATGATCAAATCTTGATCTATCCTCCATGGGTTCAGCAATTCTTGAATATCCATGTTTCACGTTTCTACATTCACAACATTTTCACTACACTCACTTGTGACTGTCAGACTGACCCACCGTATTCAGGGTTTATACCGATGTGCTGATGTGGCTAATATGGATGTCTGGTCACGTGGTATATTCTAACGAAACCGCGACTGTGCGCCTAAACATGGTTGCCAATTCTTAATTTTTTCGTAATAAACGTGTATTCAAAAACTAGGTATGTACCTACTAGTAAGGTACCTATTGATTCTCATCAAGTTCTTGAAAATTGTGTTTGAAAAGACCATTCAAATAATCACATGCTTTCACATTCCATTAAAAAATTTGGGGATTGCAACTGCCAGTCGAAATGGGTTTGACATAAGGATGGAGTTAGTAAAGTTGCAATTACATCTTTTCAAAATCCAAAATCCTCTCCTCGGGGTTATTCATAAAATTAGGCACACAATAATTGAGATAATTAATTCATTTCAATTGGCTGCTTCACACTGTTTCAACTCATCATCTACTTAATATCTACTATAGGTTTGTGTGTACGGTTTATTACTAATGAAATATTTATGCCGTCCTGTCATATTCAGTAATATAAAAGAAAATTAGTGTGGCATCATCGCTTTCTGTCATCAGGTTGATCTTCATTCTTATTGATGAATGTATTATAATTTTTGATCAATAATATAAAGTATTGTATTCAGAATATTATTTCAATCCAAAGAAGTCATGTTGGCAGGTGAAGGAAATCGTATTGTTTTGTATCAAAGAAATGTATATTTATTATCTTAGACCAATTGAAGAGAGAATATCGAATGAAGTGTCACGTTCTTTCTATTCAAGAAATCAATTATATCTTGTTAAAGAAATTACATTCCTTTGATTTGAGAAAATGTATACTCATTCTCTTGGATCAAAAGAGGAGAAGCTATATTGCATCAAAATAATAGGTTTCTTCAATTAAAAAATCAATGAATTATTAACTCAAAGAAATACTATTTTTCATTCAAGAATATGCGAATTTATATTCTTAAAACAAAAAAATGAAGAATTGAATTATAACGTTTGATTTTTCAAATAAAAATATTTCGTATTGTACAATCAAAGAAATGGTATTTGTCATTCAAGAAATTGTATTTTCATATTCTTGAAACAAGAATAACTAATCATTAAATCATGAAATTTCGTTCTTTCAATTTGCACAATTGGTCATATCAACTAAAATAAATTATATCCATAATTTTATAATGACATTCTTGTTCTAAACAAATATTTGAATAATATGATCATCTCATTCTGATAATAATACTAATTTTGACTCAAACAAATATACTCAATCGAAAGTAGAGACTGTTTTGAATTTTCAAAGAAATACGTTTTCTCAATCTGAGAACTTTTTTTTTTGTGTGTACTCTTATGAATGATCTCACCCGCTGTCATCAACATCATCAGACATATATAGAAATAGTTTCAGTCACTGTTCCTAATTTTTATCAAAGTGAATACAGAAGTTATGTATTATTGACACATTGAAATTGATAGATAAAGAATTCTCAGTATAATTCGAAACGAGACAGAAATTTCAATAAATGATATGAATTTAATTTGAGAACGCTTTCATATTGACAGTGAGTACCAACTAATATACCTAATTATTTCTATCAATTCAGGCGAACGTGTGATATTCTTCATTTCAACACGTGTGCTTTTTTCTTTCAAATAACAACACCATGATGATATGAGCTACTTTCCAAATAACAAAACAGCTTTCTGACGTTTTCATACGAGGTCGTAGGAAAAAAGGAATAAACTAGTAGAACATAGTGAAATATAAGGATTTGTGTGTGATAATTTGAAATTAATTTGCTGTACTATGTACTATGATCGAGGCTGTCATGAGTGTCATGAAGATCTAATAACATAATGAGTCAACGATCACCATCATAAAGGGAAGTTTAGAAAAAAGCTAAACTTCGCAATCGGACTGTACTATTGACCATACTCAATAGCTATTGGTGGCAGCTTCTAAGCGTTCTAGGTACTAATCTGTCATAAATGTCGACTGTCATCAATGTCAACTGTCATTTAATTTGATCGTTTCCATATCCTAGTTTCATACAAATTTATTATGAATATGAAATAACTATATAAACATGTATATGAACAGAAAAATAATAATGACTTGATAGGCTTATCTGAACTCATTCACAACTGACATTTATGACTATTGACGTTGATGACAGATTCTTGCCAACTTGAGAATGATAAAAATGCTGCTACTGAAAGCTGTTGAACATTATCAATTTTCGGAGGAAACATTCGTGTGGGATATAAATCCTGTCGATTGCAAACTATTTCTCGTAACCAAGTGTAAATAGCACTTACGCTATATGGTAATATCCACTGGCATTCTTTGAAACAAGTTGTACAACTTCGTCGTCTTGGTTCAACTTGATATTCAATATCGGTTTCGCCAAGTTTATGTCAGTCTTTTCTATCTCGAACACCTCTCCGTTTATATCGATCACAAATTTTCCATTAGTTTGCGAAACCTTCAGTTGGTACTTCTCGTCGTTCAGCTCTATGTAAAGCTGCCACTCGTCGAGGTTCTTCCCGTAGATTTTGTGCTTCGGAGCATTCAGGAATTGTGTGCTACGGTGTTCGTTCGTAGCAAATATAGCGGATCCCATAGCGAGAAGTTTTTGAGTTTCATGGGGTTTCAGTTGGAGACCTACGGAGAAAGGAAATCAAACACTATTTCAGAAACTAAACATTCTACAACTTCGAATCTCGTTGAAACAAAGCTCTTTTCGATCCACTGTGTTGGGATGAAAAATATAGCTTTTCCAAACTACTCCCGATTGAACTAATTGACCGCACACCATACTTTCAAAATTCGAAACAACAGCGATCGTGTTTTTTTTTTGCAGATGGTTATATACATTTATCTAACTTGTTTATAATATAGATTTTTCAGAATTCATGTACCTTCAACAGTACTTTTGTGATGAGAAATCATGAGATTGTACTGAAATACAGTAAAAGATCAAACTGATGATGTGAACTATCCAAATGCAAGAAAGAATAAAATCTTCTTGCGAAAAACCTAACAATGAAAATAGTACCTATACTGGTGAAAATAGAAGATCAGCAGTTGAATTACGTATGTTAGGAGTTCAATGATCTTTTTTATTCAAGGAGAGATACATTTGTTGTCTCTTATATTGGTGTACGAACAATGAAAGAATAAATAAATATAGTATCAAATGGTCAGTCTTTATAGTAGGAAATGGTTTTTTCAATTGAGAAAAGTAACTTCAATAATATAAAACACTAGTTCAACCACTTCTGAATTTGTATTTCATGTATCAAATACATATCTGCCATTAATTCATCAGTACAATCTATATCTATGAAATAAGGTAGTGATAGTAACAACAAATGATAACAATTTACATTAATGACAAGGTTAATGAAATCGCGTGTTAGACATTCTGAATAGTTAGAAGTATTTTCTTTTTTTGACATATCTACTCGCATATTTGGGATTGTATTATTTATCGGCAATGGGCCAGGAAATCGTGCATTAAATTTAGGAAAAAAAATTACATGACCATTCTAATTTTTGACTAAATTGAATTATACTCAAACCACACCCCTAGAGACTTGTTAGGCTTCAGAATTTCAAAGAATACAGACACTAGTGAGCAATTAATGCTTTGAAAGTTTTGGGCATTCGTATGGAGATAATATTTTCTTTTTCTTGAGACGCCCTATTACCTCTTGGAGTGCATTCCACATATTATGAAAAACCCTGCACATACAAATATTACTCTAAAATTTTTGGATCCGTAAACTCAACAACTAACTGTATGTGAAGAAAAGTTTCGGACTTCCATTGTCTAAAGGTATGAAGATTTGAATCCTGAGAAAAGGAAAGATGAGTTATGCTGAAAAAACGAAATAAGTGATGAATAAAAAATTAACTATTTTATCGAATCAAGAAGATTCGAGTATCAATGAATCAGGTTAGTATTAGTGTTAGTATATATGAAGTCGAAAAATGTAGATTTAAATGGGAGTTTAACTAGTCGATGAGCCTGAAAATTAGAAAAAATTGAATTAGAAATCAATAGCCTGAAAAAGAAAGGTTGAATTGGAAATCAATAGCCTGAAAAAAGAAAAGTTGAATAGCCTGAAAAAAGAAAGAAAAGTTGAATTAAAAATTAAAATAAAATGAATGAATAAATAATTAAAATTATGAGAAAGATTCAAATCGAGTTTGTCACGACGTTTCGATTGTGTGTATCTACAATCGTCTTCAGGTGAGAACTAACAAAGTCCTGGGATACGGGGGTATTTATAGGACAGCTATGGCGGGATTTTTTCGGTTCAGTGAGCCGTAACCGGTTGATTCGGCTAATCAGCGGTTTCCATGTGTTGCGGATCTCGACGCTTGGTTGACTGAAAGCGTTATTATTCATTATGTATGCTGCTTCCTTGAATTTCCTCCTGAACCAGTGTTCTTCTCTATGGATGATTTCTGCCTCAGACCATTTGATGTTATGTTGGTGGGTCCACACATGTTCTGCGATTCCTGACTTGGTGGTTTCTCCTCGTTGGGTGTTTTTCTTGTGTTCGCCGATTCTGGTTTCCAGTGGTCTCTTGGTTTCTCCGATGTATGATTTGCCACATTCGCATGATACTCGATAAACACAATTCTTGGAGTCACTGTTTTTGTTCGTTGGTCTGGTTTTGGTGAGTTGGCTGCGGATGGTGTTTCCAGATTTGAAGCAGGTCTTGATCTTGTATTTGGATCCAATCTTCTTGATTCTCTCTGACAATCCTTTGATGTAGGGAAGGCACAATGTTGGTTGTTGCGGTTCTTCTTCTTTTTGGATTATCCTCTGTTTCCTGCTCTTCAACGTCTGTTCCACCAATTTCCTTGAATAGCCGTTCTGGTAGAGGTCTCTCTTGATGTGGTCCAGTTCGGAAGTTAGGCTTTCCTCGTTGTTGCAGAGGCTGAAGGCACGATCAATCAGAGTTTTCACTATGCCCCTTTTCGTAGCTCCGTGATGGTTGGATCCATTGTTGAGATATTGTCCTGTGTGAGTTGGTTTCCTGTAAACAGAAGTTTGCCATTTGTTGTCTGTTCTCTTCACTTTCACGTCCAGGAAAGGCAATTCGTTTTGGGATTCTCTCTCGATGGTGAATTTGATGGAAGGTCTCACGTTGTTGAGGTGTTGTAGGAAGGTGTCCAGTTCGTCGTCTCCGTGGTTCCACACTATGAATGTGTCGTCGACGTATCTCAACCAGATTCGCGGCTTTTTATGTGCTTGGTCGATGGCGAATGTTTCGAACCATTCCATATATATATTCGCTATTACCGGCGAGAGCGGTGATCCCATTGGTAGTCCTTCATCTTGAGTGAAGAAAGAGTCCTTAATCTGGAAGTAGCAGTTCCGAAGACAGCATTCTAGGAGATCCATCCAACCATCACGGAGCTACGAAAAGGGGCATAGTGAAAACTCTGATTGATCGTGCCTTCAGCCTCTGCAACAACGAGGAAAGCCTAACTTCCGAACTGGACCACATCAAGAGAGACCTCTACCAGAACGGCTATTCAAGGAAATTGGTGGAACAGACGTTGAAGAGCAGGAAACAGAGGATAATCCAAAAAGTAGAAGAACCGCAACAACCAACATTGTGCCTTCCCTACATCAAAGGATTGTCAGAGAGAATCAAGAAGATTGGATCCAAATACAAGATCAAGACCTGCTTCAAATCTGGAAACACCATCCGCAGCCAACTCACCAAAACCAGACCAACGAACAAAAACAGTGACTCCAAGAATTGTGTTTATCGAGTACCATGCGAATGTGGCAAATCATACATCGGAGAAACCAAGAGACCACTGGAAACCAGAATCGGCGAACACAAGAAAAACACCCAACGAGGAGAAACCACCAAGTCAGGAATCGCAGAACATGTGTGGACCCACCAACATAACATCAAATGGTCTGAGGCAGAAATCATCCATAGAGAAGAATAATGAATAATAACGCTTTCAGTCAACCAAGCGTCGAGATCCGCAACACATGGAAACCGCTGATTAGCCGAATCAACCGGTTACGGCTCACTGAACCGAAAAAATCCCGCCATAGCTGACCTATAAATACCCCCGTATCCCAGGACTTTGTTAGTTCTCACCTGAAGACGATTGTAGATACACACAATCGAAACGTCGTGACAAACTCGATTTGAATCTTTCTCATAATTTTAATTATTTATTCATTCATTTTATTTTAATTTTTAATTCAACTTTTCTTTCTTTTTTCAGGCTATTCAACTTTTCTTTTTTCAGGCTATTGATTTCCAATTCAACCTTTCTTTTTCAGGCTATTGATTTCTAATTCAATTTTTTCTAATTTTCAGGCTCATCGACTAGTTAAACTCCCATTTAAATCTACATTTTTCGACTTCATATATACTAACACTAATACTAACCTGATTCATTGATACTCGAATCTTCTTGATTCGATAAAATAGTTAATTTTTTATTCATCACTTATTTCGTTTTTTCAGCATAACTCATCTTTCCTTTTCTCAGGATTCAAATCTTCATACCTTTAGACAATGGAAGTCCGAAACTTTTCTTCACAACTCGAGACATTGTCAGCCACCTTCAAACAAAAAAAACTAACTGTATATGAGTAGGTACCTTCATTATTGAAAACTGATGAACTTTGGGTTGTGGACCATGAATCAATCTATTTAGTTCGACCTACCTTTGAAACCATTTGGATAAATCTCAGGCAAGTAATTCGTACTGATATCTCCGCTGTTGAACCTCTTCTCAGTAAAAATATCTCTGAGGAGAGGGATATTATGGGTCACTCCTCGTATCACATACGAATCCAGAGCTTGGATGCTCCGTTCTATCGCTTCTTTCCTATCTTTACCACAGCACACCAATTTGCAGATCATTGGATCGTAGTATACGCTGATTTCACTACCTTCTTGGATACCGCTATCGCATCTGACTCCAGGTAGATGGTTGGGTTCAATGTATTTGTAGAGCCTACCTGAAAATTCATCGTCGACTCTCAACTCATGTTTTCAAGAACCACTACGCCTTGTTATATTCGACAATTTAGTAGAGAAAAGAAAAATCTCAATCAGTTCAGGCAAAGAAAGTAACTGTAATTCGAGCAGAAATTGTTGTTTATGAGGTGAAAATTCAAACAAAAGGATCACATTTTACAGTCCTGAAAGAGTTGCGTCGTTTTCTGAGGTAACCAAATTTTTTCTTGCTTCGATATTTGAAACGAGAATATATCATAGTTTATCTTTTGTATGTCGTGAAATTACGAGAGAAATAATAATAACCAATCTTGATTCTATTATTGTCAGTTAGCGCCATTCATTTGACATGTTTAGGGTTCTAACGGATCAAGTTAGATTGAAAGGGTTATATAGCCGACAAGCACCTCGACCTATCAGATATTTTGTGCATAACCCTTAATTTATTCGAGGCCCGGGATCATGAGACCTCGCATCAGTTTCCTGAGAGCTAGCTTCCTGACATCAGATGGCTTCAAGAAGGCTTCTTCCAGGAACTAGAGCCTCTTGTAGAAAAGCGCTAGGCATTCGCCAAGCAAACGTTCTGCTGTTTCAGCGAAGTTCTCGCAGTAGCAGCAACTATCACTCTCTGTTTTACCCATCTTTTTGAGGTGATACCTCAGAGGGCAGTGTCTAGTAAGAAGTCTCGTCAATAGCTTCAAGTCGTTCTTACCCATCTTGAGAATCTAATTAGCTTTTCTAGCCGTATTTTGCTTACTTCGTCCTGGCAGTTTATTCCAGTGAGATTTCATTTAATCAGTGACGAAAGTCTTCTTTCAAGTGGGCTTGGGGTGTTTGCCCCTTCTCTGACGAGACAGTCTGCTTCCTTGTTGTCTTTAACTCCCTTGTGACCTGGAAACCGCTTCAAAGTGAACTGATTGTTTGCTACCAGTTATCTCAGGGATTGTTTTCAGCTTCAAGCCTGCTTAGACTCACAAGAGTATGACTTTATAGCTTGGTTACATGATGGAAATAGATATCTGCCCTTCGGGTACTTCTTTGAAAGGAACTCCTGGGGACATATACATGGCATGTACTTCTTCTTGAAAGATGGTCAGTGTGTTACCAAGGGGTTTTGAGAGTCTTGTAATGCATAGAAAAAACTACTGGGATATGACAAAACTTCATTTTACAATCCACAAGGATATAATTTAAGACCAACTCAATTTCTGCTACATATCAATGATCTGTTGCATTTAACCGTGGTGGAAGAAAAATGGTGAATAAACTCCTATAATGCAAAGCCATATAAATTATTGCATCCAAATCACTTTACCTGGCCTTTTCAATTATGCCTTCCAATGAATTTGTATCTATAGAGGGCTCTTAAAATAGACGCACGTCGATGTCAATGTCAATTGCGTTGTTTTATTTTTAGACAATTTTATATCCAATTTGAAATTGATTCTGCTTGAACGCGAATGATGGTACACTCCATACATTCAATGTCGAACATTACAAATCTTCCAGAAATGTGTTGATATCATGTGAACCGCTGTATTTAGGTATGAGGTAACTGAAAACAGTTCGGAAGGAAAACAGATATTTGAAACATAAATGAATGATTAAAATAAACTGTATCAATTTGAAATTGATGAAAGGTGAATGTAATATCAAGAACACACTTTTGGTTACAATACGAAAGAAAGAGTTGAACAAAATGAGAAAACTCAATGTCTTCACCAATCAAACAAAAAACATCTAGGGAGTTTAAAAAAGGTAGACAACGAGCATATGAAAACATATACTTTCCTGGATAATGGCACGAAGGACATTGGATAAATTGAGATACCCTGATATTTCCAGTTGAAGATTTGTTTCAAATCGATCTCTGTCAACGTTGTACCTATCTAGAGACCTTGACGAAACGTACGATGAGTTGGCGTACTATAAAGCAATCAATTTCGAATATTTTCAGAACAATATCGATTTGATATGTATTTGAAAATAGCTAGTTATGTAACAAGTTGCGAAAAGAGTGCTTTATTCATGTAACATTTTGAGAAGTGGGCAGACTATCTGTTTCTGAGGTATATGCTTTGTTCAATGTCAAGGTTTTGTCCATTTCAAGCAGTATTGCCAGTACTAGAAATTTATTCATTCAGACTACAAGTTCTTATATCGCTTTTAGAGAAGAGAAACTGGATGCTTATAGTATTTACTTAAATAATCTTATACTTATTGTACCTTTGAAATTTTTCGTGAATATATTGCTTTCAATTTTTGATTTCAATCTTTAGGCATTACAGTGCCTGAAAAATAGATGGTTATTCCGAAATTCCAATGAAAATCTGAATTGGTCATTCTCGAAACACTTCCACAAAAACATTTTTCTACAAATGGTTAACAAATTAGCCTTTGACGCTTTCAACTTTCAACACAAACTTGACGTTTTTCGAGGAATGTCATCAAGTGACAGCATTGCCGCTCGTGCGCGGAAATAATGTCATTAAGTGATAGCATTGCCGCTCATGCGCAGAAATAATGTCAATTTCATTAAGTGACAGCATATTTGTCCTCGTATCCATCATCATTGTTTAAAACGAATTCATCATTCTTTTGCATGATGGAAAATAATAGTGACTGCATTATCTAAACACACCTCCTAATAGAGAAGAAAGAGCAAACACTGTAAATTTGAACCTCCTACCAGAGAAATCGAGGAAAAGTATGAATTATGATATTATAGATTAATGAAATGGTGCCATGAAATGCTGGAATGCTGAAGATATCAAAGTAAATATCCTAACTTGTCGTATTTCTCAAAAAAAAAAACAGTCTGTTGAATGTGAAGCAAAAATAAGTTTGACAATAACTTTTTGGTTCATAACGTATTATAACATTTTCAAGTAGCCTCAATAGCCAATGGGTGCGATCCCTGGGCAGAACAATTCTTCTTTAAGTCATTTTCACTACTTTTCTGTTAGATGTATGAATTATTTGAGTGATTTTCAATATAATAGTGAATAATAAATGAAATTAATGATTTAGATATTATGAAATGTAAGTCAATCGAATGAAGTATTGAGTTATCTTGTTTAGCAACTCTGTTGCACAAAAAATATTGTGTGTATTTTGAGCGCAAAGTGTCTTGCCGCTTTCAAAATATTATCTGAGAATTTTTTTCTAGCGGTAATCTATCACTTTGCGCTCTAAGGGTATGGTCCGTAAGCTAACCAGGTTAACCATCACTCAACCACTCCGGTTAGAGATCGGTTGCCTGAAAACTGGTTTCATTACGGACCACACGGACAACAGAGACAACACGGATTGACACAAGGACTCCTAGATTTGCCCGCCAGTTTGTTTGAATATTCAAAAAAATTACGTTTTCACACTTTTCATCATTGTATAAGTATAATGGAAAAAATAAGTAATTTTGTGTTGAATCAGATTCTCCTTATTAGCAGTAGTAGTGAAAGTGAAGATGAAAATATCAGGGGACCTTTGGGCGAGGAACAAATTCAAATTTCTGAGGAACGAATCAAAATTAATTTTATTTTCCATAGTTCTCAGACCAAGAATAAGGACTTTTGTAGTGGATGTGATAGACGAGTATTCGGATAAGGAATTTCATATCGGATGTACTGAGGTGGTAGCAGCTGATGGGACATCATTCTGAGCCGACTGTTGGAATATTCCTTTTGAGATATTACTCGTACAATCGAAAGTGATTTCATCAAATTTATGGAAGCATGCATTCATGATCAATGCTTTATTGATATCTGCTTCTAATATTGTGTTCAAGGGTGTTCAAGTCGAGGTACCTATTTCCAGGCGACAATGGAAACAGGTACATAATGCAGTCAAATTGATATCCTATGAAATGAAAACTATATATATACAATAAACTGATGAAATTATTTTTCTATCTATAGATTACCTCCATTACAACTCAATTGTTGAAAAGTGCTCAACGAACTTTTTTCGAATATTATGCGCTAGGCGGTGTGCTGTCAGTTGTATAATAACTTGACAATATAATAACCGGAATAACCGACCTCCCAAGAACGGTTTCTCTGGTTGTATATTCTGACCACTTTTTTCAGGAACCGTGTCCCGTAAGTCACGGTAAGTTCAACCCTTCGGTTTTTTCAGAGTTTACGGACCGGTTAACCATAACATTGGTTACGTTCGGTAAGCTTACCATACCCTAAATACACAAATAGCTATTTTCTAGGACAACAACAAATAACTTACCTATACTTGGCAATCCGAAACTCTTGAAAGGATCCTCAGCATACACCCTGCTCTCTATCGCCCAACCGTTGATTTTCACATCACCCTGTGCTATGTTCAGTTTGTGTCCCTTGGCCACCCTGATCATCTGCTGCACGAGGTCCACCCCAGTGATGCATTCGGTGATGGGGTGTTCGACTTGCAGTCTGGTGTTCATCTCCAGGAAGTAGAAGTTTCGGTTAGAGTCCACCAGGAATTCCACGGTTCCCGCAGAGGAGTATCCCAGTTTCTTGCAGAGGGATACCGCTTGCTCGCCCATGGCTTTGCGTGTGGCTTCATCTAGGAAAACGCTGTGGATTCATGGAAAATATTATTGAATGATGAGGGAATTGTTTCGGATTATTTCATTCATGCTAAAATACACGTTTTTGATTGGTTGAAATGATTGTGTTGATAAGCAATAACACCATGTTTTCGATTTTGTATTTCGGCTCCTGATTGGCTATTGGATACCTACATGCTGTGTTTTCGTTTCTGTATTTCGCTTTCTGATTTGTAGGCAGTAGGGTAGTTTCATTAAACAACGACTTACTATAGTTGCAATCTGTCATATTATTTTCCGATTCCCTGGTAAATAAATGAATGCCACTACACCAAATTTTCGTCTGTACCATGATAAACACACACTATCAATTTGTATCCACTTCATTTTCCACAAATTTTAGACAATTTCAGCATTAAATCTAATGTAACCTCCTAACCACACAAATTGTGACAACAATCATAATGAATTTAGGTCAGTAGTACCTAGTGCTTAGGTTATCTTGCCTACATCATACAATGGCATAAATGTATTGTTGGTTGCATAACGAATCTTGTTGTGTCGAACTACAATGCATAATCGAAATAACTAATTCCATAAACTGTACGTTTAAAATATACCTTCTCCTTATGAAGGTACCCATCCAAGTTACTAGAACCACTGCCCAACTCCGATTATGTAACAGTTTAGCGATACAATTTACTTATCGTGGATTACTTTACCGCATCAACCCGGGAGAAATCTGCTCAGTTTGTAACAAGAATGAGTTTGAAACTATCCATCATATTTTATTTGATTGTCCTATATATACCTCAATGCGACCCCGTAACGTTCCCTGCTTGGAGAATATTAATAATTTGTTTGGCACGCTCAATAATATTACGCCCACTGAAGCAAAATCAATAGCGACACATATCTGGAATATTTTGAAAATCTGATCATTCATTATTAATGAGTAGGTAATTTTCATTAGGCACTGGGTTCTCTTTCATCCTCTTTCATTTATATATTTTTGGTCTGTATGTTAATTCGTAACGGGTCTCTTTTTCATTTTTTTTTATTACATCAATGTTATTTGGTCTGTTGCATATTTTTAGAGAAATTATATAAATATAACTGGTAAAATACATGTGTAGGTGGTGGAATATTTATACTTAACTAGAGATATGGTTAATGTTTTTTTTCTTATTTTTATAGCTGCTTATGTTATCATTTGGTTCAGACTTTTTTCTCTCTCTCTGTTTCTATCTTATATCATAATACTCACTTCACTTAATAGCCGAATTCCTTGTTTATGAAACTGTATGGTTTGCTTAAACAATAAATGAATTGATTGATTGATTGATTGATTGATTGATTGTACGTTTAAAATAGGAAATCATCAAAATGGCTTTGATTTTATTCATGAAATAATCTGAACAAATACAACTTGTGTTATTGATGATTATCGAAAATTCCTTCTCTTTTTCGAAACAAATCATGTTGCTTTGGGAAACCACACTCGCGCTGTGCGCTCGTGTAGTTTCCAAGCAACATGAATTGTTTCTCTAAATCGATGGAATTTTTGTTTCGATAATCATCAATGCACTTGTTGTATTACATGCGAAAATTATTGATGGCTACATGGCTTGGGAAAATGTTTATTTCCGGTGGGGAGAATCACATTACCCCATAAATATATAGTTATCAGGTTTCACATGCATAGAAATGCCGTATTTCGAATCACCATATACAGGGTGCCCGTTTTTCGAGCTCAATCATGGGTATCTCTGTTATTATAGGAGTTACGAGGTCGGTTAAATCAGGGCAAAGTTGCGCATTTTTATGCTAAACAATTATCTGGAATGAAATTTGAGGTATCATTTTTAGTTTCTGAGTTATTGGAAAAAAACGGAAATTTGTAGCTTTTGTTTTCATTTTTTCAAGCGAAAACCAAGAGAACTAGAAGTTCTTAATTGGGATGTTCTTCAGGGACTTTTTCACAAGGAATCTAAATCTGTCATCGTATGTTCCAAGGCATTCTTGATATCAGAGATACAACATTCAACTGGTTTTTCTCATGGTCTCCATATTGGATTTTTGCATTCTTGAAAATTCTGTCTTTTTCTGATTACTATGACGTATCACTCAATATGTTCGAATCTTACCTGCTGGTCAAAAATTGGGCAAAAAATCGTTTATACGAAGAGTGCTTTAGAAACAATGCCAAAAATTTTGTTTAGCAAACTAACTTCTGATAGTTCAATTGAACTTGGAAGCTTACTTGCAAGCTTATTTTGAATTAGGAACGACATTTGAGGTTTTAAAAGTTTTTTCTTCGCAAAACAAAACGGTCATAAAAGATGCTCGAATATTCCACAATTCACTTCTGAACACAATTTTATTCTTCATCCCGAGTTCCGAATAGCTCAATCGATGGGTACCTACAATTCCAAAAATCAGATATTGAAAGAAAGAGTACTGGATTATTATTTATGGAAAATGAAGAAAGATGTCTTAAAGTTGTACCCATCGATGATATTGCTGAGCTGGAAAGAAGAACGAGTGAAATTGTGTCTAGAAGAGAATGGTGGAATATTCGATAACTTTGTGACGTATTTAAAAATTTTTTTTTCGTTTTGCGGAGAAAAAATGTAATAGCTTTCCTGATCGTTCATATTTTTAAAACTTCGTTTTTAAGAAGGTAAGGTTGACCGAAATGTGAACGTTCCACAAAATTACTGGCGTTATTTTCAAAGCACTCTTCGTAAAAACGTTTTTTTTTCTCAGTTTTGATCAGCATGTGAGATTCATACATATCATGTGTTACATCATTGTATTCAGAAAGTGACCTATCACCTACCAAGTTTATTAAGCTCCTGTAGTAGCCAGAGTCAAAGAAAGTATTCGAAAGTGTTCGAAAGTGTTCGAAAGTGTTCGAAAGTGTTTAACCGCCAACTTAGATGCAAAGTAACTCTCGTGAGTCTAGGACTTGTATGAGTTAGGAAGACGGGACCTTAGCTTTTTAAGTGTCACTCGAAACAGAAGTCTCCTACATAAGATAATGGCAAACTTATTGATCTGAATATACCAGAAAGTTATACAAAAATATAACACGAGGAAACTTTCAATTTCAAGAAGTACCAATATTATTAATTTCCATTCAGCTACTCACCTTGGCGCCTCCTCTATCACTTTCTGATTCCTTCTTTGTATACTGCACTCTCTTTCATTGAGGTATATCACATTTCCATGTTTATCTCCTAATACTTGGATTTCTATATGTCTTGGATTATCTATAAATTTTTCTACTAACATTCTGCCATCACCAAAACTCGATTGGGCTTCTTGAGTTGAGAGTTTGAACCCTTCTCTGAAACAAATTGATGATACATGTCCATATTTTTCGATTCACACATAATTTCAGGATAAGAAAAAACTGAAAATGTATATTGTGAGCAAAATTTGAGTTGAGCTCTTGTTGATATCACTAAAATTCATAGCATAAAGTTTGCACCTGAATCTGGTGATCTCACCTACTTACTAGCAAAATAACTCAAATTATTCAAGTGTTAATATGTTACTAAACATATAACGACTTCAGATTTTGATAAGTAATTTCTTGAATGATATAATCTTGAGGATCGTTAGCAGAATCAAAGTATAAAGACGGATAATAACTTCAGAAAGATATTTCTAGAAAAAATATCGAATCAATAGAAAATTTGAACTCTGGGGAAGAAAAATCATTTTAACTCGAACAGTTGATAAAATGATGATGAAATAGATGTAATGAGCGTTGAAGCTGAGAAAATAGTTTTTCCCCACAGTATTTGAGGTATAATTTCAACTTGTTCTTTGTTAATCGAAATTGGATAATCAATGACGACGATGGAAGTGTTTTTTGTCAGTACACTTGTGAAAAACATGACATGTAGACAATGGAGGAAAAATCTAAATTTTTAACAACGACCTGTATAGATGCCTCAGTGGGGTGAATCACTGGACTTAAATATTGTTTGATATCTCACCTAGCATCGTGATCATTCCTTGCTATTCTCATTCCTTTACCCCCACCTCCCGCTGAAGCTTTGATCATCACTGGATAACCAATGTTTCTGGAAATTTCGACACAGTGGTCTGCGTTTTTCACTATGCCATCGAATCCAGGAATGGTGTTCACTCCTGCCGCCATTGCTAATCTCTTGGATTCTAGTTTGTCCCCCATGCCTGTAATACATCGAGCTGAAGGACCAATGAAGGACACGTTTTCCTTCTCCTAGAAAGAGACAGATTGATGTAGACGTTAAACATTTTTTTTGGGTTCATTGGCGTTGTAGGGATTTGGATTTAGATGCATCAACATCTCGCATAAGTCGATGATGAAATACACTCAATACTCACTAGCATTTCTACGAAATCAGCATTTTCAGAGAGAAATCCATATCCCGGATGAACTGCTTCAGATTCAGTTTGCTTGATGGCATCCATTATCTTCCCTTTATCCAAATATGATTCTGAAGCTGGAGACTCTCCTATGAAAACTCCTTCATCAGCCATCTTCACATGCAACTGAAAAATATGGATGAGTATTATGTAGGTAGGAACATGTACCTACTACATTTATCATAACAGTGTAAAAAATCTCATGATTCGTCATCAGTGATAGTTTTAATCAAACTATTCATCATCGTGATGCCTTCAACTTCCAATATCTCTCCAGTCAAAAGATGAAAAAATACTTGAGTCACAACAGGACTATTTGTACATCGCCATATATGAAATATATACGTTCGTTGAACTTTTCTTGTACTCTTGAAACAGTGTATCGATGGAAGGTTTCTGTGATTCCAGCAATGGAAATTGACTACTTACCGATTGAGAATCAGCTACTGAGTACACGGCGACAGTCTTGATACCCATTCGCTTAGCAGTCTTTATCACCCTACATGCTATTTCTCCTCTATTAGCGATGAGGACTTTGCTAAAAGTCGGCTCTCTTGGATCTACTGGATCAACAGTATATAAGCTTCTAGTTTGTGAGAATACATTCGGAAAAATAGATGCAGCATTACGTATCTGAAAATTATCATTAGGTACCATAAGTGAGAAATTCAAATATTCATTTGGAAGACAACGAACTGAGCGGAAATATTCCTAGAAGTTACCATCAGGATCAAGAAATGGATAGAAAATGTTGATAACTTAAATTGAAATGAATTAACTGCGAAAGATCGTCATGATTGCTGGATGATTGGTTTTTAACAATTACGATCTTGAAAATGAAATAAAAAGAGGACGAGCAGAAAACAACTACTTAACTAGCTATGAATTTTTCAAATGTATACCCAGTGCAATCAGGGGTTCTTCATATATACATGGTTCAAGTCCATTTGATTCTTTCTCACTTAACAAATCTCCATCAGATATTGTTCAGGACTGTGTAATCTGAGGGGTTTGATAGTAATTTTAAACTATCGAATCTTGAAATCTATTGAAGAATCAATATATTTGTTCTAAGAATCTTCATCGATTTTTACATAAAAAGCTCCTCGAAACAGCCACATACATATCATATTTTTCACGAAGCTACTTCTTGGGATATTTAGGTTTGGTTTGATTTGCCATTTTTTCTTGTTTTAATGAAATTCCACCTCGAACAACATATACGTCCATTTGTTGAAGAAAATTATTTATTTCTTCACAGTTTCGTGAACTGAATGCTTTTTGATGAGTTTATACAAGCTTCTAATGGATGGTTACTATGAACTTGAAGGTTTTGGAAAATATTCCCGTAGAATCCATGTCTAAGCCGACATGTATGCCAGTAAGGTACGAATTCAAAATGCAGTTTGAAGTCATAAACAACCACCAAATTTGCACAGAGAACGGACCTCAACTGGGATTCATCAGTGTGGTATACTGATGGATCCAAGATATATTCTATGAGATAGCCAAGCAGCACTGAAAGCTCTGAAGTCATGCACTTGTGAGTCTAAGCTGACTTGGGACTGTAAACAATCCCTGATACAACTGGCAGCGAACAACCAGGTCACTTTGATGTGGGTGCCAGGTCATAAGGGAAGGCAACGAGGAAGAAGACTGCCTTGCCAAAGAAGAGGCAAATACACAATTTCTCGGCCCAGAACCCTTCTGTGGACTCGCCAAGGCCCACTTGAGAGAAGAGTTCCGACGCTGGGAAGCAGATGAAATTAAATCTCACTGGAATAAGGTGCCAGGACGAAGACAAGCGAGAAGGCTAGTGAGCCTTTCGCTAAGGAAAGCTGAACAGCTTCTCGAGTTGGACAAAAAAGACTTGCAACTGGTAATGGGACTCCTCACTGGACACTGCCCTATGAGGTATCACCTCAAAAAGATCAGAGAATGATAGTTGCCGCTACTTCGTTGAAATTGCAGAACATTTGCTTTGTGATTGCCCAGCGCTCGTCTGCAAGAGGCTCAAGTTCCTGGAAGTGGCCTTCATAAAGCCCTCCGATGTCAGGAACCTAGCTACCAGGAAGCTGATGAACTCTGCACGAAGTCTCGGAATCCCAGGCCTCGAATATATTAAGGGTTATGCACGAGATATCTGATTGTTCGAGGTGCTTGAGAGGCTGCATAACCTTAACGACCCCCCACAATCTACTATGAACAAAGTTTAACCACACAACAAAACTTTTTGTTTTGCTTTGGGGTTTGGTAAAACCGATGTCTTCATAGTAATTATCGCGCCAAAGATTTCGTCATTTATGTATAAACTGTTGTCAATGTGAACAACTTGTCTCGAAATAATCGACAAATTAGCTATCACCGAGGCTTTATGATAACATGCAGTGTAATCAAAGTGAAGTTATCAATGCGTGTCAGTGCTTGCATAATAATTAGTAATTGTGTTATTCTCATTTCTGTAAATAGTGAATTAAAGCGAACCACCTGACATGCTTCAAGTTTTCTTTGAGTGCCATAGGAAATAGTTACAATGTGGCACGATTTTAGTACCTACATGATGCGATCTCATCATCTGTTCGTAAAATTGCCCATAATCAGAATACATTGAAATACACGACCAAGTAACAATTTATGCCAAATATTTCTCGAAAAGTGCAAGCATTGTTAAAAAATTAATCAGATAATTCATAAGTGCAATCAGCTGAATGTATAGAGTGGACCTAATTAGATGCGTTATCATGTAAATAAGAAATACAGTATTGTGGAAAAGTTGCGTATTCCTGTGCTGCCGTTTCAACAACGAAATTTTGTGAAATAGTGTTGATACATTCGGCAATAGTATATTATACACCTAGGGACTAAAGTGGTACTTTAAATCCACAGACAAAAAGTTTACTGCTTAATTTTTTTTTCCAAATGAAAATTTATGGTGTGATTGGTGTGAATCGTTGTCTAGACTGCGACTGGGTATAACTCGATGTTCTGCATCGCATCAGCGAGGAAACTAGTAACTTTCTACTCGTTATCTACCAGTCATTAAAACTGTGTTTGATATCATGATCTTGATAAGACGTGAAATGTCTTTCTTCCTATTTTTGTTGATCTTTCTATTTCACGGCTTTTTGCGAGCATATTGTTTTGTATCAATTATTTTAAAAGAAGTTGAATATCCTTTTGATTTCGATTAATTTTCAGGAAAATTCAAATTGATACCATTGATTGAAGTGATTTACAATTATTTTCCTTAAATCGAAGAAGAGTTACTCGCCGAATTTGATTACCTCCGACTTCCTCAGAGATTGGTGAATTGAGATATATATGATAAAGGATTTTTTAAGGTGCTTTTGCTGTGGATTATTTTGAAATATTCATCGATATAAAAGGAATTTCATATCGTATACAATCTTGGATTGACATGCGCAAGAATCATATCAAAAGGTTCAATAATAATCTACCCTGGTAAGAAACCTAATAGGTACCCTACGATTACTGGGTGTTCAGCTACATGAGATCTTGTATGGTGAATAGGTATTATCCGCTATTAGCTGACATAAATGAAAAAATATTTCGATTATCTATGTGTACATCGAAGGAAACAGAATAAATATATGAACAATTCTATACACTTATGTCAAATTCATACGATATCACACGTTTCTACTGATAAGATATTTATAACTCACATTCGGTATATTGTGAGAGAAGCACCGTTCAAGGAACATTTTTGGAACATTCACCCCCATCTTCAACTTTTGTTAGAATAACCCTCACAAATATTTGCACAGTACACTAACACAACCACAACACTACTGAAAACATTTCATGTGTGCTCCTCTGAAGACAGCTAGTCACATAATGAGTGTAACAAATTTAAAAATAATGATCAAAAACTTATTATGTCGTAATGATATTATCTACTCCGCATACTTTCGTCATCATTATGTTAGAATAACAAAATGTGAAAATCTGTATGTTGCTACCGAACGATAGATCTAGATGGATCAAATACTGAAACTGAGTTTGGTTCGTTGGAACTTGAAGATAACCTGCTAAAACCAGGTTAAGGCCACATGGGTTCATTCCAAAGTTGATTCTACAAAGCAACAGGTAGATATTCCAAACAACATTGCCCCTTCCACTAACGTGTTCGTGTTGACTGATATTATAGTAGGGGAGACGTTGCAATTGAGAGAGTTATTTCTTCTCGATTGAAGAGCATCAGTATGTGACAGCATACTATAAGTCAGTGGTCGCCAACTTTCTCAATGTATTATTGAGCAAATTTGATAATTTTGGTAGGTACAGATAGATACCTGCACTAAGCGAATAATGAGGAATTTTTTTTGTTTTTCATTTTTTTTAATTTTCATTTTTTTTGAGCACTATCCTAGTTGCCTTACCAACTCTCAGAAGCTTACAAAATAAACTTGTTCGAGATCTCTGAGTCTATCATGGTATTTGTTCCTGAAGAGCTTCATTCTGGAGAAAGAAAACTAACACAAATAGGTTGACCTATACAATGTTTTGATTTTCGAAGCAGCTCTTTTTGTATTCGAAACCAACGAATTCGAAGTCACCCACTCACTCACGAGTTGACTTCAACCATGTTGCGTTTTTTACAAATTTTTAGCCACATCGTTAACACTGACTGACAATGTTTTTTTGCTGCTTCCTGATTCCCTGATCAATGAATCAATTCATCAAACAATTCTGTGCTTGGAACAAGAGCTTCGCTGTGCTAAAAGAAGCGCGTAATTCAAAATGTGAATAAAACAATAGGTTATGCTGCCCAGTATGGAACTTCAAGTACAAAATAGTTCACGATCATCTTCAGAAGATGTCGCTGCCTTACAGAAAAAGTTACGTCAATATTATATCGTCTACTAGGTGTTCATTTTAGATCGACAATATGGTTTGGCAATTCGCAACTCAGGAATCAAAGCCCCTTTTCTCTCAATTTCAGTCCTTCGACCTTAAAATCTTAATATCTGAGATTAAAAAGTCCAGAGTTAAAATCATTGCGAAACGAAATAACAATTTCTTCGTCAAATTTCCTCATAACAAAAGTGGCAAACTGTTGGATATTAATTTCAATGAAAGGTAAAACAACAAATTGCGCTACTGAAACAATTTGGTTGAAGTACTTGGAAGAAGAAAATGTGTCAGGAAATAGGGAAATGCTTAAGTATCATTTTGTTCAGTGATTGGTTTGTATTCTTAAATATGTTGGAATCTACCAGAATTCTCTTCGCGAGATACCGATTACTCGGAATCTATGGGTTGGCGACCACTTCTATAAGTACTGAAAAAGAGATTCACTCGGTATAAAATTCAAAGCAACGTACTATTCTCGATTTCCTAAAATAACCCACGCGAGTAGTTATCTATGTATATTTACCTTATATAAGTACAAATATTTTTATTTATAGAAAACTCAACTATATCAATAAAGTCATATAGAATCAACAGATTGGATGTGGTGGATAAATGAGAAAAATAGTCATCTGATAATGATATGCTGACATAAAAATTCTTAAAAAAACACAACCAAATCATAGGATGACAAAATATATGAGAAAGGGACCCATAATTTTAAGCATTCTTCTTTGTGGACTGCCCGGTAAATATTTGACTCTTAGTTTCTGATATAATCAAATATATAACCCATCAGTTTACTTATATTATGTTTTGCAAGTATCGCGAGTTTTGCCCTCAATACACATGTGGCGTATAATTGTAATATCAAAAATGTCAGTGCTTACATAGTGATAAAGATATATAGAATATTGACTGGACTATTAATTTACATCTAACCTGTTTCCACATTTCTTTATTTCGCCTACTTCGATCAACGTGACAACGCGTGGGAAAATCTTGTATTCAAGAGGGTTTCTAACCAACTTTACCGGTAACTGAACATTTTTGAAGATACATTGAAAATACGAAGAAGATTCTGCGTTGATATGTCATATGAATTGTTCTGGATTCACTTCGTATAAGGGGAGAGCGGGAGAATGACGGAAGAGTGAGGAGAAGTTCGAGAGCCACAAAGTCCCCAGCTATTTCGATAACAGTATTTGATCACTGGTTTGAATAGGATAATCTTATCATTCTTGTTGAACGCATGATTAATTTGTATTTGTATATATACGTTTGGTTACGATCATTGTGTAATGAGATAATGATATATACCAGGCAAACATGAAATGTTGTACCAATGTCATAGGTAAAATTTTCTCGGATGATGATTGTGCTTTGGAAATGTTCTCCTAGAACTATACAAAAAATAATCACCAAAATGTGAGCAAAATAAATTTCCAAAATGGTGGAATAACTCGCCAGGAATGATCGAGACATCATTCACTGACTACCTGCTAAGACAGGATAGGATAACAACCATAATATTGTTGGGACTCATCACAGGGTACGAAAGGTTCAATATACATGGAAACATGATTGGCCTGTCAGAGGAAACCTTCTGTAGGTTATTGTTCTATTGAGAAGAAAAGGAAGCGAATGCGAGGGCTTATCAAGACGATGGTTGCGAATGATGGGAGAAGAAAGACAGAATGCTTCCAGATATATTGGAGTTCAATAAACTATTGTAAACTATTGTAAACAAACAAACTATAAGATTTTCACGATAAATATATTTATATATTTCACAACATGTTTCGCTAACACTGTAGCTTTATCAGGTATAAGTACACTAAACTAACTACTACGATAACAACCATATTTATACCTAATTAATTAATTAATTAATTTCGAGTGTTTCTAAATAGTTAAGTTTCACTCCTTCGTTTTCAACATGTAATATTTCGAATTCTTCATCAAAATCGTGATTTTCTTCTAAAAGGTGGTTGGAATATGTTGAATTTGTTTTCCTATTTACATAACTCATGTGGTGTTCATGGATACGATTTTTGAAAGTTCTCCTGGTCTGACCAATGTATACCTTCGGGCAAGTTCCACAATTCAGTCTATATACTCCTGATTTTTCATATTTAGGAACTATGTCTTTATTATTTTTGATAAACTTTCCCAAAGTATTATTTGTTCTATAAGCAATCTTAGTGTCTTGTTTATGCAAAAATGAAGATACTTTTTCGGTGGCTTGTCCAAAATAGGTCAATGTTTTGTAATTTCGATCGGTGTTTTTGTTAAAAGGAAAAACTTGATTGATAGCTCTTGAATGGAGTTTCTTTTTGAAAATATCTTCTATGATGTTGACTTCACATCCATTATAAATAGTTCGATAAACTATCATATGGAATCTGAAATGGTCGTGCTGTGGAAGAGAATTGCTCATTAGACCCATTTTCATCTAATCATCACAAATTGATATGTATTTTCCACGTCGTTCTTACTCATACAAAGTCTTAAGAAGACTTTGATAGTGTTGCTTTGCGATTAAGTTGGCGGATATAACCACTTTTAAAACACGTTTCCAAACACACACTTCTTCAGAAGATTCAGTGAGGAGAGACTCAAGAAAGAAATGCATTTTCCAATCATGCATGGTTCGAGATAGTTCACTATGGTATTGCCTGATCTGATTATCAACATTTTTGGTCTAAAAACACATCATCTGCATTGATAAAACGATCGGAAGAGCTGCACAAACTTCCTGAATTGACTCAGCTGCTGCGACAGCCTATTTAATGAGGACCCTCATTATTTTTGATCGTCCGCTTATAGACGCTCACATATCGCAATTCGGCTGGATAACTCTAATCCCCGAATAATAATCGTTCCCCATTTCGGAGGGTATATTTAACGCGGAATGGGACAACGGGAATTCGATGTTACTTCACGATTCAAACGGGGATTATATCGAACCCGGCGATTTACCGGATACGACGATTTCATGGGGGTTCGTCTACGAAAATTTGAAGGAAAATTCCACACCTAACATTTTCAACCAATCAAAAGCCTTTATTTTGCATCGTATTCAAAGCAACTAGAAGAATTTCTGGACATTTTCTGACGTTTATAGGTTAAATGACATTCACATTTAACTTCCAGATATTTCTTGTATATTCAGTCAAGAATAATGGTTTAAACTACCATCAGTATCAATGAGACTTCGAGGGTTGCTTTGCAACTAAGTTGGCGGTTAAAAACACTTTGCACACTTTATCAGCTACTTTATAACCATAGTCGGTATTTTGTTTTTTATTTAACGTAATCTTAACTGGACTCTTGGTGTGAAATTTTCGTACCGTATACCACTCAAGCTTCAATTAAAAACAGAAAATTCTTTCTCGGGTACGAATATTTTTTAGGAAATTCCTCCTCGTCTTCGACTCGGGATTCAAAATATTTGTTCTCTCGAAAAAATTTCCAGCAATAATTAAAGTTACATCATCCCCCTCTCAGATTCGATCGTCCCGATCAAATACTTCACCATTATAAGGCTTCAACCTCTCCAGGTGGACAACTTTCATCTTGGCTCTGGGGCTGCGTTGGATTCTATAAACCACATCATTCATCCTTTTTATCACCTTTACTGGTCCCTCCCAAGATGGTGTTTATTTGGGAGAGACACCTTTTTCTCGACGTGGATTATACAGCCATACTCGATCTCCTTCCTTGAATCCCTCTGAATTTGCTCTGAGGTCGTAGCGAGCCTTCATTCTATCAGTGTTCCACCTAGATTCATCTCTGGTGATATCGTGGGTCGAATAATGATTATCTCCTAATTCATAACTCAACTTGCCTCTTGATTTTGTTCTCGGACACTTATTTCTCTGACAAATTGGACACTTTCTAAACCTACTTTTTACGTCGTCACGATATTGGACCCAGTAGAACCGTTCTCTCAATTTGTATAAAGTCCCATTTGCACTCAGTTGTTCACCAGGCCTTCTGCCATGGATTTCTTCTAGGACTTCGTTCATATCTCTTCTTTGGTATCACTTATTGAGAAATGGATGATCTGCCATCGGCTGATTCCCAAACTCGTTTCAGCAGACCATTCTCCATGGCCAGGGAGTCCCATTGTACCACATAGACTTAAAAACTGGACCTCTATCTTCGATATCGTTCCATGAGGGTCTATACCCAATCCATTTTCTTTCCATCGTAGAAAGTCAGCAATATCCAGGTCTTTCTGTTGGTCTCGTCTCATAGTAGCTGTTGTTCATTTATCGTCGGTTTTTTCAGAACGTCTTGTCCGCTCATACCCCGTGTACGGTTTCCTCGAATGGATCTATTCGATATGGCATCCACATTTTGATAAATCTGTTCGAACTAGGCACATTTCCCGTTTCTACCAGGACCCTGTTAACGTGAATAATCCTAGAAGCTTTATGCTGTCCAAGATCTTCTGATGGTCTGCGCCACGAAGTGCCAACAAAAGTGCTTTCTTGACTATTTATTGAAAACTTGCTGCATGAGTCAGTCCTATTAGTCGAGAAGAAACCTAGGGATACTTTCATCCTGCAGTACTTCTGGATGTGTCCTGTATCACCACATCGATAAGATGTTCTTTCCTCATGTTTCATTGTTGGATAAAGCCTCACTGCTCCAGGTCCACTCAGATGTGGCGCACTGCGATAGCACATATAGTCTACAAAATCTGTGTATATGTCCAGTTCTGCCGCACCTGAAACATGTTCGGTTCTGCTAGTCATCAGCATTCTTCTTCAGAACAATTATCTTCTCCAGCAACATTTCTAATAATTTAGTCAATTCGTCGCGTCACTCTGCTTCTACCTTCAAAGCTCGAACCAAGGCTTCACTTCTTCTATCGAAGGTCATCAGTCAAAGGGTCCTCTCAATCTCAGGATCTCTGAGCCCATCGATAAATAATTGAACAGCCAGTTGTCCTCTGAAGTCTTCTGGTGCCTGTGGGTAGGCTAACTGGATCAGTCTCCTCACATCTGCCTCGAATTCTTGCAAGGTTTCACCAGATTTCTGCACATGTGTTTTCATGTGCCCGGTATACCTGTTCTCGATGTTGGTTACCATACCTTAACTCGAATGCAGCTACAAGGTCTCCATATTTGTTCTGTAGATTGACAGGGATTGTCTGCAACATCCCCAAAGCTTGTCCTCTCGAGTCCACTATGAATGCTGTAGCCTTCTCTTCATAGTTCCACCAATTGGTCAAGGCAGCAGCTTTGAACTGTATTCACTGAAATTCCTGATGTGGCAACCCTGTCACGACGATCATTAATCTTGAGTGAGGCGATTTGGCTTTGTACGATTGTGTCGTGTCCACTTCTTGTTTGAGCTTCAGGTCCATCTCATTCTTAATGTCCTTCACATCCTTTCTCCACTTACCGTTCATTTTCTTGACATATTCCTTCAGTTCTACAATTTGTTCTTCTGTTTTCTGTAGTACCTGTTCGAAGAACTTTTCCCGCTGTTCTAGAAGTTTCTGAGTATCTACTTTTCTTTGCTCTTCCTGTTATTCTCGAAGTTACTTCTGTTCTTCTCTCTCTTCTTTTCTTTCTTCTTGTCGTCGTTTTTCTAATTCCGCAAACTGGTCTTGCATGAATTTTATAACGTCCTCCATCGCGTCGGCTGTACTTCTAGTATTCACCAAGAATATCCCACGTCACAAAAATACCACTTCTGACACCACTTTTACGATGTTTCTCCTTGGGTCGGTGAATTTAAAACACTCTGAACACACTGTAGCATTTGAAAAAATGCTAAAAACTGATTTGATACATTTTTTTAGTGGTCATCAAGAGCCCAGTCAATTTTTTGTAAATATTTAACATAACTTGGTAGGTAGATACTGGTAAACCTGCAGCAAAGGGAACTCGCACCGATTTCGATGAAATTTTCACAGAAGCTTCCTAACATGAATATAAAATCATACAAATGAAAATTTTTCTGCGGAAACACTTCAAACTATTTTTTTTTGGAAAAGTTTAGAAAATTTTATCACTTTTCAGTCCTATGAATGTGCTTGATTCATGTACTTACATTGTCAGTGGGGGATATGTTAGTTATACCAAAACGTTAAAATCGAGTCTCAAAAAACAATTTCAATAAAAACATTACCAGTAAAAGCTTCAAAATGAATTATTTTCGAATTTTTATTCATTATATTCCATATTCCAAGTATCAGGTGATGTGCAATGTCAAATGTCACGGTACTCACGTCATGGCATATAGGGGACAACGCTGCCAAGTTTTGAAAAAATTTTTGATTGTTTTCCGATTTTTAAATGTAATGTTCTTTCTTTAAAAAAGCAACGGAAATAGTTATCTGCCCTCAATTGATAGGTTAGTATGTTGAGGCCAGGTAATATAGCGTGATTGCGCCTTCGAATTTCCCCCTCAGCAGACATTTCTTTTTTCTCAACAAATTTTCCTTCTTCTAAATTTTACTGAACATAGTGATCTAGGCCGTCACTGATAGGTTAGTACATTCAGGTTAGTAGTCTCATAAACACGAGTTGCACTCATCACGAAATGAGCGCATAAGTTTTTTTTTAAACGTGGCAACGTTGCTTTTTCCATTTGTGACTTGACAATTGATATTGTGAATTGATATTTTTGCATATATATGCTTGAATAAAAATGCGAAAATAACAGTTTTTGAAGTTTTTCATCATTCAATTTCCTGTAAAATCCATTTCGGGACTCAATATTAATGTTTTGGTATAACTTACATATTCCCCACTGACAATGTAACTGAAATTTCAAGCACATTCTTAGGACTGAAAAGTGATAAAATTTTCCAAACTTTTCCAAAAAAAAAAAAAAAATAGTTTGAAGTGTTTCCGCAGAAAAATTTTCATTTGTATGATTTTATATTCATGTTAGGAAGCTTCTGTGAAAATTTTATCGAAATCGGTGCGAGTTCCCTTTGCTGCAGGTTTTCCACAATAGTTCACTGATAAGTCCTGTATGGTAGTTTCCTGTCAAGTTCTTTGTGCCATTAGGAAGTGATGATATTAATAAGCTTCAGGAGTCTCTGACATCTGGCTTTCTGATCTATATGGCCTAGAATTGGAGAGAAGCATTGTATTCATTACTCAGTAAAGTGACATTAGACTTACCGTGTGCTCTCCGGTGTGATGAATTATGCATTCCTGAACTCTCAGATTTGTTTGAAGGTTTCTGTTTGAAATCTGTTTTGTTTATTTTGTTAGGGTATTATTGGAGGTTATCTATCTGTCACCCATTTTCGTCGCCGTCAAATTTGTTGCAGATCTTTGATTTGCTCGTGGAGACACGACTGTTGGAAAAAGAAGAATTCTTCTTCTTCTTATCGTTCGGTGCTGCTCTGTCATCTGGGACATAGGCTTCTCCTTCTTTCTTGAGTGTTCGGTATTTCTTCTGACAGGTTGGAAATATTTTCTCCTACCCAATGGGATTTTATGGATTTGTATTTGCCGCGCTAGGTCCTGGTTTTCAGACGGTTCAGTTGGTACGAAGGTGAGGAAGGTCCTTCCGGCAGCGTGCTCAGGGCTTTTTGCCGATAACTGTTGAGGTGTGTCCAACTCTACGAGTGAGTATTTTTTTTGGTTAAAACCAAAGAAACCCTTTGAGGGTATATTTTTTATTTTTTTGAAGAGTTGAAGAGACTTGTTTGGTCGAGCACCAGGATGCACACATTCTGTGGAACCCGTTAGGGGATTGGTCCAGTTATTTGGAATGGCCATGAGGTATTGAAGACGCCATGCAGCCGGCATTTTCAGCCCAAGTTTGTTAGTACATCTATTTGGGTGTCTTTATCTCCCTTCACAGAAGGTAAGCAGCACTTGACGGTGACTAAATTGATGTGGTACATATAGGTACCCATTTCCAGTTTTTTTTCTTTCGTTTTTTTGACTAGTTGGTAAATAGGGTTTTTCCAATTAGGGTGGTAGGGTACAGCTTAGCCCTCATCGTACAGACTCCTGGCGTCGAACGACTCTTGTGGCGACTCTTGACTCTGGTCAAGATTCCCACGAGGGCCAACACCGAGTCACTTCTATATCTTGGCCAGAGTCAACAGGGACCAGATGAGGACCAGTAGTAGCTGGTAGAGGCTGGAGGAATCTGCTGAGCTGAACCAACGAGCCCTTCTTGAGGAGAGTGGATACATTTTTTTCTGTTTTGTTCCTGTGGCGTCCCTGCAGTGACCTGCTGCACAGTCATCATTTTCATCACCAAGTGGACCTTGGATAGGGGTAACATGGACCTTTGGAGAGGACCTATGATCAGGTTTTTTTGACACCTTCAGTGTAATTTATTAATATTTGAGTTTCACTAATTTCCACAACTTGAACCCATGGAGCTCCTGTGAAGCTCTCTCCTAGTACTAGGGGACAGCGGTATGCATCTACCGGGTATATATTCATAAAATTTTAAATATTAATAATTCATACTACCTAGGAGTTTGATCAATGGTTATACATTATAGGATTTGACATCATCTCCTCTACATATGTCTGCACAATTACCTTGTCCACTTGAGTGTCAAATTTTGATTTAATATAGGTCCAGAAACTCATGGTGCCTTAGACCAAGGCTCTCTAGTAGAACAAGATTCCAACAAGATCATGATTCCACACCGTTGAAATTTTGAAACGATCCTACTGTTAGTTTTGGAATAATCTTCTTTGAATACTCACTTCAGAGCACAGATTCATACAGTCTAAAAACGAATCAGTGAGAGAAGATCAACAGGAGTACCCAAAGTACCGGAGTAATGGTCATCTATGAAGGGATTATCAGTAAAAAATTTGGCTGCTCCTGCTTCATGAGAGGAAAACCTATAATGTGTATGAAGAAACATTGTGCAAACCAGTAGAAGAATAATGGTGAAGGAAATAGGTATTGGACATTTTTGAGGATCTCGATATCAGGAAAAACCTGTCTAAGATGTGAGTTTCACAATTTCGATAGGTCTCCTGCTTGACAATGATCATGAGTTCGTCTGGTCTGCCTGCTCAAAAAATATTCATATAAAAAGGAGAGGTCGCCCACTTTTCTGAGATTTATAGAGAGGTCAACGAGTTCTTCAGCACAGGATCATCAACCAGATACGAAAAGCTATTCTCTTAACTGAATCCAGGGTACTTGAACTAGCTCCAGATATGCGAACACTCCATCACAAACCGAATCTGTGTTTTGTAGATCATGAGATAAGCGCTTGTGGTTTGAAGTACCTCTTGTGGAAAAAGAGTTTTCGAGAAGCAGTTTTAGCTTTAGACCTCACATGATCACCCCATCACAGGGTATACCTGATGCATGGATATTGAGGATTCAATAGGAAGATACGTGTCTGATATGCTAGATACTGTGAGGTCCGCTTTCAGAAAATACAGGCTTGAGTTTTAGTTGCATTGAACTCCAAAAGATTATCAGATCCTCATTCCGAAATTTCAGTTGAATTGTCATTAACAGGGATGATACAGCAGCATAAAGTGTACTGACATCTGCAAAGCTGTTGTTAGGACAGGAGTTCACATTCAACAGGTCGTTAATATGTATCAGCAACAGTGTTGGTGCGTTCCTTGTGGAACACCGGCGTTGATAGTCTTGTTGTGTATAACTGTATTTCTACAGAAATCTCCTTTTTACAAATACTGGGTGTATAATAGCGTGTTTTTTTGGTGCTGCGTTGACTTTTTGGGGAAGTGTACCGGGTGTACCACTATGAAAGGACGCCGGCTGTATCTCGGAAACTATTTGCCGTATAGGTTTCGGAAAAAAATACTTATGATGACAGTGGCCAGGAGAAATCTCTGGAAATTATTTTCAAGTTTCCAGGACGACCGCTAGAGGGCGTAATTGCATTGGTCACTTCAAAAAACGGGTTTTTATGACAATTTGATCTATCAAGACGAATCAAAAACACTTTTTTAATAATATCGTGTTGATATCCAATCATTTCGATCTGAAAAAAATTGCGCTAGCTCTTTGAATAAAAGAGGGAGGGGAGGATGAATAGCACTATGAAAAAACTCTTATGACTACAGTTTGGCGTAACGGAATTCAACGAACTTGGTCTCATTTTGAAGAGTTTTTTCAGTTCTTCCAGATGAATCACGAATCGAGCTGATTTAAATCTCGTGGTGACCGCTAGATGGCACCATTTGGAAAATCAGACAATTTTCAATTTTTTTTCGAGAATTTCAAATGGAACCATATATTTTTCATGCTCTAATATGAAAGTAGTACAAACGAGTAGAAAAATGGTGAAAACCGGGAGTTGATACCTCTTGAGGAACCGGAGAAATAATCGAAATAGTATTATGAAAACATTCACCACAGAAATCTGAATTATTAATTTCAATAATCGTAACCAGAAATATCCTATATCTATGAAATTATGATTTGAATAATTCATGCCCGGCACATTTTGCTCTCAATTGTGTGCAATTATTTAGATTTAAGATATCCTGGCAAGTGGATAGGGAAGGGTAGCATGTTTGGGTGGCCAGCTAGGTCTCCAGATCTGACTTGTTTAGATTTTCATTTATGCGGGAGATTTAAAGATATGGTATTTGAAACCCGACCAACAACTAGGAACGAAATGATCAAGAGGATCAGAACTGCCGTCGAAAGCATACCAATGGCCGAATAAGTGGAAGCTGCAGTTTTATCCACTCGACGAAGACTCAATTCATGTATAGAAAATGATCGCAGACAATTTGAGCATCTAGGAAGATACTAGTACTATACTAATTATTTCAGTTCCTATTAAATTTATATTTTCTAATATTATTATTATTATTTCTCCGGTTTCTCAATAGTAATCAACTCGCGGTTTTCGCCATTTTTCTTCTAGTTTGCTCTACTTTCATTTTAGAGTATAAAAATTACATGGTTCCATTTGATATTCTCGAAAAAAAAAAATTGTCTGATTTTTCAAATGGTGCCATCTAGCGGTCACCACGGGATTCAAATCGAATCGATTCGTGATTTATCTGGAAGAACTGAAAAATCTCTTCAAAATGAAACCATGTTCGTTGAATTCCGTTACACCAAACTGTAGTTATAAGAGTTTTTTCATAGTGCTATTCATCCTCCCCTCCCTCTTCTATTCAAAGAGCTAGTGCAATTTTTTTCAAATTGAAATGATTGGATATTAACTCGAGATTATTAAAAAAGTGTTTTTGATATGTCTTGATACATCAAATTCTCATAAAAACCCATTTTTTGAAGTGGCCAATGCAATTACGCCCTCTAACGGTCGTCCTGGAAACTTGAAAATAATTTCCAGAGATTTCTCTTGGCCACTTTCCTCATAAATATTTTTTTTCCGAAACCTATGCGGCAAATAGTTTCCGAGATACAGCCGGCGTCCTTTCTTAGTGGTACACCCGGTACATGTGAGTTCAGGAAATTTCAGGGAAATTGCATGCAAGTTGGTAACGAATGCAATCTGAAATTGTATATATAACACATGAATACAAAACTGCACGTCAGAACGAAAAAAATCGATGATAAAAACGGTCTGAAAACGAGGAAGGATTAACGTGAATAATTAGTACGGGTGCTGCATGCATAAACAAGTTCACCATATAACACGCCATGATGATATAAGAGTTGGATTGCTAGGAGGATTACGCGAATTGATAGTCCAGAAGAAAAAGGAACAAATGGAAGAAAGGATTTTCCGAATGAAAAAGGAATTAAGGTCCTAGAAAACTGCTGAACTGAAACTTGGAAGAACCTGGTAAGATTGAAGATGTTGGGATAGGAGTTGAAAAACATATTTAAGGAGCCTTATTATATAATTGATTTTTTCATCAAAATTTGCCTCCATCAATCAATAATGAAATGAAGCTAAGACAAACTGTCATCGAGTTTTTCCAATCATTTTATTTTTATCAACTACTCTCAAAGTATCCAATTTCATTGTGAACTTTTGATGATTCAGAAGTCGGATCCACAGATGGATCGTTATTCAAAATTTCTACCTAACCTCACTAACATGGTCTATATAGGTCGCGTTCCGAAATTCTCAACCAGTATTGTTCAGTGCTTCAGATCGAAAATGTCTGAATTCTGAATCGTCACCCATGTGTGAGTCTAGAAATTTCCTGTTTTCAACTGCCAGCAGAAGGACATGTCACGCTAGTCCAAGCATATTCTGTCATCTGTTCCGTTATTTTCCTTCAAAAGATGGTAGTTTACTGAACCTGAATTCGCGAATTTACAGAACGCTCAAAGGTATAGGAATATGTATACACCTACAAACCAAATCAATTTCTCCTATCCAGGACTCTTATCGATCCCGAGAGGAGAAGACTGGATACAAACCTAAAGACTAGCAGTTCAAGAAGTAGATGAAGGATGGCAGCACCAGTATCTATCAGAATCGAGATCTGAATATACGAAGTTAGCAATATACTTAGTAGTCACGTGTAGAACACTTTTAAAACCTTCAGTTGTTTTGTTGTGCCCTAATTTTGCGCGAAAGTCAACTTGTTATAGGTACAGGGTCTTCACGTATATTTTGAACCCCCCCTTACTTTTCTATATATTTTAAAGAAATCACCTCATGTAATTTTTTTTTGTAGATTTCATGTATGTAAACAGAAAAACAGAAGATCTAAAAAAGTTATGGTTACCAAATAAGTTTTTTAAATGAAACCCTGTATAGATTTCGAGATATTTGACGTTGAAATTCGGATTCTATCTGGATTCGCTCCCAAATTGAAAATAATAAAAAAAATATTTGTTCGAAAGAATTTGTGTCATTCAACAATGTATTGATATTTCTGAAAGTATTTCTAAAAGGAATCGCTCGGTTGACATAAAACACTCTAAATTCCCGTTGTGGGGCTTTCGCATTTTTATTATTTTCCAAATATACTGATAGTATATCATATATTTTCCTGTCACTCAAATCCATTATGACAAATAACCTGTCAAATAACCGACATGCCATAGCAATCATCAATTTGACAACAGATATTTCAATTTTTTCCATAGCTACCCTGACCATCCATTTCCTAATTAGCTGAGAGAATCCGGAGAAAATCTGAAATTCAACGTCAAATATCTCGAAATCTATTAGAGATAACATGATATATGTACAAAGTGCACCACTTTAAATGGAACCCCTCTTCAACTTTTTTGTTCTTGAAGATATGAAAAAATATTGAAAAGAAACGTTCAATAAAATAACTTAAAATTTGATTAACAGATATTTTTTGATACACAGGGTCTGTAATTTTCTTGAAATGGACACCAATTTTAGTTTTTCAAAACGTATATTTTTTCGAAATTTGAGATAACGTTCTTTTCTGATTTCATGGATTATAACAAGTTGTATATTTTTATGGAAAATGACTGAGCTATTGAGAATCAAAGTAGATCAAAATAAGGCTCCATAGGTCTCATATAATTATCACACCTAATGTAGTTCAACATAGTGGGCTTCGTTTATTATCAACAGAGATGTCCAAGTATTGTTTATTTTGGAATTTAGAGTGTCGATGTCAATTGAAAAAATTACATCATTTTCCATCAAAATATGCAACCTGTTGATATCAACGATATCAGAACAGAAAGTTCTATTAAATTTTGAAAAGATATACATAGTTTTCCATTTGAAAAACCAAAGTTGGTGTATATTTCGTAAGAATGATAGACCCTGTATAATATCAAACAACATATGTTATTCAAATTTAAGTTATTTCATTCAACTTTTCTATTTAACATTTTTTCAAATCTTCAAGAACAAAAACGTTGAAAGGGGGTTCCATTTCAAGTGATGCACCCTGTATATATATCTGGAGTTCGAAAAATATACTCTATATAATGGTAACAAAATATATGAGGTATTTCATTTAAAAATATATATTTGGTGCCCATAACTAATTATGATTTCTTGAATAGGTAATGGATTGAAAAATTATGGGGGATTCAAAATATACGTGAAGACAATCAAAAACAATTTCAATTTTTCAAACAATTTCATTTGCTTTTTTGTTGTCCGATAATAAATAGTGTCGCTAATATGACCTGGGGCATTTCTTGTCAGTCAGCCTGTATATGGAGTCGTGTACGCGAATGTTCCCCATATCCCCAGAGATTTATCTTTTTTGTGCAGCTTCCCCATCCTCTTTGTTTGATTTCTATTAATCCCCTCTGGAATGCGTCTCCGAGATAAGACCTCCACGTAACATTGCGAATACTCTCCAAGGGTGTCAATCAGAAGGGTCTGCCACTTGTGGACGAACTCAACTTTTATCTCCACTCAACACGGCCTAGGGGTAGCCAATGATGGAACACTTTAATTTGTCTCTGTGGAGAAGATTGAACGTGACAACGTCGAGTTTTTGGAGAGTGATTAGTTTTACATATGCATATTATAGAATATTATTAGTGAATTGAAAGAAAATACATTTTTTCGGCAACCGTCCGGAAAGTACGTACTTTCCAGACGATTTTTTTTGAGAAAGTGGCATTTTTCCGGCCTAGTTCGGGAAGTACGTATTTCCCGGACTAGGCCGGGAAGAATCACATCGTTGTTGTAATTGTAAATATGAAAATCTTGGTAGTATGGTTTTGATAAATGCAGTTGATCATTACCATAGCAGCAAAATAACGACTGACAGCTATCTGACATAAAATTAGCTAACATTCAAAAATTATCAGATGAAAACAATCAATGTGAAACGGAAACTTTACCTTCTTGTTCTGACTTCAACAAAAGGCACTTAAATATACCAAGCATTTCAAACAAATTGAATCCATTCAATATTAACAATTGTTCTAATTTTGATATAAATATTAATATAAATAAGAATTGAAATGTTCGAAATGTTGTTCTAATAAAGAAATGTGTTTCTTTGATTTGTTATTCTACACGGTTGCCGAAAAAATTGTGTACGCAACACGCCCGAAAACAGTTTTTTTGGACTCGCAGACTTCCAGGACTCGCTACGCTCGTCCTAGAATTTTGTCCACTCATCCAAAAAAACAGTATTTTCCGGACTTGTTACGTAAATTACTATTTTTACAGACGGTTAACTAAGTAACCTTTGACACCTTCAAATATCAACACAAAGTTGACGTTTTCCCTGAGGAATGTCATTAAGTGACAGCATTGCCGCTCACGCGCGGAAATAATGTCAATTGTCATTATGTGATAGCAAGTTATCGAAAGATTAATATATGAAAGGATGTATAATTATTTATCCAAGTTTAATATTTTTACTGAATATCAACACGGCTTCAGGAAAGGAAAATCTACTCAAACAGCTGCTTGTAGTTTGATTGAATTTGTTCATGCTGCCTTGGATAATGGTAAACAAGTGACGGGACTCTTTTTCGATCTGTCACGAGCATTTGATTCCATAAATCTTAATTTTATTAACAGTAGATTATACAATATTTGGTTCAGGGGAACCTTTCTGGATTGGATTGACGATTATCTGAGGGATAGAGAGATGCTGGTGAGGGTGGAACACTGTTTTTCAGAGAAGAAAATGTCTAACATAGATGTTCCACAGGGTTCAGTGTTGGGGCCCCTAATATTTTTATTATTCATTAACGACATGCCTCAACATATCAATGCCAAACTTTTAGCTATTTTTGCAGATGACACTTCCTTAGCGGTCACAGCATGTACATACGAGGATTTGATTGAATCAACTAAACAAATAATAATATGTTACAACAGTTGGTGTGCGCAAAATGGTCTAATGGCTAATATTCCTAAAACTGAGTGCATATATTTCACTCCCCACACAAATACAAAAGTACTACAGTTTTACTTGAATGGAGCAACTGTAAAATCTACGGAATGTACCAAATTTCTAGGTATTTATGTCGACCAGTCCCTTCGATGGACAGACCATATTGATATACTGAGTAAGAAACTGAACAAAGCTAGATTCGCAATAATGCGTTTAAGATCCTCTCTGCCAGTGGAGTCATTGCTGACAGTTTATTATTCACTTGTTTATAGTCATATGTCGTATAATGTTATCCTCTGGGGAAACTCTGTCAATAATTTTCGTAACGCAAAAAAGAATAATTCGCACAATGTTCAACTTGCCTCTTAATGAATCTTGTAAGCATCATTTTGTCGCCTACGGTATATTAACATTTCCTTGCCTATTTGTACTGAAGTGCTTGCTGTATGTTAAAGACAACATTAAATAACTCAAAACAAACTCTCACTACCATGACTATCCCACTAGAAACAGAAACCGTTTAAGCATTCCATCACATAAAACTGCTAAATTTGAAGGGTGCCCTACTTATCAAGGAATGATGTTTTACAATCATTTACCAGAAAGCATCCAGCAGCTTGACGTGAATTCATTCAAGAATAAAGTTAAATCTTTACTAACGTCCAAATGCTACTACAGCATAGGAGATTTTATGACAGATAGGGAACTAGGTTAAAGCTAGCATACCACATTTTGGTAATTTGTTTTTTCTGTTCCATTATCTGTGAATTTTAATATGTTGTTTTCTTTCTTTTACATTATTTGTTGTTACTGTCGTACCTATTTATTGACTTGTCCTATACATTCATTGTCTAAAAGGATTAATAAAAATTATTATTGTTATCATATTTGCGCTCGAATCCATCATTGATGAAAACGAACTCATCATTCTGTTGCAAGATGAAAAATAATAATGGTAACATTAAATTATCTAACATACCTCCTGATGTAGCAGGGAGCATTGTAAATTTGATTCTCCTACCAGAGAAATCGTGGAAAAGTATGAATTATGATGTGATGAGTAAGTACCCTAAACTTGTCGTATTTTCAGAAAACACCAGTCTGTTGAATATAAAACAAAAATGAGTTTGACTATATCTTTTTGGTTCACGTATTATAACTGTGGGATAGACATAAAGTTTTCAAGTAGCCTCAATAGCCAACGGGTTCAAAGCGCAATTCTTTGTTGATGTATGAGTCATCTGCTCTTCTTTTCTGTCAGATGTATGAATTATTGAATTCAATTTCAATATAATAGTGAATAATTAATAAAATTAACGATTTAGATGAAGAATATTATGAAATGGAAGTTTTGAATGAAGTACCTATCGGGTTTTCTTGTCTAGAAACTGTGTTTGTAGAAAAAATATTGTTTGTATTTGGAGCATAAGTATCTTGCCACTCTTGAAAGATTTTCTCGCAGATATGGTTTTTTTCGAGCGGCAATCTATCGCTTTGCGCTCTAAATACACAAATGGCTATTAACTCACCCGTCATCCAAGACGTATGGATTCCTGCTAGTTTATTTCCCCCCTAGGAGTGTTGAACTACTTTTAAGATAGACCCGTCAGAAAGTTTAGTCACTGAACTTCTTTATCTAGGAAATTGAAATAAAGCAAAGCTGTGAGATTCTATAATTTCATAATATAGGGTGTACGAAAATTCAGTATCATGAATTCAGTCGCTCTATAGACATCTCATTTGAGAAACAATCGGATCATATTATGAAATTTGTTGATTTCTGTTATTGTCTACAACTGTGTTTAATATTATGAATTATTTCGCTTTGTATTCCTTTTGTTATAAATTATAATCCCCTGCCGACAAAGAATTTGAGTGTTCCTTCCTTTATCAGTGCGTTCTTAAAAAGTGGAGGATATTTGAAATTAATGGTTAGAAAAAAAAACGGCATTCCAATCACCTGGTTCTGGTCTGAAGGAATAAACAAGAAATAAAAGCAGGGTGAACGAACCTAAGCATAAAAAAATTCAACCGATTTCGAAGAAACTTCCACAGACATTCCAGAACAGGAATGTGAACTCTTAATAATGAACATTTCTCGTCGGAAAAGCTTCGAACAGTTTTTTCGGTAATTGATGATCTCTTCTCAGACCTATAAATGTGATTGAAATCGTAGTTATATCATCAGTAGGCAATATGCATATTAGAAGATTGGATTTAAACGTAAATATTAAGTTCCAAAATTTAATTCAATTACGAAAAGCCACATTTTAATTATCAATATCGGGGGACTGCAGAACTTTAACAGAATTCATTTTTTTCACGAACGGCGGGATTGTAGAAAATGCCCATGCCTATTTCCTCTACCAATATCCTTCTACTGGCTTGCACGATGTTCTTTGAACATTCTGGTTTTGGTTTTCCTTTCGGGGAGTAAAGAGATAAAACAAAATTCAAGTCATCTGTTTTAGTATTACCTATGGCTGATAGCTGAATCTTCAATAGATCCGAGCTGACCGATTTGCATGATGAAAGATCGACAAAAACTTTGATATTGGAGATCTGGATGTTATACTGTCCAGATCTATGAGTGTCTGTCTGTGATCAATTTTTGCAAGTTGAATTTGATGATGCACTTTTTATCTTCAGATGTAAGATTTATTGGAAATCTGCAAGGTGTAGGTACATAATTTCAATGGAAATGCATTATGAAATTCTTTCAACACAAGTTTTCTGATTATCTGATATCTTCAGCGATTTTTGGCGTCGGTAAGATTATGAAATTTTAAATAAAATTAAGAATTCAACATGGCGAAGGTTTTTCAGTTTCATTTCTCCCAAGAATAAAAATCACACATTTTTCAAGACGAGCTTCACTGAAGTGTATAAATTTGCTATGTATTCATTGATATTAAAAAATCAAATTGTCGCGTTTGGCCTGGAAAACGTCTAATAATTTGGTGCACATTCAATTGAAAGTACGAACAAACTATCTTCCGCTTGACATGGATGAAAGTCATCTAGAACACTTGAATGCATGTGTTTCCCCATCTCGCTTTGAATTTGCCCCGATTTGCATAAGAATGCAGTTACATTAAGAAACTTTGTTAATCAGAGCACTTACCTTTCGCAACACCAAAACTGAATTTCGACACTTTAACTCCGTGGTTTGATTAAAATCTAGATCATTTTTGACTGCACGTGATGCAACTTCTTATTGAAACTTATTGCAAATTCCATTGGAAAAACTAGTGCGCACTCAGTGTATACTTTCTTCTTTTTATTAAATTTCTGATAGAGACATAAATATATTGAGAGCATAAACACTCGGCTAGTTCATGACCAATGAAAATTGCAGATACTTACCTTTCAATTTCTGTGATGTTCATTTATTTAAAATTTAAACATTACAGAAATTGTGGGTCAAGCATATCGATTGTTTAGGTGGATTACGTGGTTTGTTGATGTGGAATCATAACATAGGTATTGCAATAGTATATTACATAACAAGTGTGGAAAGTGAAACATTTAGCACGAGTAGTCGCTTAGCACGAGCAGTATAGCAGCGAGTGAGGAAACGTAACGAGTGAAGGAAATGCACTTTCCAACGAGTTTTGTACACCATTTTTCCTACGACCAAAAATATTTTTGTTATTTCGCGGGAAGTCATTTCAAAGATGTAACTTGAGCGGTCTCTATGCATGGTTTCAGGTGGTGTCCATATTTTAGGTAATAATTGAAAACTCTTGACAATTCCAGATTTGAATTACTGAATTTTGTTTGTTTCCACAAAAAATTTCATAGATATTTGAAACCATATGCCTACAGGAATGTCACGAATATGAAAGAATCATGCAACTAGGAATGCATCATCCATCATCGGCATCAGCCATCAGCAGTGCATATTGAAATTAACACTTTGACCAATGAAATATAAGTTATATATGTAAAAGTGGTAACTTATGTGATGCAAAATATACTTAGTTGTGAACATAATCGGACATGTAGTAGGTGCTAGTTAGATATTAATTTTCATCAAAGTGAATGTAGAAGTTATGTCTCACTGACACATTGGCCACGTTTATACCGTCTCTTGGTAAGCAGACTAATGACTTTATACCAACCAAATAACTTTGGTAATGTTGGTGTAAACGGAATAGTTGGTCAGGTACCGAAAATTATTGCGTACCAGACTAATAAAGTTAGGTGATCAAGATGGTGTAAACACCTTATGGCTTTCTGAACTAACAGTGTCCTAGTATACAATTTATTTTATGTTCTGGTTCTCACGAAAAGGGATATCCTGTAATGTTCAGAGAACTTCGTGAGAACCAAGGGACAGAGGGTAGGAGTTGGCGTTCATGAATTTCTGGTGATTGTATGCCTCGAGGAACACCTTCTTAGGCAATGAGTTCCAAAGTCTCGATGTTCGTTGGATGAACGGGTCTTTGGAAATATACGTTCTGCAGGTCTCTATAGAGTGACCACGAAGGGGTGTAAAGACTGACCTTGACGGGTTAATTTCGAAGAGACTGCTAATGGAGGACCGATTGTTGATAATTCAGAAGAGCATCGCCCAAGGAAATATCTATAAAATAGAGATTAGTCGCCAACTTTTCTACGATATTCCAGATAAGCGAGCGAGTTTGTTAGCGAGGCATCACCGACGAGACGAATTGCCCTTTTTTGAACATAATCCAATAGTTTGAGGATATGTTTAGGTGCCGCACTCCAAATTTGGGAACTGTATTCCAAGCCAGGTCGGATCTGTGCCTTATAGATCATAAGCAGCTGACTGGGAGTGAAACAGCTCTTGGTTCGAAACAAAAATCCTAGTTTTTGGGATTCACTTTTGGCAATAGACCTCACGTGATTTTTCCGAGAAAGTGTATTGCTGATAGTAACGCCAAGCATCGAAATGGATGACTTCAATGGTATGGTTACTCCTGACTGAATTATGCTTTTCTAGAAAAAAGACATGCTTGTGTTTTGTTCGCATTGATTTCTACCAGGTTATTAGATCCCCACTTCCATATTTATTTTATTAACATTTCTTCCTCGTTAATTTCTGGTTTGACGGGTCGATATAGGAGCCCTGGAAGAGAAAGCGGTATGGAGAGTACTATCATCCGCGAAGCTGTGTATAGGACATGAAGTTGCTCCCAACAAATCGTTGATGTGAAGTAGAAATAGTGTTGGTGCTAAAATTGATCCCTGCGGAACACCAGCATTTATGAGTAGAGTATCAGATGAAACTCCATCGACCACTACATGGAGAGACCTGTTTGACCGAAACACATCGATTTTGGATTCTTAAATGGACACCCTCGGAAAATGTTATGCTAAAATGGATATTATGTAATCGAGCGGGGTTCATGCACAATGCCTAAAATGTGCATTATGGTGTCAGGCCCGACTGTTCCTAAGAAATCATCGATAAACATGATGTAAGTACTTTTGTGGTTCTGTATTCCTGGTTGCGTGATTACTGGCGCCAGCAAGCGTGTCGTGGTGTCAAATATCAATAAAAGTGTTTGTCCAAACAAATCTAATTAAATCAATCAGTAATTCACATATTTGAAATTGTCGAAAAAGTTTTTGAATAAGTATCTGAAATTTGGAAATAAACAGTACTTAATACCGAATCGAAACCACCTGAAATTATAGAGCCTGCTCAAGTTACATCTTTGACATCCTGACTCCCCGCGAAATGAAAGAACCTATTTATGGTCGTTGGAAAAATAGTGTACAAAACTCGTTGGAAAGTGCATTCCCTTCATTCGTTACGTTTCCGCACTCGCCGCTATGCGGCTCGTACTAAACTACTACTCGTGTGAAATATGTCACTTTCCACACTTATTGTGTAATATGCTATATTTAAATCCATATATACATGCGACCGTGTGATATTTTTCATTTCAACACGTGATCTTTTTTGTTTCGAATGATGATGTAAGCTATCTTCTAAATAACAAAAAAGTGTGCTTTATGACGTTATCATACGTAGTCGTAGGAAAAAATATAATATAACTGAATATATCTGAATCTGAAATCAAACTAATCTCTCCATTCATCGAACCATCGATAATACACCACTCGGTGGGTTCGCCTCCTATTTAAAATGGAATCCGCGGCTAATACCTTCGGATTCAGGATGAGAATAGCTATCTTCGAAAACAAACTTATCTTCGAGTTCAAAGCCTAATTTTAAGCTGTGTCAGTTTATCTGCGAATTCAGAGGATTTCATAGAATTAGAAAAGTTTCGAGTCCGCGCGCAATGTTCTACAACTCCATTACTGTCATTTCGGTCGGCGCTTAATCCTCAAGGAGCTGTCAATTGGGATAGCGAGTTGGGAATCCGGGAGATGATAAAGTACGTGAGTTGTACAATGGAACAGAGCGATGGATTCGATTTGTTGTCTGTTTGTAATTGGGCAACACCTGGAGGCATGATCCAATAAAGGGATGCGATATTTAGGTTGACATATACAGATAATCAGTTACCTTAATTTGAGAGAAGTGTGCTCGAAACCACATTCGATATATTTCCATATAAAGTAGTAAACGAAGACTGTTGTTAAAACACTAGTATTTATTTATTTATTTATTTCAGTGAAATACAAAACGGGACGAGCCCAAAAAAAGTATTCACAAATGATGCGGGAAAAATGAGTCCATTGTATACACATATTATACGAAATCGTGTTGTAATCAGTTATTAACTCATTAATCGAGAGTCCTGTGGAATACAATACAATACCTATAGCTAGACCATTGTCGTTCTAAATGGAAACCTAGTAGGCTGGATCTATAATATTGTCTGTCCACTCAAGTCCCAAATGTCTGCCAAGTTCAGGTCGCTACTTTATAGAAGTCGTTCGATGCTCATTTGTTTCAGTTTTTTCGTCAGCTATCCAATTTTAGGTTGATGTTATGTTCTTTTTTTTTCTAACTTCAGTACGTATCATATATTCATCATAATCTGACATATTTTTACTTTTATACATATTTTTACTCAAATAGGTCGAATTCCAGTTTTTAGGAACAATAATAAGGCATTCAAAGGAAAATTTCGGTGTAACTCACGTATTATGGCCACCAGAACAAGAATTCGAAACGCTAGTTTCGTAAATACACCGAATTTCTTTTACTAAAAACACAAAATTCATCCTTCTTTCAACTAAAAGAGCACACACGATTACTATTACTTATTTTCAACACATTTTAGCGGAAAAATTTAATATTTTTGAAAACATGTTATCGTTCTTCCGAAAACACTAGCACAAGACTTTGAATCTTAGAATCTTTTCAAATATACTATATAGTGTATTCTGCTGAAAATTGTTGAAAATAAGTGAATGTAAATGTGTGTGGTGTGTTAGTTTAAAGAAGTACTAAGTTTTGTGTGCTTTCTTCAGTGGGTATGAAATATGCGTGGAGCAATACAATCGATATGCCAATACTTTAATCACTTGCCTCGCATTTTTAGTTTCTCGATTTTGAACACATTGAACACTCTCTGCTTTGTGACATTACACATTTTTCAGTGACACTGACTGACGATGCTTTTTTCTATTTCCTGACTTTCTGATCAATGAATTAATGATATCGAATAATTCTGTGCTTGAAACAGAAGCTTCGCTGTGCTAAAAGGAGCGTTTTATTCAAAATGTAAATAAAAACGTTAGGTCATGCCCAGTTTAACACTGAAAGTTCAAAATAGTTCACGGTTATTATGAGAAGATGTCTCTGCCTAACGGAGAAAGTGACGTCATTTTTTCCAGTGAACAGACAATATTATACCGTCAACTAGTTGTTCATTCAGATCGACAATGGCTAGAAAATTGATTATATGGACGTTTGAGAGAAGTGGTGGCGATGGAATTAGAAAATATGTCAATTTCTATTGATTTGGATATAAAGTTGTAAGATTTACAACACCTATTTAGGGGAGAATTCAAATAATAATTGGTCTTACTTTGATTTGTTTGGAATGAGTTCCTCTGGTGTTATGCAGAGGTACATTAATTGTGAGTTGGTTCAAGATTGAGCTGCAATCGATAGAATTATTTATTATTTTATAAAGAAACTTAATATCAGTTATTTGTCGTCTATCTTCTAATGCTATCAGATTGAGTTGTATTTTAATTTGTATAGAATCATGTATAATAATTCCACATATCTATTATTTTGACCATACGCCGTAAGAGACAATTTCAGCAAAGTGAAGCCAAATTTCATATATCTTTCCTTTTTTAATTGGCAACGTTGATTGAGGGCGCATGCGCGATATCGTGCGCGAAATTCAAATCATGTAATGTCTGAAATTCGTGATCTCTTATTCATAGGAAAAATTTACTTTATATGTTAATAAATATTGTCATTTGGAACATATCCGATGATGGTGGAATACATAAAGTATACTTAGCTTTGAAAATAAAGAGTAATCAGAGATCTTCTAATTCAGCGAACCACTTCTTTCAGATTTGAAAGAATAAGCAATCAACACATAGGCGCCGAAACTTCCGTATTCCAGGGGGGAAAATAAATCGAAATGAAATCATTGAATTATGTTCATATAAAATATTGAAAAGTAACAATGAAAATATAACGCATCAATTAACACATTTTAGAACCAAAACAAAAACTATTCTCATGTACATACACATATCCAACATTGGAACAACAAAATTTCATGTTAAATTTATTGCAACGGTAAATGGTTGGGTAATTTTGCACTTATCATGCGATCTATTTTTCAATAAAAATGTTTGTTTCTACTCATTTATTTGGATTTAAGAAATCCGAATTTGATAATGAAGTAGTGAAAAAACCACCACTTTTCCAGATTATCCATGCCAAAGTTCGAAATTTCACCTCCTTGAACTCGCAAGTTCAAGTAAGTAAGATCACACACGTATGTGCTATTCTTTTTATCTAATTGATGGCAGTTTCTAATTTTCATATTATTTTCTTCCCATTACACCATTTATAGGCTACATAAACATGGAATATTAATTTTTGAGATATTGACATATGTACACTCTAAACGAGACATCTTTATAAAGAACACTGACACTCATTCTCACTATACTAGAAAAAAAGATAACTTTCGTACGCCTTTCAAGCATCTAGAACTGTCAAAAAGAGCACCAGATACATTTGGTTTGCCAACTGAAACACTTCAACATGCATAAATGTTTTTGTTTGAAGGTGGCTGACAATGTCTCGAGTTGTGAAGAAAAGTTTCGGACCTCCATTGTTTAAAGGTATGAAGATTTGAATCCTGAGAAAAGAAAAGATGAGTTATGATGAAAAAACGAAATAAGTGATGAATAAAAATTAACTATTTTATCGAATCAAGAAGATTCGAGTATCAATAAATCAGGTTAGTATTAGTGTTAGTATATATGAAGTCGAAAAATGTAGATTTAAATGGGAGTTTTAACTAGTCGATGAGCCTGAAAATAAGAAAAAATTGAATTAGAAATCAATAGCCTGAAAAGAAAGGTTGAATTAGAAATCAATAGCCTGAAAAAAGAACAGTTGAATAGCCTGAAAAAAGAAAAGTTGAATTAAAAATTAAAATAAAATGAATGAATAAAGAATTAAAATTATGAGAAAGATTCAAATCGAGTTTGTCACGACGTTTCGATTGTGTGTATCTACAATCGTCTTCAGGTGAGAACTAACAAAGTCCTGGGATACGGGGGTATTTATAGGTCAGCTATGGCGGGATTTTCCGCATCCGCAGCCAACTCACCAAAACCAGACCAACGAACAAAAACAGTGACTCCAAGAATTGTGTTTATCGAGTACCATGCGAATGTGGCAAATCATACATCGGAGAAACCAAGAGACCACTGGAAACCAGAATCGGCGAACACAAGAAAAACACCCAACGAGGAGAAACCACCAAGTCAGGAACCGCAGAACATGTGTGGACCCACCAACATAACATCAAATGGTCTGAGGCAGAAATCATCCATAGAGAAGAACACTGGTTCAGGAGGAAATTCAAGGAAGCAGCATACATAATGAATAATAACGCTTTCAGTCAACCAAGCGTCGAGATCCGCAACACATGGAAACCGCTGATTAGCCAAATCAACCGGTTACGGCTCACTGAACCGGAAAATCCCGCCATAGCTGACCTATAAATACCCCCGTATCCCAGGACTTTGTTAGTTCTCACCTGAAGACGATTGTAGATACACACAATCGAAACGTCGTGACAAACTCGATTTGAATCTTTCTCATAATTTTAATTCTTTATTCATTCATTTTATTTTAATTTTTAATTCAACTTTTCTTTTTTCAGGCTATTCAACTTTTCTTTTTTCAGGCTATTGATTTCTAATTCAACCTTTCTTTTTCAGGCTATTGATTTCTAATTCAATTTTTTCTTATTTTCAGGCTCATCGACTAGTTAAACTCCCATTTAAATCTACATTTTTCGACTTCATATATACTAACCTGATTCATTGATACTCGAATCTTCTTGATTCGATGAAATAGTTAATTTTTATTCATCACTTATTTCGTTTTTTCAGCATAACTCATCTTTTCTTTTCTCAGGATTCAAATCTTCATACCTTTAGACAATGGAAGTCCGAAACTTTTCTACATGCATAAATGTGATTATATTTGCATCACTTGTTCTGTAACAAAGTTGTGCATTAGGCATATCAAGGCTCATTTGTTGATCTAAGCAGCAGAAAACGCGCTTCATATGCATTTCGTCAATACTTTCTCGATCCCTCATAACTCCTGAATTCGTTATAAAAGCCAGAAAAGTCTCTTTGTCGCCTGTGCCCTCTCCAAAGGCGTCAGTGTTCCAAGATATCAAAAAAGTTTGATAAGTGTAGCAGTTAATTCGATGGAATTCAATTAGAAGTCGAAAAAGTTTCTACCATCTCGTCACTTCCCCTTCGAATGCTGGATGGATTATTCCGAATCAAGTTTCTCCAAAAATGTTTGGTTCAGTGGTTCTCAATACGTTTCCTCTTATTGGGATTGAGATGTTTCTCGTGATTCGAAATTAGGCAGGAGGCACAAATAAACGCACGAAGAAAGTTTCCCTCTTGAAAGGGGACCTTATGGATGACAGAAAAAAGTGTACTGGAATGCTCTGAACCCTCCCCAGTGAAATTCTTCAGAAGTATTTTCCCCTTGCATGAAAGTTCAATATTTTCTGATGAGATCACCATTGAGAGTTGAGATTTTAGCTTCTGTTGTTGAGTTTCCTGCTATATGAGAGGAATGCCGTAGTGAAAGTTGAAAATATCTACATACTATAAACTAAGCTAGATGGGTAAAATAAGAATTCCACATTATCTGAAAGAGATGAGAATTCAGATCATAGTTAAATTTTTGGACCGACTCAATTGAATTGTCACCTCTAAACGAATAATATATCTGAGTGTCATCAGCATATAAATGGTAGTCGCAATAACGTATCGACTTTTGGAAATTGGAGGTGTACATGGTATATAGTAAAGGCCCTAGAATACTCCCTTGAGGAACACCTGATGTCACTTCAATTGCGGAAGAAATCTTGCCTTCAATCATGGCTTGTTGAAACCTGTCTGATAAGAATGATTTCAAAAAGATTTCCGCTTCATTTGATAAACCAAGAAAATGAGATATTGAAATAAGGGTTTTATGGTTTATCATATCGACAGCTTTCGTATAATCAAGTAGAATTACGATGCTCATTTAATTTTGATCCGTAGCTGTCCGTATGTTGACAGGAGAAAGACAACCAGAATGTCAAACATGCCAATCCACTTTAACTGTAGAACATATAATATTACAATGCCACCAATACGAAAATGCTCGAAGACTCTACAACATCCCAAATAATTTAAATGACACTGAGTAGTGACAAAATAAAAGAATATTTCAGAATTCCTGAGAAAAACGGGACTTTTCCAATAAAATCTACAAAAATCAAAATAGAAAAGGCTAATGACCTCAGAAGTCGATGCCTTGAACGAAAATAAAAATAATAAAAAATTCAATAATCTCACCGTTATCACCATTTGTAATGAATGGGGCTCTCTTATAAGAATGTCTAGTCCGTTTTTATACTATAACCTCCTTTGTGCAAATAGGGTGTTTATTTTATTAAAAGAAGCGCTGCCACCAGGTCAGATTCTTGATTAACAACTCGCACTGATCAAACAAGTTGTATTGAAATATGTTTCCTTCGCTTGATTATCGAATTCTTTAACATTGACTATGCAAACTCCAAATAGGCTACTGGTTAAACCTCAGATTAATTTTTACATATAAAATGTATTGCGATTAAATAACAGAATCACAGAAAATGGAACAAGGTATCATACCAAATAAAAAGATGATAAAACAAAACATAATCATTTTCAATATAAAATACCAAGAAATTTGTCTAAACTTTGGCAACTGCGTGACTACGTGGACTATTTACTTCATAAGAAGAACTATCCTAACGCTTATGAATGAAAATCCGTAATAAAACTCTAAAGCATCATATCAAAATCTTCTTTCTACTGTTCAGGCTGCTATGATGCAAGTATGTATTCTGGAATGCTTCTCTATGTTTAAAAACTTCATCAAAATGCAATTTTCAAGATTTCCTCCCATCTGGTTCTGGTTCTCCTTTTTTCATCTAAGATTCCAGGGTAGGCTCAGCCTGGCTACGGCCCTGAAAATTGAAACTAATAAATTTACAAATTAGACCATGTAGGTTTAGTATTGAGACCATCTGTTCGTTGGATAAATGTAGCATCAATTTTGGACTCTAGAATTCAGACGGGGCTCGTTGTGAATTTGAATCACAAAGAGATTTAATACTTTTCTATTCATCATTACGAAGGACCAGACTCCTTATTTTTCTCTTACTGCCCTTATTGGCCTCTTCCCTTCCTGTGTCAGAAAGTTGGTAAGGGTTAGATGTGAGTGAGTAGCAATGGTGGTTATTTCACTAACATTTTATTAATTATATATCAATTATTTTGGTTGCAAAACAAATAGCATGTTACATTTAGATCAGAAGTGTCTTTGTTCGATTTCGAGTGGGATACAGATCCAAGTTTTTCTTGGAAATATTTTGGGTTTTCTATAATTCGAAATATGATATAAATTTGAATATAAGTAAGAAATTAGTGAAACTCAGAATAGTATCAACGTCCACACAAGGTCTGTTTATTGCAGAAGCTTAGTAATTTGAATTTTCCACCGTTTTAATGTCCATCATCATAGTGGAAAAATGAAGAGGTTGCATACTCATGTCCTCAGTTTAAAATTTGATCATAAATGAACGTTTCGCCCACTCGTTCCAAATGCAGCCCACACCACTCGTTTTATTATAGCTGAATATAATTCAGCTCAACATGTCAACGACTCGTATAAAATGACAACGAAAAAACAAAACTCCCAAACTCACAAATCTTCGTGGAAATTCCCAACGGTACGTCATGATGGCAAAGAGAAAAGCGACTCGTCCTTTCATCCTCATGGCGCAAAACAAAGAGAAAACCGAAATGTTTGACCAAGCTTTGGGATTCGGCAACAAAAACGCAATTAAGAATTTATGATGCCCCCGGAAACACCAAGAGAAATATTAGAGAGCGGGTATAGTCCCCTTCACAGCGATCACAATTGTAATAACAGTAAAATGGCTGTTTGACAATGAACTGAACAATGCAATTAGAATGAGGATAGTAATGGATTCTGGCAATTTCCTGTACCAACATGTCCGTTTGGTGGTTGGTGGAATTATCTCTTCTAAACAAGATGATTTATTTTAATCGTAACAGGTTTGTTTTGGGTCTCTCTCTAGGAGCATCCTATGAAATCATTATTTTCTTTGCCTGCGTCAAGATTTGGAATGCATACTTAAGCTTACTATTATCAATTCTCTGATAATAAGCGATAATGGCAAAGGTACAGGGTCTTCACGTATATTTTGAACCCCCCTTTAACTTTATATTCTATCGTTCAATTTCACATCTTTGAAAAAATGATCTCATGTAATTCCTCCTGTAGATTCTAAAACAGTTGAATATTTAGAAAAAAGTTATGGGCACCAGATATATTTTTTTAAATGAAACACTTCTGTCAGTAGAAAATATAATATGATATGAGTATATTTGGAAAATGATCAAATTGTCACAGCCGGACATATATATTTGGAGATCATTTACAACCGTTTTTTTTTTATTTTTCCGAATCCGAAAGAATCCAGATAAAATATGAATTTAAATGTCAAATATCTCGAAATCTATGACATTCATCAATTTGATAACAGTTCAATTATTTTCATAGCAACCCTGACCATCTATTTCCTAATAAGCTGAAAGAATCCTTATAAAATCTGATTTTTAACGTCAAATATGTCGAAATGTAACAACATGATATATGTTAGAAAAATATGTTCTATCCAATAGTAACAAAATATATAAGTAGAGTGTTCCATTTGAAAATATATATCTGATGCCCATAACTTTTATTCTAGATCTTCAACTGTTTTTCTGTTAACAAAAAAAAATCTACAAGAAAAAGTACATAAGATCATATCTTGAAAAAGAAAATTGAACTATAGATGAAAAAGTTAAGGAGGGGTTCAGAATATACATGAAGACCCTGTACATTACATTCAATATTAGTGGAATCAATTGTCGAGAGAAGTGTTTTTGTTAGATATGAGACAGTGTGCTAAAGATTAAGATGAACATCATGGGGTTGAGTAGGCAAAAAATGACGCAATTGACGGGACAATAAATAGATAATGAATTCCGAAAATGTTGTTCACTTCCGGAGATAACGAAATTTGGCGGTTTCGTTTTAAATTTTTTCTGAAGTTTTTTCAAAGGTTTTGAAAAAATCATTGTCAGTTATTCAGCGCTGCTTGCTGGCTTTCCCACATTCTCCGTACAACGTTTACAACATAATAAAAGTGTGGCCAAATGTGAGTTGTTGTTCTTATAGCCTACTAGATGCTGTTGCCAATTTGTGAACTATAAACGAAGCAATTAAAAATTAAAAACCCCTCATTAGAAAAATTAATTGAGATAGTTGTCGAAACGAATTCGAAAAATTCATGAATAGAACTCATAATCCATAAGTTCATACTTGCACTCGCTGTAATAAGCCGAATTGAGGAATATTCCCCATTGTACCGCTGGATTCGTTATAGAATTAGAATTCTGTATTTGGTACCCTGCGGGCATTCGATGGAATTTCGTTTCAGACTTGTTCACTTTCCATGAAAATTTCAGTCACGGCATTCCTTTCATTGCGACCATATTCCGAGTCTAACAAGGTCCAACTAGCGATTCATCGAACTGTTCAATGGAGTCAGCGGAAAAGCGCCGAAAAGTTGGGCGGTAACGTCGTAACTGGAAGGATGTTTTCAGACTACACCTTTTCCATTCGGTAACGAACGGCAGCAGCTAAAAAGGAGGGAAATCTGCGATTCTGTTTTCCGAAGAATAAGTCCCAAAGGAAAATACGACAAGTACGTGGGAGGAATAACTTCGGGAATATAAATTGGGAAACTTTTTAATTTCGAATTCAAGTATGGAAAATGAAAAAATACCAAATATTAGTTCGAGAAAGTTTCGACTAATTCACCGAGAATAGATTTCCATAATCAAATCATTTGATAAATGATTCATAAGGGATAAATTCCCATATACAAGTGGGTTAACCCTATAATGACATTCCTCGAAAAACATCAATTTCATGTTGATATTTGAAAGCGTCAAAGACTTCTTTGTTAACCGGTTGTAGAAATAGTATTTTGCCGTGTCTAACAAAAATTTTGGACAAATTATGGATAAACAGAAAGGTATTCAAGACTTAAAAATAATCAATTGGGCTTAAGACCCGGAAAAAGCTGCCCCAGTGCTTCCTTAAACATGACAGATGACATAATCAAGGCCACTGATTCCTGAAAAACTAGTACCTGAACTTATTCTCTTAGATTACTTGGGATTGTAGATTGTAGAGGAGGTCGTTAAGGCTGTGCAGCCTCTCAAGCACCTCGACCTATCAGATATTTTGTGCATAACCCTTAATCTATTCGAAGCCCGGGATTCCGAGACTTCGTGCAAAGTTTATCAGTTTCCTGGGAGCTAGGTTCCTGATATCGGAGGGCTCTAAAAAGGCGCCTTCCAGGAACTTGAGCCTCTTGCAGAAGAGCGCTGGGCATTCTCAAAGCAAATGTTCTGCAGTTTCAGCGAAGTTCTCGCAGCAGCGGCAACTATCACTCTCCGTTTTGCCTATATCTCTATAGCATGTACTTCTGCTTGAAAGTTGGTTGGGGTGTTACCTATGGATTTTGAGCCTGAAATGTGGCCCTGTAACTCCTACTCCAGCCCTTTTATCCATCTTGGATCCATCAGTATAAATACCACACTGATGCATCCTTTTCCAGTTGAGGTCCGTTCTCTGTGCAAATTTGGTGGTTGTTTATGACCACATCAAACTGCATTTCGGAGTCGTACCTAACTGACATGATATCTGTAGGCTTGGACATGGATTCTAGGGAAATATTTTCCAAAATTTTCAAATGTCCAGTCCGATTTCCTAATTTGAGGTTCATTGTCTGGCTCAGCCTGAAGGCACTGATTGCTGCTTCTTTCATTACACATAGGTGCAATGGTGGAAGGTTCAGCATTACCTCTAAGGCTGCAATAGGGCACGTGAATATTGCCCCTGTTATTCCCAGACAAGCTAGCCGCTGCACTTTCTGCAGCTTGACTTGCGCCGAAATTTGTTACATATTTGGCCACCATATCAATGAAGCGTAGGTGACCATGGGTTTGATGATCGTTTGGTATGACCAATAGATAATTTTTGGTTTCAGACCCCATGTCTTGCCAAAGACTCTGCGGCACTTCCAACTTGCCGCTATAGCTCTGGAAATAATGTGGTTGAGTTGGCTGTTTCATGTCAGTTTTTGGTCGATTATCACGCCCAGATATTTAACTTCTTTGGAAAAAGTGAGCTGGATTCCATTCAAAGTTGAGGCTTCAAGTTCATATTTTCGCCTCTTGGTAAATGGAACCAGCACTGTTTTGCTAGGATTAACATTGAGTCCTTCCTTTGCACACCAGCTTTTGATTGTGTTTAGGGCCACTTGCATGCGATTGGAAATTATCCCGTCATGTTTGCCCCTAATGGTGACAACCAGGTCAGCGGCGTAACCTTGAGTCGTGAAACCAGGTTGTCGACAACCAATGACCACAGCAAAGGCGATAGAACTCCCCCTTGGGGGACAACCTTTTTCTAAAGTCATCCTGACCGTCTCTTCCCAGAGAGATTACTTGGGAACTTTTGAAACTGTTTTTTTAATGTTCTGGTTCTCCTATAGGTAAATCCTGTAATGTTCAGAGAACAGCGTGAGAACCAAGGAAAAGAAGGTAGGAGTTGGTGTTTTTCTTAAATTTCTGGAGATCGTATGCTCGGGAAACACCTGGAATGCATTTTGGGGTGATGGGATACATTAACGTGATTGCTACTAGCATATCCCTGAGATCAATTCATTTTCCATGGATTGAGCCTGTTATTCTGATATTTATAGGAACTGGACATATTCTGTTTTCGTCTCCAGGCAATCTTGACAATTGAAATTTAATTCCTGGGGTCACAATCAAAATGTCAGTAACAAACGATAATTGCTTTGGCTATAATTAGCAAAAAGGTAGTACAATGAGAAAAATGCTCTTTCGCAAGTTTCTCTCTTTTCATGGGCGATGCTCTTCTGGAATATCAACAATCGTTCCTCCATTAGCAGTCTCTTCGAAATTAACCCGCCAAGTTCGGTATTCACACCCCTTCGTGGTCACTTTAGAGACCTACAGAACGTCCCTTTCCAAAGACCTCGTTCATCCAACGAACGTACCAACATACATATCTAATTAACTAAAGACAACCAGCAGTCGATGAACACTTTTATGAATCCAAAATTGACATCAGTACTGGTATAGGAACACCGAACACTGAGGAAGACTAGGCTAATAACTCCCGAAGAATATTACAACTAACCGGTGAAGAGTCTGTACAGATTATAGTACAAGGGACTGAAATCTATGGAGTGGGTGGCTGTGATTCAAAATCGAAAGACACTGAAGTCCGATTTATAAACTCTGCTGCCAAGCTACAGTTGACGCTGCAGTTACTGTTCGTAGATGGAATATGTTAAAAATATGCAACTGTTCAAGATCTATGCAGCTGACGCAGTTGCCGCCTGGATACATTTTGGAACGGCAGCGTCAACTGTAGCTACGGCAGCGGAGTTTATAAATTGAGCTTAACAGCCCCAGATACTGAGGTGAAACTGGCGATAGCATCATTATCCGAGCAAAAAATCAATGTATTCACTAATAATTGAAGGTCTGGCTGTGATTGTTCGAATGTCTTTGTGTGTGTATACTAAACCATGTTTGCAACCTTCATTGGAGTTTTACTTGCTTACGCTTCATATTATAATTTATGTTCAAATAATTTCTGAAAATCATGTGAAAGGATTCAAAATTGAATCAATCTGTCCATCACTGTCTGCTTTCCTTTCCGTTTTCCCAAGTCGGGGGGCTGCACAACGCGGATAGTTCTGAACTTTTATGCGGAGTCAATGGTTCAATCAACTCCTTTTCAGTCCTCCGATGGAAATTAACTGTGTCTTCGACTTTGAAACTTGCCGGTAAATTAGAATTGACGATGATGGGTCTCTTTGGGGAGAACCGGAAGGAAAGCGTTCCGGGGAAAGTTTTCATCATTTTCTTTTCTTTTTTTTCCGCTGGGAGCATAGATAGATTATTCACTACCGATGCTGGAGTTGTGGAGTTTTTCTATTGATGAATGGATCGCTAGGATGGGCCATCATTTCGCGGTAGGTACAAGCTTTGGCAATTAGGGATTTGTTTTTTGGAAATATCGAGAAAGCAGTGAACATGGAAAACTCATTTTTCACAAATCACCTAAGCTGGTGTTAGAACTACTGGATGGGCTTGTACGTGTGAACATGACTAGGATAAATGATTTATAGTAGTGGATGAAAAAAAGAGAGAGCAATATAAGAGACAACAATGGCCATGATTTTTCCTGAAGATAACTTTTACTTTTGGACTTCCTCGTAGATTGATTTTTTTTCTGATATGCACTGTTTCGAAAGACAAAAATCCACTTGGAAATGTCAGATGTGAGTACATATACACATACCATTCATGATTGGAGGAATATGATGGTGAAAACACTCTTAGTGTAATGTTCTCCAATTCGCTCTGTGAATTCGTTGCTTTTATCTCGAATTTTAACAAAATTTAATTTAACAAATTTAACAAATTGTCTAATGAAAATGCCTCCTATCACAATAACCCCACGCGGAAATGTAAAACCCTTTAAAAACAACAAGACAATTGACAATCATATTATTGACAACTACTTTATAGGCGTCAATAATTCTGAGGGGCCCCCTTTTGCAAAGAATTTAATCCTTTCCTCAAAATCATTGTAAATGATCTGGATAAGAAACTTTATACATGGCTTCACAGGTAACATATTCCAGGTCAACTGACTTTTATAAAAGTAATCAAGTAAAAGTAAAGTGCATCCCAAAAACTTGAATTTCTGTTTCGAGCCAAGAGCTATTTTACTCCCAGTCAGCTGCATATGATCTATAAGGCACAGAACCGACCTGTCCTGGAATACTGTTCCCATATTTGGGGTGCGGCACCTAAACATATCCTGAAACTATTGGATTCTGTCCAAAAAAGGGCAATTCGTCTTGTCGGTGATGCCTCGCTTACAAATTCGCTCACTTCTCTGGAACACCGTAGAAAAGTTGGCGAGTTATCATTATTTTATAGATATTTTTATGGGCGGTGCTCTTCTGAAATATCAACAATCGTTCCTCCATTAGCAGTCTCTTTGAGATCAACCCGTCAAGTCCAGTCTTCACACCCCTTTGTGGTCACTTTAGAGACCTGCATAACATCCCTTTCCGAAGACTCGTTCATCCAACGAATATCGAGACTTTGGAACTCATTGCCTAGGGAGGTGTTCCCCGAGGCATACCATCTCCTACCTTCTTTCTCTTGGTTCTCACGATTTTTTCTGAACACTACAGGATATCCTTTTTCGTGAGAACCAGAACATAAAAAATATTCTCTTTTCACTCTCTCAAAGTTACTAGTTACTTTAAATAGTATGTTTTATTAAATAATCACATCATTTCCCATGAAAAATACAACAATTCTTATTATTTATAGTCGAAGGTGGATATGAATTTATTTATTTCGAAAGAACAATTCTTAAAATTTGCCATTCGAACTTCATTGGTTAGGTTAGGTTGTGTTTTCCACAAATTTTCATAATTTTATTTGGATAGGAACATTTTTAGCAGGTAACTTGATACCTACCCCAATACCTATATCTCGGATTTATTTTAGTATTCTATGAACAATTGAAGTTTATTGAAAAACAAACATTTTGTATACATTTTCAATATTAAGAATTCAGCTATAACCTTAGATCATATATTATGCTTACTCTAGATCCATCATCAAGTAGTATTTGTTTGGTATTAGAGGGGTCTGCAAAAAAGTGCTATGATATCACGTGGTACAACACATATGTATGGTCAACATTTTAAAACGATAAATCAATGGCTCAGTACGTTAATCCCCCCCCCTCCCGGACAAACCAAACAAATAACCTAGATACCGTATCTAGCGTAAGCATATGTGATCTAAGGTTATTAGTATCAGTATAAGTCAAGAATGAATACACTCTGTATAATTCAGTAACATCAAACGTAAAACTATGCAATTTTCCGGTCCACTGAAAAGTTTTCCATTGAAACAATTGAAGAAAGATTTCCTCGAGGAATGTTGCTTTCTTGGAATATATTCAAATGTGATGCCAGACCGAATTACAATGAGAGAATGTCATTGAATTCAACGCCTTGAAGTCACATAATCATAGATACAGAAAATAATTGTCGGAGAAGGTAACGACAATGTCGAGTAATGCCGTTCGTCTGTTCATGTTTGGCGGGAAATTAAAAAAAAATGAGTCACAAAAACACAGTCGTTCGAAGATATATCGAAACATGTTATCCGATTGAGCTGTATGGACGAATTCTGAAGAATTTTGAGTTGGATAAAAATAATTGAAACTGGTAACGGGACTCCTCACTGGCCAGTGCCCTTTGAGATATCACCTCAAAAAGATGAGTAGAACAGAGAGTGATAGTTGTTGGTACTGCGAGAACTTCGCTGAAACTGCAGAACATTTGCTTTGCGAATGCCCAGCACTCTTCTGCAAGAGGCTCATGTTACTGGAAGGGGCCTTCTTAGAGCCCTCCGATGTCAGGAACCTAGCTTCCAGGAAACTGATTAACTTCGCAAGAAGCCTGGGAATCCCGGGCCTCGAATAGATTAAGGGTTATGCACAAAATATCTGATAGGTCGAGGTGCTTGAGAGGCTGTACAGCCTTAACGACCCTTCCTACAATCCACAATCTAGATGTATTTCCCATGAAAATTTAGATTTTCGAATATATTATTTCATTTTAATGATAATTGCGTGGTTGAGATTACTCTTGTTATTGATATCTATTAGAATACATTCAATTCCCGATTACATATAAATCTTTCACGTAGGTACTTATTGTCTTTCACTTTTTCAAACTCGAACCTTTTATTGTTTTCCAGCCACCAGTTTTTCAACCTCAAAGCCTTCAGCTTTCTATTTAGTATTCTACCAATCATCAATATTGACACATGCCTACAGCTTTCTATTGAGTGTTTCATTAATCTCCACTGATATCTCACTGCATTTTATTTTGATATAGCTTTCACCTCTTGTAAATTTTGGAGTTGAATGTAATTTATGTTGATTGAATTCATAATCACAATCAGCATGAAATCACAAATATGGGTGGTGATTGGGTGTTTGCAAACAGAAGTTACAAATCGGAGTGGAGCTGCTGATACCCTTTCTCGTGAAACTCTTCAGAGTTAGCTTAGAATGAAACAACATTCCAGCTTTGACTGGATAGCGACTAGGGTTATTTATATTCCAAAGGTGGGTCGTACAGACCGACATCCAAAATCGCTCAGGTCTACCAGCCTGGCATCATTTCTGTTGAAAAGCCTGGAAAAGATACTTGATGGGCATATAAGATAAGAGGTGGTGATGCAGGCGCACTAAAGAACCACCAGTAGGGTACACCAGGCTAGCAAGTCGACAACATTTGCACTAAAGAACCTCGTCTCTAGAATAGATTATGCTATGGATAATCAAACCATTATGAGTCCACTGTCTCCAGAGGAATTGAGCCTATCTCATGAGACTGTACAAGAACTATGCATCACAGCAGAACCATAACTAACCCCTTTAGGGCTAGTGTGTAGTTTCAGTGCGGCACTGAGCTATTCGCACCACGCCTACATCAGCAATGAAAGCACTTCTAGGATTACTTCATCTTCACATATTCCTGGAGAGGGAGGCTATTTGGGCTACATACAGATTATATCTAGCGGCAATGCTGTCCATTTTCAACGACACAGAAGTGCTACCAAGAAAACTGATATAATGTTCTTTATGCACGACCGGGCGTAAAATGGAACTTTATCGCCCGGTTTTGTGGGCGTAAAATAACACTTTACCGCCCTTGGACTATTTTACCGCCCACCGGGCGTAATATGGCACTTTACCCACCACCGGACAATAAATTATTAGTTATTCGCATCCTCAGCTGCTTTACTGATTTCTGGTGGAGTACAATTAACACTTTCTTCGTCACTGGAATGCATTTCGTAATGACTATTGTCTGTATTGACAGCAAATATGGCTACTAGCCTATTTATTCACCCACCAGTCTGGAACATGATCAAATTGTAAACCCTTAAAAACTCCCTTATTATACGAGATAGAGAAAAAGTAAAAACATTTTCATGTAATCGAGAACATCATGTCGTAGCAAAAATTATTTTAAAGGGTTTTAAAAGGTATTTGAATACCGTTTCATTCCTATCATGTTCGAGATGTGAAGATGTATTTACAATAAAATATACTGGTAGTGCATAAAATGTTGTATGTATTTCAGACGTAACTTACTTTGATGGACCTAGGCGTGTTATTAGCCCTCGCTATCGCTCAGGCTATTACTTACACGCTACGGTCCATAAAAGCCTATTTTACGCCCTTGATACATAAATAACTATTAGATATACCACTACTCAGGTTTATGCCTTTTTCTCCGAGCAAGGTTTCTGGTGAGTTGTTTTATCTTTTACAAGTCTGGCTGTTATTATATGATGACAGTACTTTCTAGAAAGGAACTCATACCTACTGAATCAATCTAAGAAGCTGAAAAACACAATAAAGTAGTAATTTCTACAATTTCTGTAATCTTATTTATATTGAATTGAGGAACTGTGTATGGTTGTAGAGTGATAATAACTTCTAGCAGCGAGTATTCTAAAAAACTTTGAGAATTGAAGTAAGGAAACAGATGGAAAAAAATTCGATTATCTCCATACATATCTGGAAAACTCTTTTTCCAATACCTGGAAAATCAAAAGCGTTACCTTCAAAGATCCCGAGCGTCGAGTTGGTAACAAAGTATTTTGAGAACAACGCTGATAAAACAGAATACCAGAACAATTTTAATGGCACTTTGCATTCACTTACGGCAAATATACAATGAAGCGCTGTTAGCAAAGCTGAAAGAACATATTTTCACTCCATTGCAAATATTTCGTTACGTTAAACGGAATTCTATATGAGTATATGCCATTGGAAGATGAACGTGAGCAGTTCTGAATTTTCAACTATAATAAGCTTAACCTGTGTCCTCAATACATTTTTTATCGATTACTCTCTATTCTTAACGAAGAGAGCCATATAATATTTGGAGTTTTGGATATCATGGAAATACATAGACATAATCTATTTCTTTATTGGTTTACCATTATTTAGAATTCAGAATTCCCATCAGGTTTTTTTGGATTTCCATCATTGATATCCCGAAGCTGGAGTTCTCAGACTTCTTGTTCGGAATGTATAAGGCAGTCACTTTGAGTCATATTCAGTTATCTTGAATAGGATATTTTACCTACAGGCAAATAAAAGTTTCATAAAGATTCGCACTGCTCTCATGTTGAAAATTGGATTGCCTTTCGAACTGTATTATCATCATCTAACATCAATTTAAGAATGAATCCTGTTTACCTGATTTCGAATTAAGTTAAAAACTGCCATTCAAATCACAGGAGTATGCAGAATAAAACAAAGATGATACCAGTAGGTATAATGAAGTATGTAAAATATATTTAAACGGTTCGAAACAATCTAGTAAGTAGGTATGCCATTGTCACCTTTGGGATTTGATCAGGGAAACATTTTTGAACTGCCTCAAACATCGGTAGATAATCTCATTTACATCATAACGAATCAATGAACAGGTGTTATATTCATAACTAACAAGATATTACATCAATTTTAAATAGATAAAAGTTAAATTTATTTATACATCAATGAATAAGTAGGTTTTCTAGAAAGAGAAAATAGTCTATCCAATTAGAATATCAAACATAGTTTGAAATGAATGTCTGGTAGACTACGAGCAGAAAACAACTACTTTCCTGGTAAATACCACGCAGAACATTGAATTATATCTGCTCGTAATCCATGCAATCCATTTCAAACTATGTTTGATATTCTAATTGGATAGACTATTTTCTCTTTCTAAAATTGTTGTCCAATTTATGGCTTTTCCATTTTTCATTTATTAGCTTAGTCGAGCTATAAGCCACTTCCAAGTTCTGTGATTTGGGAGATTTAGTTCTGGAGTGTTTCTTTCTTCTGCCGCATGGTGTCGCCACTTCCAATTGTCTGTTGGAACACGGCTCAGTGCGGTCAAATAAACGCGACGAAGGTGCATTGGGACAGGCAACGCTTCGAGTGGAGATCTTACGGTCTCTACTCGGATAACTACCCTGCACTGATGAGGGCCAATAAGCCCGAAACCGGTCTGTAGGTTGTTAGGCGTGCCTGTCCCGATGTGAATTTGTCACGTCTTAGGAAGAAAGAAACATTTGCGATCTGCATTCACAGTGTGAATCGTTGCATGGATTACGAGCAGATATAATTCAATGTTCTGCGTGGTATTTACCAAGAAAGTAGTTGTTTTCTGCTCGTAGTCTACCAGACATTCATTTCAAACTATGTTTGATATTCTAATTGGATAGACTATTTTCTCTTTCTAAAATTGTTGTCCAATTTATGGCTTTTCCATTTTTCAAGTAGGTTTTCATTCGTCACTTGTATGAAAAATGTATTTCGAATCGATTAACTTTGCCATTCTTTTTATTTCTATCAAAATTTCATAACTTTGATGCACTAGATTATCTCAACAACAATACAGGAGAGACGTAATCGAAGCTGAGTTGAAAAATTTACAATTGTATGAAATAAATATAGATACTTTATTTTTTTTTAAAACGAAAACATTTAGAAAACCCCAATTGAAGAAACCTCAATAGAACCATTAGTTTCCTAAAATGGACTCAGCTATCAAGTGACAAACAATAAACTATGTTTAAAGGAAATAATATAATAAAATACCAGATAGCAGAGTAACGAATCATTTCATAGCTGTACAACGAAAATGTATGTGGGTATTGTATTGTCTTATATTTTTCAATTCCAGTTTAACTTTGGAATATTCCACATGATCCCATCTGCTGAATAACATGCACTGACATATCAACTATTGGGCTCCACTTTTATCCCCAACTTCCGAGTTTGGTTCCCTTCTTGGTAGATCTAGAATGTATTTTTCTTTTTGAACCCCAGATTGTATTGCTTTTGAAGCCTTCAATTAATTCTTACATGGAGATCTTGACAGTTCAACTGTTTCAAGAGAACAGAAAAAAAAAAGATCGATTCTAATATCTCTCTTTTTGTCTCGTTAACACATCCTACACCAGTCGACTAACTTTTATTCGAGAAAACGAAGAATATACCTCAAAGGTCTAGTGCGTCTGTTTCAAGATTTGAACAAATCTCGCTCCTTTCAGAAAGTGCATTTCTCATAGAATGGAATAAGGCGATTCCATTCATAAATTATTCATTCAACGCTTTTTCCTACTTTAACGACGATGTAGGCTAGGTAAAGTTTGCTTGGGATTTGCAATTTCAGACGCCTTCTAATTATAGCGCCTTGTATAGAGAGAACGTCGGGAATAATATCCTTTGATAAGGGTTCCATAACCCGTGTTTTCATTTCGACTCCACAGGGTGAGTGAAAGCTGACAAAATGATATACCATGTGACTTTCCTATAGTCAAAAGTGTTTGTGAATATTGGATTTGGTTAATCTCATCGGGTTCATACATTTTGCAATATTAAATTGACAATAAAACCATATTTCATCACAATATATTCCAAAATTCCATACAAGGTGTCCTAGAACGACGTTTCATAAACTCTACAGGGTGAAGTAGAGACCAAAATAGAGCGATGGAAATCAACTTACCTCCATACGAAAATGCACCGAGAGGGCGATAAAGAATCATTTTATTTTCCCACGAACCCGTATGAAAACGTCAATAATTACAATGTTTTGTTATTCAGAAAGTAGCTCATATAACCATGGTATTGTTTATTTGAAAAAAAGCACTAGTGTTGATATGAAAAATATCACAACGGTCGCCTGAATTGATAGAAATTGGGCGAGAAAGACAGTGGACTGTAATTCAGATTCGACCTTATGATTTTGATTTTGTCGCCTGACAAGTATGGATTATCATGGCCACTCACCTGTTGAATCGGCGTGAATCAGAATTTGCCTCGATTTGAGATTTGAAGCTGATGGCGGCCGCCTAGAAACTGCTGCATTTACTGCACCTCACGGACTTATGATGGGAAGCACTTTTTCTGAGCGTTCATGTAACTTTTATGACGAGAATTATTATTATTGGGTGAGAAATCTTTTCATAGAAGTAGAGCGAACAATTCTGCTACTATCATGAAGTAGTCACACCTCCCAGCTCCCTTTTTCACTTATTGCGCACAGCGCACCATAGGAAGGGGTGACCAAATAAAACTTCTTGTCAGGAACCCGCGAAAATATTATTAAAACTATAATTATGAATTACCATACAAATTAGGAATTGATTGACAATCAAATATGCGAAAACGGAACAGAAATAATTGGGTATATTGTGAAGGTACTCACTGTCAATATAAGCGTTCTCAAATCAAATTCATATTATTTATGGAAATTTCTGTCTCGTTTTGTATTATACCGAGAATTCTTTATCTATTAATTTCACTGTGTCTGATACATAACCTCTGAATTCACTTTAAAACTGTGGAACTATTTCGATGTTGATGACAGCGGGTTAGATCATTCAAAATAGTATGGCTACAGTTTTATGCGCGGCTGGCTGCTTGCATCAGTTTGATATTACAGTATCAGTATCACCAACGAGAAGATTATTTGGTATCACAGATGTTTGCAAGTAGTCAAGGACGCACTAACTCGAGTAACTCGTACGCGCTTGGGCACTACGTACTTCTATGGTTCTGTATTCCTGGTTGCGTGATTACTGGCGCTAGCAGGCGTATGGTGTCAAGGTTGTTTATGTACGCTGGTATCAATATCAATAAAATTTGTCCAAACTAAACTAACTCAATCAATCAGTACTTCACATAATGAGGAATTGTCGTAGTATTCAAATATCATCTTTAATATGGAAATAAACAGTACTTGATATCAAATCAAAACCACCTGAAATTATAGAGACCGCTCAAGTTAAATTTTTGACAAGACCTCCCGCGAAATGAAAATATTCGGAGTCGTAGGAAAAATAGTGTACAAAACTCGTTGGAAAGTGCATTTCCTTCACTCGTTACGTTTCCGCACTCACCGCTACGCGGCTCGTGCTAAACGACTACTCGTGTGAAATATGTCACTTTCCACACTTGTTGTGAAATATACTATTTCATATTATCTTGATTTTTTCAAATTCCTTCGAAGTTATATTGTTTTGTTTTGTTCTGGTACAGTTTGTATATTATAATGGTACTATAAGCAGGAACTGCAAATCATGGAACCATCACTAATTAATCGTATTTTACCAATAGAAGTTTATATCGTGGAGGTGGAACATCAAAAACGTATATTATGACCCATTTTGTAGTGAATGAGTTACGCAATTCGAATTTCACGAGCAAATTCCTTTCTTTCCATTGGCGTAGAAGTTTTAGAGTTTGAAAAAAGGAATTGTCAAGTTCTACGCCCATGAAATGATGTTAATCGACTGGATGATATAAGGATTTTGTTGCCGGACAAAGCTATGCCAAATCACCAAATTTGAGTGGTAATAATCAAAATGGCCGTTCCAGAGTTATAAAGCAAACATGAAATTTTCAACTTCAGAGCTGTCTAGCGCGCAAACTACTCTTTATGTGTATGAGTATATTCATTATTTTGGTTCGAAATATTTTTGCTCTCACCAAATATTTGTGCACGATCTTGTTTAATGTTTTTAACCTTTTTCTTGATTCTTCATATTTCACATTATGAAACTCAAATGCTAATCTAAATCATCAGTTTTTTTTTACTTGAACAGTGCTTTTAAATTCTTCTCGTGAACCACGTAGAAAATGAATTATAATTTTCATGGACGACATATATTGTTAGTACTGAGAGTAATTATCACATTCCATTCATCTAACTAATTTTATATAGTTTTCTATTTTTGAGTTCAACTTCAGTTATATGTAATGTACTATTTCGTCGAGTATTTCGTGCTCAGCATGTCGAAGTTAATATCGGTTGTTTCTTTGACTTTACTATAATGTCACTTGTAGCGAAAATAATTCTTCCATATTTCCAAACGGATTCCACAATAATAGGTCTAAATAAATTGACTTCTTTCACTGGGTCCATTTCATTTTGAGGTAGTCATTGAATAACATCAAAGTATCTCATTATTGTCTTCCTCAACTTCCATCAGTCTCAGTCTCAATCTCAGATCAATATCTTCCAATTTATTATTGATTATGAATAGTTTATTTTTGGGGGATTCAACCATACTTTTCAGTGTTGAAAATTGCATGATTGCTCCATTCAGATTATACATTTTATGGCCAAGTTTGACATAAGTTTAATAATGAAGAGGCGTTGAGAAGATGTCAATATCGAGGGAATTTGCCGCTCTAAGGGATCTTGGGATATAGCTGAAGTAAGCAATGTTGGTACGATGGTAGGGAATATGAAAAGTAGCTACCTGTCTCGTAAGGTAGCTACTTTTGGTATTGCAATAATCAAAATCGCTCAACAGTAAACTGGGCTTTACGCTTGTTCGTCAGATTTTAATTCTTTCAATGTCATCATTGTTACCATTCCAAGATGCTTCTGTTATTTTATCGATATTAAATAAATTTTTTTCTTCAAATCAATTCGAAATAGAAAAAAATGCATGTGACACACGTTTTATAAACACGTTGTCACACTTGTTCCCTTGAAGCACTCCCCACTATATCGCCCGTCGTACTCCAAACAACGCGTGCGATAAAAAAGAGTCCTATGAAACTTGTATCATAATATACTAATTTTCGTGCAAGCCATTATAAGTATATATAGGGAGAAGAAATAGATATTGGATTTTTCTTGAGATTTTGGAGGTTATAGCGTATGCTTGTGTGCTGAACTCCAAACATCTGAACAATACTCTATGATAGGAAGAATCCGTGCTTCATAGATCATGAGAAGCTGTTGAGGTTTGTAGTAGCTCTTGGCATGAAACGAAGAACCGAGCTTTTGTGAAACATTTTCAGCAATGCATCACATGATCACAGTTGATGGTGATATCGATCATGGATATTGATGATTTTATAGGACCAGTCGTTCCTATTAGGCATTGTGAAGTCATCATCCTTGGAGAACATACAGGCTTATGTTATGGTTGCATCGAACTGCACAAGATCGTCAGATTTCCATTTCATAATTTCAGTTGAATCTTCATTAACAGTATCGACCTGTCTCCGCCTCGCACCTTTGACTTCCCTAGATGATACGGAGCTTTAGATGAAGTGTACTGTCTTTCGAAAAGCTGTGGATAGGTCACATATAACAGGTCGTTGATGTGTGGCCGGAGCAAAGTTCAAATGATTCTGCAGATAATTGGGAATATCAATCATTTACTGACCAGTTATCTCATTATATTTGTGCTGAAGATCACCAGAGTAGTGGATTAGAATGGATACAGAACAAACAATAATTCTATAGATTTTTGAAGACATCTATAATTTACGGTTATCTCATTATATTCATGCTGATGGCTAGATCATCTATTTGAATCTTAGTTGTTTTGATTTCAAATATGGTGTCACGTGGCTTTTCAGATATTAATATGCCTAATTTCAATTGTGACTATTTGTAAGTGATTTATTGAAAATTGAATATTTGTTGTATGAAGCAGTCATTATATAAAGGTAAACACATAATAAAATAACAATATAGAGTGTACGTATAGGCACGTAGAGGTCACGAATAGCTCTAGAGAAATTTGAAAATTCCTCAGCTCCTCTTAAAGTGTTCAACTAGTTGTGGGGATCCTTCCATTGGTTTCTTCAATAATTCTCCGAATCCTTCATTTATTATATTATTTTTATCATTATCTTGTTTAGGTTTGTTCAGGACTTCGTCTATCAATCCAAACGTTTGGGCTTCCTTTGGAGACATAAAGTTATCCCTTTCCAAACTGTTCTCGATGCTTTCGATTGTTTGTCCAGTATGCTTCTCGTAGAGACAATTGATCTGCTTCTTGAGCTTGAGAATTTCCTCGGCTTGTATTTTGATGTCAGTAGCTTGGCCAGTGATACCTCCAGAAGGCTGATGAATCATGATTCTCGCATTTGGCAAAGAGTTTCTCATTCCTTTGGTTCCTGTGGAAGATAGATTCCTATTTGATTTGATAGTGGAGATCACTCAGTATATTTTATGCAAATTGCAAACCCGCCTTTGAGATCGTGGGGTGGGGAACAGATAATGATCAATTTTCAACATTCATGGTGAAGCATGGTGAAGATATTCGAAAAGGTAGACTACGACCAGTAAAGAACTACTTTCCTGGCAAATACCACGCAGAGTATTGAATTACATTGTTGACGTTCGGATTTTGAATCTCATTTTGATTTCTAAAAATCATTTTACATAACCCTAGGTACTGACGATTATGAAAAAATATGAAGAAAGATATATTAAATACCACTTTATACTAAAATTGGGTATATCATAATGATATGAGTCTACTCCAGGGTGAGCCTATACTGAGGTTGGACCTACGCTGATTCGCTGAACCAGAGCTACCAGTATACTTAGAGGGTGACAGCCTTGTGAAGAGTTCTTCTATGGTCTCCATGAGAATGAAACTTTGCTGTAGATTCAGATAACTGGGCCAGGGCTTCTCTAGGAGATATAAGAGAACCTTATAATTAAAACTCGAACCGAAATCATGCCAAATGACTGCCTTGAATTGACTTCCTTTCAGGTTTAACTTCAAATTCAAATATATCAAGATTGAGATTGAATAGGGATCCAGTGATTTCTACTGCTGACAGGTCCCACAAGAGATAACTCCAGAAGTGGGTCGTTAAAGAGGTTCCTATTGTCTATTGAAATAAAACAATAGTAAACCAATCAAGGTATATCTCACCCCACGATACGTATTCTTGACGTCGAAATACAAAGGTACAAGAGTTTATATCGCATGATAAGTGCATCATCAATTCCTGGGAGATATGAAATGGACTCACCAGCTGCCAATAACAAGGAAGCCATACTGCAAGCCTGACCCACACACCATGTCGAAATAGGAGGCATCACGTATTGCATGGTATCGTAGATACCCAACCCAGAAGTAATCACTCCTCCAGGAGAGTTGATGTACATGTGGATGGGCCTGGTGGAAGACTCTGCTTGCAGAAACAGCAGTTGGGCGATGACCAGGGAACTCGTAATGTCGTTGATGGGGCCCATGAGACAGATTATTCTCTCTTTGAGGAGTCTCGAGTAGATGTCGAAAGCTCTTTCGCCTCTTCCGGATTGTTCCACCACTATGGGCACATGGTGGAAAGATGGCATGTTAGCCATGGTGAAGCAGTTCGAGAACGACTTCGTTTCAAAGGGGTTTCTGAAGCCTGACAACAAGCGTTTCAGGAACATTCTAGGTCACTTGGGATTTCGGGTGAGGTGCTGCTTTTGAATGACAGAATCACTGGTCATTATTATCTGACATTCAGGGTGACACTTCCAGTAGTGAACAAGGTTTGCCAGAGGTTCGCCCAGTCAATACAAAATAAACCAAACAATGAATATGGGTCTAGAAGAATTGTGATATTTTCTAGAACCCTAGAGATTATGAGGGCTATGAGAGTTGTTCATCTACTAGATACTGAATTCCAGCATCAGAGAAAATATTGAATTGAAGCGCGATTCACAACCATCAAGCTTTTTGAGCTTTGCTCTTTACGTTTCGCCTTCTGATTGTTAAAGCAGAATCTGGAATGGAACTGGCGCAGAAAGCTGGATACTCCCAGCTTTTTACGTAGTGGTTTGCGAAAATCGAAGTGTACTAAATGGAAATTATCCGTAGGTACCTTCAATATCAGGAAAACGTAGCAATTTTTGTCTCCTCCAGTTTTCATGGATATTATATCCGAACAACAAACCCCCTAGAATAGTAACACCCCAAATTGCATAAAAAGCCAACATGAAATTCATGTTCATATGTTTTCCCCCACAGAGGTTGCCACATCGTGACATTTTTAAGTGATAATCATGTCATGACCACATTTTTTAAGGTTCCCAATATATATATATATATATATATATATATATATCCTTCAGTAGGTACTTATATGAAACAGGCGAGTGCATCGAAAGCTATTTGTTCAAAATCTTCGTCATGTAAGACAGTGCCTCCATTGAAATCCAGTCTTTCTGGAGTTTGCAGTATTTTTGGTGAATACTCCAACGCCGCTTATTTAGTTCAACCAATAATCATACGAACGCTGACAGAGACAGCGCGAAACGTCTCGTTTACAAATCAAATTTTGTGTGATGGTTCATCTAACGGCATATTTCCAGTTTTGTCTGGAAATGTGAATAAGATCCGAATTCAAAGGATGGTGAAACGATGTGAAATGTGTGATTTACAATTTAAAAGTGGTGACCAGAACACAACATCTCACTGGCGAGTTATTCCAGTATCGTATCATTCGTTGTATAAACATTGCTTACCCATCCTAATATGCAAAACAATTTGCGGTTTTTCCCGGGTTTTCCCGAGATGAAAAAATAGTGGAGGATGTACATTTCCAGAAAAAATTGATTTTAAATTGTTTTACTAACATTTAGGAAGAATGGATATGATAATTTTGTTGGTATGTCAATTTATTCAAATTCAGGGCCTTCCAAGATAGCAAGACAAATAAGGTACTGGGGGAATCTGGTGTTACTATCCTTGTTTTAGAATGAGGTAACCCTAGTAACTGATTTAGATGTTGGGTTGTGGCAAGTATTTTGAGTTATTCATCTAGTCTGTTATATGATCGAGGATATTATATATACGGTCGTGTACTACCACATCTTCATATTCACATCTGACACTGACAGTTTTGGAGTCCACGGCAATCCGCGTTATTTGGTTAAGGAAAAATTCAGTTTTTGTCACTTGTCATAGAATGAAAGTACATGCAAAACATGTAAGGAGCGAGTAATTTTCTCACTCAAGAGTGAGGATTTTTACATTATTATTTCAGTTCAGTACTGATCGTGGAGAAATATTGTTATGACAAAATACGTATATAGATCCATCATAGTTTCCATAATTAATTCAGCGTACGTGTGAAATTGAATATAGGTAAATGTGAAACACAAACAACAGATTTTTTGTGTTTTATTTTGAAGCGATCCAGTATGTTCCCTTTAATTGGCATTGTGTTGTCCCATGTTATTACAACGTTTGCAGAAAAATGTTGAGTTTAGAGTTGAAAGTAAATAAATAAATATTTGGATGCATGCGAATCGTATCAAAATATCAGTCCTCTGTTAGCATGCAAAAACTTATTCGATACGAGAAATTTCGAAATTATTTGCCCCTTTGTACAACCTAGGAATGTGTCTATATACAGGGAAGAATATTCTGTTGTTTCCAATTTATCATTACACTTTCCTGAGTTGTTTTCACAATATTATAATCAAAATGTGATTTTCACCACCCTGTATAAAATGTTCGATATCTACTTTGTCCTATCACCTTTTCTCACCATATATTAATTATGATAATATTCGACAGAATAAGTGAATTATTGTTTTTTTTTCATATATTATACCTACATACCTACACCCCATGAAAAATAATTGCACGTCATTCATATACTCTTCAGGAGTAGATATGTGAGGCTTAAGAATATAAGATTAGAGAAAAAAGCTTATATTGATATGTTTTGTAGAAATAATGACAGTAAACGTGTTTGGAAAACGTTGAGAAATTTCAAAGTAGTTTCGAATAAAAACAACTCAATTCCTGATGATATTTGCGATCCAAATGATATCAATGATTTTTTTTTCCAGATTTGGTCTGGAACATCTGACGAAATATGTGAAGATGCTATTGATTTTTATGAAAATAAGACTATCCTTCAGGGTGATGGAAACCTCGAACAAATCCATAACTTACTTATCGATATTAAATCTACGGCGTATGGTATCGATGATATATCTATCAACATGATTTCATATTGCAGTCCTTTTATTGACCTCTTCATTACACATCTAATCAACTATCCATTGAAACTAAAACTGTGCCTTCGTTGGGGAAAATCTCTCTCGGACGACCTTTGCCAAAAATATCCAAACCATCTTCATATTCAGATTTGAGAATTATTATAAGTATTCGACCATGTCATTCAAAGATTTTGGAGAAACTAATGACTGCTCAAATCACTGAGTATGTTGTTGCTATGAATATTATTCCTTCGTGTCAAACAGGATTTCAAAAGAATCTTGGTACTTCGGATTCACTTGTTAGAGTATTGGATGATATCATCTCGGGTCTAGATAAAAATATAGTTCGGTGCTTGTGCTTCTAGATTTTTTTGGAGCGTTTGACACCATTAATCATAAACTTCTTTTCGCCAAGTTGGTTTGCTATGGTTTTTCTCAGGACGCATTTTCTTTATTGACTTCATATTTCAGTGATAGAAAACAAAAAATCTTGTCGAACGGTAAACACTCTGGATATGTCAATATCACCACAGGGGTACCACAAGGTAGCATTCTCGGTCCATTATTGTTTGTAATTTATACTTCTGATATTTTGAAATCTATAAGTAATTGTAATGTATGTGCATATGCTGATGATACACAAATCATATCAAATTTCCTTTTGACAATTTAGAACAAACACAACTTAAGCTCAATCACGACCTTGATATAATTTTCTCTAAAAGTTTGTCGCACAATCTAAAACTGAACACAAATAAATCTAAGGTTCTTATTTTCTCTCCTCGCAATCATTACGAATATATTAATTCAAACTTATCAGTTATCATTGATGGGAATCACCTGAACATTGTGCATTCAGCAAATAATCTTGGTTTGATATTAGATGATACTCTCAGCTTCAAAACTCATATTAATAATTTGCTTGAAAGAACTTATACAACTTTGAAGATTTTATTTTCCAATAGGGAGATACTCAACTTTAAATTACGGAAACAGCTGTCAGAGAGCCTAGTATTATCACAATTCACATACTGCGATTTTCTTTATGGACCTTTCCTAGATTCGACATACAAGAATAAAATACAAAAAGTTCTCAACTCAAACTCAAACTCAATTGGTTGAACATGGAGAGTCGCTGGAAGTTGCATTCGGCAACTTACACACATAGAATAATATCAACGGGTCCTGAAGATATTAAAAATAAGCTTGTACCCCGATCACATGCACACTCTGTCAATATCAGGAATACGATTGCCATACCACATCATTCGACAAGTCTCTTTCAGAAAGGATTCACATACAATGCTATAAAAGTCTCCAATTCATTACGAGAGGACATGAGACACCTCAATAAAGACACTTTCAAATTTCGTCTGAAAAAAAAACTCTTATCAGAGCGTTAAGATTTAAGATTCCTATTACATGTCGAGACAATGTTTTTGTTCTTTTTATATAATATGATATATTGATTGTATTTATTCGCGAAATGTGCAATTTTTCAATTATTTGATGGTCATTATGGGGTTAGATGTAAGAGTGGCTTCAGCTTAATCTCGCCCCATAGTGATAACTTGTCAGAATTCATTTATTGTAAGTTATATTTCTATAAATAAAGACGATTTATTATTATATGATCCGACGTCCGATCCGATGAAAGTTCGTTATTAGAATCAGGAATTTCTGATGTAATGTGTCAAGAATCAGATTAAATAGGGATTCAGTGATGTCTTCTGATTCCTACTATTAACAGGTCACACAGGATATAACTCCAGAAGTAGGTCGTGAAAGAGGTTTCCAGTTTTTATTGCCGATTGAAGATCTGAGATTTCAAGATCTCATTCATATAAGTACTCTTCAGAGGAGTAGATATAGGATCCGAATAACAGTTCGTTATTAAGAAAACGAATATTTCTTGTTACTTTTTCGAATACGTGATTTCAAAGACAAAACTTTTTGCCAGGTATATGTACATATGAAGCGTTGAAGAACGATCTATATAAATTCTTAGTTTTGTGAGGTGCAAAATAGCTATTGGCAGGAAATATAAAGCAAGTGTATGTAAATCAATTGTTGCTTAGGACTTAGGCAGATTCATTTTTGGATGGTATGCAATAATAGACCTAACATGGATATTGGAATACATCATAGGATCAATAGAGTTAGCCTTTTTGGAAAAAAAGCAAACTTCAGTTTTGGTTGCATTAACTTTGAATTGCATTAAATTCCAGTTGCATTAGATTTTGGTTGCATCACCTCTTCTCCATTTTAGAATTCTAGTGGGAACAGAGGTGGTGTCAAAACACTTTGTGGAACTTTGGTCAGATGATACGCTATCAACCACTAGATGAAGATATAATGATGATAATAATATCGCTTTTGTTGCTGCAACCTCAAGGTTACATATCTATTCAAAATGTCCATACTAATATAATGATCAAACTGAAACGCTGGGAAAAACTTATGTCGTAGAATCTTTCAGAAATAAATCGGCAGAGAAGATATCCATTATGAAATTTTCATTATCTTGGTGCAGAAACTTGGAATGATATCATGGTATGCGATACGGCACTCAACAGATTCATCTCCAAACTTAAATTCATAATAGAAAAATCTACCACCATAATTAAAACAAAAAATTTTACAAAGAAGAAGCCATGGATAACACAAGGTCTTATAGCATCAATAAAAAAACGAGATAAACTATATTTAAATCACACAAGAAATCCAAATAGCACTCAGAACAAAATGGAATATACAAATTACAAAAATAAGTTGAACTCGATGTTGAGGAAAGCAAAACAAAATTATTATAAATATGAAATAGAAAAAAACAAAGCCAGCTCGGCAAATATATGGAAGGTAATAAAGGAATTTTCTAATCAAAAAAAAACGACAAAACAAAATAGATTCAATCTTAACAGAAGATGGCAAAAACTTAAAAGATACGCAAGACATTGTGGAAGAATTTAATACATATTTTTCTACTGTAGGTGCTACACTGGCATCTAAAATAAAAAAAATTGAACTAAAAGAAAATAAAGCGCCACTTTCACAATCTATGTTTCTTGAAAATACAACTCCAAATGAAATTAAACAAATCATATCGGAACTCAAAAATAATAAATCACCTGGGTTAGATGGAATTACAAATGAAATGCTGAAAGCAGCAAATAACTATACATCTCTACCCCTGTGCCACATTATCAACAGATGTATAGACTGTGGAAGGGTCCCAAAACAACTTAAAGAGGCCAGGGTGGTCCCCGTATTCAAAAGCGGTGTCCGAAAAAATCCTCATAATTACAGACCAATATCGATTTTGTCCGCCCTTTCAAAAATATTCGAAAAAATAATAAAGAGAAGACTTATTTCCTATCTGAATAAAAACAGAATAATATCCGAAGCTCAATACGGATTCCAAGAACAGATTTCAACACAGGATGCAATTGCCAAAGTCACATCATTAATATATGATGCAATAGATCGAAAAAAACCGTGCGTTGGTATATTTCTTGATCTGGCAAAAGCCTTTGATACTGTCAGTCATAGACTTTTGCTGGAGAAATTGGAACGCATTGGTGTGAGAGGTACGGTGTACGAATTATTTAAGGATTTCCTAGAGGGACGAAAACAGAGAGTTGGAATTGGAAAATGTCTGAGTTTCGAAAGAACTGTGTCATGTGGGGTACCGCAAGGCACGGTGCTTGGACCGATATTATTTTTGATCTACCTGAACTCTCTTCTCTCGCTTGATATATCAGGATCAATTATCTCATTTGCGGATGATACCGTTGTTCTTTTCAAAGCTGACAGCTGGAACGAAGTGAGAAAAACGGCAGAAAATGACATGAAAAAGATTCTGAACTGGTTGCAAGGTAACTTGCTAACTGTCAATGTGGATAAAACTAAGATAACTCCATTCACTTCTTATAAAAGTTACCTACCAAACTTCAATTATTCCACGCTAAATGACCAACCTGTTACAATTTCACTATCTGCTAAATATCTAGGAATTCACATAGATTCTTTCCTACGTTGGGATATTCATGCTCAGAATCTGAAAAATAAGTTAAGAGGTCTCATTTTCAAATTTTATCAATTCCGAACCGTAGTAGGTTTAAATCAGCTCAAAATACTCTACTATTCGCTATTCGAATCCTTGTTGCAATACGGAATCATCGGATGGGGAGGTATACTCAAAACGTACTTAGATCAAATAACCAAATTGCAGAAAAAAATTCTTAAGATTTTGTACTTCAAAAATTCTAGATATTCCTCAGATGCATTATATGCAGAACTGAAGGTACTGGACGTGAGACAGTTATTCGTTAAGGATACTCTGATATTTGTCTATAAAAATAAAACATATCTACAGGTGATCAACCACAACTGCAACACTAGAGCTCAAATAGCAGCTCATGCTTATACATCAAGAGCAAATAAGTCCATAGGTCAGAGAACATTCAGTTATCTTGCACCACGGATTTATAACTTTATTCCATACACCCTAAAAAAAATTAACAATATCAATGTATACAAGAAGAGTGTCAAAAAATGGCTCTTAGATTCTTGTAGGTAGTCATTAATTGACTATATAGAATCACTTATGAACTGATTTCCAAAATTAAATATCGAGTAAATACAATATAAATGCTCGTGTACTTTTTCAACTTGCAAGGAAATATAGTATCTTTTCAAGCTTCAATTGAATTATAGTTTAAATATGTAAAAATTATCAATTAGCTATGGTGAAGGACTGTCAATAAACCCAGACAGGCACCCAGAGAGCCTAAGTGGTGTTTTCAGGTCTCCATTGAGCTTTCTGATAGATTCTGTAAATGTGAAAAATTATTTCAAATTACTATTACAAATACTGTTCTCTTATATTTTAACATCCCTGTTATTTGACATATATAATAACATCTTAAGCATTTAACTATCCCTACGTTATATATTTCCACGATTGAAAATCCACATTTTAACATCCTTACATCATGTATTCTTTTTTCCTTTTGTTTGGACTTTTCTTAGTTTGTCTTAGTCTTTATACTCTCAAGATTTTTATAATTTAAAATTTTTATCTATACATCTATAATACCATGAAATTTATATATGTATTTATAATATTGTGTTTTTTATCCGTATTTTAATAACACCCAAAATGAAATATGTATCGTATCTATTAGGTGTATCAATATCATTGCGTATATATTTAGTCTAAGCTCAATCATATTTGTTTGTTTGTATATACCCTGTATACGTCCACTTACAAGCAGAACCTACTGCTTCCGTGGTATATCCCCTTATTCACTACCTTACTGTGAATGCTTGAATTTTCTTGTAACTTTTTTGTGAATAAATTATTATTATTATTATTATACCAAAGATTAGCTGAAATTCGATTATCCCTTCAGCTTCCATAACACTCGAAAATTTTTCTGTAATCCCCGTTTTCCCTGAAGCATGAATTCGCCTCACGAAACATATCCGTCTAGTATTCGTTAACTTATTTTTTTTCACTAGACTCCTCTTGAAGTACAAGAATAATGCAGGACACGCAGAGACCGACGCACGTCCCGCATGGACATGCAGGAGCGTTGCCACAGCCGCAGCAGGATTTGTTCCTGCTGCTCAGGATCACTGTGTAGTCGAATTCGAAGATTCATCTGCAACGACGGTCATTATATCTTTTCCATCATTATGAGCTTCTGCCAATATCTTGAAAACTAAAACATGTCGACTTTTGGGTGCTGAAGGTTAGGTTGAGTGAGCTTAGAATTGGCAACGCAGCTCGTGAATTTATTTTCGAGGGTCTTTTGGGAGTTGAGCTGTCGAAAACAGGGTCACGTGAAAAGCTTTCGTGGATATTGAAGGAGACGTTGAAGCCCTCAACACTGACCTTCATGGCTGAGGACGTGATGTTTTTGTTGAATACTCGAGTGGGACGTGATTGGCACCGCGACTCAGATCGATATAAGTGATTGTTAATCATGAAGAAGGTTGGAAGATGTCTTCAGTGAGTGAAGAATTCAACTTGTAAGATGATTTTCATTCGTTCGTTGTGCTATACCTGACCTGTACTATTGATGATAGTATCATCAAGAATGTGTTTCGCCGTTTTTTAATCATCAAGATATAACGGTCAATTGATATGGAACCTAAATTGAAAAAAGCTCTGAAAGTTTTCGTTGGGGTCAATGGATTATTTCGAGGTAGATGGAATATGATTTTCCGCAGATCGCTAGGAAATTTTGATATTCCAGAAAAAAATTCTTGAAGAAAAAGTCAAGATTTGCTAACTGTTGTTTTCTTACTGTAAGGAACTGCTATTTCCTTACAGTTTTTAGTGTTCTACATAAATGATTGAAAACACGTTGTTTATGAGGAATTAGTTTATATGCGTCAAGTTTGACAATTCAACATTAATATGTTTCCATAGTTACGCAATTAATGAGGATGTCGAACGAAAAGTTGTGAGAAATACAACTTTACGTCATGACTCGAAAGTGCCCTTTTTATTCAAATTTTCTCGACGCCATTGAATTATACAGGAAAAAGTGCTTCGAGAATGCAGAAGTAAATATAGGTATAAATAAAAGTTGAAAAACTTTTGTTTATAACTAGAAAACAAACATAAAATTTCGACACATTTTAAATTCGGAAAAAAGAAAATGAAAGAACTTTTTATTGACAAAAGTGTCACATCCAAAATATTTATTTGCGATCTGCATTCACAGTGTGAATCGTTGCATGGACTACGAGATATAATTCAATGTTCTGCGTGGTATTTACCAGGAAAGTAGTTGTTTTCTACTCGTAGCCTACCAGACATTCATTTTCAAACTATGTTTGATATTTCTAATTGGATAGACTATTTTCACTTTCAATTTTTTTTCCATTTTTCATTTATTAGCTTAGTCGAGCTATCAGCCTCTTCCAAGTTCAGTAACTTGGGAGATTTGTTTCTGGAGTGTTTCTTTCTTCTGCCGCATGATGTCGCCACTTTCAATTGTCTGTTGGAACACGGCTCGGTGCGGTCAAATAGACGCGACGAAAATGCATTGGGACAGGCAACGCTTCGAGTGGAGATCTTCCGGTCTCTACTCGGATAACTACCCTGCACTGATGAGGGCCAATAGGCCCGAAACCGGTCTGTAGGTTGTTAAGCGTGCCTGTCTCGATGTGAATTTGTCACGTCTTAGGAAGGAAGAAATATTTGCGATCTGCATTCACAGTGCGAATCGTTGCATGGACTACGAGCAGATATAATTCAATGTTCTGCGTGGTAGTTACCAGGAAAGTAGTTGTTTTCTGCTCGTAGTCTACCAGACATTCATTTCAAACTATGTTTGATATTTCTAATCGGATATACTATATTTTCACTTTCAAAAATGCATCAATATGTCACTCCTATCATTCCATTTCTCCTTCTTCCTTTTCTTCTTATTCACTGATATTTCTCGTGAAAGTTGTGGTTTTCCACTTTGCTGTTATATTATTTAAAAAAACTCTATATGAATCCAACGGGATGAATAGGCCTCCATAATGATCGTTTCAACAGAACAATCATTAAAACAGTTGGTTGGTATCGAAAACGTTGAGCAGGACTCCGTTTTTATCCATGATGAAACTAATCTCTCTATAGCGTGAGACACGTGGCCTAATCCTCCTAAGTCGTGGAAACTCCCTTGTAGTTCCCTTGATGCCCAAACGAATGAGTGGGGAAAAGTTCACGGGTTAAACGAATTGTAATGATTGCATACGTCAACTTTTCTAGTGGAAATCAGCAGGAAGGTCTTTTATGAATGTACAAGGTGATTCAATAATCTGAGGGGGACTTCTTTATGGCGCATCTGAAAGATTTGTGGATTGTGGATTTTACAGAAGGATGAACTGAAGTAGATCGAAATGGTAAATCAAAATTCAGAAATCAGAATGATTGAGAAGTGTTTTGAATTAACTCAATTAAAATCTTGGAACCCCTTGCCTATGATGCACTAATGACTCTCGTTGAATCCTTGATACAGGTCAATAAATATCCAGACTTCCTCAGAACTTCCGTGGTGATCACAATCTATAAGGATGACAACAAAGACGACCGGATCAACTTGATCATCCCTACAATAGCCAAAATTGATGAGAAGTTGGTGGAATGGAGAAATGTGAATGTTTTGGATACAATCAGAATACTGAGTTCACATCCTTATTGCTTTAAGCGAGGCTTCAAGTAATATCAACATTCTTACAGTCAGTCTCTGATGAAATCATTAGTGGAGAAATATTATATTACACAACAAGTGTGGAAAGTGACATATTTCACACGAGTAGTCGTTTAGCACGAGCCGCGTAGCGGTGAGTGCGGAAACGTAACGAGTGAAGGAAATTCACTTTCCAACGAGTTTTGTACACTATTTTTCCTACGACTCCGAATACTTTCATTTCGCTGGAAGTCTTGTCAAAAATGTAACTTGAGCGGTCTCTATAATTTCAGGTGGTTTTGATTCGATATCGAGTACTGTTTATTTCCATATTCAAGATTATATTTTAATACTTCTCCGACAATTCCTCATTATGTGAATTACTGATTGATTGAGTTATTTTAGTTTGGAAGAAATTCATTGATATTGACACCAGCCTACATGAACAACCTTGACACCATACGCCTGATAGCGCCAGTAATCATGCAACCAGGAATACAGAACCATAGAAGTACGTAGTGCGCAAGCGCGTACGAGTTACTCGAGTTAGTAAGTCCTTGACTTCTTGCAAACATCTGTGATACCAAAGAATCTTCTCTTTGGGATACTGTGATATCAAACTGATGCAAGCAGAAAGCCGCGTATAAAACTGTAGCCGTACTCTTTTGAATGATCTCACCCACTGTCATCAACATCGAAATAGTTCCCGCAAAGAGCATAGGTTCCAGTTTTAAAGTGAATTCAGAGGTTATGTATCAGACACATTGAAATTAATAGATAAGGAATTCTCGGTATAATTCAAAACGAGACAGAAATTTCAATAAATAATATGAATTTGATTTGAGAACGCTTATATTGACAGTGAGTACCTTAACAATATACCTAATTATTTCTATCAATTCAGGCGACCGTTGTGATATTTTTCATATCAACACTAGTGCTTTTTTTCTTTAAAATAAACAATATCATGGTGATATGAGCTACTTTCTGAATAACAAAACAGTGTGATTATTGACGTTTTCATACGTGGTCGTAGGAAAAAACTTGAGCAGTACTATAAGACTTGTCCTAGGTATTCGACTATAATATACTGTTATCTCAACAAGATATGGCTTCAGGGACAACCGTCACAACTGAATCAAATCTCATCTCAGTGGAAGAAAATAGTTTGTCAGAATGACATCGGACTCTATGACCGAATATTTTGGATGCCGCTCACCCCAGGGATCTGTGCTGGGACCGCCATGTTAGATATAGTTTTCACTCGTTCATGAATCTGATATTGTATATTTTTCGATGCTACTCATGTTGCCTTCTTACTGATTATTTTCCATACGTTTTTTCTCCGAAAAGGTTCGAAATTGGCTGAATTTCATCCGAATTGTTGCCGTACGAAATTGAGAATGATTGATGATGCTGAAATATAATTTTCCATAGAACTAGAGACATGCATGACCAGAATTCTCAAATACCTGATGAAGTTTTATCGATTAGAGACACCATTTGATCTACAGTTGTTGTGAGTTGTCAGTACGATAGGATGTTACTAAGATATGATAATTTTGATATAAATAACGAACATATTGGAATAATGATAACATCTTGGAAAAACCAATTGTAGGAGCTGTACATGAAATAATCCTTTACAGAGTTTCAGAATAAGTATATCCTCGAGTATATCATGAAAGAGAACATCCTTTTTTCTCAAGAACATCTGGTTGGGTTGTGTACAAATCGAATCGAATATTCCCACATTTCCACTTCGTTTGCAGACTTCGGCTTGGCTATTGGAGCCTCCATTACCCCGATTCCAAGAATTATTTCGCTACGCATTTTCCGTTGGTAATTTTGTGGTTGTTTCCTTTGATGTAGTTCATTCGATTGGAAGAGAGTTTCGTAAATCAACCGTATATGTATAAAGGTATTCCTGAATTTCTGTTTACATTTTGTTTTTGCTCCTGTTTCCATTAGAATATTTGATGGCTACGCCTGAATTTTGTGGCATCATCATACGGGTTCATTAGTTCATTAGAGATGAACGTTAAATGGCAAGGTTTGTGTTCATGAATACGGAAATGCCATGAAAAAATCGATTGTGCCGCTAGTAGGTATATATTTACAGATGCTACAGCGTTTCAATTCCACGATTACATTCGATGGGCAGCAGCCTACCAATTCATGAAATTTTGCTTCTTCAACATTTTCAATAAAACAGGAATAAGCATTGATGAAGTATGAGATGGAAATAATCATTAGATATTTGAACGGATATTTGGACGATACGAACATGAAAGTCTGATGGTCAGGAGTAAGCTGTTGAGTTGTGAGTCTTAGTAGTTGTTGCTGATCAAACTTTAATTGACTTCGGTAAACTAGAACAACCATTCAATGCAACCTTATAATAATAATAATAATAATAAAGCGGCTTTATTCATCATTTGGGGAAAATATACCTACAATAATTCAAGGCAATAAATCTTACAAATAAAAAGATACAAAAATGATGAAAGGCGAAGTGTCAGCAAGAGCTGTTTTTCAACTTAACCCTGAGAAAAATAAAATAAAATTCGAGACTATATTTATATTAAATACACTAGATGACGATGGATCAACAAAACTTATTCAATCCAAAGGAGATAAAAAAAGAAGAGGAAAAAAAAATTTATACATTCTGAAAGTTTTTTTTTTTTGAGATCTTGAAGTTAACATCTTAGTTGCATAGAAAAAAAATCAACAGGCACATGCCGAGTTGGTAAGCAGACATCAACGATTGAAGGAAAACTGAGTATCACTTCTTAGTAGAAGTTTCAGTCTCTTTTTGAAATTGTATATCGTGTATGACCTAAATTCGTTGGGTAACTGATTGTACAATTTTGCCGCATTATATGAATAACTCCTGGTGAAGATTGCAGAGGAGTGAGGGGGTATAACAAGTAAGTTTCTATTGCGTGTTCTGAGATTGTTCATAGAAGAGAATGTATTGAGTTTGTCAAAGATATATTTTGGAATTTCACCTTTGAGAACTTTGTGCGTAACCGTAAGTAAGTGGAGATTCCGAAGTTCGTCCAACTTCAGCCAACCAGAGTCTTTGAACGCGTCGCTAATGTGATCGAATTTGCGAATGCCGTAAGAAAAACGTATACAAGAGTTTTGTATTCTCTGGAGGCGGTTTTGGTCAATTTTCAGAAGGGCAGGTCCATAAATACTGTCACAGTAAGACAACTTCGACATGATTAGGGTTTCGCATATAGTGAGTTTAAGGTGCTTAGAAAGGAGATGCCTATTTGGAAATAATTCCCTAAGTACATTATAGGATGCTTGACAGAGATGGCTAACGTGTTTGGTGAATCTTAGAAGGCTGTCAATCCACAGTCCCAGGTTTTTACTTTCCTTAACTATTGGGAGTGTATCGTTTCCAATATTGATCAACATTTCATCGCGAACATCCTCCAGTTTTTTCTTGGAGCCAAATAGCATAACCTGTGACTTTTTAGAATTCAAACGCAAATTATGAGCTGTAGAGAAATCAAATAAATTATTTAAGTCATTGTTCATATGATCTTGAGCAGAATTGATATGAAGACTATTGAAAGATATATAAAGTTGGGTATCATCGGCGTAGTGATGTATTCTAGCACTTTCAATGATTTCATGAAAATCGGAAATATATATAGAGAAGAGTAGTGGCCCCAAAATAGATCCCTGAGGAACACCGTAATCTACATTCAAGGAATTCGACTCGACTCCATCCAACACAACACATTGGCTACGATTGGAAAGATAATTACTTATGAGATCAACAGCACCGTTAGAAAAACCAAAGTATTTAAGTTTCAAGCATAGTATAGAGTGATCCAAAGTATCGAATGCTTTGCTATAGTCCAATAATACCAAACAGGACATGTCGCCATCATCAAGTTGCATTCTAAAAATTATAAGAAGATTGAATTGAATAAGGATGACTTTTCTTCTAGCGACTGGAGTTTAACATTTATTTTTTGAAAGAATTAACGTTTGTTCTTAACCCACCTGTCTAAAGTCATAATCGTTGCTTTCTGCTCTTGTGTCAAGGGTCTTTCACAAAGTCCACACTAAAACATCCCTCCTGACAGCTATATCTCATGATATACCTCCCATGGACTTTTACCTGTGGTGCAACAGAAGTTGTGATTACTTATAGTTAATATTGATGAACACGAAAGAAGGCACTTCAAACAAAATTTAGTAGTGAATGCCAATGAAATAAGTAACGTTCACAAATCCACATGGACTTATCAATTATTGTCATAGGAGCTTGAATTTTTTTCTGGTCAGATGAAAGTTGAAATTATGCCAATAATTGATATGATTCCCATTATGTCATCCACACTTATTGGATAGATGCATTTGGAATACTGAGTTTTTAGGCAACTTTAGGAACCAGTCAATAATTTATTCGGTTCAAATGTGGTTTTACTGAAAAATAAAACGGTGTGATCCAAAATCTCTATTGTTTTCTTGAAAAAATCAAGTACTAATTCACATGATGGAACCATTATCGCATGTAATACAACAAGTGTATTGATGATTATCGAAAAAAAAATTCCTTCGAGTGCGCTCGTGTAGTTTCCAAGCAACATGATTTGTTTCGAAATGAGAAGGAATTTTCGATAATCATCAATAATACAAGTTGTATTCGTTCAGATTATTTCATGAATAAAATCAAAGCCATTTTGATTATTTCCTATTTATTGTTAATATAAAAAGGAATTAGTTATTTTGATTGATGCGTTGTAGTTCGACACAAGAAGATTCGTTATGCAACCAACAATACATTTATTCCATTGTATGATGTAGGCAAGATTACCTATGCACTAGCCACTACTGAGCTAAATTCATTATGATTATTGTCACAATTTGTGTGGTTAGGTTACATTAGATTTATTCTATTGATTCTGAAATTGTCCAGAATTTGTAGAAAATGAAGTGGATACATATTAATAGTGTGTGTTTATCATGGTTCAGACGAAAATTTGGTGTAGTAGCATTCATTTATTTACCAGGGAATCGGAAAATACTATGACAGATTGCAACTAGTAAGTCGTTGTTTAATTAAACTACCCTACTACCTACGAATCAGAAAGCGAAATACAGAAACGAAAATACAGCATGTAGGTATCCAATAGCCAATCTGGAGCCGAAATACAAAATCGAAAACATGGTGTTATTGCTTATCAACACAATCATTTCAACCAATCAAAAACGTGTATTTCAGCATGAATGAAATAATCACAATAACGCAATCCGAACTTTCTAATATGAAAAAGTGCGCTGTCAATAATTCAATATTGAATATTTTGAAAAAGAATAATATAATTTCAAAGAAGATGCCCTTTTTGAAGCTGATGCTTTTCAAAAACCGTAAATATCTTGCATAAGTTCGATACATAATTATGCATAAATCCCGTATATCGAACTCCTAACACAAGATTTTCAAGTGACGAAGGGTTTATAATGGGTTTATATGTCAGCGTATTTGTTAATTTCGTTGAAATCTGAATACATATTCAAATCTGGGTAGTTTTGAAACTCCAGATTTCGCAAATCTATACGTAGTATACCTACTTTTTATGTTTTCTGATCAGAATCATATTTTTTTAAATTTTATTGATAGTTCATAAAATATTTCAACCTTTCAAATATAGCTCTGAAATAAACATGTCACTGTCAATATTCAGTTATTGCACTCAATACAGTTTTTTTAAATTCCCATCATTCGAATAATGAGCTGCACATTCATGTTTTCAACATATTTGTTTTGCGATTATTTGATTTGATATGTATGTTCAGTAATGTTTCATCACAGAATTATGTTTAAATCCACTTGGAATATACTGAGAGTATATTCAATGATGTGGGTACCTATATCATCCATATCTGATTTGAAACAAATCACGATTTTCTAGAAAAATCATAAATTCGAACTAATTACCCCTCAATTAACTATAGCCTTCCCAATAATGGAAATTAACATTAATTTGAGAAAAGTTACCACCTACTTCATCATTGATAGGTATCGTAACTTCCATTTTAACAGTAGCTGTAACATATTCAAACATACATGTATATTTTCATCTTATTCAGAAAAAGTTTCTTCAAAGAGAAGGTATTCAAATGAGTTGGTGATCATTTAATCAGAGCTCAAATATTTATACAAACAGGAGAGCTGTTCAATTTTTAGGAAGCATACATCAAAAAGATCGTTTTGCGGTAACACAAATGTTTGTGCTGATAATATTATGTACACACGATAGAGAGCTGCTCTAAGCACTATTTAATAATAGCAAATATGTGTATAGGATGTGAGATAAAGGGCCTTCGGGGGAAAATCCAGGCCCATTCCATCCAGACTTACATTGTGTATATTCTCCTAACTCTGTAGTGAGTTACTATAGAACTAAACTACTCAAAAATAGATGATCAAGCAATATTTGCCATCTGTCAGTACTGTTAGTCAGTAGAATCGGTGCATAGACTACGAGTAATTCAATATTCTGCGTGATATTTGCCACTAAAGTAGTAGCTCTATAATCGTAGTCTATCATTTCAAACATCTCAGATGTGTTTTTGGTGAATTGTTGATGTTCCAGATTCAATATCTCATTTAGTTTTTTTTGCGATCGATATAATATATTATAACATCTTGATAATAATATTTTTACACAAGCAATGCTTAGGCTTCAACACAATATAACGATAATGTATAGCTACCTGAATATAGCTTGTTCGCAGTGATATTTTGAGAAGGTTATGACACCATTGAACTCTAAAACAATTAGTGAAAAAATAATTACAGTTTTGTTTTTCAGCGAATGTTACCCTAATATTTTAATTGATAACCAATTCACTCGAACGAACACTCACACTTATTACAGACTAATTTATATATTTATAACCATATTTATTTTGGAGGTATTGATTGATGTTGACGTAACCTAACTTCGTATTTGACTGACTTCTGTCATTAGCTGACCCTGTATATGATATGTCGCGTTTGCGTTGTTCTAGAACTTTAGGGAACTGCCATTATTCTGTCTTCTTTCTACATCTGATAAGTTCCATCATATTCCATCCTTTTCTGTTCTTTATCTCTAACGAGCAATCGGGAGTTATCTGGAATGTCCAACGGAAATAGAAATAAAAATTATTAATCACTAAACCATTTTATCAGTTGTAGTGAAATGATACGAGCATTCTCTTTTCATCTCGGGAAATCCCGAGAATGTTTTCAAATTACCAAAAATCGTTTTGCATATGAGGGTGGGTGGATAATGTTTATACAACGAATGATACGACGCTGAGTAACTCAGCAGTGGAATATTGTGTTCTGGTCACCACTTTTGAATCATCTCACACAAGTTTCACCATCCTTTAAACTCGATTTGAACAGAATATACAACGTTTTTAAGTAATATCCTATTAAAGTTTTCACTCAAAACTGGAAATATATCATTTAATGAACCATCAAACAAAATTTGATTTGTAAACGAGACGTTTCGCGCTGTTACTGTCAGCGTTCGGTCGATTATCGGTTGAACGAAATTAGCGGCGTTGGAGACTTCACCAAAAATGAGGCACTGTATTATATGACGAACTATGAATACATAGCTTTTGATACACTCATATGACTCCAACAAGTACCAACACAAGGACATATATATATTTATTTCTGACAGTGACATTATAAGCTTATATCGTCATAGTTACGATATCTATAATGAGGGTCATAACTCCCTTGGGATATTAAGGTTCAAAAACTCCCTCTAACCTTTTACAGGTGAAAATGATACAAGAAATGCTTATAAACGTTTATATGTAATGAAAACTAAGACATATTTTCCTTATTCACGTCATCACAAATAATAAATGTACAATTTTCAAATGTTCCCTGAAAATTACTTCCGCCGCTGGAAACATTTTTTTCTTTTTTATGGGTGGTGCTGTTGCTGTTCACTACAGTCGAGGTGCCTGCCTCTTCTGATGGCATTTCTTAATTCAATACTGTCCTCCAGATACCCCTCTGCCACCGTGGAACTTCTCCAACCTCCGGGTCTTTTTAAGTTTGTCATAGTTGTTCCTGCATTGGCTAGGGCAGTAGCAGAAGTGCGACGAAGGCAATGTCCCGTATAGGTTAGTGGGTTTGGCAATCCTAAATACATTGCGATTTTGCTGGGAATTTTGCCAAACATATTCTTTCCAATTGGCTGAGTTGTACATTTATTTTGTCGAAAGCTCAAAAAAAAATCGTTTTGTACCTTCAGGACGCAAGGACATATAAAGTCTCAATAAAGGCAAAGCAGAGAACTCTTTTTCATCCACAACTGTAAATTTCTTCTTTACACCAGTTTTACTTTCCGGTACGTTCACTACCATAACAGTATCCCGGTCCTCTATATCTGCTAACAAATAAAACGATATAAACAAACGAAAAATAAAATTATGAGAAAAAAATTACCTTATGCAATAAATGAATTTCATTAGGGGCGTCCTTTAGAAATTTGATGACATCTTTAGGAGATAAGACAGCAGACTTTTTCGGCTTATACCTCTCACTTTTCCGTTTCAAAAAAGCCTCTAGTTCGTTGAACTTGGTGATATCTCTTTTCTCATATATGGTCACCATCGATTTGAGCATTGACCATTTAGTCCATAACGAATTTGGGCTAAACGTTTCTGACTGCAACGAATAAATACAATTATTACTAAATCTACCAGAAAATACTGAAAATACTTTACCAGTTCTTGAAAATATGCCAGAAAGACAGTTTCGTTGGCATCTTTTGATATAACATTTCTCTGTGTCAGCCACTTCAGATATAAGTTGTATTCTTTTTGATATAGGGCTTCACTTTTCGATGGAAATAATGATTGTCTTGCTTTTTCCGCTTTTTTTATAATATCCTCCATTATATCAGAAAAAGATCGTCGATTTGTGGTAAAAAATAAACACGTTTTTAACGGAAAAACATTGATTGATAAAGAAAGTTTGCTTATAAACATGTAACATAGCGACAACCTAGCAACAACCAACAATGCTACAATCAACGCTACCTAATTCAAATATACCAGAAAGGTTATGAATTTAAACATTTATTGCGTTCTAAATATGGACATATTGTTATGAAAATCGGTCAAAAATAAAATTATCTATGTACCACGGGAATTATAGAGCCTTAATAACCTCTGGCAATTGCTGTTCCTCGGGCCAGAGGCCCTCGGGACGCAAACTTTGCCATCGGTAATTAAGGCCCTCATAATTCCCTTAATACATAAATAACTATTGAGAACCTTGAAAGAACTTTGAAAAAATGTTGTCTCACTTTCAAATGTTACGATGTGGCAACCTCTTTGGTGGAAAAAACATATGAATATTAATTTCATGTTGGCATCAAGCAATTTGGGGTGCCACTATCCTAGTGGGTTTGTTGTTCGGAGATCTATCCATACGCCATCACATCCAGGCGGCCTGTAACATACCCTCGAGGGTCCCTCGCATCCAGCCCTAGCAAGCAAGAATAGACACCCTTCGTCTCCTAAATCCCTCGAAAGGGCACAGGTGTGCCTCGGCACTCCAGACCTAAACCGCACACGCTGCCGGAGGATCCGGTGAAATGATCGCGATCGCTTAGGATTAGCGAATTAGCGTCCGGGTCAGTTCACCTGACGCCACTGACGGTCCTTTGTGATGCGGGAAAAACGCGGGAACCTGATGGGGGTGGACAAAGGGTGGATATGTGATTGGAACTGGGGGTCGGGCGGTTTTTTTCCTTTGGATGTCGTGACGAACGGATCGTTTTGGGGCAAACCCAACCAAAAATGTCGACTATGTGGGGTTATTCGAATTACAGTTGTTTTCTACGGAAGCGTATAAGGGCCACCGAGTTTTTTTTTTTTCGACTTTTAAGTCGGAATTTCCGACTTTGAACTCGAAATATTTTTATCCCGACTTCAAACTCGGAATTTTGTTTAACGATGGATGATGGAACAAATATCAACGCCGGTGTTCCACAAGGATCTGTTTCAGCATCACCTTTGTTTCTACTTCACTCAATGTCCTGATAGAGGTGACCTCCTGTCCTGTTCACAGCTTCACTTCTTTGGATGATATAGGGGCTCTAGATCAGAAGGCAGCATGGAGTGTACTTTCATCAGCAAAGATGTGGACAGGACAGTTGGTCACCTCTATCAGATCATTGATGTGAAGTAGGAACAAAGTTGGTGCCAAAAGAGATCCTTGTGGAACACCGGCGTTGATAGCTATTCCATCATCCATTTTAAAACAAATTTCCGGGTTTGAAGTCGAAATTTCGGAGTTTGATGTCGGAATAAAAAAATTCCGAGTTTGAAGTCGAAATAAAAAAATTCCGAGTTCGAAGTCCACCAAAAGTTATGGTGTATCCAAATTGTGCGTCCGGCAAAATATACCAAACAGTTTAATTTTTGGTGGCTGTAGTTCCACTTTAATTTAATTGATATTTGTACGATTTTTTTAATGTTTTTGTCAAAATCTCGGTACCTACTGATATAATTGGTAACTTCTACATTGACATTATGTCGTCAGTTTCGTATCATTAATCATCACTTCACTCGAATAAGTTGGAATTGACGAAAAAATAGTGAACAAGTTCCAAAATCTTGTTTAGTCCCGGTAATGAAGTTATCGGTCGTGGATTGTTATGTGATCATTGGTTTTTGGTTGGTAGCTGTTGGGTTGATTACATAATTTTTATGCAAAATCGAAATAACTATGCTTGAAACAACACATACAATACAAATGGAAAGCCACAAATTGAAAAAAGTTGCGCGATAAACAAAATGAGATATTAAATCTACTCACTTGGTAACATTGAATTATATCTACTCGTAGTCTATGCATAGATTCACTCAGTACTTATTGAATACAGTATACAAGTGGAGTTGATCGGATAATGTATAGAATGTACATGATTCTTGTATATTTGTGTGTATATTTTTCATGACTGTAGGCTCTATATTATCAAAAGGACAACTATACTTCGCTGTCTTCGTATTTTCCCATAATTTTCCACAGGTCAGTATTATCTTTATCACGTGAAATTTTTTAATATTTCTTCTGTTCATATCGCAGCGAAGGCATATTTACGTAACTGTTGTAGTGTAACCGATTTTTTTTTGTGTCAACTCCTCTGTGATCCATAAGCCTTTCCCTTTTTTTTATAAATACATCTGATAGACTATGAAAATGACGCATATCCCTTCCTCGTAGAGTGCGTACGGGAAATATGTCTGTTAAATACAACTCAATGATATTAGATGACAGAAATGTAACTCTATCATGGATATCTAGGATAATATACAAGATTTCATGCAAAGGTATTTCGTAAAGGTTCCGACTTCAAAGGAATTTGGAAATATATGTGCTCTGAAAGGCTTTTCGCAACATGATGGCTCTCGTTCTCAAAGTTGGAACATTGGTCATACTAAGTGGAAGGATCGTAGACATATATTATATTTTATTATATAATCATTGATACCATTAGTAATCATTGATAAACTAATGGTGCCATCTTTCTTCGTGGATGATATTTTTTAGGTGGTGAACCAGAGTTTATTTTCTTTTTTATTTTTTTTTATTACATACTTCTGTGGCAATATGAAATGAATTTCGATGCCAGGATGAGTGAAATGAATGAGTGAATGAATGAATGAGGGTGAGTGAAAGGTGAGGGTGAATCTTAAAAAAAAAGAGTTTTAGCACACAGGGTGTTGCGATCCAAGTTCTAGAGATTCCAAATCCTCGTAATACTCAATCCCAAATTAACGGAAGCTCACCACAACACAGTACGATCGTCTGACGCACTGCCCTATAGGAATTGCTCATTCCGAACCCGAGAATCTTGAGGATCAGTCGTGGAACAAAATAAATTGAACCACGCCGAAGTATATCAATGCCCAAAAATTCAATTATGCCCCTGAATGTTCCACGGATATCCCCGCAGACTCTCATTAATAATATGGCAGAGGGTATAGCCAAAGCGCGTGAGGATTCAAATCCAATCCGGACGAAGCATTTTCTTCGGCAACTGTTATTCCTATTGTCACAATTAATCTGTTCGGAAACCGTTCGAGATATATTTACGCAAGAGGAGCAAGAAATTCCACAATGGAACGGCTGCCGAACGTAAATCAAAACAGTGTAATTTAGTATAATTAGGAAAGTTACGAGAAGTTCTAATTGTCTTTTTTGTTCGATCGGAGTTGTGTGTGAGAGTTGCGAATCCAAGGAAATAACTTAGAAGTTACGAGAATTATTTCGAAGATTATTCAGATATCTGAGGAGGAATGAGAACACATCCCACTATTGAAATTATGACAATTATTAATGACGAATGTCTTTGGCACGATAGTTTGTATCATGAGATAGTTTCATAATGAAAGCTTCACCACATGAAAGGTGGATATAGATATGGTGAAACGACTCTTCAATTGTTTTCTGTCAAAACCTGTAGACTGGTTTAGCGAAGATCATAACACCGGTAATATTTCACTCTAGTCATTCGGAGATGGCGTTAATATCGCATTTAATATCAATATCGATAATTCAGTTCTCTATTAATATCCGTATTCTATGAATTCGTGGTCAAGTAACAGTGACTTATCATTCATAATTGTGGTTTTCGCTTGATATATAAATGTTGTTCGATTATTCAATAATCATGATATTGATTGTTCAAATCACACAAAATCAAAATGAGTGAGAAATTGTGAAAATTAATATTCATCATGCGGAATCAGCAGACGTGGCGCCATCCATATGAAGTCGTGGAAGTATTACTAGTGTTTGAAACTATGATTGGAATTCAAGAAAAGTAGGCAGAAGTCTACAAATATTTTTAGTGCCTTTTAATGGGACTCGTTCCACCATATCTATATCCACCTTGACCACATGTCAAAATATTATTTTTGTCACCTCGACACGTGTTTCGGTGAAATAATGTTCACATCTTTGGTAAACGAAACTTCTACTGAAAGTGCACATTAGTAGGTATCTTCTATATATCATGCATCAAAAGGTGTTGTTTGATAAACAACATAATTGTTTATTGTTACCAATAGAATTCGAGCGGTTTGCATGGAATAATTTTGAAGAGAAAAGCGAGAAAAGTGATACGCCACTGCTTTCTCCTATGGTAAATAGTATTTTTCATTGTGCAACGCGAATGCGTGTAGAAATAGCCACTATTTCGATACGTGTTTTTTATTATTCAGAGGTTGGTACAATCGAACTGTCAAATGAAAGTCAGAAGAGTTAGGCCCATCTTACTTCTGAGCGATTTTGGATTTGGTGATAATAGCAGTGAAAAACATGGTATATTTTAATTCAGAGTGTTATTTTGACCAATAAAAACAATAACAACATTAAATTTTTTCACCGCTGGTATTGCAAAAATCAAAATCGCTCAACTGTAAACTGGGCTTTACGCTTGTGCGTCAGATTTTAATTATTTCAATTTCATCATTGTTACCAATCGAATACGCTTCTGTTATTCATCGATATTAAATCCATTTTTTCAATAAAAGACTTCAAGATAGAAAAAAAAGTATATGAGACACGTTTTATAAGACACGTTGTCGCACTTGTTCCCTTGGAGCGCGTTGTTTGGAGTACGACGAGCGAAGCGAGGAGTGCTCCAAGTGAACAAGTGCGACAAAGTGTCTTATAAAACGTGTCATACGAAATTTTATCATTTTGCATTAATTTGAAGTATTTTATTGAAAGAAATTGATTATATCGATAAATAACAGAAACATCGTCGATTGGTAACAATGATGACATTGGAATATTTAAAATTTGACGATCAACCGTAAAGCACTGTTTAGTGTTGAGCGATTTTGATTTTTGCGATATTGTCAATTGATGGTAAATTTGAATCGAATCACAATCTAAATTAAAATTCACCAATGAAAACATTGATTTCTTCACTGCTAGTATCACCAAATCTAAAATCGCTCAGAAGTATGATGGACCTAACTGTTCTGACTTTCATTTGACAGTTCGATTGTACCAACCTCCGATTAATAAAACATGTGTATCGATACAGAGACTATTTCGATACGCATTTGCGTTTCATAATGACCTCATTATAAAACCAAAATAGAAAATAACATTTTTGAAATTTTGCTTCCTTTTCGAGGGAATATGGTCTTTTAATTTCCATTGAACATAACAAATCATGTTACAGAAAGAGAAATTAGTCTATCCAATTAGAATATCAAACATAGTTTGAAATGAATGTCTGGTAGACTACGAGCAGAAAACAACTACTTTCCTGGTAAATACCACGCAAAACATTGAATTATATCTGCTCGTAATCCATGCAACGATTCACACTGTGAATGCAGATCGCAAATGTTTCTTTCTTCCTAAGACGTGACAAATTCACATCGGGACAGGCACGCCTAACAACCTACAGACCGGTTTCGGGCTTATTGGCCCTCATCAGTGCAGGGTTGTTATCCGAGTAGAGACCGTAAGATCTCCACTCGAAGCGTTGCCTGTCCCAATGCACCTTCGTCGCGTTTATTTGACCGCACTGAGCCGCGTTCCAACAGACAATTGAAAGTGGCGACACCATGCGGCAGAAGAAAGAAACACTTCAGAACTAAATCTCCCAAATCACAGAACTTGGAAGTGGCTTATAGCTCGACTAAGCTAATAAATGAAAAATGGAAAAGCCATAAATTGGACAACAATTTTAGAAAGAGAAATTAGTCTATCCAATTAGAATATCAAACATAGTTTGAAATGAATGTCTGGTAGACTACGAGCAGAAAACAACTACTTTCCTGGTAAATACCACGCAGAACATTGAATTATATCTGCTCGTAATCCATGCAACGATTCACACTGTGAATGCAGATCGCAAATGTTTCTTTCTTCCTAAGACGTGACAAATTCACATCGGGACAGGCACGCCTAACAACTTACAGACCGGTTTCGGGCTTATTGGCCCTCATCAGTGCAGGGTAGTTATCCGAGTAGAGACCGTAAGATCTCCACTCGAAGCGTTGCCTGTCCCAATGCACCTTCGTCGCGTTTATTTGACCGCACTGAGCCGCGTTCCAACAGACAAGAGGATAATTCGACACTACCAAGCCGCAGAATATTTTTGTAATTTTTTGAGTAATAGATTATCTTCTTACTCCAACTATTTCAACAATTTGTAACTTCATGCATGAACATCTATCATATGTCATCATCACATGTGATAGGCATTCAAACTTTCCAGATATCATTCACTTTCCTCAATAATATCAGCTTAGGCAATAATATCATACGATATTCAAAGTATTGATTTTTTGATGGTATAAGGTGCAATTTTGTCAATGAATTTTAAAATGTGGTTCATGTTATTGTGTGTTTTGTTATTGAGTTTTTGAATAGCTATACATTACGAAAAGTTCATCTAGTAGAAAGTAAAGTTATTCTTCATGCCTGTAGGAAAGAAAATTTGTATAAAGCCCTGGAAAACAGGAGACAAGAAAATATATGATAAAAAATTGCTTCAAAAACTTCGAATGTTCCCGCAACCACTTTTTGTCGTAGGGTGAATCGAAATGTTGGCTATGAAAATTGCGACCTGGGAGAATGTCCAACATTCTTTAGATAATCAAATCCTTATTTGAAAATTCTATAGTCAGTTATTCGTTCACAGTTGCTCCTCTGGAACCATTGGTTGATATGGGGGTTCCAAAGGAGAAGGCAATATGGAGTGTACTATCATTTACAAAGCTGTAGACGGGACAGGAGGTTACTGGATCGTTGATGTGTAGCAGACAGCACAAACATTTCGTCTCCGAATTCATACTCGTGACTTTTTTCATTTATTTTTGAAATGTCTGACAGTCTTATGGATTTGCTAGGTCCTCTGATATATCGGTTGTCTATACAGATAAGAGTGAAAAAACGAAACATTTTATGTGTCAAATTTGCGATGATTTGATATTCAACTTCTTCAGGGTGCTATCAAATTAAAAAGAGTGTCATCATGTCCAAACTTCCTCTTGGATTCACATAAATATCTAGAATCATACCAATGTTAACATAGAAATAATATGTATCCTAGTCTAAAAGTTGATACCTTCAGGACATGTTTATACGAATGAAGTTTTCACTAAATTTACCTTTAAATAATCCCCTTGAATATTACCATGTTACTGAGAAACAGAGAAAACCCTTTAAACAGTGAAAAAAACTTGAGTATAAATTCAATCGAATGGATTTCAGAGCAAACTCCGACAACTACAACACCTGAATATCAAAGTTGTGTCCTTTTTATTATAGATTTCACAATTGAGTGTTGAGTGGTGCTAATTCCGATCTTAGATGTGAAAAATGACACGAATGTGGTGAAGTAAAACGATTCTGAAACATAGGATCATAAGAAACACCAAATTGTTGAAACTTAATATTCTCAATGGTTCTATCAGGGACGTTAACGCATAAAAAACACACATGATATAACATTAACACCAAGTAACACCTTGTCATATCACGATGGAATCGAGGCGGTGTATATAAATCATCAAATTTTGTGTCAATTATTATTCGTTGAGTATTGCATCCTGAAAGCACCAGATTTGATATAAAATAATAAAAATATTGCATGCAAGCATGTGAGTAAATGGTGTGAATTTCATGGGCTTATCTGTTCGATCTTAATAACTTAGAACTTTTGCCAATAGGTGGCACTGATGTCCTTCCTACCGTACCTGATTTCAATATTGGGCATGATATATTAGATGATTTTGATATAGATCAGTATCAATTGGCCTAAGCCCTAGTGCCACTGATCAGGATTAATGAACCTAAACAGTTCGGCATCATCTGAATTATCCTCAGATTCTTCTGAGTCTAGTTTATCTTCATTTGAATTAATTTTCATTTGGTAATCCAACTCACTAAAAAACACCACATCTGGTGAAGAATATCACTGCTTCGCATGAACACACTCATGATATGGTGTTCCATCACACCAAAAAAGTATTCGCATGTAACTGCTCAGTGTTTGAACGCACCGATGAGAATTTCGTGGAGGTAGAATTCAGCATCAAGAAAATCACAGAATGTGCATCACACCACTGCGGTGTCAAATCGCATTTTCGGAAATGCATAAAGAACACCACCAAAGTGTTCATTCTGCTAAATTCAGCACTAATACTAGTGTTACTGACAGCTAGGTTTGATTATTAAAAATACCCATGGGAAAGGTCACATAACACCTACAGTGGTAAATAATATGCTGGTGTTTACTGTCACTAAAATAATCCATACGGTGTTAGCTGGTGTGAGCTGGTGTAACTTTTTTTTCACTGTGTATGACATTTTCGAGATCGATGATCATTCTATCGAATGCTGCAACTAATCGACTTTCCCAAACTTTAAAGCAAAATTTCAACAGTAACATTGAACTTCCTCTACAGCTGAATGTATGTTCAGGTAAAAAGCCTGCTATATTCCACTTTTCGTTATTTTTCTCTAGAGTTTTGAAAGATAGAAGTACTATATCGGTTCCCACTTCAGAAAGAAAATCGACTTTATTGGAAGGGAATCCCCACCAAATGTGAAATAACGGCAGAATCCATCTGCGTAATAACACAATGGGACTTTGTTCGATCAGAACCAAATAACAATATCACTCCTATTTGAAATAACCAATGAGTCCCAACGGCGCAACTGTTTGAACAATGCCATCCAGTTGAATTAAATTTGGCAGAACAAATTCGGTTTCGTATTAATTTTGGATAGTCGAACTGAAAGCAATAAATTCTACTGAATTATGTGAAATGGCAGTTAATGTGGGAATAGTTTCGATTAAAATGAACAGACATTTAATTAGAAGCGAGAACGGGACCATTCGAATTTTGTTTCATTGTTGAAATTATATATGAAATAATAAAGCAATAAGAGTATCAATTAATTAGCTCAGAAACATATTCACTCATTAATTGTTATGTCAATATTTTTCGATCCCCGCAATCCTATTCATAGAATTCAATGCATGTCATTCATTTCGATGCTTGGCATAACTATCAGCAATAACCTTACTTGGGAAAATCACGTGAGGTCCATTGCCTAAAGTGCATCCCAAAAACTTGATTTTCTGTTTCGAGCCAAGAGATATTTCACTCCTAGTGCTTATGATCACAGGCACAGATCCGACCTGTCCTGGAATGCTGTTTCCATATTTGGAGTGCGGCACCTAAACATAACCTAAAACTATTGGATTCTGTTCAAAATAGGGCAGGAGACTCTCGAAATTTCAAGTCTCGAAATCGAGATCGACAAAATTGTTTCGAGAAAAACATCGAGACGAGAGTTTGTTTATTTTTCTTCTCGATGATCGGAATTGATTGAAATAACATGAATATTTCAAATGATAGAATACTGAAAGTTGTAACGTGAAAATTTACCTTTTTTCTCAAATTTTCAGTTACTTGACGTTCATTCAATGCCAAGTGTTTGGCTGATACCTTTCAATTCTCGATAAATAATGATAAGCACTCATACTGTATGTAATGATTTTATTCAGCTCAGATTACATGACACTGCAATATTACGGGGATTCTGAATCCTGAAGATCTTGGCTGTACCTGGAAAAGAATAAATTGGATGTTAAACACAACATAGATTTCAAATGGCGATTGAATTTAGTTCAGAAAGCAATCTGGGAATGTAAATAAATCTTCGCTACTTACCCTGCAATGTGGTCTGAAGAAGCATTTGAAGATTATGGTTGATAAAAGTAATTATCAATAATTATAACAATATTGTTTATATTTTATTTTGAATATTCATGAAAGTGACATCTGATTGGGGTTATATCATATATAATATGATTTCTATGGTTATATCTTCTCATTCACGTTTGCATGACAAGTGTCTGGCGTAGGTATTTCCATTGGTAGACACTAGTGTGTCTTATTGATTTCTTTTACAGGAAAGTAATTGAATTTCTTGATCTTTATATTTCTTGGTTTCAAATCTGGTACAAACTAAGTGGCGCCCTATTTTCTCAACATAGCCTTGAATTCATGATCACAGCTCACCAGATGAAAAGCTGCCGGTGCCTTGATAATCAATTTTTAGTATAATTAATTATTCACCATTACATCTTAAGGAAAATTGTCAAAAGTTGGTTGCAAGTGTTGATAAGATCATACGATTCATAAGATTATTTCATTCATGCTAAAATACACGTTTTTGATTGGTTGAAATGATTGTGTTGATAAGCAATAACACCATGTTTTCGATTTTGTATTTCGGCTCCTGATTGGCTATTGGATACCTACATGCTGTATTTTCGTTTCTGTATTTCGCTTTCTGATTCGTAGGCAGTAGGGTAGTTCAATTAAACAACGACTTACCAGTTGCAATCTGTCATATTATTTTCCGATTCACTGGTGAATAAATGAATGCCACTACACCAAATTTTCGTCTGAACCATGATAAACACTTCATTTTCCACAAATTTTGGACAATTTCAGCATTAATAGAATTAGAATATTAATCTAATGTAACCTAACCACACAAATTGTGACATTTGTGACAACAATCATAATGAATTTAGCTCAGTAGTACCTAGTGCATAGGTAATCTTGCCTACATCATACAATGGCATAAATGTCTTGTTAGTTGCATAACGAATCTTGTTGTGTCGGACTACAATGCATAATCGAAATAACTAATTCCACAAACTGTACGTTTAAAATAGGAAATCATCAAAATGGCTTTGATTTTATTCATGAAATAATCTGAAAAAATACAACTTGTGTTGTTGATGATTATCGAAAATTCCTTCTCTTTTTCGAAACAAATCATGTTGCTTTGAGAAACCACACTCGCGCTGTGCGCTCGTGTAGTTTCCAAGCAACATGATTTGTTTCTCAAAATCGAAGTAATTTGTGTTTCGATAATCATCAATACACTTGTTGTATTACATGCGATTATTTCAGTCATGCTAAAATACACGTTTTTGATTGGTTGAAATGATTGTGTTGATAAGCAATAACACCATGTTTTCGATTTTATATTTCGGCTCCTGATCGGCTATTGGATACCTACATGCTGTGGTTTCGTTTCTGTATTTCGCTTTCTGATTCGTAGGCAGTAGGGTAGTTTAATTAAACAACGACTTACTAGTTGCAATCTGTCATAGTATTTTCCGATTCCCTGGCAAATAAATGAATGCCACTACATCAAATTTTCGTCTGGACCATGATAAACACACACTATTTATATGTATCCACTTCATTTTCCACAAATTCTGGACAATTTCAGCATCAATAGAATTAATCTAATGTAACCTAACCACACAAATTGTGACAACAATCATAATGAATTTAGCTCAGTAGTACCTAGTGCATAGGTAATCTTGCCTTCATCATGCAATGGCATAAATGTATTGTTGGTTGCATAACGAATCTTCTTGTGTCGAACTACAATGCATAATCAAAATAACTAATTCCATAAACTGTTCGTTTAATATTTATATCAAAAATAAATAGGAAATCATCAAAATGGCTTTGATTTTATTCATGAAATAATCTGAACAAATACAACTTTTTTTATTTATTTATTTTACTTGTGTTATTGATGATTATCGAAAATCCTTTCTCTTTTTCGAAACAAATCATGTTGCTTTGGGAAACCAGTTCCAAGCAACATGATTTGTTTCTCAAAATCGAAGGAATTTTTGTTTCGATAATCATCAATACACTTGTTGTATTACATGCGAAAAACCATGTAATGCTAAAAAATATGGAAATCCATAAATAATAACATGAGATTGTGATAATTTTTCCGTATTATTTATTTCTCGAACAAGATAATTTCCATGAAATAATTGATCACCTCGTGTATTGACAGTATTCTAGAGAGGAATGCCACCCTTTCCCGTAATCCCGTTCCCACACTTTGTGTTTATATCAGAACAATTTATGTGTATATATTCAGTGTTCCTAAGGGAAACTCCACAATACTCGATATTGTTTCGATAATACAATATCTGTGCCATGATTTATTCGTCTAATTGTAGAGCTTGAATTATGGAATAAAGCCAATACATCTCTTTTACAATAAGGTGTGTCTAGAAAGAGACGAAGTGGTGTAAAACGATACAATAAACGAAACTTTCGTTTGTATCACAAAGGGTGATTGGAACAGATCTTCAGCTATGTATTGAACAAATTCTATTGATACACAAACAGTATAGTACAGTAGTGAACTCAGCCCTGGAATATTTCTATTCACTATCAGCCTCAATGTCTTCCACTTGAAAAACACTTCATTGATGGAAAACATCTACGATCGTTTAGAAGAGGAACAATTGAAGATGTAGAAAGGAAAGATATAACTTTCAGAAAACAATTCCAATCCCTTCGTTGATCAATTGGATTTACACATTTAAGCCATTTCATTACTGTTGATATCCGATTGGAACTGATTACAGGGTAGTACAACAAATGGAAAATATCAAGAATGTTTCCAACTTTCAAAACTGGAGTTGAAAATAATATCCAAATTCTCGACCCATAACCCCGTTGTCTGACTTTGCAAACTCCTTGAAATGTGCTTGCAAAACTCAATCTTTCCAGATTTTGGGAATTTCATATCCAATAATCAACACGGATTCTTCAGACAATAACCAACTCGCTCTGCACCAATGAAACAATGAGAAATGCATGCAATACAAATTTACGAGTGTACACTGCTTATAGGTACTGAAATTTCGAAGGCTTTCGATGAGAAGGTATAGTATAGGTTATCAGGCTAGTGAGCCTATCGCCAAGGAAAGCCAAGGAAAGCTAAGCAGCTTCTCGGGTTGGAAATCAGTAACGGGACTCCTCTGAGGTATCACCTCAAAAAGATTGGTGAAACAGAGAGTGATAGTTGCCGCTACTGCGAGAACTTTGCTGAAACTGCAGAACATTTGCTTTGCGAATGCCCATCAGCTCTCTTCTACAAGAGGCTCAAGTTCCTGGAAGGGGCCTTCTTAGAGTCCTCCGATGTTAGGAACCTAGCTCCGAGGAAACTGATGAATTTTGCACGAAGTCTCGGAATCCTGGGTCTCGAGTAGATTAAGGGTTATGCACTAAAGATTTAATAGGTCAAATAGCTTGATAGGCTGCATACCCTTCACGAACCTCTCCTACAATCTACAAAGAATTATTTGTGTCTTTTATTATGAAAGAAAATGGTTGGCTCATCATATGTTTAGATGAGTTCAGCTCCAAACCAACCCAAGAGCTTCTAGAGTCTATACATAAGGAAGAGCTGTTCAACTGGTTGGTAATTCTTCTTTCATGAACTCACTGACTCCTCTAGAGACCATCTAAGAAAATAAATGTAGATGAATATATTTAGAAATCACGTCTATTATTCCACCACTAGCGATTCTAGGTAGGCAGATTAGACGGGCTCAGACTGGACACCAGTTCATCATAAGGCCAAGTCTTGCCGAACTTCTCTCTACCAGAATTCTTCTTCGAGTAGAACGAAGAAGTTGTGGAGATCATTAATTTGTGCGTTCATTCCTGGCATTGCACGATTTTCCACGAACATTAGAAGTTTTCTCTCATTAAGTCGATAGATACAAAAATGATACCGCAAAATATTATACATTGAAACCATTAATATGCAAATATAAGACATACATTGATTTTCCAATTTCGAGAAGGACACTGAAACACTCAAATTTTTGTTTGACTAAACATTCTGTGACAGAAGAAAATTATCCCTTGTTCATCCCCTACCAACGCTATCATCAATTATTTCAATAACACATATCATTGAATTTTTTTCATGGCGCATGAACGAAATAAAAAAATTAGATATGACAGTTATAGATAGATAGATAGATAGTATGAACAATTGATCACCCTTCGAAATGAGGTATCACTCAACCCTTTATATTATTCAAAAAAATTGGCTGTCAGCTGAAGGGAGGTGAAGAAGGGTTTTCTTAAAAACATAAATTGTAATATTTCAGGGTTTTTCTTGAAAATGGCTAATAACACAAAAAATTAATTTATCCGTTATATGGTGCTCACTGTATACAGGGAGGGCCAATGGAAACTTTCCACCCTAATTTGTGGGAGTTCAAATCAACATCTTGAAAAACGCTCGAATACGTCGATATTTGATTTTAGGGGGAACTAATTTTCAGTTTTTTTCACCCCCGTAGCTTTAACCCTGTAGCTGGGGGGTGAACAACCCTCAAAATTTGAATAGGGAAAAGGGGTCGTGCCATACCTCTTTTTGAAGGTCTCATTGAGTTCTTCATGACCCTATAATTTTGCCCTATTATTGTCATCGATAACGAAATGACAGGTTGTCAAACTCTTGGAAATAGAGTGGGAAATTTGTGGGATTGAAAATCAAAATTGTGGAATGTTCATGGCTGACATTTTGAACAGCTTGGAATTTAAATTTGACGTGTCCACCTGATTATTGCACTGGTAACTCGAATGATTTGGTATTTTTATTACGAAAACAATAGTCTCTTACCAAGATTTTGACAACCTGTCATTTCGTTATCGATGACAATAATAGGGCAAAATTATAGGGTCATGAAGAACTCAATGAGACCTTCAAAAAGAGGTATGGCACGACCCCTTTTCCCTATTCAAATTTTGAGGGTTGTTCACCCCCCAGCTACAGGGTTAAAGCTACGGGGGTGAAAAAAACTGAAAATTAGTTCCCCCTAAAATCAAATATCGACGTATTCGAGCGTTTTTCAAGATGTTGATTTGAACTCCTACAAATTAGGGTGGAAAGTTTCCATTGGCCCTCCCTGTATATATCAAAGCAAAACGATTTTTATTTCCGTGTCAAAATACGTGATATTCGTCTAGTAATGAATTGAATCACCCTGTATCTACTATCCTCAAATGTTGTGTTGATCCAGTTTTCTTTCCAGGCGAAATAAATGACCATTCATTTTGTGAGACTATTTTTTCTCCATCTCATAGGATTCATATTAGATACATATAACATGTCGATAGTCATCTTTTATAGCCCCTTTTCGTCTGATTGCTCCATTCCTTTCACGAAAATTAGGGTGCGCCATATTTATATACCTACATAGATATATTTCTTTATTTATTAGATACTATTAATACATGGCTCAATGGTTTGAGATGATAATTTCTTACATATCACTTGATATGAAAGTTAATTATCTGTTGGGATGATTTCAGTCATTTACCACTATACAAACTCAAACGAGCTCTTTATGACCATTTTTTCCCTCAACAATAATTTAGTTTTTCGAATTTGAACATATTCTCTTGGTTAATGATTATTTGCTAAAGTATATGTTATTCTCTCTCTATTAATATTTACCTATTATTCTTTTTGCTGTCTTTGTCTTCTTTTTTGGGGTTAGATGGTAGAGCAGATGTATGTTAATTGCCAAATATATACTCCATATTGTACATTAATTATAATTGCATACAAACTGAATCTCCCCCTAACAATATATGAACAATTTGTTATTTCCTTTTTTAGTTTGGTAATAAAGACATTTATTATTATTATTATTTCTGAATGAAAACAGTGTGAAATTACTTTTCTGGTATCACAGCATTCAATACCCGAAGATTACAGAATGGGAAATAACAATTACCTATACAGTGAGAATATTCAATACAAATATAAAGTGGGTATCATTCTCATTATGAGAGAAAAAAAAATGGAAACAACAATAAATCGCACACTGTGAAACGATGCGTATGGGCTGAAAATACTCTGAGGAAAAAGTTGATATGCATCGTTCCGAACAGTGATCTAAGATAGGTTAAATCACTCTCCTATAATGTCTGAAGTGAAAACAAAATGAGAAAACCCAACGTCAACAAATCAAAACTAACATCTGATATGTTTGCAAAGATAGATAACGAGCAGAAAATAACTACTTTCCTGCCTAATGCCACGCATAACATTTAATTATATCCACTCGCAGTCTATGCAACAATTCACTAAGATACAGGATAGACTAACCACATGCAGAACGATTTGGAGCTAATTGGCCTTCATCAGTACAGGGTGATCAGCTAGTAGCGATCCCAAGACCTCTATACATCAATAGAATCAAAGATAACATCTGATATGTTTCGAAAAGGTAGACAACGAGCATAAAACAACCACTTAACTTGCTAATACCACGTAGAACATTGAATTATATCTATACTCGTAGTCTATGTACCGGTTCACAGCGAGTAAAACTATGAAAGATCTTTTGTGCATAACCCTTAATCTATTCGAGGCCCGGGATTCCGAGATTTCGTGCAAAGTTTATCAGTTTCCTGGGAGCTAGGTTCCTGATATCGGAGGGCTCTAAAAAGGCTCCTTCCAGGAACTTGAGCCTCTTGCAGAAGAGCGCTGGGCATTCGCAAAGCAAATGTTCTGCAGTTTCAGCGAAGTTTTCACAGTAGCGGCAAATATCACTCTCTGTTTCACCCATCTTTTTGAGGTGATACCTCAGAGGGCACTGTCCAGTGAGGAGTCCCGTCACCAGTTTCAAGTCTTTCTTGTCCAACTCGAGAAGCTGCTTAGCTTTCCTTGGCGATAGGCTCTCTAGCCTTTTTGCTTGTCTTTGTCCTGGCACGTTATTCCAGTGAGATTTTATTTCATCCGCTTCCCAACGTTTCAAGTGGGCCTTGGAGAGTCCACAAAAGGGTTCTGGGCCGGGAAATTATGTATCAACCCCTTTTTTGGCAAGGCAGTCTGCTTCCTCGTTGCCTTTAACTCCCTTGTGACCTAGAACCCACATCAAAGTGACCTGGTTGTGTGCAGCCAGTTGTCTCAGGGATTGTTTGCAGTCCCAAGTCAGCTTAGATTCACAAGTGTATGACTTCAGAGCTTTCAGTGCTGCTTGGCTATCTAATAGAAATTGGCCCTTCGAGTGCCCCTTTCGAGGCACTCCTGAGCACATATCTCTATAGCGTGTACTACTGCTTGAAAGATGGTTGGGGTGTTACCAAGGGGTTTTGAGAGCCTGAAATTTGGCCCTGTAACTTCCAACTCCAGCCCTTCCATCCATCTTGGATCCATCAGTTATACCACACTGATGCATCCCTTCCCAGTTGAGGTCCGTTCTCTGTGCAAACTTGGTGGTTGTTTATGACCACTTCGAACTATATTTCGAAGTCGTACCTAACTGGCATAATATCTGTACGCATGGACATGGATTCTAGGGAAATATTTTCCAAAATCTTCAAATGTCCTGTCCGATTTCCTAATTTGAGGTTAATTGTCTGGCTCAGCCTGAAGGCACTGATTGCTGCTTCTTTCATTACACATAGGTGCAATGGTGGAAGGTTCAGCATTACCTCTAAGGCTGCAGTAGGGCACGAGAATATTGCCCCTGTTATTCCCAGACAAGCTAGCCGCTGCACTTTCTGCAGCTTGACTTGCGCCGAAATTTGTTGCATTTTTGGCCACCATATCAATGAAGCGTAGGTGAACATGGGTTTGATGATCGTTTGGTATGACCAATAGATCATTTTTGGTTTCAGACCCCATGTCTTTGCCAAAGACTCTGCGGCATGTCCAGCTTGCCGCTATAGCTCTGGAAAGAATGTGGTTGAGTTGGCTGTTCCATGTCAGTTTTTGGTCGATTATCACGCCTAGATATTCAACATCTTTGGAAAAAGTGAGCTGGATTCCATTCAAAGTTGGGGCTTTGAGTTCATACTTTCGCCTGTTGGTAAATGGAACCAGCACTGTTTTGCTAGGATTAACATTGAGTCCTTCTTTTGCACACCAGCATTTGATTGTGTTTGAGGCCCCTTGCATGCGATTGGAAATTATCCCGTCATGTTTGCCCCTAATGGTGACAACCAGGTCAACGGCGTAACCTTGAGTCGTGAAACCAGAATCATGAAGCTTAACTATCAGGTTGTCGACAACCAATGACCACAGCAAAGGCGAGTCGCCACAATGATTCTGCTTTTCAGCATTGCTTGTATCCATCTTATGAAACGTTAGATTAGACTCCTATTTTATTGAGATACACCAACTTCGTGTCCAATTTAAATTGAATCATTCCTATTTTAATATTCCAGGATTCATCCTCTCTGATGATTACATAACAAACTCCAAGTTACCATGGATTGACTTCTAGAGATTATAAATGTAAACTAAATAGGTATACCGTTTTGTAACCACTAACAAGAAATAATATTGGTAGGTTTTCACCAAGCATACGGGACTTTTCATGGTTCTGGATTATTATTATTATTTAGTTGAAGATTCATCAATTCGACAAAAGTATCGAGATAGGTAAGAACGCTGGATGTGAATGAGTCAACCCCAAATATACACAGCATGCAACCATTTCAATCGTATAACTTTTATAGGTATATCCAATGAAAAATTATATCTCTCACACAACTCCATCAATCATCCTATAAAAAAGATGCGATTACATATAGAGCTATCCCACACCTGAATACAGCTCATGACAAATCGACTATTTTTCTTCAAACCAACAAAAGGGAATATCAACAAAGGGACCGTACGTGGATGAAAAAGGGATGGGGTAGTAGTGACAATTGGGATTTATCACATACAGCAAATTAAATGCCTTTTTCCGTTCTGCTTGTTTGGATGAGCTATTCGAAACTCACAAAAATCTGTGATAGCTTCGTGAATAAAAATTCATAAGCTATTTCCATGACCATTCCGAATTTGTAATCACTTTCATTGTTGGAAGCATGGACTGTGATGGTCATTTGAAATGACAATTCACTAAATTTGAATTTTCAATTTCTCCTCTCCACCAATAGATTATTAATTGCATTTTTTCACTTGTCTACAAATATTTTTGTCATCAATTGATTAATGAAATTTCTGACTGATTTCTTTTCAATGATTCAACAAGTTTTTATCATTGATGAATGATCATTGTTCAATTATTGAACAAAAAATAGAATGAAAACAATTATTAATTATTCTTACACCTGCTTCTTTGAAAATTGACTTCTCCCTGCTAGTTTTAGGGTGGCAATTTCAGAAATGATTATTTTTATTGCTTTCATAGAAAGGAAATACAATTTCCTGAAATTTGTCAAATTGCGTTGCTGAATAAATGTCCAGGCCATGACAAAATGACTTTTTATCGATTTTTAAGAATCCCAAGATAGTTGTAATCGAGTGAATGAAGAGTGTTTAAAGAGTGTAATCTGAATTGGGACGTAATTTGGGAAAATGTTCATGAAATGGAATTGGGATCCCACTTCGAAGAGAATAGTAATTTACGTAACAAGTCCGGAAAATACTGTTTTTTTGGATGAGTGGACAAAATTCTAGGACGAGCGTAGCGAGTCCTGGAAGTCTGCGAGTCCAAAAAAACTGTTTTCGGGCGTGTTGCGTACACAATTTTTTCGGCAACCGTGTAGAATAACAAATCAAAGAAACACATTTCTTTATTAGAACAAAATTTCGAACATTTCAATTCTTATTTATATTAATATTTATATTAAAATTAGAACAATTGTTAATATTGAATGGATTCAATTTGTTTGAAATGCTTGGTATATTTAAGTGCCTTTTGTTGAAGTCAGAACAAGAAGGTAAAGTTTCCGTTTCACATTGATTGTTTTCATCTGATAATTTTTGAATGTTAGCTAATTTTATGTCAGATAGCTGTCAGTCGTTATTTTGCTGCTATGGTAATGATCAACTGCATTTATCAAAACCATACTACCAAGATTTTCATATTTACAATGACAACAACGATGTGATTCTTCCCGGCCTAGTCCGGGAAGTACGTACTTCCCGGACTAGGCCGGAAAAATGCCACTTTCTCAAAAAAAAATCGTCTGGAAAGTACGTACTTTCCGGACGGTTGCCGAAAAAATGTATTATATGGAAACTGCTTCATACTATATACCGTTTGAACATTCTATTCATGAAATATAATAATCTTTCGACAGATGCGCTGTGAGATCTGGTTTCTTTTAACTGAATATGCGACAGTCATTTTCCATGCACAATTTCCAATATCTCGAAAGTGCACATAATAAGATGTTTTTAGTTAATACTTCATTTACGTTTGTCACTACACCTTCTCCAGTTGTATTTCAGAAACTCTCAAGTTTATTTCAGAAAGCGTCAAATGTATTTCAGAATAGCGAGTTTAATTTCAGAAAGCATCAAATGTATTTCAGAATATTGAGTTGAATTTCAAAAAGCGTCAAATATATTCCAGAATAGTCAATTGAATTTCAGAATTCGTCATTTGTAAACATTTTGAAATTCAATTGACGAATTCTAAAATTCAGTTGACTTTTCTGAAATTCAATTGACGCTTTCTGAAATTGAACTCACAATTCTGAAATACAATTGATGCTTTCTGAAATCGAACTCGATATTCTGAAATACATTTGACGCTTTCTGAAATTCAACCCACTATTCTGAAATACAATTGATACTTTCTGAAATACAAGTGACTATTCTGAAATTAACTTGACGCTTTCCGAAATAAAACTGAAAAAGGTGTAGTAATATATGCTTTAATTTGATATTTTTCTACGAGTGTGCGCAAAGTAGTACTTTTCTGCATATATTTGCGTACTCAAAAATCGCGTATCAAAAGCCACCCATGTAATGGAACTGACCGGATCTGCAATGCATTGGTAAAATGTCAATAATCGTTCTTTCATTAAAAATATTTTCACACACATTTTCCATTAATATATCGTTTGCTGTATAGTTCTTTCTATCAAGTTCAACTAAAAATGATTTAATGAGTTATGATTTTTTTATTTTCGTTATTATCTGATATGAAGCTCGTAGGAAATCAGCACGTGTGCAAAGTGCCTTTTCCGCACTCAAAAACTATATAATTGCAAGTGAATTCCATGGCAAAAGGTGTCAAATTCTGAAATGGAACGTTTTCTCATAACCTTTTTCTGTCTACAGAGAGGTCTGTTTCCAACGACCCAATCTATGCTGAATACTCTACCCATAATTATGTAGACACCGCAATTTTCATAATTATGGTATGAATGGATTATTTCCTATCAATAAAGGATCATTTGGATCGGGAAAGATATATTTTTTACGACTCCACCCAGCGAATCTTACTGAGCAACCTTATAGTCAGGAAAATTCTGGGAGATCGGAATTCAGCTAGTTAATTTATCACAACAATAAAATTTCATTTTATTGGTACTTTCGTTTATCTGGGCAATAAAAGGGGTTTAAACTTTTGACGATGAAATTGTTCCGAACATTATTTGGAATTGTGAAGAAGTCCCTAATAATTTATTGCTCAATGAAATCGTTGATGTAGAACGGGGTATATACGTTTGAGGTGTATTTGGAAATTATCATTCAAAAAATCATTCAATTGACAAGTTCAGCCAGCTTTGAGAGAGAAAAAATATGTCAGCCCTAGTGTTGTCTTTGTCGTCAAGATTGCAGCTTAAAATGTTATGATTGCGACGTCAAAAAAGAGGATAAATCTAATAACACATTTATAATGTGTTTGGAATCATTCAACAATTATATGGTAACAATGCTAACAAAATATTCTAAATAATCGGAATAACGAAATCAAACAACAATAAAAACAAACCAACTATATACAGGTTATTGAAGTCTTCTTCTTTTTTACGTCGCAATCATAACATTTTCATTATTTAGAGTTGCAATGTTGACGACAAAGACAACACTAGGGCAGACATATTTTTTATCTCTCAAAGCTGGCTGAACATGTCAATTCAGGTAGATTCATATTGCCTGTCTTCGGTGCGATGATTTTTGGTTGTTGCTACTTTCATTCATTCAAGATGACAAGAATTAAATTTGTATCCAGATTGAAACATGCTACTGACGAAAAAAGCCAAGGGTGGGAAATGACCACCACACAAAGTTCTTGAAAGTCAAACTCCAAAATATATCTTTGAAACACTTTTTTTTTATGAATAATCTCAGAACACGAAATAGTCACTTACTTGTTATCCCCCCCACTCTTCCGCAATCTTCACCAGAAGTTATTCATATATTGCGGCAAAATTATACAATCAGTTACCCAATGATTTCAGGTCACACACGTTGATTAATTTCAAAAAGATACTGAAACTTTTACTGGGTGATACTCACTTCATTTGAACTTTGATGACCGCTAACAACTTGGAATGTTCTTGTCGATTTTCATACAATACAATGATGTTTTGCTATTTTCAGGTTCGATCCATCTATTGTATTATATATAAGTAGGTATAAAGTTTTCATTCTTTTTTTTTTCAGGGTTAAGTTGAAAAACAGCTCTTGCTGACACTTCGCCTTTCGTTTTATGTCTTCTGATGAGCAGGTTTTCTTGCCAAATTATTTTTCCCTCTAAATGATGAATAAAGCCGCTTAATTATTATTATCATTTACTGTGACTTTCAACTCCATGCTTTCAACCAATAGGAATATCCAATGATGAAATTAAGACCTGTTGGCGATACTCCTTCCTTCCTTTAAATTCGATTTGACTAGAATAAACAAGGTTTTCAACTGAAATCCTATTCAAAATTTCACAAAAAAACTGGAGAAATGCCGTTTAATGAACCATCAAACAAAATTTGATTTGAAAACAAGACGTTTCGCGCTGTCACTGTAAGCGTTCGGTCGATTATCGGTTGAACGAAATTAGCTGCATTAGCGCATTCACCAAAAATGTCACAATCTCCAGAAAGACGTGCTATCTATAAACCACCTATATATGAATGAGGCCCTGTATCATATATGACGAACATTGAATTCATATCAAGTACCAACAGAAAAAGTGTTTGAAATGTGTTTTTGTGTTACGATGTGGCAACCTCTGTGGAAAAAAAAATTATGAATATGAATTTCATGTTGGCTTCAGGCAATTTGGGGTGTTACTATTCTAGTGGGTTTGTTCGGAGTAAGAAACTAATCAAAACACTGAAATTATGCCTGCTCACAAAGCTTCAGCCATAATTCGGAATGGATGCCTAACATATCCATTTCCACAAACGGTCATTCATAACCAAATTTATTTCATGAAACATCGAAATATAGATCACCTCTTTGGTCTGTTATAATATCCGATCTATTTAAATCACACACATGTAAAATTGAAACATTAATTCTCATGATGGCTACCTATAATTCGATGCCAAGATATTATAGCTATAATAAAACGACACAATACCCGTCCCTAAAATTTACTGCTACCGTGGAATCCACCCCTTGGATATTACAATAATAGGGCACTAGAAATGCGCATCAGCTTTCAGTTGTTTTTTTAGTAGGCTTAGATTCGACCCGTCATAGGAAAAATCACCTACTGTGATTTTTAGTGGCTAAATGATCGAACGTTTCTGAACAATAGATTCTGTCACATAAAATATTTCATTTATTATTATCAGCGACTTTTATGAAGGTATTATAACTCGAGATCTGAATGGCAGATGGAGTTTGGGACATTTAATAGTAACAGATACTTGGAGGCTGCAAGCGATGTTATTGAAGAGAAGATTATGAATATAAATTCTGCCACAGCTTCTAGGAAACTGCTATAATAAATCAACATCAGTAATTATAATGATAGCTGGAATTCATCGAGAGCAGGACGCATACCATTCCTATTGGCATCCATAATTTTAAGGCTATAAGTACTATTTAATCATTCCTCCTGGTTGTGAAACTATCATTTACTTTCAAGGCCCAAAGCTGGTAAGAAGAACACTCATGAAAGAGGCAGGCGAAAGGGTTTCTTGAAACAATATCACCATCGCTCACGGTGGACCTACTGAGCAAGGACATATAAAAAATATGGGTCTATAGCAGGAGAAATCACTTGCAGGTTTTGCCAGACAGATGAAGAAACTTCCATCTATATCCTATGCGTATGCGAAGGAATAGCAAGGACAGAGTTTTCACAAAAGAAAACGCAATACCCAGAGGCAGAAAGCTACGTTGAAGAGCCATTGTCAGTGAATCTGAACTCATTTAAAAGGACAACGTTGGCGCAAGTCTCCTGCATTTTAATTCAAACAACTCAGATTTGTATTTCATGCAAATTATATTTTCTAAAATCGTAGCAAAGCGCTTTCGACTATAATGTCATCATCAGTGCATACCTGAAAGCAAGTATGATTTTGTGTAAGTAGGAAACATTCTTATCTATGTATTTATAGAGATGAAAATATTGATAACATTTATATTTACAAGAATTCCATAAAATCATAAAAGTATTCATCTGCTACCATTACCATTTGAGTAGTGAGTATTGCTACGAATCACAATAAATTGGGTTCAATAATATCCACCCTGAATGGAAGAGGAAAAATTAAATTTGAATCGTGTTATTTCAATTCATGAACACAAAATCGCTAGTAATTCATATATCATATGTGCAGTATTCACTACCTTCAACTCTAGTTGATAATACTACACCTTTTCCAGTTTTATTTCAGAAAGCGTCAATTGAATTTCAGAATAGTTACTTGTATTTCAGAAAGTATCAAATGTATTTCAGAATAGTGAGTTGAATTTCAGAAAGCGTCAAATGTATTTCAGAATAGTCAACTGAATTTCAGAATTCGTCATTTGAATTTCATAATATATCATTTGTATACAAATGACGAATTCTGAAATTCAATTGACTATTCTGAAATACATTTGACGCTTTCTGATATTGAACTGACTATTCTGAAATACAATTGAAGCTTTCTGAGATTAAACTCGCTATTCTGAAACTATATTTCAACGTAGAGAAATGCTTCACTTTGACAATCACCAGAATGAAAGATCCAGTGTTGTTTGACTACATGATAGGAAACGAGGCTCTAAGGCGTTGTAAAAAGGTGAAAGACCTAGGAATCACATATGACAACAATTTTTCTTTTTCTCACCACATCGCGAATATTTCAAAAGCCGCCAACAGATTAATGGGATTCATCATTAGACAAGCAGCATGTTTCACAAATATTAACTCCATAAAAGTCTTATACTTCAGCCTCATACGACCTAAACTGGAATTTGGTGCACATATATGGTTCACTGAATATTACACTAACCTATGCAAGTTGGAGAAAATACAAAATACATTTTTAAGTTTCTTTTATTTCAAGAAATATAAAAGACGAGCAGATTATAACACTGTTCGTTCATGTCAATTGAGAAGTGAATTCAAAATACTGACATTGGAAAATAGGAGAACTCTCACAATGATAACTTTTTTGTATAAGCTAATCAATAATAGAATCAATTCACCTGAACTACTTTCCCTAATAACTTTCAATGTGCCAGCAAGAAAGACTAGATCAATCGCCATGTTTAATATTCCCTTTATGCTCACCACTAGACCCCCACTTGTAGAGCTAACGAATTCAACGTCATATTGGATTTAGATTGGACTATGTCTCAGAATATGGTTAGAACTATAATTTTCAACCACATAATAAACATATCCGCATAAGTTCATTCACCCACCTTAGACCTACCTACTTCATCACTGTTTTTTTTTTATATAATATGGGTTATATTGGAGTTAACATATATACCTGATACCTTCTTGATGTAAATCACTATATTAGTGTATCTTGTTTTATTATCCTTGTAATTAGACCTATGTGGTCTGTTGGGATAAAAAAATAAATAAAAAAAATAAATAAATAAAATACATTTGACGCTTTCTGAAATTCAACTCACTATTCTGAAATACGATTGATACTTTCTGAAATACAAGTGACTATTCTGAAATTCAATTGTCGCTTTCTGAAATGAACTTGATGGTTTCTGAAATACAACTGGAAAAGGTGTAGTAACTCAGTGATACGCACAACGATTATTTTTTCAGGAAATTGTGGTGAACTATTATGCCTCTTTAGAATATAAGAGAATCCTCATTTATCCTAATAAGTTGAATTATTACGGTGTGAAATAACGTTCATTCCAGTAATGTCAACACACCAATATACTGAATATTCAACCAGATTTTAAAGTTTACTCGTACTTTTGGAAGAGTGCGGTGTACCAATAAGCGATGTAAATTGTACTACGATCGGATAGTGAAGAACCACAAATTTCAGACTGCCAAATTGTGTATGCGTGTATAAACGAGTCATATTCTTACACTAAACATAGAGATTCGATCAAAGTATGTGTACCTATACCAATATTCCAAGAGAAATTTTCCGGGGATATTCATGGAATATGTGATGATGGTGCCGAGCTTATATCTCACTGTCCCTGAAAAATATCCGATCTCCGTTTATGTATTGCCCCTAGTAGTAGGCTCTGCGCTTCGGCTGTAACGTCAGCCAGGACAATTGCGAGAGCAGATATTTAGGGCCATTAAGGGACTTCGACTCAATCGAAGAGAGCAGCTAGCCCCGTTCCTTTCTCGATGCGACTGCGGCTGATTTATCGTATAGCACTGCCTACCTGGATTCCCGGCTTGGTTCCATGCAATCTTTGCAATCTTTCCTTTGAATATATAGCACAGGAATGTAGTCGATGTGGAGAGAGATGCGAGATGATTACCCTTGATGTGATAAAGTTTTCTTGTTCTCTTGTTTTTATCTATTGGCTGAACGAGAGAATAGCTATTTGTGTATTTAGAGCTGATAGATTACCGTCCTAACTAGACAGTTATCCGCTATGATAATCTTTCCGGAGCTACAAAACCGAGGAAATAGCTGTGGATTTATGGTGTACACTCATATGGATTTCGATGGATTCCAGTGGATTTCCGTGGATTTATATAGATTTCCAAGTACGACGCAGATGCAAGAGCGCATGCGCAATGTTGATTTCCTTCGTCTGAATTGTGGAAAAACTATTTGTAAACAAACGAACTGGTATATGAGAACAAGTGCATTCTAGAAGTAGAAAAACCGATTGGCAAATGTATTTTGTTACAAAAAGAAAATGATCCGATAAAGCTCTTGTGTTTTTACTGTTGACACAACGGAACCTAACTTTTGAAAGCATGATAACCAGCATTGTAAACAAATTTTTCTATTTTGGTTGTATAATGAAGTCATTGTGCAACGCAAATGCGTGTCGAAATAGCCTCTATTTCGATACGCATTTTTTATTATTCGGAGATTGGTACAATCGAACTGTCAAATGAAAGTCAGAAAAAGTTAGGCCCAGTTTACTTCTGAGCGATTTGTATTTGGTGATATTAGCAGTGAAAAACTCAATGTTTTGATTGGTTAATTCCAATTCATAGTGTAATTTGATTCAAATTGACTAATAAAAACAATAACAACATTGAATTCTCCACCGCTGGTATTGCAATAATCAAAATCGCTCAACTGTAAACTGGGCTTTACGCTTGTGCGTCAGATTTCAATTATTTCAATGTCATCATTGTTACAAATCGAATATGTTTCTGTTATTTATCAATATTAAATTCATTTATTTCTTCAAATCAAATCAAAATAGAAAACATTGCACATGACACACGTTTTATAAGACACGTTGTCGCACTTGTTCACTTGGAGCACTCCTCGCTTCGCTCGTCGTACTCCAAACAACGCGTATCATCATATACTATTTAATGACGTTATGTCAATTTTTCTCAAACTTGCGTTATCAGAAAATAATCTTATTTGTGGAAATGTCGCGATTCGGAGATTCTTCTAGTGGAGAAATTGAAAAAGCCATCAATGATAATGTGCCTCGCAATAATGTGAATTTAACTACGTCAATTTGGCGACAATTTGCGATGTTTTGTTTGAAAAAAAATATTAACTCATTACAGAAACTTTAACTGAAGAATTCTATTTTAAGTGACTGGGCATTCAACATGAAGAAGAACAATGGAGAAGATTATAAAGAGAGTGCAGTCAAGACGATTTGGAACACTTAAGCAAAAATGTTACAAGAGAAGTACTTTTAAGATTATAAAAGAATTTATTTCTGACAGTGACATTATAAGCTTATATCGTCATAGTTACGATATCTATAATGAGGGTCATAACTCCCTTGGGATATTAAGGTTCAAAAACTCCCTCTTACCTTTTACAGGTGAAAATGATACAAGAAATGCTTATAAACGTTTATATGTGATGAAAACTAAGACATATTTTCCTTATTCACTTCATTACAAATAATAAATGTACAATTTTCAAATGTTCCCTGAAAATTACTTCCGCCGCTGGAAACAATTTCTTCTTTTTTATGGGTGGTGCTGTTGCTGTTCATTACAGTCGAGGTGCCTGCCTCTTCTGATGGCAAAGTAGACAGCATACGCGCCGTTTTATTTCTCAATTCAATACTGTCCTCCAGATATCCCTCTGCCACCGTGGAACTTCTCCAACCTCCGTATCTTTTTAAGTTTGTCATAGGTGCTCCTGCATTAGCTAGGGCAGTAGCAGAAGTGCGACGAAGGCAATGTCCCGTATAGGTTAGTGGGTTTGGCAATCCTAAATACATTGCGATTTTGCTGGGAATTTTGCCAAACATATTCTTTCCAATTGGCTGAGTTGTACATTTATTTTGTCGGAATCTCAAAAAAATCGTTTTGTACCTTCAGGACGCAAGGACATATAAAGTCTCAATAAAGGCAAAGCAGAGAACTCTTTTTCATCCACAACTGTAAATTTCTTCGATACACCAGTTTTACTTTCCGGTACGTTCACTACCATAACAGTATCCCGGTCCTCTATATCTGCTATACTCATATTTAGAAGTTCCTGAGTTCTGCATCCTCCAAAATAACCCATAATTAGTACAACCTATAACAAATAAAACGAAATGAACAAACGAAAAAGAAAATTAGGAGAAAAAAATTACCTTATGCAATAAATGAATTTCATTAGGGGCGTCCTTTAGAAATTTGATGACATCTTTAGGAGATAAGACAGCAGACTCTTTCGGCTTATACCCCTTACTTTTCCGTTTCAAAAAAGCCTCTAGTTCGTTGAACTTGGTGATATCTCTTTTCTCATATATGGTCACCATCGATTTGAGCATTGACCATTTAGTCCATAACGAATTTGGGCTAAACGTTTCTGACTGCAACGAATAAATACAATTATTACCAAATCTACCAGAAAATACTGAAAATACTTTACCAGTTCTTGAATATATGCCAGAAAAACAGTTTCGTTGGCATCTTTTGACATAACATTTCTCTGTGTCAGCCACTTCAGATATAAGTTGTATTCTTTTTGATATAGGGCTTCACTTTTCGATGGAAGAGTCTTGCTTTTTCCGCTTTTTTTATAATATCCTCCATTATATCAGAAAAAGATCGTCGATTTGTGGTAAAAAATAAACACGTTTTTAACGGAAAAACATTGATTGATAAAGAAAGTTTGCTTATAAACATGTAACATAGCGACAACCTAGCAACAATCAACGCTACCTAATTCAAATATACCAGAAAGGTTATGAATTTAAACATTTATTGCGTTCTAAATATGGACATATTGTTATGAAAATCGGTCAGAAATAAAATTATCTATGTACCACGGGAATTATAGAGCCTAAATAACCTCTGGCAATTGCTGTCCCTCGGGCCAGGGGCCCTCGGGACGCAAACTTTGCCATCGGTAATTAAGGCCCTCATAATTCCCTCAATACATAAATAACTATTTTAATTCGTTCACGAACATACAATTTAAATTTAAGAAAGCGAGAAATGCACGCGACACGCAAAATTTTACAAGCAATACCAGAAAAAAAGAAGGTGAGTTCTAATGCTCTCAAAAAACGAGACATTTTTGAAATGGCACTATACTGGAGTTAAGAAGAACCTGTAGGCCCCCAGAGAAAATTTCATCACATTGCTGCCTATGAATTGGCTTGGAGAGGTGGAGAGCAAATTGTATGGAATTCTATTTTGAAATCGAGACAGACAACCGTGGAAGAGAGACCGGAAGAGTTGAATTTAACCCAGTGTTTTCGAAGACAGCACAAGGATGACATCAGAAGTCGGTTAAGTAAATGGTTGGTAGCAAACACTGAAGAAGATTGTGCATGTTCAGTAAGATTGTACAAACAAATTATGGAGAGACGGGGAAACCTTATCACATGTGAAAAGTTTTTGTTAACTCCAATCCTTTCTGGCAAAAATTAAATTCGAAAGGATGGTATAAGAATTCTCCTATCGGGATAAATGAAATATCTAAATGGACCAAATCCTCGGCGAAAAATATTGGACTTGATGTCAAGCGGGTGCAAATTAGGAACCATTCTAATCGAGCTGCCGCGAGTGCTAGGAGTGGTATAGGTGAACAAAAAATTGTGAAAATTACGGGACATAGCAACCCATCGTCATTAAAACCGTACCTTCAGTTAGATGAAGAACATCATAGAGAAATCATTGGTTCCATTCATACAACCATCCAGGAAACATTTACTACCACCGCTCAAAATACTAGCATGCAGCAGAAGACAAAATACAAGAAAGTTCTGAAAAACAACCTTTTTTTATGATTGTGTTTTGAACAATTGTACTTTTCGTTGTATTAAATAAACTACTTTAAATCTTCTTAATTATTTATTTACATATTCTTCAAAGTGTCTTACCAAATAACACTCTACCTTTATTTAATTGAAGTGAACTTGACATTCATAATTCGAATTTTGAGTTACTCACCCTACGGACTCTCGTGTAATTATAAGTGAAAAAAGATTAGTTTGAACTTTCTTCGCGGAAAGTTTTCCATTGATACGTGTTTTTTTTGCTAAACTTGTTAAAACTGTATGATGATGGCTACAACATTTTTTCCATCAATATATCCGCCATTTGGCAGGCTGATTAAGAGTCACAGTGGACAAAGATAAAAAAAATCATGTTCATTAATGAATCATTAGTTTCGATATCCCGGAAATGATTACCAGTGCTGAAAATGTCAGCATGAAATATGAATTTGACACGAAGCTAGTCATCAAATTATTTTCGTGTTGTCGCATTGCGAAACTACGAGGATATTATGGAAAAATTCATTTGAAATAGAATCCTCATCATTTGCTGTATTTGTCATGGTTCACTTCATCAAAGGGGTTTATAATGAAGGCTGTGTATGGAATTCGTTGGCATTCGCCATATTTCGAGTTGAAAAGAGTGGATGAATGGATAAAAAATATATCATCGATTGTGGTATACAATTCAGGAGAGAATCGAGTCATATAATGTTCGCTTCAAATGAATCAAAATCAGTCAAGCTAGCTATCAGTACCATGAGATTTTTTTATACTAAGTATATACACTGAAGTATTATCAGAATAGAGTATTTTAGAATGCTGTCAAATTAGACCTGCTGGACCAGAACAAACATAACCACACATATTTTCGCTGTCATTCGAGTTGATTTTTTTTCTGTTGGAAGTATTTAAAATCAGTTCTTGAGACATGTTTGGTCCCGAAAGAGACTAAATACTGATGATGTCCAAGGAGGCAACTTTTGGAAACAATTCCACGTCATTCCCACTTCATCATTTTTAATAACATAGGGATCAACAGAATTCATGACTCTTATTTATCGATCCCTGTATCACTCTGCAGCTTCACTACCAGAATTTTCTGAACCCAATAAATATTTACTTTTACCTTAACAAGCCATGAACGAAATACTATCGAAAATATCTGGTAAATCAGCAACTAACTTTCCTGTTTACTGACATATTACTTTGTATTGACATAATTTGGCGCCATGTTTGGTCCTTAGGTCTCATATGCTTACGCTAGATACGGTATCCAGGATATTCGTTTGGTAGGTCCAGGGGGATTTGACGCACTGCCATTGATTGATCGTTTTAAAATTTTGACCATACATATGTATATGTTGTACCACGTGATATCATTGTTCTTTTTTACAGACCCCTCTAATACCAAACAAATACTACATGATGCCGGATCTAGCGTAAGCCTTTATGATCTAAGGTTTGGTCCAACAATGTCACGTGTTCTAAAATGCTCTATTGAGCAAAGTGTTGCAATATAACGTTTATTTTTATGTCAGAGTTTACTTCAAGTTATTGCAAGATTATTTCACTAGACTAGAACATGCACTTTTCGTGATGATTGATCTTGTGATGATTTTAACAACAACAAAAGTAGATTTCCAGATATATGATACATCATCACATCATTCCTGCAAATATTCTGAATCATCTTCCATACACTGTTCGATTTTTAGGACCCAATACATTGAAGGTGTAAAATGCTCAAAATGTTGAATTCCGAACATACATACATACTTATGTATATCATTCATCATGTTGTGTAAGTTGTTGCTAAATTTCACTCGCTATGTTATGTGTACTTACGTCAATGTTATAGTTTCCTCAGTGACGTTTTTTTTATTATCATCATTTCGAATTGAACTCAACAAACAAAGACCACTCTGAGTAGTGATATCGTATAACCTGAGTAGTCACGATGATCCCAGGATAACGGACTTCTGCAAGATCCCAGCTATATGACGTGTGTCATATTATAGCAAGTTGGGAATTTTGGAAGTTCTATGTAGCGTTCGTTGTATAGGTTCACCGAAGGTGCCTAACATCAGGGATGTCTTAGTTCAACAGAAAGGTCTGGGTCAAGTATGCAGAGTTCAAGAAGAAGGTCTCTATATTTTGTCAATTTTTCCTCCTCTTTCAAAACGATGCTTGGTTCGGTTGGTAAATGAACTAACAGTGAATGATAACTGTCCTTTCCACAACAATAGGAGGATGTGAAATGTATCTTTCCCAATTTTGAAATGTTTCTGTATGAAGTGCATATCTCTACAGATGCGAGCTTCTTGGAGCATTGCCAAGCTTGGGTATGGAACAAATCCATCAATTAATCCCTGAATATGTCAATTTTGATTCTCGAGTCCGGTATGCAATCTTTCTGTGCTTTCGTTTCACTCGAACTTAATGATATTAGAACTTTATCAACTATTCAAATTTGATAACAAGAAGGTGTGCAATCTGGAAGTGTACCTACAAAGTTGGCTGCAAAAATTCTACATGACATACAAAATCGAAAAAATAAATTTCTGAGAGAACTTTTTAGGAATTATGTTCCATACTCTTGACATTCACTGCATAGGAAAATTAAGGAATCACAGATATGTAGTTCACCTAGAGCGAGACAGTATGCCTGATGTATGGTCCATCAGTCGATTTTTCTATCCGATCAAATTGATTTGTTGCCGCTTTCTGCTTTTCTCCCTTTTTCTTCTTTACTACCCGTCCATTCACTCGAAGGACCAGTCAACTTTTTTTATTGCGACTCAGTTCGAATACAATTCATCCATTAGGAAGATTAAAATATTGTTTGTTTCTGAGTTGAGAGCCTCCATCGAAGAAATATTATTTTCCAGGAAACAACTGAGTTGATTTCTTATATTGTTCTACGAATGAGCAACGGTAGCGTTGGCAGAATATACCTCTCAATATTCCATTGCATTTTTTATCATCAGTAAATTCAGTGAATTATTCAATCAGTTTATTGATGGGAGAAGAGTGAATTCATGAACAATAGATTAGCAGCATTTTTTTGTATAACTTTCAATGGTAAGCTGATCTCATAAAGATAAAAGAAACGTTGTTCGATAGACCATCAAAGAAACGCAGTTTGTAATGTGATACATGAAAATTACAATAATTTATCCATGATTTGAAACATTTTCCATAGTGACGAAGCCAATTTCAGTTGATGGTTGAATTTAATACTGATATGGAACTGAATGAACTAATCAATACCATCAACAATGATCGTTATGAAGATGGATGAAATTAAATTAATTATAACATGTCGAAACGTATACGTGAATATGAAAATTGACATGTTCGAGTGATGTTTGTCTTGAAATGAATATGATCTATAAGGCACAGATCCGACCTGTCCTGGAATACTGTTCCCATATTTGGAGTGCGACATATCTTGAAACTATTGGATCACTTCTTCTCACTCGCTCACTTCTCTGGAACACCGAAGAGAAGTTGGCGATTTATCTCTATTTTGTAGATATTTTCATAGGCGATGCCATTCTGAAATATAAACAATCGTTCCTTCATTAGCAGTCTCTTCGAGATTAACTCGTCAGGTTCAGTCTCCGAACCCCTTTGTGGTCACTTTAGAGACCTGCAGAACTTCCCTTTCCAAAGACTCGTTTATCCAACAAACATCGAGACTTTGGAACTCATTGCCTAGGGAGATTGATTTGCATTCAAAATCAGTTTTCTAAAATTTTTGAGTCAGCATACTGCCAACGATTAACAAATTACTTGGAATGTTTTAAGCTCATTCCTGATATACAACATGGTTTTAGAGAAAAAAAATCCACCACAAATGCCATTCATGATTTAATGAGATTTTTATACAAAGCACTCAATAATAAAGAAAATGCACTATGTCTTTTTTACGACCTGAGTCGTGCGTTTGACACGATCGACCGAGATTTATTGCTGCTTAAATTAGAGGCTATCGGTGTACGTGGAGTAGGTACCTCTTGACCTCTGAAGTCTTACCTATCTGAGCGTACACAAATAACAGTGTATGACAACTTAAAATCGCGAACAAGAGAATCTAACCTAGGAGTACCACAAGGTTCAATATTGGGACCCCTGTTCTTTATAATATTCACATCAGACATACAAAAATACTGCAATTATCCTGAACAAATCTTACTTTATGCTGATGATACAAATATTCTGATGTCAAACACCGACATTGAACAATTAATTGTGAATAGTAATGAAGCCCCTTTATGAATATTGTGCTCAGAACGGTCTGCAATTTAATGTGACGAAAACATACTTTATGCGGTTTTTACCGAGGAATGTTGCACCTGACCAAAATCTTTACCTACATATCAATAGAAAATCAATTGAAGCTACAGACACGATGAAATTTCTGGGTGTTACACTTGATCAAAAATTAACATGGGAGGCTCATATAAAAACTGTATGCTCCAAACTAAGCACATGTTGTTACATGATAAGGCAGCTCAGGGACTCTGTTTCTTTTAATGTACTTAAATTACTATATTATGGGCTTGTTCAGTCTGTTCTACAATATGGATTAGTATTCTGGGGTTCCTCGCCACATGCTGATAAGGCATTCAGAGCACAGAAAAAAATACTAAGAGCGATGTTCAATGTCCATCCACTGTCAACATGTAAAGACCTATTCAAAAGGTCGCAAATAAAAACTCCCAGCTTATACTCGCATGACACACGAATGAAAGGAAGTCTACACCAGAGTTACTCACGATTACAAATCTGCCAGAACTCGCCTGACTACATAGGAGTTAAATTATACAGTGAGGACCAAAAGTCCGTCGCCCCCCCTGTAACTTCTTTATTCTACATATTACAAAAAAATGTTAAATATATAAGTTGTAGGATTTCATTCGATCTCTTTAATGGTTTAAATTTTATTCATACAGAGTATCTCAAAAAAGCACGGTGACTTAGAAGTTAATTTTTTTAAATGGTACAAATTGAAACAAATACGGGTGGTTCAAAATTTTGAGTTTTGCATCACCCTCTATTTGTTTCTATTAAATGTCAGTAGATAGTAAATGAAAAGTTGAGATAGGAACATGTATGCCGTTTTGAGCAAGAATGGATAGTTTCGACACAAAAAATTCCTAAAGTTGAAAAATCTCAATTTTTCACACCCTATATCTCTGTAATCTTTCGCGCTACACCCCAAGTATGATAGATCGACGAAATCAGCTCTTCAGGAAGAATCTAAAAATGAAATAAAATACAGGGTGTTTCATTTAAAAAAATTAACTTCTAAGTCACCGTGCTTTTTTGAGACACTGAAATTTAAACCATTGAAGAGGTCGAATTAAACCCTACAACTTATGTATTTAACATGTTTTTGTAATATGTAGAATAAAGAAGTTACAGGGGGGGCGACGGACTTTTGGTCCTCACTGTATAACAAATTTAAATGTATCTGTGAACTTGAACGATATACCCGTGATAACATGTCATTTAGAAATAAGCTCAAACGTTTTCTTACTGAACAAACATTTTATAGCATAGAAGAGTTCCTCAACTTTTAAAAAATGTATATATATATATATATTTTTTTGCTTCTCAACATTGAAATTTATTTCGTCTGAAATTTTAACTTACTAATTTTAATTAGGTATAACTTTTATTCCACTTGTATTTTAACTGTATGTTAATTATCTAAAATGCATAGTTACATTTCTCATTTTTCTGACTAGTCCGATAAAGATGCATCTGTCTTTGATCTTTGTTGATTGAATGTTTATGTACTCTTTCTGTGATGAATAAATTGATTCTGATTCTGATTCTGGTGTTTCTTGAGACATACGATCTCCAGAAATTTAAAAACAGCAACTCCTACCTTCTTTCCCTCTTGGTTCTCACGATGTTCTCCGAACATTACAGGATGTCCCTTTTCATGAGAAACGGAACATAAAAAAATGCCTCTCATCTGCTATCTCTAAAGACAGAAAATGCCCATTGGATATCGATACTCTAGAGTAGATTTTTCCATTTGACTTCAATTGAACTCTTCTTGAGGATTTCCTACTTAACAAGTAAACTGTCCTATAGAGTAATTTCTAGTGTTCCAGCTTTAAAATCTATCAGATCTGAAGGGTCAATTCCTGATTTCACTCGTAATTCAAGTAATTAATTTCAAAAGAGATACGATTTTCTTGAGAATATTTTATGATGTCAATAGACCGCATAAACATAAATCGAATTCCCCATTGGGGTCATAATCAGTGTAGCTTGTGATGCTAAAGCAGTGATAAGTCTTTTGGAACGGACATACCATCAATATACTGATGCTGATGAGCCATAACCAACGATGAAGAAATAACTCGAAAAGAGTATATAATCGCAATTTTCCGTTCCCCATCAAAACAACTCCATCAATTCCAGCTCATCTGACTCACTCGAATGATGTTATTAATGAAAAGGGGTAGATAAACTGACAGCCACTCTCTCCGAAAACATGAATCTCTGAACGTTTGAGATGACTTGCGCTTGTTGATGATATTTTGACTGCACAATTAGATGATTCAGACGTGATTCAGAAATATGGGGAAGTCACTCACACTCCAAGAGCTGTCATTGGATTATAATCTGAAGAGATGTATTATCCATTAACGACAAAAGGATTACTATTCAGAGATATTGATACTTCGGGTTGATTTTTTTATTGAAGGTGAATTTGAAGAGAGAAAATGTCGAAGAGCATTGTAAAATGGAATTGAATGAATATATGCTGAGAGGGTACCAATTAGAGCCAGATATTTCTCAATAAATGGAATGTAGGATATAATTCACAATGAAGATTTCACTGTAACATTTTCGACCAATCGACAGCCTATATTTTGTATCGTTACCATAGCATCTAGAACAATTTCCGACATTTTTTATCTCTTCCTTAGGGGAAGGGAAACCGGAATTTTTTTGACGTTTATGGGTTGATTCACATTTAACTTCGCAGATATTGAATACCACTTCAAGTTTCTTGTAAGTATGGTATATTTCTACCAACTGCAGTGGAATTAAGTTAGTCAAAAATAATGTTTCGAACTTCCAGCAGCTACGTTATTATTATTTTGCTGAGGTCGGTATTTTGTATTTTATTTAGCGTAATCTCAACTGGAGTCTAGGTGTTAATTTTCCTACCGATGCCACTCTAGCTTCAATTAAAAACAGAAAATTCATTCTCGAACACGAATATTTCTTGAAAAATTCTTTGTTGTCGTTGATTTAGGAAACTTTTTCAAAATATTCGTATTGTCGAAAAAATGTCCAGTAATTATTGAAGCATAGGTGGAAATATGTCGGATGATGATTCTATGAACGAGTTTGATGGTTTTAATAAAGTAATTTCTTGATTTCAACTATGGATGAACTCTACGAAATATAATTGAGTTTCAATTACTTGTGATATTTCTTCAGCCATCTAAATAAAATATTGGTTGTTCCATATAAACTCGAATGAAAAGTCTTTTACATCTCAATTGATCGAATCTTATACTTGAGTGAATGCCACTGAGAGAAAAAGCAATGCTTGATAATTCACTCGAAAGGATGACATTTTTTTGCTGTTGGTAGATATAACAAAATTGAAAAACCTGCAACAAAGGGGATTCAAACAGGTTTCAATGACATGTTCACAGATGCTTCAGAACAAAAATATAGCAATACATTGTTTCGCTAATTTTTTCGTCTGTGAAAGTCAGTTTCTAGTCAGACATATGAATGTGATTGAAATCGTAACCACATTGTCAGTAAGAAATATGTCAGTTGGATCAAAAACACAAATATTGAGTCCCAAAATTGATCCCACTTTAATCTGTGCCTACACCACCATACAGCACTTCGGAATTTTTCTCTAAAATTGAATCTTGTGGCTCAACATTCAGGTTTTGATATAACTTACTTACCTACTGAAAAATGTGAGTAAAATAAGTTCAGTTTTATTCACTCTGAGATAAACTACTTTCACGAACAGTTAAAAAAAATTGTTTGTGGATTTTCCACAGAAAAAATTATTGCTGTGTAGGTGTTCTGAAGCATCGGTGAAAATTTCGTTAAAAGTGGTTTACCACAAAATCGATTGAGGAGTATCGAGTAGACGTCATTTATCATCTGTTTGTCGATATTATGTTCAGGAATTTTTTACACGAAACCTAATTATCCGTGGAAGTTCGATAGCAGCATTGCGATCGAGAATTTTCCAAGGTATTTAACTTTTCTTTCATTGATCCTCGACATATATCATGAGGAAACGATCTTTATCGGAATTGTTTTCTTGAAGAGTCAATGTTGGGTAAATAACGTGGTGAAAATTTGATTGTTCGTCTATAGAAATTGTTTTCGTTTCGTAGAAAATGAACGCATAACTATACGACTATTGAAAAAGTGTGTGTTTGAAAAGTGTTTTTTTTTTTAATTTTCAACGTGAATGTATTCGGAATGATAAATAATCTGGTTTTCACCTAGTCGAATGGCATCATGATCTGAAGAATATGTTCAAATACACATCCTTATACAACATGAACAAGGTGGATATAGGATGGTGAAACAGCTCTTCAATTGTTTCTGCGAAAAACTAGTAGACCGTTTGAGAAGGTACTAATAATTCCACGACTTGAATGAAGATGGCGGTGAGATCGATTATCGAAGAAGATTTCTGTTGCTCATGTATTTCTGTGGTTCGTATCTGACAGACATGAGTTGAAATGACATCAAAACACAATATTTTCAGTGAATCTGGAATAATTATCGATATTTTGACTCTTCCCAGTCATTTTTCATCTAGAATAGATGAAACTGATAAAAATGTGATAGATGCACAGATTCTGTTTTACCGACACAAGGTATGTCGCCATATCTGATAACTTCAGGAAATATTACTACGGTATGAAATCAAGTAGGCAAAGGTCTACAGTTTATTTTATTGCTTGTTAATAGGAAGCTGTTTCACCATCCTATATCCACCTTGAACATGAACAATGAAAAAGCTATGAATTGGACAAAAAATTCAAAGGAAAAAATAGTCGTAACACCACCACGTGTTTTTTGTTTATTTATGAAAAATATTTGACAAATTTGATACAATGAAAATAGGTATAAGGGAATGCATTGCCTTTTTATCAGGCCCATTTTAATAATCCGTTATCAATTTTTCAAAGAATCTGAAATGGAATTTGAGAAGTTTCTACCATAAGAACTTGATCCGTTTCCATAAATCAACAATTGTAGTGGTGTTTATGATAATTCGCGAGTTCCATCAAACGATAGCGATGAAGAGGAAAAAGCGGACACTATTTTCGAGCAGGAGTTTGATGGAATCGAATACGAAAAAGATTGTGATGGGTCTGATAATCCCATTGAAGAAGATGCGGATGATATTTCGGTCTGTGAAGTTTTGCTACATCTTCCGGATATCTATCGAGAACGATAATGTATTCAATGTAGTTATTACAAATAGGTGAAAACGATTCGCCGTGATGCCATATCACTCGGTTTAGTGAGTGCCCCCTGTCGATGTCATACGTTGCATCTCCACAATGTATATCTCCAGAATCTTGAAAAGTGTCAAAAGTGATAATGGAAATGGAGCAAGATTAGATTATCTTGAAATGTATGTACTTTTAGGAAATAAATAATGGATTAATTGAAGGGACCTGACATAAAAGCAACGCATTTCCTTGTACCAGTTTTTATTGTACTAGTAAATGCATAGTCATATAAACGAAAAACACATGTTGGTGTAGATGAAGTATACTTCATTGCGGCGCTCCCAAGTCAAAACTATGTTGATTCAACAAAAAAAATTGTGGATATATAACCTGTAGAAAATTTTCTCTAGTTCAATTTTGTATACAGTGCTATTGTTCAATGTCCTCCCCCTTTATTTTTTGAACGGATCAACTCAGGATAAACAACATTTTATAAGATAATATGATTTTATTTTTTTTCCATTGATGCAACACAATGCCAGGCCTCATGTTTCTCGAGTTGTGAGAAATTATCTAGAAGAAGTCGAAATCGCTACCATGGCATGGCCAGCTCCAAGCCCGGACTTGAATCCCTTAGAGACACTCTTGGGAGGAGATTACAAGAGGGACGCAACGTGAACACTTTGGAAGACGTACGACAGAATATGGGAAGAACTGGATCAAAATGACATAAGGTCTCTGATTTTGAGTATGGGTCGTTGTTGTCAAGATGTTATTCGTTACAGAGGTGGAAATACTCGTTACTGATTATTGTTACATTTTGTATGCATTTTTATTGTTAGTAATTTGCAATACAATCATGTTTTCTTACAAAATGCTGTTTCTCCTGTAATAAGAAAGATAATGGAGTGAATAAAAACCAAAACAAAATGTGGAGAAAAAATGAGTCTTATTTGATATTGCTACTGTTTAACTATATAGGGTATTATAAATTTTATGAAAAAAAACACGCTATAATTGCTACACCCGGTATTCGTAAAAAATATATTTATATCGGAATTCAGTTAGTATACCAATATTGTGAAAAAAATGACCTGTTATTGAAAAAAAAAACGTCCAAATTGGACAAGTGGTTTGGACACAAAATAATTTTAAAGTTTTGGATATTTTTTGGTGGTGCGTTAATTTCTGGGGGAAGTGTATATGTCTTGGGGAATTTGTATGCATGCTATCTGACATACACGCCACCCTGTATATCGAACTAGTATTCCTGCGTCTCGTTCGAGCACCGTGAATGCGTGTGCTCGAAGCAGGTGGAAATGCCTCTTTTCTATTTCATTCGTGCCCAGCTTTCCATCCCTCCGTTCTCAGATCGTTTGAGACCCTTCACGAAATGATTTAATTCTCTTTCGGGGGGAGCACAACAAAACATAAGGGGGTTTATTTCGGTCGACCGACGTATTTTGTGCGTTCCTTGGATTTCGAGGGCAAAGTGCAGGACTTTATAGACACCTACAATATAATGGGGATGGGGAGAGAGGAGATTAATCTTGAATTACTCGCCGATAGCATGTCACCGTCCCTTAAAGCCGTATGAATGGTCTGGAGGTCCGCTTATGATCCAATGACGTGGTGAAATAATACGGAATAATATTCAGTGAATGGCACGGAAAAAAATTAGGAAGATTGAAAAATGAGGTGAACAATATTATTAACTATATTGCAGGAAAGTTTTGCGGAGTAAGTACCTACTTGTGATTAAAAAGACCAGAAACAACCCAGTGTCCTGAAAAGATTGAGAAGGAAGTCAAATTGAAGATAATTGAATACAAATAACTATAAACCGATAAAAAATTTAAATCATACGACATTACGAACAATAAGATTCTTATACAATTGAAAATATTGAACAAGGTTTGATGAAATGTATCTAATAGTATTGCAGAGATGTGCCGAGTTTTGCTGAGTAAGTACAAGTGCAGCGGCTAGCTTGTCTGGGAATCAGAGGGATTATATTCAGGTGCCCCACTGCAGCCTTAGAGGTAATGCTGAACCTACCACCATTGCACCTGTGTGTGATGAAAGAATCAGCAGTCAGTGCCTTCAGACTGAGCCAGACAATGGATCTCAAATCAGGAAATCGGATTTTACACTTGAAGATTTTAGATTATCATGCCAGTTAGGTACGACTTCGAAATGCAGTTTGAAATAGTAATAGAATCCATGTCTAAACCGACAGATATCATGCCAGTTAGGTACGACATCGAAATGCAGTTTGAAGTGGTCATAAACAACCACCAAATTTGCACAGATAACAGACCTCAACTCTGAAAGGGATGAATCAGTGTGGTATACTGATGGATCCAAGATGGATAAAAGGGCTGGACTGGGAGCTTCAAGGCTCTCGTTACCAGTTTCAAGTTTTTTTTCCAACTCGAGAAGCTGTTTAGCTTTCCTTGGCGAAAGGCTCACTAGCCTTTTCGCTTGTCTTTGTCGTGGCACTTTATTCCAGTGAATTTTCATTTCATCCACTCCTCACCGTCGTTCCTCATCTTTCAAGTGGGTCTTGGAGAGTCTACAGAAGGGTTCTGATCAGAGAAATTTTGTATTTACTACTTCTTTGGCAAGGCAGTCTGCTTCCTCGTTGCCTTCAACTCCTTTATGACTTGGCACCCACATCAAAGTGACCTGGTTGTTCGCTGCCAGTTGTCTCAGGGATTGTTTATAGTCCTCTAAGTCAGCTCAGACTCACAAATGTATGACTTCGGATCTCTTAGCGCTGCTTGGCTATCTAATAGAATTTGGCCCTTCGAGTGCCTCTTTCGAGGCACTCTTGGGCACATATCTCAATAGCATGTACTTCTGCTTGAGAGACAGGCACGCCTAACAACCTACAGATCGGTTTCGGACTCATTGGCCCCCATCAGTGCAGGTTAGTCAACCGAGTAGAGACCTGATATTTTCACTCGAAGCGTTGCGTGTCCCAATGCAATTTGCCCCACGCAATTTTCACAGCACTGGACCACGTTCCCCATGTGGCATTAGCCAGGGAAGTGGTTGTTTTCTAGTGGTTGTCTAACAGTCATCAAAACTGTTTATTATGAATTGGATATGACGTAACATGTATTTTTTACATTTATTTCCAATAAATGAACACTGAATTTTTCAATTGATACAATATATCTAGTGAATCAGGTGGTTGTAACATTGTGTTATGACAGTGAAACGATTCACACAGTTGAAACATGGAAAATGATGCAGCAGAAATGGATTCGATTAGGTTTGGAAACTTGAGGTTGTTAAAATCCTTTTAGCTAAACCTTTTTCTAATCTATAAATGAGGCAACCACTGAGAGTATTTATCCTAATTCAAATGTCCCCAAAGTCTGAATGTAATTAGGTAGGGATTATTAACTTAGTGTCTTATTTGAAAAACTTCAAATTCCATTTTTACTCGTACGAGATCCACCTTTTGTGCATTCATGATATCATCAATGAAATAATAGGTTTTTTTTATTTACCGCTATCGCATCAACCTACTTGGTTATTAGCGGGCAGTATTGGTATTACATTGTTGTTATCAATTATTATATGGATTGAAGTTTCTTAATTATTATGTTTAGAAATAAGAAAAGATAAGATGACACTAGGATGGAACCTAGTGGGCCTGAAATGTTGCAAGCATTTCTTTGTGGAGAGATGTTGATAGTGGTATTCACGCTGCAAGCTCCACATATTGTTTCTGTTTTGTTACTAAGTAAATAATCATGTGCGAGGTGTATGTGGCCAAGGCGTAGGCGAGTAATAAGTACTTGGTCCCTCCTGTTTTTGGGTAAAAATTGCCAGGGTTTCACTGAACTTTTCACATTGCGAAGTCTCGTGGTAGAAATGTGCCATTTTTCTTGCCATGCTGCTTCTTAGGAGTTTTTAATCGCACTTCGAATGTCACTTGTCTCTACTATGTTCACTATTTCAGAGTTATCACTGGTTATGGCTTCTTTGGCTTTCTTGTCCGCTTCTTCATTACCGGGTATTCCTTCGTCTGGATACCACCAGACGAATTTTATTTCTTTGTTATTCGATTTTGCTTCGTGGAGTTTGCTTTTCATTTCAATTACTGGTTATTTTGCGGGGTATTTTTGTTGTATGGATTCAAGTGAGCTGAGTGAATCCGTTAAAATGGGGAATTTTAGAGTTTCGGTTTAGTTGGTGAAATGGAAATTGATCAATCTGTGTATTCTTCTCCAGCATCTTTAGTATGCAAAATAATAAATCTGTTCCACCCATTTAATTAAACTTTCTAATCTTCTTCCACATCCCAAGTTCCAAATCCTAAGAAACAGAGGGTGAGAGCTCTGTGAATACAGGTGTTGGCAAGGTTGATAGAATTTCGATATTAAGTATGCTTTTCATCGGCATAATCTCCGAACAAACTAAGTCTCGGGAGTTTCAGAGCTTATGCACTTTACCGCTGACATATATTTTGATCCCCTGCTATTAAAACAAATAGCAGGGAAGGTAGCTTGATAAAAATCCAGAACTTCACCCATCTCGACAATGCCTTACAGTTTTCATATTACTGGTTTCACAGAGCGCTTTGGTTACTACGTTTTGAACAGCATTTTTTCTTCAAGGAAACCCTTGTGTTTCATTGCATTCTACATAGGAAATATCATAGAGATCCTCAAAGATCCCCTGTAACTGATGAATATTTTAGAGATAATCCCACTGAACATACAATGTTACAAAATATTGCTACAATATTATGTGCGGCTTGCTCCCGTAATATGGCATGACAATATTGCATAAGGTTTCTTGCAATGTTATATTTCAACTCATAACAGAAAAACCTACTATCAAATAATTTGTAAAGTACAAAAGTAACTTTTGATCGAGTTTCAATTGCAATATTGTCTCAACTATAAAAGATTATTACATTCGCAACATTCCATGAACAATCAATAAACAATTTTATAGCAAGTTATAAATTTATTTTTTGATTAAATTTCATTTGTAATAATTCCTAAACCTTGTAACTTCATTACATTCGCAACATCACATGGACCATCCATCAACAAATGTATTGCAAGTTTTATTCAATTTATATGTAATGTTGCAGGAACCTTGCTAGAATGTGTCATCAAGAAATATTGAATTTGTTATATTAGGGAAGGTCCGTTTCAGTGGTTGCTGCAATCTTGCAGTGAGGTAGCGACAAACGTTGCATAGTTGGGTTGCTGTAATATTGAATAAATATTACATTTCTCAGTGGGATCATTGTTCCATGGAAAAATAAATATTTAAGGTTTCTTCAATCTCATTATTTTCGATATATCAGGTTAGATTGAGTTATTTTCGAGTTCATTAAGTGAGTGCAGGTTATATTGTATCGTTCTGAAACATTTTAAGTACTCTGAAAGGATCATTATGTATGGAAATGATGTCAGAACATTTCGATTGACATACAGGGTGTTATACATATCACCACACTGAGTAGATCTCAATTTTGTTTAACAATCATTAGGTACCTACCCAACTTCTTCCAGGAGGTTCCAGATAATTCTCCCAGTTTGCAAGTTACTTGACAAAATTCAACTGGAAGTAATTCAATATGTTCAGCCCGATATATTCTCAGAATTATTGCCAGAACCACTTTTCAATGTGACAACCGTTCTTCCAAGTGCATTTTTCAATGTGAATTCCTGTTCAGTATCAACTGATGTAGACTACACTCTAGATTCCACAGCTCCCCATAGAAAAATATGTGTCCATATCAGGCGAGTGTGGCGGCCAGTTCACAGGAGCATCATTCTCCCTGCTGATCCATCCATCTTGATGTATTCAATTGAAACAGCTTTAGATTTTTGGTTATAATGTCTAAGTCCTAGGACATATTTTTGTTCGGGGAATTACAGTATATATTTGTGATGGTATAATTATTATGGGTATCAAATAGACTCTACCAATATCACGAAATTGAGAAAAGAACAGTATTGGATCAAATTCTTCGAGTCTTGCATCTTTGATCACATAAATTAATACCAGATCCAAGTCTCGAGCATTTTTTCCATACAATCAGTTCTCGATGCCTCATCCTTTATGAGTCTTTCTATACCGAATCCAATATCGTTATGGAATCTGTAATAGTATTATGTCCCAAGTTCATTAAATCTGTATTTGTGTTTCCAATTAGTTTCCGACTCAATAAAGAGACTGGAACAATATATATACGAATAATTGAAAGACAAAAACATGGAATTACAACCAGCATCATCCAATTATCTTGGCGATCCCTATTCCTGCCCATATCTTCTCATAACAAGGGATAAATTATTCTCGTAATTGCCCTCTCAGCTCATTAGTGGTAGAACAATGCGGGGAAAACGGAAATTTGTTATATTGTTCGGGTAATTCAAAACTGCAAGGCATGCACTAGGGGTTGCGCGATGCCTATTAGGGTAGCTGATAGCGTGCTACCAATCTTTTCCTTGTGACAGTAGTTTTCTCACCATTGGGGATGAGGGAAAATTGATAATGAGAGTTGTCCATTCACGACAACCAATCAACATCAAATGCATTCGTTCTGGTCTATGACAAAACATCTTTGAGAAATAGATAAACCAGAAACTGGGAGAAGAAAGTAAAATGGTTCGAATTTCAATTTATTCAATTTATTCACATACCATAATTTACAGAATTAAAAATGTTTTATTCCACTTCAAAAACAGACAACCCACCTAAGCAACTCAGATGCTTGTGTTGTGGCCTTGAAATGTATTTGAAGTGGTTTAAGTGTTTGATCAGGATTTAGTGGTAACAGATCAAGTACATTGATATTGAGAAATACAAACAAAAATAAAAATAAAGTGAAAAAGAGATGAAATAAGAGAATCAAAATCCAGGTATTCATGATTATGCAGATAATAACAGTAGAAGGAAAATACAACGGCAAGAGAGGATGAGTTATGTGATGAGGATTTGTTTCTGACAAACGAGAAACAGAGTTTTATTATCATGTATAAATTTTTTTATAGTGCTTTTGTACTTTGGCAAAGAATTTATAGTTTTTATGTTGTGTGGCAGAATATTGTACAGTTTTGGTCCATAAAAAAATATATAACGTTGTGTATGTGCTTTCCGAAAAATTGGTAATATTAAAGACCTATTTTCAGCGAATATAGTTTGTTTATTTATGGGAGTCATATATTTTTGTTTATTATGGAACATCCAGATCAATGACTGATAAATATATAACCTTCTTGTATCAAGTGATTTAATATCCTTGTAGAGCTGATCGGTGGAATAAAGTTTATTTTTTTAAAATATTATCTTTAGTAAGGAATTTTGTGTTGATTGAAGTTTACCCAATGCATTATCGTACAGACCTCCCCACACTGTTATGTAATATCTAATAACTGATTCAACCAGGGAGTTGTATAATATTAAAAGATTTTTCCTATTCAATATCTCTCTGATATTATAAAATTTATGGATCAGTTGTCTGATCCTTTTTGTTACATGGGTCACGTGATCATCCCAACGTAGATGTTGATCTAGTATAATACCGGGATATTTCATATTGGGTGTTTTTTCTATAGTTGGACAGAATGAAACTTCAGAGTAAGAGGATATCAAGAATAAAACATTATGCAAGCAAAATTCAAATAAAATTGATCATATTCGATATTGAGGAAATATCTGGTACTGAGATGACAGGAGTGTTCTGATACTTCTCACTGAGTGATTATACCTCTATGAGTATCTGGCAGAGGTTAACGAAATACTTCAATGTGCGAACAAAAGTAATAGAAGAATAAAAATAAAGGAGCATTAACTTAGTCTTTCAGACAGTCAAGGTCGCACTGAATCACAGGGTAATCAGGACTAGACGTCTCAACTGATAGAGATGAACTAATAATAATAATAATGTTTATTTTCACGATTGGATACCTACATGAATACATTTTTGGAGTTTCCATCATATTTATAGTACAAATAAACAAGATTTTCCACAAAAATCTAAAATTGCACGTGGAAATTTTCATTTATTCAACCTGTAAATATATTTTTTGACTTATTGATTAATTCAATTTCTCGATACATATAACACCAGTTCAAACTATGATACCAAAAAATAATTCCAATTTATCAAAAATCATATGAGTCACTTCAGGTATATGAACCTATTTAAACATAATACATAACACACATAAACAAAAAATAATAACAAGAGTATAACAATTATAAGTTCTTTGGATCAATCAGGATATGAATATCTTTTTTATCTATGACGTGTAAATATTTCATTACTTTGGACCTGAACAACTAATATAATTTATTCCATACTAAATATCAGTTGGCAGGGCATTGAATAGTCTTGCTGCTAGGTAAGTATGACATCTTTGTCCTATAGTTTCCTCAGAAGACAGTGTTTTCAAGTTTTTATTGGATTTATGCCTGTTCGAATATATATGGTCTACAAGGGGTGCATTTTTTTCTCTAAATTGAAAAGATACAACTGCAATAAAATATAGCTGTCTGATGTCCAGAAGCAGAGTGTCCTTAAATAATTGTTCGGAAGAGTAGGTAGAATTTCTTTTGTACATTATTTTTATAATTTTTTTTGTAGTGTCTCCATTTTTCTCAGGTGTGTTTTCGCCACTCCACCCCAAGCAAGTATACCATACCTCAATCTTGACTCTACGAGTGCACTATAAACCATTCGCATTTGCGCCAAATTCACAACATGTCTTAGAAATTTGAATTTAAATAAAATACTTCTTAATGTTGCAGTGACTGAATTAACATGTGAGTTCCACCTCAAAAAGTGGTCCACAGTAACAACAAGGTGTTTCATCCGATCATGCAATCAATAAATCAGTGTTAAGCTAGTTTGGGAGCCTCTAAGAATTTTCTGGAATAGAAAGGGCTGATGAACTCACTAGAAGAGGATAGGAAAATAAACAGGCTCTCGTGGTATCAGTGTGCAGTAAGAGCATCTGTTGAAGACTGAAACCGTAAAGAACACGGATAACACCTCAAATCAAATATGCTTATGCTGGATCCGGCATCATGTAGTATTTGTTTGGTATCAGAGGGGTTTGAAAGGAATTCTAGAAGGAAGTACTATGATATCACATGGTACAACACATATGTATGGTCGAAATTTCAAAACGAACAATCAATGGCTTAGTACGTTAAACTCCCCCAGACCTATACCAAACAAATAACCTAGATACCGTATCTAGCGTAAGCATATGATCTAACGATATATTGAGATAATATCACAGAAAATAGACATGGAAGAGAATTCATTGATGGTCCATACCGGAAAAAATAACAAACCTGCTGACTCTGAGCAGGGAACAATTTGAAAATCACGAGGCCCAAAATTGAACATATGGTCTAGTGAAAGACAGGGTTGCCACTGCTATTACTTTCGTAATAGATCTATTACTATTGAACTAAATCTATTACGCTATTACTATAGACCAAAAAACTGTTACTATTTCGCTGAACAGCCATCAACAGTGAACAGCCCGTAATTTTAACCAAGAATTCTACCAACTTCGATATTTTGCTTGTGTCATCCACCTTTCTTATGTCTTCGATTGTGAATCGAAGCACTATATTAGCAGGCGGAAAATTCGAATCTTGAACAATGCCTTGAAACATTGAAATAAATAAAAACTTACTATAGATTTGTTCATATTTTGTTTTTGTAGCATGAAAATTTGTAGGTACAAAAATGAAATTCATCAGTTGCAAGTTGAAAAGTGGTTGAAATGAGATTATCAGTACGCTACAAGAACAAAAACTGATCATTATGTCTTGTAAACATCTCGAATACATCACAACGAAAAATTTATTACTTTCTATCACTATCTCAATTCCAATTCTATTACGTTGTATTTCAAAGTGGTGGCAAAGTTGCCTCCACTTGGCACTTATAGTGCTTAATGTATATACAGGGTCACTCACGGTCGATGGTAGGTTAGACGTTTCTGGAGAACAGGACGTAGGATTTTTCTGAAACGGTTTTGTTCTATCGAGATTTTTCAACTTTAGGAATTTTTTGTGCCGAAACTATCCATCATTGCTCAAATCGATTTACATGTTCCTATCTCAACTTTCCATTTAATATCGATTGATATTTAATTGAAACAAATACAGGGTGGTTCCGAATTTCGAGATTTGCACTACCCTGTATTTGTTTCTATTTAATGTCAGTAGATATTCAATGAAGAGTTTAGATAAGGACATGCTCGAAACGACGAGCAAAAATGCATAGTTTCGACAAAAAAAATCCTGAAGTTGGAAAATCTCGATTTTTCACACCCTATATCTCTGTAATCTTTCTCGCAATACCCCAAGTATGATTGATCGACGAAATCAGCTGTACAGGAAGAATCTAAATACAGGGTGTTGCTACTTTTCGATAGAAGCGGCAACGCTGCAACGCTGAGAATATTTTAGATCGATAGAACACAACTGAAAACCTAAGAAACCAAATTTTCAGAATAATCCTACGTCCTGTCCTCCAGAAACGCCTAACCTACCATCGACCGTGAGTGACCCTGTATAGCAGTCAATGTTTTTCGCTGGTTCTGGACCTCCCCCCAAGGTGACACAACTCCACGTAGCCTTGGGGAGTGACCTTGGATTGACCTTGAGAATAATGTGGCCTTGGGAGTTGATGCGGCTTTGGGGAGTGACAGATGAAAATCTAATGGTCCCTGCTGTGGCCATAAATGGAAAAAATAATAAAAGCATGTCCATGGTTGGAATTTCAGAAATATTCAAGAATGAATTGAATATTCTCATAAGAAATTCTAGCGGAATTTGAAAGTTAACCAATGTCGATCAATTATTAATAAAATCATGTTTAGATCAAAGTGATTTGCTGGAATTTCAATAATATTCGGGAATCATTCTCGAATTTGGATTAATCTCGAATTATTCCACTATTGAAGAATTCTGAATGATTCCCCAGTTAAATAGAAAGTATCTTCGAAACACATAAAAGCTAGAAATTTTAAGGAAATTCAAATGATCTATAAAATCCTTTGCAAATTTGAAAATCAACGAGACTCGGTATATAGTATCGCCTCTCATCGACTTGGATATGATTGATTCATGCTCAAAAAAATCAGTAAAAAGATTATAGTTTTTTTGCATTGTTCTTTGTTCTCATTCGTATCATTGTGGACAGTCATATACAACTTATATAATTGTTCTTGAACCATATCGATAAGCTATGATGATTTTGTCTGTTCGCGATGCTTGAACACTTCGGTTGTTCGGCACAATATTGATGATATATACGCCGGTGTCATCATCATTGTCGTGACGGTATTATATAGAAATATAATAAAGACATCAACATCCCTCTAAGACATCGGAAGTGCGGTCTCCTTCACCCAATTAACCATTGTGGATGTGTGAAGTGTGGATTATTTGGTTACCGTGTGATGTGCGGTTTATTCGTTTACCGTACGTGTGCAGTGTTTTAAAATGTGAGGTGCCGAAAGAGCAGCATCATCATGGCATGTAGTTCCAGAAAAAAAAAATGGAAATCACAACTCAAGTAGGGGTGGATTGAAGAACTGTTTCCCGAGGGTGAGTGAATTTTCATTTTGCATGCATTTGTTCCGGACGAGGCCCAGGTTCCTGTTGGGGCCTCCTATCAGGGCCTCCTGTCGGGGCCACCTGTCGGCGCCACCAAAAATAACATATAGGAATGTAAATAGAAACCTTCATTCTTTTTCATCAAACTGTTGTAACATGGACACATGTTCCACAACGTCGCATTTTTCCAAACGAAAAACTACTCCTATCGAAAAAGTTTGAAGTGATTATCTTGATGTTAATAATTATCAATAGAAAAATTAAAAAATTTCACATCGTCTTGTTTGTCAGCCCATCAGCTGACGTCACTGAAAGTGGTCTTATGCTTCACTGCCGAAATATTGACCCATAAATGCGAAAAAAAATCATATGTTTGGGAAGCAACGAGTTATTTGATATGTTTTCGAACTCAAACTTCACATGAGTGAGGCAGAATAACTTCGTGAGTATATTATATGATGTAATAAAATATCGTTCTTCATTTCTTTCTGTTTTCAATTTTGTGGAAATTATCAGCGGGCAGCGACAAAATGAAAGAAACATTACAACGACTAATACGATGACGAGCTGATATATCATCGTCCAGAATTTACATTGTAAATTTCCATATTTATCTAGGATTTGGGGGTATAATCCGCTGTATAATAATTCAAGTTTTATCGGTATGAAAACCATGAAACAACAATAATCGTTCGCATAAATCTCTAGTGCGTTATAGTAGGATGTATGATTTTCCTGAAACTGCAAAACGCATTTTAGGCAGTTTATGATTCGAACAACACGATTAGTGTAGGTTCAGCAGGAATTTGTGGATGTGGAAAAGTTTTCAACAATCATCATATCACTACGCATAGTTAGCATATTCTGGTTAGGGTTACTCATTTTCCATCAGTTTCGAAATAAACGATTGCGCACCTATTGACCCTAGCATTACAAGTATTCCTGATATGTGGTTGGAATTTCATGATTTTTGCATTTCATTGAATGGTTTCACAATATTTCAACAACTATATCTACAGTTACACATAAAGTTCGCGACATATGGAAGATTTTTTTATTAATAGACATAAAGAAAATTTGACTTCGCAGTTAGATCGTGTTTAAAAAATAAGTGAAATACAGCATCTTTCCTTTTTTCATGTGCTACTCTAAACCTGTCAAATTTGACATTTTTTCGAAAATCCTCAAAAAATCATTTTTTTTGTTAATTTCGAAAAATGCCAGAAAAAAAAGTTGATCAGTTTACAATTTTATACATTTGTTTCAAATTTGGACTCTCTACTGTCACTCAACTCCCTTATGACCTGGCACCCACATCAAAGTGACCTGGTTGTTCGCTGCCAGTTGTCTTAGGGATTGTTTACAGTCCCAAGTCAGCTTAGACTCGCATGTGTATGACTTCAGAGCGAGCTTGACTCTCTGAAAGAACATAGATTTTTACCCTTCGAGTGTCCCTTTCGAGGCACTCCTGGGCACATATCTCCATAGCATATACTTCTGCTCGAAAGATGGTTGGGGTGTTACCAAGGGGTTTTGAGAGCCTGAAATTTGGCCCTGTAACTTCCAACTCCAGCCCTTCCATCCATCTTGGATCCATCAGTAGGTATACCACACTGATGCATCCCTTTCTTTAGAGGTCTGTCTGTCTGAGAAAATTTGGTGGTTGTTTATGACCACTTCAAACTGCATTTCGAAGTCATGGATTCTAGGGAAATATTCTCCAAAATCTTCAAATGTCCAATCCGATTTCCTGATTTGAGATTTATTGTCTGCTATTGAGGAGCCCAGGAGTGCCTAGAAAGGGACACTCGAAGGGCCAAATTCGATAGCCAAGCAGCGCTAAAAGATCCGAAGTCATACACTTGTGAGTCTGAGCTAACTTAGAGGACTATAAACAATCCCTGAGACAACTGGCAGCGAACACTTTGATGTGGGTGCCAGGTCATGAAGGAGTTCTGTAGACTGTCCAAGACCCACTTGAAAGATGAGGAATGACGTTGGGAAGTGGATTAAATGAAAATTCACTGGAATAAGGTGCCAGGACAAAGACAAGCGAAATGGCTAGTGAGCCAGGAAAGCTAAACAGCTTCCCGAGTTGGAAAAAAAACTTGAAACTGGTAACGAGAGCCCTGTAACTCCCAGTCCAGCCCTTTTATCCATCTTGGATCCATCAGTATACCACACTGATTCATCCCTTTCAGAGTTGAGGTCTGTTATCTGTGCAAATTTGGTGGTTGTTTATGACCACTTCAAACTGCATTTCGATGTCGTACCTAACTGGCATGATATCTGTCGGTTTAGACATGGATTCTATTACTATTTCAAACTGCATTTCGAAGTCGTACCTAACTGGCATGATAATCTAAAATCTTCAAGTGTAAAATCCGATTTCCTGATTTGAGATCCATTGTCTGGCTCAGTCTGAAGGCACTGACTGCTGATTCTTTCATTACACACAGGTGCAATGGTGGTATGTTCAGTATTACCTCTAAGGCTGCAGTAGGGCACGTGAATATCGCCCCTGTAATTCCTAGACAAGCTAGCCGCTGCAGCTAGACTTGTGCCAAAATTTGTTGCATTTTTGGCCACGATATCAATGAAGCGTGGGTGACCATATGGGTTTGATGATCGTTTGGTATGACCAATAGATCATTTTTGGTTTAGGTCTGGCCAAAGACTCTGTAATACGGTAGTATTATCAACAATCGGACGTCAAGCGAGAAGTTGAATCGAAAAGTTTGTTTGGAAATATCCCAGTACGGCAGGACTAATTAAAATTGTTCAGCTAATTACGTTTGTCGGGCCTCTCGTTACGGCCCAAGGGTGCCGGAAAGTTTTCCTATAAATTTGTACGACGAGCTCTTCCAGAATGGGGGGCGATGTGACGATTAGCCAGTTGGAAATTCTCGTTACGGGACCAGCGTGCATTTTATGTGAACGACCCTGAAAAAGTCCCATCAAGTGAACCAAGATATCGCTGTGGTCGATCACAGAAATATCACTTGATGATAAGAGCTAATTCCGCTCATAAGTCAGCAGATGAGTATGGATGATAGAAAAGTCGGATAATTTTTGGTGATCTTTGCTCAAGTCCGTTTCAGTTGACAAATACAGCGTTGAAGAGATAAGAGAAGTTTTTCATCGCTTCTCATTGGTCTAGAAGCCAGGCGAGTTTACACAATGTGGAACGTTGCGATATCGCAACAATGGAAGTGGTTAGTTGACGGGACGGCTGTGTATAAACAGATAATTAAAATCCATAGTTGACGAGTTTGAATGTTAGAATCTCATTTCTATTATTTTTATCGTGAGTTTCGTCAATCAAGGAGTATGATTTCAATAACCGAAATACATGAATTTGATTCCTCATTTACACCTGGCATAAACAAGCTAACACCATCATCTGGTCTCCTCTGAGGTATTTTTTTCACCATCTTAGGTATAATGTAATATTTTCCATATGTATTGAAATTTACAAAAAACCCAGTTGCAGGTGAGTAACACTAGTAAGTGCTAAATTCAGCAAAATGAACACTAGTATTGTTAATCATACATCAATTGTGATCTTGATGCTGGATCATACTTTAAGGATATTATCTTTGGTAGGGGCAGAGATAAGTAACCCTAATAAGATGTGCACGTCTCATGGGAGGTTTGGAAATATAGTCACGTGATTGATCTATTTTTGTTGTTGTGAAGTTAGCGTTTCGCAGCTAATTCAAATTACGAATTTTCACGAACTTAGATTGCAGTACTCGAGTTGATTTGTTCACTTCACGCACGTTTTACTCAAAGAAAGAGGAGTTTTATTATTTGATAACAGAGTTTTCATTGATATGTTGAGGAAATAGGTATGAATCACTATCAACTATTCATCCTGGTCTAAACAAAATTAACACGTAAGACAGGTGTAGATAATAACTTGAAGATTGGAAAAAAGTGTCTCAACATGAGCTCTGCATTGAAGATGCGCCATTGAAGCAGATTCAAATGAAATAACTACTGAAAATTGCTGACATCAACTTCAGGAATTTGTTGTTGTGGTGCCATATGATCATAATTTCAGTTGCCACTTTAGTATACAAATAATATAGAATACCTACATCAAAGAAAAATTTGAAAAAAAAACTAAGTGATTATGAAAAATACCTTCAATTGTTTTGTAATATGAATAAATATTGAATTGTCAGTGATTATTTTTATACAATCTCTAACAGTACATTGGAAGTGGTAATTATTTAATAATGATGACTATAGTTGAAGATACATTGGCTGATGCATTGCTTTCCCTCTCCTCATCAATTGATTAACGTTTTCTTATCATACTGATAGTCTACAAAATGTTCTCATAGGTGCTTCAGATATTCAATCTATTCCTGAGCAATGGATTTCTATGATAATCATCCTCAGTGAAATGATATTCACAAACTAGCCCTTTGCGCAGTTCTACCCAACTCGAATCTATTAGCTCAACATCTCCTGTAACAGAACAAGAATAATCAAGTATATCACTCAGAACATAGTAAATAGAGTGTAAAATAGGTAGTGTTTGACTTACCTGAATAATTAACGATCCATTTTTTTGTTCGAAGCAAATCTTTGATTGGGAAACAGAATCCTCATTTCGGTTATTACGTATTCTTTCACGGTTCAGGCAGGTACTCACATTTTTATTATTTTCCTGATCATGACATTGCCACTGTCACTGTATTTCTCAATAATAAATTGATTAGGTATGCAATATGCAGCTGTGGTATTTCATTTTGTTCAATAGTAACTACTTTGATAGATATGGATGAAATTCTGATGTAAAATCACAATATTCACGAGAACTGGGAACAAATACATTGTACGAAAAGTCGATAAAAATCAATGAAAATAAACAAAGTGGAAAACATTTGAATACAAAAGACAAAGACAAACCGATGAAGAAAAAGACGAAAAAATCTGACCTTGAACATGGCAGCCAGATATGGCAGCTGAAAAAGCTATGTTCATACTCTTTGGAATCAACGGCACTAGTTCCATCTTGTGGCTGATTCCAAAACCATGAAAAATATATCGCCAAATTATAGCATTGACGTGCACATCTTGTTAGTGGGTTACTTATCTCCGGTATGGGTTAATACTTTTCTGTGTAAGAAGGAATACCACATCAAGTATAATCAGGCGAGTCAGTGCTATTTTTCACCACCACTAGGTACATGTTGGATTTTTGAAATAATAATTGTATACCAGTAGGTGGCACTGGTATACAATTATTATTGTGGCAAAAGTTCTTAGGTTCTATGGTCGGACACATGAATTTGAAATTGACACCATTCGCATGCCTAAATACAATATATCTTCATTCATTCATATGGAATCTGATGTTTCCAGAATGGATAACTCAACGAGTGGCTATTAACACCAGATATGATTATTCATGCACGGTTCGATTCAATCGTTATATGACACGGTATAATAATGAATTAACGTGAATGATAGCACCAATGAGAATATGTTTCAGAATCTTTTTATTTCACCACATGCATTTCTCACTACCAATTATCATTAAATGTTTTTATAGAAAAAAAACCGTTTGGTCTGAAGAATACATTCGATTGAGAGTACAGCCAGGTTTTTTCAACGTGTAGTGGCATTTTTTTATTATATTATTTTATGGAATCGATAATGGTATCTGAATTCACATTATTTTGATGATACAAGATATTTGACATACTGGTAGTTGGGTGAAAACCAATCATTGCAACATTCGATAACTCAATTCGAAATCCTATTCTAGAAGACATCAAATTTGCCCCTACTGTTTTTTGCCGAGGTAAACGTGCAAAAAATCAGTTATTCATTAAAAACGGACCTTAAGCGCTATTACTTCCGGCGATTTCTGTCAACTAGCCTCCCAAATATGATCTATATAATTATGTAGATATATCGAAATATAAAAATTTCATTATTAGTATAACATTATTGAAATTCACGTGGACATTGTTGTGATAGATAATCAATTAGTATCGAATAACCAAGCGAGCTTCAATAAAACATGTAATTTATCTACGTGGAATGCAGGAATATTGAATTTTAACTATGTTAATGGCATGCTATCAACTATTCTCGTTGTTTTTATACTGAAACTGTGGTCGAATAATTCACCCTATGATTACCATCATTGGGTTTGATTGATTTTTGTTTCATAATTTCGATAACACCAGAATTATAATCGTGGTCAACAGTACAATAATGGGTGTCAATAATAGAAACACATTACATTGAAATAGATATTTTTGCACACGCTATATAATTACGTTTCTTGTCATCATTATAAGTTCAAATTAGTTTGAAACAAAATTTTTTACTTGAAAAGTTTTTTTCCATGTAAACTTCTCAGTAAGTAATAATAGTTATAGCTTTCCTTCAAATGACATTCCATAGCTATGAACGAGTTGCGAAAAAAATCTGGAATAACAAAATAAAATGTATTTTCTCACTATAAAAATAGTTTCAAATCGCAAAAATATATCCCTGACAAATAAACTTATAAGTGAAGCCAACAGTATTATTTTCAATAATAATTAGTGAGAAGTTCCGGGCTAATCCTATTTTTCTCGAGGAAATTTAAAAATCTATGGATTTTCATGTGTTTTGTTCGTGCATGTCAATGATTGAATCAATTTTTCCTTTTGATAAAAAAATTTAATTGAAATTGTGTAGATAAATGGAGATATATCGATGACATCCTATGAAACAGCTGAACGCCATGACATGGTAAATTCACAGATTACAATTTTTTTCAGAATAAAACATACATTGTTTGCGAATATCATTCGGAATATTTCCGCTTGCTTAATGGATGAGTTTCTTCCTCAAAAATGTTCTGAATAACATTTCCGAATTAGATTTTTCGATATTTTTTTGAATTGGTGATTTTCGAGATATAGTGCTTGATTCTTTTAAAATTTTCTATTGATGCAAAACCGAATCTACGTATCGATTTTAGTCAACATTTAATAATAGAAGAATGCCTCAGTGCATCGTAGTCATCCGCCGTTTTTCATTCCAGAGTTCTCGAGATCCTTCACGTGCCAAATTACTCTTCAATATCGAAATGAGTGGACTATTTTGCCTTTTCGTTTCATTTCAGCATGCAGAGGCTGCAGCACTTCTGTAGCAATTTCGATGCTACAGACAAAACATTTTTGAATCATTATTGAAATTAGAAATAATACAATTTCAAGATTGAAAACTAGTATGATGTCCAATGATTCTTTCTGATTATTCCACAATTGTATTCAGAAAGTGCTCACGTCGGAATAACGTTGTAAGATCATCACAACGTTGGGTTGAATTAACGTTGGAAATTGATAAATGGAACCGTTTATCAAACGCAAAAATGTCGCTGAAATTCACCTTGTTTCCGATTGTAACGAAGCATTTTTTTTTCAGTCCTGGCCAACCGTTATGTATGGACATTGAGCAGTATTATTTTTTTGGTTGGGGACAATTTTATTGTTGAACAGTGTATTTCTTGTGTGTAGAGGCTCTTCCAGTCTGCAGTCAGATATATTTCATTTACCTATAGGGTCAGATTTTTTGTTTAACAGTGTATTTCATGTTTAGGGACAAATCCCTTATGGAGTGGTATATTTATTTTATAATGCAATGATAATGTCTAATAGGTCCTGATATATAAATTATAATTGTACGAAAGGCACACCGACTTTACGTTCGTTTATTCCTTCGATCGTTTTTATCTACTGTCCGCATGGTTTTTTTATTCCTGGTGCCGAACTGTTTTGAGATAGTTTTTTTTCACCTGTTGATCTCGTTGTTCTTATGCCCTAACCTTGACGTTTTTAAACAATTTTTTGTATACGAACACCTTTTTCTGGACGGGACCTTGAGTGAATCTATAAAAGCCAAAGTTGGGGACGAGATCGGGATAGTCTCTGCCGTTCCGTCATTCAGTGCATTTTCCGATTTAGTGTTTTGAAAAATCTGAACCGATCCGACCGCGTATTACCAGTTAGTTGAGTGTTGAGTGGGTGATAAATCATTTTGGATTAGCTGTTTCGAGAGTTTTGATTTCGGTACGTGGGTAAATTTTTGCAACAATAAGTGATATCCAGCATATTTTTTTTATATGGGAAAAATCTGTGACTTCAGTTAAATTATCGCGAAAGGGCGACGGTTTCTTTTCAGAAACTGCAGTACATCTTACTATAAAATCACTCTCACCTTGCTGAGTCGGGTCTAGAGTGGTTGATATAGTGGAGATTCCTATAACCGGCCAATTCTGATTGCCCGGATATATGAATGTATTGTGTGTTTCGTAAAAGACAACCGTGATTATTTCTCAATTTTATTACCGCGTAGTTGATTCCTGTACGTTTACCGCGAAGTAGATTTCCTGTAAGGTTATTTTAACGTGTTTCTTTTCAGAAACTACTTTACATTTTACTATAAAATCCCTCTCACCTTGCTGAGTCGGGTCTAGAGTGGTTGATGTAGTGGAAATTCCTATAACCGGACAATTCCGATTGCCCGGATATATGGATGTATTGTACGTTTCGGAAAAGACAACAGTTATAATATATTTCTACCTGTCAATACCGCCGTTTTGATTTCGGTAAATTCAATTTCTTTCAACCGATTTCTTCTTGGGAATTACATCACGTCTTACCATAAAATCACTCTCACCTTGCAGAGTCGGGTCTAGGGTGGTTAAATTGGTAGAATTCATATCGCCAGCCAATTTCGATTGTCTGGATATATGAATGTGGTAAATTCCAGAGGAGTATTTCCGTTAGATAAGTGAAATCCGCCGATCAAAAAAAAAAAATCGTGATTTGATTCAAAATCAGACTTCCGTTGTTATCCCCGAAGTGACCTCCGCGTGCCGAAAAATTATTTTCTTGGAGCCAGAAGTCACAGATACGCCCGTCTCGGTAGAATAGTGATATTTCCTGGAAAGTAGACTTGACTCTGGTAAAACGCACAGGTTAGGTGAAGGCAAATTTGTGAAATTAATTTCTATATTCTCATGTCTGGGCCAGTCGGTAATAACATATCTAGGTCGTAAGCTGTTTTCCCGAGTGTCATTTCCCAATAAATTACTGGATATTGAATTGTATTTCGTTTGCTCAATGTTCAATCGATTTTGTTGTGTTCTTCCTTCAATAAAAACTGTTATTAACAATTTCTCGTTTAATTGCTTGCACGTTCCACACTTAGTAGCCGGGAGCCAGTATTAAAAGGAAAATCATACAATATTGTTTAGGGTTCTTGGATCTGACCCCTGGCTTTCCGTATCTCCATCTGTAGCTACCCTGGGTACTTCTCCTGGAACACCACTGTCGTGGGGAGGAGTTTGTGGAGCATACCACAGAAAAAAACTGGCGCCCGAATATTTTTTTTTCTCTTGCGAACCGAATTGTTATTATTAATTTTTTTTTATTAAAATGAGGGGTGTCTGAGTAAAACTCTTGAGAAAAAAAAAAGTGTTACACGATTAGTACCGAAAAAACATTTTTCGCACGTTCAGGAATTCCACGTAGAATTTTAATGATTTTTTTACCAAAACAGACGTTTCATCAATACGAAATCAGCTACGAGATTATTCCGAAATCAGCGATGTGATTATTTAACTTAACATTTGCATTTTGCAACGTTAAATTAACTGTGATTTGTATATATATATAAATATTCTACTAACGTGATAATCCTGTTGATCGATTTCAAATATTAAATATGACTTTATTGAGTTAATTCACTAGAAATGAATAACGTTGAATCATTTGTTCTCCAGTTTCAAATATTTCAACCTACCTTGATCTTCAATGAAGTTGGGGAAAGAACAATATAAGGAATCAAGTTCAAGACTATGGATTACTAATGTGAGTTTGTTGTATTACCAATTGAGTTTGGTATCCATATCAGAAAGTCTAACATAATTTTGACTTCCTACCTGATCCATAATACGTTGTGCTGCTTGTATATAGCTGTCCTGGAAGAATAGTTTGTTAAGTTGGAGCAAAGATTAACATATCCTGGAACCAATAAATCATAATTCTTTCGAACCAGATGTCTAACATAGAGGTCTTTCGTTGTAAAAGAAGTTTCTTGTAGATCCTGGACGCAAGTTGCCCGATTGAAAGTAGAAGTCCATTGGTATCTCTGAGTGGAGTATCGATTTTTAATACTGAGAAGAAAACTGAAAATCGTTCCCACAATTAATTTTTAATTATAGTTCACACAGAACATGTTTCGGACCTATATAGGTCCATCCTCAGCTGAATTGAAACATTCTAAAAGAGAAAGTACATATAGTAGACACGTTGCATATCTTTAAGGCTAAGTACCTACTTACGTGGAGAAAGAAGAAAAAACAATTTTACATATGATTGATTGAAATTTAGGGGAAGATTGTACTACATTTTATCAAATGCAGTAATCATGGATGAGTGAAAATGAGTAACTGTGAAGTGAGGTTCGAAAACTGAATACCTTATTATAGTCGAAGAATTGATGAATATCAGTTTTTCCCGAAAATTCACGCGAGATATTTTGAAAAACCCATCGAGCGTTACTCAGAACTCTTTTCAGAACTATTCCAGTGTATTATTTTTTTTTCACTTTATCGAAAGTGAGTTTCGAAAATTGCTCCTTATTGCAGTCGATGAATTGAAAACTTCAACGATATGCAGTTATTATGCAGTTTCTTTTTTTGTTTATGGTGTTTTATCGAAAGTGAAGTTCGTATACCTACCATATAATAATCGAAAAATTGAAAAAACTTGTTTTTTACAAAAATGCAGTTGGAATTTTATGTGGAAATCTATCGCTACTCAGAACTCTTCTCAGTACTGTTCCAATTTATTTATTTTTATAAATTTCATCGAAAATTGAATTCGAAAGTTTCACTTCATTAGAGCCGATAAATTGTGAAGTATAACATTTTCACGAAAACGCAGTTGAGCTATTTTGTAGAACTCGTCGAGCGCTATCCAGAACTTTTGTGAAAAGTTTTTTTTTTTAATTTTCACGGAAAATATTATTTTTCAATAACTATCTGAATTCACCAGAACTATTCTTGAAATCAATCAAAAACTCCCAAACCCTCCCAAATACACAAGAAAAAATAATGAGAACTCCTTTTTCGGAAAAAAAAACTTCGCTGCGTGAAGTTAGCTTCCACATTCTATTGTTTTCATCTAAATCCATAATTTGCTAGAACTATTCAAAATTTTAGTCAGGAACTTTGGGATAATATCGAATCTCGTCAAAGATGAAAGTTAGTCAATCGATTGGAAAGTATGAAATATCCGATTTCCGCACGAGTTGTACCTACACTATACTTTTCCGACGACCTACATGAAAAACATAGGTATGTCGGATTTTAATTTCGCATGACTGTATTACATAATTACAAATCATTTTTACAGGAAACCAATTCAATTGCCTGAAGAAGCATATAAGAAAGATGTGTCATCACACAAAGAGAAGCAATTTTATTGAACATTTAACAAAATAATTTGGGTACATTTTGGTCTGTATTAATGAAATATTGGAAAAATAATAATTGGTCGTAATATTTGAACAATCGTTCAGTACTAACGGAATACTATTATTTTCTTTTATCAAACCTAAATTGCATACTTCTTTTTGGGAGTAGAATCTACCATTTCATCGTCGGATGACATTGCAGCAAAGAAAACTGAACGATTCGGTACCTATCTACTTGGTAAATCATATTGACACTATAATTTTACACAGTGAAAAGAAAAATTACACCGGCTCTCACCAGCTAACACCGTCTGGTGTCCTCTGAGGTCCTGATTGTTTAAGTGTCAGTAAACGCCGGCATATTATTCACCACTGTAGGTGTTAGGTGACCATTCCTCTAGGTGTTTTCAATCATCAAACCCAGTTATCAGTAACCCTAGTGTTCAGCAGAATGAAAATTTTGGTGGTGTTCTTTATGCATTTCAAAAAGTGCGATTTGACACCGCAGTGGTGTGATTCACACTATGTGATTTTCTTGATGATGAATCCTACCCACACGAAATTTTCTTCGGTGCGTTTAAACACTGAGCAGGTACATGCGAATACTTTTCTGGTGTAAAGGAAAACCATATCATGAGTGTATTCATTCAAATCAGTACTTTTCTTCACCGCCTCTGGTGTTTTTTACTAAATTGGGTTACCTATTGAAATATAATTAATATGATGATAAACTAGACTCAGAAGAATATACGGACAATTCAGATGATGAACTGTTTCGGCTCATTTATCCTGATCAGTGGCACTAGGGCCTAGGCCAATTGATACTGATCTGTAACAAAATAATCTAATATATCTAGCCCAAATTTGAAATCAGGTACGGTAGGAAGGAAGTCAGTACCACCTATTGACAAAAGTTCTAAGATTCTAAGATCGAAAAGATGAGCGCATGGAATTCACACCATTCAAATGCCTACATACAATATTTTTATTAATTTATATCAAACCTGGTGTTTTCAGGATGCAATACTTAACGGGTGATTATTGCCACCAAATTAGATGATTCATTCACTGTTACTGGTGTTAATTTTATATAATAGGTGATTTTTATGCGTTAACGTCAATGATAGCACCTTTGAGAATATTGAATTTCAGCCATTTGGTGTTTCTTGTGATTTCATGTTCCAGAATCGTTTTACTTCACCACACTTTGTTGATCTATCAAAAGCATTTGATACGGTTAGTCATTGTAAACTCCTAAAAAAATTGGAAAATTGCGGTATACGAGGAAACACTTATGATTTATTCAAAAGTTATCTGAGTGATCGCGAACAGAGAGTCAGTATCGGCAATGATCTCAGCAGATCTGAAGTATTGACTTTTGGAGTTCCTCAGGGAACCATACTTGGACCCATCCTCTTCACTATTTATTTAAATGAACTTTTGTTACTTCGAACGGTGGGAAAAGTATTGAGCTTTGCTGACGATACTGCGATTCTATACAGAGTCTCAAACTGGCAGCAATTGAAAACATCAGTAGAAGACGACTTTATGAAAATCGAGAGATGGTTCTCTCATAACAAACTCACAATAAATTTTGAAAAAACCAAATACCTACCCTTTGCTTCATATTCCAATGGATTACCAAATATGGGATCTCTGAAAATTGGCGAAACATATAGTATTCCTGAAAGTCAATTCATCAAGTATTTAGGAATAACTATGGATTGGCATTTACGATGGGATTTGCACACAAAAAACACGGTTAGGAAGCTGAGAGGTACCCTTTCCAAATTCAAATATTTGAGAAACTTTCTGGATATGCGGCATTTAAGAACGCTATACTTCGCACTTGTTCAATCTCAAATTTCATATGGTATAATAGGGTGGGGAGGAGTGAATGATTGCTTCCTTACAAATCTACATATCATTCAAAAATGGATACTGAAACTCATACTTAATAAAGGAAAAACTTACTCTTGTAATAGTGTGTGCAAGGAAGCTGCTGTACTGGATATTCGCCAACTGTTTTGCCTGAGCATTATGAACGCTATTAAAAAAGGAAATATCCATCTGGAACCAATTATTCACTCCCATAACACAAGAAACCGAGATAAACTATTGAAAGTACCTCGTTGCGAAAAAAATATGGGACAAAAAAACGCTGAATACATAGCCCCTAGACTCTATCAGTTATTGCCAGAAGAAATAAAAACAGTCAAAAATCCAAAAATATTCAAAAATAAAGTGAAAAAATGGTTAATGGATAGGGAAAGATCATCTCTCCAAGATTTCATGAAATAATTATTATGTGTATCTTCCAAATGCTTCTATCTACTTGATATTAGTTCTTACATGAGTTTAATGACAACGAAACTGTCGCTACTGTGATATCCTTACCCGACTATTGCCCGATTATGATTTTTTTGCCGATTGTGACTTTCTTAACACGATTGTGTTTTTCTTAACTCGATTGTGATTTTTTTTAACTCGACTGTGATTTTCAATCGATAGTGATTTTGTTAGTAACATGCTGTATAGTTATATTTTAAACATTTTATCATCACTTTTGTAATTTTGTAAAATTTTATTTTATAATAATTAGTTTCCTGGCTATATCACGTACAAGCGATACCTATGTTATTGCTTCTGTGATGCCCTTGTTTATTTATATTTTTTAAATGTACCCAAATTCTACTACTATGTACAATTGATAAATAAATTTTATTATTATTTATTATTATTATTATTAATCGTGTCATTTTTTACTACTAAGACTACTAAGCACCACTCAACACTCAATAATAGTGAAATGTATGATAGAAAGGACACAACTTTGATATTCATGTGTTGTTATCGTCGGAGTTTGCTCTGAAATTCATTTGATTGAAATAACACCAAATTTTTTTTACTGTGTATGAATTCGCTTGTCGATATGTCATTGTCACAGCTACCTATGAGTAAAAATCAGAGTATAGTTAACTATTTAAGGTAATGGCACCAATCGCAGAGCGTGGAGATGAATATTTCATTTCGCACTAGTGCGAAATATCTTTTTTTGTGTACTAGTTTACAGTGCGAAATGATACGTATTTCAGGTAGGTCGTCGGAAAAATAATTGATTTTGAAAACAGTCGCCGATAATTTCATATTGTCGTGAATATATTTTCCAAATTCCTTTTCATAAAGGATATCGAGAATTATCTATTCTAAATTATGTTTCGATAAATTTCATTGTTTAATAATTGTAATATTCTCTTTGGATTATGGGTCAGTAGTAATCAACAATACCTTGACAAAACTAGGCCAATGCTAGTTATAGTTGATACTGCTGACACATAATAAACAGAGACTTTGGTTTTGAGAGGTCTCTTCGAAATATAGAAGATAGTAATTAGGGATTCACTCTTGAGCTCTGACAGAGTACAGTTGAAGATGTATCTGAATTTAATAATTTTGGAATAGTGAGAATGTAGTGTGAGGTGTTAGGAGATGGCCCCTGTGATAGGAATCTAGTTAAAGGTAAGATTAAGTTAATTTGTTATCTCTTGTATTCGATGTTTATGTTAGATTAAATGTATTTTTGGATTGAGCGAGTTAGAACCTCTGAACTACAACCCCCAGTATAGGACCGAAAGGACCTATACGCGACAATATGAGTAATGCATCCGTGCATCGAAATCATCCTCCATTTTTCCTTCCAGAGTCCTCTGAACTACACCTGAACTACAACCCCCAGTATAGGACCGAAAGGACCTATACGCGACAATATGAGTAATGCATCCGTGCATCGAAATCATCCTCCATTTTTCCTTCCAGAGTCCTCTGAACTACACCTGAACTACAACCCCCAGTATAGGACCGAAAGGACCTATACGCGACAATATGCGTAATGCATCCGTGCATCGAAATCATCCTCCATTTTTCCTTCCAGAGTCCTCTGAACTACACCTGAACTACAACCCCCAGTATAGGACCGAAAGGACCTATACGCGACAATATGAGTAATGCATCCGTGCATCGAAATCATCCTCCATTTTTCCTTCCAGAGTCCTCTGACTCCTCTGAACTACACCTGAACTACAACCCCCAGTATAGGACCGAAAGGACCTATACGCGACAATATGAGTAATGCATCCGTGCATCGAAATCATCCTCCATTTTTCCTTCCAGAGTCCTCTGACTCCTCTGAACTACACCTGAACTACAACCCCCAGTATAGGACCGAAAGGACCTATACGCGACAATATGAGTAATGCATCCGTGCATCGAAATCATCCTCCATTTTTCCTTCCAGAGTCCTCTGACTCCTCTGAACTACACCTGAACTACAACCCCCAGTATAGGACCGAAAGGACCTATACGCGACAATATGAGTAATGCATCCGTGCATCGAAATCATCCTCCATTTTTCCTTCCAGAGTCCTCTGAACTACACCTGTATAGGACCGAAAGGACCTATACGCGACAATATGAGTAATGCATCCGTGCATCGAAATCATCCTCCATTTTTCCTTCCAGAGTCCTCTGACTCCTCTGAACTACACCTGAACTACAACCCCCAGTATAGGACCGAAAGGACCTATACGCGACAATATGAGTAATGCATCCGTGCATCGAAATCATCCTCCATTTTTCCTTCCAGAGTCCTCTGACTCCTCTGAACTACACCTGAACTACAACCCCCAGTATAGGACCGAAAGGACCTATACGCGACAATATGAGTAATGCATCCGTGCATCGAAATCATCCTCCATTTTTCCTTCCAGAGTCCTCTGAACTACACCTGTATAGGACCGAAAGGACCTATACGCGACAATATGAGTAATGCATCCGTGCATCGAAATCATCCTCCATTTTTCCTTCCAGAGTCCTCTGACTCCTCTGAACTACACCTGAACTACAACCCCCAGTATAGGACCGAAAGGACCTATACGCGACAATATGAGTAATGCATCCGTGCATCGAAATCATCCTCCATTTTTCCTTCCAGAGTCCTCTGAACTACACCTGAACTACAACCCCCAGTATAGGACCGAAAGGACCTATACGCGACAATATGAGTAATGCATCCGTGCATCGAAATCATCCTCCATTTTTCCTTCCAGAGTCCTCTGACTCCTCTGAACTACACCTGAACTACAACCCCCAGTATAGGACCGAAAGGACCTATACGCGACAATATGAGTAATGCATCCGTGCATCGAAATCATCCTCCATTTTTCCTTCCAGAGTCCTCTGACTCCTCTGAACTACACCTGAACTACAACCCCCAGTATAGGACCGAAAGGACCTATACGCGACAATATGAGTAATGCATCCGTGCATCGAAATCATCCTCCATTTTTCCTTCCAGAGTCCTCTGAACTACACCTGAACTACAACCCCCAGTATAGGACCGAAAGGACCTATACGCGACAATATGAGTAATGCATCCGTGCATCGAAATCATCCTCCATTTTTCCTTCCAGAGTCCTCTGACTCCTCTGAACTACACCTGAACTACAACCCCCAGTATAGGACCGAAAGGACCTATACGCGACAATATGAGTAATGCATCCGTGCATCGAAATCATCCTCCATTTTTCCTTCCAGAGTCCTCTGACTCCTCTGAACTACACCTGAACTACAACCCCCAGTATAGGACCGAAAGGACCTATACGCGACAATATGAGTAATGCATCCGTGCATCGAAATCATCCTCCATTTTTCCTTCCAGAGTCCTCTGACTCCTCTGAACTACACCTGAACTACAACCCCCAGTATAGGACCGAAAGGACCTATACGCGACAATATGAGTAATGCATCCGTGCATCGAAATCATCCTCCATTTTTCCTTCCAGAGTCCTCTGACTCCTCTGAACTACACCTGAACTACAACCCCCAGTATAGGACCGAAAGGACCTATACGCGACAATATGAGTAATGCATCCGTGCATCGAAATCATCCTCCATTTTTCCTTCCAGAGTCCTCTGACTCCTCTGAACTACACCTGAACTACAACCCCCAGTATAGGACCGAAAGGACCTATACGCGACAATATGAGTAATGCATCCGTGCATCGAAATCATCCTCCATTTTTCCTTCCAGAGTCCTCTGACTCCTCTGAACTACACCTGAACTACAACCCCCAGTATAGGACCGAAAGGACCTATACGCGACAATATGAGTAATGCATCCGTGCATCGAAATCATCCTCCATTTTTCCTTCCAGAGTCCTCGAGTTCCTTCACGCGCCCAATTACTTCCCGATATCGGAATGACTCATTCCCTTTATTGGTTTTCGCACCCGCTCATTGACTTGCACCGCCCGTTCCGTACAATCCATAATTAATAGTTTGGCGGCGGCGTCGAGTGTCTAATTGGATGTTGGTTTGCCGTTCGTGACGGACAGAACCAATTGATTGGTTTGTCGTGTCGGGCGGAAGGGTTGCCTTTCGGCTTTTCGGGTGGCGGCTGGCCCGCGGAAATCCCGGTGCATTTTTCCTCACCGATGTGAAAATGGCAGCAACAACGAGCAGCTAAAATTTCCGGAATCACCCGAATACACAGTAGTGCATAAAAAACTGCTTGATAAACTTCATTTGAATGGAATAAGAGGAAAACCTCACGAATGGTTCAGTTCTTTCTTGGAAGGAAGAATCCAGCGGGTTAAAATCAACCACACCAACGATAATAAAACAAAAACTCATATCTCAAGTCCACAACAAAACAACATGGGTGTTCCCCAAGGATCCGTCCTAGCACCTATACTATTCATCATCTACATAAACGAACTGCCAACTGTTCTGCCAGGAGCTTTCACATGTCTTTATGCTGATGACGCAACCCTGCTATTCTCTGACGTATCGTCACTCGAACTCCAAAATAAAATTAACAATACAACTGACGCCCTACATAATTGGCTGAGCAACAACTCTCTGTTTCTAAATGCATCAAAAACAAGTTTTACTACCTTCCATACCAGACAAAACACTAATCTACCACCCCTAGATTTGAACATATGTGGCACTCCTCTTGAACATAGTACATCCTCCAAGTTTTTAGGTATCACAATCGACAATGATCTCAGTTTCAAATCACACTGCAAAAATCTAACCAGCTCTCTACACTCCAAATGTTACCAAATTAGAATCCTGAAGAGTGTTCTGGACACACCTAGTCTACTCCTGTTTTATCACGCTCAGGTTCAATCAAGACTCCGTTACGCAGTCACAATATGGGGAAACTCCCCAGCAGCGAAAGACGTATTCATCGCACAAAAGCGAATAATACGTTCCATTGTAAACGTCTCCCAACAAACCTCATGTCGAGATATTTTCAAGGAACTTGAAATTCTTCCACTTCCCGGCCTTTATATTTTAGAAGTATTAATATACATTCACGCGAATAAAAAAATATTTTCCACAAATAACCAATATCACAATCACAACACGAGGAGAAAAAACGATTTTCATCTACCAAACTCACATCTCACCATTTGCCAAAAATCACTAAATGTGATAGGACTGAGATTATACAAATATTTTTAGAAAAAAAAACAAAAATTTTTTACTGGGTATACAACCTTGATGAATATTTTGGACAATTTTAGAGTAAGATTTTAATGTATGATTTCATTTTATTTTTATAACGAAAATTTTACCTGAAATATTCTATAATTATTGTTTAGATATTTTCAATGCATATCGTTGATATATCTGATATACCTCATTTGTTCTTTTTTTGTCTTTTCTTTTCACTCTTTTAATTTTGATCTACATTTCAATTATGAATTTTAAGAAAACATTTTTACACATACATGTACTCTCTGTTGACCTGTCCTATAGCTTTGTAAGCTCGTATTTGGATTAATAATGTGAAAAGGGGACAAAATTATCAATCAATGCTCATGAATTCACCATGACACAACGAAGTATCAGATTAGGAGGTGAATAAAACCTCAGATAAAAATAACATTGAGGATTGAATGACACACTCTAGTTCCTCATGCAACATTAAGTTATGTGTAGTTTTTGTTCGATTGGATTTTTCATGGATAAAGGGGTTTCTCACCCCTTTAGCAGTTTTTGATGTATTTCATCATCTACTTCATGCGATATCATTTAGTTTTCATGAGAATTGCATGTTCAGTTCTTGTTTAATCGTGTTTTTGATGCATTTATAAGGTACTTCATTATGTCCTTCAACCCTCAATGTTATTTTTATCTGAGGTTTTATTCACCTCCTAATCTGATACTTCCTTGTGTCATGGTGAATTCATGAGCATTGATTAATATTTTTGTCCCCTTTTCACGCCGCCCATGTGTATTTGGAAGATTCCGTAAATTTCAGCTGATCGTTGTTGCTGCCAATGCTGCCATTTTCACATAGGTTTTTAACCTCTCGGTATGGTTGTGATCAAGGTGGATATAGGATGGTGAAACTGCTTCCTATCAACAAGCACTAGAATAAACTGTAGACCTTTGCGAGTGTGGATAATTTGCTGACCAAAAAATAATCCTGCCAATCCGAACCTTGGAAGATATATAACCAAGTGAAACTCCGAAACTGAGTTGTGTTTGATGAGGTGTTCGTGCCACCGTAGGAAAATATCGAATCAACCCCCTCGCAAGGGTAGTTTATACTTATAATTTTTCTTAAAACTTTGCTGACCGGGGGTATCCAGTGAAGATATTTCATTGAAACAGTAGATTATGACTGCGAAAAACATACTCTTCATGCCACCATAGTGAAAATTCGAATCATCCCCCTCGCAAGGGTAGTTTATACTTGTGATTTTCCTTAAAAACTTGCTGACAGGGGTTTTATAGTGTGAATATTGCAGTGAAACAATAGATTATGATTGCTCAAATCCTACCCTCCATACCACCATAGTGAAAATCCGAATCAACCCCCTCGCAAGGGTAGTTTATACCTGTGATTTTCCTTGAAACTTTGCTGACTGGGGGTTTCTAGTGCAGATATTGCAGTGAAACAGTAGATTGTAATTGCTCAAACTACACTCTTCATGCCACGATAGTAAAAATTTGAATCAACCCCCTCGCAAGGGTAGTTTATACGTGTGATTTTCCTTAAAACCTTGCTGACAGGGGGTTTCTAGTGTAAATATTGCAGTGAAACAAAAAATTATGATTGCTCAAACCATACCCTTCATGACATCATAATGAAAATCCGAATCAACCCCCTCGCAAGGGTAGTTCATACCTGTGATTTTTCTTAAATCTTTGCTGACCGGGGGTATCCACTGAATATATTCCATTGAAACAGTAGAATATGATTGCTAAATACATACTTTTCATGCCACCATAGTAAAAATCCGAATCAACTCCCTCGCAAGGGAAGTTTATGACTGTGATTTTCCTTAAAACTTTGCTGACCGGGGGTATCCAGTGAAGATATTTCAATAAAATAGTAGATTATGATTGCTAAATACATACTCTTCATGCCACCATAGTGAAAATATGAATCAACCCCCTCGCAAGGGTAGTTTATACTTGTGATTTTCCTTAAAACCTTGCTGACAGGGGTTTTATAGTGTGAATATTGCAGTGAAACAATAGATTATGATTGCTCAAATCCTACCCTTCATGCCACCATAGTGAAAATCCGAATCAACCCCCTCGCAAGGGTAGTTTATACCTGTGATTTTCCTTGAAACTTTGCTGACTTGGGGTTTCTAGTGCAGATATTGCAGTGAAACAGTTGATTGTAATTGCTCAAACCACACTCTTCATGCCACGATAGTAAAAATTTGAATCAACCCCCTCGCAAGGGTAGTTTATACGTGTGATTTTCCTTAAAACCTTGCTGACAGGGGGTTTCTAGTGTAAATATTGCAGTGAAACAAAAAATTATGATTGCTCGAACCATACCCTTCATGACACCATAATGAAAATCCGAATCAACCCCCTCGCAAGGGTAGTTCATACCTGTGATTTTTCTTAAATCTTTGCTGACCGGGGGTATCCACTGAATATATTCCATTGAAACAGTAGAATATGATTGCTGAATACATACTTTTCATGCCACCATAGTGAAAATCCGAATCAACCCCCTCGCAAGGGTGGTTTATACCTATGGCTATATTCAGGATGAATATTACTTCTAAAATAGATTTTTGATTAGATTATTTGTATGTACATCTTCAGAATTTATTTATATGTTTTTCTTGAAGGCAAAAATAATATAAAATTTGCATAGATTTTCTTTCATTTGATTGGATATCTCCACTGAAGATCCCCAGTCAGTATAATTTTTGAAGATTAACTTGTATAAACTAACCTTGCAGTGGGGTTGATCCAATTTTTCACTATGGTGGCATAAAGAGTATGTATTTAGCTATCATAATCTACTGTTTCAGTGAAATACCTTCACTGGATACCCCCGGCCAGCAAAGTTTGAGGAAAATCACAGGTATGAACTACCCTTGCGAGGGGGTTGATTCAAATTTTCACTATGGTGGCATGAAGAGTATGGTTTGAGCAATTACAATCTACTGTTTCACTGCGATATCTGCACTAGAAACCCCCAGTCAGCAAAGTTTCAAGGAAAATCACAAGTATAAACTACCCTTGCGAGGGGGTTGATTCATATTTTCACTATGGTGGCATGAAGAGTATGTATTTAGCAATCATAATCTATTATTTCATTGGAATATCTTCACTGGATACCCCCGGTCAGCAAAGTTTTAAGGAAAATCACAGTCACAAACTACCCTTGCGAGGGAGTTGATTCGGATTTTCACTATGGTGGCATGAAGAGTATGAATTTAGCAATCATAATCTACTGTTTGAATGGAATATATTCAGTGGATACCAACTGTCAGCAAAATTTTAAGAAAAATCACAGGTATGAACTACCCTTGCGAGGGGGTTGATTCAAATTTTCACTATGGTGGCATGAAGAGTATGGTTTGAGCAATCATAATCTATTATTTCACTGCAATATTTAAACTAGAAACCCCCTGTCAGCCAAGGTTTTAATGAAAATCACACGTATAAACTACCCTTGCGAGGGGGTTGATTCATATTTTCACTATGATGGCATGAAGAGTATTGTTTGGGCAATCATAATCTAATGTTTCACTGCAATATTCACACTAGAAACCCCCTGTCAGCCAAGGTTTTAAGGAAAATCACACGTATAAACTACCCTTGCGAGGGGGTTGATTCATATTTTCACTATGGTGGCATGAAGAGTATGGTTTGGGCAATCATAATCTATTGTTTCACTGCAATATTCACACTAGAAACCCCCTGTCAGCAAGGTTTTAAGGAAAATCACACGTATAAACTACCCTTGCGAGGGGGTTGATTTGGATTTTCACTATGGTGGCATGTAGAGTATGGTTTGAGCAATCACAATCTACTGTTTCACTGCAATATCTGCACTAGAAACCCCAGTCAGCATAGTTTTACGAAAAATCACAAGTATAAACTACCCTTGTGAGGGGATTGATTCAGATTTTTTTTATGGTGGCACGAAGTATCCGCATCGAACAATCATAATATTATGTTTCAGTGGAATATTTCAACTGGAAACCCTCGGTCAGCAATGTTTTTAGAAAAATCACAAGTATAAACTACCCCCGTATGGGGGTGTATTCAAATTTTTGTTATGGTGGCAAGAAGGTATTTCTTCATAGATATCTGTTTTGTATTATGAGCCCGATATTCGCAGTAGAAGTCTGAAATCTAATGGAATATTCTATTCTGGTCAGCAAAATACTTTTTCCCGACCTTTGCCTACTTGATTTCATACCGTAGTAATATTTCCTGAAATCAACAGAGATGGCGACATAAATCCAGACAAACCGTTTCAGATCAAATCCAAATTAAAATAGGAGCCATACACCTTGACTTTCAAAATATTTCAAAGAATCTAGGGCTATGGCCAGATTCAAAACTCCGATTCACCAAACATGTTTCGACATTAATTCAATCTTCCTACAGCACACTTAGAAAACTATATCCTAATCGCGATTTACTTTCTACTAATCTCAAACTTAAACTCTGCGAATCACTAATTTTATCTGAAATTTTTTACTCAGTATATGGACCTGCGATACTCCAATCTGATTGCTTACGCTTACAAAAAATCCAAAACAGTTGCTTACGCTTCGTTCATGGAATTCGAAAATTTGACCACATCTCTCACAAAATAAAGGAGTCAGGCTGGCTGAGCCTCGAGAATTATCGAATACTACATTTATTAACTCTAGCCCACAAAGTTATGAATACTCAAAAACCTAACTATTTATCGATGAAACTTCAAACGTTCTCAGATATTAATCAAATTCCTACACGCAACAGGCAAACATTAGTGATACCCAGACACAATACTGCGCTATTTAAGAGGTCCTTTTCATACAAAGCTTGCACTGAATATAACCAGTTACCAACGGAATTTAGATCCTACACAATTTTGAACTTTAAGAAACGTCTCAAAAAATACCTACTCAACAAGTTGTGAACTGTGGAATCTATGGTCAGGCAAACGAAAAGGTCTATGATACAATAATCTATTATGGAAACGTACAAAATGAGTCATTTTTGTCCAAATTCTTTTTTTTTTGATTCAAAATGTTATAATTCACTTATAATAAATATTTTGTTAATTATAGAAATAACCCCACCTGGTTAAGTTGAAAAACAGCCTAGGCTGAACTTCGCCCTTCATCAAATAGCAATTTAGTATTGTAACTCATAACTTGTGAAAATGATGAATAAAGACCATTATTATTATTATTATTATTATTATACCTTGTGTCGGTAAAACAGAAACTGTGCTTCTGTCATCTTTTTATCAGTTTCATCTGTTCCAGATGAAAAATGACTGAGAAGAGTCAAAATATCAATATTCATTCCAGATTTATAGAAAATATATTGTTTAATGCTGTTTCAAGTCACGTCTGTCAGATGCGAACCACAGAAATACGTAAGCAACAGAAATCTTCTTCGATAATCGATCTTACCGCCATCTTCATTCAAGTAGCTGAAATATTACTATACCTTTTCAAACAATCTACAAGTTTCTCGCAGAAACAATTGAAGAGCTGTTTGACCATCCTATATCCACCTTGGTTGTGATAGAAACGCCGGAAAGATGGTTTCATCCACTGTTTATAGAGACCACAGATTAGAAAACCTTACAGATGAGACACTCGCCGCCCATTTCGTTTGATGTGCCCACATCCGTTTTCATTGATCTCGGAACTTTAAGCTCAATTTATAAACTCCACTGCCGTAGCTACAGTTGACGCTGCCGTTCCAAAATGTATTGAGGAGTTATCTGACGACACCTGCGTCAGCTGCGTTGTGTATGAACATATTTAGTACATTTCATCATCTACGAACAGTAACTGCAGCGTCAACTATAGCTACGGCAGCGGAGTTTATAAATTGAGCTTTAAATTTTGCGCATCGCAGTTGCCGCTGGAACTACTGATGTGCAATATTGCCATTTTATTAATGCATAATCATCACCAATATAAAAGATCTGTGATGAAAGGTTACCTACTTTTGAGTGATTCATCATGAACAAGTTGACATCAGGAATTAGTGTCTATTAGGAATAAGTAAGATGAATTCTGAATGAATTTTACGATGGAATTCGAATGTTTTGAATGTAGCCCATTTATTGTCATCAGGAAAAATAAAACACGATTCAATTATCTAATTAATGATCAGAATCTGAATTCATCAATTTGAAATATGATATAGCAGTATAATTATAGCAAAAATGGTGATATTCTCATCAAATGGAACAGTTTGTATCACTCAATATAAGTACTCTTCGTCCTTTGGAAAACAATGTGGTTTGATATCGTTTATTTGTAGATGATTTGCAATCTGTATATACACAGTGATGATTGCCAATAAACATACTATTGAACCTGATTCACATTCCAGATAATGAAGGTATATATACAATGATCACAGGTTGGTCAATCTGATATCCTCGATACCTTTATAACTGTTTCTTTTGAATCATATTTTATGGAAAATATGTTATACATTGTAAGAACATAAACCCATTCGATATACTGTATCGTGAATCGTGTTAAACGAAACATTTGTAACATAATCAACAAAATGAGTACAACGATGTAAACAAAACTCGATCAATATTTTAGCGCCTGCGCATATCTATGACTGAACCTTTGAATTTTGCGCTTTTGACATCTCTCTCTGATTTTATTCGCTCTGTCTGACTGTCTCATATGTAAGGCTTTCTCTCTGTGGAGAGACGGTTTTCTGGTAACTTCTAGTCAATGAGCGCTGAGCAGCTGATCACTTCACAATAATGCTGAGATATAACGAGTCATTCACCTTACTAATTTATTAGATGTTTAAAGAAAACCAAAGGAGACATGAATCTGAAATTTTGAGTATAGCCATTCACTTCCGGTTGAACACCCAGTATTTTATTGCATTTTCGAATTACACGTTACATTCTGGAGCTACTGCATTATATATTTTCATTTGTTTAATAGATATTTGATTTCCTCAAGAATCTTTTGACAGATGGAGTGACTAACTAAAATGACTGTATAAGTAATAATTGTGATGACGTAGAATGCATTCTTGGTCTTACACGTTAACGAAGGAGTATTCTTCCAGAACCCCTCGATAGTATTCCAAATATTTTCAAATATTACGATGAGAAAAATTTATAGATCCTTTATTTTTTTTTTGAATATATTATAATGCAATTACTAAAAATGGTGAAGACGGCCTTGATTTTAGAGATGAAAAGTCACAACCATCACTCGTCAAACTATGAGAGTCCAATGTTTCAAAAAATTTGCGGGACCAAAAATGGTGTTTTTCAATTTGGAAAAACGTGATATGATTCGAATTTATCATATTGTTGTTAGAAACTCGTAAATGACACATTTCCCAGTCAGTGGATTGGAAACCAAGGGTTGGTGCGCTGTCCTGCAAGGAGCCCCGATTTATCCCCCCTGGATTATTTTGATGGGGATATTAAAAACGAACCGTTTATTTGAAGATATTCCACAATACATAAGTTCGCTCTCGGGATTGGCATCAAAAACATGATTTTTGAGCAAAATTTCCACAATTTCATTGTTAGACATTGATCCAATCGATTGGAAATGCATGAGAGAATCTTTTTGTGTGAATATTGAACCCGATGAGACTCAAAAAGATAAGGTCTCTAGCTCATACATCAAGTCTTAGACTTACGAAGGTTGCTTTGCAACTGAGTTGGCGATTATGAACACATTCCAAAACACTTTTTGAAAGGGGTGATTTGAAAAACTACCACAAACCTCTTTCTAATCGGATGGATCATCTATAAATGTATGTATTTTACTTTATTCTCTGATGTAAAAATATCCTTGTTCACTACGATAACTAGCCGAGTAGTTCTTCGGATGACACTTAAAAAGCTAAGGTCCCCGTCTTCCTTACTTATACAAGCCCCAATAAGACTTAGAGGGTTGCTTTGCAACTCAGGGCCAATTTATGCATCATTGTCTTTATCCTAGTCTTCGTCTTAAATCATAATCAAGTTAAAAGCATACATTTCAATGGGTGCATTTATGCAACATTTTTAGTCTCAGTCTAAATCATAATCATTGAAGCACGACCTTGAAAGTTACAAATTTTCAACTTTTATGCTTATGATTGAAACCACATATGAAATACGCATGCGTCAACCACGACCTGTCAATACAAATGACATTAAATTTGGTTTTTGTCACCAATATCGATGTCTGTGGCAATAATTGATAACAAATATAATATTCAGATATAGATATATATATAATCTCGAATATATTAATTGATAACAAATATCAATCGCTATCGGTGGATTGTTAATTGTCATATCATAATCTTGATTCTTAAGTCTCAAATCCAAAATGATTGAGACTATGATTGGGACTGAGTTAAAACTATGACACAAGATCAGGATAAAGACAATGATGCATAAATTGGCCCTAAGTTGGTGGTTGAAAATACTTTTCAAATCACTTTCCATACACTACAAGTCTCTTGGTTAAATTAATTTTATATTCAAACTTTGCACGAATATCTCTGTTTCGGTTGTAGTCTTTCGATATTTGGATGCTTCGTAATATATGTTTAGTAAACGCCCCCTGTTGTTACGCGACACTTTCCTGTATCATTCTCACACATCTGTCTGGTACTCGATCTTCCTGGACAGTTTCAATTGTTTTCACCCAACCTCGTTGTTCCACATTATGAATATACCCGCATTCACCGCCGACGACCATATTATAATGTATGGTAACAGTGTAGGAAACGAAATACAAGCACAGATGTACGTAATTCTGTGGAAAATGGAAGACATGAATATTGTGTCCATGAAGGTGTAGGTACTTTTGATTATGAATTGATTGCTAGTTCTGCGTCGCGATGAATCATTCTGATAGCTACTGATGAATACACAACAGATGAAAATAATAGTTTTTTATTTAATCCCGCATATCACGTGATGAAATTTTGGATTTGCCGTAGAATTTTCATTCATGTCAATTCATGAGCGCCGTTCAGTGTGTTCAGAGTGCGTATTGAATATTTCTGAAAATCCTTTACATTCCATCATCGGAATTACTGTTAGAATAGTTCGTTTCTGGACCCTGGAATACTTTCAGGGAAAGCCGAATAAGTTTTTTCTCACCAAATACTTCTCAAGTTTTATTCACTTTGAATGGAGGAAGGATAAAGCCGAAAGAGGTTGAAATAGTGGTTTGAATCTGGCGACAAAACAAGTGAAAACGTCAACTGAATTGCAAAGCAACCCTCGAAGTCTCATTGAGGCTTGTATGAGTAAAGAAGACGGAGACCTTATAGCTTTTTAAGTGTCATCCGAAGCACTACTCGGCTGGTTATCGTTAAGAGTCTGAAGGATTGAAATCTAGGTACCAAGAATGTTCGGTTGGTCAAATATTATCTCCTCACGCTAAACGATCCTATAGAAATAAATAAATATTTCCAATAGCCGCCGCGGGATTTGAACCTGGACCCTCTAGACTATACACCAGCAATTCAACGCACTCGGCCACCAGCCCAGGGTCAACAAAGAAATTTACCAAAATAATCTAATTGAAAAACGTGATTACAATACTGGAACTGAATTGAAATATTCATATATATATTGTTGTTGTTCATTCTGTACATATATTTTTTATATAGTTTTATGTACGAAGGATAAGTAGAAATCAAATAACAGACAATAGTAACGGGACAGTCTTGTCATTTCAAATTGTATGTTTTTTAAAGTGAATTAAGTTGAAATGTACCACAACTGAAGACATTATTTGATAATAAGACGAACTAACGTTGGTTCTTCAAGTCCCTTGGTGGAGAAATAGTTCCAGAGAAATTTGAGACATGCCATATAGAACAAAACCGACATCAAGTACTCATAGTTAAGACGACAGTCAGTCGGTGTCAAGTCCAACAAGTCAGAAATTCAAGATATAGACGATATTCAGACAGATATAATGGATACGCAAGATGGATTTTTACTGGACAAGGAGAACTCAGACCACAAAGACAAGTTGAGTTAACGCCTAGTTCCCAAAGACGTAGATGATTCACCTGAAACCTCATCTGTTCTCTTCATGAAATCAAATCTATCGAAAGCAGATAGTGTGTCTCCTCGTGAAAATGACATGCAGTTGAAGTCGAAAAGATTAGAAGAGCAATTTGAATGAGAAAGCTAAAAAATCAGCTGAAAATTCTAAAACTAGAAAATGAAGTTCGAGAGACTGAAATTGCAGAACTAAAAGAAGACCGATACCAGTTATCAGTACATCAGGACATTGAACGTGTACCAGACGATGAAAATCATTCGAATGATTTGCATTCGTCCTCTAAACAAGAGATCCAGCCAGAAGAAGTCAAGGAAGAAATTTCTGAAATCAAACAATTCATCAGTGAAGCTATAAAATCAGTAGCTAGTGCTCCGATACAAAATAGATTTGTAGCAAGCAAGTTGTGGATGAAGATTTCAGTATTTTTGACGGAAATTCCGAAGAATGGGCCAACATTCATGATCATTAAACTGCAAAGGTGTTTGAAGGGTGAAGCCAAGCTGGCGGTATCAGAAATGATGACCTCTCCAGATAACATTGATCTAATTTTCAAAACACCCGAAATAAGATTTGGTAGACCTGACCAAATCATCGATAAATGTTGTTTCTCGTGTAATAGGAAATATAATGGAATAATTGAAGGAAAATATATATCGCGAATTTGATCATTTCGACACCCGATATTTTTAAAAAAGATATTTTTATCGGAAGAGATTTATAGTATGCTAACATTATGAAGAGGACAACATATTTGTGAAAAAAACGTCTAAATCGAACAAATGGTTTCAACAATGGTTTGAAACTTTTGGTAATTTTTTGGCGCGCGGATAACAATTCACAAGAATGTCATCGCAATCAGATGAAGTGTATAGAGCATGATAGGATACAGGAATTTATTTTTTATGTCCTACCAGGTCCCCTATTCTTGAATTATAGGGAATAGAAAAATTGACAGAAAAGTGAGAAGAATAGTGTATTCTTCAACGAGCGTATAATGGCTATCATTCTTGAGGATGAAAATTTCCAAATAGCCGAAGGCGAGTTTCGGAATCATCCGAGAGAATGATAGCCATTGCACGCGAGTAGAAGACTATGCTTTCTCTATGACTATATAGCTGAAAAATATCTAGTTAACACTAGTCATCAAAGCTTCACCATTGGCTTCAGCCTGTTGGATTCTGAAGATTTGAAGTTTGTGATTGGTTGTCAGCAGTTGAAGAATGTTGAGAATCCAACACGTGTGAGGAATCATCTACATTTTGTCAATCGATAACGCATATGTAATTGATATTGATTAAAAATATATTATTCACCTGTTTTGAAGTGGAATAGATGATCATTTTTTTCATCCCCTAGAATTCAAAAATATGGGCCCAGATAGGAATGTAATAAGTGATTTACACCCTCGAATATTTTGACGTTTCGATGCTGGTACTCTAGTTCCATCCTGTATATGACGATCCACTTCCAAACAAACCTGGCCCACCCTTTTGACCCCACACAACAGCGGGATGTCACTCTCTCACCCCCTACCAGCTGTCTATGCCGTGTCATTGGGAATAGACGGGATGATTGTCAATCACACAAAAGACAACGTTTGAGGATATCACGCTCGATTGGCATTGATAATAACGCGTCCATGAAGAGATATTCTATTTTTTCCCTAAGCATTTTTTCCAGTTCAGTTCAGTTTATGGTGTTGCTATATCTTACGGCGTTCGCATCCGTCAAAAAGTTAAAATACAAGATGAAATCGATTCGCCAGAATCCTTCCCATCATTAATTTGTGATCATGATAAAATTTTATACAGAATGGTGCATATCTTTACCAAAATGGGGATTCCAAAATGCCTATGATGTCACGAAATCGCCAATTTATTACATACATGTGAAATAGTAGCAGTGTTTGTAACCAGTGTTTCAAAATATCAGTGGTTATCTATTTATTTTGTATCAAATCATGATAGTTAATCAATAACCACATCTTTAAAAACCTCTGTTTAGGACCACTGTCAACATTTTCATAATTTGTTCTCAATATTGTTTTTTAGAATACATGTGTCTCAGATTGTTACCTCATTAGATAATAAATGTAACACCCATGAAATCCTGAATGCCAAAATATTGAAACAAATTTTTGGAACTGCTGGGCATGCTATACTGAATCTTGTCAATACTTCACTTCAGACAGGAAAAATACCCGATCTACTAAAGATTAGTACTATTATCCCAGTACCAAAGGTTAATAAAACAGTCAAAGCTGAGGAATGAAGTGTTTTGGGCCCCTTATTATTTATTATATATTTGAATGATATCAATTTATATGTTGACTGTGAATTTGTCAACCTATTTGCTGATGATACACTAATAGCCTGTAGCGACACAAACTTAGACACTGCTGTGCAAAAAATGAATGTGATTCTCGAAACAGTTGATAAATTCATTAAAATCAACAAGTTGAAACTTAATGTAAACAAAACCACTGCTATGATTATTACTTCAAAGTACAAGTATGACAAATTTGATTTCAATAGGATTGATGTTACTATCAATGAACAAAATATTAAAATAAATAAAACAGTAAAATATCTAGGATTTCAATTGGACTGTAATCTTACATATGAAAACCATTTCCAATACATACACAAAAAAATTTCAAAGAAACTATACTTTTACTCTAGAATTTCAAGGCACCTATCATTAAATACCAAGATATTAGTTTATAAAACAATCATACAACCACACTTTGATTATTGCTCTTCAATTTTGTATTCCTTAAACCTGAACAAACAGTCTCAACTACAAAAACTACAAAATAGAGGAATGAGAATTATTTTGAAAGTGAACCGATATACCTCTATAATCACGATGTTATCAACCTTGCACTGGCTTTCGGTATCTCAAAGACTATTATACCAGACAATGATATTCGTACATAAAATTGTTAATGATCTAGCAGCAACATATCTCAAACAATCCATAAGTTTCAACAGTGATATACATCAACACAACACTCGAAACAAGACTGACATACATATAAACAGAACTAGTAACAAAAGCAGCATGAACTCAGTCTTCTTCAAGGGTTTTGATACATACAATAAACTACCTTGCTCAATAAAATCTGCTTCATCCCTTAAAGATTTCAAATCTAAGTTATTGCAATATATTTTTCAACAGGTGTAACTGAACTTTCAACTAAATTTTTACTGTATATATTAGTATCTTGATATATCTATCGTAGCATAATTTGGAATTTATCTACCATGATTAGAATAATAATTAAGGAATTTATTACATGTAATTGTTAATGTATTATTAGGAATGTCCTATTTACTGAATAAATTTTATTATTATTATTATAGATCAATATTCTTGTGATGTTTTGCTTTGCTGTTATTCAATAAAACTGGGTAACATGACCAAGCGGCGAAAACTGAGAAAAAATAAAGACAGCAAATTAAAAACGTTTGTGATGTTATTTGTTAATAAGCTCAACGAATATTGATCCATTCATTACTCATGAAAAGGAGAAATAATGCGAGAGGTTATACCTGAGATACCTAGTGTCCATTGAAACGGTGCACCTAAAACTACCTTATCGAACAAGAATTGGAAGGGAAAGATCTGAGCTAAACATATTGTGTATGTTATTCTATAATTGTTCACTACAATCAATCAATCAATCAATTCATTTATTGTTTAAGCAAAACATACAGTTTTATAAACAAGGAATTCGGCTATTAAGTGAAGTAAGTATTATAATATAAGATAGAAACAAAGAGAGAGAAAAAAGTCTGAACTAAATCAGATAACATAAGCAGCTATAAAAATAAAAAAAAACATTAACCATATCTCTAGTTAAGTATAAATATTCCACCACCTACTCATGTATTTTACCAGTTACATTTATATTCTTATATTTCTCTATAAATATGCATCAGACTACTTCTTGATGTGTATTTCGTATTCATTACCATTTGAACTTCCAAATTCCTTATGTAAAATCCATTTCAAAAACACAGTCTTCTGATTTGTTACATCAAGAGTTACTTCACACCTTAACAGCCTCCCATAATCTATTAAAAGCGCAAAGCGGATAAGGCATTGTTCACATGCCTGGACTTCAGATCCCAATTATGTTTGATAGGACTGGACTATCCAGAGGACATTATATCAGAGACTATATGTAGTCTCCAGAGCACATCAAGCTTTTGTTCATGACCCTTAATCTATTCGAGGCCCAGATTTCCGAGAATTCGAAAAATGTTGATTAGTTTTCTGTGAGCGTAGTTCCTAACGTCGGAAGGCGTTTAAAAGGAACCTTCAAGGAACTTAAGCCTCTTGCAAAAAACTGCTGGGTATCCGTAAAGCAAATTCAGCAGTTTCAGTGAAGTTTTCACAGTAGCAGCAACTAGTACTCTCTGATTTGTCTATCTTTTTGGCTTGATACCACAGAGGGCAGTGTTCTGTTGCAAGTCTCGATACCATCAATTGCAATTATTCCTTGTCCAGCTCGAAATAGTAATTTACGTAACAAGTCCGGAAAATACTGTTTTTTTGGATGAGTGGACAAAATTCTAGGAAGAGCGTAGCGAGTCCTGGAAGTCTGCGAGTCCAAAAAAACTGTTTTCGGGCGTGTTGCGTACACAATTTTTTCGGCAACCGTGTAGAATAACAAATCAAAGAAACACATTTCTTTATTAGAACAAAATTTCGAACATTTTAATTCTTATTTATATTAATATTTATATTAAAATTAGAACAATTGGTAATATTGAATGGATTCAATTTGTTTGAAATGCTTGGTATATTTAAGTGCCTTTTGTTGAAGTCAGAACAAGAAGGTGAAGTTTCCGTTTCACATTGATTGTTTTCATCTGATAATTTTTGAATGTTAGCTAATTTTATGTCAGATAGCTGTCAGTCGTTATTTTGCTGCTATGGTAATGATCAACTGCATTTATCAAAACCATACTACCAAGATTTTCATATTTACAATGACAACAACGATGTGATTCTTCCCGGCCTAGTCCGGGAAGTACGTACTTCCCGGACTAGGCCGGAAAAATGCCACTTTCTCAAAAAAAAATCGTCTGGAAAGTACGTACTTTCCGGACGGTTGCCGAAAAAGCTGTTTTTTCCTTGGTGAAAGACTCACTAGCCTTTTCGCTCTTCATTGTCTTAGCACTTCATTTCAGTTTTTATTATTTCATGTTCCCCACAGCATCAAAACTTTTCTCTCAAGTGATCTTTGGAGAGTCCAAGGAAGGTTAAAGTGGAAAAAGGTGAACGTATTTTCTGATTGTCCCTTTACAAGAATTAATTTTTTCATAGAATGGCGGTGGAAATCATTACCTATAGAAGTATTGCTTGATGCACATAACGTCAAAAATATCAAGAATAATAATTACCACAACTATATCCCAAATATTACTTCACTGGATCTATTCAGAAGATGAAACATCCCGTTCAGTGGAGAAAACCCATTCGATCCCACTACACAGTAAAAAAAACTTGTGTATAATTTCAATCAAATGAATTTCAGAACTCCGACGAATACAATACATGCAATATAAAAATTGTGTTCTTTTTCTTATACATTTCACAATTGAGTGTTAATTCCGATTTTGGTAGTGACAATTTAGTTCATGCACTACAAAAGCTGTGTATCGCGGTGTTTTGTCATTATAACAGCGAAAAAAGTTTGCCCTAACTTTTCCAGCGACAAACCGAAACCTAACTTTTGAAACCATGACAACCAGCTATGTGAACAAATTTTTTATGACGTAATTTTTTCTCAAACTTGCGTTATCAGCAAATAATCTTATTTTTGGAAATGTCGCGATTTGGAGAGTCTTCGAGTGGAGAAATTGAAAAAGCTATCAATGATAATGTGCTTCGCAATACTGTGAATTAAACTACGTCAATGTGGCGACAATTTGCAATGTTTTGTTTGGGAGAAAAATATGAACTCATTGCAGAAACTTCCACTGAAGGGTTAGAAACACTTGCATTCTGAATTACTTTAGTTAATCGGTGTATAGACTACGAGTAGGTATAATTCAATATTCTGCGTGGGTTTGATTATTAAAAACACCTGAGGGAAAGATCACATAACACCTATAGCGGTGAATAATATGCCTGTCTTTACAGACAGTAAAACAAGGACCTCAAGCAAGGTGAATATACACGCTAAGAAATATCCATCTGATAAATCACTTTTCCGGCTAGTGAAAATTTCCTGATACTTCTCAACAGCAATCCTAGTAATCCCAACTGCGAAAAAAGTTTCCTTCAATATACCATTAGTAGATAGTACTATACCTCGAAGTAATTTACTAACAAGAAATCGCAGGTGATGTATTCACTATTCCTTATAGTAATTTTAACCTGGGAACTCTGGTACAATCTGTCCGAGATAGTATTGAAAATTATACTGTCAGCAGTTCTTAACAATGTATTCAGAAATATTTACTATCACCTTAGTAAAATTAATCTCAGAAAATGATGAAGTTAACTAATCCAAATGAAAATAAGCACTTACTCTTCCAAAGCAATGTTATTAACTATTCAGCGAATAATAATTGTCATAATGCTGTTCATTGATGAATACTAAATTAAACAATAAACATTCAAATAGTCGTTTTTCCCCTGAATGATATGGGTTGACTTTTTTCCTCAGTTATTCGTTGATTCTGTTCGAGGAAGTATCTCTTTTTCGAAGCTAGTGTGCCATCATAATCGAGGTGAAGAAGCGAGATGTTTCTGTTGTTCAGCGGTATTTGCTTCATTCAAGGCTCCCAATGAACATTCGAGGATAACGCACAAATTATAAAATGATTCAAGGTATGAATGTGTTGAAGACAAAATGGTTTCTAGAGGGATTTTTTATGATTATTATTGCAATGAAAGGATAGTGATTAAACTATAGGACTAGCCAAGAAGAAAAATGAGGAAAGTGAAAAGAGAGGTAATTATAGCGATTTTAGAGTAAATTGTGATTGTTATTTACGTTGATTTATTTCTTACAGAATCACGAATACTTCTGTCTAGTTCTCTGGATCCATGGATATAATGGTGAAACAAAAATGGAATAACTAATACATTTCAAGGATGGGTTATGATTACGAAAGATGAAAGCATCGATATGATGCTGAAGACATTTTCTGCTCGCATAAACATAACCTGAGATACACTTTGGTATGGAAAACGACTTTTTCATTCTATATTAATACCTACGAACTAAATAATTGTTTATTCCAGATTCAGTACGATTTCGAAGAGTAACAATAAAGACATCAAAACTTTCCTATAAAAATCTACTCCGAATAAACTGGATAACATCAGTTAAGCGGCGCTATGGCTGTTACCACTATATTTTTCATTAAAAATAATCGAAAACTTAGTATATGGAGGCCTTCGAAATTGGAATCTCAAGAAGAATGTTTGCCTCTTGTTCTAATAATCAATACCATCAATGAGTGTAGAAGAAGGGATTACAATAAATCGGTTGAGAGTATTCCACTTCCGGTAATGAATATAAGAATACGAATTGTCACTTTTTGTCATGTAGTAGGTACATTACAATCTATTATATAAAGTTTATTTCACTGAATGAGAAACAAAAACTACCAGGGCTCATTGATTAATTACAATATTTGATACAAGGAAGAACTACTCTTCCAGTATTGTGTAATTTACTATTCCTCAATGTACATTTCAATCTATCATATAAAGTTCAATTCACTGCATAAAAAATAAAAACTACTAGTGCTCATAGGTTAAATACAATATTTGATGCAAGGAAATGGTACTCTTCCAGTATTGTCTAATTTACTATTCCTCAAAGTACACACCAATGATGTACGAATGGTAACAATTCAACCATGTTCCTAGTGAAGTTGACTATTATATTATGTGATCAGTAAGTGGACTCAATTTACTAGTACTCAATAGTAGTGTTCACTGGAAAGAATTTCTGTCCATATATCAACTATATAAACCAGTGAAAGTCACTTCGATTCTAGTAATTTCTACCGTTTTTTTCTTTGCGTGTAGGATGGTGAAACAGCTCTTCAATTGTTTCTGCGAAAAAAAAAAATGTAGACCGTTTGAGAAGGTAGTAATATTTCAGCTACTCGAATGAAGATGGCGGTAAGATCGATTATCGAAGAAGATTTCTGTTGTTTACGTATTTCTGTGGTTCGCATCTGTCAGACGTAACTTGAAAACGACATTAAACATACAAGGTATGTCGCCATCTCTGTTAATTTCAGGAAATATTACTACGGTATGAAACCAAGTAGGCAAAGGTCTACAGTTTATTCTAGTACTTGTTAATAGGAAGCTGTTTCACCATCCTATATCCACCTTTACCTCAAGGGACACTAGACGGTTTAGCTGGTGTGACCTGGTGTATTTTTTTCCACTGTGTAACGAGCGAATTGTAGAATGAAACGTCCCAACAGCCCATTCATACCGAGTCTCTTTATGTCCGTAACTAACGCATCCATTTTCTGCAACTAGCTTCCGCAGAATTTCGTCATTCAGTTGCAAGAAGCGTGTAACAGCCTCTATGCGGTGACTAGCATCCCCCATGATAATGTACACAATGTGATGTCACACCGAGATCATGAATCATGGCGACAATTAAATCAGTTGGGCCGTGGTTAGGGCCTGTCAACTTCCCCAATGGGTCACCTGGACCGTCTAGAATGTAGTTAGGAAGTTGAAGTCGGTTATGTGTACCTAGTTGAAATTTTGAAAAAAAAAAATGATGTGCGTTATAGTGCACCGTAGGATAATATTATGATTACCAACACGTAGGTTTTCGGCTACTTGCCTTCAACAGATCTCTGTCGAAGATCCTTACGAAAGATTGATGAAATCAAAAGACGGACAATTTTGCGATAAACATATGATGCTCACTGATTGAAATCAAAAGTTACATACTCATTGATCATTACAAAATTTGTTCGTCCTTTGTTGTTATCAATATCTCGATCTTTGACAATGACTCAGTCCTGATTATGGCATGTAGCCAAAATCGTTCGAGTTGATAATCATTATTTTATTACACGGTGTACTATAATAGCACACATTGTTTTTTTTTCTCGAAATTTGGAAAATAGGTACGTTTAACGAAGAGAAAAAAGTATTTCGACGATTTTCACTAAAATTTGTATAGATATTTTTATTTATTTTTCATCACTTAATTGAGATGATCACGAAATTATCATTTTCACAAGTTATTGGGTAGCAGCTCATATTTTCTGAAGATTCAATTTTCATACAAGATGGCCAAAATAAAAATCTGAACCTGACTCTTCTTCTGTTTTTGACATATTTAGGAAACCCAATAGATTATGCAAGTTTTAATCTCATTTATATGTGAGGTTGTTCCATCAGTTATATCAAAAAAATAAGTGTAATCTTGAATTGCAACTTTTGTAACTTTGAGAAATGTTTATCACCAACTTTGATTTGTCTTATTGGTAGAAACAAAAATATTATGAAAGCACTGAAAGATTATACAGAAAATAGGTGGGGCAGTTTAAACGACACTGGATGTATGATCTTTATATGCGCAATTTTGAGCTATACACAGGGTATTATAGAAACAAGATAAAAAAATAACAACCTCTATTTTTCGTCATTTCCGAATTCTAGAGTACAGATGAGGGTGAGTTCCTACAATAATGTTAAATTTATTTATCTTTTATTTAGTTTTAGAAATATTTGAGGTTTGTTCAAATGCATGGTACCTACCAAATAAGATTCAGTATTTGCCTCAGTTATTTATTTTGAATCGCTGCATCAGCCTGGGGTCCCAGCCGAAAATATTTCATTCAACAATGAATTTGGTAAACCCTGTATATAATAATAATAATAATAATAATTTATTCGCAACTATATGAATATACAATACATTTGATTACTCACAAACAAAAAAAAAAGTTGAATTAGTTGCAAAAAGGGGTTGAAAACAATTAAAATTGATCCTAGTTCAACCCCTGGAATTATAAAAAAATAAATATGTATATATATATTTCCGCAATGTCACTGTTAATTAATTGATAGCAGTCATAATTTTAAATCAATAATATTGTTCAGGATTTCATGATGAGATTCTTATATGTTTTTTTGAAAGTGGCCGGTTTTAAAGGTTTCAGTTCATGTGGCAGATCATTAAATAATTTAAAAATATTATAGGTGAATGATCGTTGAAAAAAATGTGTTTGATGAGGTGGAGGGGAAATATAACTTTTGAATCTTAAATTCAGCGTATGTACATCAGTTCTATACTTTATTTTATTCCATAAATAAGGAGGGCACTTAGTGAATATTATATTATGGAATAAAGTCACTGCATGAATTTTACGTCTTTTTTCCATGCATACCCACTGGGTTTCTTTCAATTTGAAAGATATACTTTCATATTTCCGAATACCATAGATGAATCGTAGGCAAGCTTTTTGAACTTTTTGAATTCTGTCACTATCTTTTTTATCAATACACGGTCCATATACAACATCGCAGTAATTAAAATGGCTCAACACCAATGAATCCGTTAATTTGATTTTCATTGACTCTGACAGTAAATGGCGGTTAGGGTACAACATTTTTAAGCTGCCATACGCTCGTTGTATACATTTATTAACGTGCAGCTTAAAACGCAACTCTATATCAAATTCCAGACCAAGATTTCTTGCATTTTTGGAACATTGCAAAGTATTGCCCTGAATATTTACACCAAACACTGATTTTACCGATTCCTTTTGTCTACCGAATATTAATACTGATGACTTTGCTGCATTCAATTGTAAATTATGATTCTCTGAAAATGCTATCAATCGATTCAAATCAGCGTTAATTTCCTCTTGAGCTCGTTGTTTATCACTTGGAAAAAAAGACAAATATAATTGTGTGTCATCTGCATATAAATGAACAGAACAATGCATCAAGCACGATGTTAAATTGCAGGTGTATATACCAAATAAAAGAGGGCCAAGTATTGAACCTTGAGGAACTCCGCAGACTGAAAGTTGTTTCGTTGAGACACCTTTATTGGTTTCTACATATTGGAGCCTATTTTTCAGATAATCGCTCATCAATTCAATCGCATTTGCAGAGAATCCAATGAAATGTAAAATAGATATTAATAAGGAGTGATTCAGGGTATCAAATGCTTTAGAATAATCGAGGAGCACCAGAGCTGTAGATTTTCCCTGATCTGTTGCTCTTATAATGTCATCTGTGATGTTCAGTAAAGCAGTGGAGCAGCTGAATCCCGGTCTAAAACCTGATTGATTTTGTGGCAGTATATTGTAAGTACTAAGATGTTTTCTCATTTGTTGATTCATAATTTTCTCAATCACCTTTGACAGAACCGGTAAGATGCTAACAGGTCGTAAATCATTATAAGTAGAAATATCTTTTTTTTTTGGTAATGGGATAACTCTAGAAATTTTCCAGTCATCTGGAAATATATTATCCAGAATACAAGTATTTACTATATTAGTGATAAACGGCAGAATTCTCGAGCAACATAACAGAATCATTTCTAAACTTATCTGATCTGACCCTGTAGCAGTAGAGGTGATCTCTAATAAATGTGTTTTAACAGTATCAACACAAACTGTATGAAAACTGAATAATTCTATAAAGTCAGTTTTGATGTTGTTCTTATAATAATTCAAAACAACATTATCAGGAGGAGTGTTTCTCGTAGAGAATTGTAGGAAATGTTTGTTAATATCTTCGGGAATGTCTAGCCGTACTGGCACCCCTCCTTGCTGAGTTTTTGTATAAATGCTATTTTCCTTTAATTTCTTCCAAAGTTCTTTCGAATTACTTGAAGCATTTTCTATGCAGTGCTTTAAGTAACTTTTTTTTTCATTGTGCAATACAATATTGGTTTGATTTCTTACTTGCTTATAATAATTATAATTCGCTTCTGTTTTCGTTTTTATATATTTTTTGTATGCTTTTTCTTTTAGCTTTATCATAACTTTGAGATTATCTGTTAACCAACCTGGTTTTTTATTTTTGACATCATATTCTCTAACTGGTGCCAAGATATCGAAAATTTCGAGCAGTAATGTGTTCAAATATGAAACTTTTTCGTTAACATTCGGTAAATGAATCATGTATTCAAATGGGGCATTTGTCAAAAATGTTTCTAATAAGTTTCTGTCGATATTTTTTAAATTTCTTGCTTTTGATTTGCGATTTTTTTGTTCATTTTCCGTATTGAAACTGCAATATACCAGCGAATGGTCCGAAATATTCTATATTCAACAATAACCAATGAATCAATGATACATTCAACGCTGTCTAATAATTTTTCATTAACTGAACGACATTCTTTGTAATCGAAATCCAAAAAAGTGGTCGAGCTTATAAAGCTGATGGGACGTACTTTATGTCTTCCATGTGCTACAACGAGTTGGTCGAAAGTATTATTTATTGGCCAATACGAGCCGTTTCAGTTCATTCGATGCGAGAAGATTAAAAATTCGAACGCCAAAAAAGCCGTCTGCCCTTTTAAACGTAATCTCCATACACCTCGTAATCCGTGTGATATATGGACAATGCGCATTTTGAAGTTCATACAAGGGTTGGCTGCAATATGGTCCAGACACTACATGGCGGTGGTGCCAATTTTTTTCAGCTGAGCAAGAGATTTTTGACAATCATTCGATGGTGTAGCCACCACAACTTAGTCTCCCAATTATGTAAAACTTCTTAATCTGACCCCACCAAATTTAATTGAAATATTTCATCGACTGTATGCACGTGTCAGTTTAGTAAATCAAAAATCCAAGTGGTGTGCGAAATTTATTTTCCAAAATCATAGCAACTGCCAATGAATGCGTGAATGATTGTGAAGGTATCGACAATTTATTTTTCTATTTTGGTTGTATACCGAAGTCATGCAACGCAAATGCGTGTCGAAATAGCCTCCATTTCGATACGCATTTTTTATTATTCGGAGATTGGTACAATCGAACTGTCAAATGAAAGTCAGAAGGGTTAAGCCCAGTTTACTTCTGAGCGGTTTGGATTTGGTGATATTAGCAGTGAAAAACTCAATGTTTTAATTGGTAAATTTCAATTCAGAGTGTAATTTGATCCAAATTGACCAATAAAAACAACATTGAATTTTTCACCGCTGGTATTGCAATAATCAAAATCGCTCAACTGTAAACTGGGCTTCACGCTTGTGCGTCATATTTTAATTATTTCAATGTCATCATTGTTACCAAACGAAGATGTTTCTGTGATTTATCGATATTGAATCCATTTTTTTCTTCAAATTAATTCAAATGGAAATGAAAAAAATTACATCTGACACACGTTTTATAAGACACTTTGTCGCACGTGCGACAAAATAGCGTCTAATATAAAACTTGTATCATGATATACTATATTATCTAAAACTATCAAGTAAATCATCCATTGCTTACTCGATTTTCAACAGTTAATGACAGTCATTATTGTGATGAATGGAGTAATAATAACAGTACGATGTGGTAATATTATGACATCCCATCGTATTGTCAAATTCAAATAGAAGATCCACCTACTATGCAAAATACAACCGCGTTTGTGAAATACACAGAGACTTACCCGACTTATGATTTCATGGTTGCAATCGCTCTTTCACAAATAAGAAAAATGAGAATTAATTGTTTTTTATTCTCAACCGTATAAAATGAGTTGTTTCTTTCTTGAAACGCTGAAACTGAGGTTAGGGATGCAAAAACGAAGAAGAATGATAGAACGCTCAGACAAATCAGAACAACATACAAGTGTATATTGTTGGTTGCATAAGATATCTTAGTAGTACAGTCACAGATACAGTATAGCAATAGCATTGTTGAAGACTTAATTTTCTGAGAAAACAGGACTAACAGGACATATCGCTAGATACTACTTTTCTGAAATTGATATTCTGCAATGATATGCATATACTATTTTTATAAAACACTGGTTGATTGATAATGCGTGTGCACGACTTCTTTTGCTAAGGCGGCTGAGAGTCAAAATTCTCAAATTAATTCAAATGTTCAAACACATAAATAAACAGTTTCTGAAAGTCCAGTACCTATATTTCTCATTGAATTTCTTTGAAAAAATCAATTATCCAAAGTAAATATGACTACCTACTGAATACCAGGAGTTGTCTGGTACGCCGCCTGAACTACTAAAATTAGAGCTTTATGGATTGGCAATCAACACTAAAAACGAAAACATCAAGATCGTTCACTGTATCTGGTGAATCTTACAATATTTGTAAGAATTATATAGATATTCGTCCGCTGAAAGCTCTTCATTAATTTTAAATTACCAGAATGGAAAATGTACTGTTCAAAAAGTAGGCATTAATAAACTTGCTCCTATATATAGAAAAGCAAGTTGCTATACGTTTTTGAAACTGGAGAACCCTGAATTATATACAGGCCATTGCCTCCGAAGGTCCTCTGCTATACCATTTGTGTCAGCGGAGGTGGTGATATCACAGACATAAAAAAATTGGCGGATGGAAACCTACCTCAGTCGCTGAAAGCTGTATAGACGATAATTTAAACAATAAGTTGGAAAGAGGAAACAAAAAAAAAACGAAAAATGATGAGTCATCTACTATAACAAGCTACAACAGTATAAATAGCTCTGAAAGAAGTGGTGTCAATAATGTTACTATTATTTATTATGTGAATAAAAGTTAGGCCTGGCAATGTTTGTTACACATTTCTTATTAAGTTGTTTTGTTTTACATTGAATCCACTTTAGCAATGTCCAATTTCGCTATTAAACGATTATAAAGTTTTGGAAATTTCAAAGTTGTTTAGTTATTGAGAAAGTTGTAGATGAAGCATAGTATTCTACTCGCGCATAATGGCCATTATCCACTCAGATGATCTTCGTGGGCAATGGCCATCATTATGCGCTCGTTGAATATTATACCTACTATTCTATATGTAGATAACAATTTTTTTGTAAATCCAGGAGTTTTTATTTAACGAGAATTCAAAAATTAAGGCTATCCGTTCATTCTGACTGTGACACAAGAACCAGCTTTTGAATTTATCTCATTAATATGCCACTTGTCATCGTTTTTTTTCCTCGAGAATCAGAAAAATTCGATATAGTCATCGGAAGAGATGAATATAATATGCAAATAACATATTGCGAAACTTGAGGATGATGGATTGATTCAATCTACTGTATATCATCAAAGTTTCTTTGATATTATGCAACTCAGCTGTCTCCGCTACTCGACTCCTCACTTACAGATATACAGGGTGTCCCCTCTCAATTGGAAAAAACTTCTGGGGCATATTGAGGAACCATAGACAAGCAGTTTGAGATAAGAGACTGATGTCCGGAAGTGCATGGTTTTCAAAATACAGGGTGTCAAAGTTTTTTTCAAAAAACTTTTTTTTATTAATATTTCAAAGACACGTTAACCGATTTTCTTGAAATTTGCTAGTGATGTAAGCTTTAATAAGACGCTCAGTTAGCACTAATTAAATGTCAATTATGACTTCCAGTGGCGCCCCGGGGGACAGTGTCACGAATAAAAATGACAAAAAATGTACGCTGCTGACTTTTTTTAAAAATTTTATATATTTTTCAGAAGGCTCAGTTAAAAATACAACTTTTTTGTCACTTGATATTTTTTCGTATCTCTCCGTTTTCGAGAAAATTTTTTTATTAAAAACTTTATTGAAAGGTTCATTATCTGAAAATCTAAAACAAAACAATGTTGTCATGGTAACACATAAACAACTTTAGTAAAAGTGTCAGTTTCTAAGTACTTAATTATCTTCAAACGTTACACTAATTGCAAAAATGAATCGGTTTGAATTAGCCGAGCTTGCAGATATGCATCTCTTGTATGCGGAAGCGCGGGGTAATTCTTTGTTAGCACAACGGTTGTACGGGCAGCGGTTCCCAAATCGTGAATTGCCAAACCATAAGATTTTTATCAAAATTTATCAAAATCTACGGGAGACCGGCTCATTCGTGGTAAGTATTGCAGAAATGGCAACTTTCTGTGTTTTTTTTTCTTGCGCGTTTCTGTTTTACAGCCAATCTAAGAGGCTTTGTTATCTTTGCAGCCTATTCGAGAATTTGCAAGGCAGTTTCCGATCAGAGATGCCGTTGAGGATGAAGTCATGGCACGCATTCAGAATGAGCCCAACACTAGCACTCGTCTGATTGCGTCGCAACTTGATTGCAGCAAAAATACTGTCCATCGAGTATTGAAAATCCACGATCTCTATCCATTTAAACTGCAAAAGGTGCAGCATCTACTGCCTGACGACGCTCCTCGGCGGCTCGAGTTCTGCGAGTGGTTGCTCCGTCAAGCGGATGAAAACGCTGATTTTTTGAGTATAATCTTCACGAGCGATGAAAAAGGATTTTCGCGCGAGGGGACATTCAATCCTCGTAATAACCACGAGTGGAGCGAACAAAATCCCCATGCTACGCACATCAGAGGATATCAGCAGAAGTTTGGTGATAATGTTTGGGCAGGTATTCTTGGCGACCATTTGATTGGGCCGTACGTTCTACCTGATCACCTCAACGGGAATAACTATCTAGTTTTTTTTTTGCGAGATATTCTGCCCGAGCTGCTGGAAGATGTACCCCTCCAGTTGCGTAGAGAGGCCTGGTTTCAACACGATGGTTGTCCAGCGCATTTTGCGCGCACCGTGAGAGGTTACCTCGACCAAACCTACAACAACAGGTGGATTGGTAGAGGTGGTCCCGTCCCTTGGCCAGCAAGGTCGCCGGACTTGGCCCCCCTGGACTTTTTTCTTTGGGGCGAAATGGAACGGTTGATCTATGCAACTCCAGTGCCGACCATGGAGGACCTAGTTGCTAGAGTTGTGGTGGCAGCGGAATTTATCGCGAACAATCCAGGCGTGTTTGCTCGGGTGCGCGAATCCTGGCTCGACAGGTGCAGAAAATGCATCGAAATGCATGGTGGACACTTTGAGCATTTGCTCCACTAATTAATAATAAATTTTTTGTAAAAAATCCTCCTTGTTTTTCTTTCTAATAATAATGAACCTTTCAATAAAGTTTTTAATAAAAATTTTTTCTCGAAAACGGATCAAGTGACAAAAAAGTTGTATTTTTAACTGAGCTTTCCAAAAAATATATAAAATTTTTAAAAAAAGTCAGCAGCGTACATTTTTTGTCATTTTTATTCGTGACACTGTCCCCCGGGGCGCCACTGGAAGTCATAATTAACATTTAATTAGTGCTAACTGAGCGTCTTATTAAAGCTTACATCACTAGCAAATTTCAAGAAAATCGGTTAACGTGTCTTTGAAATATTAATAAAAAAAAGTTTTTTGAAAAAAACTTTGACACCCTGTATTTTGAAAACCATGCACTTCCGGACATCAGTCTCTCATCTCAAACTGCTTGTCTATGGTTCCTCAATATGCCCCAGAAGTTTTTTCCAATTGAGAGGGGACACCCTGTATACATAATATAAACTCGTATTCCAGCAACTGTTTCAGCTGCCAAATATTACGTTCATTGAATTAATATGTCCCGATGTCGGTAGATCTTTGTGAAGATTACGTTGACAAGTCTGGAGATTAAGTGAGTCTTCCGCCCCTATGTGGACGCGTGTGGCAAACACATGGTGCTTTTGTTTATTCCGAAGACGTAGCCGATTATGATGTAGAGGGAAGCCCCGAATATCCTGTACGAAAACAATGGTCCATTGATGGAAGTCCGATTGCCGTGAAAGGAAGATAGATGATATCGTCATCCTCTCTTCGTACCTTGCGGTAGATCACGTAGGCTATGATGGTGTCGTTGGTGACAAATGTTCGACACGGTTTATTGAAGAGTGAATATTCGGAGACCACCGTGTAGGTATAGATGTATATGGTAGTGCATTGTGGAAGTTTTCGAGATATCATGTCACAAATAGGGTAAACATTATGTTAGGCATATACCTAATTATTTTATGTCCATTTCATAATATGTTTCGGAACAGATGTTCATAAACATTAATTGAATGATCTGAATTTTATCTTTATTTTCTTCCTACGAGGATGAAGAAGTTGATGCAGCCCTTTACTTTAATGTACTTTTGGTATTATAGCACAAAGAAGATCGTTGGTTTTTAGCAAGGTCAGTATTCTACTAACCTTGGGTTATGAGACCTCGAATTGAGAGAGTTGTTCCCTTATACTGTCACGCTCGGTATATCAGGGTGGAAATCATAATTCGAATCGATCAATTCATCTATTCCAAATTGAGAAACATCCAACAATAATTATTTAGTTCAAGGCAGTTTATTAATTCAATCAGCTCACACTGAAAAAAATATGGTACATAATATCAATAAATGCCGTTTATCACCTGTTCGTTCATATGCACAATGAATTTTTCATCAAGTCAATGAATAAATATTTAATGAAATATATCAGTATTCATTGAAAAAATGAATTCGTATTCATTGTTATTGATGATGATCGTTGTTCAGAACAATGCACAGGTTTCGTTGTGATTATGGAAAAATTCAATAAGACGATTAAAGAGTTCACTGTGAAAATGTTATATTTATTATCATATCAATGAAAATAATTCATGATCCCAGAGCAATTACTACACTATTTTGAGGAATAAAGTTCATGATATCAATAAATAAGATTCATTACCTCTTCGTTCATTGTCATGATGTATTTTGATTGCGTCAATGAATAATCATTTACCGACATAATGTATGTATTCATTTAAACAATACATTTTGGATTGAGATTAATGATGATAGTTATTCAGACCAATAAAAAGATTTCGTTGGGGCTTTGGGAAAAATCGTTGAGCGCAAGAAAATGTGCATTGAAACAATGACTCGTTTCCAGAAAGTATTGATAAAAGTATTTATTTCAACGGTCTGGCAATGGACCAGTGTGGTCAAATTGTTCTCAAATCAACTAGCTATGTCAGGAACAGAAGACCAATGATTTAATTATGTTGTTCCCAACATGAAATTCAGTACCTACATTTCACTGACATATGAAGTTCATATGGTCAATATAGGTATAGGTACAAGTTCAAATAAGTTCATTGGCATAACGTACTCAGATTATTTGACATTGAAGACCTATTTTCATTGAATCCTCGAATATATTTCATTGTCTCAATGTGAAAGGACATAATATTGATGTTTCAACCATCAAACTATGAATCGCGTTATCGTATTGATGAACGTATTCATGATGAAAAAACAGAAGATTGAACTCATCTCCATTGATTCTTCGAATATATTTCATTGTCTCAATGTATACGTACATCATATTAATGTACCAATCATCAAACGATGAATCTCGTTATTGTATTAATGAAATTATTCATTGAGACGATGAAACAGATGTGTGGAAGGGAGGCTTACCATAGAATAATCCGAAATTCGGCATCTAGATAGTTGTATAAGCTTGGTTATACTTTTGAATTGCCAACGTATTGTTTTCTCGCTTTCGTGAGAGTTGTGAAGTGCTGGTGTCACGTGAGTTGAATATTTTTCGTATAGGTTGAAGGAAAGTTATACAACAAGTGTTCTTATTTGAAAAGCACATTTAAAACTGCTGTAATGAAGAAAGCTCAGAAGGTACCTAACACCTACAAAAGAATTAGGATTGAAAAAAAAATAGGTAAGGAATCATTGTTAAACCTATATGTTGATATTATATATATTCAGTAAGACCGGGGCACCCTCATGAATCACACTTTTGGAAATTCCATTCATATCAGCACTAATTTTCGAAGGATTATTTTGAATTTTGAATTTATTGATTTGATGTCGAAAATTTCAATTTATACATTTTATGTATGAAACACTACCGATTATTTATGAAATTTCTTCAGATCCAGAAACAAACGCTGCAGCGCCTGCAGCCTGCATGAAGGCTTTCAGATATGATAATCTGACGGCAGAAGGTTCGATACTTACTGGAAATCTTACAGCCACTATATACTTCAATAAATACATGGAAGGAAGAAAGAAGACGTATTCAAGAACTGGCCAGTACAAACGGCCCTCTGGGTTTCGTCTGGTAAGCTAATAATAAGAAGTATATGACAATGTCAATGGATAATTGGGAACCTTGCATGGAAAAAATTTTCCTCAAAATGTAATGGACAAAGGAGTGAATATTTATCGCGAAATGATTGAATTAATTCAATCGAAAAAACTTTTAGTTGACTTTCTATCAATAATCCAAAGACCAGTTTCTTGTGTTCAGAATTTGCATTTCACATAATTTTATTATTTTGCAATGTATACATAGTTTTCATCGTTTTCCTAGTGAGTTTCATGGAATATTCGTTATGTTCTGATATCGCCTCTGATATTTCTTTCAATTATTGTAATGATATGTTAACCTATAGTTAATATGAGGATTTATTATGTGAATGTATTGTATTTATATACGTAGGTACAGATTAATATTAGTCAATGTAATGTATTTGTTTTATTTTTATAATAATAAATTATAATCATTCTTCATTCTTGTAACATCTAGAGAACCCTTATCTTGTCACCTGTTTGGGCTTCAATTATCACTAATATGTGGAACTATGCTTTTGGTTTAAGTATTTTGCACGATATATATTCTTTATTATTAATCTCAGGAAAAGGTCCATGGCATCTCAAAGTGGAGTGTTGGTCAATTGAGTATCACCTAATTTTATCAGAAATATAAAATTTTCTGATCAATGCCTGTTCTTGTCACTATTTCGCAGTTGTTACAGGATAATTTTTCATCTTGAGGAAAAATTATCGAGATTTGGGACATCCAAATTATTTAGCGCTGGTATACCTCCTTTTCTCCTTCAGTTTCAGAGATCAATTGATCGAACTTCAATACATGCTGTAAACTTTCTATATGTCACTTTTGTAAATTATTTACATTAACAAAAGTAATATTATAGCAAGAATGCAGCATGTGTCTGAGTTCGATAAATTATCTCTGAAACTGAAGGAGAAAAGGAGGTACCTACAACAGCGCTGTGACACCCTGTATATAAAGAAATCAATAAGGAACCTTTATTGCATTGATGATCAATATGCATCGATTCAATGAATACCATTTATTCAAACAATGAACAAAATTAATCAATTCAATGTATAGAGAGAGCATTTGGATGATAAACGGAAACATATATTAAATGAATACTATTCATTGAGGTAACGACCAATATTCTTGAATTCAATGAACAACTGTTCATTTGTTCGATGAATGGAATTCGTTACAGTAACGAACCTATGTTATGTAATTAATCATGAAATTAATGAAAGCGTTCATTAATATTATTAACATTCATATTCTTAATAAGGATAACCAGTGTTACATTGACACGACGATTGCGTTCATCGGACCAATATTAATGAAATTTTTCATTGAGTCACTGTACTTTTTCATTGTATTTAGGTACCGATTTCTTTCTGTGCACGATTTCAAATATAATAGTTTATTATTTATAAAGCAAAGTTTGGTTCTCAATTGGGTCAAGATCCAAAAACTTGCGTTATCAAAAATATAACCGTTAGACCCGGGCGAGAAGTGAGTATTTGCTGAATCTGCAAGAATCGGTGATATACACTTCTCAAACGGTGATATCGGGAGATTCACTCTTGGTCAGTCAGGCCACAATGATCAATCGGTGAAGTGCGGAAAACCGATGGCCCTTTGCGGTGATTCCACCGACACGAGGGTACCAACCCTAACCAGGCGAATATGGGCAGACACATCTCCTCGACCAGGGCGGTACAATTTGCAGCAATCATAATGTAAGTACTGTCTATTGTTACCTTGTGCGCCCTTCAATTGTGTGTTGGCCTTTTTGTCAGTTACAGTCCAGGGATGTTTGCTAACTTACATTTAATTCACATTTCACTAAATTAATTTATTCACTGTTCACTTTTTATTCACTTTGTTCACTATTTGATTTTGACCCCTTTTATACACTTTCAATAAATTGTTAGTTCGTTCTATTGAAATGCATTGTTTTCTTGTCGCAATGCTGAAAGTGGTGAATAACTTTATCTCCCATCTCGCTGCCAAGCTAAACCCCCAAACGGGCCGCCCTTGCATGTGACAAGGGGTGCCCTAGTAGTAGTAACCCATACTACGCGACATGGTGGAGGCGCCGTAGTATTTAACGTTACTACGCGACATGGTGGAGGCGCCTCGTCTCGATTGCCCTAGGTTACATTCTTCATAATGTACCTAAAAGGAGAAAAGTAAATTCAAATTCATTAGTATTGACCAAAATAATTTTCTATTCTTTCATAAAGTAAATTTTATTTCGAATTTAAATGATGTAAAGATATTTCTACACAATTTATTAAGTTTGTAGTAGATTTTTTAATTGATCAGAAAGGTATTTCATATAGAATTTGTCTAAAAATATTCGTTCTTCATAAATCTGTAATTAGTTAAATGAGTACAAAGATTAATCTATATAGGGTGTTTTGAGAAACTGGCATAAAATAAGTGCTTGTGCTTTAGTTGACGGACTGTTTATTCAACTCCACGATAGGGTTAATAATCAGCAAAAGTCATTTTAGAATATCAGGTTTATTTTTGTCAGTTTTTTCCTAAACAAACCGTGCGAAAGGTAGAGAAAAAATATGTGCTTGTGCTGTTTATGACGGGTTACCTATCCAACTCCTCCTATTGAGTTAATAGTTAACAAATGTCAGAACACACTGCAGGCTGATTTTTGGTCTTCCTGGAGCAGGATATCAAAAATAACATACATTTTTAAGCAGAAAAGTACGTATATTTGATTGATTTTCAATTTTCTTTGTCAATGAATAAATTCGATATTTTTTTATAGTATTATTCTGTAAATAAAAAGGAAAAAGCCAGGAAAACTTTAGAAATCAAAACTGAGATGTTTAAAGGGAATATGCAGTTAAAATTCAAGTATCATTTGAAGAATATTGAAATTTTGGTTTTTGAATCTTAGAACATAATTTCATATATCAATATTTGTCATTGTTCTTGTATACTGTAGATAGTTATATATCATGCACATCCCTGGATTTAACAAAATAATGATGATAATTTTTAGTACGCTAGTTTTTTCTCCCCTGAATATGAAGAAATTCAGGCTAGGGTGTTTTAAAGAGGAAATAATGCTCTTGAAAATCATTTTCTTCTTTTCATGACTTGTTTCAATTTTCTGCACCTAAATATATAGTTATATAATTAATCCTAATCGTAATCTTTTTCAGATTGCTTAGTGCCCATTATTTTGAAGATTCAATCATATAATTTTCAATAACTAGTATTCCAGTAAAATATTTCGGCCAAACATATACAAGTTGATTTCGAGATTCAATTATCTAATTTTCACCTGAAATTTCTTTCGTGAGTGAAATGTTTTTTGAATTCGATGAATTAACATTTTCCATATTGAAATATATTGAATAGGAAGTTTCTTCGAAATTGATCCACTTATTCATGGCTCACAAATCAGAAAAAAATAATTATTCCTTCAGTATCATATTGCAATATTATGATTATAAAAATACGACAACAACTAATCCGCACGACCTTGTCACTATTAAAGAATTTTGAATTCGCTGACATATAGTTTTGCTCGGTACCGTAATATGATTACGTGAGTTCGTATAGCTTGGCGCACCTACATCTGATTGTTTCTACGATTCAAAATATTTACTAATAATAATATAAGTACCATATGTTATTTCATCAAAATGAATGAATGAAGGATTAGAAACGAATGGAGTAAAAAGTTAAGAGGAAATTAGACATGATCATGAGATGTTTCTTAATGTGAAATAGAAAATCGTGCTTCAATTCGTTTTTTAAATGATTTCCAACAAAGAAAATATTGGTTATTCAGTTGTTATTTCTTGAATGAGAGGTATCATATCGAAATTTATAAAATTAGTATGGATTTCCATTGTTTTGGAATAGGTAGATACGAGGTAGTATAAAAACATTTTTGAGTTTGAGTTTAATATTTGCCAGAATACATATTCGAATAACTTTTATGGATTTATTTGGGCTAGTTGGCTTAATAATTACTGGTTGAATTGAATGTTGCGATGAGCTTATTGATTTGAGAACAAATGATTTGAGGAGATTAATACCAAGTTTGAATAATGCAGTAAATATTTTGCATATACATGGCATGTTTTTTAAAGTTACCCATTTATGTTATATGGACGAGTTATCCTAGGGGAACGTGGAAGATGACCTCTGAGTATAGGTTGAACGTTTGCCTTTGAAGTTTTATTGTCCGTAGATGAGTTTGAGGTGTATATTATTATTGATGAATTGCCTGTGTGGTATAGGCGAGTTTTTAGGAGGGAGACGTGGAAGATGATCAAAAATATTGATTGAACGTCTGCCCCCGATTTGTGTTTATTGTGAATATTATCACGAAATGATGTGATATATGATATGATAATGATGAAATATATGGAAGTATAGTCTGAAAGTTACGAGGGAGAAAAGAAAATATGCCAATAAGATGATATAATTACTGCGTAATGAGAATTTCGTTTGTTTTTTCATAAAATGGTCAACAATATGAAATAATGATATGTATTCTGGTGTTTAGATACTCAAGTGAACAAGATTAGTTTTTGATGATGGATAGATTGATTGAAAATAATACAAGTGTCGATAAAATGAGATTCATGCATGTATATACCTATAAAAAAAAAGATTGAAAATTGAAGTTTCGAAAAGACCAATTGATAACGATCTGTTTACGATGTATCAATAAAAATAAGTGATCGATGAATACCAATTGAATGACCAAGATATACGAATAACACTCGATCATGTTAGCAATCCTGAATTATTTTGGTACCTGACTCTTATTCGAAATAAATTACCCATAAGTCAAAAAGAAACACAGTAGGATGCTGCCAATTATATGTTGTCACGTGAAGAATTAACAACTCAATTTACAAATATTCTGAGATTATGAAGATTCTGAAAATTCATTTCAAATAGAAAAGGGTAAAAACAGAGGTTTAGCATAGATAATTCCTACTCTGCAATGGTAAACATGAAAGGTGTATCTGCATAAAAGGAAGTTATGATATATATTCAAGTTCTAGTATTTTTTTCGCATTTGTTTCAATTTAATATTGATCAAACCTTTTTATCCTAGTCGTTTATTGTGAAGAACACCTAATGAGGACCAGGATAATATATTCACACTAGAAAAAATATGCTAATACGTTATTTCTAAACTCTCCTGTTGATATTTATTCATTTGTTGATTTTTTCGCTCAAACATAAGAACTCTGGAGGAAGAACCTAACGAATAAATTTTAGAGTTATAAGACAATTCCTACTCTCCCGGTATTTTGAATTTTTTCATGAATGAGAGTATACGAAGATAAAAATTTGTTTTCAATAGAAATGTGAATGAAGTTAATAAAGTATATTGTGATAATCCGAGACGCCTCATCAGTTTGAGATATGTATTTTTTTCTTTCATTGAATTGAATGCCTCATGGGATGAAGAGATAAAAAGGAAATCAACCTAGGAAATCTAGGTAATAGAGAACGTCAGCCTTATTTATAAATGATATTTTGAAAGTACAATGACACAATAAGGATGTCACAAAGAGGACATAAGATGAAATATGTCGAGAATTATTGGAACCCTGTGTAAGGAGAGCATGGAAGATGCTGATAATTCAGTGAATGCTCACCCTTTATTTAGCAGAGGTATATACATATGTATAATATGAGAGAAATAATGGCAGTGATGATTTTAGTGCCACATGTTATTTGTTATGGATTAATGAGGAGTATGAGTATATAATGGTACTATGGAGTATATATGAGTTTTTATGAGGTGATATGAGAGAATAAGGAATTTAGTTGTCAATTACCTAGAAGAATTGAATTCGAGAACATGAGGCATTATTCAAATAAAAACAAAATGAGTAGTCGTTGTGAATGAAAATATAACGGTCTAAGTTGAAAATAAAAATAATTAATGTGATAAATATTTGTGGTGGAGAGTAGGGAATAATCATCAAATTAATTGAGGAAATCAAAAAGTTCGTATAATTTATCACTTCAGGGAAATATCATCAAATAATAGGAGAGATAATCATTATGAAGAAATTGGGATATCGAGAGTTTTGAGTATAAAAATAATAATAATGAAAATAACGATGAAGAATGAGTTTCAATGATTATACATTTGTATATAGTTTGAGATTCAAAAACATTATTAGATATCATTCATCTATAAGAAAATTTTTAAGGGGACAATGTATTATATTGGAATATTTTTGTAATAATACTCACTGCGGTATATTTTTTTCTTCCTGTTTCATGTGAGCCAAAGACCACACATCAGAGCAAGGCACTAGCAGATCTGCACCCAGAGCATCATCCATGAGGGAGAGGTTTCACAAGTGATGTCGTCTAAAGGAGAGGAGACTGAAAGCTCTGAAGGCTGATGACTGAGACATACGATGGCACCTAAAAAGTAATTTCAAGATAAGTGTGGGCGATAAGTGATAAGGACTCAGAAAAAGAAGGTACAGCAGCATGACTTACCAGGATTTCCCAAGATCTGTATACTTGTACAAATGATACAGAATCGGCTTTGAAGGCACCAAAGTAACTCAGCAGAGTCGTGGCAGAATGTCCACGAGAAGCTACCTAGTGAGGAGATATTTTTTTGAGTTAAACGCCACGATAGCATTATCTCACTTACCGAAAAAAATATACAGTTATGGAAGGAGTTGCACCGAGAAGAAAATTATAATCCCAGGTATACACAATGTCCTTTATCACACACGCATTTTTTTTACCGAACCGAACAAATGTACTCGAATAAAATCGTCAAACGTAGAAGAAATTCGATACATATAAAGCCGGAAGCATCAGAGAATCGGTCATGAACTGGCTCGAAGAAAATGCCGATTCGGCAAATTCATAAATGCCGCGAGGTCGACGATCGATGCTATGGATCGCATGCGGACCATGGAACAAACCATTGACGGGACAATAAATGTCATGTGGAGCCGGTATGTCACAAGTCAGAAAACCTCAACATAGCACGGACTCCTAAGGATCAGCTGGCACAGAGCGGCAGAGACATGCAGCCAACCAGCAGCGACCTGCAGCGACCCGCGCTGCGACCCATCATCACATCGGCAACGCTGCAACGCCAGCAGCGCTGCGAACGAACCGAAACCACCTTCATGCGAGAGTGCAGGAAAGGAACTACTATGAACAGAAAACAGTGCCGGACTCAGGTTGTGTGTGGAACTTGAAGTGCTCCTTATTGTTGTATATTATTTTAGGATAATGATGATGTGACGTTTTTATTTTCATTTAGATTTTATCTCTAGGATAGTTTGATGCTTGTTTAACATATATGATGTTGTATTTATATCTCTTCGGAAAAATCAAAGCTGGGGGCCAGCTTTTTCCGGGGAGGGGAGATGTGTCACGCTCGGTATATCAGGGTGGAAATCATAATTCGAATCGATCAATTCATCTATTCCAAATTGAGAAACATCCAACAATAATTATTTAGTTCAAGGCAGTTTATTAATTCAATCAGCTCACGATTTCAAATATAATAGTTTATTATTTATAAAGCAAAGTTTGGTTCTCAATTGGGTCAAGATCCAAAAACTTGCGTTATCAAAAATATAACCGTTAGACCCGGGCGAGAAGTGAGTATTTGCTGAATCTGCAAGAATCGGTGATATACACTTCTCAAACGGTGATATCGGGAGATTCACTCTTGGTCAGTCAGGCCACAATGATCAATCGGTGAAGTGCGGAAAACCGATGGCCCTTTGCGGTGATTCCACCGACACGAGGGTACCAACCCTAACCAGGCGAATATGGGCAGACACATCTCCTCGACCAGGGCGGTACAATTTGCAGCAATCATAATGTAAGTACTGTCTATTGTTACCTTGTGCGCCCTTCAATTGTGTGTTGGCCTTTTTGTCAGTTACAGTCCAGGGATGTTTGCTAACTTACATTTAATTCACATTTCACTAAATTAATTTATTCACTGTTCACTTTTTATTCACTTTGTTCACTATTTGATTTTGACCCCTTTTATACACTTTCAATAAATTGTTAGTTCGTTCTATTGAAATGCATTGTTTTCTTGTCGCAATGCTGAAAGTGGTGAATAACTTTATCTCCCATCTCGCTGCCAAGCTAAACCCCCAAACGGGCCGCCCTTGCATGTGACAAGGGGTGCCCTAGTAGTAGTAACCCATACTACGCGACATGGTGGAGGCGCCGTAGTATTTAACGTTACTACGCGACAATACTCTACAGAAGAATTCAAATCGTACTTCAGGTAGGTATGAAAATTTGTTTCATTCTTTTCACCCGATAAAATGCCACAAATGTGACAGCGCTCAGACTGCTTTACCTCGAAACTTTGAGCACTCTGAGCGTGAGAAGTGATGTCATCCATGACGTCAGAGTAAACTACAGTGCCATAATTGCGATGTTCTAAGCGCCATTCGGACAGTCAATAAGCGCGCTCAGAGCACTTTAAGCGCAATTCGGACTACGGTGATAGTGTCAATGTGATTTATCAAGTAGATAGGTACCGAATCGTATAATTTGTTCAGTTTTCTTTGCTGCAATGTCATCGGACGATGAAATGGTAGATTTGACTGCCCTAGAAGTATGCAATTTAGGTTTGATGAAATAAAATAATAGTATTCTGTTAGTACTGAACAATCGTTGAAATATCCCATCAATAATTATTTTTCCAATAAATCATAAGAACAAACCAAACCGTACCCAAATATTTTTGTTAAATGTTCAATAAAATTTGTTCTCTTTGTGTGATACATCTTTCTTATATGCTTCTTCAGACAATTGAATTGGTTTCCTGTAAAAATAATTTGTAATTAGGTAATACAGTCATGCGAAATCAAAATCCGACATACCTATGTTTTTCTTGTAGGTCGTCGGAAAAGTATAGTATACATCTCGTGCGAAAATTGGATATGTCAAACTCATGTGAAATATCCTATTTTCGCACTAGTTGCACAATATACTATTTCTTGTGATAAGAACTCATTTTTATTTTCTTACATATAAGTTTTTACCCATTGTCATCATCGTAAGCGGATGTCTAGTTTCAATGTGTCAATGGGACATAACCTCTATTTCACTTTAATAGAAATTACTCTGGAACCATTCCTACTACATTTCTGATGATGTTGAGCAAAAAACTAAATTTTTTCCGGCTAATGTCAATACGCATCATATGATGTATTCCTGGTTGCGTGATTATCACTAGCGACACAGGCATATAAGGTGACATTTGAAATAACTTTCATATACGTGATATTCGTGTTGGCATCTGATGGTTTTGAATATCTGTTGTGAACTAGAATAATTGTTCGTGCGAACGGAGAACATTCGATAGTTCACACTTGGCATTGTCGAGAAAGTTTTCAATAATTGCCTTTAACCAGTTGAGCGCCATGAGGTATAGTGCGGGTGCCACAATATATAGTTTTGTTCATGGGGCAGTGTGGCATAAATACTGTGCCTCACCGCGGACAGTTATATTTTCTGGTGTGGTATCGTAGAGATGCCTCGCTGATGTACAATTATTCAAATTGGAGCTTGAAGAATGTGGCCTGACGAACCATGCTATGATCTTGGCCCGTTTTTTTATTTTCGATTTTTTTTTTTATGTTTCATTTCAGAAGTAGAGGATGGTCTTGTTTTGTTACTTTACTATGAATGAAGAATATGTTATGGTGATAAATTGTTGCATTTTCCATTCAAGAACATTAGAAACAACGGGATATACTGCATATCATGTGATGGAAAGATTCACCCATTATGCCTAGAGGCTGAGACACAATTGAAGAAATATAATTCTTAGGCACTAGATAAGACACCAGTGCACTTGACGATGTAATGCGAACGACTGAAATAAAAAAATAAGGAATGCGGTGAATCTCTTTCCCGTCTGAATACGTCTGAGCCTGCAAATTTTATGAGACACATGTATGTCGCATGGCCCTTAACACAAGGTATGCCTCAGACAAATCGGCATATAAAAGAAAAACTAAATCGCTAATCGAAAACATTCGGGAAGATACCTATAATAACAGGCTCAATGATGTCAAAAACGATAAATGAAAAATTGGCCATTTGAGACCAGATTTTTTCCTTGTATGGCGGCGCTCAACTGATGGTTAATATGGAAATAGACGTAATATCAAATCAAAACCACCTAAAATTATGAAGGCCGCTCAGGACAAGGATGGTAAACTAGAGAAGGATGGTTCATTCAAGCGATTTTTTCGGCCAAAAGGCGTGGCTTCCAAAGGCGCGGCTTCCAAAGGCGCGCGATGACGTAGTCAACGGCCCTGAATTCAAAATTATTAATGCTGAATAGACGTATCTATGCTTTGAAAATCACTAAATGGGCATTAAAAGTAATTTTACTGTGATGAACTTTTTTATGATCGATACATATTGATTATTGATGGTTATTGGTATCATATGGCTTCGAATATTGGTAATTTTTGTGAACAAAAACTCCTTGGTTCACAAAAATTCCTGAATGTCCACCCAGAAAATGATACATGAGATAATTTAACGTTCACAAAAAAAGGAATATACCTATTCCATAAGTACCTAATACCTACCTTGAAAACAATTTCATATTAAAAATAGGGAAATTTCAATGAAGAATTCATAGGTACTGATGAATGATTACAGATTATTGAAAGTTCATATATTTTGAATTGAAATTGATATACCTACCTATTTTATCAAGTTTAACAATTATCAGTGAAAGGTGAAAATAAAATACATTCTTCAATTTAATTTATAGGTATTTACATTATACATAATATAGGTATATAAATTTCTTGATATCAATTTCGATTTTCTCATTAGCTGACTATTTTCTTCATTTAAACATTGGACTATACTAAAGATGCAATCCAGGTTGTTTCTTTTGTTTGCAGGTTTTTATATCCTCATTATAGCTCAAAGTATACAAAATTCCTTAATCTGATTAAGTACATAGAACATCATAAAATAATGAGAATATAGGTACTCCTTTTTCATAATACATTTTCATCTACCCATTTTGTAGATCTCTTTGGTTGAACAAATCACAGCTCTGATGTATGACTTGTATCAGGATTTACAACATCTGCATCATGTTCACAACTAATCCACCTTTTCAAAAAAGTATCCCAAACAAAATCAGTGCCTTATTTTGGAAATGTGTGGTAAATAATACTGGAATCCTCTTGGTTTTTGTTCAAAAATAGCAAATCTGCTACCTGGCATACTGGTTATTAGATGGAAATGATTTCATAAACCCTACACACTTTTCAATGGAGGTGATGTAATAATTTATCTATACCTACAATTATTGAAGAACTCTATTTGAAAAAAAAAACAATTCGTACTGCCACAATCCACAATTGTGCCACAACATGAATATCGAAACATAAACGTAAACAAAGATTGGGGCCGTCAGTGACGTCACGAACGCTTGCCTCGCGTTGTTCGATGTGCCAACATTGCGTCTTATGGCAATGAACCATCCTTCTCTAGTTTACCATCCTTGGCTCAAGATACATCTTCGACTTGAAATCCCGCGAAATGAAAATACGTTGGGAAGTGCTTTTCATGCACTCGTTACGTTTTCGCATTAGTGTTAAATGACGACTTGTGTGAAATTTGTCATTTTCCACACTTGTTTTGTAAACCTTCGTGTGGTGTAGCCAAGTGAAGTCAATGGGGAATATTCCTCAATTCGGTTTATTACAGCAAATGAAAGCATGAACCTATTGATTATGAATTTCTTTCATGAATTTTTCGAATTCGTTGCGGAAACTATCTAAATTAATTTTTCAAATATGGGGTTTTAAATTTTAAATCGCTTTGTTTCTAGTTCACAAATTGGCAACAGCGCCTAGTAGGCTAGAAGAACAACAACTCATATTTGGCCACACTTTCATTATGTACACTTGATGTCAATGCAGAATTCAGGAATCAAAGTGCTAATATCAAAAAAAATAATCAGTCAAATCATGAATTTCAGTCCAACAAAAACACCAACCCATCCACAAGTCAAATATAAACATAATCACCGAAAATGACTAGCATATCTTTTGAGGAGCATGGAACAGAAATAAGCAGAATGATACCGAACTCAGAGAACTTATTGGTAGTATAAGTTTTGTGTTCTGACCTGATCAAAATATAACTATCATTATTCACCTAATCAACGTAATGGATTTTTTGTCCTTTATTATTTATGAAATCTGCAGTCGATATTGCCAAATGGTGAAATAGGAACAAGGTGCTTTAAATTTGAAATACCCATATCAAGTATGTTTTTAAGCACATGAAATGTTTTTTTTTTTTTCGGAAAAAGGTTGAAATTGTGACTTTGAAATGCGAAGTTTTGTAGATATTTAATAAGAATTACTTCATTATCGTCCGGAAGAGAATTCCCCATTCCATGATAACACATGAATAACTGAAGTCATATATTGTTCTGAATTATTGTGCCTACATCTTATTCAACACTGATATGGGACCCTCCAGCTTAGGAAGCAGTTGGACAAATAACAAATTCACAGAAATACCTCGCGAATTTTTACAGTGAATCCTTCAAAATATAACTATTGTTGGTTTCACCAATCTAATGGGTTTCTTTGTCAGAAATGTATCGATCTTTTTGTGTAAAAAATGTTTTCCATTTTTTGGATGAATAATACTTTCATTTTACGTTTTTCGATGTTTTGAATTTTTAAATTGCTTTTAAAACACGTAAAATGAAACTGCGACGTCTCTTGGGGATTCTTTTGATGCAGAAGCGATTGCATATATCGATATTCCTCAAAATAGAGGTATTGCGTTACTCAATCCCAGCGAGCACAAACATCCCTGGGAGGTTTTGGGATGTTCTGAAAATGTTGGCATGTGGATGTTTTTCTGGGACGCAATATGCACTTCCTTAAGAGGTCTTCAGAAGATGTTGAAAGTATTGTTTTTGTTCTTGTGTGGCGTTTCTTTGTATGTATGCGGTGAGGTACTAGCGACGTCAAAAAAATGTTTACTTGTGGATGTCAATGAGGTCATACAACATACTTTTCGACGTCACGCCCGGGATGAAGGGTTCAGTAGATTGAGCCCATTTGAGCCGTCCTATACAGTTGAACTTAGTTAAAAATTCTTCAACAAGTCAACGAAAATTGAGGTTAAAGTTATTGTTCTCAGTTGTGTTGTAAAAAATCATTCAAAAAGTTCTTGTGAATTCGAACAATAGCGATAACTGTGAAAATAAACTTTGTTATTTCCATTCCGAACAATAAAGACATTAGGATGAGATGGTTTTCTGCTGTTAATACAGCTATCACAACCACCAAGTATTTTTGTGAAGATCATTTTGATGGACAGGTGAGTGAATAAGTAGATCAGTCGAAAAAACGGAGTTGCTTCATCTTTTTTTTCAGTTGGAGGTAGATATGAATAAGATTTCACGAACAAACATCAATACAAAACTAACATTTCCATCAAGAAAGATCAAATAGAAGCCTCACAGCATAGACAATAGGGTGAAGAGAACAGTTTGCTTTGGTGATTCTGATCCAGGAAATACCGTCAATATGGAATAGCTTATGTGCAGAGTGGAGTGGTATTCTGGTATATTTTTGTACAAATCAGTACAAGAGTCACATGCTGTTAGTGTTAACAGAGGAGAAGAATTAGAAGAATTAGTGAAAATATAACTCCTCATTCAGTATTATAGTGTGGTTATGTCAAAACTAAAATGTAAATATGTTGTTAAGACAGTCTTCAATCAAACCAAGATTAGGTTACACATTACTGGTGGTTAGTATATTAATTCAAGTTAAATGTGAAATCTTTCTTTCCTAAAAATATGTCCTATAGATGGAATAAAATTTATTGAATTTATATTTCAAGTCAATATAAGTTCATATATTTTCAAAGTGTTCATAAATTATATAAGTGTTTTTTTTAACCATTTCAGGTCATTTTGGTAATCTCTAAAAATGTTCTTCCATTTGTTTTGTTGAAGTTTGGGTAAGTGTGATTGAAGTAGATAACTATTAATTTCGCGCCGAAGTTTCAAACTATAATAGACCAATTATCATGGCTCTAATGGGTCCTGATGATGATTCATTCTAATTCGAAACTTCGGCAAGAAAATAATAGTTCTTCTTTAACCACACTAATCCAAATCCCAACATAACAAAGGAAAGAAGATCTCTTCTCAAATGTCCAAATGAATAGCAAAAGAATATATAAAGTGATCTTAAAAAAAGTTTTATTCAATGCAAATAAATATACACTAAACGCTTTGGAAATGTTCTGTTGTGTTTATGAAAAGGCTATCAAAAAAACTTAGGAAGAGTTCTCTTTGTGACATCCCAAGGACATCCTGAAAATGGACGCCTGTGGCGGACATTGGCTGTTATATAAAAGTACTATTCATGTATGAACAGGATATCGCAGTGGATGTTCAATGTCTCGAAATCTCGTACTTTCAACATCTCTGAGATGTTTTTGTGCTTGCTGGGATTGTACAGCTAAGGTTTTTACCCAAATACTTCTGAATAGGCTAAACATCTGGGCAGAAGATAAGGCTATTCTCCCTGAAAATTAGTCAGGTTTTCGACAGTATAGAGGTTGCATGGACAACGTCTTCACACTCAGCTCAGTAATCCATTTGCACTTGCGATTGAAAAAGCGAAAGGTTTTTGGGCTATTTGTCGATTATAAACGTGCTTTCGATTCAGTTAAACACTCTCTTTTGTGGCTAAAACTTTTCTCTGTAGGCGTAAGTTCCAGAATAATATCATTGTTAAAGAATATTTACGATAACGCCCGAATGAAAGTCAAATCCACAGAGGGTTTCACTAAACCATTCGACGTCACGACGGGATTACTTCAGGGTGAATCACTCAGTCCATTGCTCTTCGCTTTGTTTTTGTCTAACAATGAATGTTTTTTCAGATGTGAGGGTGCTATTGGTATTAATATTGACAATAAAAATGATCTTCTGATGCTTCTTTATGCAGATGATTTGGTAATTCTATCAGATTTGGAGATAGACCTTGGTCGCAAACTCAGAATCCTCGAACACTATAGCATTCAAAATGAGCTTGAGGTGAATGTAAAAAAAAGTAAAATCATGTGCTTTTCTAGGGGAAATTCACACTCCAAGGATCTGAGATTCACTTATAAGAATGACCGCATTGAGGTAGTTAACAGTTTCATTTACCTGGGAGTAACATTCTCCTCTTTATACCTCTTTTCAAATATGGCATCTGTATCAGCTGATGAAGGTAAGCAAGCCGTAGGTGCTGTATTTCCTATAATGGCCAAAACCAAAATGAACTGCTGGCGTTCCAGAGAAAAATTATTAGATTCCCTTGTTCTGAGTGTGTTAACCAATTGTATACCGTTCAATCAAATGAAAAACTCAAAGTCGGTCGACCACACAATATAATAAAATAATGAACAAGTGGGTGTTACTATAGTTTCGGCTCAACAGCCATCATCAGACACAGTAAGTAATCTGTAATAGGAGAAATAATACTAAATAACAAAATGGCGTGCCTAAATACTTACAATCAAATTCAAAGGAAAAAGGTATGAACCATATGAACGTCACAATTCGGGTAGCCGGAAATCAATCGTATATCAAATATACATATTGTTTAAATTTGCTTAGCCACCAAAAGAAACCAAATATCAAAATCAAGTAGGAGTTGAAGAACATCATCCTCCACTGATGGTAGTCAGTATTCAACTAATAGGAATTGACATGAAATAATAAAATTAAAATCAAATGGTTACGGTTGAAATATGACAAATGACTTGTGAACATACAGTTGACATAGAACAATGAATTTTTATGTCTATGAAATTTATATAATAAAAGTTGTATGAAAATTTTTGATGAGAAATAGCGAGTTGAGGTGGAAGACTCAGCAAAAATTCAATTCAATAAAGTTAGATGAGAATGAAAAATTATATAATAAGGAACCTTGAAGCTTATAGTAGAGAAAAATTTTGTTGAGAAGAAGAAAATCAAAGGTTAAGATTGAACATTTACATACGAGTTCAGAGACGTATTAAGGAAAATGAAAATTGGAAAAATTGAATTATGAAAATTGTAGGGTACGAAAAATATGATTGCGTTCAAAATTGGTCTGATCATTTAAGCAATTCACTCTTGGGTTATTAATACATTTTTGAATTTCAAGAATTTCTAAGAGGTTCAATCTATGTCCTTTGTTGCAGAAGTGTAGTATTTCAATGTTCGAATTAACGTTAAAAGAATGGTTGGAATCAATAATATGGTTGGCAAAGGAAGAAGTTGTATTGGAGTTGTTTGTACTGATAAATTTGTGAATCAATCTCTTATGTTCTAAGGCTCTAGTTTCAAAACACCGACCTGTCTGGCCAATATATGAAGAATTACAATCGTTGCAATTGAGTTTATAAACTCCTGATTTCTTGTCTGAAGAAACTTTATCTTTGGAGTTAACTAGTAAATGTTTAATATTAGTATTTGTTTTAAAAGAAATATTGAAACTGTAGTCTCTGAAAATTTTTGACAATAAAAAGGAATAGTGACCAAAGAAATGAATAGACTTGTAAACCGTAGGAGCAGGATCTTGATTTGTAGTGTCATTAAAGGATAATTTGAATTTTGTATAGAATTTGAAATAGAGTTTCATGATGAAATCTAACGGATAACCATTGTTGATTGCAATTTGCTTGACTACATTAATTTCTTTGTTGAATGATGAATCTGAAAGGGGAAGTGAAAAAACTCTATGAAATAGGCTGTTAAAAGCTGCTGACTTATGAGATTGGGGGTGGTTAGAGTTAAATGGAATAATAGTGTCTGTGGCAGTGGGTTTTCTATAAATTTCAAATTCAAATCTTGATGAAATAGGGTTTTTAATAATAAGTAAGTCTAGAAATGGTAATGAGTTATTGGTTTCAAGTTCCATAGTGAAATTAATGTTTGGATGTAAAGAATTAATATAGTCAAGAAATTGTTGAACATCAGATAGATCACCATTGAAAAGGAGTAAACAATCATCTACATATCTGTGATAGAAAACAAGTTTGGAGTTATATAACGGGTTTGTAAGAAATTGTTTTTCAAGGTTATTCATGAAAATTTCAGCTAATAGAGGTGACAAATTGCTACCCATAGCAAGGCCAGAAATTTGTCTATAAAATTTGTTGTTAAATTGGAAAAAATTTTGATTGAGAGCAAGTGACAATAAAGAACAGATATTAAACACATGATATGTTAAAATGTTGTTTTGAAATAATAAACCCCTAACCAATGAAATGCAATCATCTGGAGGAATACTGGGAAATAAGTTGGTAACGTCAAAAGAGACAAGATATTAATGTTTTTGATTTTGTTTGCAAGGTCAATTGAATTTTTGACGTAGTAACAGTTATCAAAGGAAGTGAGGTCTCTTAAAAGAGAATTGAGAAAAGGAGCAAGTTTGCAACAGGGAGTATTAATGAAAGAAACAACTGGCCTTATAGGAACATTAATCTTATGAATTTTAGGCAAACCATATAATAATGGGGTAGCTGGACACATTGGAAATAATTGATAAATAGATTTGTCAAAATGTTCAAAAGTGGGAGAGAAAATTTTTAATTCTTTTTTTAAATTATTGAAATAACTCTTAGTAGGATCTAAACTAATTAAACTGAAAGAACTGGAATTAAGAAAATTTTCAACCTTAGAAACATAATCTTTCCTGTCAAGAATTACAATACAGTTTCCTTTGTCAGCCTTTGAAAGGATTAAATCATTATGTTTTAATTTATTTCTTATGGAACCCACAGTGAATTTCAAGGAAGTGTCTATTGTGGAAAATTTATGATTGGAAAAAATTGAGTTAATAGCTGTAGCTACCTGAGCTCTAAGTAAAGGTTTATTGTCAATGTTAGAATAAGTAATAATTTGTTCTGCATCTACTGCCAAAGTTTCAAGGTTCTTTTTTATATTAGAGTTATGAATATTAAAATTAAGGCCTTTAGATAAAAGGTCTGTTTCAGTTGATGTGAAATTAATGGAGCTTTGATTGAGAAATCTTGGATGAAACTTATGTTCAGAAAATTTTTGAGAAGTAGAATGAGATTTATTGAATTTGAATCTGAGATTATGGAGTTTATTGTTTAAATTATTGAAAATGAATTTACCTGAATCCTCCACCCAATCACGTATCTCTCTGTCAACTATATTGAATTCAATGGAAAAAATTTTGGAATTGAGAACAAAATATAAGAATTTTAACTTAATATTAGTATAGTTGAGATCACAATAGTGGTGCTTGATCTCCTGTTGAATCCAAATTCTTTTGGCTGCTCTCAGAGTGTAGTTTGAAGTCCTAGAATTGACATTGGTCTTCAGAGATATGGAGTTGGGAAAAACATTGAAATGTAGGCATCTTTGCAAAAACCAAATCTTCAAAAGTAGTTTCTTCCTATTCAGCATACAATCTTGATACTTGAGGATGATCAAAGCTTGACTAGCATTGGAATAGTTATGGAAATCATCCATTCTCAAAGTGGCCCAATTTGAATTCAATCAAATGAAAAACTCAAAGTCGGTCGACCACACAATATAATAAAATAATGAACAAGTGGGTGTTACTATAGTTTCGGCTCAACAGCCATCATCAGACACAGTAAGTAATCTGTAATAGGAGAAATAATACTAAATAACAAAATGGCGTGCCTAAATACTTACAATCAAATTCAAAGGAAAAAGGTATGAACCATATGAACGTCACAATTCGGGTAGCCGGAAATCAATCGTATATCAAATATACATATTGTTTAAATTTGCTTAGCCACCAAAAGAAACCAAATATCAAAATCAAGTAGGAGTTGAAGAACATCATCCTCCACTGATGGTAGTCAGTATTCAACTAATAGGAATTGACATGAAATAATAAAATTAAAATCAAATGGTTACGGTTGAAATATGACAAATGACTTGTGAACATACAGTTGACATAGAACAATGAATTTTTATGTCTATGAAATTTATATAATAAAAGTTGTATGAAAATTTTTGATGAGAAATAGCGAGTTGAGGTGGAAGACTCAGCAAAAATTCAATTCAATAAAGTTAGATGAGAATGAAAAATTATATAATAAGGAACCTTGAAGCTTATAGTAGAGAAAAATTTTGTTGAGAAGAAGAAAATCAAAGGTTAAGATTGAACATTTACATACGAGTTCAGAGACGTATTAAGGAAAATGAAAATTGGAAAAATTGAATTATGAAAATTGTAGGGTACGAAAAATATGATTGCGTTCAAAATTGGTCTGATCATTTAAGCAATTCACTCTTGGGTTATTAATACATTTTTGAATTTCAAGAATTTCTAAGAGGTTCAATCTATGTCCTTTGTTGCAGAAGTGTAGTATTTCCATGTTCGAATTAACGTTAAAAGAATGGTTGGAATCAATAATATGGTTGGCAAAGGAAGAAGTTGTATTGGAGTTGTTTGTACTGATAAATTTGTGAATCAATCTCTTATGTTCTAAGGCTCTAGTTTCAAAACACCGACCTGTCTGGCCAATATATGAAGAATTACAATCGTTGCAATTGAGTTTATAAACTCCTGATTTCTTGTCTGAAGAAACTTTATCTTTGGAGTTAACTAGTAAATGTTTAATATTAGTATTTGTTTTAAAAGAAATATTGAAACTGTAGTCTCTGAAAATTTTTGACAATAAAAAGGAATAGTGACCAAAGAAATGAATAGACTTGTAAACCGTAGGAGCAGGATCTTGATTTGTAGTGACATTAAAGGATAATTTGAATTTTGTATAGAATTTGAAATAGAGTTTCATGATGAAATCTAACGGATAACCATTGTTGATTGCAATTTGCTTGACTACATTAATTTCTTTGTTGAATGATGAATCTGAAAGGGGAAGTGAAAAAACTCTATGAAATAGGCTGTTAAAAGCTGCTGACTTATGAGATTGGGGGTGGTTAGAGTTAAATGGAATAATAGTGTCTGTGGCAGTGGGTTTTCTATAAATTTCAAATTCAAATCTTGATGAAATAGGGTTTTTAATAATAAGTAAGTCTAGAAATGGTAATGAGTTATTGGTTTCAAGTTCCATAGTGAAATTAATGTTTGGATGTAAAGAATTAATATAGTCAAGAAATTGTTGAACATCAGATAGATCACCATTGAAAAGGAGTAAACAATCATCTACATATCTGTGATAGAAAACAAGTTTGGAGTTATATAACGGGTTTGTAAGAAATTGTTTTTCAAGGTTATTCATGAAAATTTCAGCTAATAGAGGTGACAAATTGCTACCCATAGCAAGGCCAGAAATTTGTCTATAAAATTTGTTGTTAAATTGGAAAAAATTTTGATTGAGAGCAAGTGACAATAAAGAACAGATATTAAACACATGATATGTTAAAATGTTGTTTTGAAATAATAAACCCCTAACCAATGAAATGCAATCATCTGGAGGAATACTGGGAAATAAGTTGGTAACGTCAAAAGAGACAAGAACTGAATTTTTGGGGATATTAATGTTTTTGATTTTGTTTGCAAGGTCAATTGAATTTTTGACGGAGTAACAGTTATCAAAGGAAGTGAGGTCTCTTAAAAGAGAATTGAGAAAAGGAGCAAGTTTGCAACAGGGAGTATTAATGAAAGAAACAACTGGCCTTATAGGAACATTAATCTTATGAATTTTAGGCAAACCATATAATAATGGGGTAGCTGGACACATTGGAAATAATTGATAAATAGATTTGTCAAAATGTTCAAAAGTGGGAGAGAAAATTTTTAATTCTTTTTTTAAATTATTGAAATAACTCTTAGTAGGATCTAAACTAATTAAACTGAAAGAACTGGAATTAAGAAAATTTTCAACCTTAGAAACATAATCTTTCCTGTCAAGAATTACAATACAGTTTCCTTTGTCAGCCTTTGAAAGGATTAAATCATTATGTTTTAATTTATTTCTTATGGAACCCACAGTGAATTTCAAGGAAGTGTCTATTGTGGAAAATTTATGATTGGAAAAAATTGAGTTAATAGCTGTAGCTACCTGAGCTCTAAGTAAAGGTTTATTGTCAATGTTAGAATAAGTAATAATTTGTTCTGCATCTACTGCCAAAGTTTCAAGGTTCTTTTTTATATTAGAGTTATGAATATTAAAATTAAGGCCTTTAGATAAAAGGTCTGTTTCAGTTGATGTGAAATTAATGGAGCTTTGATTGAGAAATCTTGGATGAAACTTATGTTCAGAAAATTTTTGAGAAGTAGAATGAGATTTATTGAATTTGAATCTGAGATTATGGAGTTTATTGTTTAAATTATTGAAAATGAATTTACCTGAATCCTCCACCCAATCACGTATCTCTCTGTCAACTATATTGAATTCAATGGAAAAAATTTTGGAATTGAGAACAAAATATAAGAATTTTAACTTAATATTAGTATAGTTGAGATCACAATAGTGGTGCTTGATCTCCTGTTGAATCCAAATTCTTTTGGCTGCTCTCAGAGTGTAGTTTGAAGTCCTAGAATTGACATTGGTCTTCAGAGATATGGAGTTGGGAAAAACATTGAAATGTAGGCATCTTTGCAAAAACCAAATCTTCAAAAGTAGTTTCTTCCTATTCAGCATACAATCTTGATACTTGAGGATGATCAAAGCTTGACTAGCATTGGAATAGTTATGGAAATCATCCATTCTCAAAGTGGCCCAATTTGAATTCAATCAAATGAAAAACTCAAAGTCGGTCGACCACACAATATAATAAAATAATGAACAAGTGGGTGTTACTATAGTTTCGGCTCAACAGCCATCATCAGACACAGTAAGTAATCTGTAATAGGAGAAATAATACTAAATAACAAAATGGCGTGCCTAAATACTTACAATCAAATTCAAAGGAAAAAGGTATGAACCATATGAACGTCACAATTCGGGTAGCCGGAAATCAATCGTATATCAAATATACATATTGTTTAAATTTGCTTAGCCACCAAAAGAAACCAAATATCAAAATCAAGTAGGAGTTGAAGAACATCATCCTCCACTGATGGTAGTCAGTATTCAACTAATAGGAATTGACATGAAATAATAAAATTAAAATCAAATGGTTACGGTTGAAATATGACAAATGACTTGTGAACATACAGTTGACATAGAACAATGAATTTTTATGTCTATGAAATTTATATAATAAAAGTTGTATGAAAATTTTTGATGAGAAATAGCGAGTTGAGGTGGAAGACTCAGCAAAAATTCAATTCAATAAAGTTAGATGAGAATGAAAAATTATATAATAAGGAACCTTGAAGCTTATAGTAGAGAAAAATTTTGTTGAGAAGAAGAAAATCAAAGGTTAAGATTGAACATTTACATACGAGTTCAGAGACGTATTAAGGAAAATGAAAATTGGAAAAATTGAATTATGAAAATTGTAGGGTACGAAAAATATGATTGCGTTCAAAATTGGTCTGATCATTTAAGCAATTCACTCTTGGGTTATTAATACATTTTTGAATTTCAAGAATTTCTAAGAGGTTCAATCTATGTCCTTTGTTGCAGAAGTGTAGTATTTCCATGTTCGAATTAACGTTAAAAGAATGGTTGGAATCAATAATATGGTTGGCAAAGGAAGAAGTTGTATTGGAGTTGTTTGTACTGATAAATTTGTGAATCAATCTCTTATGTTCTAAGGCTCTAGTTTCAAAACACCGACCTGTCTGGCCAATATATGAAGAATTACAATCGTTGCAATTGAGTTTATAAACTCCTGATTTCTTGTCTGAAGAAACTTTATCTTTGGAGTTAACTAGTAAATGTTTAATATTAGTATTTGTTTTAAAAGAAATATTGAAACTGTAGTCTCTGAAAATTTTTGACAATAAAAAGGAATAGTGACCAAAGAAATGAATAGACTTGTAAACCGTAGGAGCAGGATCTTGATTTGTAGTGACATTAAAGGATAATTTGAATTTTGTATAGAATTTGAAATAGAGTTTCATGATGAAATCTAACGGATAACCATTGTTGATTGCAATTTGCTTGACTACATTAATTTCTTTGTTGAATGATGAATCTGAAAGGGGAAGTGAAAAAACTCTATGAAATAGGCTGTTAAAAGCTGCTGACTTATGAGATTGGGGGTGGTTAGAGTTAAATGGAATAATAGTGTCTGTGGCAGTGGGTTTTCTATAAATTTCAAATTCAAATCTTGATGAAATAGGGTTTTTAATAATAAGTAAGTCTAGAAATGGTAATGAGTTATTGGTTTCAAGTTCCATAATGAAATTAATGTTTGGATGTAAAGAATTAATATAGTCAAGAAATTGTTGAACATCAGATAGATCACCATTGAAAAGGAGTTAACAATCATCTACATATCTGTGATAGAAAACAAGTTTGGAGTTATATAACGGGTTTGTAAGAAATTGTTTTTCAAGGTTATTCATGAAAATTTCAGCTAATAGAGGTGACAAATTGCTACCCATAGCAAGGCCAGAAATTTGTCTATAAAATTTGTTGTTAAATTGGAAAAAATTTTGATTGAGAGCAAGTGACAATAAAGAACAGATATTAAACACATGATATGTTAAAATGTTGTTTTGAAATAATAAACCCCTAACCAATGAAATGCAATCATCTGGAGGAATACTGGGAAATAAGTTGGTAACGTCAAAAGAGACAAGAACTGAATTTTTGGGGATATTAATGTTTTTGATTTTGTTTGCAAGGTCAATTGAATTTTTGACGGAGTAACAGTTATCAAAGGAAGTGAGGTCTCTTAAAAGAGAATTGAGAAAAGGAGCAAGTTTGCAACAGGGAGTATTAATGAAAGAAACAACTGGCCTTATAGGAACATTAATCTTATGAATTTTAGGCAAACCATATAATAATGGGGTAGCTGGACACATTGGAAATAATTGATAAATAGATTTGTCGAAATGTTCAAAAGTGGGAGAGAAAATTTTTAATTCTTTTTTTAAATTATTGAAATAACTCTTAGTAGGATCTAAACTAATTAAACTGAAAGAACTGGAATTAAGAAAATTTTCAACCTTAGAAACATAATCTTTCCTGTCAAGAATTACAATACAGTTTCCTTTGTCAGCCTTTGAAAGGATTAAATCATTATGTTTTAATTTATTTCTTATGGAACCCACAGTGAATTTCAAGGAAGTGTCTATTGTGGAAAATTTATGATTGGAAAAAATTGAGTTAATAGCTGTAGCTACCTGAGCTCTAAGTAAAGGTTTATTGTCAATGTTAGAATAAGTAATAATTTGTTCTGCATCTATACTGCCAAAGTTTCAAGGTTCTTTTTTATATTAGAGTTATGAATATTAAAATTAAGGCCTTTAGATAAAAGGTCTGTTTCAGTTGATGTGAAATTAATGGAGCTTTGATTGAGAAATCTTGGATGAAACTTATGTTCAGAAAATTTTTGAGAAGTAGAATGAGATTTATTGAATTTGAATCTGAGATTATGGAGTTTATTGTTTAAATTATTGAAAATGAATTTACCTGAATCCTCCACCCAATCACGTATCTCTCTGTCAACTATATTGAATTCAATGGAAAAAATTTTGGAATTGAGAACAAAATATAAGAATTTTAACTTAATATTAGTATAGTTGAGATCACAATAGTGGTGCTTGATCTCCTGTTGAATCCAAATTCTTTTGGCTGCTCTCAGAGTGTAGTTTGAAGTCCTAGAATTGACATTGGTCTTCAGAGATATGGAGTTGGGAAAAACATTGAAATGTAGGCATCAAGCTTTGATCATCCTCAAGTATCAAGATTGTATGCTGAATAGGAAGAAACTACTTTTGAAGATTTGGTTTTTGCAAAGATGCCTACATTTCAATGTTTTTCCCAACTCCATATCTCTGAAGACCAATGTCAATTCTAGGACTTCAAACTACACTCTGAGAGCAGCCAAAAGAATTTGGATTCAACAGGAGATCAAGCACCACTATTGTGATCTCAACTATACTAATATTAAGTTAAAATTCTTATATTTTGTTCTCAATTCCAAAATTTTTTCCATTGAATTCAATATAGTTGACAGAGAGATACGTGATTGGGTGGAGGATTCAGGTAAATTCATTTTCAATAATTTAAACAATAAACTCCATAATCTCAGATTCAAATTCAATAAATCTCATTCTACTTCTCAAAAATTTTCTGAACATAAGTTTCATCCAAGATTTCTCAATCAAAGCTCCATTAATTTCACATCAACTGAAACAGACCTTTTATCTAAAGGCCTTAATTTTAATATTCATAACTCTAATATAAAAAAGAACCTTGAAACTTTGGCAGTAGATGCAGAACAAATTATTACTTATTCTAACATTGACAATAAACCTTTACTTAGAGCTCAGGTAGCTACAGCTATTAACTCAATTTTTTCCAATCATAAATTTTCCACAATAGACACTTCCTTGAAATTCACTGTGGGTTCCATAAGAAATAAATTAAAACATAATGATTTAATCCTTTCAAAGGCTGACAAAGGAAACTGTATTGTAATTCTTGACAGGAAAGATTATGTTTCTAAGGTTGAAAATTTTCTTAATTCCAGTTCTTTCAGTTTAATTAGTTTAGATCCTACTAAGAGTTATTTCAATAATTTAAAAAAAGAATTAAAAATTTTCTCTCCCACTTTTGAACATTTTGACAAATCTATTTATCAATTATTTCCAATGTGTCCAGCTACCCCATTATTATATGGTTTGCCTAAAATTCATAAGATTAATGTTCCTATAAGGCCAGTTGTTTCTTTCATTAATACTCCCTGTTGCAAACTTGCTCCTTTTCTCAATTCTCTTTTAAGAGACCTCACTTCCTTTGATAACTGTTACTCCGTCAAAAATTCAATTGACCTTGCAAACAAAATCAAAAACATTAATATCCCCAAAAATTCAGTTCTTGTCTCTTTTGACGTTACCAACTTATTTCCCAGTATTCCTCCAGATGATTGCATTTCATTGGTTAGGGGTTTATTATTTCAAAACAACATTTTAACATATCATGTGTTTAATATCTGTTCTTTATTGTCACTTGCTCTCAATCAAAATTTTTTCCAATTTAACAACAAATTTTATAGACAAATTTCTGGCCTTGCTATGGGTAGCAATTTGTCACCTCTATTAGCTGAAATTTTCATGAATAACCTTGAAAAACAATTTCTTACAAACCCGTTATATAACTCCAAACTTGTTTTCTATCACAGATATGTAGATGATTGTTTACTCCTTTTCAATGGTGATCTATCTGATGTTCAACAATTTCTTGACTATATTAATTCTTTACATCCAAACATTAATTTCACTATGGAACTTGAAACCAATAACTCATTACCATTTCTAGACTTACTTATTATTAAAAACCCTATTTCATCAAGATTTGAATTTGAAATTTATAGAAAACCCACTGCCACAGACACTATTATTCCATTTAACTCTAACCACCCCCAATCTCATAAGTCAGCAGCTTTTAACAGCCTATTTCATAGAGTTTTTTCACTTCCCCTTTCAGATTCATCATTCAACAAAGAAATTAATGTAGTCAAGCAAATTTGCAATCAACAATGGTTATCCGTTAGATTTCATCATGAAACTCTATTTCAAATTCTATACAAAATTCAAATTATCCTTTAATGTCACTACAAATCAAGATCCTGCTCCTACGGTTTACAAGTCTATTCATTTCTTTGGTCACTATTCCTTTTTATTGTCAAAAATTTTCAGAGACTACAGTTTCAATATTTCTTTTAAAACAAATACTAATATTAAACATTTACTAGTTAACTCCAAAGATAAAGTTTCTTCAGACAAGAAATCAGGAGTTTATAAACTCAATTGCAACGATTGTAATTCTTCATATATTGGCCAGACAGGTCGGTGTTTTGAAACTAGAGCCTTAGAACATAAGAGATTGATTCACAAATTTATCAGTACAAACAACTCCAATACAACTTCTTCCTTTGCCAACCATATTATTGATTCCAACCATTCTTTTAACGTTAATTCGAACATGGAAATACTACACTTCTGCAACAAAGGACATAGATTGAACCTCTTAGAAATTCTTGAAATTCAAAAATGTATTAATAACCCAAGAGTGAATTGCTTAAATGATCAGACCAATTTTGAACGCAATCATATTTTTCGTACCCTACAATTTTCATAATTCAATTTTTCCAATTTTCATTTTCCTTAATACGTCTCTGAACTCGTATGTAAATGTTCAATCTTAACCTTTGATTTTCTTCTTCTCAACAAAATTTTTCTCTACTATAAGCTTCAAGGTTCCTTATTATATAATTTTTCATTCTCATCTAACTTTATTGAATTGAATTTTTGCTGAGTCTTCCACCTCAACTCGCTATTTCTCATCAAAAATTTTCATACAACTTTTATTATATAAATTTCATAGACATAAAAATTCATTGTTCTATGTCAACTGTATGTTCACAAGTCATTTGTCATATTTCAACCGTAACCATTTGATTTTAATTTTATTATTTCATGTCAATTCCTATTAGTTGAATACTGACTACCATCAGTGGAGGATGATGTTCTTCAACTCCTACTTGATTTTGATATTTGGTTTCTTTTGGTGGCTAAGCAAATTTAAACAATATGTATATTTGATATACGATTGATTTCCGGCTACCCGAATTGTGACGTTCATATGGTTCATACCTTTTTCCTTTGAATTTGATTGTAAGTATTTAGGCACGCCATTTTGTTATTTAGTATTATTTCTCCTATTACAGATTACTTACTGTGTCTGATGATGGCTGTTGAGCCGAAACTATAGTAACACCCACTTGTTCATTATTTTATTATATTGTGTGGTCGACCGACTTTGAGTTTTTCATTTGATTGAATTCAAATTGGGCCACTTTGAGAATGGATGATTTCCATAACTATTCCAATGCTAGTCAAGCTTTGATCATCCTCAAGTATCAAGATTGTATGCTGAATAGGAAGAAACTACTTTTGAAGATTTGGTTTTTGCAAAGATGCCTACATTTCAATGTTTTTCCCAACTCCATATCTCTGAAGACCAATGTCAATTCTAGGACTTCAAACTACACTCTGAGAGCAGCCAAAAGAATTTGGATTCAACAGGAGATCAAGCACCACTATTGTGATCTCAACTATACTAATATTAAGTTAAAATTCTTATATTTTGTTCTCAATTCCAAAATTTTTTCCATTGAATTCAATATAGTTGACAGAGAGATACGTGATTGGGTGGAGGATTCAGGTAAATTCATTTTCAATAATTTAAACAATAAACTCCATAATCTCAGATTCAAATTCAATAAATCTCATTCTACTTCTCAAAAATTTTCTGAACGTAAGTTTCATCCAAGATTTCTCAATCAAAGCTCCATTAATTTCACATCAACTGAAACAGACCTTTTATCTAAAGGCCTTAATTTTAATATTCATAACTCTAATATAAAAAAGAACCTTGAAACTTTGGCAGTAGATGCAGAACAAATTATTACTTATTCTAACATTGACAATAAACCTTTACTTAGATCTCAGGTAGCTACAGCTATTAACTCAATTTTTTCCAATCATAAATTTTCCACAATAGACACTTCCTTGAAATTCACTGTGGGTTCCATAAGAAATAAATTAAAACATAATGATTTAATCCTTTCAAAGGCTGACAAAGGAAACTGTATTGTAATTCTTGACAGGAAAGATTATGTTTCTAAGGTTGAAAATTTTCTTAATTCCAGTTCTTTCAGTTTAATTAGTTTAGATCCTACTAAGAGTTATTTCAATAATTTAAAAAAAGAATTAAAAATTTTCTCTCCCACTTTTGAACATTTTGACAAATCTATTTATCAATTATTTCCAATGTGTCCAGCTACCCCATTATTATATGGTTTGCCTAAAATTCATAAGATTAATGTTCCTATAAGGCCAGTTGTTTCTTTCATTAATACTCCCTGTTGCAAACTTGCTCCTTTTCTCAATTCTCTTTTAAGAGACCTCACTTCCTTTGATAACTGTTACTCCGTCAAAAATTCAATTGACCTTGCAAACAAAATCAAAAACATTAATATCCCCAAAAATTCAGTTCTTGTCTCTTTTGACGTTACCAACTTATTTCCCAGTATTCCTCCAGATGATTGCATTTCATTGGTTAGGGGTTTATTATTTCAAAACAACATTTTAACATATCATGTGTTTAATATCTGTTCTTTATTGTCACTTGCTCTCAATCAAAATTTTTTCCAATTTAACAACAAATTTTATAGACAAATTTCTGGCCTTGCTATGGGTAGCAATTTGTCACCTCTATTAGCTGAAATTTTCATGAATAACCTTGAAAAACAATTTCTTACAAACCCGTTATATAACTCCAAACTTGTTTTCTATCACAGATATGTAGATGATTGTTTACTCCTTTTCAATGGTGATCTATCTGATGTTCAACAATTTCTTGACTATATTAATTCTTTACATCCAAACATTAATTTCACTATGGAACTTGAAACCAATAACTCATTACCATTTCTAGACTTACTTATTATTAAAAACCCTATTTCATCAAGATTTGAATTTGAAATTTATAGAAAACCCACTGCCACAGACACTATTATTCCATTTAACTCTAACCACCCCCAATCTCATAAGTCAGCAGCTTTTAACAGCCTATTTCATAGAGTTTTTTCACTTCCCCTTTCAGATTCATCATTCAACAAAGAAATTAATGTAGTCAAGCAAATTTGCAATCAACAATGGTTATCCGTTAGATTTCATCATGAAACTCTATTTCAAATTCTATACAAAATTCAAATTATCCTTTAATGTCACTACAAATCAAGATCCTGCTCCTACGGTTTACAAGTCTATTCATTTCTTTGGTCACTATTCCTTTTTATTGTCAAAAATTTTCAGAGACTACAGTTTCAATATTTCTTTTAAAACAAATACTAATATTAAACATTTACTAGTTAACTCCAAAGATAAAGTTTCTTCAGACAAGAAATCAGGAGTTTATAAACTCAATTGCAACGATTGTAATTCTTCATATATTGGCCAGACAGGTCGGTGTTTTGAAACTAGAGCCTTAGAACATAAGAGATTGATTCACAAATTTATCAGTACAAACAACTCCAATACAACTTCTTCCTTTGCCAACCATATTATTGATTCCAACCATTCTTTTAACGTTAATTCGAACATGGAAATACTACACTTCTGCAACAAAGGACATAGATTGAACCTCTTAGAAATTCTTGAAATTCAAAAATGTATTAATAACCCAAGAGTGAATTGCTTAAATGATCAGACCAATTTTGAACGCAATCATATTTTTCGTACCCTACAATTTTCATAATTCAATTTTTCCAATTTTCATTTTCCTTAATACGTCTCTGAACTCGTATGTAAATGTTCAATCTTAACCTTTGATTTTCTTCTTCTCAACAAAATTTTTCTCTACTATAAGCTTCAAGGTTCCTTATTATATAATTTTTCATTCTCATCTAACTTTATTGAATTGAATTTTTGCTGAGTCTTCCACCTCAACTCGCTATTTCTCATCAAAAATTTTCATACAACTTTTATTATATAAATTTCATAGACATAAAAATTCATTGTTCTATGTCAACTGTATGTTCACAAGTCATTTGTCATATTTCAACCGTAACCATTTGATTTTAATTTTATTATTTCATGTCAATTCCTATTAGTTGAATACTGACTACCATCAGTGGAGGATGATGTTCTTCAACTCCTACTTGATTTTGATATTTGGTTTCTTTTGGTGGCTAAGCAAATTTAAACAATATGTATATTTGATATACGATTGATTTCCGGCTACCCGAATTGTGACGTTCATATGGTTCATACCTTTTTCCTTTGAATTTGATTGTAAGTATTTAGGCACGCCATTTTGTTATTTAGTATTATTTCTCCTATTACAGATTACTTACTGTGTCTGATGATGGCTGTTGAGCCGAAACTATAGTAACACCCACTTGTTCATTATTTTATTATATTGTGTGGTCGACCGACTTTGAGTTTTTCATTTGATTGAATTCAAATTGGGCCACTTTGAGAATGGATGATTTCCATAACTATTCCAATGCTAGTCAAGCTTTGATCATCCTCAAGTATCAAGATTGTATGCTGAATAGGAAGAAACTACTTTTGAAGATTTGGTTTTTGCAAAGATGCCTACATTTCAATGTTTTTCCCAACTCCATATCTCTGAAGACCAATGTCAATTCTAGGACTTCAAACTACACTCTGAGAGCAGCCAAAAGAATTTGGATTCAACAGGAGATCAAGCACCACTATTGTGATCTCAACTATACTAATATTAAGTTAAAATTCTTATATTTTGTTCTCAATTCCAAAATTTTTTCCATTGAATTCAATATAGTTGACAGAGAGATACGTGATTGGGTGGAGGATTCAGGTAAATTCATTTTCAATAATTTAAACAATAAACTCCATAATCTCAGATTCAAATTCAATAAATCTCATTCTACTTCTCAAAAATTTTCTGAACATAAGTTTCATCCAAGATTTCTCAATCAAAGCTCCATTAATTTCACATCAACTGAAACAGACCTTTTATCTAAAGGCCTTAATTTTAATATTCATAACTCTAATATAAAAAAGAACCTTGAAACTTTGGCAGTAGATGCAGAACAAATTATTACTTATTCTAACATTGACAATAAACCTTTACTTAGATCTCAGGTAGCTACAGCTATTAACTCAATTTTTTCCAATCATAAATTTTCCACAATAGACACTTCCTTGAAATTCACTGTGGGTTCCATAAGAAATAAATTAAAACATAATGATTTAATCCTTTCAAAGGCTGACAAAGGAAACTGTATTGTAATTCTTGACAGGAAAGATTATGTTTCTAAGGTTGAAAATTTTCTTAATTCCAGTTCTTTCAGTTTAATTAGTTTAGATCCTACTAAGAGTTATTTCAATAATTTAAAAAAAGAATTAAACATTTTCTCTCCCACTTTTGAACATTTTGACAAATCTATTTATCAATTATTTCCAATGTGTCCAGCTACCCCATTATTATATGGTTTGCCTAAAATTCATAAGATTAATGTTCCTATAAGGCCAGTTGTTTCTTTCATTAATACTCCCTGTTGCAAACTTGCTCCTTTTCTCAATTCTCTTTTAAGAGACCTCACTTCCTTTGATAACTGTTACTCCGTCAAAAATTCAATTGACCTTGCAAACAAAATCAAAAACATTAATATCCCCAAAAATTCAGTTCTTGTCTCTTTTGACGTTACCAACTTATTTCCCAGTATTCCTCCAGATGATTGCATTTCATTGGTTAGGGGTTTATTATTTCAAAACAACATTTTAACATATCATGTGTTTAATATCTGTTCTTTATTGTCACTTGCTCTCAATCAAAATTTTTTCCAATTTAACAACAAATTTTATAGACAAATTTCTGGCCTTGCTATGGGTAGCAATTTGTCACCTCTATTAGCTGAAATTTTCATGAATAACCTTGAAAAACAATTTCTTACAAACCCGTTATATAACTCCAAACTTGTTTTCTATCACAGATATGTAGATGATTGTTTACTCCTTTTCAATGGTGATCTATCTGATGTTCAACAATTTCTTGACTATATTAATTCTTTACATCCAAACATTAATTTCACTATGGAACTTGAAACCAATAACTCATTACCATTTCTAGACTTACTTATTATTAAAAACCCTATTTCATCAAGATTTGAATTTGAAATTTATAGAAAACCCACTGCCACAGACACTATTATTCCATTTAACTCTAACCACCCCCAATCTCATAAGTCAGCAGCTTTTAACAGCCTATTTCATAGAGTTTTTTCACTTCCCCTTTCAGATTCATCATTCAACAAAGAAATTAATGTAGTCAAGCAAATTTGCAATCAACAATGGTTATCCGTTAGATTTCATCATGAAACTCTATTTCAAATTCTATACAAAATTCAAATTATCCTTTAATGTCACTACAAATCAAGATCCTGCTCCTACGGTTTACAAGTCTATTCATTTCTTTGGTCACTATTCCTTTTTATTGTCAAAAATTTTCAGAGACTACAGTTTCAATATTTCTTTTAAAACAAATACTAATATTAAACATTTACTAGTTAACTCCAAAGATAAAGTTTCTTCAGACAAGAAATCAGGAGTTTATAAACTCAATTGCAACGATTGTAATTCTTCATATATTGGCCAGACAGGTCGGTGTTTTGAAACTAGAGCCTTAGAACATAAGAGATTGATTCACAAATTTATCAGTACAAACAACTCCAATACAACTTCTTCCTTTGCCAACCATATTATTGATTCCAACCATTCTTTTAACGTTAATTCGAACATGGAAATACTACACTTCTGCAACAAAGGACATAGATTGAACCTCTTAGAAATTCTTGAAATTCAAAAATGTATTAATAACCCAAGAGTGAATTGCTTAAATGATCAGACCAATTTTGAACGCAATCATATTTTTCGTACCCTACAATTTTCATAATTCAATTTTTCCAATTTTCATTTTCCTTAATACGTCTCTGAACTCGTATGTAAATGTTCAATCTTAACCTTTGATTTTCTTCTTCTCAACAAAATTTTTCTCTACTATAAGCTTCAAGGTTCCTTATTATATAATTTTTCATTCTCATCTAACTTTATTGAATTGAATTTTTGCTGAGTCTTCCACCTCAACTCGCTATTTCTCATCAAAAATTTTCATACAACTTTTATTATATAAATTTCATAGACATAAAAATTCATTGTTCTATGTCAACTGTATGTTCACAAGTCATTTGTCATATTTCAACCGTAACCATTTGATTTTAATTTTATTATTTCATGTCAATTCCTATTAGTTGAATACTGACTACCATCAGTGGAGGATGATGTTCTTCAACTCCTACTTGATTTTGATATTTGGTTTCTTTTGGTGGCTAAGCAAATTTAAACAATATGTATATTTGATATACGATTGATTTCCGGCTACCCGAATTGTGACGTTCATATGGTTCATACCTTTTTCCTTTGAATTTGATTGTAAGTATTTAGGCACGCCATTTTGTTATTTAGTATTATTTCTCCTATTACAGATTACTTACTGTGTCTGATGATGGCTGTTGAGCCGAAACTATAGTAACACCCACTTGTTCATTATTTTATTATATTGTGTGGTCGACCGACTTTGAGTTTTTCATTTGATTGAATTCAAATTGGGCCACTTTGAGAATGGATGATTTCCATAACAATTGTATACCGGTTTGGGGTTTGCGATATTACGAAATCCTGAAACGGGTGCAACTGGCATTCTTTAAGAAAATGCTATGCTTACCCGTGAACTCACCAGACTATGTTGTTAGACTTGAGGTTGGTAGAGTCAAGGTTTTATACACCATATTCAAACTCACTTTGGATTGGTTGATTAAAATCCTTGAAATGGGTGAGACCCGACTCCCAAGAATCTGTTTTGAAAGACAACTAGAACTTTATACCACAGATCAAAGATATAACTGGTCTATGCAAGTCAGTAAAGAGCTTGAATTTGCTGACTTTCACAATTAGCAGAAGCCACATCACATATTCTCAAACAGAGGAGGTCAATGTTGCTCTCCAGGTATCTGAACAGACTCAAAGAAGAAGATAGGTCCTTGTTTTCTCGCTCAACCTTCCTCTCACTCAGCCAGTCACTTACACTATCTGAACAAGCCCAAAACTATCTCCTTATGAAGGTACCCATCCAAGTTACTAGAACCATTGCCCAACTCCGATTATGTAACAGTTTAGCGATACAATTTACTTATCGTGGATCACTTCACCGCATCAACCCGGGAGAAATCTGCTCAGTTTGTAACAAGAATGAGTTTGAAACTATCCATCATATTTTATTTGATTGTCCTATATATACCTCAATGCGACCCCGTAACGTTCCCTGCTTGGAGAATATTAACAATTTGTTTGGCACGCTCAATAATATTACGCCCACTGAAGCAAAATCAATAGCCACACATATCTGGAATATTTTGAAAATCAGATCATTCATTATTAATGAGTAGGTATTTTTCATTAGGCTCTGGGTTCTCTTTCTTTTATATATTTTTGGTCTGTATGTTAATTCGTAACGGGTCTCTTTTTAATTTTTTTTTATTACATCGATGTTATTTGGTCTGTTGCATATTTATAGAGAAATTATATAAATATAACTGGTAAAATACATGTGTAGGTGGTGGAATATTTATGCTTAACTAGAGATATGGTTAATGTTTTTTTTTTCTTATTTTTATAGCTGCTTATGTTATCTGATTTGGTTCAGACTTTTTTCTCTCTCTCTGTTTCTACCTTATATTATAATACTTACTTCACTTAAAAGCCGGATTCCTTGTTTATGAAACTGTATGTTTTGCTTAAACAATAAATGAATTGATTGATTGATATTCCTCAAAATTTATAATATAAAATGCAACATAACTATGATGCGTATAGATACTTCCTGCCGATCACAGATTTGTTTGAAACAGTGATATTTTGTTGTCACCAGAATTTTTGTGTTTGAAGTGGAAATTCAACAATGTAACAAATATTTTATTTGTCACCACCAACTCAGTGAAATCGATAATTCTCATTCCACCGGTCCACCTCGTAATCCACTAAAAAATTATGGAAATTGAAAAGATGGAGACTTGCCGGCAGCGGCAATGTTGAAATTCAATTTCCTCGCAGTGTGTTGGTCAATAATAAGATTGATTCATGCTCACTAGTTCCGTAACTCGATGTTAACGCTGCCCCGTATTTCCTTCCTCAAATTCCCAACAAATGTTATTTCGTGATGTTTATATCTCCTTTCGGTCGGAGGCTCTAGAAATATTTTGCGGAAAACGCTTGTTTTCTTTTATTCGACTACGTCTTGCGTGTTAGCTGAAATGTGCAACTGTTCGCTCGCCAACATTATTCACGATATTTTCTAGAGAATACGTCCATCATAAACAGATGCACAGTGCCTGAGAATATAATATGCGGAATGGAAATGGTCGTTTATTTTCGAGTTCCTATCCTTCAAAACTAAACGAAATTATGACTTGAAGATTTTTGAGGTTAGGTTTGCATTATATTCATCCACATCAATTTGCCAGTTCCAATGATAAACAATTTCATCTTGTGACTATAGCATATATCTATCAATAGTACGATGAAACTAGCTCACAAATTACCCAAACCCGAACATCCAAAAAAAAAAAAGTTGATTTTGGCGACAACTGATGCATTTAATGGCATCCAGAACTTAAAACTCAAGTACTCAAGTGGTCCAGATGGCATACCACCAGCATTATTGAAAAACTGTGTTTGTACTTTAGCTGCACCAATTCATTTTCTGTTCAATTTATCCCTCAAATATGGTGTTTATCCGGACTATTGGAAAAATAGTTACATTACACCTATCTTTAAGTCTGGTGATAGGGGAAATATTTCAAACCACAGAGGAATATGTATTCAATCTTCTATACCTAAGTTAATGGATAAATTAGGATTTCTCCGAGGCATTCGATACTTCTGGAAAAATTGAAAGCATTAGGCTTTGGGACTGACATCTTGAATTGGATTGAAAGTTTTCTAACTCATCGTTACCAATGTGTCAGAATAAACAATTATATTTCACACACAATTCCTGTTGCCTCTGGTGTACCACAGGGCTCACACTGTGGTCCATTGTTATTCAACCTGTTTGTGAACGATATTGGTGACCATCTTCAACATGCTAAATTTTTAATGTTTGCTGATGATCTGAAATTATTTCTTCCAATTACTGATATATTAGATAGTCAAATTCTCCAGAGTGATTTAGATACACTATTTGATTGGTCCATAACAAACAATTTACAACTCAATATAGATAAATGCCATATTATCACTTTTTCGAGATCAAAACAGCTTCTTAACTATGAGTATAACATCAATGGTATGGTTCTTGATAGAGTCAACGACATAAAAGACCTTGGGGTTACAATTGACCAATTAGCAATTATCATTCAAAAGTCACATAAATAATGTCTCGGCAAAGAGTAGTAGAATGTTGGGGTTTCTGATGAGAAACGACAAACAATTCTCGTGTAACACCCTCAAAACATTGTACTGTTCCTTGGTAAGACCTCACTTGGAATACGCCTCTGTAGTATGGTCTCCTTATTATAAATGTGACACTGTAAAAATTTAAAATGTGAAAACCAGATTTATGAAATATATTTCATTCAAAATGGGTACGTATCTCCAATTTAATCATCATTTTATTTTAAATACTCTAAACCTAACTGATATCACAACACGTCGTTTTCACTCTGATTTGTTTTTAGTTTATAAAATCTTATCTGGAGAAATTGACTGTCCATTTCTTCTGAATCGGATTAACCTTTTTGTTACTTCTCATAGAACTAGGAACCCTCCATTATTTTTAATAAAAAATCATAACACAAATTATGGCTACAACTCACCTGTTTCTAGAGGTTTAAGATGGTGTAATAAATATAATATCGACCCTTTTGTTAACTCTTTATGTATGTTTAAGAACTCAATGAGAAATGTATGCTTTGAATCTTAGAATAGTACACTGTAATGTTATAATTATTGTAATTACTTGTTAGTGGTGAATCCGTTAATTAAATAAATAAATAAATAATTAAATTGATCCGTCTACTCCCCTTAACACGTAGTAGAAAGGCACACCTCACTGAGCATCGGGTTTGGGTGGGGGAAGGGTGGACAGATGAAAAATTTCGTTTTTTCGCAGTTTTTTGCCTATAACTTGAAAACTATTATATTTAGCGCGAAGGTCATTATAGACGAAAATGATCTAAGATATTGAATTCTGAAGGAAGAAGTTATTCAAAAATTCAAATGAACGGTTACGGAGATATGGAGGGGGAAAAATCACATCATTCCCCAGTTCAGCAAAAAAGCTGCAAAAAATTATGAAATATTTCTGTAACATTCTGATGGTTACATATCGAGAGTGGAGAAGATGGTGTAGTGTATTTTGAAACCTTGTGAGGAAAAAGGAGGTCCATTGATTCACCTGAGCAGGAAGGCAGTTGACGAAATCATTGGGTGCAGTGAAATTTGGAGGGAAGTGAAAAAAAGTTTATGAATGATGCCTCGCTCCTAGTGCATAGTAAATGTCGCCAATCGCATATTATATTACGTCCAAAACCACCTGAATAGGAAGCGGGCCCTTCAGCAAAAATATCTCGCGTAACATTCGATTTCATAAACTCATGTTATCTGTGTGGTCGCATATACAGGGTCACTCACGGTCGATGGTACCTTAGACGTTTACGGAGAACGGGACGTAGGATTATTCTAAAAATTTGGTTTATTTGGTAATCAATTTTGTTCTATCGATCTAAAATACTTTCAGCGTTGCGGCGTTGCCGCTTCTATCAAAAAGTATTTTATTTCATTTTTAGATTCTTCCTGAAGAGCTGATTTCGTCGATCTATCATACTTGGGGTATAACGAGAAAGATTACAGAGATATAGGGTGTGAAAAATCGAGATCTTTCAAATTTAGGAATTTTTTGTGCCGAAACTATCCATTCTTGCTCAAACGGCTTACATGTCCCTATCTATCTATAGTGTTCCATTCGAAATAACAAAGTTGTTGCTACTTTTTGATAGAAGCGGCAACGCCGCAACGCTGAAAGTGTTTTAGATCGATAGAACAAAACTGATTACCCAATAAACCAAATTTTCAGGATAATCCTACGTCTCGTTCTCCAGAAACGTCTAAGGTACCATCGACCGTGAGTGAACCTGTATAATATTACGTACAAAACCACTTGAATAGGAAAATATCTCGCGTAACATTCGATTTCATAACCTCATGTTATCTGTGTGGTCACATGTGTGTAGATATGTCTAGGCACAAGAAAGCTGGAGTTTATTGACAAAAATTGATATTGTTGACTCAATTCGAGCTGCAGCAGCCAACAGAAATGATAGCTGCGGCAATGATGTGCGTTTGAGGCTATCACAAGTGATAGATTTAGTCAGTACTTGTACGTCAAAAAAAAAAGCAGATGAACTGAATCGTACCCTCGAGCCTTACAGTGTGACATCCATTTGGAAAAGAAACTGATTCATCATTATAGTAGTAGTTTGTATTTTGCAGAAACGTCTGGAAAAAGAAATCTGCTTTGGTTTACCGGAACAGCGTCTAGTATTTTATCAGACAACTAGTATGACAACAGGAATAGGAAATATGATGAGAAGTAATTGAAGTACTAAAAGCTGCAGCTGCTATCATTTGCCGCCAGCTGAAGTCATGAGTTCACGACTGTACTCAATTTCCTACTATCGAAAAGATTGTTGATATGTGCAGCAATTGCTCATCAGGAATTGGTTGTAATGTAATGATGTAATTTTTTCCCCTCCATACCTCCGTAACCATTCAGTTGACAGAAAATTTGAGGGGAACCTTTTCCTTATGAATTCAATATAGATCATTTTTGTATGGAATGACCTTCGCGCTAAACCTCAAAATACAGGCTGAAAACTGCGAAAAAAACTAAATTTTCCATTTTTCCACCCTCCAAATCCGAAGCTCGGCAAGATGTAACTTTTTACTACGTGCTAAGGGGAGTAGACTGAACAATTTGGCGCAGAAAGCAACTTTTTTTGGATGTTTGGGTTCAGGTCTAGTTTTATCGTACTATAACTACAAATATTGATAATAAGGACCGTATACGTCAGACCTTAACGACGTTCAGAGGATGACCGTTTTATATACGGCGTACGTCCTCAGGACATACGATGTTATAAAATCGGAGGTCGTCAGGACGTACGAAATAGGTTCTCCTCAGGTCTGAACAGGACCATTCAAGGATTTTTTCAGTACATTATATCTCAGATAAAACAAAAACCTCCTGACTTTCCTACAGAGTTGTTGTTATTCTAAGAATGTTATTTGAAAACTAATAAGAAATGATTGGATACCTTCAGGGCTAGGTGCACTTTTAGTGGATGTACCCTCTGTAACATAGTTACGTACCGCCTCTGCTTTTAATGAAACAGTTAATTAGAATCTCTTTGACTTGGATACTTTCAGTTTCGCATGTAGAGTTATTTTTTTGTCATTTCTCTTGAAATCAATACTGTTTTCGTGAAACATGCAGGATAGCAGAAATATAGAAGTCATTTCTATATACTTGTACAGGGTGTTAGTAGATAAATGAGTGCGACGAATTGAAGGAGGTGATTCTGCATGAAAAAATAACCACAGTTTGCTATATAAATGATTTCAGAGAAACGTGGTGCTAAAAAAAATATATCGTACCTGTATGCGTGTCAATGATGAATATGAGATTCTTAAATGTGCAATAACTATTTCTCTTATAAAACATACCAAATTTCCGCTTATCTCGACTGGTTTCAGAGCAACAGAAAAATCAATAGTTCTTGAAAAACTTGAACAATATCTGAAAACGAAGCATTTGTGGACTTACGTATATAGCCAACTGTAATTTTTTTCATGGTGAATTTTTCCTGATGTTGCACTTATTTACCATTTATTAACTATATAACATAACAACAAAATGGGACTCACCCCTATAGACCAATAAAACAAAATAAACGTTTCCTTTTTTGGGTTTGTATATACTGAATTTTTACGTCTGTTGGAAACCTAATCAAATACAATCGTACCAGTTGGTAACAATTAGAAATGGACAAGTGACGGAAGGCTCTGGTCATACTAACCTCCCTTCCCTTGGTAAACCTCGAAATTCTTCGCTTTTTTGGTAGATTATTCTGAATATTCATCGGTGAATCATAATATTGCATTCTGTTTCTGAATTCTATAAGGGTCTACAATATATAGAGGCATTTCATCAGGGATTCATTTATATTCATCAATATCCTTTAACATATGTAAGTATCTGCAAACTCTGCATAAAATCCAAAATTTAATGCCAGCATTTTTTTTCCAAATAATTTATTTTGTGTGACCTCACAAATCCCGTCATTCGCACTCCAACATTTCAATAAATAAATGCCTAGGGAGATGCAATAAATAATCCCTGGTTAGCGGATATTTTGTTGCTTGGTAAAACGTGTATAGAGAAGGATTAATATGTTTAATGGTAGTGTTGGCATATTTTATAAATACGTACAAGTTCAGCGAATGAAATATTCTTCTCTTGAATCGTAACCTTGCATGACAAATTCCCAGAAGAATTATGAGAAATACTGTGGTGGCTTCATGTGACTGGAAATACTGGTAGATCAGATATCTATACATTATTCAAAGCAAGATAAATCTAGCTTCAATATACCTATGACAACACTACTGATGTTATCTTGCACACAATGAAAAATTCAGATACCTCTGATATTTCTACACATAAAGAAAATGAAATTTAGGGACACCATTTCTTTTCATATAACTAATGAAGAAATGCTTTCCAAATTATTATAATATAATCTGTATAGAGGCGACAGTGATGAAAAAAACACTGAATTATGGGAAATATGGGTGAATTCTATAACGAGCTGTTGGGAAAATATTTACTATTATATAATTCCAAATATTCAAAATAATTTCAAGTTCAATTTCATAAAGGATGTCTCCGTTGCTAGGATAAGTAGATTAACGGCATTTGTATTCATGATAATGGGTGCTTGAATTGATTGAGTGTGATAAAATATTTATTTTTTTAGTAAAATTAATTTCAGAAAATTCTTCCCATGATTCTTTGTTGTAGTTGATTATCAATAAATAGGTAAATGGTTATTTTATAATATTAATTTCATGGCAACATAAGCAGTTACCACTTCTTCATTTAAAAAAATATAATTTGACTTCGAAAAACTACTCAGTATAGGTACAAACCGTGTTAGCTTCTCTCTCTATGGGAGTCTGTTATAAAAAAATAATGCAATACGTCAGTATCCGAAACATATTTAGAGTGTGGATAATTTGCTGACCAAAAAATAATCCTGCCAATCCGAACCTTGGAGATATATAACCAAGTGAAACTCCAAATCTGAGTTGTGTTTGATGAGGTGTTCGTGCCACCGTAGGAAAATATCGAATCAACCCCCTCGCGAGGGTAGTTCATACCTGTGAACAAAATGTTTCTTGTTCGAGTTAAAATAATAATCAATGTTCAGAAAACGAACTTCTGAAGTGGATTTGCCAACTTACTAAACTGAGGTAAATCTGCCACAAGTATGAACTACCCTTGCGAGGAGGTTGATTAAAATTTTCATTATGGTGGCATGAAGAGTATGGTTTGAGCAATCACAATCTACTGTTTCACTGCGATATCTGCACTAGAAACTCCCAGTCAGCAGAGTTTCAAGGAAAATCACAAGTATAAACTACCCTTGCGAGGGGGTTGATTCATATTTTCACTATGGTGGCATGAAGAGTATGTATTTAGCAATCATAATCTACTATTTCATTGGAATATCTTCACTGGATACCCCCGGTCAGCAAAGTTTCAAGGAAAATCACAGTCATAAACTACCCTTGCGAGGGAGTTGATTCGGATTTTCACTATGATGGCATGAAGAGTATGTATTTAGCAATCATAATCTACTGTTTCAATGGAATATATTCAGTGGATACCCCCGGTCAGCAAAATTTTAAGAAAAATCACAGGTATGAACTACCCTTGCGAGGGGGTTGATTCGGATTTTCATTATGGTGGCATGAAGAACATGGTTCGAGCAATCTTAATCTTCAGTTTCACTGCAATATTCACACTAGCAACCCCCCTGTCAGCAAGGTTTTAAGGAAAATCGCACGTATAAACTACCCTTGCGAGGGGGTTGATTCATATTTTTACTATGGTGGCATGAAGAGTATGGTTTGGGCAATCATAATCTATTATTTCACTGCAATATTTACACTAGAAACCCCCTGTCAGCCAAGGTTCTGAGGAAAATCACACGTATAAACTACCCTTGCGAGGGGGTTGATCCAAATTTTTACCATGGTGGCATGAAGAGTATGGTTTGAGCAATCATAATCTACTGTTTCACTGCAATATCTGCACTAGAAACCCCAGTCAGCATAGTTTTAAGGAAAATCACAAGTATAAACTACCCTTGTGAGGGGGTTGATTCATATTTTTTTAATGGTGGCACGAAGTATCCGCATCGAACATCATAATATGATGTTTCAGTGGAATATTTCAACTGGAAACCCTCGGTCAGCAATGTTTTCAGAAAAATCACAAGTATAAACTACCCCCGTATGGGGGTGTATTCAAATTTTTGTTATATTGGCAAGAGGGTATTTCTTCATATGTATTATGAGCCCGATATTCGCAGTAGAAGTCTGAAATCTAATGGAATATTCTATTCTGGTCAGCAAAATACTTTTACCCACATATTCATACAAAATTTCGTGGAAATGTTGCCAGTAGTCTCGACATAATCGTAATAAATTTTCGCTAAAAATACTCAGTTTATTATGCAGTGTCCTACCTACTATAGCAACACGACCTTTTTTGAAACACCTCGTATAGGTTGATTGATTATGTAGATTGAGAAGGATGTTTCAGTTGAAAAAATGGATACCAGAACTTGTCGAAATAAAAATCAGTTTGGTAATTATCACCGTACACACATAATACCTATCATATTTTGAAAAACAATCTTCATTTCCCAAATGAATGTGATGAAAAAAATCCTTCATTGATACCCAAATCTGTTACTGCACTCAATAATAGACTATCTAAAATCACCAAATACAAATTTTGAATACACTCGGACTATATTATATAATCACAGTAGTCCTCATTGCGGAGCCGACATTCATTTTTTTGTCTTTGATAACAAAAACTATCGAAAATAACCCCTATCGCTCTGGCGAATTGGTATTGTGCTAACGCTATTGCGTTTCTATTTATAAACTTTGAAACGTTTTTTAATAATCCGATCAATATTTTATTATAGAATCACGTGCTATGAACAGTTTAAAATACCTATATAGGTGACCCTTTTTATTATATTTGAGTCGTGCATGTTGATAGTAGTTGAAGAGATATATTAGGCAGCAATTTACGTCATTTCAGGAGCATTTCGTATCAAAATCATGAAATAAAAATAGTATATGACGTAACAAGTGTGGAAAGTATATGTTACAATTATGAAATGTAACGAATGCAGAAAATTCACTTTCCAACGAGTTTTGTACACTCTTTTTCGCTATTTTTGCTATGACCATAATTGAAGACACAAGTGGATGAAGGGTTCAAGTCTCAAAAATTTCTTCTGAAGACCTGACTCCCAAAGTTTTCAATGCAGCTGTTTTTTGTATCGCGGTGAATAAAAGAAACAATCACTATATTGAATTGAACTTTAATACACAATTTCGCTTAGTACATTTGAAACAGGTATAGAATACACTTTGAAAAAATGAAATCAAAAAAGGACATAAATCCTTCATCATGTGATTAGGAAAGGCCGCTTTCAGTCAGTTACTTCTCCGTTTTGATAAACTAATACTTATACGATTTAACCTCGGATTTAACCTCACTTTTTTTCGGATCTATGTACAGTGTTGTCAATATTCAGAAGAATTTTGCGATTGTTCCTAGCGGATGAAGGGTTCAAGTACCCGACTATTGGAATATCCTTGGATGAATGATTCATGCTCATAAATACAATGTACTTGAACCCTTCATCCAGTAGAGATGTTGGAAATTATCATATAGATCCTTCATCAACATTTAACTTACTTATTCCGTACACTAGACGAACGGGATTGGAAGGGAAAAAATCCTACTCACTTGAAACCTTTATCCACTAAAAAAAAACAATTTTTTGATGAAATGTGACATAGACCCTTTATCCACTCATGTCTTCAACAATACAAACCACAACACGTAATTCGAGTTCTACTTTAGTTCAGTGTAAGTACAAGAAATTAGTAACGAATTCTGCTTATATTCCGAAGAGAGTCAGAAAATCCTATAAATATGAATTTGATGCAAAAAAATTGCTCATGGTTTGTTTTTTTTTTCTGATATTTAAAAGCTTGTTGAATATATCAGTATTATTCATTCCATTGTGTACAATTTTTCGAAACAAGTCCCTATTAATGTAACTGTTAGTTTTTGTATATGAGACTTTGATGGAGTAATAATTCCGATACAATGTGATGATATCTTCCGAAAAAAACCGTCATTCGACACTCGAAACAGTTTGTTGATTGGCAAATAACCCAATGATAGTTATTTATGTATTAAGGGAATTATGAGGGCCTTAATTACCGATGGCAAAGTTTGGGTCCCGAGGGCCTCTGGCCCGAGGGACAGCAATTGCCAGAGGTTATTAAGGCTCTATAATTCCCGTGGTACATAGATAATTTTATTTCTGACCGATTTTCATAACAATATGTCCATATTTAGAACGCAATAAATGTTTAAATTCATAACCTTTCTGGTATATTTGAATTAGGTAGCGTTGATTGTTGCTAGGTTGTCGCTATGTTACATGTTTATAAGCAAACTTTCTTTATCAATCAATGTTTTTCCGTTAAAAACGTGTTTATTTTTTACCACAAATCGACGATCTTTTTCTGATATAATGGAGGATATTATAAAAAAAGCGGAAAAAGCAAGACTCTTCCATCGAAAAGTGAAGCCCTATATTCAAGAACTGGTAAAGTATTTTCAGTATTTTCTGGTAGATTTGGTAATAATTGTATTTATTCGTTGCAGTCAGAAACGTTTAGCCCAAATTCGTTATGGACTAAATGGTCAATGCTCAAATCGATGGTGACCATATATGAGAAAAGAGATATCACCAAGTTCAACGAACTAGAGTCTTTTTTGAAACGGAAAAGTAAGAGGTATAAGCCGAAAAAGTCTGCTGTCTTATCTCCTAAAGATGTCATCAAATTTCTAAAGGACGCCCATAATGAAATTCATTTATTGCATAAGGTAATTTTTTTCTCGTAATTTTCTTTTTCGTTTGTTCATTTCGTTTTATTTGTTATAGGTTGTTCTAATTATGGGTTATTTTGGAGGATGCAGAACTCAGGAACATCTAAATATGAGTATAGCAGATATAGAGGACCGGGAAGTGGTAGTGAACGTACCGGAAAGTAAAACTGGTGTATCGAAGAAATTTACAGTTGTGGATGAAAAAGAGTTCTCTGCTTTGCCTTTATTGATACTTTATATGTCCTTGCGTCCTGAAGGTACAAAACGATTTTTTTTGAGCTTCCGACAAAATAAATGTACAACTCAGCCAATTGGAAAGAATATGTTTGGCAAAATTCCTAGCAAAATCGCAATGTATTTAGGATTGCCAAACCCACTAACCTATACGGGACATTGCCTTCGTCGCACTTCTGCTACTGCCCTAGCCAATGCAGGAGCAACTATGACAAACTTAAAAAGACACGGAGGTTGGAGAAGTTCCACGGTGTCAGAGGGGTATCTGAAGGACAGTATTTAATTGAGAAATAAAACGGCGCGTATGCTGTCTACTTTGCCATCAGAAGAAGCACCTCGACTGTAGTGAACAGCAACAGCACCACCCATAAAAAAGAAGAAATTGTTTCCAGCGGCGGAAGTAATTTTCAGGGAACATTTGAAAATTGTATATTTATTATTTGTAATGACGTGAATAAGGAAAATATGTCTTAGTTTTCATTACATATAAACGTTTATAAGCATTTCTTGTATCATTTTCACCTGTAAAAGGTAAGAGGGAGTTTTTGAACCTTAATATCCCAAGGGAGTTATGACCCTCATTATAGATATCGTAACTATGACGATATAAGCTTATAATGTCACTGTCAGAAATAAAACTCTTTAATACCGATGTCGATGGCTCTAACACAGGCGCCCTTATCTGGCAACAGTCATTAGTTTCACTGAACTATTCCTATTATTGCTGGTTATTGCGAATTCGAAATGGTAGTTAACTTCCACAATGTAGAGTTTTGTCGTCGAATTATTGAATCTTAGCTTGATCTCTCACACTACTACACTACAGGGTAAGCTATAAAAACATTATCATAGAATTGCATTGTTGATTATGACTACGCCGCCATATATATGCGAGAGTATCGCGAATCGTGGGCTTGCTGCTGAACACGACCGTCCGTCAAGCTGCATGCAACTGCGCGCGTCACTAATGTACGAGTTGAGTCTCAGGCATGAAATATTCATTCCTTCCTTACTAATCTTCCCATGGAGGTATTGATATTCCTACAATTATTCCTCAATATTTTCATTTGATATTTTGTGAATAACCCTTGATCTATTCAAGGCCCGGGATTCCGAGGCTTCTTGCGAAGTTTATCAGTTTCCTGGGAGCTAGGTTCCTGACATTGGAGGGCTCTGAAAAAGGCCTTTCCAGGAACTTGATCCTCTTGCAGAAGAGTGCTGGGCATTCGCAAAGCAAATGTTCGCAGTTTCAGCGAAGTTCTCACAGTAGCGGCAACTATCACTCTCTGTTTTACCCATCTTTTTGAGGTGATACCTCAGAGGGCAGTGTCCAGTGAGGAGTCCCGTTACCAGTTTCAGTTATTTTTTTTCAATTCGAGAAACCGTTCTTTGGTGAAAGTCTCACTAGTCTTTTCGCTTGTCTTTGTCCTGTCAATTTATTTCATTGAGATTTCATTACATCTGCTTAACAGCGTCGGAACTCTTCTCTCAAGTGGGCTTTGGAAAGTCCATAAAAGGGTTATGGGCCGAGAAATTGTGTATTTGCCCCTTCTTTGGCAAGGCAGTCTGCTTATCCAGATATTGTATGAGCTCAATGTTGATTGCATTCTTCATCACTCTGGAGATGACATTTAGTAGCCCATTATGAATGGTCCTACTGCCTTTTTCTGGAATTGGTTGAACTCTAGAATTCTTCTGGTTTAAAGTTTATATGAAAAGTTGAAAAACCTGCAAAGAAATGGTGTCAATTGTGGGGCACATTTCTTGAGAACTACACACAGTAAAAACAATTTGGGTGTAAATTTATTCAAATGGATTTCAGAGCAAACTCAGAATAATACAACACCAGAATATCAAACTTGTATACTTTTATTGTACATTTCACAATTGATTGATAAGTGGTGTTAATTCCAATCTTAGTAGTGAAAAATGACCCGAATGTGGTGAAGTAGATCAATTCTGAATCATGAAATCATAAGAAATACCAAATGATTGAAATTCATTATTCTCGATGGTGCTATCATTGACGTTAACGCATAACAAACACCTTTTATATAAAAATACCAACGCCGTGTCATACCACGATATAATAGAGGCGGTGTATGTGTATGAATTGTCCCTAGATTCTTCCGAGTATAGTTTATCATCATATAAATTATATTTCACTAGGAAATCCAGCCTGATAAAAAACATTGAAGGTGTTGAAGATAAGCACTGATTCGCTTGAACACACAACATGATATGGTGTTTCTTCACACCAGAAAATTATTCGCATATACCTGCTCAGTGTGTAAACGCACCGAAAAGAATTTTGTTGAGTAAGGAATTCAGCATCAAAAAAATCACAGAATGTGCATCACACCACTGCGGTGTCTTGCTTTCACAGCAAAGCAACACCACAAAAGTGTTCATTCTGTTAAATTCAGCACTAACACTATAGTCCATTTTAGTTACGAATACAGCGTTGAAGAGATAGGGAAGATTTTTCCTCGCTTCTCATTGGTCTAGAAGCCAGACAAGTTTACACAATGTAAAATATTGCGACATCGCAACAATGGAAGTGGCTAGTTGACCGACGGCCGTGTAAAAACAGTGAAATAAAATCCAAAGTTGACGAGATGGAATGTTGAGAACTTATTTCTATTATATTTACCGTGTGTTTTGTAAATCGAGGAATATGATTTCAATAATCGCCGGACATAAATTTGATTCTCACTAACACCTGGCAGTTTTTATAGTCTGCCGCTACGGTTCACCAGCCACCTTATCTATTATGACCTTTTCGAAAAATTATGGTAATAACCTGTGATCAACAATCTAGTTCACCATTATTTACCTTCTGGATACATCGAAATTTGAATAATTATGGCAAAGAATCCAGAACCAGGTCCTGATGCAATCTGCATGAGTACATATAGTGCCAGAGCGCCAGAAAGAGTCATTATGGTAAACATGTACGAAGTGTGTTTCTCAGACATATAGAACAGGAAAACTCAGTGTTAAGTTCGCAGCAGCTGAGGTAGCTTTTCAGAATCATGTGGAAAGTTATCGCTGAGATGCAGGCTGAAGGCACTGTTGCATCCCAAGGAAGAAGCGAATCCAGAGGGATACTTCTGCAAGCATTTTATGAAGCTGAGTAACTAGCTACTCTTGCAACAGTTCAGGCTTTTGTCCATAGAAATTAAATACCAACATTGTGATTATTGTTATATACAAGAAAAAATATATAAATTCAACTGAATATTTTATTTTCATGGATAATGCTCAAAATCATTTATTATAAGAAACCAACCAAGCATATCAAACTCAACCTGGAAGAAATAAGATCATGGAATGGGATATCAAATTATAATTTTGTATAGTGGTTTCATCATGTTTTGTGTGTAATATTGAAATTACTATTGATTCACTATTTTGATGAAAACATTTCCATCTCTACCATTTTCATATTTTGTCCTTTGAATTTGAAGCAAAATCAGTCAAGTGAAATGAATAATGACTTGAGTTTCTATTTAAAATTCTATACTCACCATTACATCAGATGGAATATCCTTGGAATACGTCAACGAATTATTGTTCACTTATGTGCTTCGTGAAATTCCATAATATAATTATTTTTGCAGATTTGTTAATTCACTTAAGAATCAATGATTTAAGGAATCTTATATCCTGCAGAATATACCCTTGCTACATAAATATTCAATTATTGATTAATCACTAAACATTTTCATATTTCTGAAATATTTGAATTTGGCGGGTTTGCTAGTGTAAACCAGGCTACGTCCACCAGTCCCACTACTGTAATATTATTTCTTAACTGAAATGGACTATGTTGTTACTCACAACTGGGTTTGATTATAAAAAACACCTATGGGAAAGGTGATATAACACCTACAGTGGTGAATAATATGCCGATGTTCACTGACACTAAAACAATCAGGACCTCAGGTGACACCAGAAGGTGTTAGATGGTGTTAGCTGGTGTATTTTTTTCACTGTGTACCCTTTTTGGATCTAGCAGCTTGTGTCTGATAATGCGTTGGCGAAAGGCTATATCGATGGTAGCGATATCAGAGGAATATTTTTCTTGTGGGTGAAAGGGCAGAATTTGTTGCAAATATCTCGGAATTTTCAGCTTAGTGTCCAAGTTTTCGACATTTTGTTCAGTTAATCAAATCGATTCTTGATATAACACAATAATCATATGTTTTCAATGTTGAAAGATTCATGTATGAAAATGAATTGCGACATTAAGAATTCTACCATGTTCACAGTACAAGACGAAAAGTTCCCAAACATTTATCCCAAATTGAACATTTTCAAAAAGAAACAGAAGATATATCGTAGCTGAATCCTAATCAAGATATCGAGTAGCTGAAAAAATCCCTGTACATACAGAAATATAAAATATATTTGAATCATTACGGCACGTAATAAATTGGCGAGCCGTTGAATTGATGTGTCTACGAATTTCTCTTCTGTGTTTACGACTCCAAACTTCGTGAGCAAAGCAGAACGAATAAAAAGAAAAAGTGCTGTTCCGGCGAGCCTTAATAAAATGTTAGTTTTAGGTGGTGCTCATTAAAACTTAGGAAACTTCTTAGTTGCTGGCTAGTTTCAACGAGAACCATTTGGCAAGACATTGTGCTGAAATGGGAGCTCGTTGGATTGGCAAATAACGGAGATTATGGCAATGAAAGGGGAGGGATACTCTGTTTTTTATTTTTTTATCCTTGGGAAAATACACTGTGAGTTGTCAAGAGTGTTTCTGCCCACTTTTATCACCGGCGTATATGATGTCTTATAGTAGATAGAAGTAACTCGCTTCTGTCCCAAACTTGATATTTGTTAGTTGAAGAGTTCTTCAAAAGTGATATACGAGTTCAGTTCATATGAGGTCCTCTGTGTTCACTCAATCGTATTGTCAACTAGGAGAAACGAAATGAAGTTGATGAAAGAATCGATCAACGAATTCACAAGTTTATTTCTGAACATTCCAAGATTATTTCTGATTGAATTGAAAGAAGAAGAGAGTCTATAGGAGTTCATCAGTCGGGAAAAAAAAGTCCAACTCAGAACAAATCAATAATACATATATATTCGGGATGTCTCAACGAAGAGATGATGATAGATGGATTAGCTTTATTGTATGAAATTTCACATTTTGTCGACAAAGTTCATCGTTCAACCAATTTCGATTATATCTACATTTGTGGTTTGTATTTTAAAAGTTATCAACATCATCTTATACTTATTCACATTACTGTATAAAAGGTCACATGGTAAGAATATAACAATTACTTTCATTTTATGTACATATTAAACATGAAAAATGTTCAAAAGCAATTCGTTACTAAAATACATGTATAAAAAATTTGTATAAACTATCACACGGTGAAATATAAAAAATAATGACGAACAACACACATTGAAAGTATGAATAAATCGCTCTCCGCATCTCACAGTTCACAGAAAGACTAAAACTCAAGTGCAAAGTATTCCTCTACATGTGCATTCACGAACCTATCTCTGTATTTATATAACAGAAAGAATGTCTCTAGAATAAATTATTCAAATGGGGAAAAAATATGCGAGTCTCGCATCTTAACTTTGAATGTAACTCGCAAATCTCGTTTCTGATACACAAATATAATTTGCAAGATACCCTGGCCACAAGTACCCCAGAATGAAATACCATACCGTAAAAGGGACTCAAAAACTGAGTAGTATACAGTGAGTAAGGCAGTAAGTCCAAATTCGCGGGTGGTTACAATAATAAAGATAACAACCTGAAGATGACTTTTTTCTGAGAAATGTTACGTGAGTCTCAAACTTTAAACTGCTATCAATGTGCAAGCCAAGAAAATGTGTAACAGGTTTACAGGTTATCGCTTGTGATTCTAAAGTTACTTGTTTCGAGTCCCACTTGATTGTTATTTGGTTGGATTTCGAAATATTCACAGTATGCGAATTTGCATTACACCAATTTTTGATTTTCTTTATATCCTCGGAGATGAATACGATCTTCGTTGTGCCAAGAAACTGTATAGTATAATCTGCAAACAACGTAAAGTTTCCAGAGATATCAAGGCTAGCTATATCGTTGATATGAAGTTAAAAGAGAATAGGTACTAATACTGACCCTTGTGGGACTCCACTCACAATTATTTTTTTCTTTGATTCAATACTGCTTCTCTTGTCTGCTGCCTTATGCAAATAAAATTGTGGCTTGTACTTTCTCCAGAAAGGCAGACATAACAATGCCTAATATTACAGGTATGTTTCTATAAATTCCTGAATATCCATTAACAATATCCTATCGTGGAATTTATTCAACTAAACAACTTTAGAGGTTCAAGAATGAATCATTGAAAATCAGAAACTCACTTGTATCTTGATGGTTTTGAACATTACCGAATCGAAATATATCGAATCAATTTCAAAAAAACAACTCAATATCATCAAAATAATAATTGATAGTAGAATTATTGCCATTAATTCAATTTTGATGATGGTAGTTTCAAATATATTAATATTGTTGCAGCTTATCATGGTAAATTACATTTTAATTCATCATAGCCTTCAGCGACTGAGGCAGATTTCCATCCTCCAATTTTTTTGATAGCTGTGATCACCATACCTCCGCTGGCACATATCCTGCTGTTATTGCAGATTAGATGCTACAGCTACTATGCAAATAAGATGACTTATGCAACCAACAATTCATTTGTATGGTGTTCTGTCATGGTTTTATGGAGATCGAAATAAAAACACCCGATATATCAAAAAGAACTATTAGATACTTTTTTTACTTCTGGTTCTCACGAAAAGGGATATCCTGTAATGTTCAGAAAACATCGTGAGAACCAAGGAAGAGAAGGTAGGAGTTGGTGCTCTTCTTAAGTTTTTGGAGACCGTATGCCTCGGGAAACACCTCCTTAGGCAATGAGTTCCGAAGTCTCGATGTTCGCTGGATAAACGAGTCTATGGAAAGGGACGTTCTGCAGGTATCTAAAGTGACCACGAAGGTTTGTGAAGACTGAACTTGGCGGGTTGATCTGGAAGAGATAAAATGGAGATAAATCGACAACTTTTCTACGATGTTCCGAAGATGTGAGCTAGTTTGTGTAAGCGTGGCATCACCGACGAGACGAATTGCCCTTTTTTGGACAAAATCCAATAGTTTCAGGATATATTTAGGTGCCGCACTCCAAATATGGGAACAGTATTCCAGGACAGCTTGGATCTGAGCCTTATAGATCATGAACAGCTGACTGAGAGTGAAATGGGTCTTGGCTCGAAACAGAAAATCAAGTTTTTGTGATGTACTTTTGGCAATGGACCTCACGTGATTTTTCCAAGAAAGGTTATTGCTGATAGTAACGCCAAGCATCGAAAATGGTATGGTTACTCCTGACTGAATTATGTTTGACACAGTGAGATCGGCTTCTCTAGAGAAAAGACATGCTTGTGTTTTGTTTGCATTGAATTCTACCAGATTATTAGATCCCCACTTCCATATTTATTTTGTTGACATTTCTTCCTCGTTCATTTCTGGTTCGACGGGCCGATATAGGAGCCCTGGAAGAGAAAGCGGTATGGAGGGTACTATCATCCGCGAAGCTGTGTATAGGACATGAAGTTGCTTCCAACAAATCGTAGATGTGAAGTAGGAATAGCGTTGGTGCTAAAATTGATCCCTGCGGAACACCAGCATTTATGAGTAGAACATCAGATCGACCACTACATGGAGAGACCTGTTTGAGAGAAAACTAGCAAGCAGAGAACACACCTGAGGGGGCAAACCATAAGATGGAAGCTTGGCGAGGAGTCCCTGGTGCCAAACTCGATCAAATGCCTTGGAAATATAGATACTTGATATGGTTATTTTCATTACTTTTTTGAATGGTCGAATCATTGAAATTCGGCAGATGGTTTTTATAGCTTGCGAATAACAAAATGAATTCCATCATTAGTGAAATGAATCACTGTGAATAATGTGGGATGATTTTCTTTCTTGTGCAGGCGAACTTATTCTCTTTTTCAAAATTAACCACAACTGTATTCATCTCGGTATTCATACTGATAATTATAAACCCAATTATGGAACAATAATGTGCAAAGGTACAAACAATACAATGCATTAAGTACCTACTACAGGTGGAAGAAGTGAGATCATTAAAGCTGAGCAAGAAATAAAGTGCTTCAACAATGAACTATTTCACCGTCTAATTAAAAGGAATTGGATTTTCCACAAACCCAGCTGGCATAATGACAACAACAGAAATACCCCGAATTTCTCTTGCGTCCAGGGAACACGAATAAAGCAGGATTGCGGGATTGACCCTTTTTTGTTCACCAGATTACGTGGAAACCATTAGAGTTTCTTGGCAAGGTAATCCTCAGTGTTCTTTATCGTTCTGTTTTGTTCTGGATTGTTTAGTATTTCCCAGCAGCAACAGCAGGTGGATTGGTTTTCCAAGGAGGAGCCTATCATTTGTTGGTTCCGATGCAATTAAGGGAAATATAATTATGTTTCCGTGAAAATAGCAGCTGCTCAGAGAGTGTGTTGAAAACTGGTGTCCAAGAAACACAGGAGTACTACTGCTCATAAATGGAGGATTTGAAAAAACAAAGCTCGAATCTTTGGGGGAAACGGATTTATCAACCAAGTAGAAAAACAATCAGACAAGTTTCTGACAAACTTCTGATGATAACAACAAATCATATTATCTATGACCACGTATGAAAACTCATAGAGCACCCTGTTTTATCATTTGAAAAGGGGCACATAGCGTTGTTATTTGAAAGAAAAAACCAGACGTCTTGAAAAAATATTGCAGTGTCGCATGTATGGATGATATATTAGTTGTTAACATTCTGTTATTTTCTTGATGCTGAATCCTACTACCACGTAATTATCTTCGGTGCGTTTAAACACTGAGCAGGTACATGCGAATACTTTTCTGGTGTGAAGGAACACCATATCATGAGGGTGTTCATGCGAATAAGTGCTTTTCATCACCACCTCCGGTGTTTTTTACTAAGTTACATCACCTATTGAAATATAATGCATATGATGATGAAATAGACTCAGAAGAATCTAGGAACAATTCGGATGATTTCGGCTCATTTATCGTGATTAGTGGCACTAGTGCCTAGGTCATTTGAAACTGTCTATATTGAAACCATCTAATAGATCATGCTCAATATTGAGATCAGGTACGGTAGGAAGAACGTCATTGCCACCTATCAGCAAAAGTTCTGAGTTTCTAAGCTGAGCGCGTTAAATTTACACCATTCAGATGCCTACATACAATATTTTTATTAATTTATATCGAATCTGGTGTTTTCAGGATTCAATTCTTAACGAATGATAATTGTCACCAAATTAGACGATTCATACACCGCCTCGATTCCATCGGGATTTGACACGGTGTAACTTGGTGTTGATTTTATATAATATGAATTTTTCATGCGTTAACGTCCATGATAGCACCATTGAGAATGTTAAATTTCAATCATTTGGTGTTTCTCATGATTATATGTTTGAGAATCGTTCTACTTCACCACATCCGTGTCACTACTAAGATCGAGATTAACACCACTCAACACTAAATTGTGAAATGTATAATAAAAAGGACACAACTTTGATTTTCAGGTGTTGTATTCGTCGGAGTTTGCCTCAAAATCCATTTTATTGAAATCACACCCAAGTTGTTTTTACTGTAAAAGAACTTTTGTTTCACCACATTCATATTTATTGGATTTTCTGCCTCTCTTTATATTGTAAGGAGAATTCGTAAACTTTACTCACCTCACATCCCACAATGATTCTAGAATAATCTGAAATACAAAGGTAGAAAACGTACAGAAGACAACTATATTCCTTTCAAATACCACGCATAATATTGAATTATATCCACTCGTAATCTATGCATCAATTCATTTATATGAATAAAGAATGCACATATTCCTTTTTTCGAACATGCGTTCATGCTCCCAACGAGACAGACACAGAGGATTATTGGCCCTCATCAGTACAGGGTAGTCAACCGAGTAGAGATTCTGAGATCTCCACACGAGGCGAGGTCTGCATCGATAAAAGCATCAACGCATATTTGATAGCAGTGAGCCGTCACCCAAGAAGGACTTAGAAACGGCGACACCAAGCGGCGTAGAAAGAAACATTCCTGAATAAAGCTCTCATATAAAATATATGAGGGTGGCTCGGTTGCTTGACAGCTGAAAACTCTAAGAGCAGGTTGCATAAAGATTTAAATTTAAATATTTGATTTATTTATAACCACGCGGCAACGCATGCCTTAGCTCGCGCATTAGCAGAGTTAATCCCACGTTAAGTTAACAGAAGGCTTGACGGGCTTTTATGCAACCTGCACTAAGTGGTGTGCTTGTGTTAATAAAAATGAAATTGAAAATTTCATATCCAACGGTGTTAAATCAGGACTTCGCGCTGGCCATCTCTTCCGATTCATTGCCCAGGAAATTGTTGTTCAGGTGATCCTACTCAGTAATGTGCAAAATGTCCCTTAAAACCTTTCCACCTCTGGCACCTTAATTTGGGAACACCATGCATAGTGCATTTCTACATTTTCAAAATTTTCAAGAAATTTCCTGAAAACAATCGATCATTATGTGGAAGAGCTAAATGAAATGAATTCAGTAACTCTTTGGTTTTTTATTTTCATAAGAATGTATGGAATATAAATATATATATTTGCTTTGCGAGAACAATCTTATCTGGTATTAGAAGAAAAAATAGGGACTGATTGTATGGAGGCCAATTAATTTGCATCAGAATTATCTGATATAAATAAACAATGACATTCATATGAATTGGTTTCTCAAGGCTCGGTTTATTTTCTATTAAAGTCACTGAACATGGAGAATGAAAAAGAAAATGTGAGCGAACCTCAGCAGTATTACGAGAATACAGATGCTAAGAGCTATAAGTTGACGGTGGAAGTAGAAGATGAGGCACCCAAGAGTGATAGTACTTTTATGTACATCTCAGCAATCACAGGTAAATTTCAATCAAAATCCTTCTTACTCATCAGAGAAATGGAATTTGTATGACAAATGTGGAAAACTTGCTAGGTCATTTTTATTTCAATTCCATTTTTCTAACTCAAATTCTTGGGTCATTTTTCATCAAACAGCCTTCAGACATGTTTCGATATAAATATCAACAATCGTAATGAATGAAACGCTTAAACAGTTGTCATGAAGAAACCAAAAAAAATGCAACTGATTTGAACTATCAAATTCGAACTTGGCATTCAGTCGATGGACATTTTCATCGAAAAAAAAACACGAAAAACGGTTGAGAATACCTATTGAAAACTCATTGAATCCAAATACGATGAATGACAACAGTACCAATGTGACTCCTTTTTAATTAAATTCTGATTTTTGGATACTATTCTTGATTTCATTAACCACTATTTCGAAATTTTTGTGTACTACTTGAGCTTCTTCAATTTTTTTTCTAATATATCTCCTTCACTATACGCCTTTCTAGACCAACATTCACTAAATAAACCTTGATTGCTTTCAATTCTTCATATAATCCTTCTAATTTATTTCTTCCCATTTATTTAATTTTTTTTTTCATTGGTAAATAATGCCGATCTACTGAAGTATTACCATGATGATTACGATTAATACTAAGAATACCAATATCCATTCAGATCGACTAAAAGTCCTTGGTTTCCTAGTTTCACTGCAGCATCACCACTTGCAGTTTGAGCGATTATGATTTGCTCTTCTTTTGATTGAGTTATTCCCATCACTTTCACTATATTGGTAGATAGATTCTATTGTATGCACCAGGTACTTATGAGTTGGCACTGGCAGGATCGCCAAGTAAGGTTGGATGAAAGGGTTCGATATCAAGCACCTCTTATGTACCATCAAATGTCTGTATTCATTCAATTCTATGTATGAATAGATTCCTATTCCCTCCATAACATCAGGTTCATGCAATGTTTATCAGGTTCATGCAATGTTATGATGACAATGCAAACATGCAATGGGGAATATTCCTCATTTCGGTTTATTACAGCAAATGCAAGCAACAGCGCCTAGTATGCTAAAAGAACAACAATTCACATTTGGCCACACTTTCATTATGTACACTTGATGTCAATGCATAATTCAGGAATCAAACTGCCACTATAAAAAAATAATCAGTCGAAACATGAATTTCAGTCCAACAAAAACACCAATCCATCTACAAGTCAAATATAAACATAACCTCCAAAACTGACTAGCATATATTTGGAAAAAAGCAGGATGGCACCTCACCCACAGAACTTATTGGTAGTATAAGTTTTGTATTCTGACCTGATCAAAATATAACTATCTTTATTCACCTAATCAACGTAACGGATTTGTTGTCCTTTATTATTTTAGAAATCTGCAGTCAATGTTGCCAAATGGTGATGAAATATGAACAAGGTGCTTTAAATTTTAAATCTCCATAACATGTCTTTTTTTAAGGTCTTGACATACTTTTTTTTCGGAAAAAGATTGAAATGGTGAATTTGAAATGCGACGTTTTGAAGATATTCAATAAGAATAACTTCATTATCGTCCGAAGGAGATGTCCCGATTATAAACATGTTAATAATAGAGTACAGTATGATACAATATTATACGCAGTACAATCCACGCACTCTTGGCTCATATCTCAAAAACATTATTTCATCTGACACGCAACACATTTTCTCCCTCCCACAGCAAACCTGCTGCTCATATCCAGCACCAGCTGCATGGGATGGACCAGCCCCGTCCTCTCGTCCTTGGAGAGCCCCAATCCCGAGATCAACCCCCTCGGCCGCCCTGTCACCCCTCTGGAGACCTCCTGGATCGCCTCGCTGCCGGTCTTTGGGGCATGCTTCGGGTCCCTAGTCACCGCCAAACTGGGCGACCTGTTCGGCAGGAAGAGGTCCCTCATCATGATCACCATTCCCCACGTGTTATCGCTTCTGGTCCTGGCCTACGCGACCGATGTGCGCCTCTACTACGTCACCAGGTTCGTAACGGGACTGACCGTGGGCTGCGTAATGGGCTTACTGCCCGTCTACTTGTCAGAAATCGCCGAGGCACGCAACAGGACCACTGCGGCGGCGATGGTATCCGTCTCCCTCAACCTAGGGATCTTCTACTCCATCCTAATAGGCCCCCTGGTGTCGGTGAAGGTGATAACCTTGTGCTGCGCCGCCCCAGCCGTTCTCTTCCTCTTGATCTTTGGCTTGTTCATCCCCGAGTCGCCGGTGTACTTGGTCGCTCAAGGGGACTTCTTGGAGGCCTCGAGGGTGCTCAGGAAGCTCAGGCGGCAGACCGACGAGCAGGTGCAGCCTGAGCTGCGAGGCATCATGCGGGCAATAGAAAAGGAGCGGCAGGACAGCCAGGGCAACTGGATGGAGCTGTTCAAAGACGTCGGCCTGAGGAGATCCCTGGTCATCTCGCTGGGGCTGTTGATGTTCCAGCAGCTATCCGGCATCAACCCCTTCACCTCCTTCCTGGAAAAGATAATGGAGGTTTCTGGGACCGGCATTTCAAAGTACGCGTCCACCAATCTCACGATGCTCACGCAAGTCCTGATCTCTTTTTTGACTACCGTGATTGTGGAGAGGTTCACCAAGAGGACACTGCTGCTTGTTTCCTCGCTAGGTTCTGCCGCAGCCCTCGGAAGCCTGTCAGTATACCTACATTTGAAGATCGACACGAACCACAACGTGGATTACCTTTCTTGGCTTCCCTCCGCATCGATCATGTCTTTCTTCGTCCTGATAAATACGGGCATGACGTCTTTGCCCTGGGGTTTGACCAGTGAGATATTCCCGACGGCCTTCAGAGCTACGGCTGGTTCTCTAGCTTCGTTCACTTGTTTTTTCAGTTCGTTTCTAGTGACCCTGGCATTTCCATTGGTGTTGCAGATCTGCGGAATGGCTTTTTGCTTCTGGTTCTTCGCTAGTTGCCTGCTGATGTGCGCCCTATTCGTGTTCTGTTTGGTACCGGAAACCAAAGGAAAAACGCCTGCCCAAATTCAAGAGATGCTGAGGAAATGAGAACAGCGAATTGAGAGTTGACGTATCGAAATGGATAATCATGTAGAGATCTATTACCATTATTTCCTCTTACATTGATAACTTCCTGTTCATCAACACAAGCACACCACTCAGAGTTTTTGGCTGTTCCTGTCCTGATTTAATTAGCTTGTCAAGCAACCAAGCCACCCTCATATAGTTTACAAGAGAGCTTTATTCAGGAATGTTTCTTTCTTCGCCGCTTGGTGTCGCCGTTTTCAAGTCCTTCTTGGGTGACGGCTCACTGCTATCAAAAAATATGTGTCGATGCTTCTATCGATTTCCTTCTTTTTATCGATTTTCTTCTTCTTAAGTGAGTCTAAACTAAATGATAACAAATATGAATCTACTCCCTTTCACAACCGTAACACACAATACTAAATCAAAGAGTTAGGCAGCGGTTCGCCTTTACATATTTCTTATTTCTATGCATGGATACGGCCTGAAGGACTTTGTAAGTATCCAGCCAGCGATCCAATAAACCTGGCGCTTTCGTCTTCCTGAAGTCCATTCCGATATTGCCTCAGGCGTGCATACACAAGCGCTCGAAATCGAACCCTCAATCGGGAGGTTTCTTTATTCAATATCATCCCTGAAAAGCAGCTTTATTTTACGCCGGAAAAGATCAGGAGGAATCCGACTCGAATCTGGCAAATAGAAGATTAAGTATTCATTGCATTTGAATCCTCTTGGATCTCAGAGGGTCATAAAAAGGAAAAAGCTATTTGTTCTCGAAATTTAGTACAACTTTGTTTCAGCAAGTAAGGAATTGGGGTTCAGTCGTCTGGGAACGTTTTCGAGAGGATTTTTCTGATAGGTTTTTTGCATAGATACACAATAGATGAAATCGAGAAGGGCAACAAATATGGTGGGATAGTTTCACGAAAGGAATCAAACTTATCGGAAAATAGTGAGAATTGTCCGTGTTATACTCACGCACAAGCATTTACAACCATTTATACATCATTTGCCTCCATAACAGTGCTTACAGTGAACTATGGTACAGATGATATCTCATATATATTATTATTATTATTATATAATGAATGGATAAAAATTGAGATGAAACCGGAATTAAACTTATTTTGAAACAAAGAATGAAAATTATAAATAAAACTGAAACTGATCACATGTCCATATTAATTGAGCACATGAAGTAAGTTCTAATTCCTCTTTTTTTTTGGGAAGCAAATCTATTCAGCAATTTGTCAAGACACAAATTTTATGACTATGAGCAAGTAGGGCAAGGCAATTCTAAAAATTAACAACTACAGAAGTGGTTGGAATTTATTGAGGGATGTGAAAATGGATGAAATATCGAAAAGAAAAAAATGTGGAAGAAATACATATTCACATTTCAATTTCTGTAGGTCAGTATTTTCCTGGGGGTCAATTGTCCTCATTACCCCCTCGTAGTGACGCCCTTGCTGCTATCAACTATGAGATTTTGCCCTGAGAGATTTTCAATTAGTGAATAACGTGAAACAAGTCAACACACATCAAAATTAATGTGAAATTTCAAAACTTCTTATACAAGATAACGATGACAGTTATTTACTCATATTCGGAATTTATAGCATCAAATAATCTCTGCTATTTACCAAAAAGCGACTCAATAGATGCATAATAGTGGTTGTGTCTCAGGAACTGTGTTTATTAGAAAATTAAGTCATGAAACAATGAGAGACTTATGAATACTTCGAAATTTCGTCATTATAAGCATAATATTGTCCTAATATTATGATATCTATTTCGCTATTTCGATAAGCTATATTTATGCATTTATGCGTTTATCTTTTCAAGATTATGTTTTAATGTCATCTGTTGCTTGAAATCTGCACTTATACGGAAATTATGGAAATATAACACTTCATTAGACAATCTCTTTCGTTCTTGAAATTCGATCATAATTTTGAATATTCATAGTTCATACAATAATACACCATCAGAATTTCAGTAAAATTTTAGAAATACTTCTATATCTATATTCTTTCTCAATATTCTTGACAAATTTCAGCTTTCTACGAATCCAAATACCGCAATAATAAATCACTAAAATCAAGAAAAAATAAGAAAAACAACGAATATCTGGGAAACCGCTAAAGGTAAGTATAATAAACAGATTAAACAAATGATTTCCACAAAAACCAAATTTCCATGATATTCCTATATCCTGTACCTCACTCAGAAAAATATTACTTGGTTCTGTAAACAATCTAACTGACAGGAAACAACCAGGTCACAAGAGAGTTGGAGGCAACGAGGGAGCAAACTCTGTCACAATTGTCTGATTCAGAACCCTTTTGTGAACTCTCCAAAGCCCACTTGAGAGGAGATCCAGTTTAGATGCTGTGAAACAGGTGTAATGACATCTCACTGAAATGAACTGCCAAGACAAAGACAAGCATCAAAGCTAGTGAGCATCTCTCCAAGGAAAGCTAAATACTTTCTCGAGTTGGACGAAAAAATACTGCAGAACATTATTTTCTTTGCGAAATCCCAGCGCTTTTCTTCAAGAGGCTCTAGTTCCTGGACGGGGCCTTCTTGAAGACCTCTGTTGTAAGAAACTATCCACCTCCTAGGAAACTTATGAACTTCGTACGAATACTTGGAATCTTTTGGCCTCGAATAGATTGAGAACAAATTATCTATGTGCCTTCCCTATACAATATAATCCAATCTGATCTAGGTCATCGCAATTGGACCGCCTGGTAGATAAAGTTCCATCCTCAATGAGACGATAATTTTGAATGGAATAATAAGCGGAGTCAGTATTCATTTCCATCTCTGGACTACTTATCTTCCATCATACGATTATAAATAATATCCTTCTTCAGACACCAACATGGGTACGTGCCATCAATAAACAAAGTACCTACCAGGTTTGTGAGACCACGTAGGCAGGAATATCCATGTCATGCGAATTTTTCCTTCGAATACCGTAAATCACTTCCAACAACAACGAAATACGACAGCGAGCTGTCTCATCCCCAGCAACACCTATATGATAGCTGTCTTCGTATTTAAATCACGAACATTAACATACTGGTCGTAAGTCTCCACAGAGTTACATAGCAGTTTAATTGCAAAGCATAGACACATCAGCACTTATAGCAGAGAAGGGAAATGTATTCTGAATAGTAATCGCATTAGGGATATATTCATCAGTGACTTCTCGTTAAAATACAATTCAATTCAATTCTCAATTGTCTTGTGTCAGGAACTACACACAGAAATCCAAAGTATTATATAATTAGTCCTTTCAATACAATAAAAATTGATATATTGAATATAAAAATATTGTATATCAACGAGCGTATAATGATGACTATCACTCACCAATAAAAAACTTGCAGTGATGCGTGCTGAAGGCGAGTGCTGTAATCATCTTCAAAGATGAAACATGGATAGGTACTTCTGTTTCAATAGTTACTTAGTAGAATTTAACATTGCTGAATCAGAATATCTTGGATCAATATAAAAAAACAGTCCAATGAGAAATATTTGTGAAACATTGCCAGGTTTTCGGCCAGGCCTAATTCTTCTCACCATATTAATTGATAGGAACATACCATTTTATAAAAATGGTAGATATGTGAAATGTATCATATTGTTGCAGAAAATATGGAATTCCATTTGTCAACAATGCTTCCATGTGCTACTATACAACTGAGATGCTTTATGCAACCAACATTACATAAGGTGTTCTGTAATGTTCGGAACGAACGTTGCTCCGCTACACCAACTGATTTTTCTTCAGGATTTCGCGATTTTGTTTGCACATGTGAAATTAGACTTTGCTGAGAAACTTGCACAGGAAATTCATTAATATCTTGACGTTGTTAGGTGATACGATATGACCTTGAGATTTAACGAGTTCCCTCATGAATAACTTTTTCATTTCAGAATATATTTGGCTAAAACTTCTTCAACAGCATCAGTAAAAATAGCTTTGATTTCCTATGTCCTGCAGAAACTAAAGTAATTTTCTCCGCGTTTTTGTTCATCAAGTTTAGTACTTGCATTGCAAGGTCAACTACGAAATGATTGATTTTTCTATGCCAATCAGAGGCAAGGACCCTCGCAAAGACCACTATGTTACGTTTGCTATGTAGACTCCATCGCTCCGCTTGGCGATTCAAGAAGTTATTTTTCCGCAAATCGCTAGACATTCCTGTCAAAATTTCTTGAAGAAAAAGTAAGGACTTCCTTACTGTGAGGAAATGTCATTTCCTTACTGTAAGGAAATGATATTCCCGTACAGTTGTTAGTGTTCTACATAAATGATTGAAAACACATTGCTTATAAGGAATTAATTTATATTTTGAGAACATCAAGTCATTGCTGAATACATTTTTAAGATCAATTTGTAATATTTACAGTAATTTGCCAGTTAGTACAATTATTGAACATTGGAGGAACACTGTTAGAACTATGAGAAACATTTTGGACAACATGCGGGGTGGTAGGGTTATTTTGTTGAATATTTTGTACTGTGAAAATTTTACTTGCCACCTCAACCTTATTGTTAAGCGATTCCTCGATATATCCTTCAGCAACGTTTGATGACTTCCTTCCGCCATGCCTCTTTAAACTAGTTATGTCGGCACCAGAGTCAACCAATATTGTTGCAGAAGACCGACGAAAGCAGTGACCAGTGTATTCTGTCGGATTTACCAAGTTCAAATGAGTGGCAACTATTTTGGGCATTTTTCTAAATTGATGAATTCCTACCACTTGTCTACAACCCTTTTTGCTTTGATATTTAAAGAAAAATCGGTCACTGTTCATATTTTCTGGTCTTAACGAAACATACTTTCGATAAACATTCAAGTAGATCTGATTAATTACAAATGATCTTGGTTTGTTGGTTTTCGAATCAGGTATGCTGATTAAATGCTTAGATTCTAGGTCTTCTATATCGTGTACAGTCATTCGGACTAACTCATCCATTCTACAGGCCCCAGAAATATTACAGCCACCTAAAAAATAGATAAAGGTACAATCTAAATAGAAATTAAAACCTTGTAAATTACCTTAATCATTAAATTTTCTTTATCTGGAGCTTCCTGGATAAATTTTTCAATTTCTTCTTTCGTTAAAATCTTAGATTTCTTTGCCCTATAACCTTGAGCTTGCCGTTTCAATAAAGAACGAAGTTTTGAGTATGTAGATATATCTACATTGTGTTTAATTGCAAGGGTTGACTTCAGCATTGAATAATTGGCCCATAATGTTGAAGATTTCATCTTTAAACAAAGGTCTAGGAAGTATGCCATTACAACATTTTCTGAGAAAGAACTCGTATTTTTACTCATGCGATAATCCATAAAACGTCTGTATGCATTTTCGTACTTTTCTCTTGATTTCTTTGGCAATAATTCTAATGAAGCAGTATTCACTGCCTCAACCAGCTCTGGAGGAGTCCCAGGAATGGAAATTTCATCATCACTTATCATTTTGCTTTCGAGAACACCAGCAATTGAATTTATGAGCGTCAAGTTTGACAATTCAACCTCAATACGTTTCCATAGTAGCCTAAGTAATTTTATTAGGAATTTCAAAGCACCATTTATTTGGGAATAAAATTATCGCGTTTTTTTTAAATCAATCAATATCTGTCGAATTTTAAACGATTAGCGGAAAAATAGTATGTTTACCTCGTAGGAAAAGCCACATTCCTGGACTCTGTGCTGCTTGGCTTGCGCCTCGACTTAGCAATCTTCACAGTCGCCCAGGAATGTTAAGCTTTTTCTACCCGGTAAACAATGTACTATTGTTAATGCTGCTCTAGTTATAAGTGGACTTTTCAATGATTGTATTGAAAAAAGTCGAAGTGAAACGAATCTGCTTCGTAAGTGGTCCTGTGATATATCTCTTATTTTTTTTATGGAAAGTAGTTATTTAAGATTGTTGAAAGTTAAAAATAATAAATAAAAACGATGAATGTTTATACGCATTTTAATTGGACCAGAAGTTTTTTGCTTTGATATCAACATCAAGCTTATGTAAGTATCCTATATCCCAGTCTAGCTTCTGATAAACTGCCCCCTGGTTCACACAAGGGGGTAGACAGTAGAAGGTAAATTGTTCCTATCCCTTCTGGGCTAGTTGCTGCTCACAGGACCTTCCGAGGAACGAAGTTGAGGAAAAGGTGTTCACCATCACAAAAATCTCTTCCCTAGCTTATTGAAAAACTCCAACAGAAGTAAGGTGTGGGATTCTTATCCTACACCTTAGTTCTGAGTTGACACGAAGATAATATCGACCTCTATTCATGCGAGAACTGAATTTGTTGTTTGTTGTATTTATACACTATTTCTTTGTCTATAAGAATAACGTTTTCTTCTGACAATGAAGAATATTCTGATTCTGGTTCTGATTCTAAATTGACCTCAATTTGTGTGAGAACTAATAAGGTAGGAGGTTGCCTTCTTATCTAGGGTTTCAGTCGTATTACCACCGTCTTTCATCCAGTCTTTGGTGAATTTGTGCACTCAGTAGTAGATAATAGATTCCACTTAATTATATTATCAGAAGAGTATTTCAAGTACGTTGAGGATGTCATAAAGATTTAATGAACCCGAATGTAATAACAGGCAAGTTATTAAATTTCGGTAATTAACTATGGAACAGCGATCAACCTCCATCTCGGTTTTGCGAAAATTCATCATTGCATGGAAACTGCGGCTAGGAGTTTTGATAACCGTGAGCTGGGAGAATGTTAAACTCGCGACTTAGTTAACACATGGAATAGACGATGGATTTATGAGATTTTGCGGTTTCACACTATCATAACCCGATGAACTGAGTCTATGCTATATACCTAAGAGACATTTTCATGATTTAGATTGATACTCACGCCATTGAAACGAAAAAATGTATCTGGTATTATTTCAAATTATATAAAAAAGGCTGTAGGTATTCATGATATGACATTCCGATTGTTCACTATTATATATGGAGACTATATGAATTAATAAATGATGTTTATTGTTGTGATATAGATTGTAGGGGGGTCGTTGAGGCCGTGCAGCCTCTCAAGCACCTCTACCTATCAGATCTTTTGTGCATAACCCTTAATATATTCGAGGCCCGGGATTCCGAGGCTTCTTGCGAAGTTTATCAGTTTCCTCTCGGAGCTAAGTTCCTGACATTGGATGGCTCTAAGAAGGCCCCTTCAAGGAACTTGAGCCTCATGAAGAAGAGTGCAAAGCAAATGTTCTGCAGTTTCAGCAAAGTTCTCGCAGTAGCGGCAACTATCACTCTCTGTTTTAGCCATCTTTTCGAGGTGATACCTCAGAAGGCCAGTGTCTAGTGAGGAGTCCCGTCACCAGTTTCAAGTCTTTTTTGTCCAACACGAGAAGCTGGTTAGCTTTTCTTGGCGAAATCCTCACTAGCCTTTCGCTTGTCTTTGTCCTGGCACTTTATTCCAGTGAGATTTCATTTCATCTGTCCACGGAAGGAAATTGTGTATTTGTCACTTCTTTGACAAGGCACTCTGCTTTTTCGTTGCCTTCAACTCCCTTATGACCTGGCACCCACATCAAAGTGACCTGGTTGTTTGCTGCCAGTTGTCTCAGGGATTGTTTACAGTCCCAAGTCAGCTTAGAGTCACTAGTGTATAACTTCAGATCTTTTAGTGCTGCTTGGCTATCTGATAGAGCATAGATGTTTGCCCTTCGAGGCACTCCTAGGCACATATCTCCATAGCATGTACTTCTGATTGAAAGATGGTTGGGGTGTTACCAAGGGGTTTAAAGAGCCTGAAATTTGGCCCAGTAACTCCCACTCCAGCCTTTTCATCCATCTTGGATCCATCAGTATACCACACTAGTTGAGGTCCGTTCTCTGTGCAAATTTGGTGGTTGTTTATGACCACTTCAAACTGCATTTCGAAGTCGTACCTAACTGGCATGATATCTGTCGGTTTAGACATGGATTCTAGGGAAACATTTTCCAAAATCTTCAAGTGTCCAATCCGATTTCCTGATTCGAGATTTATTGTCTGATTCAGTCTGAAGGCACTGATTGCTGCTTCTTTCATTACACACAGGTGCAATGGTGGAAGGTTCAGCAATACCTTTATGACTGCAGTGGGGCACGTGAATATTGCCCCTGTGATTCCCAATTGTAATATAAATAGAAAATATTGATAAATAACATACGATGAGTAAGTAGGTACAATATATAACTCGTTCTGAAAGAAATAATATCAATCTATAATCATCGATTCAACGTCATATCTTGGGAAGACTACCGAGATAAAAAAATCCTCAGGAATCGAGGTAAAACGAAAATAAATTGGATCTGTCATTATAAAGGATCAATTTTGCAAAATCTTCTTCAGGTATACCCTCATCAAACCAGTATCGTTTATTTATATATTCATAATGCTAGCATCTCTCTGATTTTGGGATGATCCGTTAAGAGATGACTCATATTATTTTCAACGAATGCAAATTATATTCGTATTTTTTATGGCATAAATGATGCTTCTCAAAAAAAATCAATCGACTCATCGAAGGTAGTGAAAGATCTAATGAATTAGATAACTGAAATAATGCATCACTCTACACTCATGACATGTTGGATTTATTTCGAATAAATGAAAGATAATTAGAGGAATGATAGTCACACCTGTACATATTAATTTTAACCTAACCTAATATTTGTAAATTGTAGCAATATCTGAAAGGTTGTTATAAACTAGTTACTATGAGCAACGATAACATCGAGGATATTATGACTGTGCATGAAAATGACATAAAGTTGGAATATATTCAACATCCATTCGAAACTCGACTAGTTAAATTTCGGGATTTATCTAAAGCTTATAAATGCTCACTAAATCAACTAATTCAAATTTGTCATATTGGACCGAATGAAGCTGAGATTAGTTCAAGACATGAAGATGTGGAAACTAAATAATGTATGTAAATTTGGCAGTAGGTAATATCGAAGCATTTTGATAAATGGGAATATTTATGAAATCGCTAGTTGGATGTTTTAAAAATCCTAGCAATCTCGAATGAGTCTATTTAATCAATATACAAAAAAATCAGGATATTCGCTCCACTGCAAGTTATGGTATCGAATCCATTGAATTTTATGTTTAGTTTATTGTGAGGCAACATATTTTGATATATTCTGCATCACAAACTTCAAGATGTCACATGGGTGGCCATTGATGGAAAAAAATAAAGGAAGGGGACCTAACATGGAACTTTGCGGTACTGCAGAATTTGCCTAACAAGATAACAAGAATTGAATAAGGAATCAAACATACCAACCTCTTTGATGTGGGTGCCAGGTCATAAGGGAGTTGAAGGCAACGAGGAAGCAGACTGTCTTGCCAAAGAAGGGGCAAATTTCTCGGCCCAGAACCCCTCTGTGGACTTTCCAAAGCCCACCTTATGTATTTCTTGACATGTCTAATTGCTTCTTTGAGCTCTTTAATGGACCAATAATTTACTACTAACTACTACTACTACTAGGTTCGACGTTACGAAACGGATGAAATAAAATCTCACTGGAATAAAGTGCCAGGACAAAGACAAGCGAAAAGGCTAGTGAGCCTTTCACCCAGGAAAGCTAAACAGCTTCTCGAGTTGGACAAAAAAGACTTGAAACTGGTAACGGGACTCCTCACTGGACACTGCCCTCTGAGGTATCACCTCGAAAAGATGGCTAAAACAGAGAGTGATAGTTGCCGCTACTGCGAGAACTTCGCTGAAACTGCAGAACATTTGCTTTGCGAATGCCCAGCACTCTACTGCAAGAGGATCAATTTCCTGTAAGGGATTTTCTTAGAGCCCTTCGATGTAAGGAACCTAGTTTCCAGGAAACTGATAAACTTCGCAAGAAGCCTCGGAATCTCGGGCCTCGAATAGATTGAGAGGGTTATTCACAATAGATCTGATAGGTCGAGGTGCTTGAGAGGCTGCACGGCCTCAACGACCCCTCCTACAATCTACAATCTACCTACCTACTTTCATTCTGATACGACTTGAGCAAGTCAACAATGTCTACCTACATTAATCTCATCTGGATTCGTTCACTAAATTGAATATTCATTCTCATGCCAAGCGTCCGATATTGTGGATACAATCTGGAGCACAGAAAAATCTATAATTCATTCATGAACCGTTGGTATTCATATATGAACCACCGTATACCCACCTCAAACTTGAGGCCTGAAATGTATTCGATGGACATTTTTAATATGTGGAAATTCCTTTTCCAGAAAATGATTGAGTGCCGCCAGGGGCTGTCAATATTCCGTTATACTCGAAATTCCATGAAATGGATTTCATCCAGCAGAGAAACAGAAAATGCTCGCATATGAAAATGGGACGTCTGATGGGAGAAAAGTTGTTATCTCAGTATTTGCGGTCACCTTTTTTCAGTTGGAAAGCTTCTTCAGTAGATTGTTCACTAATAGTCTTGAAACTTTTTGGTGGCCACACATCCTATACAGGGTGACATACTGCGTAATTTTAAGATTCATTAGAAAGGCATGGGGAATTTATTACTTCAAAATTCCCACCTAACCCTACTATAATATTGTCTATACTACCCTACTATAATCTTGTTACTGTTACTTCATCTCTGACGAGTTCATTCATTATTGTAAATTTCAAATGAACCTGCAGAATAATATGAAAGTAAAACTCGATCAATTGGTAACTCAATTCAGAAGAAATCATTTCATAGTGTGGTATCAATGCTGAAAAGTACAGACAATGATATTTTATATCAAAATAAGTAATGGGTGTTCTATTTCGAGTATGAAAGTAATATACTCGAGGATTCTCATCACCGCAATATTATAAAAAATCCGAGAAAAAATCCCTACAGTTTTGAAATTATGAGTAATCGTTAAAGTTTCTGGTGAATAATAAAAATTATTACAATATTATGATCAAGAATAGTATCTTTCGAAAGTATGAACGATCAAATCCGCGTATTTGTACTAGAAATCTCAGACTATATCTCACTATTTTGTTGTGAATGTAGTCGATCCTCGTAAATCACTTCTATGAACTCAATTTCACGAATAAAAAAAATTAGATCTATGATAGATTCGACCGTTTCTGGAGAGTGAAATAAAAATATCATAACATATTCAGGAAAATTAATTATTTTTTTTAATCCTGTGTTCTGACTTCATAATATACCTATAATGATGCTCATGCTGTTTCTCCAATAGTCAATCAAATTTGTTTTTCTGTTTCGTGTCAAGAGCAATTATTCCACACGATAATAAATTTTCATGATCTACAAATTCGACTACAGATTCGACCTGTCATGGAGTATTTTTCTTATTTTTTTTGAATTCAGCTCCAAAAATCACGCTGAGGATCTTTGGGAATAATCTCCTTCATCACATCATGAGTGATTCCGAGTGCGAGTAGACAGTCCATAGACAGACACATACTCAATATCCTAAGGAATAATCCAATACCTATATTTGATCTCCTAATATTCTTCTACTCGCTCCCACGATATTCCACGAACATTTAATGTTTGACCACATACTAAACTGAATTCTTGGATCCTATACAAACTTCACCTCTTCTTTTGCGTGATGATAATTTTGTTTTCCTAGATATTCCCCTATGACAAAGCGTCTAGTGATGCAGTGACATAGCGTCCTCATTCATGAATGAATCCTTGGTTCGGTGGTAATTAAGGTTTCCAAAGAAAACCCGAGTCATTTGAAGCTTATTCAGATCCAATATGCAGTTCATTTGACCGGTTAGCTGGCACAATGGGCTCTTTCATGCGACTTTATGCATTCATTTCCGACTTCTCATCTGCAGCAGATTCAACGACGTACGACCGGCCCATTGTTGATAAGGCCGACATATTTTTCATCTCCATCGTGGATTACATACATCCTTATTTTTTATCTTCTATGTCTGATCTTGGGTAGATGAGTTGAGAGGGCAATATCCGTTGTACTATCGGATGAATAATCCTAGAAGACGTGGAGCTATTCTGGAAAGTTTCATAACTTGAACGGAATTATCATCAAGTGCCCTGGATTCATATAAAAATGAATTTACAACATCATCATATTGAAGGGGCTGTAACCGAAATGTGATGGGAATGGGGATGGGGAAAATAGACAGGGGATGGAATGGATTCCTCGCGTGTCTCTTGAATGTGTAATGTTTGAAAGAATCACACTAGGCGTTGTGTCTAAATCAAACAACGATGATAGTTGTATACATGCATTCGAACCTAAATTTTTTCGTTCACCTAGCTGCAAAATCAATAAGTGAAAATTTTCCTTGCTTGACAATCCAGTATAACATATACCTACATTATTCCTTTATCCCCTATAGTACTGTAATATTGTGTGATTTCAATAGAATATAATAAACTTGATTCAGTAATTGAAACCTTATTCTACTAAATATAACTGAACGAGGAGCTGTAGAAGTGCACATTAGCGTGGTGGAACAACAGACTCACAATAGAATAGCGAACAGCGCATAATATGCTTCTCACGCAGGCGTACTGGGTTCGATACTCATTACGACCTTTTTTTCAATTTTTCAATAATCAATCAATTGCTCCTTTCTCACAAATGACCTTCACTCTCATAGGTAAGTGATTACAAGGATATGAAAAAAAAGTTATTAGTAATCATTGGTTGAAGATTTTCGAACAGAATCTCCCGCGGACTTGAATTATTCAACGTAAATTTTGTCTTGGACAAAACTAGTGTTTTGGCTATTCGCTGGAAATTTTGGATCCCACACCTGACACCACAGTTGCGTTGCGGGTTGGATGGGGTGAGCTAATCGATACTAAGGCTTCAACTAATCGGTTTTATGCAGCTAACAGGAACTCACTAGGGTGAAAATGTTCAACCAATATATAAAAATGAATAAAATATCATGAAACAATCAAAAGTATCGAAGAATTTTATGTACATTAATGGATATTCAATTTAATTATAAATATTGATATTTCAATAAAACAGAGAGTTCAGCCACAGATTAGAAAACCTTCCAGATGAGACACTTCGCCCATTGTGTTTGATGTGCTGAAATCCGTTTTCATTGACCTCAGACCTTTAAATTATGCACATCGCATTTGCCGGATAGAACTACTGATGTGCAATGTTGCCATTTTAGTAATGCATAATCAACTCCAATTCAAAAGGTTACCTACTTCTGAATGATTTATTAAGATTAAGTTGTTATCGAAAATTATAGTTTCTACCAGGAATGAGAGGTTTACTGAATGAATTTTACGATGAAATGTAGGATATGCATCCACCCCGTATACGCTGACAGTATCACTTAATACGATGAATCAAGGGATGTTACGTGGAGAAGATAGGCAGAGAGTCAGTTACCGTTTAGACGTTGTATTAGAAGGATGAGAGAATAAAAGTGTGTATATTTATTGTTTCGAAGTATGTATTTCTAACAGAAATACTAATATTTCAAATGTAGCCCATTCATTGTCATCTGAAGAAATAAAACACGATTCAATTATCTAATAAATGATCAGACTCTAAATTCCTCAACTTGAAATTTCATATAGCAGTATGGGTATAGCAAATATGGTGATATTCTCATCAAATGGAGAAATTTGATTGAATTATATAATATCACTCAATATAAGTACTCTCATTTTTTCGTCCTTTGGAAAACAATGTTATTTGATATTCTCCGATTTTTTTGTAGATTATTTGCAATCTCTATATACACAGTAATGATTGCCAATAAACATATTATTGTACCTGATCACAGGTTGTTCAATATGTGCTGTGAAAATCCTCAAAACCTATATTACTTTTCCTTTTGGATTTCAGTTTATGGAAAATATGTTATACATTGAATGAACATGAACACATCCGAAATACTGGATCGTGAATTGTGTCAAACGGAAACATTTTTAACATAACCAACAAAATGATGACAAGGATGTAAACAAATCAATATTTCAGCGCCTGCGCATATCTATGACTGCACCTTTGAATTTTGCGCTTTTGACATCTCTCTCTATTTTTATTCGCTCTGCTTGACTGTCTCATCTGTAGAGCTTTTTAATCTGTGGTTCAGCAGAACGAAAATGTTATACATATACAATTCCATATATTGGAATACGTGAACAATTATATAAAAAGCATACTGTATCTTCAGTATATACCTCGTAAAGGGTGTGAAAGATAACTTCAACAACCGTTGCGAACTTTTTTAAGAATTTTTGAGTTCTATGGAGATCAAAAGTGCATAAAAATTCAGTATTAGAGACAGTCCAAGTGTTAATGACCCCCTATGAATCATTTTGTATATGTTAAAAAGGAAAATAATTCATTTTGTCAAGTTGAATAAAAGTCGAATATTGTTCTTATTCGTATTTGATTTGATAAATAGCTCTAATATTGATTTTTTTGAAGTTTTAATTGTTGATATGAAGGCTCCAAGGAACCAATGGACCATAGGAAGCATAGAAGAAACATACCTTGGGAAAGACGGTATTATAAGGGTTGCGGAAATAATGACCAATAATGAGTAATAATGAGTTTATTTTATAAAAAGTTGTAACATTTCAGAATATATTTGATATAAAACAAACTATAAAGAAACAATCCCACGAAGTAATCTTGTTGTGGGATATTAAGTAGGTAATAAACATATATTTTACATAAAATTATAATAATATGTGGTAGGTGATTTTACCAAAAGGATATTGAAACAGAATTATTTATACTTTCAGTATTTCATGAAATATTATTCTAGGACATTCCAATATCCAAGTTTTCAGATTTTTTTTTAAATAAGAAAATTTATATAATAACTTAAGGAACATAAGAAAAATGATTAAATAATTTTTTTGGTCAATAGTTTCATTCACCCTAATATTATTTTGTTGTTTTTTCATTTTTAAATCTGGTATTATAAATACGATTTGAGTACTTGATATGAATATATATTTATATCTTTTTTAATTTTGAGAAATCATTTCTGAAATTTCCAAAGCCTTCAGATAACTATCATTCACACCCCCCATGCTACCTTTTTCAAATAATTGATGTTTTCAGATATATTGTGTCTAGGATGTAGAATGTTGATAAATAAATCTAATATTCAGATTGTAGTCACAGCAACCTGTCATTTGATTGGCTTGAAACAACAGGTGTAAAATTTTGTGGCAAAAAAAATCGAATAACGGCATGCGATCTGTTTCTGTTTCTGATAACCAAAATGGATTGGCTGAACCTGCCCCATGAAACGAACGGCATTCGCTACAGCGCAGCATCCCACTCTGACATCGGACAATAATTGAATCGGAAAAGGTCCTGGATAGCCCCCATAAAGCCGGGGACCTGACTTCCTCTCCTCTTCCGCTGATTACTTTATGGTCTCATTCCCGCCGTGCAGGAATCCATCCCGGTCTGGATCCAGGGATGCTGCAGCAGGAACGCTCGATCGGTCCCGTGGGACGCATACGGCAAGACATTGAAAAAGTGGCGGGCCGCTTTCAATTTATCGGGATGCCTTCCAGAGTCTAATCGATACGGGGAAGATGGGTGCAGCTGGGTGGAATACGGAGCTTCAGGTGGAGCAGCCGGAAAGGGTTATGGTGTGGGATACTGGCGGGGTATATTTGTTCAACATATCCATATAGATTTTTTCAATTGACTTGGCCGTTACTTGATGAAAATCCATAGTTATTGTAAACAAACGAAAAACGATAAGATTTTCACGATAAATATATTTATATATATTTTTTTCACAACATGTTTCGCTAACACTGTAGCTTCATCAGGTATAAGTACACTAAACTAACTACTACGATAACAACCATATTTATACCTAATTACACAGTTATAACAATATTTGTACCTGTAGGGATTAAAGAATGTTTATCCTCTTTTTATTGCGGTAAATACCAAAAAATAAAATGAATATCTAATTAAGCTATTTTTAGGAAAACAAATTCAACAAAGGAGAATTATTCAAATCTACTTGGTCATTAAGCAAAAGATTTGAATTCTTGAGTCTATTAATTTCGAGTGTTTCTATATAGTTAAGTTTCACTCCTTTGTTTTCAACATGTAATATTTTGAATTCTTCATCAAAATCGTGATTTTCTTCTAAAAGGTGGTTGGTTTTTGCATAAACAAGACACTAAAATTGCTTATAGAACAAATAATACTTTGGGAAAGGTTATCAAAAATAATAAAGACATAGTTCCTAAATATGAAAAATCAGGAGTATATAGACTGAATTGTGGAACTTGCCCGAAGGTATACATTGGTCAGACTGGGAGAACTTTCAGAAATCGCATCCATGAGCACCACATGAGTTATGTAAATAGGAAAACAAATTCAACGTATTCCAACCACCTTTTAGAAGAAAATCACGATTTTGATGAAGAATTCAAAATATTACATGTTGAAAACAAAGGAGTGAAACTTAAACATTTAGAAACACTCGAAATTAATAGACTCAAAAATTCAAATATTTTGCTTAATGACCAATTATATTTGAATAATTCTCCTTTGTTGAATATGTTTTCCTAAAGATAGCTTAATTAGATATTCATTTTATTTTTGTTATTTACCGCAATAAAGAGGATAAACATTCTTTAATCCCTACAGGTACAAATATTGTATAACTGTGTAATTAGGTATAAATATGGTTGTTATCGTAGTAGTTAGTTTAGTGTACTTATACCTGTTGGAGCTACAGTGTTAGCGAAACATGTTGTGAAAAATATATATAAATATATTTTACGTGAAAATCTTATCGTTTCTCGTTTGTTTACAATTATCCATATAGAACCTTGGGGACATAGAAGAAGAAGAAGAAATTCATTCAAGTAGGTTTCCCTAATATACAATAGCGCTAATATACATATATATAACAATAAAAGAAAAAAGTATAACAATGTTTCGATTTATCATATGATTGCCCAGTGAAGTAGGTTAATATACTAAATAAATAATAACAATAACATCATTACAAATAGCGATGTCCTCATACAATTCAAACAATAAGAAATAAAGTACAACACTTGATTTTCCTCATATGATTGAATAAGAATAATATTATTACAAATACAGATATTCCTAATTTAGTTCTCTCATATGTCTTAACAATTTGTGTCTGAAATTTTTGCAAGATTCACTAGATTTGACGTTCTGGGGTGAATTATTGTACTCTATCATACCTTTAAAAAACAAAGAATTTCTCGTAATTGATGATTTTATATAATATAATCACGAAAGTAAGAAGGTGCTTCATTATGTACTATTTTATAAATAAATATCATTGTTAGGAAGTACAGTCGTTTCGAAACTGAGAGCCAATGCAATGCATTCAACATCATTGAGATGAGAGTATAGCGATTACAGCTCAAAATGATCCTCATGTTTCTATTTTGTAGTTGTTGTAGCAGTGTCATTTTATTTAAATTGAATTGATACAATAAAGTGGCACAATAGTCAAAATGCGGTAGTAGAATTGACCGGTACACTGTGATTTTTATATCCATGGATAAATTCTTCGCAATTCTTGAAAATAAGTATAGTTTTTTCGAAATGTTCTTAGTAACATACATAAAGTGTGCATCGAAAGTAAGTTAATTATCCAGTTGAAAGCCCAGATACTTAACAGTTCCCACAATTTCAATTTGGTCGTTATCAATTCTTATGTCAATGTCATTTACATTTATCTGCCCATATTTGTATTTAGTTGACATGATAATCGCCTAGGTTTTTGCGACATTAAGTTTCAGTTTATTCATCTTCAAATATTCACTTACACTTGTTAGAATACCATCATCTTTTGTAAAGCATTGTTAAGGTATGCATCGCTACATGCTAATAATGTGTCATCAGCAAATACATTTATGAACTCACAACTCACAAAAAGGTTAATATCATTCAGATATAAAATGAACAGAAGTGGTCCTAGGACACTTCCCTGAGGTACTCCAAAGTTATTACTAATTTCTCGTGAAGTTGGATTCCTAACTCTGACTCTCTGCTTTCTACCCTGCAAGTAATTTCCAAACCATTTTAATACTTTGACTCGGATTCCGTATTGATACAATTTATTCAATAGTATATTTCGGTCAATGGTCTCGAAGGCTCTTTCAAGATCCAAGAAAACCGCTACAAAATATTTACCATCGTCTATGTCAATTTCAAACTTCGATATAGAAAGCTGCAGCGCTGTTTCACAGGAATGCTGTTTACGAAATAGGTAGAATACCTACCCATCATGAACAGTGAGATTTGTTTTCTGCTACCGACTCCAAAGTCGTCCAATTTTGTTCTGTAATTAGCTCTAGAAGTTGACGTTTCTCATACTGACACTACAAAATGGTTAAAATGAATGTTACTAAGGAACACTTTCATAAGTGTCTAATAAATATAGACGATAAAGTTGATTTTTTAATCCTATGATTCGAAAATGAAGTACCTTATAGCATTGTGATCAAGATTGTGATTTGATTATGATCATCATTTTAGAAAGAACTAACTCATTGAGAATAAAAAACATTCATTATTTTCAACAACAAACTGATACAATTGCATACCTATATATAATATTTAATCCATTTGTGATATTGATATCGACACTACACTTGAACATTGAATAAACCAGATTTGTTACAAACAATGTTGCAATGTTAAAAACATAACTTCTGAATTAACTTTGATAAAAATTAGGATCAGTGACTGGAACTGTTTCTGTGCATGTCTGATGTCTCTGATGATGTTGATGACAGCGGGTGAGATCATTCAAAAGAGTACGGCTACAGTTTTATGCGCGGCTTGCATCAGTTGCATGTTGCCAAGGATTGCATCATATCACAGATCACAGATGTTTGCACTTTTGACAAGGAGTCAAGGACGCACTAACTCGTACGCGCTTGCGCACTACGTACTTCTGTGGTTCTATATTCCCCCCATGAATTTGATAACTTTCACTTCTGTGCTTTCTCTATGAATAAAGAGTATCACGGATTTTCATTTTCAGATCATAACATCTCCAAATATTCATTATCTCAAGAAATCACACTGGGTCTGGAGAATAACTAGTCCGCCGCAGATCAGAGGTACATCGTGTTGTATATATCATTTTGCTGTCATTTCAATATTAATATATATTTCGAAAACTCAAAGACAGCGTTCCGATTGCCGATTGACATGGTAATTTAGTGCCTACGTTTTTCCATATTGTACAATGGGTCATGAATATTTTAAAGGCTTGACCTGTTCATTAAATGGACAGCTATCGAGGATTGACATGCTGGGATATCTTCATTGTTTTGCGTTTGACGTTAGAATCCTCCTATAATTAGACATCACGAATATTATAGGGGAATTGTTTTGTGGCTCTCATGATATCCTTTGTGTCACATATTTTTTGTGGAATTCTAGAGCTGCAAACGTTGGAAAGGAGTGCCTCATTCGGTATTTGACCGTAGAACATTACACTGTATTTTAGCCTCTGTGAATTACAAATCAAAATGCAGAAACCATGGCTGGAATTCACTGGAATAAAGGTATAAATCACATCAATTTCATTGCTATGGTGAATCAGTTATTAGAGTTTCAGTAAGCGAATAAATACTAATAATAAATATATCTCCAACATTATTTCAGAAAATGAACGTTCTGTTGGAATTAATTATAGTATCCTGAATTGATCAAAAGGAATGAGAGGAGAAACAACTTGAAAGATAAATGGATAGCATTAGATCAGAGGTTGGATATAACTTGCTTTAAATTCACTGGAAAGAAGCCAGTATGTTCAAGAATGGATCATCAGGAAAATCAGAAGAACCAGCGAATAGCCTCGCCAGTCTAAAGGGGGATGAAGAAGTGTTCGAAATGTGTTTCGAAAAGTGTTTCGAAAAGTGTTTCGAAAAGTGTTTCGAAAAGTGTTTCGAAAAGTGTTTCGAAAACTGTTTCGAAAAGTGTTTCGAAAAGTGATTCGAAAGGTGTTTCGAAAATTGTTTAATATAATGGATCAATTGAAGAGATTGGTTACTTGACTGTCTATCAATAAAGATTTGCAACAGAGGCAATGCTCGTAGTACATGCAACGATTCACACTGTGAATGCAGATCGCAAATGTTTCTTTCTTTCTTAGACGTGAAAAGTTAACATTGAGACAGGCACGCTTAACAACCTACAGACCGGTTTGGGGCTTATTGGCCTTCATCAGTGCAGGGTAGTTAACCGAGTAGAGACCGTGAGATCTCCACTCGAAGCGGTGCCTGTCCCAATGCATCTTCGTGGCGTCTATTTGACCGCACTGAGTCGCGTTCCGAGAGATAGTTGGAAGTGGCGATATCATGCGGCAGAAGAAAGAAACACTCCAGAAATAAATCTCCCAGGTCACAGAACTTGAAAGTGGCTGATAGCTCTGTGAGTTCTATAACTTACTCAACCAAGCTCCTGGAATCCAGTTTGAGTTAAACCGTTACTCTGTAGAAGAACTACTTATTGAAAATAATAAGTAATTTTTGATGTTGTGAGAAATAACATTCAAGTTGATTTGATTCAGTAGATATGTACCGTCAATTTATATATTTAATTGAAAGTGCCTACTTACAAAACTTCAAATTCTACATATTAACTGATTATTGTAACCGTAACAGAGGTTTTTGTGACAAGATCTTTTTTGTAGGTATATAACGAATGAATGAAAATGAGAATTGAAATGCATTTTCATGAGAATATACATGAAACAATTTGAAAAACCAAGCTATGAACATTCCAAGATTCAAAGAACCACGAAATCAAAGCAAAATGCGTGGAAAAATATAGGCAAACCTCTCCTGCAACACTAAAGCTCAATTTATAAACTCCACTGCCGTAGCTACAGTTGACGCTGCAGTAAACTGTACGAAGATGAAATGTGCTAAAATAAACATCTGTTGATAAACTACGCAGCTGACGCAGGTGCCGTCGGATATCTCCTCAATACATTTTGGAACGGCAGCGTCAACTGTAGCTACGGCAGCGGAGTTTATAAATTGAGCTTAAATGCTATGCGTGAAAATATACAGGCTGATATATAGAACATATGAATAACAACATTATAATTATTACTATTATGCAAATACTTACTGCAACACTGAATGCTATTCAATTGTCTGTTTTATAATGTTTCTCGTCCATATCGATTGAAATCTTATTCTTTTCTCATTTCCCCAGTTGATCGAATCAAATAATATCAAATTCATGCTGAACTCATGAAACATCATCTTCCTCATCATCAGAGTTCAGCAAAAATTAATTGATTCAATCAAGTCAGCGATATTTTTTGCTGATAATCTTCAAATTAGCACGATCAGTAGATATTTTCAACTGATTTATGAACTGAGAAATCTGCAGTTCGGTGTGGATATTATGTTAATTGAGATTTATCGATCAAGCTTCAATCACTTGATATACTTATGATAAATAAATATTTTTAATCGTCTCAAGAAACATTCGAATGATTTCAAATGAATGTGTTGAAAAGTATGAATGATAATCAAAAAGGAACGTGAATAAATATATTTTTCATAAATAATCAAATATATTTTCACTTTATGAATGAGAATTCATAATGTCGCTTATTAATTAGAAATAAAACGGACTACTCTTGACTTCATCAAATTGCGAAACATAAGAAACAGTTCCATCAATCAGGCGAAAGAAAAATAGTTGAACGATTGGGAATACGAGATCTTTTTGGTTTGTAGCTAAAATTGCAAAATACATCTACCTCATTTCCACCACTAATAAAAGAGAATGGTTGTAGAGATATTCGTGCATGAGAAATAACTGATGGTTACCAAATTCCTATAACAACATCAGTATTTCGGCACACAGACATGCGGTGGTGCTATGGAACGCGACTAATCGTCAAGCGGCATGCCACCTTCTTTTCATCAAAATAACCAACCTTGAAATCTGATTTCAAAATATCAGAATCCTCAATAGATGTAGATTTTAGGGGGGGTCGTTGAGGCTGTGCAGCCGCTCAAGCACCTCAACCTATCAGATCTTATGTGCATAACCCTTCATCTATTCGAGGCCCGGGATTCCGAGGCTTCTTGCGTAGGTTTATTAGTTTCCTGGGAGCTAGGTTCCTGATGTCGGAGGGCTCTAAGAAGGCCCCTTCCAGGAATTTGAGCTTATTGCAGAAGAGCGCTGTGCAAATGTTCTGCAGTAGCGGCAACCATCATTCTCTGTTTTGCCCATCTTTTTGAGGTGATACCTCAGAGGGCAGTATCCAGTGAGGAGTCCCGTTACCAGTTTAAGTATTTTGTGTCCAACTCGAAAAGCTGTTTAGCTTTCCTTGGCGAAAAGCTCACTAGCCTTTTCGCTTGTCTTTGTCCTGGCACTTTATTCCAGTGAGATTTTATTTCATCCGTTTCGTAACGTCGAACCTAGTAGTAGTAGTTAGTAGTAGTTTATTGGTCCATTAAAGAGCTCATAGAAGCAATTGGACATGTCAAGAGTAGTGTACCTAGGCGGGTACCAGACCAAGATGGCCGCCATGGGGCAATGACGTCATCCAAGATGGCCGCCATGGGGCAGCTGTCAACTGTCATGTCATCTGTCATGTCAAATGTCATCTGTCAAATATCAACTGTCATGTCAAATGTGATATGTCATCTGTCAAATACATGTCAAATACATGAGGTGGGCTTTGGAAAGTCCACAGAGGGGTTCTGGGCCGAGAAATTTGCCCCTTCTTTGGCAAGGCATACTGCTTCCTCGTTGCCTTCAACTCCCTTATGACCTGACACCCACATCAAAGTGACCTAGTTGTTCGCTGCCAGTTGTCTTAGGGATTGTTTACAGTCCCAAGTCAGCTTAGACTCATAAGTGTATGACTTCAGAGCTTTCAGTGCTGCTTGGCTATCTGATGGAACATAGATTTTTGCCCTTCGAGTGTCCCTTTCGAGGCACTTCTGGGCACATATTTCTATAGCATGTACTTTCGCTTGAAAGATGGTTGGGGTGTTACTAAGGGGTTTTGAGAGCCTGAAATTTGGCCCTGTAACTTCCAACTCCAGCCCTTCCATCCATCTTGGATCCATCAGTGGGTATACCACACTGATGCATCCCTTTCCAGTTGAGGTCCGTTCTCTGTGCAAATTTGGTGGTTCAATAAATGTAACAGGTCATTTGCTATTTCATAACTGTACGAATAAAATCGCCGACATAATCCCAGATTTGCCTTACCAAAGGAAGCAGTCCATGATAATATAGAAAACTTGCCGAAGGTAGAGTTATGCCAGTCTATAGCATTTCATATGTATGAAGTTCTGAAAAGTTCGAAAAATTCCCGAGCTGAGGGTTTGGAAGTTATGGAGTGTGCCTGAGGCTCCAGTGGGGAATAAAGTTGATGAAAAATGGTCGGAAAAGCATTTTATAAGCGATTCGAAGCAGTTAGAAGAATGTTACATTTTTAATTAGAGAATTAGTTGATAATCTGAGAATTTTCATGAGTTTGCTGGATTATTTTGGGAGAACGATACACAATATTTGATTTTCGTTCACATTTTTTCATTCGTTTTCACATCATAGAACGGAATTTTATTGATCTCATAATATCAAATAATGACATGATACAGGTCAAATATGGAAAAATTAAAATTGAAGAATCTAACAAAAACTAGAAACAAAATAACCAATACAAGAACGTTAATATGCCTATAGAAAATACAAGATAATATATCCAACAGGAAGAACCCATCAATAAGTGGTATATCTAAATTATACCAAAGATATACCTAATTTGAAAAATTTTTATAATTTTCATTCAGACTTCGGTGTTCGGATTCCACCTAAGATGATAATTTTGCATAGTTTATCATAATGGTTTTTATAATGCACTTCGATATCAATGGTGCAGTCATTTTTATTAATGATTCAAGTGCATTATTGAAAAACATTCCAATGAACCAATCGCAATTATTGATAGAACCGGAACCATCGATAATTTTTTCAACGGTATTGCTATCGATGTTATTGATGCATCAATACATTTTCAATCCCTTGAGAGAAAAAAAAGTTCTTTCTGAAATCTATGATTTTGTTTCATGTAACAATAAGCTTTCTGATGAAACGTTTTACTTAAGGAATAAGTAATCTGTTCTGGTTCGAATCCAACCACAAGGTAAAACTTCTCAGTCTATATTCCATTAAATCATGAATATTTCAATACTTAGATTCACTGAAGTATTCCAAATGCATTTCCTAATGCAACTTCTCTTTGAGGATTTTGATTATCTTTAAATCGAATAAGTCCCAGCTGATAACATCGAATACAGACAACCTCGAATGAAATATGTATTCACTTTGTGGTTGGATTCATAGTATATTCCAAAAATATGAATTGAATCTCCGAGACTAATGGAAAAGCCTGGTATTGACGTGGGATATCAGGTAATAATATGGAAAATGATTCACTCTCCAGGGATTCACGCCGAAATAGTATATTATGATTCAAGTTTTATAAGACGCTATTTTGTCGCACGCGTTGTTTGGAATACGAGGAGCGAAGCGAGGAGTGCTCCAAGTGAACAAGTGCGACAACGTGTCTTATAAAACGTGTCATATGCAATTTTTTCTATTTTCAATTGATTTGAAGAAAAAATTGATTTAATATCGATGTATAACAGAAACATCTTCGATTGGTAACAATGATGATATTGAAATAATTTGAATCTGACGCACAAGCGTAAAGCCCAGTTTACAGTTGAGCGATTTCAATTATTGCAATACAAGCGGTGGAAAATTCAAAGTTGTTATTGTTTTAATTGGTTAATTTAAATCGAATTACACTCTGAATTGAAATTTACCAGTTTTTCACTGCTAATATCACCAAATCCAAATCGCTCTGAAGTAAACTGGGCCTAACTCTTCTGACTTTCATTTGACAGTTCGATTGTACCAATCTCCGAATAATAAAAAATGCGTATCGAAATAGAGGCTATTTCGACACGCATTTGCGTTGCACAATGACTTCATTATGCAACCAAAATAGAAAAACATATTTATGAAACCATAACTGGTGAATATGTGGATAAAGGAGTTCGAAGAATGTGCGAAGAATAATTTTCATTTTCCCAAATCGAACGGTAGAACTGTTATCCTGAACAAGTCTAAATTTCTGAATACAGTGTTGACAGTAGGTACTGATTCGTAAATTTTTATGGTAAATAGGTATACAGTTATGATACAAATTTGCTACATAATGAATGATCGATATACTTCTTTGACCCATGGAGAATTCCAGAAAAAAATTCTCAAATCTGATCGAGTTGAATATCTTGTAATAATATACGAATATGAATAATCCCCAGTGACATATCAACCACCCCATCATCCGAAAGGAAAAAAAAAACAGATTCACTGAACTTCCATCGACCTCTTTTTCGTTTCAGCTCAGGATGTGAACAACTAGAACTTGCTCCAAGGAGCGTAACGGGCAACGAAATGTCGAGAGTCGCGTGAAATTTACCGAGCATGACGCGAATCTGTCACCCGTCTAGTGTCAACCGCACGGCACCTAGACGCGGGATTTCTTTTCGTTGCATTGAATAATGTTTTCTGGTGCTGCAAAGTGCAGTGGAGCAAGTTGCTTGGGGGAAAATACATTGTTTCATCCAAACAACAAGCCTTCTAGGATAGTAACGCCCCAAATTGTCTAAAGCCAACATGAAATTCATATTCATATGTTTTCCCCCCACAGCTACATCCTAAAGCTCAATTTATGAACTCCGCTGCCGTAGCTATAGTGGAGTTTATAAGCTTAGCATTTGAAAGTGATAATCATCCCATGACTACATTTTTCAAGGTTCCCAAATATACATATGTTTCAGTAGGTACTTATATGAATCAGATTAGTGTATGAAAAGCTATGTGTTCAATATTTGTCATAAAAGATAGCATGTGCTTGATTCGTTCAACCGATAATCAACCGAATATTTTCAGTGATAGCGCGAAAAGTCTCGTTTTCAAATCAAATTCTGTTGGATAGTTCATTAAACGGCATATTTCCATTCTTGTGTGAAATTTGAACAAGATTCGTATTAAGAATGTTATTTATTCTGTTCAATTCGAATTTAAAGAATGGTGAGATTCTGTGAAATGTGTAAAAGACAATTTTAAAGTTGTGACCAGAACACAACATTTCACTGGTGAGTTACTCAGTGTCGTATCATTCATGTATTGAGCATTAATTACCCATCACAACATACAAAACAGTTTGGTGGTAGTTTGAAAATATTCTCGGGTTTCCCCGAGATGAAAAGTTAGTGGAAATATTATCGGGTAAGAGAATATTTCTATAGAGACGCTAGAGTATGCTCGCATCATTTTACTACAAGTGATAAAATGGTTGGTCCAAGTAGTAACAGAATGCTCAGAGTAGTAGATAAGCCTTCATTTAGTGAAATTAAAAGATAATAACAATAGGTTTGTTCTAGCAGCAATTTCGAATAAATTGCAATCGTCCGGAGCATGCGCATACTGATTTAATAGACGCATAAATCAGTTTGCGCATGCTCCGGACGATTGCAAAATATTCGAAATCGCTGCTAGAACAAATCTATTATTGAATGAAGAAAAATACTCTAAATCATCTCCACAACATTTAATCCAAATACCTATATCAGGGACATGTTTCGAACGTATATACGTTCATCTTCAGCCTGAATAAACGTGCTACAAAGAAAAGGGGGGGAATTAAAGTTAGATGTTATACAATATAATTTCACATCAATACTTACATGTAGATGAAAAAATTGTTTACAACATATTAAATTTAAATTTGAGAAAAAACAGGTTAGTTATTAGGGCCCTGTGCCCTTTAATTCAGTCCATCAGGAATGAATGAAAGAGAAAAATGGGTAATACATAATTACAAAATTATCAACTACCGACATCTTGTTAACGGAAATACGGGAATTAATTTGACCTTGATTGAATATTCAAATGACAATCTGAACAGAGAACACATCATGACATTGACATAGAGGTGATATGGTACGGACCATAGGCGTAGGTGATGAAATATATCAATTACGGATGGGCCAAGGTAAGAAGAAAACTAAAACAGAAAGAGAAAAATCAAAAGGTTAATCTGTTGAAAAATTTTTGGCAGTCAAAATGAGTTTGTTCATTCAGAGACAAAATATCACTGTTATTCAAAGATTTGTTAATTTCAAAAATTTCCAGAAGATTCAAGAGAGGGCCTTTATTGCAAACATGTAAAACTTTAATATCATTACTAATATCGAAATGATGGTCTGAGTTGAGAATGTGATTAGCAAAGGAACTTTTTGTGTTAAATATCTCCAAGGGTGAATTTCTAGATCTTTCAATAAGTTTACTATGTTCATTAACTCTAGTGATAATTTTCCTCCCAGACTGTCCGATGTACTGTGCTTTACAATCAGGTTCAGAACAAGAAATTCGATAAACTCCTGATTTCTGTAATATATGGGTTTTATCTTTAGAATTGATTAAATTAGATATGTTGTTGAGGGTACGAAAAGATATGTTTATGTCATTGTAATAATGTTGGAAAATGTTCTTCAAACGGTATGATACTGTACCTATAAAAGGAATGGAGTAAAATTTTGAACCAGATGGGTTAAGTGGTCTCAAACTATGGGTTAAAATTTTTCTTTGATGTCTATTGTAAATTTTATTAATGAAGGAAGAAGAAAACCCATTATTATGACCAATTTGTCTAATTATATTCAACTCGGTGTTGAAGTTTGTAGGTGACAGAGGAATGGAAAAAAGTCTATGAAACAAAGAATTGAAAGCGGCTGTCTTATGAGAGTACGGGTGGCAAGATACACTACTCCACTTTGAGCTAATATATGGACTTCTACCAAAGATTACAAAATGCTAGTCGAGCAACCTGGGTCCATTCCTTCAAGAGAATTCTACTACAAAGAAAAACCACCTGTTTAGATATTTGGTTTAACAGAGAATGTCTACATCGTAACCTAGTGCCGAATTATGCCTCAATCAAGCCTAGGACACACAGCTACTCTGCTAGAAGAGCTACTACCCTGGCTTCAAGACTCTGGTTAAAGCAAGAAATCAAATCTCATTACTTGAAACTCACAGATATCAATGAAAAACTACATTGGCTATTTTCTAACATTGCTAACACATTTCATGATATTGAACTAGATTTCCTTTACTCTTCTTTTCTAGATTATGTAGAGGACCAAGGTAAGAAGAAACACTTAATTTTAAAGCGTAAAGTTTCTCATTTACAATCTTCTCAATTAACTTATGAAAGTAATTTTCCTCATTCATCAAATAACAATTTTTCTAATTACAAATTTCACCCTACATACGATATTCTCCGTATATTTTGTATAACATCGCCTTATTCACCAAACACCCAACACTGAAAAATTCAATCGAACTATTCCATTTCCATGACATCGGAAATAGAAATAAAAAGAAATCCTTATTTATTCAGCTCTCCACGGCCAAGACGAATTGTCCCCAAAGAAGGAACAAATCCGACTCCGTTTGGCCCTTGGGCATTTGGAATAAATTGAGCTTGAGCCCTGCGTCCTCACATCGCAGTGTGCCGTGAATAATTGTTAGCGCGATTCAACTGACCTAGATTTATCAACACGGACTAAGGATGCTGTACATTTTGAAAAAGTCCATTGGATTCATCCAACATCAAATTGAGAAAGTACAGTTGTGTGCATAAAGAAGTCGTACAAAGTTTTTATAGAACTGATATAACTGATGAAGAGATTACAGATGCACAGTTTCTATTTTACTGACCCAAGTTATGGCGACATCTCTGGTCACTTTAGAAAATTATACTACTGTTTGAAATCGAGTAGTTTTTTTCTAGTGCTCTTTAAAAGGATACTGTTTCATCATCCTATATCCACCTTGGTCTGAACCATTTATGTATTAAATTATCCAAAGCCAACTCGAAATAACGATCTGAACCTTCAACACGTACACAGTGAGAATAAAAATTACACCAGCTAACACCGACTGGTGTCCCCTGAGGTCCTGATTGTATTAGTGTCAGTAAACACCGGCATATTATTCATAGGTGTTTTTGATAATCAAACTCAGTTGCCAGTAACACCAGTGTAAGTGCTGAATTTAGCAAAATTAACACTTTGGTGGTGTTATTTATGCATGTTCTGGTGTGAAGAAACACCATAACATGAGTGTGTTCATGCGAGTCAGTGCTTTTCTTCACCACCTCCGGTGTTTTTTACTAAGTTGGATTACCTATTGAAATATAATTCATTCAATGATAAACTAGACTAGCCCAATATTGAATTCTGGTACGGTAGGAAGGACGTCAGTGCCACCTATCGACAAAAGTTCAAAGGTTCTAAGATCGAACAGATGAGCGCATGAAATTCACACCATTCAGATGCCTACATACAATATTTTGATTAATTTATATCAAATCGGGTGTTTTCAGTATGCAATACTTAACGAATGATTATTGCCACCAAATTAGATGATTCATACACCACCTCGATTCCATCGTGATATTACACGGTGTAACTTGGTGTTAATTTTATATAATAGGTGTTTTTTGAATAATAGCACCATTGAGAATATTAGATTTCAAACATTTGGTGTTTCTTATGACTTCATGTTTCAGAAACGTTCTACTTCACCACATGAGTGTCATTTTTTACTACTGAGATCAGAATTAACACCACTTAACACTCAATTGTGAAATGTTTAAAAAAAATGATACAACTTCACGCTAAGAAATATCCATCTGATAAATCACTTTTCCGACTAGTGAAAATTTCCTGATACTTCTTAACAGCAATCCAAGTAATCCCAACTGCGAAAAAAGTTCACTTCAATATACTATTAGGAATATATACCAGTCTGAAAATGACATTTCAGTTAAAGTAGGTAGTACTATACCTCGAAGTAATTTACTAACAAGAAATCGCAGGTGATGTATTCACTATTCCTTATTGTAATTTTAACCTGGCAACTCTGGTACAATCTGTCCGAGAGAATATTGAAAATTAATGTCAGCAGTTCTTAACAATGTATCCAGAAATATTTACTATCTCCTTAGTAAAATTAATCTCAGAAAATGATGAAGTTAACTAATCCAAATGAAAATAAGCACTTACTCTTCCGAAGCAATTTTATTAACTATTCAGCGAGTAATAATTGTCATAATGCTGTTCATTGATGAATACTAAATTGAACAATAAACATTCAAATCGTCGTTTATCCCCTGAATAGTATGGGTTGACTTTGGTTCTCAGTTATTCGTTGATTCTTTTCGAGACAGTATCTCTTTTTCGCCTCTAGTGTGCCATCATAATCGAGGTGAAGTTAGATGTTTCTGTAAAGGCTCCCAATGAACATTCGAGGATAACACACAAATTATAAAATTATTCAGGGTATGAATGTGTTGAAGACAAAATGGTTTCTGGAGGGATTCTTTATGATTATTATTGCAATAAAAGGAGAAGATTTATTAAACTAGGACTAGCCAAGAAGAAAAATGGGGAAAGTGATAAGAGGGGTAATCATAGCAAATTTAGAGTAAATTGTGATTGTTTGGTAGGTTGATTTATTTTTTATAGAATCACAAATACTTCTGTCTAGAAGATGGTTGAAAAATTCTCTGGATTCATGGATATAATGGTGACACAGAAATTGAATACCTAATACATTTCAAGGCAGGGTTTTGGTTACCAAAGATAGGATAGGATCCTGAAGACATTTTCTGCTCGCATAAACATAACCTGAGATACATTTTGGTATGAAAAACGACTTTTTCATTCTATATTAATATCTACGAACTGAATAATTGTTTATTCCAGATTCAGTACGGGTTCGAAGAGTAGGTACCAATAGAGACATCAAAACTTTCCTATAAAAATCTACTCCGGGTCAACTGGATAACGTCAGTTAAGCGGCGCTATGGCTGTTACCTATATTTTTCATTGAAAATAATAAATTGTCACTTTTTGTCATGTAGTAGGTACATTTCAATCTATTATATAAAGTTCATTTCACTGAATGAAAAACAAAAACTACCAGGGCTCATTGATTAATTACAATATTTGATACAAGGAAGAAGTACTCTTCCAGTATTGTGTAATTTACTATTCCTCAATGTATATTTCAATATATCATATAAAGTTCAATTCACTGAATAAAAACTAAAAACTACTAGTGCTCATAGGTTAAATACAATATTTGATGCAAGGAAACGGTACTCTTCCAGTATTGTCTAATTCACTATTCCTTAAAGTACACACCAATGATGTACGAATGGTAACAATTCAACCATGTTCCTAGTAAAGTTGACTATTATATTATGTGATCAGTAAGTTGACTCAATTTACTTGTGCTCAATAGTAGTGTTCACTGGAAAGAATTTCTGTCCATATATCAACCATATAAACCAGTGAAAATCACTTCGATTCTAGTAATGTCTACCGTTCTTTTCTTTGCGTGTTTGATATTCAGGTGTTGTATTCGTCGGAGTTTGCTCTGAAATCCATTTGATTGTAATTACACCCAAGTTTTTTTTACTATTGTATGGTATCCCGTGATGATACATAACATCTAATAAACAGTGAAGGAATGGATAAATTATTGTTGCTAATGATTACAGCCCCACACATGATAGACCATTGTTTACCCGCCATATTATTAAGATCCAAATGGAAAAATAAATAATCCTATTCATTAAGGCATGCATCAGGGTTTTCGACAGTGATCGACTATCCACCCACTATTGTTCTTGTTCGGCATGTTCAAGCGTTCGCATGTGAGTACAGACAATCGATTGAATACCAACTCCATTCTTTCGAGCAGTCTTCGAGTCTATGATGAAAAAAATTGAAAGTGGAAAACGTGTGCATGGAGACCCACGTAATTCTCACGCCTACGAGGCTTGGACCGATGGATCTCGATGGACCGACCTGAACTGATAGATTGCTTTCGATGCATTTTGAGAACGCAGGTCTGGACTAGATTTTATTCCAATTTACTGTACTTACTGTGTATGTTTTATTAACCCATTAGCGCTCAGCGTACTCTCGTTCGAAGTCCACTGCAAACAACCATTTAGTTTTCTTGCGAAATAATTTATATTCAGCCAAATACTCTTTCATTGGTTTGACTTCACCCCTACAGTTTCAGTTACTTCGTGATTTCGACGAAAGTACCTATAATTTTTCAATTGTGCTGCACTCAGTGATTTCAGCAATTATATTTCTCAAAACATGCAGAGGTAAGTGTTCGTTCTATTATTATTACCAACTCAAAACACCTAATCTTTCGTTTTGGTATATTAGAATTATATTTCACTCATGATTTTTCTGAAATCATTAAAAAATTATGTCCTCAAATGAGTACGCTTGGATCATAGCCGTTTTAGTTCATTTTATGAGGGAAAGTTTTTCTTTTGAGAATTATTCAACATGAGTATACCAGGACGCGTTTTCAAAACACTGTAAGAAGCTGCTGAATATCAGTATTCCAATGAAATTGAAGCTAATCTCTTAGCTTCACTATCAGATGTTGACGAAATCACTGATGAAGAAATATAAGGACTTAGACGTAACAGTTGTAGTAAACATCTCAGAAATGAGTATACAGTTTTTCTCCAAATATCAGAGAATATAATTTACACAAGCAACTCCATCAGTAGGAATATTGGCTATCTTCCGTAAATCACCCAGAGTCACCGTACTGGTAACTACTTTTCAATTTATGGCTAGCATAAACGAGAGTATTTTACGTGACTTTTTTTTCTATAAATTGTCTGATTTGTCACTTTCGATTTGCTTCGGCGCGTTAATTTGATTTGCATTTTCAAAATTTCCAAGGTTTGAACTTTTTTCTGCGATTCTTTGGTTTATTTCAATCTTTTTTATGTAGAATGGATATCTTAGGAATGCTTTTTTGGAACGAATTACTCATAGATAGTGATAGTTCAAGTGGTGAAGAGGAAGATGGGTTGCGAGCTCGAGGTATGATTATCATTTTCGAATTCTTGTGAATATTAGATGGTGACGTTTTATATAATACAGTGCTCTGGGAGATTTTGATGATCTCTTGAAGAAATCAGAAGATATGGATGTCACAAATGACAAACCACAACTAACCGGGCTCACCGATCTCTAAACATCGGTCATGTCGGTGACAAATAATCAACCAAACTTCAAGAAAAATGCATCCTTTTTTCAGGAATATGACATTTACGGTACACAAAATAAGCAACCAAAGTAACCAAGTCGATTTACGGATCATAGCCATTATGAACAATCAAGAAACTATACTACTTCGGCATTGAAATCTGAAGAAAGAGCATTTTTGAATCGTAGATTCAAACACTGCTCTTCAAATGAAGAATGTAGATAACTGAAAAAATTTAATTTGTGAAATTAAGAATATGAGAATACCGTTAAACTTAGATGTAAATTTATAAAATAATCACTTTCCGAATATTTCGCGAAACATGCTGATTCATAGAGATGATATAATTGGCTACTATTGTAGAAAAAATGGGATCAGTAGATATAGATACTCTTTCAAACAGGTATCTTGAAGTCATATTCTACCTCTGCATGGAAAATGGCCGATATAATCCAGTCTCCAAAGGTAAACCAGCCAACTGAATTCAATTATCTCCGATCAGTAAGTATTCTCTCAGTTCTGTCTGAAGCACGGAAAAACATCTGAATAACAATACGTCATTTCGTAGATGGTTATGAAATTCTACCGCAAGGTCCGGGTTCAGACCTGGTATCAGTTGTGAAACTGCATTTGCAAATATCACTGATGAAGTTATTGAAGAATTCAAGCAGATTGTAAACTTGTTATTTTTGTCTTCCTCTTTCTCTCTTTACTCTTTTACTTTCTTTTGATCTTCATTCAAATTGTCAAATCTATATCATTTCACACCATATGAGGAACTATCTTTTCCATAAACAATAATTGGTCATCGAGCTATCAAACACTGAATCCTTCCCTGTGTGATCCCGTGCTTTTCCACTGCCCACTAGAGCTTTGAAAAGGCGTTTGGGTACTCTGGTACTGGGTTTGGGGTAATTGCTTGATTACATTACAATTCGGAAATGGTAATTAGTTTCTAGTCCTTCGACAGGTCTCGGACCATGTAATTGAGAATGATGATTATATAAGTGTATGCATCACCGCAGTGGCGTTACTTTGAATTCGTGGTCCACTTGTCGAAGGCTCGGCTTACGAGTTCGAGAGTGTGGTCACCATACGAATTCGGGCAATTTGAAATGGATCAATGCAATTAGAAAATGGTCCTTTGATGTCCACATGATTCTACTTTGAGCTGGAGTGGGATCAACTGCACACTGCCTTGTCAAAGTAGAAGCAAACACCCAATTTCGTGGCTCAACTCGAATCTGTGGGGTCTTCAGAGGGTTTAGAAGCTGGAAAACAGATTGAATGAAGCCACACTGGAATAAAGCTCCAGGACAAAGACAAGCGAAATTGCTAGTAAGCCTATGGCATCAAAAAAAACTAAACAGCTTCAGGGGTTACACTAAAATGACTTCAAACTGCTAACGAGGCTTCTTCCTGGATACTGCCTTTTGAGATATCTCCTCAGAAAGAGTGATAGCTGTTGCTACCTAGCGCTCTCCTGCAAGAGGCTTAAGGTCCTGGCGTCAACTATATATATTTTTGTCGTCTAAGTTGAGACGCCTTTTCCTACACTTCCCAACAGAGATTCTACAACCCCACTAAGCGAAATACATCCACGTTGTCTAGTAATTTCCCCGGAAAACAAATGATCCACCTCTCATTTTCTATGAAGAGATACTGGCGGGCATTCTTGTATATGATACAGCTCTTGGGTTGTTCTCAGTAAACTACTGAACACATTATGTTCCTAGGGCTTGACTGACGTTTAGCATCCTGGTTCCAAGCTTTTGTATCATTCTTTGGTTGTTGTCCTGGTATGCTGCCAACCATTTATTGGTACGGCATTTCCCTCCTCAGGTTTCTGAGTTCTTCCTTGCTCCAAATTTTGTATAATCTAGTCTTCGACGAAGGAGAAAAATAGCCCCGACATCAGTAGGCAAACTTTTACCAGAGTCATCGCTGGTATTTTTAGTAAGTGCAGCCCATAATAGTGTTCTCAGGAATTTGTGACTTATGCATTCCTCAACTGTTGGCTATACGGGGACTTGCACTAACCCTGTAAATTCATGGGGGTAGCACATAGATTTCATTGCTTACGCTATATCCGGCATCCTGTAGTAATTGTTTGGTCTAGAGGGATATGCAAGAAAGTGGTTACTATGATTACATGGTACAACACATATGTATGGACAAAATGGGGTAGCATAGACCTAGTCTAGTTTAACGAAATTGTCGAGGGTTTATGTTATACTCACAGCACTGACAGTATTTGCGAGAGGAAGTTTGATAAAATCATCAAGTAACACAAGAAATCACAAAAATTCATTGACTGTAAGCTCTATGCTCTTGTGGTATGGACGAAGATAAGGGAGAAAATGAACTAAAATTAGGATGCCCTGGTGAAGGAAGGAATAATCGAACAGAAAAAATATTGGTATAAGAAGAGTTCGATTCATTACAATTCATTTCACTTGATATTCTCATCCTCACCCCAAAGCTCCTTCCACAAGCTAAATAAGGAAAATTAAAACATAATCTATACACAGAGTGTTTACACAATATGGTGTCAATGTTCTGTTATCCATCCTCTTACTCTTCCTATTCATCAAGTACCAGTTCTGAGTAGAATGCCTTTTCGCCACGCGAATTTTATTTCTATGTAGATTACTCTATATAAATCACTGTGAATACAGAAAGAAAACATTTCCGCCAGATTTAGGCACACTTAATGCTCACGTAATATATTAGGTGACAACAAAATCCGAGATATTCCAGATTAAACAGTTTAAAACCAAAATAAAGACATAAATTTCGAACTAATTCCACCCCTGTGGAGAACCCAGAAGTTGTAAGAATAACCGAGAAATTGGAAGAATGTATTGTTATGAGAGGAGCATAGGTAATATTTTCATTTCGGGGTGTCCAATAAATCAAACACAATATATCTCCTATTTTCAAGAAGATTGTGTTTCCAGTGATAATTCATCTGGCAGATGAAGCTTCATTGATGTTGACTCTGAGTTCAAGATTGTTCATTCATCAGAAATATCGAAGGCATGAGCGACAAAATTCTTTATTAACCATTCGAACTGAATACTCAAAGAATACCTACTAGTATTATCTTTCAACTTGAGATTACTGTAGGTTATTGAAATTTAGTAAACAGCAGTGATAATTTTTTATTTATCGACTGCACGATAGAAACATCGTGGACATAGAACTCATAGATTTTGACTTGAAATTAATGCACCACCAAAAAATAATTAAATATCCTAAGAAAATGTTTGTCAGAATTAACCACTTGTGCGATTTGAAAGATTTCTTTTGAATAACAACAGGTTGGTTCATCCCATACACAATGTTGGTATTATTATTTTCTTTCGTGGCTCTCAAGTATAAACAAACTGAAGAATACTCGATTACCAAAAATTTGTTTTCTTCGATTGCGTCACTTGAACTCAGATCCCAAATTCAACTGGGTCCTCCAAGTGAAGGAATACCTATCTTTCTCGAACCAAGGTCATCGGTGGGATGCATTTCTGGATAATCCCACTAAGAAAAATTCACAGAACATTCTAGACTGTTATGAAAGCACATTACGTAGAAATGACCTAGAAAAATTGTCATTATCAAGCTATCCTCTAATTTTTCAATCCCTACTGCTTACCTTCACAGTCAAAGGTGAATTGTCCAATATATTTTACCAAAATAATTGCACAAATCAGAACTAGCAATAGAAAACGCTTAAAATTCACTTTTAATGGTTCCTGTTATATTATTAATACAGAGGAGCTCTGTACAATGTGTAACCTACAACAACAGGAAACATTAGAACATCTACTATTTCATTGCCCAATTTTTAAAGGAATTAGGGACTGTGAGATATTTCAACAATTGCAAGATCTGAATGACCTCATAAACTTCCTCAATTATGCATCTTCTCAAATCTTGAAACAACTGGTTTTTTCTCAGATGAATATGTTGAAGATGCGTTCGTTTATTCTTAATGAATAGTTACCAGAAATAACAAGTTTACTAAGACCTAAATTGAACTTCTCTATAAAAAAAACATTTAATCTAGATTATATTTTTTCTTGCCGAATTGGAATACTATTTTTTTTCTCTTCATTTAATTTTGTTAGCTTGTAATCGAATACTCTTTTAATGAGAATTATTATTATTTTTATATACAATAAATGTTATTGATTGATTGATTGATTATTTTCTGATAGAAACCTCTTTTGTACGAATACCGACTAAATTTGCATATTATTCTATGAAATATTTTTCGTATAATAAGGTAGAAAATGGAGTAACAAAAATAGGGAGAATCTATGGCTAAAGTGTATTTTCGATTTCGAATTTTTACAATTCGAAAAAAAATACGCTATAATTGCTACACCCAGTTTTTGTAAAAGAAAGAACACAGTGAGTATAAAACAGTATATTGCAGAAAATAATTACCTTTTAATAAAAAAAAAGTTCAAATCCGTCAAGTGGTTTTCACAAATATCTAACTTTTATAGTTTTCTCATCATGAAGTAGGAAATAATAAATTATTTTTTCAATGGGGAATATTCTCGATAATATTCCTCAATTCGGCTTATTACAGCAAATGCAAGTATAAACTCGTTGATTATGAGTTTCATTCATGGATTTTTCGAATTAGTTGCGGAAATTATCTAAATTAATTTTTCAAATATGGGGTTTCAAATTCTAAATCGCTTTGTTTCTAGTTCACAAATTGGCAACTGCGCCTAGTAGACTAGAAGAACAACAACTCACATTTGGCCACACTTTCATTATGTACACTTGAGGTCAATGCATAATTCAGAAATCAAAGTGCCACTATAAAAAAATAATCAGTTTAAACATGAATTTCAATCCATGAAAAACACCAGTCCATCCACAAGTCAAATATAAACATAACCTCCAAAACTGAGTAGCATATCTTTTGAGGAGCATGGAACACAAATAAGCAGAATGGTTAGGTGCCACAGAACTTATTGGTAGTATAAGTTCTGTGTTCTAACCTGATCAAAATATTACTATCTTTATTCACCTAATCAACGTAATAGATTTGTTGTCCTTTATTATTTATGAAATCTGCAGTCGATGTTGCCAAATAGTGAAATAGGAACAAGGTGCTTTAAATTTTAAATCCCAATATCAAATCTCTTTTTTTTAACTGAAAATGTTTTTTTTTTGGAAAAAGGTTCAAATGGTGAGTTTAAAATGCGACGTTTTGAAGATATTTAATGAGAATTACTTCATTATCGTCCGAAGGAGAATTCTCCATTATATCAATGTCTAGCATCACTGGTCACTATTTAAATTTATGTTCACTTATATCCATATAATTTGAAAAAATAACAATATTCTAGCTGGTAATCGAAATAATATGTGCGGCTTTGTTCGTAATCATCGAAATGAAAAACATTCCAACTTTTTTCTTTCATCCTAACGTTGAAGCTCCTTCCAATACAACAGCCGGATGCAGTTGCATCAAACGTAAATATTTACCACAATTCAAACGAAGTCTGAAATATGCAACTGCTCTCAATATCGATCATATTTCGTCAATATTTACTGCCTGAATCTGAACGCTCGAAATGAAATTTCAATTTGTTTCTGCCTTTTGTTGGGATGCAATTTCATATCCACAAAAATGAACAGATTGCCAAGACATACAAATAACGAAGAAGGCGAGGATTCTTTTGCAAGATAGACGTGAAAAATAATAGAAATGAATGAATGGTTATAGAAATATAATTGTTGTTAAGTACGAGAAAGATCAAATAACTACTGATATACTGTGAGTACTCAAACTTAGTGAGTACTATATTTATGAAGATGTATTCGAAACATCTTCCAATATCCTCTTTGTTGTTATTGAGAAATTGAAAATGTATACCATATTAACCATATCAGTGATTCACCAAAGAAATAATATACTTTTGAAATCTTGTTTTTGTTATTGAACCATCATATACAAAAAAATGCATACTGACCGACCGTTGGGTACACTTCTTGTCTTGGCACTCATCGGTTTTCTATTCAATACCACTTCGTATCTCAGAAGCTCCTGATTAGTGATCTAAGAAACACAAATTTGACCTGTTATGGAGTATTCATCATATGTTTTTCAAGGAAAATATCAATATTTCCATCCCGCTCTCTCAATTTTCTTCCTTATAGGTTTCGTTTCATGCATCAGTGACAAGTTAAGAACATATGAATGTATCCTCCTTCAATATTCCAATGACACCCCTCAAAGTTTGGCTACGTAATCAATTAACATCCTGTAAATTCAAAACGAAGATAAAAACTCAAAGTCGGTCGATCACAAAATATAATGGGAAATTCAAAAAAAAATTGTAACTAGTTTCGGCTTAACAGCCATCATCAGACAAAAGTAATCAGTCTACCGACTTTGAGTTTTTATCTTCGTTTTGATTCAAATCTGGACCACTTTGAGCATGGATGATTTCCATAACTATCCTGTAAATTGAATATCGATGGACCTTCTACTTTAAGGTAATCCATATTTCACCTAGAGTTTACCACTTTACAACTCTGATATCCTTACAGATTGTTATTTTCCTTCATAATATCATGACATAAATAGGGCATATTCGAAATTACTGGAATATTCATCTTTTCCACGATAATAAATAATTGTTATGAACAAATAATGATTCCTCAGTTTGTTCGACAGAATCAGCATGAGCAAAGTTTCCATTCCTCTATTTCATCAAACATTGCCATATCTCAAATTTTCCCAACGAATCGCATCATTATTTACTTTGAGTCCTCAAAATACATCAGAGTTTCCGAGAATAGTGCACTAATGTATTTAAATTTATAATTTCGAACGTTTTCGAACAACAGGAATTATGTATAAATTCAAATTCGATTATAATGGCTATTCAGCTCCTTATAATGCCTCAGTTGATATTCCTTTGATGAGAAGTTTGCTGTTTTTGTATAAAATTTTCGCATAATTACCTAGCACGCTGCTATTGTCTTGGTTTTTTTAAAACGAGTGATTATTATTACTATGACGTGAGTGGCAATTTTGGGCTATTTGTAGGTGTTCTGTGTTCAGGCAAACGTAATTTAGATACGTTGATCGCTTCACTGATTTTGAGAAAGGGCATGGTTTAACTCTATAATTTGAATAATCAGGTGAACATTCTCGGGAAAGTGATATAATGACAGTAATTTAATAATTATTTTTCTAACCTCTGATGTACGGGGATAGGCCCCACATTATAATTAATAATAAAAATAATTTATTGAAACAGAATATCAGACTTGAAGATGATCATGTTAATATGGATCGATATGCTGAAAGATTGTTAGTTTTTTCTCTTTTCATCAATTTTTATTTTCAACATCATTTAGTTATGAACGTTGTTATAAAATATTGATTATATAAATGATGTGTCTGAATGATCAGGTTGCATTTTTCTGTTGACCGAAGAACAAACTTCCTTATTATCGGTTCATACACATACAGAGTGGGTTCAATAAGTCAGGGATACTCACTTGATTACTTCGGTTTCATTAATATGGGTAAAGTATTCTCTAGGTTGATCAATAACTGAAACGAATCATCTCCAGCATCCATTCATCATGATTTCGCAAATTTTCAGTATAGGGTGGACGATTTTCTCACATCATTTATTATATTTAACGATATAATGATTTTTTGTGAATGGATGATATACTTTTTCTTCCAAATTCTGGAATAATGTACCACTATCAAATTCACGCGAACGATTTCATTTTACTATATATATTTGTCGAATATGTCGCTATTTTCTCACAATCTTCGTTTGAAGTACGCCGAAAGGAGTATACGATTGCTGCGCAAGCATAACACTTTTGAGTTTCAGTTGACAATTCGATTTAACCGAAGAATAGGAAATGTTCAAACAAGGAAATAGCTTATTATGATAGAGATTTTATAAGACGATATTTCGCGACAATATGTGTTATAAAACGTCACACGCGTTGTGCGATAACGTGTGTCATGTAAGTTTTTTTCTATTTTGCATTAATTTGAAGTCTTCCATTGGAAGATATAAATTCAACACCAATAAATAACAGAAAGAACTTCAATTGGTAACATTGATGATATTGAAATATTTGAAAATCTGACACACAAGCGTGAAGCCCAGTTTACAGATAAATGATTTTGATTTTTGAGATACCAGCGGTGGTCAATTTGAATACAATCATGCACACTCTGAATTCACTGCTAGTATCATCAAATCCAAAATCGCTCAAAAGTAAGCTGGGCCTAACCCTTCTATAACTTTCATTTGACAGTTCGATTTTACCAATCTACGAATGATAAAAAATGCGTATATCGAACCAGACGTTTTTTCGATACGCATTTGCGTTTCATAATTACTTTTTATTTCTGCTTTCTATTGTATATTTTGCCACCATTACATACTATGTAAGTGAAGTCACACTTGAAAGATATTTATTAGACAGGAGACATCGTTTGGGATAGGTTCATTCGATTGTAAACATTCTAAAAAATATAATCTGAAATTTAAAAATTCGATTTTCTTGACGAAAAATATACAGAATTTTATAAACCTCACTGAATGATTGATAGAAACCTCATCGAAATAAGCATCTTATATATTCCTACCTATAAAATCCAGTCAATGACAATAAATTTTACATTTCTACCCCCCTCCCACCCTTAGCTTACCTCCCAAGGGTAGGGACTTTTAGTATGTTCACCTACTGACTGTTCCTAACAAAGTTCTGAAGTCAACAATTCTCGCATATTCCATGCATTCTACAATTCATTTATTGACTAAAAAAGTTTTCCTTAGTTTCTCTTGATATATATTCGATGACATATAATTATGATATTAAATGTCATGAAATATATTCAAATAGCCAAGAAACATTATCTATGATTTTTCTGTAATGAATATAACTTGGAAATATAATGAAATACCTTGAATAATTATTAGCTAGGATATTTTTCCATGATTTGAAAAACTCTATTACAAGTTAGTGAAATAACAATTCGATTCGACTGTCTCTCACATCCGTTCCTACAGGAATTTCACTGAATTTCGTAACTTACTTACATTTTGAATTACTTGCATAATTATTCATTCGTTATTCATGTCATTCATAAGAAATTCGATTATTCAACATATTTTCGTATACATAATACTCATTTCCACGTATATCAAATTCACATATATCAAATTCAGTCAAACTTTAATTATCCAGTTAACTAACGTATCCATCATTACCAGCAGAAAAATCAATTCGGACAATGAACATCAATAGCCGTATAATAGAAGAATACTCTTAACCACTTGAGTACTCAAACAGCGCTAATTACTTCATGAATACCCCTCCTTAGTACAATAAATATTCATCCAAGCGAGTTTCAGAGAATAACAAACAATTTGAGTATGTAGATTAGAATAAATGAGAGAGAAGATTCTGCCTGCTTTCCAAATCTACTGTATATGCCCTTATTATAGTTAAGATATATTATTGTCTAGAACCGTCCCCACTTTTAGCCTATTTGACCAGTGTAGGGTCTATACCGAGGTCTATACTATGCTTCTTCATTCATTCTTAAGCTCAATTTATAAACCCCGCTGCCGTAGCTACAGTTGACGCTGCAGTTACTGTTCGTAGATGTACTATGCTAGAAATAAACTGACGCAGGTGCCGTCGGATATCTCCTCAACACATTTTGAAACTGTACACTGAAAAAACAACTATGGATCACAGATAGAAATTCAAGCTACAATAATGTAGTTTTAGATATTCAGGAGTGTAATAAACTGATACATCTCCTCTGATGTATTAAATTCATGGACTCGTAATATTTCTGCGAATAATGTGTAAAAACATCGTGTAATTCTACTGTGGATAAATCCCAATGTATTGATACAGAAATAAATGGAATGTTGTACAATGAAATGAACCAATACATCAAGAACGTATAGTTACAGAAGTTAATGTTATGATACAGTTTGGCATGTAAAATTACATTTAGCATGTAATCATTATCCAATCGGAGGACAATTATGTGTCACGTGGTGTATTTGCTATAGTCTTGACGGTCTCATTGCAGCCGCGGCGTCCATTGGCGAATGGCGTCATCACATCTTGCACACACGGATTGAATGAGTGCATCTTTTCAGTATTTCAAATTGAAGTGATTTTGTGACGTGAATTTGCAGGCAAGAGGTATGTGATGTTTACTTGTAGAATTTGTAGAAGTGCGTAGAGGAATATAAGGAAGTGATGTAATTTACCTCAATTATATCATACAGAAATAATTTAGGTGATGGTAACTTTGTTTAGAAATTAATTGTAATCGTTCATTCTGATTATATAATGCTTTCAAAAGTCACCCGTTGAGAATACATACCACTAATGAACACGAAGTGAACAACTCTTTCAATTTCATATGCAAAACAAACAAGATTGTTCATTCAATTGCAGTACTAAAAAAATGGTTGTGAACATATTTATATAGTCATATAAAAACTGGTACATATTTGCAATGTCCTTTCAAACCATGTAAAATAAAAACAGTATTTAATAAGGTAAACTCATTGAGTAATCATATTTTCAGATCACATATGATTCAAATTGTAATTGTGTGAAAAATATTGATGACAACAATTCTGGTACTTCTAACTCAAATACTTTTTTTGAATAATTGGCAGGGATCAAAATTGAAAATCTTATTGTCAATCTCGAGGAAAAAGCTAAAGAAATAGTTGAGGCTATTAGAAATCTTTCTTATATAATCAACCAAAACAATTATTTAGGTTGTTTATCAAAATCAAAGTCATCTCTAAGCTAATACGTCTGAAATACATTTTTCATCAATAGATTATTAAAATTACATGGGAGTTTTTATACCGAAAATAAGATGAAATAAAAAATGGCGAAAGCTTAATCGATCGACTTTTCATTTCCCTCAATTCAATGTGTAACTTATGTTGCAGAAAATTTTCTAATCAATTTATATTTTCAGATTCTAAGCAGTACATCATTGTTTTAGAAGGAAATATGTTATGTACCTACGTAAGTACGTGCTAATCACCTCATCTATTTGGGATAATTATTGGCTACTTCACATCAAGAATTGATATTTCAGTTTTATTTCATGTTGTATATAGGTCACAAATATAGTTCATGTTATGTTCATGTATATTATATGTTGTTTTGACTCATCAGTATTTTCAATAAATGATATCTACAAAATGAATAGAAGTTATTTCATCCCATTTTTATCCACATAATATAACACTAACAGTAAAAATAACTGTGATATTCAGTGTGAAAGTACATATATAATGTGTAAGATTACCAAGATATTTTTCAATATAAATGTAATATTACATACATTTATTACGTAATCCACGTAATAACCGGAAGTTATATCACATCAAAACTGTAATATTGCAGATACATTCAACATGTAATATTCCGTGCTAAATGTATTGAAACATGTAGCGTGTAAAAATATTCGATTTCTTATGGCATCACATAACCAACGCTAATCACTGTGATTTTACCTATAAAATTTTTTCAGTGTAGCTACGGCAGCGGAGTTTATAAATTGAGCTTTAGAGCTACAAAATCTGTCGGATAATGGGCAGTGTTGCTGCATTACATTTCAACATTCGCAATTGATTTTCAAAATGATCGGTGAAAAACAATGTTCTGCGTTTTTGACGAATTGCTGTGGGTATATCAGTTAGAACAGACATAGCGGAGGTCGTGAAAGCTAGGCTATATAGTGTTTCAATAATTGAAGACCTTGGAGCAAAAACCGGCCAAGTCCACTTTCGGATGAAATTGACTTTTTCCACTGGGAAAATATATTTGAGCATCCTCCATCGATTGGTGCAAAAATCAGACATGTCCGAGTTATATTCATGGTATGAAATGCTCTAATGACTTGGCTGACCATACTATTTGGGGCAAAAACCAATACTGATTTCCGCTCATTTTTGATCTACGACGTAGTCTGTTGTTTATCGTGCGGAGTATAACAAATAGAAGTGTGATAATATCACAAATAATGTCATCTGAACATCTGATGAGACATAACCTTTTTATGTCAGGTAGTGAGTATATTTGCCATCTGATAGCGATCACCCTAGTCGGTACTAGCCGAAGAACAACCAGAAAAAGTTAGCTGAGAAGATTCTTTCGAATAATCCGATTTTGACACCAGTTGTGAACAGGCGTTTATTACCAGACAGTTTTAGCACTTCTTGTAACAAAAGAATAAGAGAGAATACGAAATGAGTCACTATGGCAACGAAATTTAAGATAAGTGAAAATGGCAGCAGGTGAAGAGTTCACTACTGAGAAAAGTGAATCCATCGATATCCTGAGCCTGGTTATAGTTTCAAACCCTGTGACCGCTCCTTTGGTTTAGTTGAGAGAGAAACTAGCAAAAAGTGGCGTGTCATAGATGTTACCCAAGACATGATAAAACACTTCAGCGAGCTTTTCACACTAATTTTCAAAGCAAATTGACTAATCAAAATAATAATAATAATAATTGATTTTATTGATAGTAATGCATACAATGAAATATACAGAGAGTAACATTATGTAGACAACCAAGCAAATTCTATCAAAGGGCAGGATTCAGTCTCTCACCAAGTCATAGACCAGGTTTGAGCTTGCCCTTCCATCCAACCAGCAGGAGAAAAAAAATAATTAACAAAATAACAACGAAAAAATAGTAAAACTAAATTTCATCTCAGCATATTCCGATAATTTGAGAATCAATGCAGTCCTCACTTCATTGAAAGTAGTCCCACACTTTCTTTTCTATTTCGATAAGCATTTGCGTTTCATAATGACTTCATTATAGAACCAAAATAGAAAAAGAAAATGCTGGAGTCTTCGAACAAACCGCTTAGTAAGGAGCTACAATCTATTTGAGTAATTTGGGTTGGATATTAACACTTAAAACCCAATTATTGGTGGAACATCCTGTATATTTCCCACCCAATGTCAAGAGACGAACTGACATTCATAATCGAGCATAAAATAGCCACCCGTATCATAACATTTACCCATTTCATTGACCCTCGCATAATGTAGCCAAATCTCCACAGGAGGCCCATGATATTGTCACCAAAGCACCCCAAACTTTCCCAGTGACATTTCCAGTTAAGGGATGAGTAATGGCGATCTCAAGTAATCAGAAGATACACATCTGTTGTATTCTGATTAGCTCAAGTTGATGTGGGTAAATATTGATGTTCTGAAGAGGATTATGCAAAAGTTTTAAGTGGATAATGGCGGATACGTTAGATACTTTGATGGATTCGAGAGTGAATTTCAATTTAAAAATTCGATGCTAGTTTCCAGATTCAGAGTTCACTGAGAGGGATTTTATGAAAGCTGGTAACTAAAGCTTCAGTATTAGGACGAACTATTTGGAGCTGATGGATAAGAGGGTACACAACAAGAGTGGATTTTCCCAAAATAGAGGATTACAGTTTGCAGAGATTTCATCACCGAGCATCATTTTATACGTAGTTATTATATGTATTCTCATTCGATTTTCAATTTATACCATTATTCAAATAAACAGATTGACTCGTTCAGAAATATCAGACCATATACAGGGTGCCCGTTTTTCGAGCTTAACCATAGGGATCCCAGTTATTAAAAGAGATACGAGGTCGGTTGAATTGGGGAAAAGTTGCGCAATTTTATGCTGAACAATCATGTATCATTTTTAGTTTTTGAAATATTGAAAAAAAAACGGAAATTTGTAGTTTTCGTTTTTATTTTTTTCATCAGAAACGAAGCGAACTAGACGTAGAAAGAGAAATTAGTCTATCCAATTAGAATATCAAACATAGTTTGAAATGAATGTCTCTTTCTAAAATTGTTGTCCAATTTATGGCTTTTCCATTTTTCATTTATTAGCTTAGTCGAGCTATAAGCCACTTCCAAGTTCTGTGATTTGGGAGATTTAGTTCTGGAGTGTTTCTTTCTTCTGCCGCATGGTGTCGCCACTTCCAATTGTCTGTTGGAACGCGGCTCAGTGCGGTCAAATAAACGCGACGAAGGTGCATTGGGACAGGCAACGCTTCGAGTGGAGATCTTACGGTCTCTACTCGGATAACTACCCTGCACTGATGAGGGCCAATAAGCCCGAAACCGGTCTGTAGGTTGTTTGGCGTGCCTGTCCCGATGTGAATTTGTCACGTCTTAGGAAGAAAGAAACATTTGCGATCTGCATTCACAGTGTGAATCGTTGCATGGATTACGAGCAGATATAATTCAATGTTCTGCGTGGTATTTACCAGAAAAGTAGTTGTTTTCTGCTCGTAGTCTACCAGACATTCATTTCAAACTATGTTTGATATTCTAATTGGATAGACTAATTTCTCTCTCTAAAATTGTTGTCCAATTTATGGCTTTTCCATTTTTCATTTATTAGCTTAGTCGAGCTATAAGCCACTTCCAAGTTCTGTGATTTGGGAGATTTAGTTCTGGAGTGTTTCTTTCTTCTGCCGCATGGTGTCGCCACTTCCAATTGTCTGTTGGAACGCGGCTCAGTGCGGTCAAATAAACGCGACGAAGGTGCATTGGGACAGGCAACGCTTCGAGTGGAGATCTTACGGTCTCTACTCGGATAACTACCCTGCACTGATGAGGGCCAATAAGCCCGAAACCGGTCTGTAGGTTGTTTGGCGTGCCTGTCCCGATGTGAATTTGTCACGTCTTAGGAAGAAAGAAACATTTGCGATCTGCATTCACAGTGTGAATCGTTGCATGGATTACGAGCAGATATAATTCAATGTTCTGCGTGGTATTTACCAGGAAAGTAGTTGTTTTCTGCTCGTAGTCTACCAGACATTCATTTTCAAACTATGTTTGATATTCTAATTGGATAGACTAATTTCTCTTTCTAAAATTGTTGTCCAATTTATGGCTTTTCCATTTTTCGAACTAGACGTGTTTAACTAGGACGTTCTAGAGGCACTTCTTAAAAAGAAATTTGAATCTGTCATCGTATTTTCCATTGCATTCTTGATGTCAGAGATACAATACTCAACTTTGGTTTTTCTTATGGTCGCCATATTGGATATCAACATGTTGAAAAGTCTGTTATTTTCTAATTACTAGGACGTATCACTCGATATGTTCGAATCTTATCTGCTGGTGAAAATTGGCAAAAAATCGTTTTTGCGAAGAGTGCTTTGGAAACAATGCCAAAAATTTTGTTTAACAAACTGAATTCTGATAGTTCCATTGAACTTGGAAGCTTACTTGCATAAAAACCAAGGTTATTCAAAATTAGGAACGACATTTAAAGTTATAAAAGTTTGTTCTTCGCAGAACAAAACAGTCATAAAAGATGTTCGAATATTCCATCATTCACTTCTCAACACAATTTTATTCTTCACCGATAGTTCTGAATAGTTCATTCGATGGGTACCTAAAATTCCGGAAATAAGATCTTAGATTGTTTATGGGGACTGAGCAAAGATTTCTTAAAATTGCTGAGCTGGGAAGAAGAACGAGTGAAATTGTGTCTAGAAGAGAATGGTGGAGTATTCAAGCATATTTTACTTTTATAACTTCGTTATGTATTTAATAATTTAGTTTCGGTTTGCAGAGAAAAAACTTCTAGCTCTCCTGTCAAGTTCGTAATTAACTTTGAACTTTCGTTTTTCAGAAGGTAATCTTGACAAAAAATGTGAACTTTTCTTATCCTCAATTGAACTATCAAAATTTAGTTATTGTTAAACAAAATTGCTGGCGTTATTTTCAAAGCACTCTTCGTAAAAATGGTTTTTTCCCAATTTTGATTAGCTTGTTAGATGCAAACATATCGTGTGTCACATCAATGTATTCAGAAAGTGACAGACTTTTCGAAAATGCAAAATTCCAATATGGCGCCTATAAAAAAATCCAAAGTTGACTGTTGTATCTCTGACATCAAGAACGCCTTGGAAAATACGATGACAGAGTTAGATTGCTAATAAGAGAGTGCCTTTAAGGAACGTCCTAGTTAGAAACGTCCTGTTCTTATGGTTTTCGTATGAAAAAATTAAAACTAAATTTACAAATTTCAGTTTTTTTTTCATTAATTCAAAAACTGAGAATGATACATCAAATTTCCTTTGACATAACTGTTCAGCATGAAAAAGCTCAACTTTGGCAATGTTGTTGATTTCTGTTTAGTCATTTTCGGGTTCCTAATTTTATTGTCTGTTGTTGGGCCAATCTTCTTCGAAGTTCATTCAGGAATATAAACATCCTTACTTTTATTATGAACATTTAAACCTGATCACATAAACACTTGTTCATTCTATTTCGAACACGTATTTTATTGGCATTCAATATTTGTTTTATAGACGTATACATACTAAACTATACTTATACGTATAGTAGGCGGACATTTCCATGTATAGACGTATGGTCCTGTAAAGAAAAAAACATGGTTGTCAAAAAGTAACCCTAGCCAAGTTAATTTTTGTTGATATCTTTGTGGAATTTCCAAATCTCCAAAGTTCTTGTAGTACATGATCAAGCAAATCTTCCTGCGATTTTTTAAAATATACGACAATTACAAGTGCATTGGTTTTCAGAAAAATATCTCTTTTTATACCACTAACAACAAAATTTTTCTGTTAGAAGAACACAAGATAGAAAAATTATGACGAAGCTGCATCTGAATTTCATCAAGTTTGAAGTACCTACATGTTCATGATGTAACCATGGATAAAATTATCACAGCATTGAAATCAAACATAAATAATTTTTTCAATTTCCTCCTGTGAACAGTTAGAAAAACACGATTCGAGTTGACATCAGTTTTGTTATAAATTAATAATTTGTTGCTTTTATATATTTTGCATGAAATTGTAGGCCGAGTCAAATTTACAGAAAAATCATAAATATATCCTGAAGCTTTCAATTTCACAATGGGCTGAGATTTTGAGAAATAATATGCTCAGTTGATTTTTTATTTCACTCAGAAACATATATAAATCTATTATTCAGTCCATTCGGCTAAATATTTTGAAGTCATTGCAATGGTTACAATGAGATCGATATACACATAGGATTTTATACCTCAGTCATAAAAACAAATTATGAAATATTCATACACATGTTCATATACAGTGTCCTTCATAAAGTCCGCATCATATGGGAAAAACTTTTAATAATGATTTATTTTGAAATTCGACTTGGGCGTTAAGTTGTGCTTTGAAAAATATGAAAAATGACCTACTCGGATGTGGTCACCTGAAAGTAGGCTTATTTACTCGAATTTCAAAAAACTTTAAAGGGAAAAGTTGTTTCTTTTTCGATTTCACACTTACATCTCAAATTTGAACGTTCTATTGCAACTTTCACTTTTTGCCATTTTTTTGATAATTACAAAATTTCTGGAACATTAATAAATTCGTGACTTCGACAAAACTGTTTTATACCAGTAGCTCTGATATGCGACTAACTTTCAATCACGAATCATCCAAAAAAATATGTTTTTCTCAAGAAAATGAGAATTACTGGTTAACATTTCTGTTATTTTTGATACAAAGTTGACGTATCTTCAAGCATGTAGGATAAGAATTCATTCAAGTGGATTTTTTCAATATTAAAATGATACCAACGTCATAATTCGAAACTTTTTCCCTTTTAATTTTTTGAAATTCCAATAAATAAGCCTATTTTCAGCGATTACTTTGAAAAAATATTACTTTTGACAGGTAGCGAAAGTCACGTGACCACATCCGAGTAGGTCATTTTTCATATTTTTCAAAACACAACTCAACGCTCAAGTCGAATTTCAAAATAAATCATTAATAAAAGTTTTTTTCCATATGATGCGGACTTTATGAAGGACACTGTATATATACATATCTTAGTCACAACAAAAAAATAAATAAAATATTCATACACATTTCCACATATACATATAAACATATTTGTACACACACAAATAAATACACAATTACTTTACAGTCTACTATTAAAACTAAAACGTACAAAATAAACTGAGGAAGTGGCCACTAGTTTTCTTTTATTGATTCAGAAAATATGATTTCAACTTCGTTTTGAAGAATTTTGAAGATGTTAAACTCTTAATCTTTTCTGGCAGTTGTAAACAAACGAAAAACGATAAGATTTTCACGATAAATATATTTATATATATTTTTTCACATGTTTCGCTAGACGGTGTAAACGAAACATGTTGTGAAAAAAAATATATAAATATATTTATCGTGAAAATCTTATCGTTTTTCGTTTGTTTACAATAACTATGGATTTTCATCATGTGACGGCCAAGTCAATTGAAAATTTTCGGCAGATGATTATAGCTATCAAGTCCCTTGAAAAAAAACAGAATTTTGGGTATGCGTTAATGTAACTTAATGTATATGAATGCCAGTTCTGGATCTTGTATTGTATCCATGGATTTGATCATTGTACATAACTTTATCTTGAAAATATATTGGGAAAATTTTATGCCTTATTTTGAAAATCAAGATCAATGTTTGATAGAGGAGAAAATAATTAATTGGTAACCATTCTAGTTGCCTCAACATATCTCTTATTGGTGTTAATCTTCTGCAATTTAAAATTATGAGTAAATCTCATCCAAATCTGAACTATGCAGATTCTGCACTTGATTCCAAATCAACATTTCATTCAACAAGTAGAAGTGGTTCCATCAAATGGCCACCAAAATCGACATCAATATGAAGAAGATGACGCTGAAGAAGCATAAAGTGGAAAGAGATTATTATGAGAAATAAAAAACCTGATGAAAATTTCTTTCGAAGCAGAAAACAATTCAACCAATTTCTTTAGTCAACTGACTGACATTATAGGCAGCCATTTAATCGGATCGTATTGGTAATAATGGGATCCAAATTGTGCATGAAATTACTAGACTATCAATCATGTTTTTACGGCATAGAATTGATAGGACTTGTGCAGGAACGTATAACGAGTTCCTCCATCCTATTAATGTTATACCTACAGTAGGTACAAAAAAACTTGATTTTTGGAACAGAACTGACTACAGCAACAGTGTCTAAGAAAATATGTTTTCATTATTTATCAATAGGATTCAAATTAATTTTGATGTTATGATAGGTAGTTGATTAATCTACACTAAGTGCTCGTTTCAGCTGAAATATATATTTTCAGTTAAATGCATTGAAAATGAAATCGAAATTCAATAAATACCGAAGTTTCTAGAAAGAGAGAAAACTAGCAAGCAGAGAACACAGCTGAGGGGGCAAACCATTAGATGGAATCTTGGCGAGGAGTCCCTGGTGCCAAACTCAATCAAATGCCTTGGAAATATCTAATATAAATATTTTTCAATAGATACATGCCATAAATGTGAGACGTAAGCGAGCAGGTCACCAGTTGATCTCTGATGACGGAAACCATATTGCCTATCGTTGACAATTCCTGAGTGTTCCAGATATTTCATGAGCTCGAAGTTGATGGCTTTTTCCATGACCTTTGAAATAATTGATAGCAGTGCGATAGGTCTGTAGTTGCTAGGGGACTGGTTGTACTCTTGCAATTTTCCAGTTGGGCGGAAATACCCCCAAATTGTAAGAGTGGTAGAACAACTTACAACATACCCAAATTATGTACTCAGAAAAATCATGAAAATGTCAGTTTCTTTTAATTTACATAAATCTGCTTATGGGACGTCCTAATTATGACATTATCTACTCTTTATATTTTTCCAAGAGCTATTTCTCTCAATTGAAATATTATGAAATCAGCGAGAAGTAATGATTTTGATGTTGAAAAAACGGCATCATGAGCAGTTTCTCATTATGTCCATGGATGAGTAACCAAAAGACGTAGGTAGGTATTTTACTTTTATTCTGTCATGCCTCTGGTATTTGAATAGTTTACGATGCGCATTATTCTGATAATAAATATATCTGGAAGCGTAACATGGGATTTATGAATGTAATATTTCAGTAGCGAGATGCAATCATGTAGAGAGCGTATCATTAGAGTGATTATTATATTCAAATGAGGCTCCAGCTTCGTGGAAGTTAAATATCAAATTCCGAAAGTCCCGTTTTTAAAAAGATTTATTACAAAGTATGGTTCCTAGAGAACATCTATATTGGTTGAATTCAAAAGTCAGACTAACTATGGGAACGAGAAAGATTGTGAACATGGATATATGAGAATAAGCAATATCAGCATCTTGCTGGCCGTTCCCGTGAGATCTCTTGAAGTTCATGACGGTCGTTGCTTCGGATGTCGCTGAGTTAGGAAGAAATCAAATTGTAACTACTCCATCCCCTGAAGAAGTTTTATGAGGGACGAAGAAAACTGGAGTCTCCGTCGCTGGCTTCTGCGGTGGCTTCGTTGGGCAGGTGATGATTCGGCGGTACTTGTAGACTACGATGGCCAAGATGATCGTGATGATGATGTATACCGGGGCTGTCCAAAGATGACTGTGGTCGGAGGCTTCTTCGATGACTAAGGGTTGTAGGCGTTCTTGCTCGTTCTGGATTCGGTGGAGTTCGTCGAGGGCGACTTTCTCTAGGTGAATCGGGCTGAGATGCTTCGTTGGCTTGCTGTTGATGGTTTTGATTCTCGGCAGGGTAAGCGGCTCTTCGTGAACCATTTCTTTGGAATTCAGGTAGCTGTCTTCGGGGGTGTGAAATTCACAGCCGGGTGGTAACTCGATGAGGAACGTCCCTTGCAGTACTAATATGCTAGAGACTTGGCAATTAGTGGCAACTTTCGTTGAATGTGGAAATACACCAATGTAGTGGGCTTCTGTCAGCTGTTCGATCAGGGTAGTATTGATCGATATCGGAACTTGTCTGCATTCGGCTACTTCGTCTGAGAGTTGGAGAATCTGCGTGATGCAATCTGGTGTACGGGTTCGGTACTGAATGGCTATATTCGGGCAAAGGTAGCCAAACTCGATTTTTCGGCAGGGCTGCTCGGTGTACTGATGTAGTACGCTATTCATTGTCAGATAGGGTTTAGGTGGAATAATGGTTGAGAGATTACTAGTAGGGATTGAGAATAAATGATAGTGAATGAACGATTCTGGGATTAGGAGTGGAAAGTGTAAAATGAAAACGATCATTGATTTTGAGTAATAAGCATCAATTGATATAATATCGTAGTATTTCAGCAAGTCTTCTTCGTTCGTATAAAGCAGCTGTCCTTTTTGGTGGTGTTGAAGCATTATTTTGAGTATCGATTTCAATTCATCGGTCTTTACGATACTGTTATGGAGAGTATTGGTTCTTGCAAAAGTAATAGCATTTTCTAAATCGGTGAGAAGTTGTAGTATCAGTTGTAGCGAGAGGTTTATTTGATCTAGGACATTCCTTGTTCGCATATAATCATCGAATTCGAAGATGAATTTGTTAAGATCCGATCTGATTGTATTGATTTCCAAGGCAATTACTTCTTGATTGTGAGTTATCGAGCTGACAGTGTTGTTGAAATTTTCAATAAGTCGAGTTGTGAGTGAAATATGTTGGTTTAGTCGTTGGATTATATTCTTTTGGTTACCTTGGAGGGTTGTTATGGCATTATCGTATTTTTCGGCATCCTCTTGATCCAAATTTCCAGATATTGATTTGATAATGGTACCGAAACCATTTATAAGGCCTCTTTTATTTCTATGAGATGGGTAGATCGTCTGAAATTTTCGGTGAACTGCATCCAACTGATATCGTAATCCTTGGTCAAAATTCTGTAGACTCTCAAAATATGGGTGACTCAGTCCGTCTAAGATGGCTAAAGTGACTTCTTCGTATTGGTTGCTCAAAGAGTCTATTTCTATGGCTATCGGTGTGAGATTGTAATAATGTATAAAGTCATGTGAACTAGTTTGAATCTTTGCTTGTCCCAGCTTGAGGGGAAGAATTCCTGGGTTGTCCTTCAGGTCCTGGATTTTGATTTCCTGTCCCATCACGGGATTCCATCTGCAATGAAGATTCACGGTCAGTTCTTCTTTTGGACTTGTGTTTGATGTTTTTCTTGTGAATGGAAGTATTAGGTTGCTTGACAGTGACAGGATTATTCGATGTCACGACTTTTCGAGTGAATCTGGGTAGCAATTTGTTCCGTTTCTCTGTAGTTTTTGTATAGATGTTGGTATTCGTTTTGTAGGTGATTGGCACTTGTCTCTTCTCATTACGTTTTTCGATTATTCTTCCCTTGATTTCGACTGCTTTCTGATTGAGTTCTTTGTAAATTGCTTTAGCCTTCTCTCTATGTTGTTGAACATAATTATTGAGCAGTGTCCTTTCGATGTCTATATCAAATGGGTCTAATGGGTCCAAATGTCCATTCAGTATGTCGATTGGCTTTTGTTTGGTAACGGAATGTATCGAATTATTGTATCCTAGGATGGCATATGGCATATGTTCTTTTACGTTGAAATTGGATTTTTGGCCTTTGATAACTCGAAGATGTTCAATGAGTGTTGAATGAAATCGTTCAATCATGCCATTTGATTGGGGATTTTCTGGTGTTGTATAATGAATCGTTATTTTGTGGGTATCAACGAAATCTCTCATTAGCCCATTTTTGAACTCTGTTCCACTGTCTGATATTATTACTTTTGGTAATCCGTGGTGAGTGATGAAAATAAGAAGTGCATTTATCACATTCATCGCATTTGCACCATCTATAGGGTACGCTTGACCGTATTTCGAGAATGCGTCTATAATTGTCAAAAATTTCTGTCCGTTCGCTTGAAAAGTATCGATGTGAAGAAGTTCCATCGGTTTTGTCGGTGTTGGAGTGATCATGAATTTAGGTTTTGCTGGTTTCCTATCATATTTATTCACTTGACAGATTTCACAAAAATCGATATAGTCTTGAATGTCGATTTTAATTGATGGCCAATAATATCTTCGTCTTAATTGCATTTCTGTCTCGTTTATACCACGATGGTTGGTTTTTCCCTCATGATAATTTCTTATAATTTCCTTCTGTCTTTCCATGTCAGAAACGTCTTCTACTATTTGACTACATTTTACTAAGTCATACGCGGTATTCTTGAAAGTTCTCTGCAAAATGTCGCAAATATCTTGGTAATGTTCATCTTTATCGAAATATAGCGCGTGTTTAATTTTTGGTGGAACGTAATTTTTGAAAAATTTAATTACATCATTTTCTATATCGTTCAGTCCTATTTGAACATGGATTCGTTTCTTATTTGGAAATATTTGTTCTATTATCGGTCCAACAGAGCTGAAATTGACGAATTTCATCTTCACTTGGTTGTTGTAACAATTCAGTGGTTTTTCTGATATTGGAATACTTAGAGTAGGATTTTCGTGATTCGAATGAACGGTGATATCATCTGTTTCTTCTGGGATCTCGTCTGCTGTCTCGGTTTCCGATGTGTTATTTCCTTGCCGTAAGTCATGTCCTTCGTCAGCTGTTTCAGTGGACGATGTGTCGTTGCTCCTCCTGCGTTCGAGTAGGTCAAGTTCTCCGTTTGATACCTTATCATTTCGTGGAAGATGAGGTTGATTATCTGGTTGTTCGATATTAACATCTGTCTGTACATCTGATGCATTGTTATACATGGATGCATTGTCTACGTCTTTCGAGGCTGATAGTGTTTCATTCAAATTTCTCACGTATTCTTCCAATGCTTGCAATTCTTTCGTTTGGATTTCAATTCGTGAAAGTGCATCGGCATTCACGTTACTTTTGCCTTTTTTATATATGACTTCATAGTCATATTCTTCCAACTTGAGTCTCCATCTCACTAACTTTGAATTGGCATCTTTAAGTGAAAATAACCATTGAAGTGGGCGGTGGTCAGATAATATTTTAAATTTTCGTCCAAAGAGATACGGCCTAAAGTATTTTGTTGACCATATTATCGATAGCATCTCCTTTTCGATAGTCGAGTAGTTTTGTTCAGTATTGCTGAGTGTTCTCGAAGCATAGGCTATGGGCTTGTCTTTGCCTACTGGTCCCTGAGACAGAACGGCGCCAATAGCGTAATTGCTTGCATCAGTTGTTAGATTAAATGGCTTAGAGAAATCGGGATACTGTAACAATGGTTCGTTCGTTAGGAGATTTTTACAAGTTTCGAAGCATTGGATGAATTGCGGTGTGTGCTCTATTTTCGCATCTTTCTTCAAACATGCCGTCAGAGGTTTTGTGATTTTGGCTAGGTCCTTTATGAATTTTCGGTAGTAACCGAGAAGTCCAAGAAATCCTTTTATTTCTTTTGGTGTCCTGGGAATTGGATAACGTAGAATAGCTTCGATCTTTTGTGGGTTTGGTTTTATACCTTCTGGGGTGATAACGTGCCCGAGAAAAGCTACTTCCTTCTGTAAAAATTCGGACTTGTCTAGCTGAATTTTGAGGTTTGTTTCTCGTAACCTTTGGAATACTTTACTGATGTTGATCATATGTTCTTGTAGGGATGTCGAATAGATGATAATATCGTCCATGTATACGAGACAAACATGACCTTGGAGACCTCTCAAAACGTTGTCCATTACCCTGCTGAAGGTAGCCGGGGCATTCTTGAGCCCAAAAGGCATCCTTACATACTCATAGTGGCCATGTTCCACGTTGAAAGCAGTTTTTTGAATGTCCTCCTTAGCCATCTCGATTTGGTGGAAACCACTAGCAAGGTCGAGTGTCGTAAAGTATTGACATCGTCCAAGCTTATCGAGAATATCCGAAATATTCGGCAGTGGGTACCTGTCATCGATGGTTTTCTCGTTAACCTTTCTGTAGTCTACTACTATCCTCCATTTGGTCTTTCCAGAGGCATCCGGTTTTTTGGGTACGACCCATATTGGTGAGGACCAGGGTGAATTACTTGGTCTTATAATTTGTTGTTCCAACATAGAGGCTATTTGATTTTGAACTTCTTCTTTATGGACATGTGGATATCTGTAAGACTTTGTATATACTGGTATCTCGTCTTTGGTCTTGATGAAATGTTTGACCTGATTCGTGAATGTCAGTGGCATATTAGGTCTATGGAAGATATCTGCATATTTCTTGCATAATTTGGTGATTTGGTTTTTCTCCTCTACATTCAAATGATCGGTCCTGATTAAGTTTTCGATCTCAATTTCTTGTGCTTCCATCGGATTGATTTCAGCTGTAAATAGATGAAAGTCATCTAAATGAATTTTGGAACTATTGATTGGTTCCGATAAATTGAGTTGTAATTGTTGGTCGCTATTATTCAAAAGTTCGGCCCAAGCCATCTGATTGCATGCTTGGCTCAGTGTTTCTTGTAGTAAAGCTCCTTGAATTTTTTGTCGAGGTAAAATGATAGGTCCTTCGCTTTCTTTCACAGGGAGTCTAACACGAGTGACAGTATGAGGGTCCAATTGTACGGAGAAAAATTGTTTTTGATCTGTCTGATAATAATGTATAGGCATACTAGAGTGTTGCGTGATCAATCTTGAATTTGGAAAATCTAGATGAGCTTTTAATAATTTCAAGTTATCTAATCCAATAAGTCCGTCGAAGGTTGTATGAAATTTGAAAAGATAAAATTTCATTGTTAAATCGTTCTTAAATTCTGGGAAACTTGGAATTTCGGCACTATGATCTTGGGAGTAATTTTGAAAAATAGATGTTACAATGAATGGTTCATGTTTGATGCAATTCTTGAATTTTCCAAATGCAATATCCGGGTTTAAAAAAGACTTTGTCGCTCCGGTGTCGATGAGTAATTTCAACGGTGGTTCGGAGATAGTTATGTATGGTAATTCTTTTTTGTCTGTGAGACTGTGGATTTCTACTATATCTCGTGGTTTTGACTGGTGTCTATCTGAAAATTTTCATTCTGCTCTTCAGATGGAAATTCCACATTTTCTTCATTGGTGTGGTCTTCATATTGTTCTTGCATTTCGCAGTAATTATCATAATTGTATGCATATGAACAATCTTCGTAAAATTGTTCAGGGTCCTGATGTTCTAGATTATATACTTCTTCAGGAATATTCTGTGGTGGATGGTTTTGGAAATTACTTCTGAATGGTCTTCTATACTGATTTGATGGGCCTGCTGTATTTCGGGTACTCACACTCATTGGAGTTGGTTTCGGTTGCGTTTGTGTGGTATTTCTAGAGACTATCGACATTGGGGTGGCTCTTGGTTGGAACTGTCCTGAATTATTTCGTTGAGTCCAAACATTTTGGGGTTTTCCAAAAACTTGTTGGTTTGTGAAGAACTTTTGTGGTTGATTGTTTCCTCTTTGCGGTACATTGATGGGCCCTTGTGGGAAAGTTGGACGTATTTGCATCATTGGCTGTGGATTCCAAAATGAATTTTGTGCCGGTGGTCTGAAATTTCTTTGTGGCGGTGCCTGTCTTTTATCTGACGTGAAGTTTGTGAGTCCATTATTCCGTTGCAAGTATCGTATATTATTTTCTTCCTGTATATATTGCATTGCAATAGCCAAATTAGCCGGTCTCATGGCCCGAATTGTTGAGCCAAGGGGTTCCTTGAGTCCTGCTAGGAAGGTAGTGAGAGTTTGTTGTTGGAAAAATGCTTTTTTACTTTGTTTTACCACATCGTTATCGTTATGGATGTCTAAATAATTCGAAATGGTATTCAATAGTCCCATACATCGCTCATAGAAGTGAAGCGGTGATTCGTTTTGCTGTCGTAAGTTGACTAGATCTCTTGTTAGAGAATTTTCATCTCTTTGATCGCCAAAATTTTGTATCAAGGTATTTTTAATCGAAGGCCAATCGCCACAACCGTATATTGAAACAACTTCTTTCGCTCTGCCTGTCAGCTTGTTTATGATTCCTTGTAGAAGTAGAACATTTTGAAGACAATTCAATGTGGTCGTATCGAAGTAATGATTCAAAAGCGTAGTTGCGACTCTGATGAAATCGTAGAGTCCGTTTGGATTTCCGTCGTATTCTGGTAAAATGCATAGATTCTTAACGTCGAATGCTGGTTTTGCCATGGTATTTGTTCGAGAAATCGTCAATATTTCACGAAATAGTTCACTCAAATCAAAATTTACACTGGTATCGTTGTGGGAATTCGGTTTGGGGGAGTCTGACATAAAAATAGGTACTTACAGTAAGATAGTGATGATGATCAAGATCATTCCTTCTACTGCTGTCCTTCTTGTGATCCTTGGTGGTTAGCGGCGATGCTTCCTTCCAGGGACGAGATTCTTGAGATCGCGAACAAACGTTTAAAAACGACGAGGATCTTTTTCAAAAAGACTCTTTCGCGATCCTACCGACTGCGCCAGTTAAATATCAAATTCCGAAAGTCCCGTTTTTAAAAAGATTTATTACAAAGTATGGTTCCTAGAGAACATCTATATTGGTTGAATTCAAAAGTCAGACTAACTATGGGAACGAGAAAGATTGTGAACATGGATATATGAGAATAAGCAATATCAGCATCTTGCTGGCCGTTCCCGTGAGATCTCTTGAAGTTCATGACGGTCGTTGCTTCGGATGTCGCTGAGTTAGGAAGAAATCAAATTGTAACTTGGAGGTAGCACATTGTTGGGATTGCCAATAAGAAAAATCAACATTATTAGCGGTAAACCAGCCTTGTGATCATGATTCTTCTGTTTGCATCAGCAATATTGAAATTATTATCTTCGTGGAATATGCAACTACGAAATTATATCAATTACTCATCAATGTGGTTGATCTAAATTTTTCATAAGGAACCTCTTCATAAAATTGGCGTTGGCACTGTTGAATTTCCGGGTTTTGGAGAAATTGATATTGATTAGGTAATCTTTTCAGATATCTTGTATGCTCTCGTAACTGTAAGAGGTATCGCTAGGAAAGAAAAAACCAAGAAAAAACCAAGTGCTTTCAGATATATAGGTACATATATAGAAAAAACCAAGTGCTTTCAGATATATAGGTACATATATCTGGAAGCACTTGGTTTTTTCATGGTTTTTTCTTTCCTAGCGATAGAAATCTCTGTCTTGATAGGCTTTCTTATTATTGGCAAATTATATGTACTGATGTTTCCTGACAAAACGTACAGGGCTTCAGAAAAATATATATCTTCGGTATCATCAGCAGACTGGGAGATATCCTATTCTCACCGTCAATCGAAATTGAATCAACCTATCTCAGAAATGAGATCGAGTTAATAACAGTTTATAAATAACATGTACTTTTATTTTATATATTCGATACGTCGCGACGCTCATCTCTTGGTTGGCGACGAATTTTTCAAACTCTGTAAAAAATTTACTCGACCCCATTCATTGACTACTTTTTATTCTATTCGTTTTCGAGATATTGGCGTGCGGAGTTTTAAGTGAACAACCCTGTATAAATATAGTAGAATTTTTCCATAACCATTCGATTTCGTGAATATTTTTTTAGGTATGCATGTATATGGTCATTCCAAATATTTTTAAACATATTCAACTGGGTTCATCATTGGAGATAGAAACAAAAATTTCAAATGCAAAAGTTGTAGGGTTCGTTCTGAACCCCCAGAAAGTTATACCAGATGGAACAAATGAATATCGGTGATATAAAATAAGGATATGTACCAACTCCGTTGGTACACCCCATATATTTTTCTCAAAAATTCAAGAATTTTTTTTTCTTGATTTCGAAAATATATTGATTATTGATATTTGGTTCAGCCGTTCTCGATTTTATTTTGTTCTGGTTCTCACGAAGAGGGATATCCTCTGTAATGTTCAGAGAACATCGTGAGAACCAAGGGATAGAAGGTAGGAGTTGGTTTTCTTCTTAAATTTCTGGAGATCGTATGCCTGGGAACACCTCCCTAGGCAATGAGTTCCAAAGTCTCGATGTTCGTTGGATGAACAAGTCTTTGAAAAGGGACGTTCTGCAGGTCTCTAAAGTGAACACGAAGGGGTGTGAAGACTGAACTTGACGGGTTAATCTCGAAGAGACTGCTGATGAAGGAACGATTGTTGATATTTCAGAAGAGCGCCCATGGAAATATATATAAAATAGCAAAAATCACCAACTTTTTTACGGTGTTCCAGAGAAGTGAGCGAGTTTGTAAGCGATGCATCAGCGACGAGACGAACATTTTACATTTTACCAAATCGCAATTGCCATGAGGAAACAACATTCTATAATGAGCTATCAAACCATCAAATAATAATCTGAATTCGTATTCATGATGACGCTCAAATACAAAAGAGCTGATGTCGTCGAATATAGTTTTTTGCATCATTTTTATACAGAAAGACAGATCATTGATAATCAAACTTGCTCTATCCGTCTAAAATATTTTCATCAATACAGTGTTGCCGCTTCTATCGAAAAGTAGCAACAACTTTGTTAATTTAAAAGGAACACCCTGTATTTCATTTCATTTTCAGATTATTCCTGAAGAGCTGATTTCGTTGATATATCATACTTGGGGAATAGCGAGGAAGATTACAGAGATATAGGGTGTGAAAAATCGAGATTTTTCAAGTCTAGGAATTTTTTGTGTCGAAACTATTCATTTCTGTTCAAAACGGCTTACATATCCCTATCTTAACTTTTCATTTACTATGTACTGACATATAATAAAAACAAATAAAGGGTGATGCAAAACTCAAAATTCTGAACCACCCGTATTTGTTTCAATTAAATATCAATCGATAGTAAATAAAGAGTTGAGATGGGGACATGTAAGCCGTTTTGAGCAAGAATGAATAGTTTTGGCACAAAAAATTCCTAAATTTGAAAAATCTAGATTTTTCACACCCTATATCTCTGTAAGCTTTCGCGCTATACCCCAAGTATGATGTATCGACGAAATCAGATCTTCAGGAATAATCTGAAAATTAAATAAAATACAGGGTGTTCCATTTGAAATAAAAAAGTTGTTGCTACTTTTTGATGGAAGCGGCAACGCCGCAACGCTGAAAGTATTTTAGATCGATAGAACAAAACGGATTACCCACGAAAATTTTCATAATAATCCTAAGTTCTGTTCTCCAGAAAAGTTTAACCTACCATCGACCGTGAGTCACCCTGTATAACGTCCAACTGAATCTTCTGAAACCTCAATATTTTTCTCGCATCAATATCAATGTAAATAGTGAGTATCCAATGGTCTCCGACAAAGACTATTCAACAACCTATTTAGTATTTATATTTCGAATAACAGCTTGTTTGGGGACAAAGTAATTTAGGAACCCTGACAATGTTTTCCACCGAATATAATGGAGCCATCACACGATGTGCGAGGGTATGTGTGTGGTCCTAAATACCTTTCAGAGTAACCAGGTGTGCATTTCTGGTCCTTTGAAATGCATACCACATATACAAAAGGACGAGAAGAGAGATGTTTGGAAACATATATTGTATTCAATTCCATTTATGATATGATTCAGAATTCTTAATTAATGTTCAGATGGAAGACTGGTTGAATAACGTCAGATTTAGGTCAACTTTGGATGGGGTGTAGTTTTGCATTAGGTAACTGAAGATTGGAAGACAATAAAATAAATGATTCTCAAATATTTCCATCGCCATTAATGTCATTTATCTACATTATTGTGTTATATGAATACTTTGTTATATTAATAACAAACTGCCAAAGAATGTAGTAGGTACACACGACATAAATTTTGATTGTTTCAATTAGATGCCAATTAACATGCAAGTTGTTTCATCCAATAATGAATGATTTCGACCTAAAAAATTCCTAAAGTGAAAAATCTCGATTTTTCGGCAAATAAGTCGCCTTACATGAGTTATAGAAAACAGCTGATGAGATCAAACGAAAAACTATCACAAACTAAGGATATATTATGGGGTGTGCCACAAGGATCAGTTCTGGGCCCGATTCTATTTCTTGATGCCACCACGCTCCTTTGCATGCAAAAAATACTTCACACATAAATGATAATATCACTAGTGATTTGGAAGTGAAGTGAAAATATGATGTGACGCGATGTGATTTGATATCAAATAAACAAACTTACTCACCTTCAGCTCTAATATCGACAATTTATACTTGAATGGACATATTGTCGAGAATAAAAACCAAACCAAATTCCTGGAAATCTTTTTGGATAACAAATTAAAATTTTACCAACATATTTCAGCTTTGACGAAAACATTGGCATCAGTATATTTTTGCGACGTGAGCTGCAGGCGAACGTCGTAATCATTCAAATTAATAATAGCCATTACACGAAAGTAGAATACCATACTTTTTCTATGACTGTGAGTGTTCACCATTCAATTCAACGTAAAGTAAATACTAAAAAAAGCAATTGGTTTTTGAAAAAAAAAGTATTTTAGACTCGAACATACAACAAATTTCGTACTGAATGGGTGTGCGAGCACATATTCAACTGAACCTAGAACACTCTCTGTTATAATAATAATTTTAAAATTACTCGCAATTTTTTTTATAGATCAGGTGGATAAATCTTTGATAGAAATGTATATACGCAAACTGAAAGCTTGTAGAACTTCTGATGGAGTTCAGTTGAAGTTGTTTTCGCTTTCTGAATCCATTTTTACAAAACGTCAGTTCTGAATCACCCCGGGTAGGTAAGTATACAGGGTAATGCAAATTTCATGGTACACTATTATCAAATCGAAAACGGAGGGAGATACGAACTAGGTTAAATCACAAAAAAGATGCGCAATTTCATAAAAAAAACGAGGATATCTTGAGTAGTTCCTGAAATATCCTGAAAAAACTGAAAATTATCGATTCTTATAGTCATATATAGATGCATATCAATCACTCTTTTCTTCGACATTAGATGAGATCAAAATAACAGTTGAACTAAACATTACATTATATCAAATAATAAGTGGTAATTCACACTGATGATGAATTTTCCACAATAAAATCGGAATCACACATCAGTTCGCGAATTCAATGAGCAGATAGACTTACGTATAAACTTCTGTCTACTATGTACATAAAAACAATGAATAATCTAGAAGCATTGATGCTACATCATAGATTTTACTTCATATTTTCCATTTTTTTTGTTATTTATACTTCTTCATCATTAAACATACGAGTGTGATATATATCAATGAATTGGTCTATCCCATGGTGTGAAAATCCAAAATGGCTGCCATTGAAAATATCAAAGTTGGCTTCGATATCTTCGAATCTAGTGTGCCTGGATTTTTTTTCTATCACCGTTGAATTCAGCATGCCAACTCTAGTAACTTTACTGAATTTCAAAATCCTAGTAGCAATAGTTGAAATGTTATCGATGACTATAAGAATCGACAATTTTCAGTTTTTCTAGAATATGTCAGAAACTGGCATGGCTTGTTTTGTGTAATGCAACGAAAATGTTACATAAAAATGGTTCATTTTTCAACAGTCATAGAAAATGTATATTTTTCTCTCTCTCTCTCTCTCTCTTTCTCTCTCGCTCCTCTTCAGTGGAAACACGAATGGAAAGTTTCATTCTCAAGCCAGAGTCTCCAAATCTCTACTTCATGATTCCTAACTATTGATTATGTTAAATTCGCTTTTTAAAACGTTGAAGCAGAGTTTATCTTTCTTCAATCATATGTATAACTTAACCCACGCACCTATCACAGCATTCCTAATAACCTTGTCACAAGAATCATTTACAAAAAATATATTTTCTTCTTCTGATTATTTTTCATAAAATTCATTGTTTACCTCGAATAGTACCTTGTGGTATACCATAAGTGACAGAAATTTTTCAATCGAAATGTTGGTTTTTCCTACATAAAACTCTTTTTTTGAGAGAAAAATAGTCTATCCAATTAAAATATCAAACATAGTTTGAAATGAATGTCTGGTAGACTACGAGCAGAAAACAACTACTTTCCTAGTAAATACCACGCAGAACATTGAATTATATCTGCTCGTAATCCATGCAACGATTCACACTGTGAATGCAGATCGCAAATGTTTCTTTCTTCCTAAGACGTGACAAATTCACATCGGGACAGGCACGCCTAACAACCTACAGACCGGTTTCGGGCTTATTGGCCCTCATCAGTGCGATCTGCATTCACAGTGTGAATCGTTGCATGGATTACGAGCAGATATAATTCAATGTTCTGCGTGGTATTTACTAGGAAAGTAGTTGTTTTCTGCTCGTAGTCTACCAGACATTCATTTCAAACTATGTTTGATATTTTAATTGGATAGACTATTTTTCTCTCAAAAATTTTTTTCCAATTTATGGCTAATCCATTTTTTCATAAAACTCTTGTTTCAATTTCGAAATACTCCCGCCGGAGTTGTCTTTCTGATACCAATCTTAGATAATTGATCAAGCAAAGTATTATACCGAATGGTATCAAACACTCCACCAAATTACTTCCCTCAGAAGCTCTTTCTGTGATGAAGTTCACTACATGATTGCCAACGAACATTCTTCTTATCATTAGCGTTCATATCGTATGATGAGCCTGTCTTTCCCAATTTCCACTCTAATATATTTCAGGCATATTCTAAGTTGAGCTATTATTATGCATTATTCAAAATATTCAAGATGGATTCCGAGGAGACAACACCGAACTACTTAAATGTACGCCCCCATCTCCAAAGTATTTATTGAAATAAGTGAGCCCAACGCTATGCTAAGAATTTTCCGAGGAAGAAAATTTCATTAGGGGAGGGAGAAGCAGTTCATAACACCACGTCATCAAGGTATTCACAAGGAATACCATTTTGATATTCTCCAGCGGGAGGAAAATCTCACAAACATCGTTCGCAGATGATTCATCCTTAGGCAGAAATTCAAGGACTAGGTGAAACGAAATGATTTTAAAATTAAGGCAACTGGTAATTATTGTAACATGTTTTTCCTGTTCTGGCAAGGATCACTCGAACGTAGTGATATAGTGAAGATTATTCAGAATGTACAGGGTGCCCCATTTTCGATGTAACCTACGATATATCACTTATTTTCAACCATATTAGAGATTTAATGTCTTCCCTAACGTTGGCAACTTTTTTACGAAACTGACGATGACGCAATTTTCATAGCCCCCTTCGTTATCGAGGTCGCCCTGATGTACCTTGAAAATATTGCATTTTGGGATCCCCTTTATTTTTGCTACCTTTTATCTCAGGAAGATTTTAAATTATCACTTGCACATTAAATATTCAGTATTATTTGTAGACTATAAAACCTCTTGATCTAAATTAGTAGCTCGCCATAAAAAAAGCAAGTTCAGATAGTTTTTAACTCTCAAAATTCACAAATTTTTCATATAATGACGAATTTATAATCCAGGACATCAAAACCACGAAAAATTAGACATGGTTGGGATGTCAGTTAGTTACAATTCCACTCGGGTTTCCTGTATGAAGACAATAACCGAGTAGAAAAATTTTCCATCTCTCAACTTAAAAAAAAATAAATCAAAATATGTCTGGAGCCGAAGCTCCACAACCTAACAAATGCCAACGATTTGATCGATGTCATTGGAGTTTTAAGCCCATAGCTTTTATAGTCGATAAGTAGCATTGAGCATTATATGTAATTTACGTAACAAGTCCGGAAAATACTGTTTTTTTTGGATGAGTGGACAAAATTCTAGGACGAGCGTAGCGAGTCCTGGAAGTCTGCGAGTCCAAAAAAACTGTTTTCGGGCGTGTTGCGTACACAATTTTTTCGGCAACCATGTAGAATAACAAATCAAAGAAACACATTTCTTTATTAGAACAACATTTCGAACATTTCAATTCTTATTTATATTAATATTTATATCAAAATTAGAACAATTGTTAATATTGAATGGATTCAATTTGTTTGAAATGCTTGGTATATTTAAGTGCCTTTTGTTGAAGTCAGAACAAGAAGGTAAAGTTTCCGTTTCACATTGATTGTTTTCATCTGATAATTTTTGAATGTTTGCTAATTTTATGTCAGATAGCTGTCAGTCGTTATTTTGCTGCTATGGTAATGATCAACTGCATTTATCAAAACCATACTACCAAGATTTTCATATTTACAATGACAACAACGATGTGATTCTTCCCGGCCTAGTCCGGGAAGTATGTACTTCCCGGACTAGGCCGGAAAAATGCCACTTTCTCAAAAAAAATCGTCTGGAAAGTACGTACTTTCCGGACAGTTGCCGAAAAAAAAAAATTACACATTTCCAAATGTCCAGAATGATGATATACTGTTTTGTCATCATTGAATGAATTACCTATATATCATCCCAAAAATATTCATTTGTTTCACTTTTCTCTAGATTTCCCTTATCTAGGATTACACGTACAAAAGTCCAGATGAAATACTATTTAGACCTGGTTGAATGAATGAAACAAATAAATATGTTTCAAAATTTGTTATTTCTCGAAGCCATTACCTATCGATTGATATCAACTCCAAACATATCACAATCATCATCATAATCATTGAGGTTAGGACAGATTGAGTAGTCGTGCTTTGAACCCGTTTGCTATTGAGGCTACTTGAAAAGTCATGTCTATCACACAGGTATAATACGTAATGAACCAAAAAGATACAGACAAACTTATTTTTGCTTCATATTCAACAACTGGTGATTTTTGAGAAATACGAAAATTGAAGTGATTGCAATGGATATGATTCGTGAATAGAACTCTTGGAGAAATTAAAATGAACTTTTTATTGACAGAAGTGTCACATACAAAATATTTATTTAACAACTGAACTATATAAATCAACAACATGGATATTTTACATAAATACTTATATAAAAAAATACAGGATTCTGACACTACCAGCCATATTCATTTACCACTGTGTCATATATGTAAAGAAACACAAATCCGAGTTTGAAGCAAATTGTGATCTTCATACCTATCCGACAAGGAGCGGTAACTTACTGAGATTGAAACAACATCGCACTCAGTTATTTGAAAAGTCGCCTTTTGTAGCAGGACCGAAGTTCTTCAATTGCCTCCCCCCAGATATAAAGGAAACATCAGCTTTTCCAATTTTCAAAAGAAAAGTTAAAGATTTCTTGTTGGAAGGGAGTTTCTATTCTGTCAATGAATTTCTTGAAAGAAAAATCTAAATACCGATCTTACTTGAATACATACTTATTTCAAATTTTTAAATATAATTTATTTTTATATATACCAATAATTGCCCAACTTTACTTTTTAATATGTATTTTTTTAATGTATTTTTTCAAATGTTTGTCTTTAATACTTTTAATATGTAATCCTATTTCTTTACTTTTATACGTAATGTATTTTAATGTATTTAATCTTTTGTGTTCTTGACAAATTCACACATTTTAGTGACGATTCCTATATCATTTTATATGATCAATTTAAGGAATAAATATTATTATTATTATTATTATATTATTATATGAAGATCGAGTTTGATCTACAACAACGAGGATACTTACTTCCACCACGTCATGAATCTATCATATATAATCCATACTTTTCCTCGATTCCTCTGATACACAGTGAAAAAGACTTGGGTGAAATTTCAATCAAATAAATTTCAGATCCTAGGCCTAGGCCCTATTTTCACTGATTAGGATCAATGAGCCGAAACAGTTAGTCACCATCCGAATTGTTCCTAGATTGTTCTGAATCTAGTTTATCATCATATGAATCATATTTCAATCGGCAATCCAATTCAGTAATAAACACCAGAGGTAGTGAAGAAAAGCACTGATTCGCATGAACACACTCATGATATGGTGTTCCCTCACACCAGAAAAGTATTTACATGTACCTGCTCAGTGTTAAAACGCACCAAAGAGAATTTCGTGGAGGTAAGATTCAGCATCAAGAAAATCACAAAATGTGCATCACACCACTGCGGTGTCAAATCGCACTTTCAGAAATGTATAAAGAACACCACCATAGTGTTCATTCTGCTAAATTCAGCACTAACACCAGTGTTACTGACAACTGGGTTTGATTATTAAGAACACTTAATATGGGAAAGGACACATACACCTACAGTGGTGAATAATATGCCAGTGTTTACTGACACTAAAAAATCAGGACCTCACCATCATGAAACAGAATGATGAGTTCGATTTCAACAATAATGAATGCAAGCGCAAATAAGCCGTCACTCATTGACAATTGACATTTTTTCCGCGCACGAGCGGCATTGCTGTGACTTAATGTAATTATTTCTGCTGTTACTTGATAACATTCCTCGAAGAACGTTGTGTTGAGATTTGATATCCTCAATGGCTACTTTGAAAACCATTTGTAGAAAAAAAACGTTATGTCCTAGACACTGAAAGTGTTGTTTCAATCAATCATTGTTATTAACTTCAGGAGCTGATTTCAGAACAAAAATAACAATGATAATAATGTCGTTACTCATTCCAATCCAAAAAAAGATACAATTGACAATGTAGAATGAGATAAACAGTTGAAGTAGAAGAAACTACTTGTATGTGGAGTTTAATTATTATGGTGTTATATATATTTTTTATGTTATATTAGTGATTAGTAAGGCTAAGTGAAAAAATCACAGCTGAAACAATATACAAATACAACCAAAATTCGTAACGTACCAAAGAATAGATTAGTGCTTTCTCTTTTCATAGCCATCTCTCACATTTCCAACTCGTCCCCAGAAGAGTGAAAAAAGTGAAACTTGTGCCAAATATCCCCCAATCAAAGCTGCAGACATAAGCGATGGCCATTCAAAAGCCAATGTTTGATCAAATAACATATTAAAATGGCAATAAAAATAAAAAAAATTATCAGCTTGCATTATTGTAGTAAGTGTTTTTGATGTCAATAATCTTGCGAGAAAATGTGCGTGTTTTGCTCAATATCCACTTTTTCAGCTACCATTTAAATAATGAGAATGAATTAATTTTCTCCAATTCTATAAGTACAGCATTATAAACTCTGATGGGTTTCAGAAATGAGAAAGATCTTTGGGTGATATAGTTTTTGAAACAAATGGAACCGGTACCTCGTCTGATACTATATCTATGAGCAACATACTCTTTATCGGTGCTTTTTTTCTGATTAGCGATGAGAATATTCAAGAATATTTGTTTGACATCCAAAACATTCGACAGCTCATAAATCGCTTCGCTAGAAAAAGTCATAATTTTCGAATACCCATTTTTGGACAGTTTCTACTCCTTTTAAATGATTATTATATATAGGCTTCAAATGGACGACCTTTGAGTCGTTTGCAGAAAAAATATTAATATTGCCTACTGAGACGGAAACCGATCGTCAGCATAAACGGTAACAGAACCAATAAAATCGGGTCCGATTCCGCAACCCGCTTAATCCGCAAATAAGCACCGATTCGAGCGCCCGTCTTGTTCCCTCGAGCGAAAACACTCTGGCCACTAATTGCAGAATAACATTCGGAGGGCTGGCAACACATTTCTGCCAGCCACGTCATTTGCCTCACCAGTGGCCGTGCTCGTTTGCAAATTACGGTCTTATTGCGTATTTGTCATCATGACCATCCTAGGAGCACTTCCTGGTAATGTGCTGCAAGCCCCAAGTTGGGAAAAAACGATAAATGAGACATTCTTCATAGTTGTGAAGGATGCAGCAGTATATTTACTGAGTCGTCTGTCTGATGCCAATATCAAAACGAAAAAACTATCCTTGTTTGCCTGTTCACATGAATTTTCTTGAAATGAATTTGGTTGAACTGAATCATCCGCCCTTTTCACCTTGGAAAACATTGTGAGTAATGTCAGTCAAGATTATTTCTCTCAGCTCAAGAATATCTTTCTTATGAAAATGTGTTTTGATGACGGAAGCATGTACCATGTGACCAGCTCGACCAATAAGCGTAATTATTGAGAATTAGCGCCCGAGGTGAAGATGCGCAGTCCGCGCACTGTCCGCAGAACCAGCTAGACAACGCCAACAATAACGCCGATGGCCGCCATTAAGACTATATCAAGAGACACATTGTGACAGGTTACTGTGAAGTTTTCTTTGATGGTTCTTGTGTTCCTATAGTACAGAGTGCAGGCTCGCGAATTCTTTATAACTCGAGTACTCATCAACATGAACGTGAAAGGTTTTCTGGAAGCAAACAAGAACATATTCGGACATGGCGTCGTATCACTGGCACTGTTGGGTGTTAAGAATGCTCTGTTTTGTGTTGTCAGGTCATGTTAATGTGCTTGAAGTGATAATTAATTGCTGTATCAATACTGCAGCCCCAGTTTGCGAAAAAAAAGTGATTCCTCTTGAATCGAGAGGATAATTGTTCAGATGTGCTGAGAAATCAGCTTCATCCAAGAACAACAACATTGAAATATTCTTGCCACAACCAAACCACATTTTTCAACAAGGAAGTGTACATTTGACACAAAACTTTTTGTTCCTAAGTAGTCGAGAGGATTTTGTCGAAAAATCAAACTAATATTTGGTTGGATTTGGTTGGACCTGTTCAAGATTACCAATCTCTAGAGTTAATGCGGTTACAACTCGATTTAAGAGATCCTTTTTTTTGTGTACACTCTCACTGCACTACTTGCACATGAAGTAATGGAGAAAGCCATCCACATCAAACTGATTCAAGGCATTTGAGCGAGTTAGGTAACTAGAGCTTCCTGGGAAACTTTCATACCGAAGCTCTGAAGGAGCGTGGTTTTTAAACTCGGTTGTTAGCCGACTCAAACTCTGCTAACAGCCGACTCAAACTCGGCTAATAGCTGACTAGCCGAGCAGTGTTGCCAATAAGGCGCAAAAAGCGCAATAATTGCGCTCTTCAACTGTGTTTTGCGCCATTGCGCTATTTTGTGCATTTTTGCGCTTTTTAAGGACAATAAATACAAATTATTGTCCCTAAGCTGTAATCCCATATGGAAGTAATAACGAATCAAAGTTTCCAAACGTTTATCCACTACTTCCAAGTCGGCTGTTAGCCAAGTTTAAGTCGGCTGTTAGCCGAGTTTGAGTCGGCTAACAATCGAGTTTAAAAACCACTCTCCTATGTGGCCCTTCAGCGCTCTTGAAAACCTTTCAAGACGTGGTGGTGTTGTTAGGGATATAATGTGAGGGGGTGAGGGTTGAAATAGGGATGTGGATAGGTGGGATTCTTGATCCAGTCGGTAACTTAAGTTCTTCTATGACCTTTGTTAAGCGTATTTCGAGAAATTGGTTTTTCACGTGTTCTCGCGCAAGAGATGTGTAAGTGGGGCTTTGCTACAGACTGTCGACGGCTCTCTGAAAAGATTGGTGAACTCGTATATGAGCCCGTGTTTCTTATGAATGTTAATAGAATAGAATTAATAAAAAGGCCAGCGCCTCAACGCACTCGGCCACCAACTCAGTTACTAAACCGATACCAAAAACATTGATTCATGATACTGAATCATGCATGGATTTATATGAAAAGCTGATTTGTCATACGCGTTGTTTGGAGTTCAACGAGCAAAGCAATGAATAAACCATATATTCTTGTTTAGGTACTTGAAATATTTCATAATCTTTTATTTTAATATTCAGCACCATCATTTTCTGCAATAAAAGCGATGTCCACTATGTCATCAACACCTAGTACCTACATCTAAATCACCAAAATAAGAATGTTGAACGATATTTAGAAAATGTCAATCACAAAGTCGACAGAATTAATCATGACCTGTTCCTAATGACCTCTCAATCAACCGATGCACAATCCAAATTCAGTTTTCTCATTATTTCCATTTTATATTCATGGAAGTACGATTCCTCAGATTACGAAATAATGACCAATAAAAAATGTGGTAATTTATTTTCAATTATAGGTAGAATGTGAGAATTAGGAGGCGTGAAAATTCAGAGGCCCCCATAAGTATTCTTCTATGTAATCAAGTAGCACAAAGAACAAGGAAATTGAGCTGTGAGTTATGAGGCACTAATGACCAGGCATTCATTAATTACTTCTGAGAATATTCGTCATTAGACTATAGTAAACACACCTTGTTCTTCTCATTATTCGTTTCAGGATATTGTTTTATTGTAATCTCAGACGAATAAAAAACATAGACTGGTATTTTCCATCCTTTTCATGATGCCAACACGACTGTCAAACGTTCTTGTTTCCACGATAAGAATCTGTCGTTCGGGTCTTATCGGACCAACTCGCCGTTTTCATGTTTCGAACGAGTTTCTCAGATTGTTGACGATTCATGACATGGTCATTCGTGTTGTTGTATTATCGTTCTCAAAGCGTTGATTCGTTGGTTTTCTATCCCAGGTTTCTGGGATTGAAGTATCAATAGTGTCATTTCATTGGTGAGTTCCATAGTTGAACGTTCGGGAATGGAATAATGTGTAACAATGCATGGATATTTATTTTATTCAAGTTGACGAATAATTTCAGTTGATCGAAATTGTATTTTACATATTTTCTTCATGTAGAATATAATAAAAATGAACAATGATGAATATAATATGCTTCAAAAAATCAATTCGTGTTATATTTCTGTGGTTTTACCCGTCTGAATATTTGCCTCTATAATTGCCTCTATAATTGCCTCTATAATTGCCTCTATAATTATCCCCTTCGGTTGACCCCAGTATTTATTTAGATCAAATTTCCGTACCCGAAAGTTTTTATTTTGCTCCTACAGATGCCTCTGAGCTCAGAGAAACCTTCGCCGATATTAAGAATAAAAACTCCTCAGGATGGGATGATGTTTCAGTTAACTTACTGCTCAATTTGCCACCCTCTTTGCTGCGAGTTCTGGCAGAAGCGATCAATCACTCATTCTCAGTAGGCGTTTTTCCTAGCTGTTTGAAAATTGCAAATATCATTCCTTTATATAAAAGCGGTGACCTTGATTCTCCTTCAAACTTTAGACCGATTGCTTTGCTTCCTGCGTTAGCGAAAGTAATCGAAAGATTAGTAAAAAAAAGAATGGCATCGTTTTTAAGCAAACATGGTATCCTCAGTACCGACCAATATGGCTTCCAATCCTCGAAAAATACCAATGATGCTATATTTGCATTTCTGGAGCGTCTGTATCTTACGCTGAATGATGGGGAGGTCGCTGCAGCAGTGTTCTGTGATCTTTCAAAGGCCTTTGATTGTGTAAATCACAGAATACTGCTCCAAAAGTTGCACACCTATGGCTTCAGAGGTATAGCATTACTCTGGTTTCAATATTATCTGGCTGATCGCTTCCAAAGCGTCATCATCTCCAATGTGAACTCAAAGCACCTGGCTCTCAATCATGGAGTACCGCAGGGCTCTGTACTGGGACCCCTGCTATTTTTACTATATGTGAATGACTTAACTTTTGTCGACATACATGGAAAATTTACATTATTTGCAGACGATACCACTATCCTTTGGCATGGTACTGATAACGTAATTCTAGAAGATATCATCAATGAGGACCTGAACATGGTTAAAAAATGGTGCGATGCCAACTGATTGTCTTTCAATACCTCTAAGACAGGTATATTCAACTTTAAGTGCGTTATAAACAATGTATTTCTCGATAATGACTGTCTTAGCATCAAAACCTCACATAAATTCTTAGGATTGAATATTGACACTAAACTAAAATTTGAAGGGCACATTTTAAATTTAACTAAAAAGCTAGCGTCTGGCTGTTATGCCGTTCGTGTTACATCCATCGAATTAGGCCCAACTGCGGCAAAGAATGCTTACCACTCACTTATTGAATCTCACCTACGTTATGGTATTTGCTTCTGGGGCATGTGCGCGAACTATTTATTCGACAGAGTTTTTATTCTCCAAAAAAGAGCTCTAAGATATTTGTGCAAAGCCGAATCGAGTGATTCTTGTAGACCTTTATTTTTGGTCCATAGAATACTGCCTCTGGCCTGCATTTTCATTTTGGAAACCGTTTGTTTGGTTCAAAAAAAATTTAAGGAATTCAGACATGAGTCAGCGACACATAATACCCGCAACTCTTCCCACAACATTATACTTCCTATTCCCTCATCAACACTAACTAAGAATTCTATAATTTACGAAAGCAAGAAGCTATTCAATCATCTACCCTTGCACCTAAAGCAGATAGAAAACGAACAAAAGTTTAGAAAATCGGTAAAAAAATTTCTATTGGAGAAAGTGTTTTATAATCTCACCGAATTCTATCAGGGTACCTGATTTTAAATTAATGCTAACGATTTTCATTCTTGCTGGTTACAAATGTATATTCACCTTTGCAAACAAATTAGTGAATGTTCAGACCTATCTCTACTTTTTACATTTTTGCTATCATACATTTTTACTTCTTTATACAATTTTTATACATTTACATGTTTTTTTTTGTCATATCCATATTTTTATATTTGAATATTTATATTTATTATCTATATATGACTATGCTTTGTAAAACGATCTACACTTTGTCAATAAGAATTTATTCTTCAGACAATAAAGTACATTTTGATTTGATTTGATTTGATAAATTTCATTTCGCACGCCTATTAACAAGAAGGGTCAACCATCTTCTTCCAATGGTGTTCATATAAATGCTGTCAAAAACTACACATTCGATACTATAATAAATAGAAATTCTAAAATATATATGATACGATGTGTACTCAATTACTTACATAGCATAAATCGATACATTCGTTAAATAAACAATGTGTACTCAAATATATCGCATAATGTTGTTAATTGTGACGTAAATAAGTGGGTAGGAGAAAAAATCATATCATGTACCTATTGGACCGGAGTAAAATTCCTTTTCCTCCCTTGTGAAGTAAAGTTATACTTTCCACCCTAGTAATACAAATAGCTATTCCTCATATGAATGTTGTGGAGTAGAAAAAGTGAATTTTACAATCAATCTTTGAATATCTTGATATTTCAAGATATTTTGCATTCAACAAGTTTATTGTTTCTAAAACATGTATAAAAGTATAAAAATATGTCAGATTCCAATATTACATTATTTTACTATTCTCTACACCGAAAATGACATATTATGTGTTGATATGAAATTACTGATGATGAGGGAATAATCCCTCAAAACATGCGTCCTAGTATTTGCCCATAAGGTATGTCCGTTGACAATATATCATTTGGTGGAGTTTGACTGTAAGTCTGACCCTTCCCTGTATACAGTATATTCAATACTGGTAATAAAGACAATGATTATTGAATAACGATCCTCACCTAATTACCAGTGCATGGGGAAATTATTATTTCATTGTTCGTAGTGATACATTTTTTTTTGTGGTTTGGCATCAAAACAAAAGTTTTTTTTGCCACAGACTTTTCTTTAATTAGTTAGATTGTTATTTTTTCCTTGGACAGAAATTCCAAAATCGTTTTGTGAATATCTTCTTTGAATGTGCTTAACAGCACAGTGACACTTGTTGGCAGCTGGACACCTTGGGTGATTAATTTATTCAAAAATTCTGATCGATGTGTATTATGAAGATTACAAGTGAAAATCAAATGATTGATATCTGCTTCAAATGAGTAGTTGCAAGGACATATAGGGGATATATCAACTCCAATTTTTGCCAAATGTGCAGGAAAACCTCCATGATTTAATTTCATTCTCGTTATAGTAGAGGAGTAAAAACGTGATATTTTAAAATTAGCTAGGTGCGGAATGCTCCAGAGTGATACATTTTGTGATATTTGTTTCGTATCTATTGAATTTGGAATTCCAATTATATTGCCTAATCAAATTTCTATAATATGTAACGAATATAATCACATAAGTGGAGTAGTGTTACCAAGCTATGTATCATTTGATAATATAGAGTTTCGAGTAACAACACGATTTGGTTACTTTTTTGTCCATCAGACTTCATCAGAACAAATACTTGTCACCAATTTTGGATAACTATTTATTCTGAAACATCCTGGTGTGTCAAATCAATTATTGTCGAACATTTTCTAGGCGTTATGCTGAGTCTCCATGCTGACAGTTAAACGTCGTCGTCACGACTTCATGACCATTAATCTTAAATTCAGTTAACTTTCGCGCTTTCTAATTTGACGTCATGCCTGTGATTGGTCAAATCGCAGTGCAGTCGCGCAGTACGCAGTCGTGGCGTTGGTATGGAGACTTACCATTAAGAATCAGTATTATCAACATCATTTCCTATTCAAAAATTCCTTGATGTGTGTATTCCAGCTTTTTTTAGGCACAATATGTTTCACATTTTGAAGCTTCTAATATTTTGGAACAAAACCTTCTGGGAATTTTTTTGAACGAATTCGAATTTCACTTAGCCAACAGTAATACAATTCTGATTGCGTTTTTTGCATATATCCCAAATACGATGAGGAAACCCCTAAAAATCAATTATGAATTCAGCAAAATGGTAACCGTTGGTTTTTAAAATCCTATTACGTTGTAATTGGCAGAGAGCCGCCTGTAATGAATTGTGAGCCCATGAGATTAACTCTTTAATACTATAAATGTTACAACCCTCTCTCCATGCTCTGTATTCCTATCCTACCACCAATGTGAAGTTATTCGCGAATAATATGAAACGTATACCTCAAAACCCAACAGAGAAGTATAATTGAATTAGGTCAGTGAAAACAAATAATAATTCTCAAAGCTCCATTCGCAATAAATCATATATGAATAGAATTTAACGATCTTTTTTTAATCTCATGACTGCACGGAAGGTAAACCTTCAATGAAATAAAACATCGCGCAAGCCGGTAAAAAAATATTGAAAAAAGATGTAACAGAATTTGTTTTGATAGGTTGGAGGCTATAAGCATCAGAAAATACAAACATACGCGATTATTTTGACATTCATCAACTAGGGAAGCCAAAAACGCTGGAAAAAGCCATCAACATCGAGTTCATGAAATAAATGGGAACACATAGGAATTGTCAACGACAATAGCAGATTCTGCAGTTTTTCAAATTTTTGGCCTTCCTTCATTACCGTTTTTTTTTAACAACTGCTCTTCTGTCCAACTTCTTATAATTTTATTTCATTTTCTTCTAAGGTAACTCCTGTTATTTTTTGTTCACTATTCATATTTTCAAATTCTTTCACAGGTTTCTCTTCACAAAGTTTCAATTTTGTGCCAACATATATCTGAAGGAATATTGTCTTCACTAGTATCTGCATCAAAAACCTATCAGTGTCATAAACTGGAGTAAATTCCAGTTGTGTATCGTCATCACAAGTTTCTTCATAAATTAGTATTTTTGCGTGTGGAGTTCAGACTCCCATCATTTTTCTTGACCATCATCCACGTCACTTCCTTTGCCATCTGCTGATGGAAAAATTATCAAATCTAATCTTTGACAACTATTTACTCGCTCATGATCTTCATCGTCCTCGAATTGAGCTCTTCTAAATAATTCAAAACCTTGTCCGCATCACGAGTATCTGTTGATTATAGTTGATACCGAGGGTAAATAGAAATATGTTCTTGTGAAACACCGTCGTTAATAGTTGATCAATGATCAATCGTTACATGAAGTGCCTCAGTCCAAAGAAAGATTGTTAGTGAACGACGCTGTTGGGCTGTTGCGGTTGCAAACCATTCGACCCAGTTTTCTAAGGGTCTATTTAGTCATCCTTGTCTTTATCTTAAATCTCAGTCTCAATCCCAGTCTTCAGTCTTTGTCTTAAGGAATAAGGAGATGACTATTTATACAACTCAAGATACTAAGGAATTAAGACAATGACATCAATATAAACAAATATTCATTACTTGAAAAAGTGAAAACATGTATGGATAATCTAACATTAATAACGACCGGTGTGTATTTTTTGATGAATGAATGTTCTTTGCACTATTCTACATTCTCAAATTTGCCAAAAATCGTCACAGACGGTCAACACATTATATTTCTGTGGTTACTCTGAAATGGGGAGCATGCGCACTGACTCCGTTGTATTAGTCCTAAACATAAAGTTGAAAATTAGGAACTCTCAAGGTCACGTTTTTAGGACGAAGACTTGAGACTAAGACAAAAATTGTTGTATAAATGCTTTTATGTAAATGCATGGATTCAACTTGGCTTCAAGACTAAAATTAGGACAAAGACTGAGACTAAGACGAAGACAAAGCTGACTAAATTGACCCTAAGAAGGCGAAACTTATTCAAAAATGTCTGAGAAATATCCAATGCTACAACCAGATATTCCCCATGTTTTCCAAGAAAATCCTTTGTTGATTTCTGGTAAAAAACGCCATATTTTCGATCGTTCGCGATTCTAGCTCTTCATTAGTCACCTAACTTAGGTGAGTGGTTAGTTACCATTTACCATTTCCATTCAACTAATCAAAAAAATTGTGCTTTGCCAAACACCGACTAATGATAGTGTTGATCTTTAAACAGAAAACATCCAACTTCTGCAGAAGAAATATCTGACAATCTTCCTGAAATACTCATCTCTATAGGTCTGTTCGATGTTTATGCATGAAATTTATATTGTTCACTACATTTTCTTACAATCACTGGTCGTTGTCGATGAGTGTTTGTAGTGAAGTGGAGTGTAATTAGTTCAACATCTGTTCGGTGCTTTTATTCTGCTTTCTGCTAATCCTAGGATTCTGATTTGGAGGTTATGCTTATAATTATTTTGTATTTATTTATGACTTGTAAAACTCTTTTGAATGTATCAAAAATGCACAGTGATGATGAAATCATCATTGCGAATTCGGACGATGAATTGTTGACAAGTTCATCTGACGAGGATCAATCGATAGCATTGATGTCAATTATTTTGATGCTTTCGTAAATGGGGAAAAAAGATTCCCGGGTAACAAATATAACCATTACGTACTTTGTTGAAGTTGTTTTTTTTTCAAAATATATCATTATATACATCTAACCCCATATTTTCCAATATCCATTTGCACTACACTTATCACACCTCCTCTAAATCGATTGTAACAACTGGTTTTTTCGTGCTACAACATTCAAACAACGAACATAGTGTAAGTGTACACGGGAAATCACCGAACGGTATCAGTGTTACACAATCTACTATTATGTACAATAGTGTAGTTAATGGAGACACAGCGAACAGACCTTATGTATTTCTTTGATTATTTCATTCATGCTAAAATACACGTTTTTGATTGGTTGAAATGATTGTGTTGATAAGCAATAACATCATGTTTTGGATTTTGTATTTCGGCTCCTAATTGGCTATTGGATATACCTTCATGCTGTGTTTTAATTTCTGTATTACGCTTTCTGATTCGTAGCCAGTAGGGTAGTTTAATTAAACAACGACTTACCAGTTGCAATCTGTCATAGTATTTTCCGATTCCCTGGTAAATAAATGAATGCCACTACACCAAATTTTCGTCTGAACCATGATAAACACACACTATTAATATGTATATCCCCTTCATTTTCCACAAATTATGGAAAATTACAGCAAGAATTAATCTAATGTAACCTAACCACACAAATTGTGACAACAATCAAAATGAATTCAGCTCAGTAGTACCTAGTGCATAGGTAATCTTGCCTACATCATACAATGGTATAAATGTATTGTTGGTTGCATAACGAATCTTCTTGCGTCGAACTACAATGCATAATCAAAATAACTAATTCCATAAACTGTACGTTTAATATTAATATAAACATTAAATAGGAAATCATCAAAATGACTGATTTTATTCATGAAATAATCTGAACAAATACAACTTGTGTTATTGATGATTATCGAAAATTCCTTCTCTTTTTCGAAACAAATCATGTTGCTTTGGGAAACCACACTCGCGCTGTGCGCTCGTGTAGTTTCCAAGCAACATGATTTGTTTCTCACAATCGAAGTAATTTCTCCAGTTGATCCTTTGATGAAACCTCGTTACCTCAACGGTTGGATGTTTTTCACTAACAAAATTCACCCCAACTCAGATCCAGCCATATGCGGAGAGGTAATTTTTGCGGTGCAATTGTCCGCGAGACATCAGAGTCGTTTGTTAATTGTTGTTTGGGCAGAGGACAATAGCAAAAATAAACATGGGGAAAAAGAAACATGGTCCGTTTAACTGCGACTGGAATTCGGAATTATGCATGGGGATGGATGAAGGGTTAGTTCTGATGAAAGGGGTGCAAGTCAGTATGAATAGTATCCACGCCAGTGCTATAATAATTTCGATGTATACATATTATTTTGTGGTAGTAGTATGATTTCATTACATGAAACACATGAGTCTGAAAATGCTTGACAGCTCTAGAAACTGACCAAACCTAGCTTCGTACCAGCACATACTCATAGGTCATTAGGACACCGAGAAGAAGCTTCAAATAGTGACGTAGGTACTTTGCCAAAACACTGATGCATCACATAATGACTATGTTCTATTAATAGCAGATGCAAACCATCCTTTGTTGTGATGATTGAGTAGGTATATTTTCAGTCGATGAGTTCGATCTGAAATACTCTCTGAATATTCAGTGCTGATCATTATTTTGGAAACTACATGTTTTTATGATAAGATATGATGCTGGGGATAGTTCTTGTTGATGGAGAATGGAAATGACATTTTATGATAACATCAGGACTTGGGCAAAACATGAGATCATTCTCGAAGCTTACTACCTACTTACAAAAGTTAATTTATTGTTGGTTGAAGTTTTTTTTTTCGATATCTTAGTTTTGGGAATTACCTGGTGAGCGTATTCTTTTATTTGTTATCGAAAATAGTTATACAATATACCTACACGCATTGATGAGTATCGACATTTTTCTTGAAAATTTTGACTCTCTTCTCGCTTGTAAATAATTACAAGAGCTAGGACCATGGTGCTAGGACTACAAGATGATGTTTCAAGACCAAGACGAGACTAGCTGAATCTTGGACTTGGTCTTGATAGTCTCTTGGTCTCAAAATGCGTCTAGAAATTTGAATAATTCAATTCAATTGTCAAGCTGCGGTAATAGGCTGTCAAAAATTGCAAAATCTCACTTTTCACCAGTCATAATTTCCAAAACAGTTGAAGATAGGTGTAGAATATTAGTGAAATATTCAACCCAAAAGTGTAATATGTATGTATCAATATACAGGATGATCAATTTGAAATGAAGAATCGTTGGCAAGTTTAGCTGGAAGTGACAACAACGCAGTATCAAAAATATTTCCAAAAATTTCAAATTCAAACCAAATAACTATTTTCTATCTTCAATAGTAGGAGGTATGGACAACTGCGACCTTTTAGATTGTAGATTGTAGGGGAGGGGGTCTTAAAGGCTGTGCAGCCTCTCAAGCATCTCAACCTATTAGATCTTCTGTGCATAATTCTCAATCTATTCGAGGCCCGGGATTCCGAGGCTTCTTGCGGAGTTTATCAGTTTCCTGGGAGCTAGATTTCTGACATCGGAGGGCTCTAAGAAGGTACCTTCCAGGAACTTGAGCCTCTTGCAGAAGAGCGCTGGGCATTCGCAAAGCAAATGTTCTGCAGTTTCAGCGACGTTATCGCAGTAACTATCACTCTCTGTTTCACCCATCTTTTGAGGTGATACCGCAGAGGGCAGTGTCCAGTGAGTAATCCCCTTACCAGTTTCAAGTCTTTTTGTCCAACTTGTTTCTTTCGAGATTTGAATGGACTGTATGGAGATATGAGTATGGAATTTTGAATGAATACTGTTCGATATCACAGGATATGTTTCACTCACCAGTTTCTCCGATGGCTTCTTTATCACGTTATATTTCAGGAACAACAGGCGGCGGTACCGCCTCTTGATGAGAAGTCCAGGTTCAGATGTATTGTATATATTATATATACGTGTATGGGAGTAATAGAGCACTCAATGATTATTGATTAGAGCATAAATGCCGGTCACAGGTGTTCTCTTATTGAATCGAACGTACACCTTTTCAATCATGAATTTCGATAGCAAGTGTCCTTCTCGTGGTCTGAGTATCACGTGACACCAAGAGCAATATAAACAGTACCCTTTGATTGGTCACGCGCAAAATTTGTGACAATATTTATTTAATTGTAATTGACCGAACTCTTTGGCATAATTAGGTCAATATTAAGAAATTAAGAAATATACCAAGACAAAACACAACTGTTTAGGTTTTCTTGGCTGAAGGCTCAATACCCTTTTCGCTTGTCTTTGTTATGGACACTTTATTTCAGTGAGATTCAATCTCATCTGCTTCCCAGCGTCGGAACTCTTCTCTCAAGTGGGCCGAGTCCACAAAAGGGTTCTGGGCCGAGAAATTGTATATTTGCTCCTTCTTTGGCATGGCAGTCTGCTTCCTCGTTGCCTTCAACTCCCTTATGACCTGTCACCCACATCAAAGTGACCTGGTTGTTCGCTGCCAGTTGTCTCAGGGATTATTTACAGTCCCAAGTCAGCTTAGACTCACAAGAGCTTCAAGTGCTGTTTGGCTATCTGATAGAACATAGATTTTTGCCCTTTGAGTGTCCGTTTCGATCTTACAACAAACACCTATTTGTTATAAACTATGAAACCGCGATAATGAATTTGAAAAATGTATTTTCGATAATGTGTGAACAAAAATCAAAAACCTACCATAAAAAAATAAATATTTGGAATGAAATTTCATTATATATAACATGAGATTTTTCTTAATATTTAGTAGACTCAAGTTCCTTATTTTTCTTGTGAGAGAGTTTTGATCTTCGTCTTGGTCTTAGTCCAAGTCAAGACCAAGACTGGTCTCTTGGTATCGCAAAGCCCTAGTACCATTATGTCTGGAGTTCATAATTCTGCTGAGTATCCTAGAATATATCCAGAGGAGAGCTATTCATCTGGTTGGTGACCCTTATTTATCTGGAACATCGCATCTGTCATTTTTGTGTGTCACTCCAACATGAGTGATTCCAAGCAGGAAAACTAGTAAAAATAGACTGGCCACCATGTTTGGTCAAGAGTTCAGTTATTCCAAACTGCACCACATACCACATTGTTTTTCCATTGTGTGCTTTTTTTTTGATTGCACGAGTCATGGTAATAATGGAGTGTTTTATAATCGATGTGGTATTGAGTTAATCGAAAGCAGCGATTACATTGTTAAACGCTATCAACGGAAAAAAATCGAACAAATTCAACATAGCCCGCACCCTGCTTCATCAACGAGAACGTGGTGATCGCTAGCTGGCATCTGACTATATTCAATAATCTATTAAAGCATAATCAGATTTGTCGTGACAAGAGATTTTCAGTGCCTGATACAAACGGGCCGCTCTTATTAACTTGGTAATTAAAATCCATGTGACGGGGTGCCTTTCCATGCTGCCTAATAACAGGCTGACGACCATATAAGCTCTCTGATTATTTTAATGTGTATTTGACTTTTGATGAGTCACTGTGTTTGTGTGGGGGATTATCGTTTGTTTGGTGTTATGGCTTCGTCAGCGTAAAAGCTGGGATACTTTGTTTCATTTGCTTCCTGGTGATGAGGTATTCTTCAGCGAGTATGCGTCTTACTCAATCAAACATAAAATGTTGTAACACCCTTGTCTGAATCTTCATTCTCTTTATATAACAGTCTAGATAAATAACGCACAATCGCACGTAATATATGAAGTCTCCAAGTTTAGAACTTGAGAAACATATACCATCAAATATTTTGTAGATACCTTTCAGTTCCACTAAATATAGGCTTTTCTACTAGGATGGGTAAATATTGCTTATACAACGAATGATACGGCACTGAGTAACTTACAAGTGAAATGTTGTGTTCTGGTCACCACTTCTAAATTGACTTTTACACATTTCACAGCGTTTCACCATCTTTCAAATTCGAATTGAACAGAATAAACAAAGTTTATAGGTAGAATCTAATCCGAATTTGCACACAAAACTGAAAATATGAAGTTCAATTAACAATCAAACAAAGTTTGATTTGAAAACGAGACGTTTCGCGCTGTCAATGTAAGTGTTCGGTTGATTATCGGTTGAAAACGAAATTAGCGGCGTTGGCGCAATCACCAAAAAATACCTCAATATCCAGAAAGACGTTCTATCTATAAACCACTTATATTTAAATGAGGCACTGTCTTATATGACGGAGATTGTATGAATAGCTTTTATCTACAACTATCAAGTAAATCATCCATTGCTTACTCGATTTTCAACAGTTATTGACAGTCATTATTGTGATGAATGGAGTAATAATAACAGTACGATGTGGTAATATTATGACATCCCATCGTATTGTCAAATTCAAATAGAAGATCCACCTACTATGCAAAATACAACCGCGTTTGTGAAATACACGCAATTTCAACAGAGACTTACCCGACTTATGATTTCATGGTTGCAATCGCTCTTTCACAAATAAGAAAAACGAGAATTCATTGTTTTTTATTATCAACTGTGTAAAATGAGTTGTTTCTTTCTCGAAACGCTGAAACTGAGGTTAGGGATGCAAAAACGGAGAAGAATGACAGAACGCTCAGACCAATCAGAACAACATACAAGTGTATACTCGAGTGTATATTGTTGGTTGCATAAGGCATCTTAGTAGTACAGTCACAGGTACAGTATAGCAATAGCATTGATTGATTTAATTTTCTTAGAATCTACAATAATAGGACATATCGCGTCGATACTAATTTTATAAAATTGATATTCTGCAATAATATGCATACTATTTCTATAAAACACTGATGGTTGATTGATAATGCGTGTGCACGACTTCTTTCGCTGAGGCGGCTGATATTCAAAAGTGCTACAGAAAATTTCGCTATAAGACTCTTAAATTTTTTGTGGTCATTTGGCAACCTCTGTGGGGAAAAAACAAATGAGTATGAATTTCATCTTGGCTCCAGACAATGTGCGGCGTAACTATTTTGCCTTTCATTCCCCAATCCACGCCAACGCATCTCAGTTCGATGGTAGCCCAAGACGAAACGCGATTCCTCGGCAGACCCCGAGGCGTGAGAGGGCACGAAGCCGTGTCTTCAGAAGCTGTCCTGCAGCCGTTCGTCCCTATGTCTCCCTAGGGACGTAAAGTCGCGGATGAGACAATCCCCTGGGGCAACGGATCGCGAGATGTCGGACTGGCGGCTTATCGATCAAAAGGGGACATTTAGACGGGTATAAACAATGAAGTGATCGATCTCGGAGTGCATCAGGTCTCCTCCATCCAGTGGATGAAAGCCCATTAATAGAGTGTTTTTTTTTTCACAGGAGTGAGCACACTCACGTTGAAATGACGTAGCAAAATCACCACATCGGTCAATTGAAATAACAATTTGAATTGATAAATGGAAACGTTCAGTAAACCCAAAACTGTGGCTGAAAAATGGTCTAATATAGCCGTCACTCAAGTCGATTGAATATTTCATGCTATTTGCTGATAGAACATTTGCAAAATGCTGTTTTTTGAGTTCCTACTGAACGTATAATCAATTTTGTCAACGAACCCTTCTCAGCAACTCGTAATCCTTAACACTTTCTACCAGTTGTTCATCGTTCATACAACAGCACCATCGAACGATTCAAAAATGTTTTATTTGATAAACAAACGTTTAAACAACGAAAATAATGTTTCATATTCACTTTGTTTTCCACTGGTTACATTTCGTCGCTATGAACGTTGGTTCGATGTTGTTGGACGACGTTTTATCAAGCGAACATACTCACATCGAAATCAGTTTCAAATTGACAAATAAAATGTTCAGTAAACGCAAAAATGTTGCTTGAAATCCACATTGTTTTCAACCAGTACTTTATCGTTTATACAACTGATCCGATGAACGGTTCAAAAATGTTTTATATGATGTTACAGTAACGTTGAATTTCAAGAAACTTTTAAGTAACGACTATAATATGTATAATGTTTAAATATTCACATTGTTCTTCATTTGTTACAGTTCGTTGCTATGAATGTTAGTTCGATGTGTTTTTTTTTGGTTGAAATCCTTTTTGGACATCATATGGGTCAAATTCCCCATATGATAGTGTGGGACTCCCTGATCTCAGCCAGGTCTACCCACTAAAAACTCCACCCCCTTCGTAGGCTCGTCTGACCGAAGTCTCCGATGACACTTAGGCCTAATGGCCCATTGTATCTTGCCTATTTATCATCATTGTACCCACTTTATTATCTCAGTCCTTCACTGGATGTGAGTTGTATATTTCTGGTTCGCCAACTGGTTGCCCAAAAATTGTCTGCCTTCTGCGATCCAATGCCTCGCATTTGCATAGTATATGTGATACTGTTTCTGGTTCCTTTCCGCACAGCCTGCAATTTGGGTCACCATTATACAGTCCCATCCTGGTAAGGTGCTCCTTGACTGGGGCGTGGCCGGTCATGAGTCCTATGACAGTTTGTATCTGCTCTCTGTTCATGTTTAGCAGATCTGCAGTTCGTCTGTGGCATGGTTCCTTGATGTATTGTTTCCCATGTATATTTCCTGGAATGTTTTTCCAGTAGTTCTTATTTTTTTCCCGAATCCAGTCTGTTACAGACGCTCGTGCTGCACGCTTGGGTACTCCTAGAATCTGTCCTGGTTCTGGTTCATTATCTGACCCTCTTCTTGCAAGTTCGTCAGCTTTCTCATTGCCAGCAATCCCCTGATGTCCTGGCACCCAGGTGAGTTTGACACTGTTCCGGTCTGCCAGCGTTTTCAGTTCCTTCTTGCAATCAAATACCAGTCGCGACGTCACTTCCTTGCTTATGATTGCCTTGAGTGCCGCTTGACTGTCTGACATTATTTGGATCTGCTCATGTTCTATAGCTCTCCTGTTATTCTCCTCTGCTCGTTCGATGTGGTTGGACGACGTTTCATCAAGTGAAGAAGTACTTGGTGAAATCACTGCAACTGTCAGTTTTGAATCGATAAATGATAACGTTGATGAAACGCGAACATGTAGCATTTCAGTATCTGGTCAACATTTTTCTCTATGAACGATATTTCGATGTGGTTAGATGACGTTTCAGCCATAAAAACACTCACTTCGATATAAAGTATTAACCAAATGAGCTTGAACCGAAGAAAACATACACAATAAAAATTTTATCAAGAATTGAGATTCTCTTTTATAATAAAACAAAGGGATACTTTTGAAATCATTTCCAATTGTTTTCGAGTTTTACTTTGATTCCGCGTTTGATGGTATATTCTTCACAATGTAGCTTCAGCATAAATATCCTATGAAGTAATATAAGTGGCACATATATCATGATATGATGGTTGTAAAACGTTTATTGATGAGTTCATATATAATATCAGGGTATATTTTAGACGTATCATATCCGCCGAATCAAATTGAAATAGTGGAATAAACTATAATTCGTTGTACTCGAATGTAATATACATATTTTTCAGTAAGAAGTCGATAGTTAGTTATAAAGCTCAATTTATAAACTCCGCTGCCGTAGCTACAGTTGACGCTGCAGTTACTGGTCGTAGATGGAATATGCTGAAAATAAACATCTGTTCATAAACTACGCAGCTGACGCAGGTGCCGTCAGATATCTCCTCAATACATTTTGGAACGACAGCGTCAACTGTAGCTACGGAAGCGGAGTTTATAAAATGAGCATAATGTTGTCTTTGTATTGAGAGTGAATAACTTTTCATTTCTCAGACTCATCAATGATTTCAACGTTCGAAAGAGAACGTGAATCGACGTTGAGTTATGAAATGTAGGTATGTTACACATGAAGCGTTGGTAAACAAGTCTGTTTATTCAATAAAATAAAGGCATGTTCAATCAACGTATCATTTACGACGAATGCTGATATTTCGTCACTTTTTAACGTTTCAATAGATAATAATAAGCAGTAAATAGACCATGGTAAAAGTGTTATCATCAATGTTGAAAATAAATTGTGTATTGATATAAAGTGTAATACGTATTGGATCTTACAAAGGCCCTCAGGGCTTGGATCTCTATTCAAGTTAGCGGTTACCTCAAGCGCAAGTTTATTTTTGAAGTGTATGCCACATTTTCATCCTGACACGAATTCAAGAAAGGCATGCATGCAAATCTACCGATAAATGAATGGAAGTTGTTTGATATCAAAAAAGTGGATCATATCGGGTATGACAAACATGAGATAACTCAAGACCCTTTCTGAAGAATAGGTAGGTTCAATATTATATTATTCTCCAAAAATGCATATCCCAATCATATGTCCATAAATGTGGATTACGTGGATATGCATCCGAACTTTCAATTGCACCACTAGCTGATTCCATAATACCTTATTGTCTACTTCGAGCAACAATGAAAAATAATGGGTGAATCATTATATTGACTATCACAGATAACAGAGGGTGAGCAAGGATAATCTGCTTGAAAAAAAATCACCCAGCTGCCATCTTGACTGGAATGGGAACATTGTCAGGCACTGCGCTGCGGGAAGCCAACGATATACTTGTATTCATATAGAGCGACTCAAAATTATTTTTTAATTACATAATTCAATCCTTCACACATATATGTATGTATTTATATGAGTGCACCAGTTGTGGTGTTTGAATTTGAAGATCCTAGTGTGTACTATTTTCTACACTAGGGCGAGCTTTAGGGATATAGAGTTGCGGTTTACACATTACCCCCCCACCTTTTTTGTGAAAAAAACATTGCCGAAAACAGAACTTTCGTAGCCCTTCCTGTTTTTGAGGGCGGAATTGCAAATATTGCATTTTGGAACCCCCCCCGTATCTCAGCTATCTTTCAACTCAAAGGAAAAGTAAAAATTATATCTTAGGCGCAATAATCAATTATCACTATCATTTATTGAAGATAGAATGAAAACTATTCGTTCAAATTTTTTTTTCAATGTGCGTAGCTAAACTATTTGACAAATCAATGAATTAGTCTACCAGCCGTCTTCTGAAGTTGACTGTTGATGACTGATGTGTAGTTTATTTTTCATTTCAATTTTTGTGTTGGATACCTATCAACGGATTGAAACAAGGTTAGTAGGTACCTGCACAGTTAGTTATATAATGATGTTCAATTTTATTGTTCAGTCTGTGAGTGCGCATGACATCAGAAATTATGAGTTACATCAATATTTTCATCAAAAACGAACCGAAATTTTCGATGCAGGAATTCAAATGTTTATTGAACTATGTATCCGCCAATGTGAAATACTTGAATATGTTACCAAAAAAATCTCCACACAAATGTAAATATAATAGTTCAATTTGAAATAATCCTACAGATGTTACATGAATAATATATATGAATACATGAATAATATATATTGCAATTGCATATTCTGGCTGATGATGGATGTATTTACATCCGAAACATTTCCCCCCCCCCCTTCAGCCGTTTGTGCCGAATAAATATTGTGAAGATGACTTCGTGAAATTTTTTCCTGCTTTTTAATCTATCACTTCACTTAGAGATTATATGGACTTCTTCCTAAAACTAATATATATGGTAGGTCCAAAGGGGTAGAACTTACAGTCGAACTCCACCAAAAATGTCATTTAATAAAGTCAACAAACTATCATGAGGACATGTTTCGAGGGATTAAACCCTCATCACCAGCTTACATAATATAAGAGAACATCATTGGTGAAAAAATTCATTAGTGAAATACAAATCGAAATCAATGTTAAAAAGGAAATAGGGTGCACTAAGTGCGAACCTCTAATGTTAGGGAATTTTTAGAGTTAACATCCTCCACATCAAAATAGCAAAAATTGGAAAATTAAATAAATGTCAACACCTGTTGAAGAGATAAGATGGTTCCTTGTAATGCAAGGCATTATATTATCTATGAAGACGCATGTAATTAGAAAAAATCAATTTTTATTGTGTATGATTATAATAAAATTTCTGAAATGCTTTACTTTCACATTCTCGAGATACTTCTGAACCCATGAATCAGCCTTTTCATGTCTGGATGATGTAATGTGGGAATATATTTCGCTACCTATCAATTATCCACCCAATGGCAGTCCCAAAAATAATTTCTGCCTCATCCCCATCACTTAGTCATGCTGGAAGGTCCCAGGGTGCTAAAGGGGATCCACGAGTAAACACTGTATGTTAATACCTTCCTACTAGGTCTTCTCAAGCGACAAAAAATATTCGGCGGAAAAGCATTACACCACAATAAAATCAGTCAAGCTGAAATTAAATATGAACACTCGGTATAGATGATACTGGCGTGTGTATGGGAACAGTTTGGTTCATTTAAGGCACGTGCATACGTATGTATTTAAGGGTAGTATCCCGTGGTATTCTCACACATCAATAATTTATCTAAGGGGAGGGTAGCTCCGTGAAGATGGATTTGAATAGGTAGGTGAATATGATTTGTGGGGAGGGAATTATGAGGGTGAAATGCACAGCACTAAGTGTTCAACAATAATCGATAGGGAATATTTTGGAATTTTTTGTTCGGAAATAAATGTTGTTACACAGATAATTTCTCGACTGTTCTAACAACCATTCAAATTTCGTCATTTTGTGTCATGCGGAACAATTTCACCCAATCATGTCAACATTAGACTTGCATTCAGTGCAATTTTCAATCCCTATGACAACACGATCGAGTTTGTCAACTTCATCCAAATAAATTTCAAAATGTCACGTTTCGGCAATGAGAATGTTCAAAGTATAAATGCGCTAATCAAAGAAAACATTCCCAGAAATACTAACTGTACTTTTAATAAATAAATGTTTCGTTGTGTTGAGTTATGATTTTTTTGTCGAAAAATTATCCGCCGAATATCCCTCGGACATTCATGAATGCCTCATAATTTCATGACAAATTTCTCAAGCTCGAGCTTTCGATTGTCATGAAATTATCTCGTCTGTTATCATTGTCCTATAGGGATATTACTGCTGATAATTCTGGATGAAGATCTAGATTTGCTAACTCTCAACTTCAAGTTTAATAATAATCTTCAACTAATTGGGTTAACGAGTAGATATAATTCAATATTCTGCGTGGTTTTTGCCAGGAATGTAGTTGTTTTCTGCTCGTATTCTATCTTTTGTAATTTAGATTATTCTAAATAACGTGGGAATGCTAATGATTTATTTTCCTCTTTAAACACTGCCACTTCACTCAGAGTTTTTGGCTGTTTCCTTTCAAAATCTATCGGCTAGTTGAGCATCCCAGCCACCCTCATATATTTTATATGAGAGCTTTATTCAGGAATGTTTCTTTCTCCGCCGCTTGGTGTCGCCGTCTTCATACACTGCTTGAGGATCGGCTAACTGCTATCAAATATGCGGGGATGCTTCCATCGATCAGGATCTCCATTCGGTTGACTGATAAGGGCCAATAAGCCCGAAACCGGTCTACAGGTTGTCAGGCGTGTCTGTCTCGTTGGGAGCATAATCGCATGTTCGAAGAAAGAAATATTTGCATTTTTATTCATTTATATGAATTGATGCATAGACTACGAGTGGATATAATTCAATAATCAGCGTGGTATTTGCCAGGGATGTACTTTTTTCCTGCTCGTATATACCTTTTCTAATTCAGATTATTCTTAATAACGTGGGAATGATATTGATTTATCTTCCTCTTTTAATTGGGATAAGTCCATGTCGATGACGATATAAACTTCTTTATACTGATAACATTTCAAGATTGTCCACAAGAATCAACATTCCGGACCGCCCCACCTACGGAGGCCTTCAGTTCGAATCACAGAACTTTGAGTTCTGTGGTTCGATTCGAGTCAAGTTGAAAAATGCTTTATATAATTTCACTGTTTATTTCATCAGTATGCGAGCCTTTATTAACGCCATTTTCAGTTATCATTTTGTTCAACTCCTGTAAGTCTAGCTTGAAAGCATTGAAACTATCTTCATAGTATTCAATATTGGAGACAAACGCACGCACTCGTTAGTCTAGGACTTGTATGAGTAAAGAAGACGGGGACCTTAGCTTTTTAAGTGTCATCCGAAGCACTACTCGGCTGGTTATCGTTGAGAGTCTGAAGGATTGAAATCAAGATACCAATAATGTTCGGTTGGTCACCTATCTCTTCCCGCTGAAGGTTGCTACATAATAGTATTTATGTATTAAGGGAATTATGAGGGCCTTAATTACCGATGGCAAAGTTTGCGTCCCGAGGGCCTCTGGCCCGAGGGACAGCAATTGCCAGAGGTTATTAAGGCTCTATAATTCCCGTGGTACATAGATAATTTTATTTTTGACCTATTTTCATAACAATATGTCCATATTTAGAACGCAATAAATGTTTAAATTCATAACCTTTCTGGTATATTTGAATTAGGTAGCGTTGATTGTAGCATTGTTGGTTGTTGTTAGGTTGTCGCTATGTTACATGTTTATAAGCAAACTTTCTTTATCAATCAATGATTTTCCGTTAAAAACATGTTTATTTTTTACCACAAATCGACGATCTTTTTCTGATATAATGGAGGATATTATAAAAAAAAGCGGAAAAAGCAAGACAATCATTACTTCCATCGAAAAGTGAAGCCCTATATCAAAAAGAATACAACTTATATCTGAAGTGGCTGACACAGAGAAATGTTATGTCAAAAGATGCCAACGAAACTGTCTTTCTGGCATATTTTCAAGAACTGGTGAAGTATTTTCAGTATTTTCTGGTAGATTTGGTAATAATTGTATTTATTCCTTGCAGTCAGAAACGTTTAGCCCAAATTCGTTATGGACTAAATGGTCAATGCTCAAATCGATGGTGACCATATATGAGAAAAGAGATATCACCAAGTTCAACGAACTAGAGGCTTTTTTGAAACGAAAAAGTAAGGGGTATAAGCCGAAAAATTCTGCTGTCTTATCTCCTAAAGATGTCATCAAATTTCTTAAGGACGCCCCTAATGAAATTCATTTATTGCATAAGGTAATTTTTTTCTCATAATTTTCTTTTTCGTTTGCTTATATCGTTTTATTTGTTATAGGTTGTTCTAATTATGGGTTATTTTGGAGGATGCAGAACTCAGGAACTTCTAAATATGAGTATAGCAGATATAGAGGACCGGGATACTGTTATGGTAGTGAACGTACCGGAAAGTAAAACTGGTCTATCGAAGAAATTTATAGTTGTGGATGAAGAAGAGTTATCTGCTATGCCTTTATTGAGACTTTATATGTCCTTGCGGCCTGAAGGTTCAAAACGATTTTTTTTGAGCTTCCGAAAAAATAAATGTACAACTCAGCCAATTGGAAAGAATATGTTTGGCAAAATTCCCAGCAAAATCGCAATGTATTTAGGATTGCCAAACTCACTAACCTAAACGGGACATTGCCTTCGTCGCACTTCTGCTACTGCCCTAGCCAATGCAGGAGCAACTATGACAAACTCAAAAAGACACGGAGGTTGGAGAAGTTCCACGGTGGCAGAGGGGTATCTGGAGGACAGTATTGAATTGAGAAATAAAACGGCGCGTATGCTGTCTACTTTGCCATCAGAAGAGGCAGGCACCTCGACTGTAGTGAACAGCAACAGCACCACCCAGCGGCGGAAGTAATTTTCAGGGAACATTTGAAATTTATTATTTGTAATGACGTGAATAAGGAAAATATGTCTTAGTTTTCATTACATATAAACGTTTATAAGCATTTCTTGTATCATTTTCACCTGTAAAAGGTAAGAGGGGGTTTTTGAACCTTAATATCCCAAGGGAGTTATGACCCTCATTATAGATATCGTAACTATGACGATATAAGCTTATAATGTCACTGTCAGAAATAAATAAATAAATATTTCCAATAGCCGCTCCGGGATTCGAACCCAGGATATCTGGGCCCAAAGGCCAGCGCCTCAACGCACTCGAACACAAAAGTCAAAACGACCCTGTATCTTTTGGACGATTCAAGATATCGAGGTGCGGTTTTCGGCATTCGATTTCTCATGAAAATCGAGTTAGGTTTGTAAAGGTTTGTTTTCTTCCAGCTCCTCTAGAAATCGATGTTTCCCATCATCAAAAGCATCCAATTTGGATCATTCTGTTCTGGTTCAATATTATCAAGATATCGTCCATTATTTTCTCAGAAATTGCTTCACGGTGGCAATTTCACTCACATTCTCCTTGCTGTTTTGTAGTTTGTGAGAAAAATAAAAACACTTTTTCCTTGAAAATCTATATTGATAAAATTCCAAGACAGTTTGAAAGGGTTAACCTGCCGGACCGACCCATCATCTAAGAAGGCCTCCAGTTCGAGTGTGTCATGATCCAGTTGAGGAACGACGTGGTCCTCGCGTACACGGAAGGCCTGCTGGACAGGCACAGCCCGGAGCCGTAGGAGACGATGCCATGCTGCACGTTGCCGATGACCAGAGGGCCACCGGAGTCACCTCTGCAGGCGGTGCGACCGTTGGCGCTCGACATGCACACCTCCTCCTTCTTCCAGACGTCGAAGGCTCTTGCGCACTCGGCGTCCGAGACGATGGTGTTGTTGACCTGGAGGAGAATGTTGGTGGTCGATTGGAGGACTCCGTTGGTGAGGCCCCAGCCGCTCACTCTCGCGTTCTGGCCTGGAATTTGACAGACACGTTTTATTTTCTAAGAAACTCACATCAAAGCATCTGGCTCTCAAACATGGAGTACCGCAGGGCTCTGTACTGGGACCCCTGCTATTTTTACTATATGTGAATGACTTAACTTTTGTCGACATACATGGAAAATTTACATTATTTTCAGACGATACCACCATCCTTTGGCATGGTACTGATAACGTAATTCTAGAAGATATCATCAATGAGGACCTGAACATAGTCAAAAAATGGTGCGATGCCAACTTATTGTCTTTCAATACCTCTAAGACAGGTATAATCAACTTTAAGTGCGTTATAAACAATGTATTTCTCGATAATAACTGTCTTAGCATCAAAACCGCACATCAATTCTTAGGATTGAATATTGACACTAAACTAAAATTTGAAGGGCACATTTTAAATTTAACTAAAAAGCTAGCGTCTGGCTGTTATGCCGTTCGTGTTAAATCCATCGAATTAGGCCCAACTGCGGCAAATAATGCTTACCGCTCACTTATTGAATCTCACCTACGTTATGGTATTTGCTTCTGGGGCATGTGCGCGAACTATTTATTCGACAGAGTTTTTATTCTCCAAAAAAGAGCTCTAAGATATATGTGCAAAGCCGAATCGAGGGATTCTTGTAGACCTTTATTTTTGGTCCATAGAATACTGCCTCTGGCCTGCATTTTCATTTTGGAAACCGTTTGCTTGATTCAAAAAAAATTTAAGGAATTCAGACATGAGTCAGCGACACATAATACCCGCAATTCTTCCCACAACATTATACTTCCTATTCCCTCATCAACACTAACTAAGAATTCTATAATTTACGAAAGCAAGAAGCTATTCAATCATCTACCCTTGCACCTGAAGCAGATAGAAAACGAACAAAAGTTTAGAAAATCGGTAAAAAAATTTCTATTGGAGAAAGTGTTTTATAATCTCACCGAATTCTATCAGGGTACCTGATTTTAAATTAATGCTACCGATTTTCATTCCTGCTGGTTACAAATGTATCTTCACCTTTGCAAACAAATTAGTGAATGTTCAGACCTATCTCTACTTTTTACATTTTTGCTATTATACATTTTTACTTCTTTATAAAATTTTTATACATTTACATATTTTTTTAACATATCCATATTATTATATTTGAATATTTATATTTATTATCTATATATGACTATGCTTTGTAAAACGATCTACACTTTGTCAATAAGAATTTATTCTTCAGACAATAAAGTACATAAAAAAAAACATCATTGATTCATCAGAATAAATATGGAAAATACCGAGTTTCGCTCATAAAGCGTGAGAGAAAAAAAGAATGAAAGGTAAAAACTATTGAAATGAGTCATAGAAAAATTCATAGAGAGTATAGTATACCTACTTCAGTTGGTAAGAGTTCTCTCAATAGTTTTTCGAGTTTGTTTATACATTATTTGGTCGTTAAAATTGACACATTGTCTGTAATATGCACTGCTTGTCAAACAGTAAGTAGTGATTATGACATATAAGCATTTGGTAGTCAATTTACAACCCTTCTTTACACCCTATATATCCATTCAAATTGTTCGGCAATGGTTATTTCTCCACATTTTTCTTTAGGTTGACTTTTGCTTCTAAAATTTCAATTGTGAATGTATGAAACACACGGCGATCATATTATCTTGAGTTTCAGTTGATAATTAGTTGACTCAACAAAATGCCGAATATAAACAAATGATGATTTGGGATTGGAATTTTTTCACAACAATAAGCAAGCCTTCCGCCCTAACTTTTTTTCAATAACATTCACTTGCGTTGTTCGGCGATCTAATATCCTTGTAGAGCAAGGTGAAAATAGGTGATATTGAATAATTTGAAATGTCATCAATTTATCATGAATACTGATCATTACACTGCCTCACATGAGAGCATTCAGCTAGTCTTCAATTCTCTGTATTTAAATGAAGAATTCGAAGATGAATATGTATAACCGAATTGTATACAAGAATTCATGGACGAATACCCTCTTTCAATTTGGTCCTTTCACTCCAATATTATATTTTAACCATTAATTCATGTATTTACATCAATGCTTCTACAACATATGTAGAATTTCATTAGGATATCAATTCTCATAAATACCATGCAACAAATATTGATTGTTTCTTTTCATAAACTAACAAAGAGTACGGTAGGGATAGGTTCCTAGATATTTAGTGAGACAATCAGTTACTTGCACTTTTTGTAAAAAAATATCATGGACATATTTTTTCTGAAAATAATGAAGAGTTTCATCAATGAATATTGATATTTTGTCAGAACTCCGAAACCACGCAGAATCGTACTATGCATACGTTAGTGAGTACTCTTCACAACGTGAAGTGAGAGGTATCATCATTATTATCATCATTATCATTATATATCTATCAACTACAATATTGACCATACGCCATAAGAGACAAAGTTAGCAAAGTGAAGCCAAATTTCATATATCTGTCCTTTTTTAATTGGCAACGTTGATTGAGAGCGCATGCACGAAATCGTGCGCGAAATTCAAATCGTGAAATGTCTAAAATTCGTGATCTCATATTCATAGGGAAAATTTACTTCATATGTGAATAAATATTGTCATTTGGAACATATCCTATGATGGTAGAATACATGAAGACAGAGAGTAATCAGATATCTTCTGATTCAGCGAACCACTCCTTTCAGATTTGAAAGAATATGGAGCAATCAAGATGAAAACAATGGTAGGCATATTAATTATACTGATCCAGACATTGACGAGAAACGAGAAAATTCACATCAACAAAACACAAATATAACCTGCTTGTTTGAACAAGATCGCAAAAGTGATACACGATCGACATACGATCATTTCCAATTTGAGTAGCAACGAGGGTATAAGAGAGAAACAACATTAAGAGAGTCGCTCTAGACTGTCATCATCTACTTTTATGTTGGCGCATGCGCACAAATTAATCGTTGCCAGCGATGCTTTTTTGTTTCGGCTTCAGATAGGCTGTCCTAATCATCAATATTCGTAGTTAATAGATATATGCATTATATGGATTGGGCAACCATACTTCTTCTCACCTTGCAGGTTGATTCCAACGTCACGAAGAGTTGGAAGACGAACCAAATTGATGGTGTTTGACAAGGTGACGGCCCTGTCGAGTTCGATGACTCCAACGTCGTTGTCAATTTGTTCGTCGTCGTATCTTTCATGGATGACAGCCCTCTTAGCGTTGACAGTGATGGAACCAGCTGCAGGTCTAGCCAGATTGTGAGCTCCAAGAGTTACTCGGACAGAGCTTGCACTGTGAATAGAACAATTTAATATTCACTCCATTTTTATGTAGACCTCAAGTTATCATCTAGATTTCATACACACTATCATAAAAATCATGGAACTCTCTTGTATTTATTATACATGGTGAGTTAATAGACGGAGAGTTAGATTGTTCAGACATATAATATTTTCACCATGACAACTTTCTTTTGTTGGCCCAACCTCAGATTTGTTGGCTTAGCAATTCTAAAGGTTATGATAACAATATAATGTTATATGGGCGCAGCGAACAACCAGGTCACTTTAATGTGGATGCCAGGTCATAAGGGAGTTGAAGGCAACGAAGAAGCAGACTGCCTTGCCAAAGAATGGGCAAATACACAATTTCTTGGCCCAGAACCCTTCTGTGGACTTTCCAAAGCCCACTTGAGAGAAGAGTTCCGACGCTGGGAAGCACATGAAATGAAATCTCACTGGAATAAAGTGCCAGGACGATGACAAGCGAAAAGGCTAGCGAGCTAGCCAAGGAAAGCTGAACAGCTTCTCGAGTTGGACAAAGAAGGCTTGAAACTGCGAATGGGACTCCTCACTGCCCTCTGAGGTATCAACTCAAAAAGATGGGTGAAACAGAGAGTGATAGTTGCCGCTACTGCGAGGACTTCGCTGAAACTGCCGAACATTTGCTTTGCGAATGCCCAGCACTCTTCTCCAAGAGGCTGAAGTTCCTGGAAGGGGCCTTCTTAGAGCCCTCCGATGTCAGGAACCTAGCTCCCAGGAAACTGATAAACTTCGCAAGAAGCCTCGGAATCCCGGGCCTCGAATAGATTAAGGGTTATGCACAAAATATCTGATAGGTCGAGGTGCTTGAGAGGCTACACGGCTTTAACGACTCCCTCTGAAATCTACAGTCTACAATCTATATGGACGCAAGGTTATCTGATCGTGCCTACTTAAACAAAATTTTTGTTAAAATACCAATATTTTCAATTGTAGCCTGTAGGTAACTTGACCCACTGATTTGAATATCCCACCTGATCTGGAGCTTTTGAGGAATTGTTTCTGAAAATCATGTTGTATATATTTCTGAATATATTTCGAGGACCGATTGGAGGGCTTTTTGTGGGACTATTCAGAATATGAAGTTTACGTCAACCTACCAAATGATATTGAAGATAAGAATAGCAGGAAACATCAGACTAACCACTCCTCAAAAGTGTTAACCAATTATACCAAGTAATTTGGAATTCGCCTCGCTCATAATTGCCAGTAGATAAATGATGGCCAGTTATATAATGCTGTGTAACCTATTTGGTTGAAATTTAATCGTCCTTTATGCATAAAACTGACGTCATGAGTAATCTTCGTATGTGAGAATTCGCGAATTTATAAAATTTAGCTGACCTGTTTCATACTTCATATACACACTCACCTATATAAAGGGCTTGATCATAAGAAAATGGCGTTTCTAATTGAAATTTTTTCAATTCAATTTGGACACAATCACTAGGTATACAGAAGCGGCTGAAAAAATTGAGATGTTCCTACACCAAGGCATTAGAACAATTCTCAACGCAGCATGAAAATATTTTTCATCTACTTCTCAAATACAAAGCTTTGAAAGTACTTCCAAGCTGTTGCTTCATTGCTGTACGAAAAATGTTAAAAAAAAAGAATTCTGCACCCGCACAAAAGTATATATATTTTTTTCACCTTATGGATCAAGTTTTCTGCAGCTAGTTCTTGCACCATTGGCCAAGGTACGAGCTTTGTAAGCTTCGTATTTTGAAAACAATTAATTAACGGAAGAAAAACTACTCGGAATTCGTTGATACAAACTATAACAAAAATTGATGAAACTGAAACAGTAGATGAAACTTACCCGTCAAGACAATGAGCAGCAGTGAGAACATAGGTTGTTGTGATGAGGGACCCACCACAAGACCAACTACCTTGTCCGTTGGATGCTACCATGTATACTTGGTAGGGAATGGAGTGTGGAACAACTTCTTGGCCGTTGACGATTTGCAATTGGGGTTCCTCGTCTTCTTCTGTTGGTAGATCGTTTGCATCAACATAACGGTTTCTGAATGGGGGGAATTCAGGCTGGTCCTGAAAGTAATTTAGATAGATTACGGTCCTGATTGAAGCATCGTCAGCTGCTGACGTCAAGCGCTAGAGTTGTTTCTAACGGAGTATATAGCCCTGTATGACAATAGCGTTCAGTTCGAGTTTGAATATTATGTAGGGAAATCTGATGTGGCGAAAATATTTGTGTATTATTTCATTATTAAAGGTTGGCAAAAAATTTTTGATGTGAAAACTCTTCCAGTAATTCTAGTAGTAAAACTTTTCCAGTAATTCTAGTATGTTATTGGATATTGGTTTGGATTTTCAAATCTCTTCTTCTTCGTGTAGGTATAGCGTCTTATTGTTAAATTTCGCCTAATAATTATTGAGAAGACATCATGTCATGAGAATTTTAGAGATTGTTCAGATATAGGATAGGAACAAAATTTTTCGAGAAAACTGTGTCGATTAGTTTTCGATCTTATTCTGACATATTTCCATCTCAACTTCTCGACCAAATATTCATTGAGGTTGTGATCAGGACATTCGAGTGTATGATATGCTGAATGTCGAAAGTGCTTATTAATTTAAGGATCATCAGCATAGAACTAGTCCTCTAACTGAGGTCAGAGGGTTGTCCCTTCAGTAATTTCGATTACCTAAATAAACGAAACAGTTCTTTAGAAGTAAGATTCCAAAGTGATTTATGAAGGCTATCAAGACCACACTGAAAAGAAATAACACCATCATACATCGAAATTTTAATGATATCGATCATTTCTAGGAAATCAATTGTTACATCAATATTTCCTCACTTCGCAATTTCGATACTTTTTCTACTTCTGGATTGCTCAAAAGAGAGGTGATGATGGTAATGACGTTTGTTCATAAGGGTATGAACAATCACCCACGTATTTGAAATTACTCTCATTTCCTCCATATATCAATAATCGAGAATGTGAAAAACGAAAATATCTCTGTGCAATTTTCGATCTCATTTCCTCCATATATCAATAATCGAGAATGTGAAAAACGAAAATATCTCTGTGCAATTTTCGAATGACCTTCAAAATCATTAGTATACCTGTAATTTGCTTTTTATTGACTGAACTGATGAATTCTTCTCAATATGACGTAGTCTAAGACCTGGTGGCGCTATGGCACTATACTCTTGAACTGTTTTAACAGAAAAATCCTTGATTTCAAACAACTGAATATCAGCTTGTTACGTGGAGTCCTCTTATAAAATCATAGGGGCACTACCATTGAAAAATATTTGAAAAATGTTCTTTCAATCATGTATCATTTTTATTACAGGTTATTATATCACAAGCTATTGAAGTTTTGAAATATTCGAGATATAATAAAACAAATTAATAATTCACGAATGTACATAAAGCAGCTGTTGGAAGCCATACCATATCCTCAACTATTATAATCATTTTGTTTATCTATACACTATCCTAAAAACATGAAACATGACGAACTCCAAAACTGATGATAATATGAACGGTTTTCCATAAATTATTCCAGAGTCGTAGTTTTTATGAAATTGGATGATGAAACGCATCTAGAAGTACTTATTTCTCTCGTTTTCCTCAAAAATCAAACAAATAAATAATATACTCACAATTGAGGCAGCAAAAGCTGCTCCGAAAAGAGCAAGAACCACTAGTGCGACTTTCATGATTGGATCTCACAGTGTGACCTTAGCTAGATCCAATGCTCTTATATACTAATTTTGAGACTGAATACATGTGATAAGATAAAATTCCCAGGGAAATCATCAGATTATAAGCTACTGTTGAGAAGATGACGATAAGGATTATCTATTGATTGATGACCAATCTTATGATTTTTTTTTCAAGTCAAGAACTAGAATGCAATTTACACTAAACAAATATAAAACGAACCGATTGCAGACACAAAACGCGTTACCCTGATTGAACAAGTACCATATCTAGACATTTATTTCAGTTAAACAAAAACAAGTCCAGCAAATCGGATTTTAATCTATGAATCTTTCAGTAACGTCACCAACATTTCATATTTTCACAAGTGCTCACTAAATTAAGAATTGCTGTAGAATGGGCGTGATTCATAAGTGCTAATGAACACTTAGTTCAATTCAATTCAATTTATTGTTTACACAAAACATACAGTTTTATAAACAAGAAATTCAGTAACGAGTGAACTATAAGATACATAATAATTAAAACAGAAACCAAAACCTAAAAGGATATCAGAAAAAGAAGTTGCAAGTGTGCAAACATACATAACTCAAAAGAATAAAATAAAGCCTGAAACTAAGGTAAAATAACAATGACCTAGGTGAAAGAAATATAAATACTCCAAAAGAAGAGTGTGAAGTACAAACAGTTTTGTTTTATTCGTTTATGATGAAAGATCTGAGTCTCAGAATATTGCAGATATATGTGGAGATTGATTTTGCTTCAGGGGGTGTAATATTAGGTTGTTCACGTTTTCTAATCAAGGTGTAGGTATTAATAGGTCGTATTGGAGTGTAAATAGGGCAGTCATATAAGAGGTGATGCCTAATAAATACTTAGTTCAATAGATATTTTTGCATATCGATTCGAGTACATCAAGTCAAGGCCAAATTTCACATTGAGTATGAAAAACCTGCCAAATGAGATATCGAAGGCATTCGAGGCGTTACTCCATGATGACTTCTTTCTCCATTATTATATTGAAGTTTGCAGTCTTCTAGGATACATTTATATAATATAAATTGATAGTGTTCAATATATATAGGCTGTATTTTTTATCACGATATATCGAAGCAAATTGGAAACAGAGACAGAAATTGCTTAGACAATATTCCATAATATTGTTACGAGCTGTGCTTCCAAGAAAACCGGAAGTCATTATCTCGGCAGATCGCGTCTAGGCCGTGATTTATGGCCTCGCGATAACATCACTTGCTGACACGGCGCGGCTTACCAATAATTAGCGGATGATTCATCACTGTAGTTCTAGTCATTTCCTGTTATTTATGGAGATTGGGTGATTTTACGAGAATCAATTACTTGTGCCTATATAAAAGAAACGGATTGGCACGGACAGTCAGTTTAGGAATAAAGCTAGTATCACTGTTGGAAATTAGTTGCTAAATCAGCAAAAAAATATAGTCCCAGTAGGTCTACAACATTTTATAGTTGAAATATCAAGAGTATTTGAAGTTAATTTTCACCATAATGGTTATTGCTCGTCTCAACAACCGCCTCTTTGTATGGCTACTACGTCTTATTGGTGAATTAACTACAGTAAGTTAATAATCTACTTCAACTTATAGCTGTTCGCAGTATTCTCTGAAGTTAATTGAGCAGTTACAAATTGTCATTTTCACTTTAATTTGTTGTTATGAGTCCTACGTCATAATGTAGTTCTAGCTAGAAAAAGTTGTCGATTGTACTACAACTCAGTGTATCTTCAACAATATTCTACTGCTTGAATTCAAAGTTCAAAATACTGAAATAACCATATATCATGAAAGACATTTTATTTTCTGCATAGCAACAATACGAAAAAAATCCACTATTGGCACAAAAACACATCAAAAGCTGTCAGTAAATCGAAAGAACATCGCGGCACGTGATTCACTACAATGCTGGTCAACCTCTGTCTGTGTTTGTCATCCGAGACAACTTATTCCTATCCTCCTGGAGTGTTGAGTATCTCTCGTTCAATTGCTGAAACAAAAATTATATTAATAATTCATTTTGGATTCATTTGGTCATGAATTTTTCAATCCAATTAACTCTTGAAATCACTTGGATTTATTAACTGAATAGTACATTATCATTCAAAATATAATTCAGAACGAATCTTACCAGTACATTAATTTCTCTTCAACTCAACTCACTTTTTGTTATCTTTTTTGTTACCCAGTAGTAGCTTGAAAAAATCCGAAGAAAGTGAAAATCGATCCATCGAACAAATACCTGAAATGAAGAGTTGTACAAATAATCACATCACAACTTCAACAGTTTTAACCTAGATGTTGCAGTTATCTTCATTAGTATAGTAAAAAATATATGAAATATGCATGAGAAGTAGTAAAACTTCCATAATAATAATTTCAAAATGTGAATATAAAACTGATATGATTATACTCACTTTTTTGCAGCGAAACTTCAATAATCACAGAGAGAATCCAAGAAAAATTCTCAACAAATGTGAAATTATTGCGCTTGCAGATTCCGACGAAACATTGTTATTTGTTGCTCTAGATCAGGAAAAATATTCTCAACTGAAACAAAACAAAAATAATATTAATATTGGCATGAGTAAATAAAATTTATGTACGAGTCCACATCAATCTACTCCATGATGTAGGTACTTACCTTTTTTATATCTTGACTACACGAGAGGAAAACCTAATGTATTCGTTATAATGCTCTACAACGTCAACAGACTGCAGATAACTGAGTATACTTGGGTTGGGACTTGTAAGGAATCGGTATTCGTGAGAAGACAAACGAAAAGTAGCGAATATATCCGAAGAGATCGGAACTAAAAAATCTTTGTAACCGAGCACAAACTGTTGCAAATTATAAAACTAGGTGATGTTAATTTGTCAACAGAGTGCGACAAAACCGCTATTTAATATTAATGTATTAGCAACTAGATGATGTTCTACTGTCTATGTTTCAATAACCATTATTGAAGTTCTAGTTACAATTATTTGTTGTTGTGTTACAGATTATATCAAGTTGTTTGGACAGGAATTTCATCTGTTCATTTGATGCAAACTTGTTGCTGTTGTATTGACATTATCAGTAGTGAATTCGATAACTGACTGATTTAACAACTACATCGAAAATTGTGAAAGTGAAATTGAGACACAATTGTTGTTGAATTTGACTACAATTTTTTAACGATATGAGAAGTTGTTGAAAGTAACAACTAATTTCCAACAGTGTATTGTGAAAATTGATATTTGTAAAAGCGAATATCGTTGTGATTTAACTAAGTGTTTATTGAGTTGTAATTCGAATGTTTAGTGAAATAAATTGTTCAGTTTTGTGTTTCAAACGAACCCAAGTGGAATTATCGTTACAATATTAAAGAAACCGCAAAGCTATATATGAAAAGGAAACGGACCATTTACGTTTTCCCCGTATATTTCGAAAACGTTTCGTGATATTTTCAATTTGAAAGCATCGTTTGATTGTTCACTAAAATAGGCAACTTTTGTAGAACCCAACCAACTTTGTATCATTTACCGTATTCGATATTGGTGATGACATAAAAATATACATGGCTTGTTTCTAATACCAGATTGCTTACTTCTCAATAAATCTGAATTGCTGGCTCTTTCAATTTTTTAATATAAGAAGGTATGCCGATAATCATACTCTGGATATATTCTGTGGAAATATTCTCATCATTGGTAGGAGCTTGTGGTTGCTCATTTGATAGGTCATCTCCTCCCTCATTGAAAAATGCTATGCTAAATACAAGAAAACTCACAGCGTTTTGTTATTGCCGACTAGCAAATACACTTTCAGTGTTATTTTTCACATTCTGCAACTGATAGCAATATATAAGTTGTAGTATGTAAATAGGTAGGTCAATATCATGCTATGCAACAAACTAAAAAGAACATATTCGATGTATCACGAATTACTTGGACAGACCTAACCACATTACGTTGTTTAATTTTGTATACCTCAATTTCCACAATTACACATAGAAATAAATATGAGCCTGTCATTCATATCATTCATAGCTGAAACCAAATTACATCTGCTAGAGCTTGTGGGAATAATGGGAAGTTGTTAAGGTGTAGGATATTTTGATTCTGTTAACTTTAGTAAGCATTAGGTACATCCGCCTTATTCGCCTCACCTGGCACTATGTCACCCCAAGGTTAAATTTGGTTGGTGTTCAAGATACAGGAGAGGTTTATTTCCCAAACATGGTTTTTGATGATTTATTAATGCCTGACAATATAGTATGCATATTTCAGGCTTTAGGAGATTCGCCTTCTTGAAGACAATACAAGATTATTAGATATCCATTTCAGCATCAAATTGTTGGAGGGTGTCTTTTTGATATACAAAATCGATGTGTTTCGGGATTCCTCAGAAATTTGCACGATCATTGATATACTGAACATTATTGCGATTTCCTCACCAAGTTTTTCTTTATATTACTATTGATTACATACACCAATCACTATTATATCAATCCTTTCATTTTAATCAGAATCGTTTTTCCATTTCAGTGAGAGGCATGTAATTCGTTTGCCACATGATTTTCATAAAGAAACTTAGTAGATGACCTGATGTAGATGGACATGATTGATTATCAATGATTTAGTTTTTAATTTTGACCCTTTCAACCGAAGATTATCCTGCTATAGAGATCTGAGTCCTTGAAGTAGTGAACACATGATCAATCAAAATATATTCTCATTTGTAGATGGTATCGAAGATTGAAATTTTTTGTTTTCAAATGTTATCAAAAGCCAGAGGTACTTCAATAAATAATGGAATCGTTACGTAGGTACTACATTTGATATATTTATCTTAGATAATCTGCACATAAGCCTCTTGAGCATACACATTGTTCTGACCCATAGACTGCAGATCAGACTATAATCTCATAAGATTAGAAAAAAATATAATTATAGTGGCTGCTACAATGCGAGTTTCTCAGATTCGAGCCTATTTATTCAATTTTAATTTATAATGCGTCAGTTGTATTTGAAATTGATCAATTAGAGTCCAGATTAGTTCAGAAATAGTCGATTCAAAAAGCTACAACAGAATAATAAATTGAGTTTCAGAACGCGTCATTTGAAATCATCAAGATCAGATGAAGTGAAATTATATTTGTTACTTGTTATTTTCAATGAAACACTCTGCTTCTAATTTGATTTTTATTTCCTACTTTTGTAGAGGAGAAGATTTGTGTCAAGCTCTCATCTACTCCCATGTTTTTTTAACATGGAGACATTATTTCTGGAATGTTTCTTTCTCCCGCCACAAGGTGTCGCTAGTTCCAAGTTTTTCTTGAAACCCGGCTCAGTGCGATGTAATATGCGTTGAAAGATTGCATTGGGACAGGCAACGCTTCGGGTAGAGATCTCACGGTCTCTACTCGGTTGACTACCTTGCTCTGATGAGATCTAATAGGCCAGAAACTGGTATGTAGGTCGTCAGGCATGCCTGTCTCGATGTGAACTTTTTTACATGTCGAGAAGAAAGAAACATCTGCTCTGAATTCACTGTGTGAATCGTTGCATGGACTATGGGTAGATATAATGCAATGTTATGCGCGATATCTGCCAGGAAAGTAGTTGCTTCCTGCTTGTTGTCTACCAGTAATTCAAACTGTGTTCGATGATTCAATTGGATAAGGCGTTGATATCTACCTTTTAATTTTTTAAATTCGTCCAATTATAATAGCTTTTCAATTTGCATATAAAATAAAATGTAACGATCAATATATCGGTATGAATGAATTTCATATCGCTACGTCAAACTTGAAAACCAAAAGAAGCTTCATAGCTGAATCCCGCCTTTCCATCTTTTTTTCTCTTTTGGTTTTTTAATGATATTTAGAGACGCTTTAGACTAGTGGATACGGTCCCCAATTATCTATCATCAGGGAGTCTTCTGCTGATTGATCAATTGTTGTTTCATGAAATTTTTCTTCAGATACAATGGCGAAGTTATACTTTCTTCAAATATAAACAAATTGGAGCATATCTGTTTGGCTAGAGTATCCCAGACAAAAAAATAAATTTCCAATCGATCCTCTCCATGAGAAGTATTCTAGATATATTTTTGCTAGTCATACTACTTATCAATAATTCATCACTACAAATCAATCAAAACGTCAACAGATAAATATACTAACGGTAATTTACACTCGAACTTTGAATGTTTGATGGTTTCTATTACAAATCATAGCAAGCATAGATCTCCTGAATAATTGAGTATTTTCGTATTAGTTTCATTCAAAAAACTGGAATGCTTCTTCCCATCAAACCATTCCACTTACAAAATAAACTAGAATACAGCTGCTGTCTAGAAGGTGGAGAATGCAATCGACACTTTCACTTGTAATGAACGAGTAGTTTCAGAAAATAAATTGAAATTTGCTACAACTGTCAAAAATAGATAAGTATATATATTCTATAAAATTACTACTTACTAGAAAAAGTAGTATGTACCTTCAAATTTGAAAAACGTATGGAGAATCAGAACATATAGGTATGAACTCTGAAAGAAATCGACAACTGAACCACAATTGATGAAATCATTCGAGATCAAGAATCCACAAACTTTTTGAGTATATTAACTCCAACGCTTATTCCATCTTCTTTCTTCTTCTCGTTTCATCAGATTCATAATATGATCATTAGAAATATCTAAATCTGTTTCAATTTGATCATTCAAGTGTATTATCCAGAATTCAGCATCACTCTCTCCAATGTACAGCAAGAACTTCTCACAAATCGCACATTTCCATGAAGTATGCAAAATTACAACACGGTTTTTCCATTTCCGAAACTATAAATTATGTGCACAATTAAAATGTGCAGGAAAATAAAAAAGCGGGCACCATTACAATAGCCGTTTTATACCTGAGAGCGCCGAATTGGCAATAATAATAATTTAAATCTGAATGGGAGATAGAAATTTCAGCGCGCGATGAAAACGGCCGATTTTCATGAGTCTCAGGCAACTACGGCGAGTTGAAGTTGTATATTGGAGTTGCGAATTTTCAGATACCAGGAATGGAAAAGTTCAGGAATAGTTAGGATGCATGAAAACTGGGTGATGAATATCTGATGATACAATATTTTCGTTCATCGTTGTCATCAGAGACTACAGAAAATATATCACCTTCGTCTTTGTCCGTTGTGCCTAAATAATACTCACAATTGCTAATATGATGGAATCTATGAGATCTTCCATATCCATGTTTGGTATCAATCAACAATACCGCCTCATGAAATTATTATATGAAAAGTGTTTTTAACCGCCAACTTAGTTGCAAACCAACCCTCGAAGTCTCATTGAGACTTGTAAGAGTAAGGTATATCATAACTTAAATTGATTCACATCTCATCAACTTATCCTTACATTGATTAATGAAGCAGGTATTGAGCCTGTCATGAGGTATTGTTCACATGTTTGAAATTCAGTTCCCAGACTTTTGCTCAGGTCCCTGGATTATTTTCAAAAGAGAGCTGTTTGTCTGGTTGCTGACCTTGCACCTATATGAATATATCTATTTAGAACATTACACAAAATTAATAGATATTTTCATAGCAGGTGATCATCGCAAATTATGCATATCAGTCCGAGCAGACCTATTGTACACATACTCTTTTTCAATCAAGATTGGAACCTGCAACATTTCTCGGCTGGCACTGTATTTCCTCAATCATCATGTCCAAGGACTCTGGAAGATGAGAAATAGACTGAAAAACTTATTTCAAATGAGTACCTAGACTCCTTTGATGATGTTTATTGAATCAAACATGAATTCAATGTTCAATGCACCGATACATGCAAAATAAATTTCATAACAAATTTTACTTTCTGATAATTATTCTAACCGCTGTTCACCAGTCGATAATATTCCAATGCCCTGAGATGTGGTTTTACACTTTAATTTTTATTGTTGACATAAAAAAACGAATTCGTTTCTGAGCTTGTCCCGCTTGATTGAATTTCTACTTCAAAAACTCATGAAGATAACCCTCTCATGTATGAAAAATTCCTAATGACACTATTCCTTTCATTAAGTTGACACTTGTTCTCAAAGGATAAATCCTTCTGTTTTTTTAAGCAACAATGATAAAAAACAACGGAATTTATCAAAACATAATTGGAAATAATTTTTGATATTTCCTATAAAATAGAATTTCAGAAATATATTTCATGACAATAATACGAGGGGATATATTGATATAAACCACGAAGTGAATGATAGTCAAGTAGAAAATATCTTGATCTATCTCGATATCCAATGTCATAATAACACAAACTATTTCATGAACATGACGAATGTGCAGAATTTCATTATGTTTATATGTTTTGTGAAAGTTTTGTAAATAACTTGAAACAAGAAATAGCTAGATAGCCATGAAGTCAATATAGTATATTACACAACGTGTGTGAGAAGTAACATATTTCGTAAGAGTATACTTAGTTGTTTAGCACGTGCGCGGCTATTGCAACCACATGTCTACACGAATATGGAAGTTATTTCAAATGTCACCAATTACACTTTATCGCCTATATTCATGCAACCCGTAATACAGCAGTATATCCAAAATAATGCAAGCCGTACTCTTTGGTTGTGGATGATGAGTAATGTCATCCTCCGAATAACAAACCCACTAGAATAGTAACACCCTAAATTGTCTGAAGCCAACATGAAATTCATATTCATATTTCCCACATAGGTTGCGTCATTGTAACATTTGAAAGTGATATCATCCCAAGACCACATTTTTTCAATGTTCCCAAATATATATATCCTTCTGTTGGTACTTCTTTGAGTCATATGAGTGTATCAAAAGCTGTGTATTCAATGTTCGTCATAAAATATAATACCTCATTTATATATAAGTGGTTTATAGATAGCACGTCTTTCTGAAGATTGATGGATTTTTGGTGAATGCGCCAACGCAGCTAATTTCGTTCAACTGATAATCAACCGAACGCTGACAGTGACAGCGCGAAATGTCTCGTTTTCAAATCAAATTTTGTTTGTTGGTTCATTAAACGGCAAATTTCCAGTTTTGTGTGAAAATTTTAATAGGATTTTACTTAAAAACCTTGCTTATTCTGTTCAAATCGAATTTAAAGGATGGTTAAATGCGCTGTTGAATGTGTGAAAGACGATTCAAAAGGGGTGACCAGAACACATCATTCCACTGGTGAATTACTCAGTGTCGTATTATTCGTTGTATAAACATTATTCAGTTTACTCGCATCCATTCACTATAGGTGATAAAATGGTTGGCTCAAGTGGTATATTGGTATATAGATGTATATTTTCATAAAACTCTGATATTACATTGTTATCATTCCGTCTTAGGAAGAATGGATACGATAATTGTGTTAGTTAATTTATTCAAATTTAGATCCTTCCATGATAGCAAGATACTGGTAATGGGAAAATCTGTTGATGCTATACTTGTTTAAGAATGAGGTAATTCTAGTAACTGATTTAGATGTTGGCTTCAAACAACTACTGTGGTAAGGATTGAACGTTATTCATCTAGTCTGTCATCAACAATATCAACATCATCAGCCATGTAGAAATAAATCCATACTTCCAGTCAATATTTTCATCAAATTTGATTCAGGTTTTGTCCTATTGATTGTTGATATTCCCCCTATATTACGAAAATCTGATGATAAATACAGGGTCACTCACGGTCGATGGTACCTTAGACGTTTCTGGAGAACGAGACGTAGGATTATTCTGAAAATTTGGTTCATTGGGTAATCAGTTTTGTTTAATCGATCTAAAATACTTTCAGCGTTGCGGGATTGCCGCTTCTATCAAAAAGTAGCAACAACTTTGTTATTTCAAATGGAACACCCTGTATTTTATTTTATTTTTAGATTCTTTCTGAAGAGTTGATTTCGTCGATACATCATACTAAGGGTATAGCTCGAAAGATTACATAGGGTGTGAAAAATCGAGATTTTTTAACTTTAGGAATTTTTTGTGTCAAAACTATCCATTCTTGCTCAGAACGGCTAACATGTCCCTATCTTAACTCTTCATTAACTATCTACTGAAATTTAATAGAAACAAATAGAGGGTGATGCAAATCTCAAAATTTTGAACCACCCGTATTTGTTTCAATTAATGTCAATCGATAGTAAATGGAAAGTTGAGATAGGGACATGTAAGCCGTTTTGAGCAAGAATGGATAGTTTCGGCATAAAAAATTCCTAAATTTGAAAAATCTCGATTTTTCACACCCTATATCTCTGCAATCTTTCGCGCTATACCCCAAGTATGATAGATCGACGAATTCAGCTCTTCAGGAAGAATCTAAAAATAAAATACAGGGTGTTTCATTTGAAATAACAAAGTTGTTGCTACTTTTTGATAGAAGCGGCAACGCCGCAACGCTTCAAGTATTTTAGATCGATAGAACAAAACTGATTACCCAATGAACCAAATTTTCAGAATAATCATACATCTTGTCCTCCAGAAACGTATAAGGTACCATCGACCGTGAGTGACCCTGTATAAATGTGGTGTAACAAAATGGCGATTTTTCCTTCATTTCGATACATGTTTTATTTCAAATGACAAATAGTGTGATTCATGACGTTTTCATGAGTGGTCGTAGCAAAAAGCGTTTTCGAAATAAAATTAATTTTAGTAATTTTTTTGGAAATCCACGAAGATTTCTTGTGGGATATGCCCGCGAACATCATGCAAGCCAGTCGGAGAAAGATGTGAAAGGATATAGGTATTAGATTTTCTTCACCGATCGATGAAAAAAAACTCTTACGGATAGATTACCCCAATAACTAACTAACTCATCGTTACCAATGTGTCAGAATAAACAATTATATTTCAAACACAATTCCTGTTGCCTCTGGTGTACCACAGGGCTCACACTGTGGTCCATTGTTATTCAACCTGTTTGTGAACGATATTGGTGACCATCTTCAACATGCTAAATTTTTAATGTTTTCTGATGATCTGAAATTATTTCTTCCAATTACTGATATATTAGATAGTCAAATTCTCCAGAGTGATTTAGATACACTTTTGATTGGTCCATAACAAACAATTTACAACTCAATATAGAGAAATGCCATATTATCACTTTTTCGAGATCGAAACAGTTTCTTAACTATGAGTATAACATCAATGGTATGGTTCTTGATAGAGTCAACGAAATAAAAGACCTTGGGGTTACAATTGACCAGCAATTATCATTCAAAAGTCACATAAATAATGTCTCGGCAAAGAGTAGTAGAATGTTGGGGTTTCTGATGAGAAACGGCAAACAATTCTCGTGTAACACCCTCAAAACATTGTACTGTTCCTTGGTAAGACCTCACTTGGAATACGCCTCTGTAGTATGGTCTCCTCATTATAAATGTGACACTGTAAAAATTGAAAATGTGGAAACCAGATTTATGAAATATATTCCATTCAAAATGGGTACGTACCTCCAATTCAATCATTATTTTATTTTAAATACTCTAAACCTAACTGATATCACAACTCGTCGTTTTCACTCTGATTTGATATTAGTTTATAAAATCTCATCTGGAGAAATTGACTGTCCATTTCTTCTGAATCAGATTAACCTTTTTGTTACTTCTCATAGAACTAGGAACCCTCCATTATTTTTAATAAAAAATCATAACACAAATTATGGCTACAACTGACCTGTTTCTAGAGGTTTAAGATGGTGTAATAAATATAATATCGACCCTTTTGTTAACTCTTTATGTATGTTTAAGAACTCAATAAGAAATGTATGCTTTGAATCTTAGAATAGTACACTGTAATGTTATAATTATTGTAATTACTTGTTAGTGGTGAATCCGTTAATTAAATAAATAAAAAATGAATAAAAAATAATAAATATTTCTCCACCCTCTTCGATAAGATGAACACTATATCTGTCCGAAAATTTCATGACCCCAATATTTATTCACCCTCTTTGATCCAGCACAATGGGGGTGTTACCAGAGACGCCATCTCCCATGCACCTACCCCCATTCAAGAAATTCCTCTCATTCTTGGCATGCCGCAGAATAATTAAATCGGAGGGAGTGTTGCAAATCTCTCGCAAATTGGACCCGTTCTTGTAATTGAAATCATTTCGTTAAGGTCTATCCTATGCGAGAAGATGAAATTGCTGGGATTGCTCGAATCGTTCGAGAAACTGTTCGTAGGTTTCGATATAGTGATTGAATAAATGACGATTCGATTATATTTCCACGAGGATATATATTACAACTGAAAACCCAAGATCGATGATTTTGCTTGAGGTGACCTTTTCTCATGTGGAAATCAATGTATGATGTTTGTCATGATTTATCTTTCAATTCAAACTGATACATCTAAAATGAATGATGATAATGGGGAAGTTTCCGATATTCATCGAACATGTATTTATTATTCTACTCGTACGATCAAATTTGACTTGGAAGAAAATTCAATAGATGTAATTTCGGCTAATCCACCATTCTGATGACGTACTACCTAGAAAAGCCTTGAACGCACTGATGAAATGCTAGCACTTTTGCGCCTGTATACAGTTGCGGGAAGTATCGATATGTCTGAATAGTCGGCTATTCTGATATTCAGTATTAACATCCTGATATTTCTCTGATATCCATATATTACCGCTATTTTTTCAATAGTTTGAGTATAGGAACTGAAATGCAACAAATTTCGGCACAAGTCAAGCTGCAGAGAGTGCCCCACTGCAGCCTTAGAGGTAATACTGAACCTTTCACCATTGTACCTGTGTGTAATGAAAGAAGCAGCAAACAGTGCCTTCAGACTGAGCAAGACAATAAGTCTCAAATCAGGAAATCGGATTGGACACTTGAAGATTTTGAAAAATATTTCCCTAGAATCCATGTCTAAACCGACAGATATCATGCCAGTCAGGTACGACTTCGAAATGCAGTTTGAAGTGGTCATAAACAACCATCAAATTTGCACAGAGAACGGACCTCAACTGGGGAAGGGATGCATTAGTGTGGTATACTGATGGATCCAAGATGGATCCAAGATGGATGAAAGGGCTGGAGTGAGAGTTACAGGGACAAATTTCAGGCTCTCCAAACCCCAGCCATCTTTCAAGCAGAAGTATATGCTAGAGATATTTGCCCAGGAGTGCCTCGAAAGAGACATTCGAAGGGCAAACATCTATGTTCTAACAGATAGCCAAGCAGCACTGAAAGCTCTGAAGTCATTCACTTGTGAGTCTAAGCTGACTTGGGACTGTAAACAATCCCTGAGAAAACTGGCAGCGAACAACCAGGTCACTTTGATGTGGGTGCCAGTTCATAAGGGAGTTGAAGGTAACGAGGAAGCAGACTGCCTTGCCAAAGAAGGGGCAAATACACAATTTCTCTGCCCAGAACCCTTCTGTGGACTCTCTAAAGCTCACTTGAGAGAAGAGTTCCGACGCTGGGAAACATATGAAATGAAATCTCACTGGAATAAAGTGCCAGGACAAAGACAAGCGAAAAAGCTAGTGAGCCTTTCGCAAAGAAACATCTTCTCGAGTTGGACAAAAAAGACTTGAAACTGGTAACGGGACTTCCCACTCCCAAGTATCATTTTGGCGACGATAACCACATAATACACCAAAATGAACGTTATACTTAGTGTAGAAATCAGTCATTTATGAATCGACGCTCTCTAAACCACCGGACAACGTTGTATCAGTGTTGAGCATGACTTTAGTTAACCGACGACGTTGTTACAAGGTTGAACCCAACTTCATGTAGTAAAAATTTTGGGAATAGGAGTGACGTTCTAAAAACGTTTGAGTGATTACTCTAGTTATGTTCAACGTTTTACCGACGTTGAGCTGACCTTGTGACATTTAACTTGGCAGTGGGCAATTTTTTATAAAAATTGTAAACGTTTTCGTGGAGTCATATCTTTGCAGTTAAATTTTCCAAATACTCACTATAGAGGACATGCTCCATGACAACAAGGACATAATGTTGGCTGAAATGCTTCGACGAAATAATAAATATCTAGTAAGATTAGAAAAACTTGATCCAACCTAACCTCAAAAAATTTATTAAAAATAAAATTATGCCTGAAGACAGGCAGTTGGAAAACTTCAGTTCTTTTGGAACAAATTCTAACCTGGATGCAGAGATTGAGGAAAGCAACTAATTTTTCGAAGAACACTACTGACAATTGTATGACACAGGAAAGCCCGTTTTAAAATGTGGAGCGAGGTGTGTTCGTTAGTTGGACTTCGTTCAGTTTTTGGTCGGATAACCAACTTCAGTCGCGCTTTGGTTATATTTAGTTGGTTGAAAGCAGTATATTTTTCAGTTATCTGATATCCTAAGTCGTGTTGACGTCTATTATAATACTACGCCCTGTTTGATGCGTAATTATCTTCGGAAACATGGTCGGCCATTGAAATTTGGGACATAAACAAACATAAACAGAGGTTAACAGTACTCTAGAAACGATTAATATATCATTGTATCCTCTATAGTTCTTGTTTGGATAAATATAAACGTTGAATATTATATATCCCAAATTATTTTTTTCGTTTTTTTTCTTAGAGTTTTGAGAAATTCGCCACGGATTGAAGGAGCGCGTGTTTTTTGACGCAAAACAATAGTATATTTGACAATAAACTGAAATGCGTTGATAATTTCTGTTTGGAAATATTTATTTTCAGGCAATATAAATAGAGTAGGTACCTATCATGAGCACATGAGTAAAACATTAGTAGTCGTCAGAAAGTTTTTACCAAGTGTCCATTTTGGTGATCAGTAATGATTTGATTGGAATATTTACTAATTTCTGAACACCGTGGAAAGTGAACTGTCATCGCTGCGCAAGAGGGCGCAAGTGTGTAGTTGTTTTTTGGTAAATTCAGCAACGTTTAGGAAACGACCAACTGCTACCTACAGTTGAAAGTGAAACGTTTTAAAAACCCAAAAATGATTGACCAAAATGGTGCAAAACAGGGTCGTGACGACGTAGTATTAAGGTCGACTACGCAACTCATGTTTGGTTGCGCAACTTTTTCAAACACGTCGCCGCAACGTCAAATTGCTGCTTGGGCTGGACACTGCCCTCTGAGGTATCACCTCAAAAAGATGGGTGAAACAGAGAGTGATAGTTGCCGCTACTGCGAGAACTTCGCTGAAACTGCAGAACATTTGCTTTGCCCTCCGACATCAGGAACCTAGCTGCCAGGAAACTGATAAACTCCGCAAGGAGCCTCGGAATCCCGGGCCTCGAATAGATTAAGGGTTAAGCACAAAAGATCTGCTAGGTCGAGGTGCTTGAGACCCCCCTTCAATCTAGAATTGAATTATATTTAGAAATTTCATCTGGTTCTGAATTATGCTATATTCTTTGAAGTCGATTATGCAACCCAAATATTCCACATTTCAATGAAATTCATGTCCTTAATTATACAGGAATTCTCATTACTATAGTTACCTATACGATAGGTATAGTCAGATGATGGTTGATAGATTCTCGACTATCAATAGTTGATACCTATTGTATAGGTTACTCGTAATAAGCACTTCTGTTGTTCTGTCGAATGAATTCTTAAATCACTGTGATAACATTCGCTACTAGCCTAATTGTTCCTATTTGGAAAAATAAATTGAGTTGTCATGGTAACTTCTTAATTCATTGTGTTTCTGATATAATCAGAATATACAGGCTCACTGCAATAACAGCATAAATAACTATCACGTCTTCGAAACATTGATAATTACTATCAAACTATACCAAACAATCAAGTTTATATTTGCCCCTTTCATCTTTTATTCGATCTCCTCTTCCTTCTCATATTATGTTTATTTTCATTATGTTATAATAGTCCTCAGTCCTTTCGTTTCGTATTTGTTTTCAGACCTCTTGATCATTATTGAAATTCCATTCAAACAATTCCCATCAAATTAGTTCCGAATTGTATTATAGTCCTGCTTTGTAGAATAGCAATTGAAATGCTCAGATCTAGTCCACCAGTTTGAAATTCATGAGGGACCAAGTACGTGTATATTTCGAGAGAATATGAAGCTTCCGAAGTAATTAATAAGAGTAGTAGCGAATATAACCTCAAAATTCGAGATGTTTCGTATTTTATTAATTGTGGCTGATTGACAAGAGTTCAACTGACAAGAATCGTTGGAAAAATCAAAGTATTTCCGAAAATTATATCGAGAGAAGAAACTTCAGGAATAAATTAATTATCTTTGCTATATATTATTGATTATGTTGAAGATGTTTCAGTTTTTATCATGATTCCATGATAAGGTTATCCATGAGCCAGCAAATTATAAGAAATAGCGAATAAATCTTCGAACAGTTCGCACAAAATGAGAATTCACTCTAGGAATGTCTCAATGAAAATTGAAAGGAATAAAAAAGGAGCTGCAAAAACATTCATTAACGGTAACTGAAAACTATCGTGCGGGTAGAAATTACCTTGATGATTTATCGCCATGATTAATTTTTCGCTTGAAATTAGTATTCCAGGAGAATTAGCGAGATATCTGACTTATGTATCAGCGTCCACAAAGTGTATAATGAATCGAAGATAGATACCCTTGGATATTTCAGACATTGTGCTAGCGAGATAATTGAATTTTTACAAGGTCATGCAAGATTGATGATGAGAAAACATTCATATTTGCTTTATAAATATCTCGTCATCAATAATCTGGTTGATTCTATGCCAGAAGTTTCAGCAATCAATCGAAGATGACAAAAAAAGTTACTGGATATTTGAGGGAGTTTGGTAGGCTGCCTATAAGAATAACATTACCTATAGTGATTGAGAACCTAAGTAATTCATAAAAATTTCATGCAACACAGTCCACTTATCTAATCTAGCTACGTAACTGAGTGATTTTTATATACATTAGTTTATAACCCGATAACAAAATACGATAGCGGATTTTTATTTTTGCCACAGATTTTTTCTCGAAACAGGTGACCAAGATACGACGTAAATTTTTTGTATCTCCACATTACCCTATAGGAACATTTGCAACATAAAATTTGCCAATCCTGTACAAGATTTTCTTTTTTCTCCAATAGGATCGTGTCGTTTCTCAGCACATGTTTTGAACCTTATTTCCGCAACACCCTATGAATCAATTCATCGATTCAGAAAGCTATTTCAGAACGCGTATAAATTCCAATTTGATTGATGATCGTTGGCTCAGTTTTACTGATATTTTATTACGTTTACCACTAAACATAAACGACGTTGAATACAAATTTCAGGGAATAGCAGTAATATCGTGTTTGAAATCAATATATGAAACGAAAAATACCGTCATTACCAACCATAAAACAAAAAATTTTAACATTCCGAATGTACCACTCATAACGTCTATATTTTATGCACGCACGCCATCTATCATTTTTAGTTCCGAATCTACATAATATAGAGAATATGCGTGTTTCAATGGATCTTTGACTGAAACTCACCAAATGATTTATGGTATAATCCGTAGAAAATCAATGAGAATAAATAACATCGACATATATGTCTAGTTATTTTCGTACTTGAACTCTGCAGGTGCCTCTAGAATATTCGATTAAATTGGCACGTCTATAATGAATTAAACCATCATTTCATACTTACAAGTTCTTACTTTCGATATTCCACTATCAATTGGATTCACATCGACTCAATTTATTGTGATTCGATGAATTTATTCCAAACTTCGAATCGAGCTATTGGGCTTATTGGGTTCCAAAAACGATTTTTCCTGTCGATTTCAGTGGATATGCAGCTGGAATGAAAGTTTTCAATTCTGGTTCCTAATATCTTCTGAATGAATCCCTAGGAAAAAAGCACGCTACTAGGATGCGCGTCATTGGCGATATAGCTCGTAGAAATAGATGGTCAGAATCCCATGTGTGTTAAGGTGAGCAGTGTGATGCAGACAGTAAGTGATCGAGATTTTATGGACAGTCACCTTGGTTAATATGTAACCCCAGCTTTTCGAACTCGTTTTCGATCTGCACAAATTAGCTAATGGCCACTTTCATACCGTCTCTTGCTAAGCAGACTAAAGACTTGACCCTTGGTCAACAGATCAATTGTTCAGGTACCCAGCTTGGTTTGGTACAGAAAATTGTTGCGTACCAGACTGAAATATTTAGGTGATCAAGATGATGATTATTTCAAAGAAATATATAGAATATTTTCACGCCAGTTAGTAGAGTTACAAAACTGTTCCACGGACCTCAACCCAAATAGTTCAGTGGAACTGAATAACCATAACGTTATCAAACGATCCAAACATACCAAATCAGAACCAAGCTGTTCACTGGTGGAATATGTTGTGAATAGTCATCAACTTATTCCTTTGGTATGCATATGGTATGATCAATTTGGTCAGAGTACCAAATTTTCGCGCGGTACAAACGTGGCAAATGGTGAAGAGAAAGCAGATTGCCTTACCAAAGATTCGAATGGAAGAAGAGTTTCGATGGTAAATAGATGTAAAGTATCATCACTGAAATGAAGTTTCAGGACGAAGACAAGAGAGAAGTCTAGTGAGTAGATCGCGAAGGGAAGCTGAACAGAGAGACTCTAGTGTTGAACAAGGATTACTTGAAACGGGTGACGGGTCACTTGACACTGCCCTCTGAGGTATCACCTCAGAAAGATAGGCAAATCAGAGAGTGATAATCACTACTTGAAGAACTTCTCTGAAACTGCAGACCATTTGCTTTGCGAATGCCAGACGCTTTTCTACAACAGATTCAACTTCCTGGCAAGGACCTTCTCAAAGCCCTCCAATGTTTGGAACTCCGCTCCTAGAAAACTGGTTAACTTTGTACGAAATCTCGGAATCTCAAGCTTCGAATAGATTCAGAGGGTCGTGCACAAAAAATCTAAAAGGTCCTCCCTCCTTCCAACCTCATCTAATCTAATCTAGAGATCCAATAAGAGCAGTGAAGCATTTTGGTGCGATCTTTCGAGGTTATAGCGACCTTCATTGCCTCGATGTCGATGATTGAACCAACCCAGAAGGGTGATGCATTGACATAACTGAAGATATTATTTGAAGGAATCATAGTCCTGAAGGAAAATGAAGAAAATCGGGTGACCAATAGAACTAACATGTTTCGACTGAGTTTTAAACGACTGACCAACAAAACTCTCTTCTTGGCACCTTGTCGCGCAGGTTCTAGGAAAGCTATGAACAGCATTTAGCTCCCGTGGTTCCCACGTTAACAGAGTCAAAGATGTTTCAAGTTCGGAGACACAAGAAGAAAGTCAGCGAGTTGGAAATATTTCAGAGAAACAGCGATATGGTAATGTGGGTGTTATATCGAGAAGATATGTTGAGAAAAAAAATTGTGAAGAAAGTGAACAGGTTGGACACTGCGGAGGGGATGATGATCAGTAGACAATAGCTGCTATGAGATGGAACCAAACGAAAGATATTGCAGACTTTCTACATTGAAATGAAAGTAATCCGCATATTGTTGGGCTATGTCCCAATAGTATAAAATATAGTTTGCAGCTTCGAAAGAACTGCGCTGAAAGCGTGGTGATCAAAAAACGTCGAAATATTTCGACTAATTTCGGTTTTGAGCCTAAAAATCCCATAAGGTGGCTTCTCAAAGAATCCAATTTTGTACTCTAGTGATTTTTTTCGGGGGTTTTTCGAAAATAACAATGGTGCTATGGGACCTACATGCTTGATTGTAAGCTTTAATTACAACTAAACTACGCAACACTAATAACGTCGCACCCCGAAATTTTGCCCCTGTTTAAATTTGAATAACTTTTTTCTTCTTTGAATAATTTGAATTCTTTTTGCACTGTTCGCTAGCTCAGTCCTTCAGCTATAATCTCGTACTTCTTCGGTACATAAGGTTATTTCCATAAAATTGCTACAGGATGTTTTTTGGAACTGTGCAAAATTTCGAAATTTTCAAAAGGATCCCAAATGAAGAAAAACAGTTTTTTTTCAACTTTAACAGCAGAGGCATGAAGATAATCTCATTACCTTTGGCCATTCCCAAAATTGTCTTCTTATCACTTTTTTTTACAGAGTGATCTCAAAAAATCAATTTTTTAGTTTTGCAGTCATAACTTTTTTCCTCTTCAACCGATTTTCAAAATCTAAGGCTCATTTTGAAGCTGAAACCTCATATGAGAAGATTTAAAGATCAGAATTAACTCAAGATGAACATTCAGAATCGAGGGTTTCCTCAAAGGTGACCCAAATCTGAAACACTCTGTAAATCCCGACTTGGAGGAGAATTAAATGAAAATCAACTTGTTTTCGGGAGGATATTCCATTCTGGACACATCCAGATCTTTTTTTTTTCAGTAGTCAAAAATTGTGCGTGAGGAAACCGAAATGAATCGCCATGTTCTAGAAAAAAAAATCAGCCTAAAAAAATGCATGGTCCGTAACAAAAATCATAATGAGTGACTGACAAGACAGGTTGAAAATTACGTTCTCGTGAAAATAAAGACCAGGACAGAAAAAACTATTCGTAGGTCTTTCTTTTCTGAAGATGTAAGACTTCATTGAAAAAATTCAAAATATCACCACCTATACAAAGTCTTCCATCATGTTTTGAATTTTTTTCAAAGAATTTAATTTTTTAGACCCCCAAAAAAAATGTTATACGTACGCCTATGAAACAAATGTTTTTATCTCTTTGATCAACTTTTTCCGCTGAACACAGCTATGGGTACGGCTTGTCTCGATTCCGAAAAATAACTTTTTTTCGCCCTGTACATCAAACTATGATACTTGGAGAACTCGAATTTGGGCGATTCTTAGTAGTTTTGTACGAAACTCACGAAAATTATATGTAAAAAAATCACAAAAATCTCCTTCCCCTTCATTCGTACCCAAAGTATCCCAAGGGGGCAAGGGGGGCGAAAGAATTATATATTTTTTAATATCCGATCCCGATGTGGGGGTCAGGTGAAATATGTTTACCGATATATCTAACCGTTTGACCAGCAAAAATTTTACCCACAAAAAAAAATTTTGGGGGGGAGGAGGTAAAAAATTTTTTATCAGTATTTTTGGTGGTGATATTTTCGTTTCGATCAAACAAAGTTTTGGATATTTTTCTTTTTTTATCGGGATTTCGAGGGGGATTTAGATTTGGGTCACCTTTGCAGAAACCCTTGATCTTCAATATTTATCTTTCGTCAATTCTAATCTTCATGTCTGTTGTTCATCTAAAGTTTCAGCTTCAAAATGATCCTGAGATTTTAAAAATCGGTGGAAGAGGAAAAAAGTTATGACTGCAAAACCAAAAAATTGATTTTTTGAGATCACTCTGTAAAAAAAAGTGATAAGAAGACAATTTTGGAAATGGCCAAAAGTAATGAGATAATCTTCATGCCTCTGCTGTTAAAGTTGAAAAAAAAACTGTTTTTCTTCATTTGGGATCCTTTTGAAAATTTCGAAATTTTGCACAGTTCCAAAAAACATCCTGTAGCACTTTTATGAAAATAACCTTATTATGTATCGAAGAAGTACGAGATTATAGCTGAAGGACTGAGCTAGCGAACAGTGCAAACAGAATTCAAATTGTTCAAAGAAGAAAAAAGTTATTCAAATCTTAACAGGGGCAAAATTTCGGGGTGCGACGTAATTAGTGTTGCGTAGTTTATATGAATACACTACAACTTCCTCATGGGTTGAGTATTATTAGAGCCGATATTTTGCCTACAAGAGGGCCAAAACTACAATTTTCAACTTTTTTTAAGCCAATTTCTGAGGTCCTGTATCTCGAGATATAACAAACCTGAAGAGATGGAAGTCCATGGTATGAGGTTTCGTAATTATCTTAACGCGAATCGGATATAATGAGGTGAAAATACTACTGGGAACACTCTGGTGTACAATTGGTCGAATGAGTAAATGTTCGAGAACGAATCTACCATGAGGCATGATCAGTTATTCAATGAATCGAACCAATATCACCAGACACGAAAGTGATGAGAATGAAGGTTCGTTAAGATCTCAAAGCAAACTCAGGAAGATTTTTCTTGTAGGAGATCTAGTATAACTGTGTTGATCCTCATCGAAAGTAAGGTGTGTCTTTCGATTCAACACCATCTTGAAAAGAACGAATATAAGGAGTGACTTCAAGAGCGAACATAAAAATATCAGAAGATTGAAGCCTGATTATAATGGTGATGTTACAGAAGTATATGTCGTGTATGTGGAATTTTTATTCGGACGATAATGAAGAAATTCTTATTGAATATTTTCAAGAAGTCACAATTCAAAATCACCATTTCGACTTTTTTAAGAAAAAAATACATTTCAAGTGCTTAAAAACAAGACTTGATATGGGGAATTGAAATTTGAAGCACTTTGTTCCTATTTCACCATTTGGCAACTTCGACTGCAGATTTAATAAATAATAGAGGACAATGAATCCATTACGTCGATTGGGTAAATAAAGATAGCTATATTTTGATCAGGTTAGAACACAGAACTTATACTACCAATAAGTTTTGTGGTTTCGGTGCCATTCTGCTTATTTCTGTTCCATTCTCCTCAAAAGATATGCTACTCAGTTTCGGAGATTATGTTTATATTTGACTTGTGGATGGATTAATGCTTTTGTTGGACTCAAATTAATGTTTTGACTGATTTTTTTTATAATAGCACTTTGATTCCTGAATTATGCATTGACATTAAGTGCACATAATGAAAGTGTCGCCAAATGTGAGTTGTTCTTCTTCTAGCCTACTAGACGCTGTTTCCAATTTGTGAACTAGAAACAAAGCAATTTAAAATTTGAAACCCCATGTTTTAAAAATTAATTTGAATTAAATTAATCATAATCAATAAGTTTATACTTGCATTTGCTATAATGAACCGAATTGAGGAGTATTCCCCATTATGTTCAGTCGAGTTCAAATGGAATCTAGTCGTTTTTGATTTATGCTTTCTGGTCGTAGAGAAAAACTCGTGGTTCCTCACTCTGAAACCTTATCACAGAATCTACTATTTTCAAACATAGGTGGACCGTACCTTTGTCTTCGAAAGCAACGAAGACTTCAATTCGAATAATTTATTCTCCTCCCATCCATCTTTCCTATGTTAGGGTTGATGTCTGCAATATGTTATCATTGTTCTTCTGATGTTCCAGTTTCCAAAACTGTTTCTACACATTTCTTATTATTCAGTTCACAAAATTAATAATGAACAGAAATGTTATGAGGATCGATTTTCAACTTGTAGTAAAATTTTCGATAATTTCAATACCATCTCCTGATAGGTATATGTTTCCATACCAGTCAGATTATATTTATCTCAATCTTTTTCATGTGTATAGACCTGGAATTTGATGTGATTCTGCCCTATGTGAAAAAAGTATCCTACGAATGAGAGAATTTTCCGGATATGCCAGTGCTTCCAACTGAACCCCTCAGTGAGCAACCAACAACGCATAAAATAAAAACACAAATCTATTCAAAGCCGGAAAACTCAAAAACATATCTGTGTCGCGCCGTACGTGAAGCAGTGCATCTCTATATATCGCTTTTGTGAGGCATACATTATGACGGCTCCATTTTTTTTTGCTTTATAATGACCCGCGACTGAAAAATGCACGCGAGAATCTAGGAAAATATTCACAAAAGAAAAGCAACAAACATACAACTATAGATTCACTATACCTGATGCGATTTCAAAGCAGTAACACATGGAAAAGAGTGTATGTTTACAGTAAATAATAGTCATATGATGACCATGATCTTGTTAACTTGCATAAAAATGTCCATCATAATTTTGGTAACCGAAAAGCTTTTTTTCCATATCGAATGTTATTTTGAAAGAAATAACAATAAGTTGCGATGAGGAGCATGAAACTCTTTCCCAAAATGATCTGACAGTAATGGTTATGCTAAACCACATCATGCTTTATTATTGATTGGATTATTCCAACTGGCAGTATCGAATCTGTCCAGTGGACATATTTTGCTATTTTGACAAAATATGAAAATAAACTCATGCAGTTTTTAGACAACATGCTTTCATGGAAAATTATCGGTTATTTTGAAGCACTTGTGTAATTACTCCCGATAATTACCCAGTGTTTTCCCCAAACGTATCATTTCCTCATCAGAATCGAATCCACAGTTGAACTTAACAACATCAAATATTCCAAACGTTGTCTCATTGTATCATGTTTGTCGCGATATTTAGCCTCATTAGGTAGGAAATCCAACACCTGTCATCTCATAACTAATCCAACTCATCACAAATTCGTCCCACGAACTCTAATTTGCCACACGAATCCGTTCATCCAGAACTGTTGGCGAAACAAAGAAGCGACAAGAATGGCATTACTTGTTTCGTCTCGCTTTTGTTTTAGCTCAGGCAATTCTGAAATAGTGAGTAATAGAAAATAATTGTCGTTCTTGAAGTTATTCCACCTCATTATTTCGAAAACAAACTGCAAGAAAGAGAACATCGAATTGAAATGTTTTCTTGATGAATCCGAGTCCTTCTTGAAAAATAGTCCACAGGATGTACTCGTACTCGACAATTCCTGACTATCAAAGTTTGGTTACTTCTATTATACATTTCACAATCAATTCTGATGTTAGTTGTGATAATTGACACTGATATGGATAATTAGAAATATTCTGATGAGGAAGATCAAATGATTGAAAAGTAATATTCTCATAATGAAATGTCCCTGGATTCTTCTGAGACCAGTTTATAATCTCATACATTTCAATTCAATGATCTAACCTGGTGAAAAAACCGGAAGAGTTCAAGAAAAGCATTGATTCGCCTGGATACAATCAATATGGTGTACCTTGTCTAGACCTGCCCTTGAAATTAGACTCCATAGGCCAGCTGAATCATTGGTCCTCCATACATTGAGGAGGTCATGGTTTATCTTTTTCTATCAGTATATTCGCTTAGGTTTTTCCATCCTGATGTCTACTAAGATCCCAACCATGATCCCGATTGATCGCTTTTTATGACTCTGTTGATACCTATTCCACATGGAATTTGCCAATGGTTCTCCAATGGCCTCTTCGGCCTGTCTCATACTGGGTGTCTTGTTTCACCATTCCTCAGATTGCTTTATCTTCCTAGTACCTACTGTCATGTGCTTCTCACAGTGCTTTCGCTGTACCAAAGGCAGGTTCTGGACCAATGAGGGCAAATCATGCTTTTTCTCGGGCTAGAGAATCATCCTCTTCGTTGCCCTTATAAACTTTTTGGGACTTGGTACTCAGGTTGAAGACAGTTCATTCTGACTGCCCAACCCTGTTTTCGAATCGTAAATTTCACGAACCATTTCCAAAAGAATACGGAGAAAATCGATATGGATTTTCATTGTTCAGATGAAATTTATTGTCAGAAATGTAGAAAAAAGGCCATATCTGAATTCAGAAAAATGAATGATGACCAATTCCGGCTTAATATTCGATGCATCATCTATATACATCAGATTCTTCTACGTTTGGACAATTTGATGTGAAATGGACATTTTCTGGACGTTCTATACGTACTGTATGTATACTATAAAGTAATTTCAGATCAATATTCAAGTAGTGTTTTCTACAAAAGATATGATTCACTAGTCTATCAACGCAACGCATAACTTCCATGAGAAATAGGATTGGTAGAACTCAAGCCGCAGATGTTGAGCACTCCACAATTTTTAAATTAATAAAGCCACCACTCTACAAAAGCTCTGTTTTGCAATTTATTTCAGACAGCCCTTTCTGAATGCCGAAATTATATACAGATGGCGGCGTCTGCATCACAGAGCAGTGCCTTTTTCATTTGGTATTTTTTATGCAATGTGAGGAAAAAAATATATTTGCTTTGAGTTGCGTTGAATTCGCATTCCCTATGAATGCGACCTGGTAGAAATAGGTGAATAAAAGTTTCATCATGTTATGAGTCATAAAGTCTCGATAACTCTATTATGATTATTCAATCTAAATTGAAATATATTATTGGTAAATGTAAAGAAGCAATGGCAGTTGTAATGCTGGAAAAGGTTGAACGTAGATTGTATAGACGTCCCATCAGATCTTTTTTGCATTACCCAAAGTCTATTAAGGCCCAGGAATCTGAGACTTCGTACGGAGAGCTCTAAGAAAGCCCCTTCCAGGAACATAAGCCTCTTGCAGAAAAGAACTGGGCATTCGCAAAGCAAACATTCTGCAGTCTCAGCGAAGTAAGAGTTTATTTGCAAAAGGTTCACTAGCCTTCCTTATAGCAGAACATCGATGGGGATTCAAGTTTATTCGGCTATTGTTGAACACTTATTTGTAGCCAATCAACAGACCTATTAGACCGTCTACATTATAGATAGATGTATCATTCCACTCTGTAGGTGTTAGTGAGGAAGAAGATATGGATATAGAAGTGAGAGGAAAATTATTCTGAAACCTCAATTTCATTCACATGCCGCTATTCTTTTCACTAGATTCACTATCATAACAGGGCACTACTCACTTCACCTACACAACAATATGGGTATTATAACAATATTCAAACAGAATTAACCTGAATGTCGGTAAACATAAACATTTCCCCAAGAATTCTGAAGTATTCAGGAATATTATACTAAATTTCGACCAACACAAGTAGTAGGATCGCCTCATGAACAAAATGTACTACCAAATAGTAATGTATTGAGTTCTAGTCTGATTGGGTTGGTATGTGAATAAATTATCGTATTCAACTAGCAATACATGTTAGGTATAATTGATATCCGATCCTTTTGACCTAGAAAACATCGTTCACCAATTCCTGTTTGCGGAAAGATAAATCAGGAACCGCAAGTACCTATTCATCGGACAAACAACCGGAACAGAGGCATTATCGTTAGATTTCTGGTCAATTAGTCTAAGCTGTTTAGCAATTATGTTTCGTGTTACTCCTTGGCGACAACAAGCGTGATTCAATTATTACCACTTCGCAACATGAATGTTTCGTGCTTCATAAATAAACTTATTCAGCACATGCCCTTGATGGGCTATCTTCAGTTCCATCTGCTTGAAGAGTCTACAAATAAGCAAATGAAGGATTTGTCTATACTATCTGTGGGATCCGTCAAAGGAAATTATTTGAAATGCTGCTTGAAATGTATCGGTCCTGAATGAATCATTCGCAAAACTTTCGATGACTATTGCTGGATATACGACGTTGGCTGTAACAACAAGAAGCAAGTTACAATCAATAAGTACTCAAACACAATATATGTTCGAGAATCAATATTATCAGTCAACATTCACTCAATATTTGAATCTTTAATCTCGTTCAGGAAGATGGTTCTATCGAGAAAATAGAACTGAATCACACATTGGGTGTAGATGTTGAACAAGTCAGTTGATAGTGTTCGCTACAATATTTTTTTATGCATCTTATGTTATGATCCATGATCTATGAAAAAGGAAGAGATCACCTAATCCTCTGCAAAGTTCTGGAGAGATCAACAAATTCGTAATTTCAATCAGATGAGCATATCTTCTCTGAATAGACGCCAGAAGCCTCTGCGCATATTTTCTGTGATTTGTAACTTATGAGAAGCCTTTGAGGTGTGAAGTAGCATTTTCACGGACAGTTATTTGTCTGGTACCAGAAAAAAAGCAACCTGCATGAAATATTTTTTTTGCTCCATTGTTTTGATTGAAAACTGCTTTTTTACTCCAGATTTCCTCTCAGTCTAGCTTGTGAAATATAATCTTCGAGGAAGAACAAAACCCTCTATGGGGTCGTTTTCAATATATCAGAATACTGTCATAGAAACATTGTGAAGTCTAGTTGCAGTATGATCAAATCCTACTGGTCTATAATCCAGTAAGATAAACGATCCCTCAAGATTACAATCACTGGTGTCTTTTTTGTTTCTTGCATTGCCGATTTCGAAAATGCAAGACTCCGATTCATCACCACTTTTATCCAATTCATCACCTAAATCTTGGAGATGTGTGATCAATGCATTATACTCAACAAATTAATCATAATCAGACAAATTTGGTATTGCAGTTGATGGTTTCAGATTTTTCTTACTGATCAAAACCTTGGATACCTTGTTGTTACCTTTTTCGCTTAGAAATCCCATGGAGTTCATTGGATTGTCGCAGTCCATTGTGTACTTCTCAGACCTTTCTTGAGTTCCTTCATGCTTCACCAAGATCTTAGATTGGTACTGATCTGATAATTTGTGTTGACGTCCCATTTCATGCCAAAATGCATTTACTTGTTCATCTTACTTAGTAGTTTCTTATTAACACATTCAGTTTTTATAGGCAGTCCCATGTCTTCTCTGAGTTATTATGTGCAAACAGTATACTCCTTATATCTGGATTGGTGCGAATCTTGACGAAGAGAAAATGTACTCAACCCGAAATTCGTTGAAAGATTCCATAAATAAGAGGGAGATTTGTTGTTATTTGGTAGAGTCAACTGCTTCGAAATCCATATAGATTAGAAAAAAAGCCGTTATCAGTCTCTCTTCCACTCTCTTCCTTCGTATCTGGATGGAATCAAGAAAAAATATCACTGAAAAACAAAATCGGAGGGAGTAAATGCTTTAGGAGGGAATCGAATTTGTTTTCGTATTTTTCCAACTAGCGAACGATAATCTGGAGGGCGATATACAGAAGGTTTATTCAGGCAATCGTTGTATCAATTTTGATTTCTCTCATTCCGGCATTCGCAAAGCTACTTATGGAAATGAAGACGTAAATAAAAAATTGTAATGAGAGCAGCGCGCTTTTATCCAATATCCAGGATATCCAGACATTCTAGACTACCTTTTGCATTATTTATTGGAATTCGGCAGTATCCATACCCGTTCCGAACCCATTGTCCTTTTTATTATTTCAGGGCTCTGGCTTCACGTAGAAACAGAATGGAATTTGAATGCATCGGAGATGGAAAGGATTGTTTTCATTGAATTTCATTAAATCCAATAAAACGAATTGAATCAAGTGGATATTGGCATATGTTGAGACTCAGACGTCAGAAACGTGTGATCTATATTTTTTTGCGTCATTATATTCTGGAATATCTGTCAATGATACATCTTTATAAATAATCTTGAACCCTTTTACCCTCAGGGTGTCGGGTTATCATTTTATTCTTGTTTTATAAACTCCTTCAATTCCTCTCTCCTGTCAGTATCTTTGCTTCGCTCAATTGTTTATTTCTTCCTCTTGAAATTGTTCCTATCACGTCGTTCCAGTGTTCCTCTCTTTCTGTTGATTAGTGTTTCTGCTTCATAAATTTGTTTAACTGGTCTATTGTTCGGCATTCTCTGTACGTTTCCCCTCCATCCCAGTTGTTTTCGTCTTCCATGTCTAGTTCTTCTCTTATTCGTGTTTTTCTTATCTTATCTCTCCGTACGACTCCTTTTCTTTTTCTCAGCCATTTCATTTCTGTTGCTTGTATTTTATTTTTGATTTTCGATGCATCTATAATAGTAGGTAACGAAACGTAGTAACAAAGTTTTCTTTATATTCTATGTATTTCATTTTATAGGTCAAGGAGGTAAAACTTATAGTCTCACTCCACCAAAAAACAGGACATGTTTCAAGGGATTAATCCCTCATCATCAGCTATCACAAAAAGTACATCTAAAGAGAGAAAAAATACAATGTATATACAAAATGGATATACAACTTACCATTGGTGAAAAAACTGTTATATATGAAAAATATTATTAATAAGAAAAATACAAAAGGAGGGATCGCACCAAGTGCGAACTCCTAATGTCAGGAAATTTTCAAAAACCTCATCCTCCAGAATACAAATCAAAATTTGAATAAATGTTAGGAAACCATCTGCTTACTCGAAAAAATTTCAAACTTTTACATTTCTTGAAATTTTCGAAATCAATAAATGCATTGAAGATTCTGAAGCAGCATGTCTCAATGAACAAAAATTGTTTGATTCTTTAATTTTCTGAAATTCTCTCTTTGTTTTTTCTTTCCAGTTACCCACAATGGTTACCCGTGGTTATGATTAATTTTGCCTTGAAGTCAATGGTTCACATTATTCACAGATTTATTCATTTGTCAATCCATCATTTGTCATAGTCTTAATTGTATCATTCTATGCTTGATAGAATTTGATTCACTTCACTTGTTTGTCAATCTTTCGAGTAAGAAGATGGTTCCCTAACATTTATTTGAATTTTGATTTGTATTCTGGAGGATGAGGTTTTTGAAAATTCTCTGGGGGGGTTCGCACTTTTGAGAAGCGTAGTAATATTTCCATGACTTGAATGAAGATGGCGGTGATATCTATTATCAAGGAAGAATTCTGTTGCTCATTTATTTCTGTGGTTAGCATCTGACAGACGTGAATCGAAACGTCAATGAAACAACATATTTTCAGTCAATTTGTAATAATTATTGGTATTTCGACTATTCCCACTTTTTTTTCCTAGAACAGATGGAACTGATGAAGATATGACAGATGAACAGTTTATGATATACCAACAGAAGGTATGGCGCCGTCTCTGCTAACGTCAGGAAATATTACTACGGTTTGAAATCGAGTAGGCAAAAGTCTACAGTTTTCCTAGTGCTTGTTGGTAGGAAAATATTTCACCATCCTATATCCACCATGGTAGGTACCTTGAAGTTTTAGAAAACCTATTCGACACTCTTTTCACATTTTCGACTCTGCAGTCTGTGAGTATTTTCTGGATGCTGGAGTGTAACTGGCACAATGAAAAAATTTTTGAATCCAATTGTGGCGAGGGCTTCTGTAGTAGTAGAAAAAATACATAGTGAAAAAAAAATTTCACCAACTCTCACCAGCTAACACCGTCTGGTGTTCCCTGAGGTCCTGTTTGTTTTAGTGTCAGTAAACACCGGCATATAATTTACCACTGTAGGTGTTATGTCCTTTCCCATAGGTGTTTTCAATAATCAAACCCAGTTGTCAGTAACACTAGTGCTCAGCAGAATAAACACTTTGGTGGTGCATTTATGCATTTCCAAATGTACGAATTGCCACCGCAGTGGTGTGATGCACATTATGTGATTTTATTGATGCTGAATCCTACCTCCACGAAATTCTCTTCGGTGCGTTTAAACACTTAGCAGGTACATGTGAAGACTTTTCTGGTGTGAAGGAACACCATATCATGAGTGAATTGGCCTTGTCCCTTGTACCACTGATCAGGATAAATAAGCCGAAACAGTTCGTTATCATCCGAATTGTCCCTAAATTCTTCTGAGACTAGTTTATCATCATATAAATTTTATTCTAATGTCATCCAACCAAGTAAAAAACACCGGAGGTGGTGAAGAAAAGCACTGATTCGCATGAACACATTCATTTGATTGAAATTACACCAAAGTTTTTTTAACTGTTTATATTGCTACTATTTTATATTCTTTTCCAAACCCCAAACCTCGCCCCAAATCATTCATTATTGTTGTTAATTTTTCGAAATCGTAAAAAAAATAGTAGGAGCGTATTCCTTTTGCACTATACTTATCATTATTGACAATTCGTGTATTTTTTTGGTTATCTTGATGAGGCATAATAGTACTAGCTATCCATTTGAGTGAAAAAATTTCCACACAGTTCGTATACCAGTTGAAATTTCGAATCTATCGGGAATTCCTAATAGCACAGCTGAAAAACTGAAAGGAAAGTGCATTCGAACGGCCTTTTATTTTTCTCCCGAGAGCATCGGCAAATAGTCTGTCATCAACTCGGCTGCCCTCCTACTCTTCAGTCTTTATCCACTCATCCGCGAAGCAACGTCACCTGAAGCCACACAGCAAATATTGAATAATTCACCGATCGTAGCATCAGACTAACCGGCCGCTTCACTTTTTTTCGAGGTCTAATTGAAGGGCCGCAGGGCTTTTATCGTTGTATCGATCGAGTCCGATTTAGAGAGGTCGGAATATCCGTATCGCCCGCAGAAATGGAGATGAATGCATTATCTTAGATCCCGAAAAACATCACATATCATTTTTGAATAAAATCGGACTATAAGTAATCACAAACCTCGTTCTCAATTTTGGAGCCGCCATCATGAATTTCCTGATTTTGATTTGAATCCTTCGAACAACAAACCCACTAGAAAAGTAATGCCTCCATTTGAAGCCAACATGAAATTCATATTCATATGTTTTTCCCCCACAGAGGTTGCCACATCGTTACATTTGATAATCATCCCAACACCACATTTTCTAAGGTTCCCAAATAAATATATCCTTCAGTTTCCTATTTCTTCAATCTTCGTCATATAATACAGTGTCTCATTTAAATATAAATGGTTTATATATATAGCACGTCTTTCTGGAGATTGCGGTATTTTGGTGAATGCGCAAACGCAGCTTATTTCTTTCAACTGATAATCAACCGAAAACTGACAGTGACAGCGCGAAACGTCTTGTTTTCAAATCAAATTTTGTTTGATGATCTGAGACGGTACTCAGATTGTTTCAATGTTCCCGGCCTTACAGTCCATTAAACGGCAAATTTCCATTTTTGTGTGAAAATTTAAACAATATTCTACTCAAAAACCCTATTTTTTCAGTTCAATTCGAATTTTAAGGATGGTGAAACGCTGTGAAATATGTGAAAGACAATTTAGAAGTGGTGACCAGAACACAACATTTCACTGGTGAGTTACTCAGTGTCGCATCATTCGTTGTATAAACATTATTCACCCATCCTAATATGCATAACAATTTGTGGTAAAATCGGAGTTTTCCCGAGATGAAAAGTTAGTGTATATATGGACAATTATGATCGAGAAAGAGAATAATTGTAGAGACGCTAGAATATGCTCGCATCATTTTACTACAAATGATAAAATGGTTAGCCCAAGTGGTAAGAAAAAGCTCAGAGAATTAAAAGGTAATACCATGTTTGATATCATATTTTTAAAGATCGAAACTTGGAATCTTTATATTACCAGAAAATAAATGATATAGTTTGACATTGAATTGAATCTATTGTAATTCGAGTAATAAATATAAGATGTATATTTTCAGAAATCTTTGATTTAAGGTTGTTTTCATAAGCTTTCAAGAATAATGGATATTATCATTTTGTAAGTAAAGTCGCCATTTATTTATTTGAATTGCACAACTGCTGAATTTCGAATTAATTGGGAGTGGGTCAGATTTGAACATTTTTCACAGAGTTAGTCACAAGTGGAGTTGGATGGAAGTTCTAGAAAATTAATTTCAATTCTTTTCAATTCAATTTTATTAAAAATTCTAGAATGAGCTTATTTTTTTACTGTACTTACGCACAGAGAACGCTTCCTCTGCCATCTCCGGAATTCAGTGGATCAGAGGTATGAAAGGAACAGAATCACTCGCGCCAGCGAGAAAACAATGTTGCCGAGTTAGTAGTTTTCCCTCTAGATCTCTCGTTTTTTTTTTTAAAGCATCCAGAGGTGAATTTCGTTTGAAAGTGTTTATTTCTGACAGTGACATTATAAGCTTATATCGTCATAGTTACGATATCTATAATGAGGGTCATAACTCCCTTGGGATATTAAGGTTCAAAAACTCCCTCTTACCTTTTACAGGTGAAAATGATACAAGAAATGCTTATAAACGTTTATATGTGATGAAAACTATGACATATTTTCCTCATTCACTTCATTACAAATAATAAATGTACAATTTTCAAATGTTCCCTGAAAATTACTTCCGCCGCTGGAAACAATTTCTTCTTTTTTATGGGTGGTGCTGTTGCTGTTCACTACAGTCGTGGTGCCTGCCTCTTCTGATGGCAAAGTAGACAGCATACGTTTTATTTCTCAATTCAATACTGTCCTCCAGATACCCCTCTTCCACCGTGGAACTTCTCCAACCTCCGTGTCTTTTTAAGTTTGTCATAGTTGCTCCTGCATTGGATAGGGCAGTAGCAGAAGTGCGACGAAGGCAATGTCCCGTATAGGTTAGTGGGTTTGGCAATCCTAAAAACATTGCGATTTTGCTGGGAATTTTGCCAAACATATTCTTTCCAATTGGCTGAGTTGTACATTTATTTTGTCGGAAGCTCAAAAAAAATCGTTTTGTACCTTCAGGACGCAAGGACATATAAAGTCTCAATAAAGGCAAAGCAGAGAACTCTTTTTCATCCACAACTGTAAATTTCTTCGATACACCAGTTTTACTTTCCGGTACGTTCACTACCATAACAGTATCCCGGTCCTCTATATCTGCTATACTCATATTTAAAAGTTCCTGAGTTCTGCATCCTCCAAAATAACCCATAACTAGAACAACCTATAACAAATAAAACGAAATAAACAAACGAAAAAGAAAATTATGAGAAAAAAATTACCTTATGCAATGAATGAATTTCATTAGGACCGTCCTTTAGAAATTTGATGACATCTTTAGGAGATAAGACAGCAGACTTTTTCGGCTTATACCCCTTACTTATTCGTTTCAAAAAAGCCTCTAGTTCGTTGAACTTGGTGATATCTCTTTTCTCATATATGGTCACCATCGATTTGAGCATTGACCATTTAGTCCATAACGAATTTGGGCTAAACTTTTCTGACTGCAACGAATAAATACAATTATTACCAAATCTACCAGAAAATACTGAAAATACTTTACCAGTTCTTGAAAATATGCCAGAAAGACAGTTTCGTTGGCATCTTTTGACATAACATTTCTCTGTGTCAGCCACTTCAGATATAAGTTGTATTCTTTTTGATATAGGGCTTCACTTTTCGATGGAAGTAATGATTGTCTTGCTTTTTCCGCTTTTTTTATAATATCCTCCATTATATCAGAAAAAGATCGTCGATTTGTGGTAAAAAATAAACACGTTTTTAACGGAAAAACATTGATTGATAAAGAAAATTTGCTTATAAACATGTAACATAGCGACAACCTAGCAACAACCAACAATGCTACAATCAACGCTACCTAATTCAAATATACCAGAAAGGTTATGAATTCAAACATTTATTGCGTTCTAAATATGGACATATTGTTATGAAAATCGGTCAAAAATAAAATTATCTATGTACCACGGGAATTATAGAGCCTTAATAACCTCTGGCAATTGCTGTCCCTCGGGCCAGAGGCCCTCGGGACGCAAACTTTGCCATCGGTAATTAAGGCCCTCATAATTCCCTTAATACATAAATAACTATTTTAACCGCCAACTCAGTTGCGACGCAACTCTATCATAAGTCTAGGTCTTGTATGAGTAAGGAAGACGGGAACCTCAGCTTTTCAAGTGTCATCCGAAGCACTACTCGGCTGGCTATCGTTTCCAGACATGTCTAAAGTCTGGACGTTCTGATGATGGCCCAGAGATTTTTCTACCTGCAATTCTAAATTGATTAAATTCATTATAATTTGAAACTAAATGAGATATATTTCATGTTGTGAATCTTCTAAATTGAAAAAACACTGATCTGTTGGATGACCTCATTATATTCAATAATGCAGGTTATTCTTATCAGAGGTTTTATTGTGAGAATTCGATGTTTATTTCATGTACTCATACTTGCTTGTGGAATATATGTGTTTTAATTGACCATAGGTTTATATCATTTTGCGCATTTCCATTATTTTATTCCTATTCCATATGCATTTTTCTTGTTATTGTTACCTTCTCCAATATCCTGTCCCTGGCTCGCAGGATATTTCATGAACATTATACATTGTGTCCCAGACTAATGTATTGGTATTTCGATTATTGTAGGATTTTTTCGAAAATAATCGCGAAAATTCAATATGGTGGATGTTTGAAGAACCCCCGTAACTGGGTTATTTCATGACACATATAGTTTTCAATTTTGAACATTCTATAGGCAATTTTTTATGTTCTTGACAATAAAATATAAAACATTTTTCTCAAGGCCACTATATTGAATTTTGGTTGCATAAAATAGCATTCTCAATCCGCTTTACAAATACGCGTCACAACATGACTTTATTTGAAAAAATATCGAAATGAACAATTCCAAAATTTCACTAATAAAATTTGCTGCTGTAGCAATTGATTAATGTTCATCTCAGAACTGTCAAATCATAGTTGGTTAAAGCTGAACTGCCTCCTGATTTGGTTCCAATGAAGTTTTTTTGTTAAATGCATCAAGTCTCTCCCTTTCTGCTCATTTTCAATAGCATCATATTAACGATTTGTGAAATTCGCATAGCTTATAAAAATTGAAGAAATGTAATCTAAGATCTATTGAATGTCTTGGGTTCGGTTAATGCCGTCAAGGAAATTTATTTTCATACATTTGCACAGTCACAGTGGAGTTTCTATGAACTGCGAAGTTTCCAACATGTCTAAATTTAATTGAGAGCTATCCCCGATGGTGCGTTATCTAAGTACCCGAAATAACCAAGTTACGGAGGTTTTCTAAAAACACACCATTATGGTTTTACTTTTTTTGATAGCAGTTATACAATGAATATAATCCTGAAAAACATTGCCTTTGCATATAGCATTACATGCAGCTTCAATCTGGAAAACAGTGCATACACAGTAAAAAAACTTGGGTGTAATTTCAATCAAATTAATTTCAGAGCAAACTCCGATGAATAAAATACCTGAATATCAAAGTTGTGTCCTTTTCATTATACATTTCACAATTGAGTATTGAGAGGTGTTTATTCGGATCTTGATAGTGAAAAATGACACGAATGTGGTGAAGTAAAACGATTCTGATACATAAGATCATAAGAAACACCAAATGGTTGAAATTTAATATTCTCTATGGTGCTATCATTGACGTTATCGCATAAAAAACACCTATTATGTGAAATTAACACCAAGTTACACCGTGTCATATCACGATGGAATCGAGGTGGTGTATGAATCATCTAATTTGGTGGCAATAATCATTCGTTAAGTATTGCATCCTGAAAACACCAGAGTTGATATAGATTGATAAAAATATTGATCTGAATGGTGTGAATTGCATGCGCTCATCTGTTCGATCGTAGAACCTTAGAACTATTGCCAATAGGTGGCACTGACGTCCTTCCTACCGTACCTGATTTCAATATCATATAAGATGATTTTGATATAGATTAGTATCACTAGTATTACTAGTGCCACTGATCAGGATAAATAAGCCGAAACAGTTTGTTATCATCCGAATTGACTAGATTCCTCTCAGTCTAGTTTATCATCATATGAATTTTATTTCAATCGGCAATCCATCTCGGTTAAAAACATCGGAGATGGTGAAGAAAAGCACTGATTCACATGAACACACTCATTACATGGTGTTCCTCCACACCAGAAAGGTATTCGCAGGTACCTGCTAAGTGTGTAAACGCACCGAAGAGAATTTCAGTGTGCATTACACCACTGCGGTGTCAAATTGCACTTTCGGAAATGCATAAAGAACACCACCAGAGTTTTAATTCTGCTAAATTCAGCACTAACACGAGTGTTACTGACAACTGGATTTTATTATCAAAAACACCAATGGGAAAGATCACATAACATCTACAGCGGTGAATTATATGCCGGTGTTTACTGACACTAAAACAATCTGGTCCTCAGGTGACACCAGACGGTGTGAGCTGGTGTGAGCTGGTGTAATTTTTTTTTCACGGTGTAGGTTTTCCTTTCGTGCAGCCAAATAATGAAAAAAAAAACAGAAAACAGTTATCATCATGGTATTTCAACAAAAATCAAATATTGACATACAGCATTATTTTTTGATTTGTTGGGATTAGTTTCAAATATAATTCGAATTTTGCGCTGTTCTGGCGATTTTCAAACCAGCATTTTAGGATTTTCATGTGAGCTCTGTTGGCAACACTGCAAGAAAACGCGCGAGATGAGTGAGTGCCGCCTCGGGGGGCAAAGGTCGAGATGCCCCACCGCCCACACGCCCCACCCGCCCGCCCGCCCGCCCGCCCGCCTTCAGTTCTCACGTCGATCAAGTCGGCCGGATCAGGTGCTCGTCCCGCAGCGAGAGTCGTTTGTTTCGGTCTCGCAGCCGCCTCGGGTGCTTCGGATGCCTGTCACTCGAATTTTACTTCGGATGCAGCGGAACCGACTATGATGGAAAGATGTGCATTCGGAAAGGGGGATTTCCTTTCTGAGAACGAAACATTACTGTGCCTAAAAGAAAAGAGGTCTCTTAGCTCGTTTTTTTGACAAAATAAGTTATTCATACCAAACGATAGAGAATTTTTCAGTTCTATAACTTGCCAAAACGATATATGTCTAGAAGGAAGAGTAACCCTTATACAGGGCTATTCAAATTCGAGTCTATGCATGAGGGATTTCGATAACGGTAAGAGATAGTGGGTTGGTTAAATGGTCGCAAAGTAGTATATTTCAGAGGTTGATTATATGGATGTAAAAATCAGACCTAGCTTCTTCAGTTCTGGAAGTATACAGGAAAAATTAAAAAAAATATTTGAAATTTTACTGGTAATAGTTCAATATTTCCAAAATACTCTGTAATTCAGATGAAAATACTACGTCAGTATGAAACATGACTCTTGGCATTCAAAAAATGCAATAAAAAATACAGGTCCGTATTTGAAAATTGAAAGTTGAGAGTGGCCCAATTCATACGCTACAAAAAGTTGCTATGACAAAGTGGCAAAATTAAAAAAAAATCTTCGTAAAATAAAAAGATATAGGCAAAAGAGGAATTATTTCGAAATTTTCGATTATACCTGTATAACTCCAGAACTGAAGAAGCTAGGTCAGATTTTTTTCATCCATATATCTAACCTCTGGAATACGCTACTTTGCTCCCATTTAACCAACCCTCTATCTCTTACCGTTATCGAAATCCCCATGCATAGACTCGAATTTGAATAGCCCTGTATAATCGTCAATAAGCGCATGGCTTCACGAAATGAATCGTAAACAATTCAGAATAAGGCCTTGATATAGAGAGCAAACTTGAATATCTAAAACCGACATTTTTGAAGATATACGTTACAATTGCCCATTGCGTTTTGGTGAAAAGGTATATATTCAGATATACATTGAAACATTTCACTAAGCACAGTTAGCCAGTTGGTCAAAAGCCTACATTTTACGAAACAAACCAATCATCTCTCAAGATATACCCTTTTTTCGAAATCCCAATTCTTCACTTCAGTCAGATACAATGAGAATGATCAACCATTCAAGATTTTAGGAGGAAGGGGGGTCCTTGATGCTGTGCAGCCTCTCAAGCACCTCGACCAAAGAGATATTTTGTGCATAATCCTTCGAGGCCTGGGATTCCGAGACTTCGTGCAGAGTTTATCAGCTTCCTGTTAGCTAGGTTCCTGACATCGGAGGGCTCTAAAAAGGCCCCTTACAGGAACTTGAGCCTCTTGCAGAAGAGTACTGGGCATTCGCAAAGCAAATGTTCGCAGTTTCAGCGAAGTTCTCGCAGTAGCGGCAACTATGACTCTCTCTTTCACCTATCTTTTTGAGGTGATACCTCAGAGGGCAGTGTCCAGTGAGGAGTCCCGTTACCAGTTTCAAGCCTTTTTTGTCTAACTCGAAAAGCTTTTTCTTATCTAAAGGCACACTAGCCTTTTCGCTTGTCTTTATCCTGGCACTTAATTCCAGTGGGGTTCCATTACATCTATTTCCCAGCGTCGAATCTTTTGTTTCAAGAGGGCCTTAGAGAATCCCTGTTTTAGTAGGTACTCATTTGGGAAGGCAGTTGTAACTACCTTATGATCTGGAACCCATATCAAAGTGACATGGTTGTTCGCTGCCAGTCGACTCAGGGATCGTTTACAGTATCAAGTCAGCTCAGACTCACAAGTGTATGGCTTCAAAGCTTCTAAAGCCGCTTGGCTATCTAATAGAATATAGATTTTTGCCCTTCGAGTGTCCCTTTCGTGGCACTTCTGGGCACATATTTCTATATCATGTACTTTCGCTTGAAAGATGGTTGGGGTGTTACTAAGAGGCTTTGAGAGCCTGAAATTCAGCCCTGTAATGCCCACTGCAGGCCTTTCATTCATCTTTGACCCATCACTATACCATATACTCTGTTCAAATCTTCACTGACCACTTCAAACTGCATTTTGGAGTACATACCCGACTGACACGATATCTATCGGCTTAGACATGGAAATAATAATAATAATGTTTATTCACCAATGATTTACAAAAAAATGTAGAATATGTAGCAATCACTTCATGAACAAACAAAGATAATCACTGAAGCTGTGGAGTCACAGCTTGTGCGTGATAAACAACAACTATATATAATATAAAAATATGAAAATTATGTACAACACAACATTTTAAAATATAACATTTGTGTATACAATATAATAGAATAAAAGAGTGTGAAAACATTGAGTATAAAATTGCTGAAATATAATTTAATTGTAGTGATATAAAGGTAAACGTACAAGATTGAAGGTATGAATGAAAACGAGAAGCAAAATGAGTAATTTAGGGAACTATTGTTTTTAGGATTGTAAACCTTTTTTTTTTTTCTATATATCTAAATAGTGTTAGTCAATCAACTCATGTATCTCTCTTCTTGATAAACTCCTTATGTGTTCTTTTATATTAATCTTAAATTTGTTCAGTGTTTTTATTTGTTTGATGTTTTCAGGTAGACTATTGAATAATTTTGTCCCCCAGAACATATAACTCCTTTGCCCGATATATTTGTTCATTGCCGGTGTAACATACTTTTTTTTGTTTCGTGTTTGATAGTGATGTGTGTGACTTTTCAGTTCATCTGTATTTGAATATTGTTTTATGTTTACTTGTAAATAGAATAATTGACGAACATCAAATATATTCGTTTCGGAATAAAGATGATCAGTAGGATATCTGTTATGTTTATTGGTCATTATTCTCAAAAATTTATTCTGCGACACCTGCAATGCATTGCAATGCGTTTTGGATACACCTCCCCATCCAATTATTCCATAGTTCAGATGAGATTCCACTAGACTCCGGTATACGATGATTTTCTCTTTCAAGTGTAGGTATTCCACTATTTTTTTATATCTATACAATATACATCTTAGTTTTCGTATCAAGTAATCTATATGAACATTCCATCTAAAACAACTATCCAACATAATTCCAAGGTATTTTATTTTTTTCGCTGGTTTTATTTCAAAGGAATCTTTTATGTTGATTACAAAATTTGGAAGAGATGTCTCCAGGCTACTGAATGGTAAATATATTGTTTTTTTGAAATTTATCGATAACAATCTATTATCTAGCCAAGTTTTTATATTGGCAAAATCACTTTCAATTTTCAGTTTTAAATTATACCAGTTTGTATCCTTATATATTATTACAGTGTCATCAGCAAAACTGATGATTTGACTGTCTTTTTCTAATAAAAACATATTATTCATATAGACGGTGAATAGCAGAGGCCCTAGCACCGTACCTTGCGGCACGCCACATATTATTTTTTCTGTCTCACTCATTTCATCATTTATTCTAGTCTGTTGATTGCGGTTCTTTAGGTAACTCTCGAATAGACGGTGTGCTGTACCCCGCACTCCCATGTCTTCTAGTGTTCCTAAAAGTATGGAATGATCGACGGTGTCGAAGGCCTTTGCTAGGTCAATAAAGACTCCGATAACTGGTTCGCCTTTATCTATGCATTCATAGATCGTATTTGCTAATAGCAGTATCGCGTCGTTGGTTGATTTTTTTTCCCTAAAACCGAATTGTGATTTGGAAAGCAGGTTATGTTTTTCGAAGAATTTATTCACACGGATTTTAATAACTTTTTCAAGTACTTTGGCCAGACTTGATATCAGTGAGATTGGTCTGTAATTTGATACATCCTGTTTGTCTCCTGCTTTAAAAATTGGTGTAACTATTGTTTTTTTGAAGGCTTTTGGAAAGTGTCCTGATTCTAATACATTATTGATTATTACACTAAGGGGTAGGCTTATGATATCCACCATGGTTTTCAGTATTTCAGAACTTATTCCATCATGTCCGGGGGCTTTTTTTGCTTTAAGATCATGTTTTATGATATGTTTGACTTCCATTTCCGTTGTTGGATATAAAAACAATGAGTGGTTGCATACAGTTTTTTTCTCTTTATAATTTTGAGGTAGATCGATTTTTTCCGCTAGTTATTTTCCTACGTTTATGAAATATTTATTGAATATATTTGCTATTTCCTTTCCTTCACTTATAATTTTATTACCGTCTATGATATTTTGTATTTTATCTTTTCCAATGTTAGATAGAATTTCATTTACCAATTTCCATAGCTTTTTTGTCGAGTTTTTTTCTTTTGCCACCTTTTTACTATAATAATCCTTTTTCGCGTTTTTTATTTGTCTCGCAATTTCCCTTTTACTATCTGTATATTCTTTTTTTTTCATTTCATCATTTGGTTTATTTTTCAATTCAATATATATATTGTTTTTTTTATTGATACATTTGATCAGTGAGGGTGTGATCCATAATTTCCGTTTTTTTTTTTGTTTATGATTTATTTTCACGTGTACGGTACTCATTTTTATTGCTTCCTGTATAATACATATTAATTTGTCTGTTTTAGTTTCAACATTTGGATCTAACATGACTTCATTCCAGTTGGTGGTTCGAATGTTTTCAACTAATTTTTTATTATCAATATGCTTAATGTAGTTATTCTTGTGATTGTTATTTTTTGTATCTGCTTCACTATTTAAGACTATCTGCATCAAGGTAGTATAATGATCCGTGATAGATGTCGCGACTGTTAAAGGTATCATCGAATCAGAGGTATTTTTTTTTGTATGAACAAATATATGGTCCAAGCAGGTGCTAGAATTTTTCTGTGTTCTAGTGGGGGTGTTACTACTTTCCAATATCTTCAAATGGACATACGATTGCTTTGTCTGGCTCAGCCTGAAGGCAATGATTTTTCTTTCATTGCACATGGGTGCAATGGTGGAAGGTTCAGCAGCAAGTTGACCTCTGAGGACAGTAGAGGGCACGTATAGCAACGTATAGTCCAATATTTGTCATAAATATACGAAAAACACGTGGTGGTGTAGATGGGTATACTTTGCAGCGCGAGTACGACGAAACTTTTTCAAAAAAAATTGTTGATTCATAAATTGTACGAAATGTTTTTAAAAAACTGCTATTAGGCGCCATTTTCTCAATGTGGTGACACAAGCGGCGAAGATAAGAGGTGTCAAAGTTGTATTCAAATAATAACTGAGATAATGAAAGGAAATAAAATCGTCATCTTTCAGTTTTCTCTATATATCTCCGAAGCCACCGACGTTTTTTTAGTTTTCCATACTACAAATTGAGGTGGTTCGAATCATGCATTTGTTTTTGGTTTTTTCCTCTTTCTATCCCTAAGGCAATAGCAATATTGTTCCTATGATATTGTTTTATGAGCCTGACATACATGTCCAATTTGATACATTCTCCACGATGACTTGGCAACCATGCACCACACCTACACACCAAAGATAATGAGCCGCCGTCCTTGCGAGACTATGTCTTTCATCTCGGAATACCCCGAAGTAATGGTCATAGGTGCGTGTGAGGTTCATGAACACCTGTCTTTTTTTTTTCTCCAAGTCCAACACACCGAACGAATATTATGCATCGCCGAAGGCAGATTTATGCTATTCGTTATGATTTTTCGGGTGAATATAATAGCGCAGGTTGTGGGTGTTTTTTTCCTTTGTTCCACTTTATCGAATGGTGGTACAGACGTTTCACCAAGTTTCACTGTGGACGTGTTAGACCATCTGTTCAGGAGGTCACGTAAAAAAATCCAGAAGGCCAAGTTCACAGGATGCAGTGATGATTTTATGGCGAAAAAGTAGCCACGGGGTACTGTTAGCTATAATCAGTATAAGCTTGAATTGGCAATACATTGATTCTTGTAGGTAAAACTTCGTTTATTCCAACTACTGATTATGGGCATGATGAACCTTCCCATTTTCTTGAAATCTGTGCAGTTTCTGAAAATACTTATTCTATCAGTGTCGTCGCAGCAGTTAGAATAACAGACTTTGTTTCCAATCGCCATATAACTGATAAACTATATCCATTACCTATATGCTCATCGTACGAATTCAAATGGAAGATGAAAATAAGCTTTCCAATCCGAACAATAAATATTCCACTGTATTTATCACTCCTCATGCTAACATTCTTCATTCATCTGACATTCGAACAGTTAGCTGTTGGTTATAATTAACGAGAAGTATCATGGCTTCGTGTAATTGGGAACCTGCTAATGAGATTCCTGAAAATTTGAAAAGTCCTTATTTTTCTGTCATACATGATTCATTATGAATCTGTGATAATAATAAATACAAAACGAAAGAACTATGCATCCGTGTTTATATTTCGCTGATGGTTTTATTTTCGAAACAATTCGTTATGACACGTTCATTATTCGTTTCATAGTGATTGCAGTAATGAGTTGTGAGTTTCCTGAATGGAATTTTCACCATCAGGTTATATTCGGAAATCAAGATCTCATGACTAAGAGCAATTTGAAAAGTTAGGTATTGTTATATTCTGCTTTCAGACAATCAATTTATGATACGGTGACCACTTCAAAAATATTTGGAATTTATATATGAAGCGAGTACATCACAAGCCATTGTCATATTCTAGAAACTAGACTAGAGATTAAAGCAGTCAGCATCAGAGCACCTTCACGGAACATTGTCTATATTTGAAATTGACATATGACATAGAACAAACCTACATACATATAGCATAAAACAGTACACTGTATGTACTCTGAGTGTACATCATCATCATATACATCATTACAGGTATATCTCAGCTTTTCACAAGTATACTAATAACTGCAGAAATGTAGGTACTCGAAAACAAATATTATGAAACATTAGACGTGAAAAATGCCATTTTCAACTTTTATATCACATATTCTCCAGTAGGTACTATAAAAAACAAATAACCTGGATACCGGATCTAGCGTTATAAGATCTATGGTTTCAATGGTTATTGTAACAATATCAGACCGCTTGTATTGACTTGTAACATATCACCAACATACTTTATAGCTATATATAAAGCTGAAACTAGATCAAGTTGATACTCGATTCTTAGTGAATTTCTGCACTTTAGCAACGAAAAATCGTTGCAAACTATTCATTTTTCCATGAATAAGCAATCGTCTCTTCTTGGTCGACTCTCACGTATCGATCTCAGCCTCCTGGATAGCCCACTCAGATCAAGATCTGAATGCCCAGGACATCATCCAAACAAATCAACTTTATCATATTGAATGTAATATTTGCTAGTGGTCATATTCCATCGTGATATCATAGGTTAATCTATATTTTGCGAACGCTTTTAAATATCACATGAGAGAAAATAAGATCAATGATTTGAGTTTATCATCAATGTTTATGTTTCGACTTGATTAAGTTGCGTGGGAACTCCACCCAAGCCGACAGATGAACGAAAACATTTCAGCCAAATGTCGCATTTGCATAAGCCTATCCCTGAACTTTTATAATCGTCGGTCATCAGCTGAACATTCAAGCTCTCCTGTAAATATCTCTCAACCCTGAAGTTTAATTCAAATCGCTCTGCGCTTTAAAACAAACAAGCATTTGTTCTGCAAACACAAACATAAGTCCTCATTCCGATAAGCTCCACAAATCCTTTGGGGTCTATTAGGTTTGATTTCTGCCATTAGTGCATTAGTGCAGTATAAAAGAATGCAGCTTTCGAACGAAGACAATTATTTCTGATTTTAAATTATTCCAAATACATTTTGAATCTGAAATAAAATTACATCAGCTAACACCGACTGGTGTCCCCTGAGGTTCTAATTATTTCAGTGTCAGAAAACACCGGCATATTATTCACTACATGCAAATACTTTTGTGGTGGGAAAGAACACCATATCATGAGTGTGTTCAGGCGAATCAGTGCTTTTCTTTACCAACTCCGGTGTTTTTTACAAAGTTGGATTACCTATTGAAATATAATTCATATGATGATAAACTAGACTCATCTAATATATCTAGCCCAATATTGGAGTCAGGTACGGTAGGAAGGACGTCAGTGCCACCTATTGGCAAAAGTTCCAAGGTTCTAAGATCGAACAGATGAGCGCATGAAATTCACACCATTCATCAGATGCCTACTTACAATATTTTTATCAATTTATATCAAATCGGGTGTTTTCAGGATGCAATACTTAACCAATTATTATTGGCACCAAATTAGATGACTCATACACCGCCTCGATTCCATCGTGATATGACACAGTGTAACTTGGTGTTAATTTTATGTAATAGGTGTTTTTTATTCGTTAACGTCAATGATATAGTGCCATTGAGAATATTACATTTCAACCATTTGGTGTTTCTTGTGATTTTATGTTTCAGAATCGTTTTACTTCACCACATTCGTGTCATTTTTCACTATCAAGATCCGAAAAAACACCTCTCAACACTCAATTGTGAAATGTATAATAAAAAGGTCACAACGTTAATATTCAGGTGTTTTATTCGTCGGAGTTTGCTCGGAAATCCATTTGATTGAAATTACACCCAATTTTTTTTACTATGTATTCAATTGTGATTTGTGAACACATTGGCCAAAAGAGCATTATTCTATTAGTTACACATTTGAAGCCGAGGCATCAAGGACCTAGTATAATTGCATCTGAGGAAAATGTTCACCAACCATAGTTAGCAATCAGCTAACTACAGCAGACAGACGTGAAAAGAATTGAAGTAATTGCAATGGATATGATTCGTGAATAGAACTCTCGGAGAAAAGGAATTATATTAAGTTTTATTGACAAAAGTGTCACACACTAAAAATTTATTTAACAACTGAACTATATCAAAATCAACAACATGGATATCTCATTTAAAAACTAATATAAATATCTGAACATCAAGTTTGATCTGCAACACTCCCCCTCAAACTTGAAATCAATCCATCCATGTTCAAGTTACTCCTAGTAGAGTTCGTAGATACTGGAATCTCGTTTTGGGTATCGATTTCGTGAAGATATCAGCTATTTGATCTTTAGTGGAGATGTACTCCAGAGAAAACACATTTTCTTTGAATTTTTCTCTGATAAAATGATAGCAAATATCAATATGCTTACTCCTCTTGTGGAATTCGGGGTTTTTTATTAATTTGATCGCACTTTGGTTATCAACAAATAATATGGGAATACTATTGGATTTTTCGATCAATTCTTTGAAGAGACGTTTCAACCATATCATTTCTCTTGCTGCTAGACTTGCTGCTATGTATTCAGCTTCTGTCGTTGAAAGAGATACAGAATGTTGTTTCTGAGATCCCCATGATATTGGAGAATTTCCCAAATAAAAGACATAGCCGCTTATAGAACGCCTTGTATTGACGTCAGCTGCAAAATCTGCATCACTAAATCCTTTCAATACCATTTTCTCGCTTGCCATGTACTGGATACCAAGATTCATAGTTCCCTTCAAGTACTTCATTATTCTTTTAACCATATTCCAGTGAACTCTTTGGGGATTCTCCAAGAATTGGCTTACTTTTCCAATCGCGTATGTGATATCTGGACGAGTACAAACTGATAAATAAATGAGACTTCCCACAGCTTGTCTATATGGCACCAATTGCATATCTTCAGCCTTATAACTCGAACTTTCTTCAAAATTTTGAATGGAAGGTACTGCAACTGTCGTGGAATCTTCCATATTGAACTTTTCCAGTATTCTTTTCACATAACTTGTCTGATGTATGAATATTGCCCCATTGGGTTTCTGCTGAATTTCTATACCGAGGAAAAATGATGATTCCGAAATTCTGACTGAAAATTCCTCTTTCAAATGACTTATAAGAATGTCAATGTCAGAACTATCAGATGCAGCCATCAATCCATCATCTACATAGAGAGCCAAATAGAAAACATACCCATCCCTCCTTCTTACGAAGGCACATGGATCCGATTGTGTGGCAATAAACTGAAACTTCTCCAAAAATTTTGTGAATTTCGCATTCCATACTCTTGGTGCTTGTTTCAGCCCATAAAGACTTTTTAGAAGTTTACAAACTCTGTTAGTTTCATCTGCATATCCTTCGGGTTGTGCCATATATATGGTTTCATTCAGTTCACCATAGAGAAAAGCTGTTTTAATATCAAATTGTTTCAATTTCAAACCATATTCGGCTGCAAGTGATAAAATCATTCTTATCGTATCAAATCTCACAACTGGACTGAATGTTTCTTCGTAGTCTATTCCGTATTTTTGAGAATATCCTTTCACTACCAATCTAGCCTTATATCTCTCGATGTCTCCATCTGGGTTTCTTTTCAGCTGGTACACCCATCGATTATTGATAATATTTTCACCTCTTGGTAATGAAACTAACTCCCACGTCTTGTTCAAAAGTAGGGAATCCATCTCTTCATCCATTGCCTTCCGCCAATAATCAGCCATTTCTGAATTTAGAGCTTCCACGTAATTATTCGGTATCAGGCAATCAGATATTGCTGACATAGCCATGAAATAGTTCATGAATTTGGATGGTGCACTGATTTTTGATCGATCTCGCAACTGATATCCTTTAGTTCCATCATCTCTTGGCGTCGATTGGATGTTGATTTCTTCCTCATTCTTTGAAACATTTTCATCTAAAATAGGCTCTGCTTTCTCGTATTGGATGTCTTTTTCTTCTTCATTTGTTTCTTCGGTCTCTTCAACTAAGTGAAATGATTGTATTCCTTCAGGAGAAATTGGGTTTGTTGGGTTTGTCACTCCTGTGAAGGAACCTGACAATTCATCTTTCAGAATGACGTCCCGACTGAACTCCATTTTTCTTTCTACAGGGTACCATATTTTATAACCTTTAACTTCTTCGGAATAACCAACGAATACACCCTTTCTGCTCTTTGGATCCCATTTGCGACGTTTTTCTTTTGGTATATGAGTATAAACATCAGTGCCAAAAACTTTCAAATGGTCTATTTTTGGTGCAGCTTTCGTCCATAATTCGTATGGAGTTTTTCTTCTGATTGAACTATTACCTGTTCTATTCAGAATATGAACAGCAGTATTCACTGCTTCGGCCCATAACTCTAAATGAAGACCTTTGGCATGTATCATTGTTCTGGCAGTTTCAACGATTGTTCGCATATCTCTTTCAGCACTTCCATTTTGTTCGGGGTTGTAGGGAACTGTTCTCTGGTGCTGAATTCCATATTCTTCAAATATTTTTCTTACATTTTGATTGGAATACTCTGAACCATTATCTGACCTCATTTTTTTGACATGAATGCCAAATTGAGTTTTAACAAATGTCAAATACATTTTCAATTTTTCTGCAAATTCACTTTTCTGTTTCAGGAAATATACCATTCTAAAATGAGAAAAATCATCTTTGAATAGCAGAAAGTACTTAGAACCACCAACTGAAACATTTTGCATAGGACCACATATATCTGTATGGATGAGTTCTCCAGGGCTTTCACTTTTTGATGAACTTTGTGGAAACGGACTTCGATGTTGTTTTCCCAACTGACAAGAATCGCACGAAAAATTGTCTTCAGCTGCACTGAATTTGATTTTGTTCTCCGTTAAAATATATTTAACTTGTCTAATATTCTGATGACCGAATCTTTCATGCCACAAGCGTAAAGGGAAACACTCAGCAACATTGGCTACATAATCTGTCTTCTTATCTTCGGGTCGAATAACTTTGAACTGCATACGAAACAATTTTTCTTGTCTCACCCCAACAGCAACTACTTCTCCGTTCTTAGTGAAAATGCACTTTTTATTATCAGATGTCATTTTCAATCCTTTGTCCATCGCAGCTCCAGAAGAAAATAAGTTTATTCCAATATCGGGAATATACAGAACATCAACTAATTGTTTTACTGTCCATTTTTCATCAACCAAACTTTGGATTTTTATGGAACCTCTTCCTAAGGCATAAACACATTCACCATTTCCGATGCGTACCGGTTGGGGAAGATGGAAAGATTTATACTCCTGGAACCATTCGAATCTTTTTGTCATGTGATCGCTAGCACCAGAATCCATGAACCAACTATCTGTATAAGTTTGTGATGAATGATCTTGATGAACTGTTAATAATTCACCAACAAAAGCATCCATATCTTCACGTAGTTCTGCAGAATTTGCCTTCTTGGTATTTTTGTTAGTTGCATTCTTTCGAAACCAGCAATCTTTCTTCCAATGACCACTTTTTCCGCAAACAAAACATTTTCCAGAGGGCTTAAATGTTTCACTTTGCGACTTCTTAGATTTATGTTGTTCTGATTTCTTCATCATGAGGGCGGATTTCTCTTCTTTTTGACATTGCATTGAAATCCTAGATTCCTCTAGAAGCAGTCTTGATGTCAAACTATTCAAGTTTCTTCTTTCTTCATGTGTAGACTCCCAAGCACTATAGAAGTGGTTGTATTCTGGTGGAAGTGTCATCAAGATTCTTGTGATCATCATTGATTCAGGTATTGGTTCTCCTAGCTGTCGTAGTTGCTCACCTAATGACTCAAGTTTTGAAAGATTTGTCGCCATATCATCTGTTTCAAGCTTTTTATAACTGTAAAACTGTTTTTGCAATAAATGCAAACTTTCTTCCGATTTTTGTTCGAAGATTCTATGAAGTTTATCCCACATGTCTCTGGAAGTATCACAGCACATGAGATGTTGAAGAACCTTCTTCTCAACAGAAGTAACCAATATCTTTTGGGCTTTTGCATCATCCTTGTTCCACTTAGACAATCTTTTCCTGAATTCTTCCTCAACTTTCTCTCTTGCATTTGTAGATTCTCCTTCATTATCATGTACTGATGGTTGTATTGGCTTTTTATTTTCTCCAGTCACGACCTCGAGGATATCATTTGCTCTCAAGATAACTTTGAGTTGGAATTTCCACTCTGACCAGTTGTTTGGATCTTTCAGTTTCTCGACTCTTACTATTTCAGTGTCCATTATTATATGTTTCTTTTCTTCCTTCTCCAAGTTACTCTGGGCCCATAACCAATTGAAGTAATTGCAATGGATATGATTCGTGAATAGAACTCTCGGAGAAAAGGAATTATATTAAGTTTTATTGACAAAAGTGTCACACACTAAAAATTTATTTAACAACTGAACTATATCAAAATCAACAACATGGATATCTCATTTAAAAACTAATATAAATATCTGAACATCAAGTTTGATCTGCAACAAAAAGACGTCATATTAACGTTATTTAAATTCTTGGTGACCATTATGTGAAAGAAGTTGTTATATTCGACAAATAGCAGTCGTGCAATTAGAAGTCAAACATTATGCTGAAATTCAGGAACTTCATTTATAGGTACAATTTTCTGCATTGCCATACATAATAATTTCCATGTAGAATCATAATCTACGAGATTTGAGATTTTTGGATAGTGCGGTTTCCTACAAAGTTATCATCATCATACACTTAAGTGAGTAATGACAACGTTCCCAACTTTGCAAGTAGCAGAATTCACGAAATGTGATGACAAAACACTCGTGTGGATTATAGAACAGAAATACTATGAATATTACCACGAAAGAAAGTGAAATCAATGAATGAATTGGTTAGTCAAAATTCTATATTCAAGAATGAGATAATTCCTCAAAACATGCACTCACTGTGACTGGTTGAAAACGATCAGAAAACAACTGCTCTGCTGGCAGATACCACGCTCGTAGTCCATGCAACGAATCACACAATGATTGCAGAATGCAAATGTTTCTCTCTTCAAGAGACGAGACAAATTCTCATCGAGACAGGCACGCTTAACAACCTACAGACCGGTTTCGGGCTTATTGGCCCTCATCAGTGCAGGGTAGTTATCCGAGTAGAGACCGTAAGATCTCCACTCGAAGCGTTGCCTGTCCAAATGCACCCTCGTCGCGTCTATTTGACTGCACTGAGCCGCGTTCCAAGAGATAATTGGAAGTGGCGACACCATGCGGCAGAAGAACGAAACACTCCAGAAATAAATCTCCCAAGTTACAGAACTTGGAAGTGGCTGAGAGCTCGACTAAGCTTATAAATGAAAAATGGAAAAGACATGAATTGGACAAAAATTATAGATAGAGAAAATAGTCTATCCAATCAGAATATCAAACAAAATATCAAACACTTGATATTTTTTTACTGGTAAGTACAGTACTACCGTAGTTGATGTAATTTTTAGTAACCAAGTGGCAAGTATTATGTAAAACTACTCACAGACTACTAATAGTAGTTGTTTGGCTATGCTATATGTTGAATAAGAAAAACGTTATGTTCTCAACAGGCTGATCTCCTATATTTTTTCCTGTGGCAATTAAAACAGTTCCTTAGCAAAATCGTAGTTGCTACTCTGGGATTTCAATATGTGCTGCTTTAATTCGAGATTTCATTATGGTTATTGAATGTTTTCTTATGATAGCCAGAAATATCTTATAGTGAGAATTTGAATAGCTAAATTCTCCTCAGTGTAGTACAATGAAAATGTAACTGCACTAACTCATGTCCTTCCTACCTTAAAATTTTTGCTCTGGAAGTTGCCGGAACCCCAAATAAAAATGTCTGTTTCTTCGATTTTTTATTATTCGTTCAATCAACCACAGACTTCCAATCTTTCTGCGTTCCCAATTGCCTAAAGCAACAGCTCGAATCGTTCCAAAACATTTACTCCGCTGTGTGGGAGTCTCCTGCATGCGAATTTCCATTAAAGGATTATAAAGTTTCGATGAACTCTTGACAGATTTCATCATACAGCAAGAGGGACCCTCGATCTCTCTTTGTCCGTCGCAATCGGCAGTAGCAGATCCCTCACCATAGCTCCGATTAGTTAATGTTTTAATCTTGTTACTGTCAGTTACTTCCCTTCGACGGCTGATGGGTCATTGACAGTCCTAGGTTTGAGCTGTGTGTTGTGTTTCACAGCAGACTGCTTTCGATCTTGCAGTCATCAGCATTGCTCACTAGCCAGGTGATTCAAGAGTTTCATGAAAATAACCCCTATAAAAGAAAGTGAGCAGACCAAAATCTTCAAGGTTATTCAAATTCGACGCTCATTATTGGGATCTCGAAGACCGTACTTAAGAGATACGAAAAAGTTCAAATTGAATTTTATGCTTTTCATTATAGTGGAGGAGAATCCACAAAATGTCTTTTCATTTTCTAAGTATTCGGATAAAATAGAATTTCTCAATTATCATTTTTCCTATTTTCTGGCTCCATTATTGAAGATATACCAAAAATTGAAGTATTTCTTCATTGCCCCATTTTGCGATCTCAAAATTACATTCTTTTTTTGAATTCGATGTTTTGACTTTTCGTGGCCATCATACATTCCTTTTTCAAATAGCGGTGGAAAATGCAATGTTGTTATTGTTTTTATTGGTCAATTCAAATTAAATCACACCCTGAAGTCAAATTTACCTTGAGTTTTCCACTGCTAATATCACCAAATCCAAATCGCTCAGAAGTAAACTGGGCCTAACTCTTCTGACTTTCATTTGACAGGTCGATTGTACCAACCTCAAAATAATAAAAAATGCGTATCTGAACAGAGGCTATTTCGATACCTACGCATTTGTGTTCCATAAAGACTTTATTACAGAACCATGATATAAAAAACCATTTGTTCATGAATGAAATTATGCGCAATTTTTTCAAAATTAATTAATACCTGTCTTCTTTTGACCGATTTGCGAAAAAATAGTATGTTTACCTCGAAGGAAAAGCCTAGACTTAGCAATCATCACAGTCGTCTAGGAATGTTAGGACTCGCTGAACAATGTACTATTGAAACGCTCCCAATATTCTTTCCAGTGAATATGCATGGATTCCAATATCTCCTAAGTTTATCCTGTCAACATACAGATTGAATATTATCAGCAATCAACTGATGAACATATCGTAGCGTGTGATGCCTTATTCGTAGTTCTTCTATTCGACACATTCATTTCCGAACTGCTCAAACAAGTAATCATTCAAAGTGATAAAGTAAACATTTCTTCGGAATTTATGACACGTCTCCCCTTTCAACCCTTTCGTGCCATGTAGAGGGTGCAACCCTTCCCTTCAACTGTCAAACAGACATTCAATTAGGGATTGTTATCATTGTTCGATTCGCTAATATCTCTTTATGAACAGGAATTATTCAGTTCTACTGAAAAAAAATTTGATCCAGTTTGTTTCTAGGCACAATATTTTATGTTCCGGACTGTAGGTACACAGAAAAAAGTAGAATAATCAATTATAATAAAATCACATACGGAATGTAGTATAGAATTATTCATTTCAGTGTTACGTTCGTCCAACTAATGTGTTGATTTTCTCGGAATAAATGCAAAAACTGATAGTGTGCATGTGTACTTTTACTACAATGTTAGATTGATAGTTATCAAATTATTTAATAGTCTGTAAAATGTTCATTTCTATGTTCTTCAAAATAAATCAGAATGAATGAGAAATCATTCGAGACACACGAAACTGCAAGTTTTCAACTATTGTTTGAATCTAAAATAGCTCCTCTTCGAATGTGTGGCTGATAAATGACTTATGAGTTGATAACATTAGGAAAACATTTTATATTTATCTATTTATTGATAATTTCTGGTACAATATGAACATATCGTATAGTCATACATTTCAGAGATATTTAAAAACAATGAAAATGAAATATTTCGTTTGGTTTTTCTGTTCATATCAAGTGAAGAGGTCATATATGTCGATTATATATTATATTCGGTTAATGCTTATGAACTAAGTGCTGTTCTACATTTCCCATATGAATTAAATAACATTTTTGGTATTCAATGAACTTCCAATCAATTACCAAGTATGCAAAATTTGATGAATTCATCGATATAACATAATATGATATTTGTTCACAACGTATTCACATAAAATTATATTATTCATCATGTTTATTTGAGCAATATATAATATATTATTCTAGCCATTGAATTGTATCTACCGACTACAGAAAACTTGATGTGGAGTTGCAATATGATCTTCAACTTCTAGTTCAGAGCTGACTCTAATATTTGAATTGACACAAAATAATTATCTCCTTAGATTTTCACTTATAATACCACTTCGGCAACACGAATATTTTGATTTTCTAGAAAATGTTCGTGTTGGGGAAAAATATACTGTTTTTTATTGATGCTAGAGTGGTATTCGGTAAGAAAATTTCAAACCGAAAAATTATTCAAGTCTGTTTCAGTTAAAGAGATAGGGAAAGTTCAAGGTTAGTAGACTCGACTTCGCTTCCCATTGGTCTGTGAATAAAAGTGATTAATTGACCGGACGGCTGTGTATAAACAGTAAAATAAAATGAAAAGTCGACGAAATTGACTGTTCAAGTCTTATATCTATTGTATTTATCATGAGTTTCGTTAATCAAGATGTCAAATCTCAATAATCGCAGGACGCGAATTTGATTCCCATTAACACCTGTCAGTTTTCATAGTCAGCCGCTATACCTGTCCACTAGCCACCAAATACGTATCGGCTATGGTAAATTGTCAATCAACAAATCATTATTTACCGTATGGATACTTTGCAGAAAACTCTGAACTAGGCCAGCCCTGCTATCTGCATATGGTGCGAGAGTCTGAAATAGTCATTCTGGTAAACATGTATGAAGTATTGTTCATCAGACATAAAGAACATAAAAACTGAGTGCGCACCAGTTTCACCAATGAAAATCGCTATTAGTATTTGAAGTTAGGTAAATTTGAATGTCATCCAACCTGTGAATGTAAAAAAGTATATTATGATACAAGTTTTATAAGACGCTATTTTGTGTCTTATAAATAGTGTGTCATATGCATTTTTTTCTATTTTGAATTGATTTGAGAAAGAAAATGGATTAAATATCGATAAATAACAGAAACATCTTCGATTGGTAACAATGATGACATTGAAATAATTAAAATCTGACGCACAAGCGTAAAGCCCAGTTTACAGTTTAGAAATTTTGATCATTGCAATACCAGCGGTGAAAAATTCAATGTTGTTATTGTTTTTATTGGCCAATTTAAATAAAATTACACTGAAATTAACCAATTAACATATTGAGTTTTTCATTGCTAATATCACCAAATCTAAATCGCTCAGAAGTAAGCTATACCTAACTCTTCTGACTTTCATTTGACAGTTCGATTGTACCAACCTCCGATTAATAAAAAATCGTATCGCGTATCGATACAGAGACTATTTCGATACGCATTTGCGTTGCACAATGAATTCATTATACAACTAAAATAGAAAAATAGTAATTTACGTAACAAGTCCGGAAAATACTGTTTTTTTGGATGAGTGGACAAAATTCTAGGACGAGCGTAGCGAGTCCTGGAAGTCTGCGAGTCCAAAAAAACTGTTTTCGGGCGTGTTGCGTGCACAATTTTTTCGGCAACCGTGTAGAATAACAAATCAAAGAAACACATTTCTTTATTAGAACAAAATTTCGAACATTTCAATTCTTAATTATATTAAAATTAGAACAATTGTTAATATCGAATGGATTCAATTTGTTTGAAATGCTTGGTATATTTAAGTACCTTTTGTTGAAGTCAGAACAAGAAGGTAAAGTTTCCTTTTCACATTGATTGTTTTCATCTGATAATTTTTGAATGTTAGCTAATTTTATGTCAGATAGCTGTCAGTCGTTATTTTGCTGCTATGGTAATGATCAACTGCATTTATCAAAACCATACTACCAAGATTTTCATATTTACAATGACAACAACGATGTGATTCTTCCCGGACTAGGCCGGAAAAATGCCACTTTCTCGAAAAGAAATCGTCTGGAAAGTACGTACTTTCTGGACGGGTGCCGAAAAAAACATTTTCAGTGTACTTAATACCATGCTCCTTCCCCAAAAGAAGAGAGAAAAATTTCCGGAAATGATATGGTAACGATACAGAATATAGGCTTTTGATAGCAGAACTTTGAGACGCCAAATGGTGTGAAAGGAATTGTGCTCATATATACAAAAATACCTACTCAGATACGTAATCTCCATGCAAGTAAAAATACGCAAGTACCTGTCACGAAAAAAACTTTTTAGGAGTGCAAACAAAGATTTACCCTCGATTGTCCAATTTGCCCTTCATGAGCACGCTTCCATTCCACCCTTTTCCATCAGGCGTCGAAACACGTTATTAATGAGTAGGCAACATGTGTAGTCTAGGATAGATTAGATGATCACCAACACCTGGTATGAGAAGGCGTCGTCGTATAGTTGAGTACAAAGCACCATTAGCGAATCCGCCACACTATCAAACTCCTGGAGGCCATCAATCTCTCGGCAGGGTTCCAAAGCTAGCAGCCAGCCGACGTTCTTCACACTGTCCCATTTGGGATTATTGAGACATGCGATGTACGGGCTCTGTCCCATTTTCGATGTCCATACGGGATATCTCGCCTTTATTTCAAAGATAGATATTTGCGATGTTCGCGAAGTGAATAAAAATTACAAAAGCTTACACCGTCTGGTGTCCCCTGAGGTCCTAATTGTTTCAGTGTCAGTTAACATCCGCATATTATTCAACACTGTAGGAGTTATTGTGTGACGTTTCCCATAGATGTTTCAAATAATCAGTGAGTAACACTATAGTGTTAGTGATGAATTCAGCAGAATGAACACTTTATTGGTGGTGTTGTTTATGCATTAATGAAAGTACGAATTGACACCGCTGTGATGTGATGCACATTCTATGATTTTCTTGATGGTGAATTCTACCTCAACGAAATTCTCTTCGGTGCGTTTTCACACTGTGCAGTTACATGCGAATATTTTTCTGGTGGGAAGGAACACCATATAATCACAGGCGAATCAGTGCTTCACTTCACCACCTCGGTGTTTTTTACTAGGTTGGATAACCTGTCAAAATATAATTCATATGATGATAAACTGGAATCTAGAGAGAATTGACGAACTGTTAGGGCCTAGGCCAATTGAATTGATACTGATCTATATCAAAATTATCCAATATATCATGCCCAATATGGAAATCAATTATGATAGGATAGGATATGATATTTCAAATCTAGTGTTTTTAGGATGCATTACTTAACGAATGATAAATGCCACCAAATTGAATGATTCATATACACCGCCTCGGTTCCATCGTGATATGACACGGTGTAACTTGGTGTTGAATTCATATAATAGATATTTCTTATGCGTTAACGTCAATGATAGCACAATTGAGAATATCACTTTTCAACCATTTGGTGTTTCTTATGATTTTATGTTTCAGAATCGTTCTACTTCACCACATTCGTGTCATTTTTTACTACTAAGATCGGAATTAACACCACTTAACACTCAATTATGAAATTTATGGAAAAAGGACACAACTTTGATATTCAGGTGTTCGTCGGAGTTTGCTCTGAAATCCATTTGATTGAAATTACACCAAATTTTGTTTTTACCGAGTAGGCTACTTTTTTATGAACCTCACGATACTGCAAACTTATTTTCCATAGGCCGCTGCGTTTCTGAGATATTCAGGGTGAGTTTGAAAATGTTGGATTTTGGGACCCTCCCTGTATTTCAGCTATCTTTCAACTTATGGCAGGAGTGAAAACTGTTATCTGTACATATTTTCACATAGAATCCAGTGGCGTAGTCTGGTTTTAAGAATGAGCTGTCATTGTTTAGAACCCAAACATATATTTTTGTAAATGAAACCCCTTGTATATTTTTCAGTATTTGAAACATATTTTTTTGCGCTTCGCATAAATATATTTCACTCGTGAAATATTTTGAGTATTAGCCCTTTAGTTAGATAAATTTCCGTTTATATAGCTAGACAAAACATATACCTACTACTTTCGAAATAGATCTCTTGACGCAAAAGAAGGGTAGAACAAAAAGTATTCGTTTGTAATCATCATTTACTAAGTAGCTAAACCTTTTGAACAATCACTGAATTTGAAAATACAAAAACTAAGGACGCCTGACTTCACTCACTATACAAATTAATATATCACCCACAAAGGATATGGAGAGAATAGACTGACTTCCTCATTACTGCCAAGTGAAATTCATGAAATTATATGAGAATTCCAGCAATTCAGCAGAAAGGATGTTCATTTCCAAAGGAAAGTACTATTATTAGGTATACACATAAAGAGGCATCTCTGGATCTATCTTGAGAATAATGTCGTATGGTTTTAGATGATAAGTTGTATATTGAACACATACCTTCAATCTCAATTGATAGAGAACTTCTAAGATTAATCAACTGAATTAATTATAATTCAGTCAAGAGGCACATGAAACTATGTGTATTCAAAATTATGATAATTCCTATGAATTTGGTATGTGATTGCATGTACTAATTTTTGATTCCAGAGGATACAAATGGCACACTGACAAGATTTATTCCCAGAGAAAATTGATTACTCGTACAATTTTGCCATCGAAATTATCTAAACACAAATTGAAAATTCAATATCCTCCGAGATATTAACACATTCGCGACACCTCAAATTTGAATTCGGCGCTGGATTTCGCGCATGTGTTGTGCAGTACTCTCGCTCTAAACAACTTATTCGAAAACCATTTTGGAGAATCAAAGAAAATATCTCTAGATCAAATAATCGATAATCGAATAGCATCTGTGCATCTGTGCAAGCTGTGCTTAGGCGGGGCTCTCTTATCAAACAAATAAGGAATTGTATATATCTTACTGAATAAACTTACTTACTTATCCTAGCTCCCTGGATGGAACTTTCCACTTTCCACACAAAAAAAATCTTATCTGAATGTGGACTGGTGTGTAGAGCCAAAGCTCCACAATCCAGCCTTATGGCGTATGGCAGTCAATATAGATAATATACATTCATGTTTGTATGGATTGATTTCTTGAGAATCGTACAAATTTTAGTTTTGAACTCTTTTTATTCGCTCAATTTCATCTCCTTAAATTTCTAGCCTAATAGGTTATTTTTGGTCTCTCTATTTGACAAATGACAAGAAATTACTCATGAGGCTACGAAGGCGTAGAGCGGACATGCGATATTTTTTTTTCTTGATTTTGAGTTGTAACTCGAAATTAGCTTAATTTCGAGTTAATTTAATTAAGAAAAAAAATATCGCATCTCCGCTCTACGCCTTCGTATGAGGCCCAGGCGATTTGCATGATGAATAGTTATTTCTCTTTTATTCTGAATAATACAAAAACCTCAGTGTGTATAGGAAGTAATTTTCTTCGAGCATACTGAAGGAACATTATTCAAATTAAAAATTCTCTCACATGACATGAAATTTCGTAGGAATGATTAAGGCGTTCTTGTTCGCATCGTGACAGGTGACTGTGAACTAATTTATAAAGAGAAGCTGGTTTATACAGGGGCATTCAGATTGAAAATATTCTTCCTAAAGTGCTACGAGTCGAATGCTGCATATTCATATTAGGTACATGAAAAACAGGGGAGCTATTCTCGAAGTCATGCGACTTTCTCGCATACACGAATGACATCGTATGAAAATATTCGTATACGTCAATACAAGTGCATTCTCGAATTCCGAAGTAGAACATACGAAATATCCATACGAACTTTTTGAAGCGGGCGCACGAAAAATATGACAACATTGCACAGCTACCAGTGTTCCCAACCATATCGAGAGAATATGTCTAGGAAAAAAATAAACTCCACTAGTTTTAGTCATAATATTTTGGCGGATAGTTTACTTCTTTGAGAACTTCATAAGTTGATATGATACTACATCAGCAACTGCAATGTATATGAGTTCCACATCTCCGGAACAGATAGCGGAGTTGGTGGAGTATTGAAAAATCATCTAGGGAAGTTCACAAATGAAAGGTATCACTTTAAGAAGCTTGAGGTTCATGGGAATTCTAGCATCATCAGAAACATTGAATACTATGCCGGGAGCAAAAAAGGATTGGAAGAAGTGGCAAACGGCAATGAGAAACATTTGATATAGGTACCTACTTCAACAGATCACAGACTATTTTCTTTCATTGTGCAAACTCATTTGGGATTCGCAGGACCACATTATATAGGAGCTAATTTTCTATAAAGAAATGTATCAGATGATAAAAATGGGCCAGTTTACAGCTCCACAGGACAAATATCAATCAGAACAATAATAAATACCTACTCGAAAATCTACATCAAAACTGGAACCAAATACAATTTTCTTATATTATGTCACTGTCAGCGGCTTAAATTCGTATGAAAATATTCAATTTCGTACACACACATACGCGTCCAAACGTATAAGATTTTTCGTATACGAACTGCGACAGATGGTTCGAGAATACAAACTTGTCAGAACTATGCGCAATCTGTCAAAATTCGTACGAAAATCGGCTACGTATGATTTCGAGAATAGCACGCCAGGCATTAATAAATTATCAGAAATAGCAAGAGAATTATTATAAATTTATTTAGTAATAGGCCACTTGAAGCGGCATCCATTTGAAACTCTATAATCATTCAATCGTTTGAGTAGCATAATACAATATTTTGTTTCCTGATTATATCCTCTACTTTTTGAAGATTTTAACACGGATTTATGCACATTGATACATTCATGTGTGTATAGAGTTCAGTGGTTCTACTGCAATTTGTCACACAAAAATATATATTCCTTTTATAAATTTACTCTTACATTCAGATATTAATAAAAATATTGCAGGTAGTTCTATTTCGATATAATTTTCCCGAGTTTATTTTTTATTTGTCATTAAAAGATTAGAGTTGATTATCTTTCAAAAAATAGTTAATGAAAGATGAGAGGTAATTTGTGTGCATAATTGGTGAAAAGTGAATACTTAGTTACAATATCTCTAGTGAAAACGATTGTGATCGAGAAATGACAGATTAATGAAAAAGCGCTGTGCATAAATCCCTCTTAATTCTTGAATCAATTTTGAGAAAAAAACTTCATATGTCATGAAGGTCTCAACTGTCATACTATAGAGTGCTATAGTTTCAGGAAAAATATGTTTTATTAGTGGAAAACCCATCTTCTATGCTGCTGTACAATATAACTTTTTCGTCAGTGACAAGTTACATAAATTGTTTTCTCTCGTAAGTGGTCTAGCAAGATATTTTTATTTTTCTATGCGAATACTGTAGGTCAGAAAAAGAAAAATCGAGGTACTAGATTTGTTCGGAACGAAATGAGATTTTCAATTTCAAAAAAGCAGTGGCGTATCACTTTTCACTTCTAAATTATTCAGTGGAAATTCTGCACGAACAGCAGTAACCAGAATAAAAGATGATATGTTGTATATAATTACAGCAGAAATGGGTAGGTACTCAATAAGTACGTCTTACATAAAAAATGTCTAGGGTCATGCCATATCATGTCTCAATACTTTACCATCCTATAGTACACAAGTAGAATTTTTTGAAACGTTTTTTTTTTGTTAAATACACTTAAGAAAGTAACGTAACGTAACAAGTAAGTGTGAAACCCAACCTTGAAGAATCAGCAAAATTTTCCATCAGATAAGCTCCCCATCAGATTTTTTTCATGTTAGAAGTACTTACCTATTTCTTGTCTTTTCACCTTTGAGAATTATCATCTCGAAATCGTGGAACATAACTGAATATTTTCATGAGAGGAAAACATGATCATCCCCAATGCTCTCTAATGAAAGATGGGAAGTTGTATTCGAAGAGTGGATATAATGTTGAAATATATTTGTCGATATATCAATTGACTTGCCCCTCTTCCAAGATTTCTTTTCAAAAACTCGTGATAAAAATGAGAGAGTTGATGACAGTCAACTACAAGTAGGTACATCGGTAGTAAAAAGTTAGGGCCAATTTAGCGGAAGAAATAAGCTAACCTATAAAAGTTTCGTCGAGATATTAAACGTATATTGAAGCTCGTAGTTCCCTCGTATAAAAAATGATTGAATGGCTTCCACCCAAAATCGGACGGGTAACAGTGATATTTTAGTACCCTATCATTTATATAACAGCTAGCCTACTAAATATTCAGATTCCCAGAGTGTAGGCAATGTTTGTCTAATAGCATCCCGCATAAATTTCAATATAAGAATGTTAACATGATCGCATTTTATTAAGATACACACATATAAGAAAACCTTACACATGGATTCAATGATAATATCATTGGTACTTTCCTGGCAAATACCACGCAGAACATTGAATTATATCTGCTCGTAGTCCATGCAACAAAAGTTATGGATTGAAATTTTTTCTCGGTTGCGAATCTCTTCAAGAAAATTTCTCGAGGCGATACGCTCCTCGAAAAAATCTTGAGAAATTATTTAAGTTCTAGGGAGATTATATTTGAGAATTTCCAATGGCCCACTCTTTCATTTTTCCGCATCTCGTCATCAAATATTCCTAGTCCACATTATGATTTTATATCAGCGTTCGTAGATAGCTGAGGGATCATTTGCCGATGAGATATTACTGATAGCTGGATATCATAATTTACTCTTTTCGATTTTATCATATAGTGGTTTGGATAAGAGGAAGAAGAGGAAGCCCAACAAGAACCTGGAACGTCATTATAGGAAAGATTTCACAAGGAATAAATGAACAATGGAGCGAAGCAAATATACTGACAAGAGACAGAAAAGAATGGCAGACATTTATAAAGCAACAATAAAATGATTGCCCGACACCCTGAGGTTAAAAGGGTCTAGGAATCTAGGATTATGATTTCATATGAGTGTACGTCTCCGACAGTTCCAGAACAGAAGGAATCCAGGGCCGACCTCCCGGTGATCAAGCCCCGGCCTACTATGATCGCATTGACAGCGTGTGGGACTCGATTATCGCCCCAATAAATATGGCGGAGTTATGGCAGACAGGCATGCCACACTGTTGACCACAGACAAGCCATTAATTCATTCGTATTGCAAATGTTATGTATGTTATCGAGATACTGGGATATTTTATTGATATATTGGGCAGCGAGAGTGTTCTTTGCTCAACGTGAGGCCCCAGCTTTTATCTCGATGGACCTGGATTTCTGAGTGCGTCGTTGGTTATGGTTGGCAAAATATAACTACATTGTTTATTGCTATAGTGGACATTTTATTGGACCAACTCATTGATATAATCGAAATTATTATTCACTTTTCATAAACAGGGTGATTCACTATGATTCAGATATTAGGAGTAAGTAAGTACTTGGAGACCAGAAAGACGGATCGATCTGAAAATCAAATATCGGTCTGAAATACCTTGATCAATACAGTGTTACTGATCACGAAGAAATAAAATCATTAGTCCCAAGCGAATATTCAACAATGATGAATAAAAACTTACTATATAGGACAGCTCTCCAACTAACCAACCAAAAGCCAAATGAGGTTTTTAAAATAAATCACCAATTGCTATTAATTGTCATTTAATAGGAACTGCCAGCAGTCGACTGATGGTGAACAACGCATAAGTGAGTTGTTTTATTTGCTAGTAAGTAATTGACTAATTCACCTTGACTTAATAATTAGCTTATGGTGAGTAAGTAACCCATTCCTATTAGTTAACAGATAAGTTGAAACAAAAATATCATATATCATGGGTCGAGAGGACATTAACCAAGTTCTAGTAAGTTAAACTGAGCTCCCAGTGGTTAAGCAGCTACACCTAAATTGGTCCTATATTAATATTGAGGGAAAAATTTGAATGTGAAAAACAATCACTATTTTCACTTTTAGAAATTTATGAAAACCTTATTTTACTAGCTGACATCCAACTTCAAGTGCACAAACTCACTATAAAAAACACCTAGCTGATTATAATAAAATGAAAATACAGTATGAAACTTTGAAAATCTGTTACTTTGTAATTATCTGAGCCTGACGAGTGCGCATTTACTTTACACCTGATGAAGCTACAGGTTAGCGAAACATGAAAACTTCAAGTGCACAAACTCACTATAAAATACACCTAGCTGATTATAATAAAATGAAAATACAGTATAAAATTTTGAAAATCTGTTACTTTGTAATTATCTGAGCCTGACCAGTGCGCATTTACTTTACACCTGATGAAGCTACAGGTTAGCGAAACATGAAAACTATGCCGTAGATCACTTCTCATCAATTTTCTATATCCTTCAATAATTGGGCTACTATGGCAGATATTATATTTCTAAAATATCGGTTCGGTACTGACAGTTATTGTTTTATTTCCAATCATTTACCTGTGACTCAGAGTTATCGATTTATTAGACATAATTTCAATCAAGTGGTTATTATTTTCGAGATGATAATCATATACTCCATCAAAAATAAGTTTTTCGCTGGCAGAAGTGGCATAAATACTTTCTGCATTGAAAGATACATCCACCCGAAATGAAGAAAAATCAGCAACACATTTTACTTGGACTATTTTTCTCTGTGGAGAAAACTCTGAATCAACATTTCACCAATAAACATCTATAAGACGTTTTGAATAACAGTAGACAACTAGCAGAAAACAACCACTTTCCTCGCTAGTGCCAGGCATAACATTGTATATCTACTCGTACTCTATGCAACGATTCACAATGTGAATGCACATTGCAAATGTTTCTTTCTTCCAAAGACAAATTCGAATCGAGACAGGCACGCTAAACAAACTACAGACCGGTTTCGGGCTTATTGGCCCTCATCAGTGCAGGGTAGTTATCGTCCTAATGGAAGCATCAATACTCCTATTTCATGGACTTCTTGTGGATAAAGACGTTCTTTCGGGATAAACTGAGGAATAAGGAACTGTGAAACTGACAGTGTAGTACTCATTGGGACTAAATTACCCTGTATAAACATATCAACGACTCCGATATATCAATAGTCACTTTCACAAATACATGGTTGATGTGGTTGTCGCACTACATGTTCCTTGTTGCATTTCAATAACTTTTTTTATGACAATGTTATTATTATTAGCAGTATGGAATTATTGAAATTCCAAGTCGCTTAATAGTAGAAAACGTTGTCACATTGAAAACGTAGCTACCTGAATACATTATTCAGTTATCATGTCAACTGAACGCCACCATGCATAGGTATAATTGATCACACTTTTTTGAAAAGATGTAGGTGTAGGTATGTATGTATAAAAGTTACTAGTTACTAATGTAGTGAAAAAGCGTCGAATATAAGCTTTTGATGTGTCAGCATATTTTATTGAGAAACAATGAATAATAAACATAACCATGAAAGGGAAAATAGTCTATCCAATTAAAAATATCAAACATAGTTTGAAATGAATGTCTGGTAGACTACGAGCAGAAAACAACTAATTTCCTGGTAAATACCACGCAGAACATAGAATTATATCTGTTCGTAGTCCATGCAACGATTCACACTGTGAATGCAGATCGCAAATGTTTCTTTCTTCCTAAGACGTGACAAATTCACATCGAGAGAGGCACGCTCAACAACCTACAGACCGGTTTCGGGCTTATTGGCCCTCATCACTGCAGGGTAGTTATCCGAGTAGAGACCGTAAGATCTCCACTCGAAGCGTTGCCTGTCCCAATGCATTTTCGTCGCGCCTATTTGACCGTACAGAGCCGCGTTCCAACAGACAATTGGAAGTGGCGACATCATGCGGCAGAAGAAAGAAACACTCCAGAAACGAATCTCCCAAGTTACAGAACTTGGAAGTGGCTAAGAGCTCAACTAAGCTAATAAATGAAAACAAACAGACAACGCTTCGAGTGGAGATCTTACGGTCTCTACTCGGATAACTTCCCTGCACTGATGAGGGCCAATAAGCCCAAAACCGGTGATTAGGTTGTTAAGGGTGCCTGTCCCGATGTGAATTTGTCACGTCTTAGGAAGAAATAAACATTTACGATCTGCATTCACAGTGTGAATCGTTGCATGGACTACGAACAGATATAATTCAATGTTCTACGTGCACAGTAAAAAAAATATATTTGTTAATGTCTATTCAGTTGAAAATAGCAAGAAATTTGTTGATAACCACAAACATTATATCTATATTAGCATATAATTGATCCGAGGAACTTGTTAATGATGAAATTTGTTCTTTTCACAACAACGATTAGTTGAAAAATGTCCGTAACAAAAATTGTTGTGAAAAATACTATGTTTTTTGTTGATTTCTATGAATTCGAGTGAAATAGACAAAACAAATATTTAATCTTCCAAAAAGTAGTTGTCATTTAATCAGAATGAGGTAGGCTCAGTACTTGGTAGACTTTCGTGCGGTGTGAGGTGAGCTTGCAAAGTTTTGTCTCATCAGAAAAGAAGCAACACCTCCATCAAGTTAAAATTCACTGAACTAATCTCTGGTCGAAGATGAAGAATTGCTGCATATTAAATATATATTGAAGGTAAGGTTTAATTGTTTATTTTTTGTTACATATTCATTCAAGAATATATGTGTTTCCATACCAAACCATTTGTTGAATTGGCAATATCTTGTTGTTGAAGTAACGAAATGAAATGATATTTCATTATATTTAGTAGTAATTAACCAAATTGATTTGTTGAATAACCATCATTGGTTTAACTTTAATCGAAAGTACATTGTTACGAATACAAAATGTTTGGTGATTTTGCAAAACCGTTTCGTAATTCATCTAATGCATTATTATCGACCATAATATATATGTAAGAATATCTATCTGGCTCTAGATTATTTCAAAAAGCAGGAAAAATCAATAGGGTGGAGTCTTGACAATGTAATAAGAGTGCCCAACTTCCACAAAAAGAGAAACATATCCCACAAAATTCGAGTGAAAAATGAAGCAGTATACGACAGTAGTAAACGCCAACAGAGAAATTGCAACAGAAAGTAAGTAGACGAAAAATGTATTCATTGACCTAGAGCAGATGAGATGTACCCTTGAGTATAAAAACTCAATCAAGAGCTGTACTCAATTTCAGCATACTCAATATCAATAGGGTATTATATAGTATATTATTATTCAAACCATTCCAATAAGGTAGAGGTATTTTACTGCTATCTTTACGGTTTATGCTTGTTCGATTATTTTTGATGTTAAATTCACTTATCATGTCCAAACAAACTACCCAGTACCTTCAACAATAATAATTGAAATCATAACAGACTTTTTTTTCAATTATTGCAGATATTTTGGAGATTTATGGAAATATTTGATTCCAGATGAAATTAGTCATCTTATAACTTCAGCATCATTCAATTTGGGCAACTATGTTCATCACTTGGAAGTTAGAAGTTCCTTCTAGTTGCTCAGCATGGAACTACAAGCGGATTTCTCGAGGGATTTCCCGAAGGCATTCATAAAATTTTTCAAAATAGGAGTTCAAACGGAATATAAACACTCAAAATATTTGAAAATAAAATGAATTATTATAGGTACTGTTCATGATACTGTAGATTATTTTCCTTCGACTTCTTGCTGAATGAGAATTTGCAATGATAGGGACAAAATTCATGGCCAGCCATGCTTTTTAATTCCCCATAAACGACCTATGGCGGACCGGCGTCCAACCTAAACTTTAAACTTTTCGCGAACTCGTGGCTGGAAGTCGTGGCTGCTTTCACACTGATTGTTTCTCTAACTTGTCTACTACAGTTGTAATTCAATGAATTAATGTTCATACAGTATTGAATTTTGTAGTATTTAGATTTTTTTGTAATATAGGATTGTTTCTTCTAGTAATTAAATCCTTTAGAAGAAATATTTCTTATGCTTATAATGTAGAGGACTCTGTATTCTTAATTGCATTATATCCTGATGAAACGAGTTTTATTTTGGTCTATCGCCAATAATTAACTCAATCATCACATTGTCTCGTAGGCGAAATCATTCAACTAATAAGAACTCTACCAGATATAGGTACCTACCTTGTAGAAAAACTTTTTCGTTTCATCCCTATTGTAGAAATATATCATTCGCGAATCTTCTGATAACCTCCATTTTTACAACAGTTGAATATTGAATACCAATAAGATGTGAATGTTTCACAAATCACATTCAAATGAATTCATCCAAAAATAATAAAAGCAACTTGGCGTAATAACAAATATATAATATAGACACTCCATTATTTGAAACACCCACAATATGAATGAATTTCTGATTGATCGTCAATAATGGATTCAATTTATTGTCTTGTAAACGAATTGATTCACTGAAGAATTGAATATATCTTGGACCACCCTGTAGAGAATCAGTCGCGTTTTTTTGTATTATGGAAACGTTCGTCTAGTTAACTTTAACAATGAACAGTCATACACCATTCCAATATAGAATACAAATGGAATATTAATATTTTTTCATTTAGCCAAATTCCTCCAAAAAACACAAAATTCATGATTTGGAGGCCTCTAGCGCCAAATCTGGTCATACGATCGAGTTGTGCCAATGAGGAATTTTAATCAGGATGGCTGCAGCTACAACATATCAAAAATTCAGCCATTTTCACCGAAAGACTTTTTTCCATAAGATGTGTGCGTGGTCCTTTTCATACCATACCACTGAACTTGTGAAATCAACAATATGCTATTGAGTTTATATAACATTATATTGTTAAATTTACAATATTATATTTGAAAGAGCGAAATTATATTTTTGAAATAACGATATCATATTGAAAAAGTAACAAAATAGAATACCAATCCACTACGTTATTTAGTACTAATTAACCAAAATGATTTGTAGAATCACCATCGAAAGAATATTGTTGAAAAAACGAATTATATCCGGTGATTTCGCAAAACCGTTTTGTAGTTACTCCAAAAAAACTAGTATGATTTCGCAACTAAGTTTTGTTATTTGTCAACAAAGCTATTGCACAAATTGACAAGATTCATTCCACTAAATGTACATTTGTTAATTTAACTAAATAAGGTTAGTGGATCGAGCTGAGCAACAAGTTGTAGTTAATTTTAACTACCCAGTTTTTACTGTGTGGTATTTACCAGGAAAGTAGTTGTTCTCTGCTCGTAATCTACCTGACATCATTCATTTCAAATTATGTTTGATATTATTAATTGGATAGACTATTCTCTCTTTTAAAATTTTTGTTCAATTTATGGCTAATCCATTTTTTTTCAAACATAACCATATTTCCATCAGAAAGTAGGTTAAAGAAGGAAATGAAATGAATCACTCCTGAAAAATTCCATTTATGATCGTTTTTGACAATTAGTATCAACCTACAACTCGTGTGACTATACATGACTTATTGCATCTATTCTAATCAATTTTCTGAGAAGCATCAAGCAGGTTAGTCGTAGTTTTCTTTGATGGTTAATACGTTATTTGACCTCAGGTATTTACGATATGTTCATGAAAAATTACTTATACAATACTGCCCAACAAGTAGAGTCCTACTTTATTGAGTTGGGGTCTCTAGAGGCGAAATAAGTAATCATCAGCACTCAAGTCACCTTTGCAATATCCATCAGTTATATAAATCGAAAAACGATTGCATCGAGAGTCTCAAACTAACTCCGTGTTCATTTCTTTCCGGAGCAAATTGCCACGAATGGCAATATCATCGAACCAATTTTTCTCTTAACAAAACCAGCCATCTTTTCATTTTCACAGCTATATTTTACACTCTCCTCAGTTTAATGTTTGCCTCTATAAATCACAACAGTGACTCTAATGGTTCCGACAGAGTCCGGAGAATCGTATTAACGTAATGGTTCGGAACTTCGCCGAATTATTTTTCTACTTTTAGCGAGAATGCGAGTTTTTTAATCCTGCTAGATGGATGTTGAGTTGTGTACTATTCAGTCTATGGCTTTTCGGCCCTTTCGTGTATAAACACATTTTCTGACGTTTTTCGCGATTGAACTGAACAGCTATTTTCCATGGTGAAACAAACGTTTCTGTATTCACGAAGCTTTTTGAGAAAGTGGCTGTAGATGAATAATTATTCCACCTGCCTAGCATGATGAGAACAGAAAATATCAAAGCTTGATTATTTTGAATTGCTTTGAATTATTTTCAATATTTCATAGCTAGAGAAATAGTGGTAATATTGACGATATTTTAAAAATAATGGGAAGCAGATAATAATACTTGTTAGACACATATTTGTTTTCATTCACAATGAGCTTTTTGAGCTATTCTGACAGAAATATGCCAGATATTTCTGTGTGGACTACTCGATGGAAGATGCTGATAACCCACTGTCGATAGAAACTATACACAACTATACAACAATCACATATTATTTTTGTTCGAAGTAGATTTCGTTTAGTTTTCAGCTTAACTCATATTTTCTTACAGGATTGAAATCTTCATACCTTTAGACCATGGAAGTTCGAAATTTTACTTTACAATCACGTTCTACTCTTGTAGCCAACTAGCCCTGATCTTTCCCATATAAGTATAAACATTAAAACGATCAAGATTACTTTTTCAAAAAAATTTCTAAATGTTCATTATCACGAAGGTACATGACGCAAAAAATTTGAATGAACTTTTTGTACGACTCATTCCAAATTCGCGATAGAAAATAACACGTAGCACTGTTTCATGGTAACAACTCGAACTTCTCGAAGTGGTATTGTTTTTGTTTTGTTTTCATATTTTTGATATTTGTGTCATTGTGACATAGGTGTCTTTGCCACCAAATAATAACTGAAACGAGAGAAACGATAAGATTTCACATGTATTTTACCAGAAAATCTCTCGAAAAACTGATGTACGTACACCTTTCACATCAGAAGCGAACATAAACAGAACAGAGGTTCAGTTTGTCTGTGGATTAACCCCCAGAGAGTTCAGTGGTTATACCACTTCGAGTGGTTCACGAGTCACCGCTAGGTGGCGTATCGCTTAGCACCTATCGCGAATTGTCTTGTAGATTATATTGTTGCTCGTTTAATACGTTGCCATAGTTGTTCTTCATCATTCCAAAGGGTCTTGTAAACCGAAAACTTGATGTAATATCCTCATCGAAATAATCGGTAGAGAAGGTATAATTTGTTGGATGTATTGACATTCCGTAGACCTCTGGTATACGATTCGTAGTTCTGGAGATAAAAATAACAAACATTGAAGAAGATAACCGTCACTCAAGTCGATTGCATGTCATTGTGTTTTTACCCAAATATTGTAATTAATATATTTGATAAAGTTCCTGTTTAACGTAAATCGTGTCCACAAAACCTTCCCAGCAACTCATAATCCCTAACATAATTAAACATTCCATTTAGGATTTTGCACAATTAGGTATGGTTTTCATTTTCCAGATTGATTAATAATCATCAGCTATTATAGAATTGTTTAGTGCTTCATTGAATGATTTTATAAAAAATATATTAATCCTCCTTGGACTGTATTGGATAGTCTTATGTACCAACTCTATTTGATTATAGTTTCAAGAAGGTACCTATATCGATGAATTTTCAGTTCATGTTATCAAATCGTTGACAATCAAATTTCCAGTTCTTGTTCGCTATATTGGCCATCAGCTATGGTAATGTCAATATCCATCAATAATTCGTAGTTTTGCATAACAAATTTGCTGATATTTCCAATCCACCTAAGGCGAAACAGATAATTTGTGAATCTAATTATACTTCTATTCATTATAATATTCATCAGCAGATGGGTTTATTTCAACTGTGGGAATAATTAAAGAATGCCTTCGAACATTATGTATTGTCAGCTATGAAACTCACATAATTAAATTGTTACACGAAAACAAATGCTCTGTGGGATGCAAAAGCAGTTGAGAGTATTATGGTGTTATCCTATCCATACCAAGAATAATCTGCAGGTGGGATTGTCCATGAAATGGATTAAATCGTATCTTAGTGACAGAGTTCAATATGTCAAATATAGAAGCTCCAATCAGGTAACTGATAAACTTTGCACGAAGTCTGATTGTATAATATCAACTTACTGAAGCTGATGGTCATACCAAACGATCATCAAACCCATGGTCACCTACGCTTCATTTATATGGTGGCCAAAAATGCAACAAATTTGGGCATAAGTCAAGCTGCAGAAAGTGCAACGGCTAGCTTGTCTGGGAATTACAGGGGCGATATTCACGTGCCCCATGGCAGCCTTAGAGGTAATGCTGAACCTTCCACCATTTCACCTGTGTGTAATGAGAGAAGCAGCAATCAGTGTCTTCAGACTGAGCCAGACAATGAACCTCAAATTATGAAATCGGACTGGACATTTGAAGATTTTGGAGAATATTCTCCTAGAATCCATGTCCAAGCCTACAGATATCATGCCAGTTAGGTATGACTTCGAAATGCAGTTTGAAGTGGTCATAAACAACCACCAAATTTGCACAGAGAACGGACCTCAACTGGGAAGGGATGCAACAGTGTGGTATACTGATGGATCCAAGATGGATAAAAAGGCTGGAGTGGGAGTAACAGGGCCACATTTCAGGCTCTCAAAATCCCTAGGTAACACCCCAACCATCCTTCAAGCAGAAGTACATGCTATGGAGATATGTGCACAGGAGTGCTTCGAAAGGGACACTCGAAGGGCAGAAATCTATAACCTATAGGATAGCCAAGCAGCACTGAGAGCTCTGAAGTCATACACTTGTGAGTCTGAGCTGACTTGGGACTGCAAACAATCTCTGAGACAACTGGCTGCACACAACCAGGTCACTTTGATGTGGGTTCTAGGTCACAAGGGAGTTAAAGGTAACGAGGAAGCAGACTGCCTTGCCAAATACACAATTTCCCGGCCCAGAACCCTTCTGTGGACTCTCCAAGGCCCACTTGAAAGAAGAGGTTCGACGTTGGGAAGCGGATGAAATGAAATCTCACTGGAATAAAGTGCCAGGACAAAGACAAGCGAAAAGGCTAGTGAGCCCATCGCCAAGGAAAGCTGAACAGCTTCTCGAGTTGGACAAAAAAGACTTGGAACTGGAAACGGGTCTGCTCACTGGACACTGCCCTCTGAGGTATCACCTCAATAAGATGGGTAAAACAGAAAGTGATAGTTGCCGCTACTGCGAGAACTTCGCTGAACCTGCAGAACATTTGCTTTGCGAATACCCAGCGCTATTCTGCAAGAGGCTCAAGTTCCTGGAAGGCGCCTTTTTAGAGCCCTCCGATATCAGGAACCTAGCTCCCAGGAAACTGATAAACTTTGCACGAAGTCTCGGAATCCCGGACCTCGAATAGATTAAGGGTTATGCACGACAGATCTTATAGATCGAGGGGCTTGAGAGGCTGCACAGCCTTAACGATCCCCCTCCCCTACAATCTACTGAAGCTGAATATATCTGAATCACTGGACGAACGACACACATTCATCATATACCAAAAAAAATCGAAGATTTGGGAAAGAAGAAGGAATTATAGCTCTCAATAGAAAAATGTAATCGAAAAAGTGTTCATCTTTACTATCCTTCCAAAATGGAGTAAAACAAACTGTGATAATTTCTTTTATATCATGACTCTAGTCATCTGTACACATTCCGGTTATTTTCTTCAAAGCAAATAATTGACTTGTCGAATGTTTCGGTTTCTCATTTCATGAAAAAAAAACACCAAAAAACTCTACCAAATATTATTAAAAATCTAGCAATCCAGCGAAAATATGTTGGGAGGATAGGATTATTGGAATTCTGCTCGAAATAAAGTTATAAATATAAGTTGAAGCATAGAGAAAATTTTTCAAATACACAACTAGAGACACGTAGGTACTACTTTTTTCAATAGTGGTGGGTGGTAACCTAGAAAAACAAATGTCGGGTTCACTCATTGACAACGAAAGAGCATAGGTTGAGTACATTCCATAAAAAAAAGCAATGGTCTCCACAATATCAACAGTAGGATCATCAAGAGCTTGGACCAAAGCAACCATATCAACCAGATAATCTTTTTCCGTATGGTTAGAAGTAATCGTTCTGACTGGTTTCCTCCTATAACTGTCGCAATATGTCACGTTTACTCTAACAATAATATCCATGTATATATCTGCCATATTATCAAATCATCAAGTTGATGGCATGATCAGAACCAGGAGTACACAACATGAAAATGGAAAATCCAAATCATTGAAGTTCACTCATCCGCCAGAAATGAGACATTTGATGGGTGGAACCCTTGGTACACTTTACATCTCTTTGAATATCTTGAGGAACTGTACCTACTGTGCGAAGATAAAAAAACAAAATCCTTTGGAGCAATTTCTGGACCTCACAAGATTGATAGGGTATTGTATTGTTGATGGTGAGCAAAGATGTCAATGTCAGGTATAGGACTAACTATAACAAATTATTAGCGATTATTAGGTTATCAACACCTTGGCAAAGAAACAAGATTGAGTTCTGCTTGCACTGAATGATGCTATAATTATCATATCACCATTTTGAGTCTCAATAATTACCTATCAATTCTATCCATGAGCGATTGTGAAAACTAATTGGTTTATGTGTGTTGAAAACATTACCAATGGAAAATTCCAGGATATCGAACTTCTTTTTGGAAGCCTTTCTGGAAGCGAGAAACGTCTCTAATGACTCCGATATTTTTGGAGAGATCCTCTTAACGTCAGCACAGCCTACTAGTCAACCTACACAGTAATTTGTCCCTTATAGCCACAGCCTGGGGGAATATCTAATGAAGGGCAACTCAACGTTATCGCAACCGGGGCGATCCTGGAAACTTTACGCACAAACACGAGAGAATGTCGAGCGGAAACTCAGCAGTTTGTCAATTGGGCAGATACCTCTAAGATTTCGGGAGGGACCGAGGGTTTCACTATACGATAGAGTCAAGCACCACTTGAGCTGATGGAGGGTCTGGAAGGGTAAACTGTTTTGGTTTGGTAGCAGGACATTATTCAAATTGAATAAAACTCAATAAGAGAGAGAGTGAGGATTCGGATCAAACCAGAACGACAGAAAAATGTTTCGAACATCAGAAGTATAACGAATGTGTAGGCCCGCTCGATCACAGTTCACCCCAAGCGAAATACTTACACAAACTTGTGCAGGATACGATAATATCCTGGGTGAATTTCAGATTTTCTGGAATAGGGGGTGAGCCTCGAGGTGAGCCCTCAGGATCCCTTCATGAACTTAGACCACTAAGGTGGGTAACTGTGTCATCCCTGATGGCGTTTCGTCCATCTGGATCGTAGTCCCCTTCCTGAGTCCATCTTCTGAGCCTGCTCTGATACAGCACCATATCCTTGGCGCGTACAGCTATAGAACCTTCAAAGGCCCGGTGTCTGAGTCTGCGCAGATCTAGCACTATAGCCCGCATGGGCCTTGTATTGAAGTCCGCACAGGCTTAGCAACAGAGCCCTCATAGGGACAGGGCTACAAAGTGAAAAAAAGTTACACCACCTCACGCCAGCTAACACCATTTGGTGTCCACTGCGGCCTGATCGTTTTAGTGTCAGTAAAAACCGTCATAGCACTGTAGGTCTTATGTGACCTTTCCCATAGGTGTTTTCAATAATCAAACCCTGTTGTGAGAATTACTAGTGTTGGTGCTGGTCCAAGCAGAATGAACACTTTGATGGTGTTGTTCATGCATTTCCGAGAGTGCGATTTGACACCGCAGTGGTGTGATGCACATTCTGTGATTTTCTTGATGCTAAATCCTACCTGGACCAATTGATTGAATTGATACTGATAGATCCAATATATCATGCCCAATATTGGAATCAAGCATGGTAGAAACATTATTCAGGCAGTTCTAAAAGGTTATTTGGGTATCCGTTTTCGGTAGGCAATCAAAAGAGAGATTCAGTAGAATGAGATTGTGTTTCACTTCATCATAGGCTGAGATCACGTGTTCTGAAAAATGCAAATGTCATGTAGATGATTCTCTGGTGAAGCAATAAAGCGCAATCAGGAATTATTGTGGACGCTAGTAGCGGTTTGAATTTAAATGGATCGCAATTATAGAGATGGGAAAGTGCAGGTACGAATTAAATGTTTTTCTCTTCTTTCCTTCGGGCTTCGATTGAATTATTGGGGTCAGGTGTGCCCTGAATAAGTTCCAAGAGTTTTACCTAAACGGGTATACGAATCTTAGTTCACTGAAACCCGGATGTTACATTCGGAGTTGGGATAACTTTTGGGCTCTTTGAATCGAATACAAATAAAATGGAGAGTAGGTAATGTTGATATTGAAATGAAAATTCACCAAGTGTTTCTCACTACCATGCTTTCTTATTTGGCGAAATGATGATGACGACTGAAATATATTCAGTTGATATTGATTCCATACACCTCCATTATTATCAAGAGAAAGGTTTTCCAATAATAATCGAAGTTAACCAAGAGAGATTTTGATATATTTGTTGTTGTTTCAGCAAACTGATTGGATTTTATTCAATCATCAACTTTGTTTTGATCTGAGCTTTTCATTGATATACACATAATATGAAATATATGTCAGTGTAAACTTATAATTATCAAAAAATAGAAAAAATAGATGTGAATTTATCATTCTTTTCGATATTATAGGTAATAGATCATTTTACGTTCTCATATTTCTTATCATCGCGATAAGAAAACACATCGCACTCTAATCGGCATATCCTATAAAGTAGAAAAATTGTGATATCTATTTACTAATCCGTGATGACAAATCACATTTGGAATTTGAAAGAGAAATATAGTCTGATTAATTTCATTTTTCCATCTTATTGTTTCTTGTTCGTATCAGCTAAGATGGATGACATGTTGGACATTTTTTTGTTGCTGCCTGATGATTATTGATGGATCCTTGAATGAAGAGTTTGTTTTCAAAAATCAATGAATAGAAGTATCTATCACAAAACTCCCGTGATTATACCCTTCTGAGGAGTTTTCATAACATTTTATGTGCTACCTGTTCAGAATCATTAGTGCATCTGTTTGTTATTTCGCTGTCCTCTGGATGATATGGATATGTTGTGTTTATTTACTTTACAGCTGACCAATAATGAAACATCACGAGAATTTCCACTAGGTATGTATTTGGACGCGTCTCGTTATAATTATCTTACAGGAATAATAAACAATCCTATACTGAGCCATCATGCAATAAAGTTATGGATTGGAACTAGAATCAATTCAAAATGGGTTCATCAAATGAAATTGTCCTCACTTGATATGAATCGATGGAATTGAAGATATGTCTACAATAAACGGTTATGGTTTCAAAATAGTTCCATAATGATTTCGATCAATATCATTCGGAGAAGTAGACAATCAATGATCTTTTAAATATCTATACAGAGTGTCACCTCTCAATTGGAAAAAACTTCTGGGGCATATTGAGGAACCATAGACAAGCAGTTTGAGATAAGAGACTGATGTCCGGAAGTGCATGGTTTTCAAAATACAGGGTGTCAAAGTTTTTTTCAAAAAACTTTTTTTTATTAATATTTCAAAGACACGTTAACCGATATTCTTGAAATTTGCTAGTGATGTAAGCTTTAATAAGACGCTCAGTTAGCACTAATTAAATGTTAATTATGACTTCCAGTGGCGCCCCGGGGGACAGTGTCACGAATAAAAATGACAAAAAATGTACGCTGCTGACTTTTTTTAAAAATTTTATATATTTTTTAGAAAGCTCAGTTAAAAATACAACTTTTTTGTTACTTGCTATTTTTTCGTATCTCTCTCCGTTTTCGAGAAAAATTTTTTATTAAAAACTTTATTGAAAGGTTCATTATTATAAGAAAGAAAAACAAGGAGGCTTTTTTACAAATAATTTATTATTAATTAGTGGAGCAAATGCTCAAAGTGTCCACCATGCATTTCGATGCATTTTCTGCACCTGTCGAGCCAGGATTCGCGCACCCGAGCAAACACGCCTGGATTGTTCGCGATAAATTCCGCTGCCACCACAACTCTAGCAACTAGGTCCTCCATGGTCGGCACAGGAGTTGCATAGATCAACCGTTCCATTTCGCCCCAAAGAAAAAAGTCCAGGGGGGCCAAGTCCGGCGACCTTGCTGGCCAAGGGACGGGACCACCTCTACCAATCCACCTGTTGTTGTAGGTTTGGTCGAGGTAACCTCTCACGGTGCGCGCAAAATGCGCTGGACAACCATCGTGTTGGAACCAGGCCTCTCTACGCAACTGGAGGGGTACATCTTCCAGCAGCTCGGGCAGAATATCTCGCAAGAAAACTAGATAGTTATTCCCGTTGAGGTGATCAGGTAGAACGTACGGCCCAATCAAATGGTCGCCAAGAATACCTGCCCAAACATTAACACCAAACTTCTGCTGATATCCTCTGATGTGCGTAGCATGGGGATTTTGTTCGCTCCACTCGTGGTTATTACGAGGATTGAATGTCCCCTCGGGCGAAAATTCTTTTTCATCGCTCGTGAAGATTACACTTAAAAAATCAGCGTTTTCATCCGCTTGACGGAGCAACCACTCGCAGAACTCGAGCCGCCGAGGAGCGTCGTCAGGCAGTAGATGCTGCACCTTTTGCAGTTTAAATGGATAGAGATCGTGGATTTTCAATACTCGATGGACAGTATTTTTGCTGCAATCAATTTGCGTCGCAATCAGACGAGTGCTAGTGTTGGGCTCATTCTGAATGCGTGCCATGACTTCATCCTCAACGGCATCTCTGATCGGAAACTGCCTTGCAAATTCTCGAATAGGCTGCAAAGATAACAAAGCCTCTTAGATTGGCTGTAAAACAGAAACGCGCAAGAAAAAAAACACAGAAAGTTGCCATTTCTGCAATACTTACCACGAATGAGCCGGTCTCCCGTAGATTTTGATGAATTTTGATAAAAATCTTATGGTTTGGCAATTCACGATTTGGGAACCGCTGCCCGTACAACCGTTGTGCTAACAAAGAATTACCCCGCGCTTCCCCATACAAGAGATGCATATCTGCAAGCTCGGCTAATTCAAACCGATTCATTTTTGCAATTAGTGTAACGTTTGAAGATAATTAAGTACTTAGAAACTGACACTTTTACTAAAGTTTGACATGTTTATGTGTTACCATGACAACATTGTTTTGTTTTAGATTTTCAGATAATGAACCTTTCAATAAAGTTTTTAATAAAAAAATTTTCTCGAAAACGGAGAGAGATACGAAAAAATAGCAAGTGACAAAAAAGTTGTATTTTTAACTGAGCTTTCTAAAAAATATATAAAATTTTTAAAAAAAGTCAGCAGCGTACATTTTTTGTCATTTTTATTCGTGACACTGTCCCCCGGGGCGCCACTGGAAGTCATAATTAACATTTAATTAGTGCTAACTGAGCGTCTTATTAAAGCTTACATCACTAGCAAATTTCAAGAAAATCGGTTAACGTGTCTTTGAAATACTAATAAAAAAAGTTTTTTGAAAAAAACTTTGACACCCTGTATTTTGGAAACCATGCACTTCCGGACATCAGTCTCTTATCTCAAACTGCTTGTCTATGGTTCCTCAATATGCCCCAGAAGTTTTTTCCAATTGAGAGGGGACACCCTGTATATCCAGGTATAGGGTAGGTACATAATATGCACATTTCCTGACATTCTGAATTTCTGAATATTCAGTCCACTATTAGGCGGAACTTGGAAGCGAATAATATAGATTTTTTCTTGTAATGAGGCAACTTATACCCTTACTCTCCAGTAGGTATTATTTGTTTCTTTCTTCGATGTTCATTCGATATCCTAGTTTATCATGAAATATATCACACCTCATGCCTCTTCAACAAAAATGCACTCTATCAAAGAGTTCTTCACTGGGACTAGGTATACTCACTTAATTATGCATACCTACCTATTTCGACGTTGATTAGTTGAGGGCCGAGTAAACAGTTCTTGCTGTTGTGAAACCTAATTTTTTATTATACAGGGTGATTTATTGGAAAATACGCTTACCGTGAGGGTATATGGGAGACATTATAGGGACACAATGAGTAAACAGAATTATGAATTGAACATTTTTTATGGAAACATATTGGTGAAAGGTCCAAAAGTGGGTTCAAACAGCCCCAAATGGCGTTGAGGCAACCACATAGGGTATAAAACTGGTACACTTTCATGATTAAATTCATCATGGCTGAAATAGCCAGAGAATTAAAAATATGATCCACTAAAATTCATCAAAATGTCAATTGAAATTGAATAGTGAAAAAAAACCGCGATAGCTCTTTTAGTTTTCGAAATATTCTGAAAAAACTTAATTTTTGAAATATTTATTCCATTTTATTCTTCCTTTATTACTGGAGGTACAATAAAAACTGAAAGAACTTCTTCATTGCCACATGTTGCGATCTTCAAAATGGCATTATTAGGTGCGTTCGACGTTTCGTCTTCTCGCGGCCATCATCAACTTTTTTCAATACGAAGATGCATCTTTCTCCATATTTTTCATCATGAACTGACACCTGAAATACAACATTACTAATAGTTACTTGATCAACAACTCTTTTGCGATTGAAACTCGTCAATAACAAATAAATAATATAAATCAATACTTTGAGTGTCAATGTATTTCAGTTTGATTGAAGTCAAGAATATCATCTAATCCTAATATGAGTACTCACAGTTTTTCGTCCAAAACAATGTAATTTGATATTCTCCGATGTATTATGAAGATGATTTGCAATCTTCATATACGAAAAAATGATTGCCAATAAACATATTATTGTACCTGATTCACATTCCAGATGATAAAGGTATATACATATGATTACAGGTTGTTTAATCTGTGCTGTGAAAATCCTCAAAACCTTTATTACTTTTCATTTTGAATTATATATTATGGAAAATATGTTATGAATTGTAAGAATATAAACCTATCCGAAATAATGGATCGTGATTCATGTAAAACGAAAACATTTGTAACATAACCAACAACATGACGACAACGATGTAAACAAAATTTGATCAATATTTTAGCGCCTGCGAATATCTATGACTGGACCTTTGAATTTTGTGCTTTCAACATATCTCTCTAATTTTGTTTGCTCTGCCTGACTGTCTCATCTGTTTTCTAACCTGCCCTTATATTCAACCTCTTGGTGAGGTCATTGATTTTTTTGAAGGTAGGTATATTATACCTATATAACTTTTTCAGAATCAACCCATTCTATCTATGCTCTGAAACAAACAAATTTCAATAACATTTTGTCTTCCCCAATTTGCCAGAGTGAACGGCTTCCTATCACAATATATCTCTTCTAATTCGTATTGCTGTCAACTGATTCGACTACAGACAATTATCAGTAGTATTTGGAGAGTCTCGGGGGAACGATGCACACCCTAACAAGGAAACTTCATATCTCACATCTAAGATTATGCCTCGGGGCTGAAACCCCTATCTGAGCAGAGACGCCATTCGCTCGATTCTGGTGCAATTTGTCTATTTGTTGTGAGGGTTGAAACGCCTCATCCGCAGGGTGAGTCTGGAATACAAGTATTCACAAAGTCCGCAGATGTGGAATCATCGAATGAGTTACTAAATTTCTGCACTGTTATGATCTCGTGGTTGTAACCTCTGTTGAAACTTCATCATTATTTCGAATTTATTTATATTCTGCTATTCCTATTTCCTTGCTAACTGGTGAAAATATTGGATATTTATAATATAGAACATAGTTTCGTAAGGATATTCACCTCGATATTCACTGTATCTATATTCAAGATCATTTTGTAAGGTAAAACGCCCAGTCAACCAAAAAAGTAACAGTGAGTCGCAGGGAATTAAACATATTGTATAACATTAAAAATTTCATAAATTTATTTTCAACCAATTAGAAGGCTCCTTTTTGTATACGTTGCTTATAGCAACGGGCGATTACCGTGAATATTTCCATCGTATGTTAAAAATCCCATATGAAGCGGTACATTTTCGATCAATTACAGCGAATATTTCCCTCACGTATAATATATGTCATAAGAGGAATGCAATTATCGAAAAATTACAGCGGTAATTGCACTGCGGAGCGATGATTGCACTGCGAAAACATCCCGTCGGCATGACACCAATAACAACAACACTGACTGACAATACTGATAAATGTCAGATATACTTCAAAAAGTGAAAAAATGTCGCGTTTTGGTGAGTGGTCCATACAATCAATTGAGGAAAATATAGTTGAAAGTGAACCAAAAAATACCAAATCCAACAGACAGTATATATGGCGACAGTTCAAGGATTTTTGCAAGGCCAAAGGATATTTCCTGGACAAAGAGATGTCTATAAGCGTACTGGCAAAAATATTAACGGAATGGGCATTCAATATGCGCAAGCAGAATGGTCAGGAATATAAGGACTTCACAATAAAGACAATCTGGAATGTTACAGCAAAATTATTGATGGAAAAGTATTACAAGGAGTATGGTATTATTTTTAACCCTTTCACCGATATTGAATTCAAATCAGCAAGGGACGCTAAACAAACTAAGAGAAAGCAACTCCAAACGATACCCGAGAAAAGAAAGGAGAGTTCAGTGTTTCTCAAAGGTGACGAATACAAAAATTTGGTCCAGAATTGTGACTAAGAGACACCAGATGGATTGCAAAAAAAGGTATTTTTCGTTTTTGCTTTTGAGTTAGCTTGGCGTGGTGGAGAAGGTAGCAAGTGTTTAACGTCATTCTTCAAGGAAGAAGAGAATAATAATGGTGAAAAGACGGGAAGAATAATTTATAATCCCATTTTTTCAAAAACAACACAAGGCGGAGAAAAACCGTGTGTTCCATTAAAATGGTTAATTAGGAATAAAACGAATTCTGATTTGTGTCCCATACGATTATACAAAAAATTTTTGGAGAAGCGGGAGGGAATTAAGTCAGATCGATTCTTTATTACTGTAAACCCCTTTTGGATGTCAAGCAGAGCATGGTATAAGAATATTCCTGTAGGACGAAATACAATGAGCTCTTGGACAGCCCAAGAAACAGCAAAAATTGGCTTGGATACAAAAAACGTGAAGATAACTAATCATTCGATACGGTCTACAGCTGTCTCAAGTTTAGCAAAAAAAGGCGTCGGTGAGGAGCAGCTTATTAAAATTACCGGCCATTCGACCACTAAATCCATTACACCGTATCTGCAGTTAGACAAAGGTCACCATGAAGAAATAGTTGAAAAAATGCGTGGAAATGAAGTAGCACCACAACTAAGTTTTGTGTCGAATTCCGATAATGTGTCAGCTGCAGCTCTTAATGCGCCTGTATCGGGTCCATCCAGTCGGAATGCCAAAAACTTTTACATCTGCGTGTTCAACTGTAATTCTTGTAATTTTTAATTTGTGTGTTGAAAATAAAATTGTTTGAAAGCATGTCTAGCATAATTTTATTCATAGTCTTTGTCAGTAGTATGTGATTTTTCTCAGAAAAAAATCAATACTTATTTCTTTATTCGTGAAATATTCCATTGAATTACACTCGTGCATAAAAATGACCAGATAATTTTACATTCAAGCGTGTTATCTATAAAAATTGCACTCCGTTATTTTCATATTTTGTAAAAGAGCCCTCCTCCTTCGGAGTCGGGCTCTTTCGCCAAAATATGAAAAAAATCTTGTGCAATTTTTAGATAACACGCTTTCTTGCAAAATTATCGGTAATTTTTATGCACTTGTGCAATTATAACCGATAAATTCCCGGCGGGACATTTTCGGGCTGGTAAATACCCGGTAGGTATCGAAAAATACCCGCTCGGTCCGTGTATCTATAGTAACGATTGTTAAAATGTACATTTGTCATCTTGACAGGCATAATAACTGAATATTAAACGTCGTTGAAATGTCACGTTTCGGAATGATTCGATAACTGTAAAAATACCAAGACGAATTTAATATTAAATTTAATCTTTTCATTGACACAGAATTTGAAAATGCACATACATTTTTGTTTTAACTCCGGAAATATTTTACCGAATTACACTCGTGCATCAAAATAAACCTGATAACTTTCCATTCAAGCATGTTGTCAGTAAAAAAACTGCATTCGGTTATTTTCATATTTTGCTAAAAGAGCCCTCCTCCTTCGAAGTCGGGCTCTTTCGACAAAATATGAAAATAAACTGATGCAGTTTTTACACAACATGCTTTCGTGGAAAATTATCGGTAATTTTGAAGCACTCCCGAAGTTTTTTTACCAACTGTATTGAACCAATCAGATGCCTTTATTTCGGCAAGTTGCTATATGACGACAACCTAAATTATCAGGAAATTTTTGCGGTCACATGACCTAGGTGAAAAATCAATAAGTGATAATCTCCTGGCTTTGCAGTTCTTGACAGCTATACCTATCATCCAATATAATACAGATCTACATATTTCCCAAACTAATATTAACATAATATTGCGTAATTTTGATAGAATATGAAAATTATTCAAGGATTGAGACCTTATTCTACTGGAAATAACCGAACAAGAAGCTGTCGAATCATGATTTCTGCGACTTGGTATCAGAAGTTGAAATGGAGTAGTGGACAGCGTAGGCGGACGGGGTTCGATTCCCGCCAAGATATATTTTTTTTATTTTTTCATCATCAATTAATTATTCCTTTGACAATTAATATTCACCGAAAATAGTCGTATTAAAATCACAGTTGATATGAAGTTATTTCAATTGAACCTGGGGCTGATAAGGGTTATTTCTGTTTTGATATATTATGCAAAGACATTTTAAATGTGTAAATTTTCACAACGATTTCTTTCTCTAGTTGAAAAAAATGTATAGTTTTTTTTTGATGAGTTTCAAAAGTCTTCATAGTTTTTTAGCCGAAACTAATTGCAATTCCCTTTTTCGTGGTAAATATTTTATTTTGTTTTTGTTTATTCATTCAAAATTCCTGTTTCACTTCGAGTAGGTATGTATGATTTTCACAATAAAACAATCATGAAAGTTCCACTGCATAATCAGTGTTAGAATTACTGCGAATTCCGTTATCCAGCTAGAATGAAAAACATTACATTTCATGTGACTAACATGCATCTTCATTTGTTGAAAAAATATGCAAATCTCGACGTGACTTATCGTGAATGCGTGTAATGATTACTCACTATTTTTCTTCCTTATCCAATATGCATGATTCGACTCGAATTCCCACTTGGAACTTATGGGCAAATAACAATTCCGGTACATTCCTAATCTGTTGAAAAAAATAATGAACGCATAGAATCAATGACTTATCATCTCATTTATTTTCATCAATAGGGCATGCTGAACTTTTTCCTCTATTTTTTGATGAATGTATAAATCTTTCTGTACTGAATGAGGCTCGATAATATCTGAATATTTATACAACAGATCAATGATGACAAATAAATCTCCTAGTGATATAATGATAAAAAGGTGAGAGCATATCGCCTTCTTAGTGCAAAACTAGGTAACTCGAAATTTAGGCATTTTGAGTTAACCAGTTGAATCTGACCCATTTTTAATGCTCTATTTAATGCAACAACTAGATATCTTGTACGAGCAACCAAACGATCAAAAATAGATAACTTCCAAGATGTACATTCTATAACTAGACATCTTGAGATATCCATTTGTTGCAAAAAATAACTCAGATCTTAGAGCCATTGTATCAAAGCTAACTACCACTGACAAAAAATGACTACCTTCAATGAATCCTCCGGTACTCCCTAGCGGGTATAAAGCATTTTCTGACAGTCTTTCATTCCAAAATCAACGTATAAGTCTTCAGAATATGGTAGTTTCCCAAAGTGACATGAGTATGATATTGACATTTGGATTGCCGTTATGTGTGGAATTTTTTGGGATATATTCAAACTATTTTTCATTTCAAATGAATTTGTATTTTTCTAGGTGATTTGCATCTGAGTGCTAGTCGTTGAAAATAGATTACTTCATTGTTTTGGACTATATTCATCAGCAACAACTAGATATCTCAGGTTTTTTCATCAGAATTTGCAAAAATATAAAACCTAACTCTCCCCAAAATTAACAAATCATAATTCGATACGCACATATCCGTATAGACATTTAATATTTTTGATCACTTGAGTGTTGTAATTTTTTGGCGTCATGAATCTTTGAAGTGGAGTCTCTCGAAATTATGAATTTCGAGTTATCTAGTTGTTGCACTAAGGGGACGATATGATATAAAGCTTGGTTTCATCCGTCACCTAATTCTATAGATCTTGGGAACTTGAAAAGCATTATAATTGTGTTGAGACCACTCACTTGATCATCCGATAATTGATTTTATACATAGTATAATATGAACTTGTTTCAACCATGGAGAATCTGAAATATCGAATAATAGCTGGTATGTCCATGGTATCCCTTTATATCTATCTGTCAAATCTCACCAGAAAAATTTCAGCTATCAAATGCCTTTTCTCAAATCCCAGCTGACAAATATTTTCCATCAAACGTCGAATTTCATATTTCAAACGTCTATTTTGCCAAATGGGTAGCTTCCTGAATGAATGCATTAGACCCCCTCCCAACTTGAAATAAACAACCACGATAAAATAATCTAGCTCTCAGCTTGAAAGCGAATCTTGTAAATATGAACCATTGTGGTGCGAATTCCATATCATGAACTGAATTAACATTTTTTCGTATGAGGCCTGGGGGTGAAAAGTGAAGTAACTAAAGGACTGCTACTTCTTTCTTTTGCGATTTTTTCTCTTAGTTTGGAGGTTATAGGCGAATTATTTGAAAAAATGTTTTTTTTGGCGATATGAGAAGCTGCCCACTCTTCACGTGCAAATTCAACAATATGTTTCCTTTGGGGTAAAAAAATATCAAATGGATGTCCTCAATTTATGTAGAAGATAAAATATAACCTAAAAATAAAAAAACATGATACATAAACAGTAAACTAGAAGAAGTATAATAAATGCAGTAAAAAGTAGTAGAAATGATAAGAAATGATGACCAACTTAGTCGGAAACAATGTTTGCTCTGGTTTGAGATATCGAGATAAGAAAAGTTTGAAGAGTTGAAGGGTGTTGACTTTATTAGAAGGCATATAATGTGAGCTTCTCAAGATCTCTCTCTGTGAAAAATACTTGTTCTTGTTCTCACAAGGTCAGTTCGGGTGACAGCGTGGCTCTAAGTGGCATAAATCAAATTAAGTTTTTTAAGTTATAGTGGATGATTCAAATGAGAAATTCATGCAAATGGCTCATGTGAAAAAAATATGTAGATATAATTCAAGATGATTTCACTTGCCAGTTTTAGTTCAAATAAGACCAAATAGCAAAGTGTCTTCGTCATGTACACCATAACCTACAAAATATTGGAAAAATGTTGAAATATCATAATGAAGAATGAAATAAATTCAAGATACTTTGACCATCCTCTGCGTTTTCTAACCATCATACGCTTCAGTTAGATACATTCCTTCACAACTCAACTGACCATAGTGATTCAACTAGTCATCTTTGATGGCTTGAAGTTCAGACGATTATATTATTTCGACTCTACAGATTCCCCAGATTCCCAGATTTTTCATTGAAATCTCTAGTAAAGATCTACTATAGTGTCACACATAAAGTTCGCGATATATGGAAGTTTTTTTATTAATAGATACGTGTAAAGAAAATTTGACTTCGCAGTTAGTTTGTGCTTGAAAAATTAGTAAAATAGAGCATCTTTCATTTTTTCATGTGCTACTCTAAACCTGTCAAATTTGACATTTTTTTTTTCGAAAATCCTCAAAAAGCAGTTTTTTTTTAATTTCGAAAAATGCCAGAGAAAAAAGTTGCTCAATTCCCGATTTTATACATTTGTTTCAAATTTGGACTCTCTTCTGTCACTTCGACATTTTTCCATTTTTTTTAATTTTTCGAATCTTTCGCTCTATCGATTCGGACGAAACATGATTCAAATTTTATAATTTTGATGAATACGAGACTTCAATATCATATCTTGCCCAGGAAATACCCACATTGGCCTGTTACCAGAAAATGAAAAAATTGCATCTCCAGAAATTCGTCTTTGTTGTTGCAAAGTTCATCTAGTTTTTTCATTTCATTGTTGAACTGATGTGGATTTTTAATGTATGGACGTTAATATGTCAGTAATCGAATAAACGAATTTCTCTTCATTCTTATTACACTCGTATTTCTTTTTTTAATAGATTTTCATCCAGTTCGATTATTTTTCTGACCAATAATTCAGTCACAAATAAACCCGAAATATCATACTTTTCTGTAAACTAAACAATGACCTACAGTTTCATAACTTTTCAAAAGACTTTCGTTCTAGCGATTTGTACTGGACATGATATAAAATTTCGTGATTTTAAACAATACAAGACTAATGCAACATCTCGGGATGAAAATAGTAGGTACTGATCAAATCGAAATAAAATTTTCACTTAGTAGTAGTCTAAGTGACAGTAGAGAGTCCAAATTTGAAACAAATGTATGAAATTGGAAACTGAGCAACTTTTTTCTCTGGCATTTTTCGAAATTAAAAAAAACTGATTTTTTGTGGATTTCGAAAAAAATGTAAAATTTGACAGGTTTAGAGTAGCACATGAAAAAAGCAAAGATGCTGTATTTGAATCATTTTTCAAGCACAAACTAACTGTGAAGTCAAATTTTCTTTATATCTATTAATAAAAAAAACTTCCATATGTCGCGAACTTTATGTGTGACACTGTATATCATTACCAATTTGAAGTGGTTTCTGGAATTTTGGTCCCTATCCAAAGGGAGTATTATCTTGTCTGACTCAGGGTCAATGTGAATGATAGAGATGTTCTTGAAATTGTTAAAAGAGTATCGTTGGCGGAGTAGAAATAAGACGGTGCTCGTCTTTTATCTTCAAGAATAAAGAATATTCATTAACTCGGTGTTGTTGGGCCATTAGCAGAGTCGCCATTCCTGATTTCCAGTCAGATATGATGAATGGCTGCGAATGATAAATTAAGCAACTTTGTCACGGAATACACCTCTTCTGCAGAAAACATTACCATTATCGAAAATACTCTAGGTACCTGTGAATGCATAAGATCGAATGGATATCATCATGAATAATTCTCTAACCATCCATACATTGGCTTCATTGGCTTCAAGAATACTATAGGATGGTGAAACAGCTTTTCAATTGTCATTTCTGCAAAAAACTTGTAGACCATTTGGAAAGTAATATTTCCACGAATTGAATGAAGATGGCGGAAGGATCGATTATCAAGGAAGATTTATGTTGCTTATGTATATCTGTGCTAACTACTTCTCAATCAACGTTGGTTCGCATCTAAAAGACGTTGATATTTTCTCCTAGAACAGTTGACACTGACAGATGCACAGTTTCTGTTTTTATGTCACTCTCATACAATATGTTATCAGTAGTAATATCCCTATAGGACATTGATAACAGACGAGATAATTTCATGACAATCGAAAGCTCAGCCTTCGGCTTCGTGCTGTTACCAAGCAACGAGCTTGAGAAATTTGTCATGAAATTATGAGGCATTCATCAATGTCCGAGGGATATTCGGCGGATAATTTTTCGACAAAAAAAATCATAACAACACAACGAAACATTTATTTATTAAAAGTACAGTTAGTGAAAGTACAATTATTAAAATTTAAGTTAACATTAGATTCGTTGCTGTTCTCTACTATAGAAGATCTATTACCACGCATAATATTTATGATCTTGTTGTGGTGTTCTTGATCGAGATTTAAGTATGGTTTTATAGAATTCTGATTGCCATGACCAGTAATTTTCAGCAATTGTTGTTCTTCTACACCACTTTTTGCTAATTCGCTAACAGCAGTTGATCTATTCGAGTGATTTGTTATCTTTTTCTCCTTTACATTCAAGCCAATTGCTTCAGCAGAAGATTTAGTCCATCCATTCATTGTATTTCTTCCAACAGGTACATTATCGTACCATTTGTCAGTTTCATTTTTCCAGTGTCGATTTGGTTTTAAGAACAGTCGTGGTGAGGTAATATTGTCGCCTTGATATCAGTTTATGAAAAAGACGTACAGGGCAGCTTTGTCTCTCACTATTGGTAACCAACCATTTACTACTTGCACAGATTTTAGAACCACCTTGGCACGTTTTACTGAATACCGGATTGTATTCAATCCGATTTGTTGGAGTGTCATCGTTATTTTTCTCGATTTGAAAAAAATTCACCAGACAAGCAACTGCCTCTCCTCCTCGCCACGCTAATTCTACAGCAGCAATATGGTAAAATTTACGCATAAGACCTTCAGGGGTATCTTCATCCCAAAGCAATATTATTTTGTTAATTTCAGACCAATTTAACGAAACTGAACTGGCCTTACGTTTACATGGATCTACTTGTAGTTTCTTCCTGATTGCATCGCGGGCATCTCGGGCTGGTTTAAACACTATATTGTTAAACGATTCAATCATAATATTATAGTCATTATAGTAGTTTTCTTGCAATAGTTTGCACGAAACGTTCCACATTGTCTTCACCGTTGCCTCTTTGAATTCGGCCCCGTTTTTCTTTCTCATATTGACGGCCCAATCTTTTAATATTGACGCCAATTCTTCTAAGCTTCTATGTTCATTCAACTCATATTCTCGTTCGCAGCAAAATTCCATGAATATTCCGCAAATATATTTGTGACTGTAGGTTGTATTTCTGGGAATTTTTTCTTTGATTAGCGCATTTATACTTTGAACATTCTCATTGCCAAAACGTGACATTTTGAAATTTATTTGGATGAAGTTGTCAAACTCGATCGTGTTGTCATAGGGATTGAAAATTGCACTGAATGCAATTATCAGTCTAATGTTGACATGATTGGGTGAAATTGTTCCACATGACACAAAATGACGAAATTTGAATGGTTATTAGAACAGTCGAGAAATTATCCTATAAATAACTTGTGTATAATTTTTTTCATGTTCTGGTTTTCACGAAAAAGGATATCCTGTAATGTTCAGAAAACATCGCGAGAACCAAGGGAAAGAAGGTAGAAGTTCTTCTTGAATTTCTGGAAATCGTATGCCTCGGGAAACACCTCCCTAGGTAATGAGTTCCAAAGTCTCGATGTTCGTCGGATGAACGAATCTATGGAAAGGAACGTTCTACAGTTCTCTAAAGTGACCACGAAGGGGTGTGAAGACTGAACTTGACGGGTTAATCTCGAAGAGACTGCTGATGGAGGAACGATTGTTGATATTTCAGAAGAGCATCGCCCATGAGAATATCTATAAAATAGAGATAAATCACCATTTTCTCTACGTTGTTCCAGAGAAGTGAGCGAGTTTGTAAGCGAGGCATCACCGACGAGACGAATTGCCCTTTTTTGGACAGAATCCAATAGTTTCAGGATATGTTTAGGTTATGTTATAATTATTGATATCACATGATATATTTATATTTCAACAAGGTGACCTGTCTTGGTCTACTTTAAGTTATTCTAGTTTTATTGTTCAAAGTAACAAACTTGTTATTATTTCGAAACACGAATTGCTATCTCAGTACATAATAATCGGCAGCATTCTCGATGTTTGGCGTTACGTACATAAACGATGGTTCTTTTCTGATGTAGAATGAACACTATTCTGAAAAGATATTATTGCGAACAGTAGTCCTAGAAGCAAATGTCATAACGGAAACCCCACCAATGAAACATAAACCATAAAGCAAACAGCAATAACAGCATAGCATCCAGAGGCTAAAACACCTTGCACAAAATCCTAACATATGGCTTCCAATAGCTATTTGTGTATTTAGAGCGCAACATGATAGATTGCTGCTCGAAAAAGAAAGGTATCTTTATAGATCATCTTTCGAGAACGACAAGATTTTTTCTACAACCGCAGGTCCTAGACAAGGAAACTCGATACTACCATGGAGTATTAAGTATAATTGAAATTCACCTTTTTCATTTTTACCTCAGTTTGACAGTTTGAGGTTGTTTAATTCCTTAATTTTCTAATTTCTCTGCTTTTCTTTTCTGTTTACTAACCTTGGTTACTTGTGGTTATGATCCTTTCGCCTTGAAGTCATTCATAGATTCAATCAGTTGTCAATTCATAATTTGTCATATTTTTGATCTTGTTATTCTGTGCTTGATATGATTTGTTCCACATGTCATTTCACTTCACTCGTAAGTCATTCTTTCGATTAATAAGACATGGTTCCCTAAAGGCCGATTCAGATTCATGCGTGCCCACCCTGCATTTTTGACCCTGCAGGAAAAATGTATTCCTGTCGTCGTTCACATATATGCCTGTCGGCGTGCTTCTAAAATGCGTGGTGGGCATGCATGGAATAAGGACAAGTTCTTATTTTCCACTGTATTGCATGCGCTTTTGCCGAAACATCCCTAAAAGCCTGTGAATTTGATGATCATTTTGTAAATTTTGTAATACATTCCCGCCGTTCTCTGTCGTGATTTTAATCTCGAGAAAATGAACGAGATAAAATTTTCGATTTACTCGTACTGACAATACTAAAAAAACCAATTAAAATATGACCTTGGGTAAGAAATGCGATGGAAATGCACATATGTGAAATGTCATGCCTTTTTCAGGCACAAGCGTCAGAAATGCATGTGCCTGTAAATCGCACGTGCTTCAAAAACCCTGCATGGAAATGCATGAATCTGAATCGGCCTTAACATTCACCTAGATAATTTTTTGATTAATATTTGATTATGAGATTTCTGAAGATCCCTTAACATTGGGAGTTCGCACTGAGTGCGACCCCCTTTGTTTTATTTTAAGATTATTTTTCATGTTTAAATTTTCACTTTTCACCATTGGTAAGTTTTCAGGTACTTCTTTTTTGATGTGTCAAGATTTCAAACATTGTTTTTTTCTCTTAATAGATGTACTTTTTTTATTATTGCTGATGATGAAGGATTAATCCTTCGAAACATGTCCTAATGTAAGTCTATCACTACATATTAAACACTTTGGTGGAGTTTGTCTGTAAGTTCAACCCCTTGTCCTATAACTTCTACCTTCACTGTAAGAAATGGATCACCTACGTTGGTTATTCTGATATAAGTTCAAATAAACAAACCAATCTCAAACAATAACCTATAAAACCATCACAGAATTGAAAACTTCCAACGCATGCGCAAATATAACCAGTTTTAAGCCATAAGAGATAAAAGTTGGCCAACTTTCTCACGACTCAAAACTTATATCAAAATGTTGAAATGGAAACATTGAAAAACAGTGAGTGATTGAACTTATTACGACTTACAACCAAGAACTAACGACTTGAATCTTATGACTTAAAATTGCACCAATACTTTGAGTTTCATACTTTTCCTCAATTCCTCTGGTAGAAAGTTCAAATTCACAATTTTTGTTCCTTCTGCTACATGAGGAAGCAGTGACTTAGATAATTCACAGTCACTCTTTTCAATAATTTTCAATCATGCAAGGGAATATGAGTTCGTTTTCAACAATATACTATGGTAGAGACAAGCATTTTTTAATATTTCCGCTCACGAGACCAAATGCTGTCACTTATTGATGACATTTCTTGACACACGTAAATTTTTTGTTTAGTTATGAGAAATTTGTTTTTGTCAATTTGTAATTCCAAAAATTATTTTTCATAGGGTTTTCCATACAATTGTATCAATTTCAAATGTACCTTGATGTGATCAAGTGACTGCTACAATTCATTATCTCAATCGATATATTCCTGAAGAGGTCAGCAACCGAAATCATTTTATAACATTCGTTTTGGCCACGGCAATGTCATAATTCAGCGAACTGGTTCTTAACAATTCGAAGCATTCATAATTTCGATCGTCGGACAGCTTACATGGTAACACAATGTTGACCATAAATGTGACTTATTTTGCGATGTTTTTACACGCGATGAGTGGGAGGAAGACTAGAGCAATAATTCGTGATGTGAGATGTTGAAGGTCGGGCATAAGCATTGTTATAAGAGCTGGATTGTTGCTTACTGCAGAAAATATAATTATATTCATTTCTCCAGTTTAGGGTCCTTATTTCAGATTGTACAAATTTATACTGAAATATTGCATTTGTAACTGGGAGTATGTCAGGTTGACTCTGTCGAAAGTGTTTTTTTAACATATTCTGCATGAAATCTTCCATCCTGTCGCCGTGGTGGCGATGAGCGCAAAGCGCGATGATTATAGTGGAAGTCCATCACGGTCGTGGGTTCGATTCCCAGGCCCGTCAGAAATAACAAAAAAGGCGAGGCGACTGGGTGTAGCGTGTTCTGTCTTTACATACATTTGAAAAATATGCTTACTAAAATTCCGTGGCAAATGAACTAGTTTTCGATGCCAGGATGAGAGAAATGAATGAGTGAATGAATGAATGAGGATGATTGAGTGAAAGGTGAGAGCGAATAATAAAAAAAAAAATCTTCCATCCATCCACTGAAAAATAATAAAATATACTTCTGATTGGAGCGGGATACTTATCACTATAAAGGCCGGCTGCATAAAAGCCCGTCAAGCCTTCTGTTAACTTAACCAACTTAACGTGGGATTAACGCTGCTAATGCGCGAGGTAAGACAGGCGTTGCCGTGGTTATAAACAAATTAAATATTTAATCGTCTGTTAAGTCTTTAAAAATCTATGACACCCTAAAAGCAGAAGACCCTATGTATTATTTGATTGATGAACAATTTAATTTCGTGAGCACTGTCTTCTTTTTAACTTTTCTCAGGAAGGGACACCTACAACGTGATTACAAATACAGAACATCACATTTTCAAAAATTCACCGCTTGATAGACTTAGTCAACGAAATGGATAAACAACCTATATATCTTATTGACAATTTTGAATTCCACATAAAATTACAAGCATTCAAGGAAGAAAGAATTTATTGGTGCTATTATACATAGTTTACAAAAGTCAGGTAACACAAGCACACACACACAATTTATAATGTATACACAAAATATGAAATTGGAAACAAACTAAAAATAAAAAAATAATATCCATGAGATCATGATATGCTCAAATTGGATAATAAAAAATTATTTATTGTAATTTTTGTGATTTGATAAAAACGTAACAATCCAAATAAATTTTCATTTTGATTTCTAATCTCGAAAACTATTTTGGAAATTCTCTTCAAAGGAGTAGAAGGACTTCACTATTAAATAATTTTTGATGATTGCTTTGAACTTCTGCTCTGTTGGGTCTTTCATCTCTTGTGGTAACAGGTTTTACATTTTCTGGCCATAAAAGTTCGTTCCTGTCTTATCAATCATACATACAAATACCTTTAAATCAGTTTTCGAAAAAATTGCAATTTAAATTTGAGATCAGAAGTTCATTCTCAAAACTTATACTACAAACATATAAAAGTAGGTACTTTCGGTTCAATCAAGAATTCTGAATGCACTAGTATGCTAGAAATCATATTTTCATACGATCCCGTATGAAAACGTCAATAATCACACTGTTTTGTAATTCAGAAAGTAGCTCATATCACCATGGTATTGTTTATTTGAAAGAAAAAAAGCACTAGTGTTGATATGAAAAATATCACAACGGTCGCCTGAATTGATAGAAATAATTAGGTATATTGTGACTCACTGTCAATATAAGCGTTCCCAAATCAAATTCATATTATTTATTGAAATTTCTGTCTCGTTTTGAATTATACCGAGAATTCTTTATCTATTAATTTCAATGTGTCTGATACATAAGTTCTGAATTCACTTTAAAACTGGAACCTATACTCTTTGCTGGAACTATTTCGATTTGATGACAGGGGGTGAGATCATTCAAAAGAGTACGGCTACAGTTTTATGTGCGGCTTGCTGCTTGCATCAGTTTGATATCACATTATCACCAAAGAGAAGATTCTTTGGTATCACAAATGTTTGCAAGGAGTCAAGAACGCACTAACTCGAGTAACTCGTACGCGCTTGCGAACTACATACTTCTATGGTTCTGTATTCCTGGTTGCGTGATTACTGGCGCTAGCAGGTGAATGGTGTCAAGGTTGTTTATGTACGCTGGTGTCAATATCAATAAAATTTGTCCAAACTAAACTAAACCAATCAATCAGTAATTCACATAATGAGGAATTGTCGGAGAAGTATTCAAATATCATCTTGAATATGGAAATAAACAGTACTTGATATCGAATCAAAACCACCTGATGAAATTATAGAGACCGCTCAAGTTACATTTTTGACAGGACCTCGCGCGAAATGAATGTATGCGGAGTCGTAGGAAAAATAGTGTACAAAACTCGTTGGAAAGTGCATTTCCTTCACTCGTTACGTTTCCGCACTCACCGCTACGCGGCTCGTGCTAAACGACGTGTGAAATATGTCACTTTCCACACAATATACTAATGTGCAGAGATTTCTTCCGATTCCATTTCTTTTTCATTTTGCGATAATAATAATTACAACTGGTATGATTCGAAATATCACATAATAACTACTATATGGTGAAGAAAATGCCAGTGCTAATGAACACTTGAACAATCAAGACCTCAAGGGACACCAAATGGTGTTAGCTGGTGTGAACTGGGAAATTTTCGCATAATACATTATATTATGCACATAATAAATAATGGGGCATAAAATTTATCCTCCAAGGGAAGAGAAGCGAGATTATTATATCAATGGCCACTGACATATTGCATTGAATAGCGACATCTTTTGAAAATATTAAATTATTTGGTCTTCAGGTGTCTATCCTGATAGAATAGTAACATTCTCATTTCGTGAAAATAATGTTGTTTTCATCATCACATTGCTAAAGGATCATTCGATCAACATAATCAATATATCAACCACAATGTTGTTTATGCCGACGAACTTCCATAAAATAATGTAGGAATAAAATCATGGTGGCATCAATAAAATATCAAACATCATATTCGGAAAGAGTATCTCGTCGAAATTTCGATCAATGATCTCTCGAGCATAATGTTTCAATATCTGTGCTGAAAAATGCCATCAACTAAATATCTGTGACCATGTAACATGTCATTCTTCGATTTTATGTTATGGTCGCCAGCATATTAATTCACCGCGTGGTATCGACGGGCTTGGCTGTTGTTTCATCGTTTTACATTGGCGTTCTATAGATCGGTGCTGGTATGTTGGCGGCAATGCGGTTGCAGGGGGTAAAAAACGGTTGTGGAATGTTTTTTTATCGACCACGAGAATTGCCCCATAACCTTTATCACACCGTGTATATGGAGGAGAAGTCGTATCCATATATCCTCACCTCGATGTTTTCCAAACAATTGGACTGTCCGTTTATTTCCAGATATATCATGAAACAGATTCAGTGTCATTAATAATAACCGAATCAATATAAACATCTTCGAAAAACAAATTTATAAGCGAGGGCCTGAAGGTAATGCTGAACCTTCCACAATTGCACCTTCTTCGTGTAATGGAAAAAGCAGCAATCTATGCCTTCAGACTGAGCCAGACAATATATCTCAAATCAGTAAATCAGATTGGGCACTTGAAGATTTTGGAAAATATTCCTCTAGAATCTATGTCTAAGCCGACAATATCAAATTGCGAACCCTAGAACAGATAACCATAACCAAATTTTCCTCTTTCTTTCAATGAGGAAATCGTAAATCGAAGAATTACATTTTTCTTGGATGAATATCAATATATTTAAATAGTTAATAAACACTGGTTTATAACAAACATACAGGTTAACTGTCATCAAATATGTCTTGATCTTATCAAGTTTCTTTTGGGTACCCGTTTATCGAGTACCATATTAGCATCTCGAAATCGGTAAATGATACGAACTTGATTCCATTAGACTAAATATAATTATTTCAGTAAGCAATATTGATACTTATCTTCGTAAAAGAGATTCTGGTTTTTTATTATCTTCACTGACCTATACACAAAGAGACCATCAGAATAGTAAATTATTCAACAAAGATGAGTGGGTAATTGCCATTATGCGCGAGTAGAATACTATGCCTTATCTACAACTATCTTTATATCCAAACAACTTCGAAATTTCCAAAAATCTTTAATAGTTCTATAGCGAAATTTTCTGTAGCACTTGTCGCTAAATTCAGTAGTTCAGGCGGCATACAAGACAACTCCTGGTATTCAGTACTCATATTTAATTTGGATAATTGATTTATTCAAAGAAATTCAATGAACAATATAGGTACTGGACTTTTAGAAACTGTTTATTGATGTGTTTCAACATTTTAATTAATTTGGGAATTTTGAATCTCAGCAGCCCTAGCGAAAGAAGTCGTGCACACACATTATTAATCAACCAGTGTTTTTCAAAAAAAGTATGCATATTATTGCAGAATATCAATTTTATAAAATTAGTATCGACGCGATATGTCCTATTATTGTAGATTCTAAGAAAATTAAATCTTCATCAATGCTATTGCTATACTGTACCTGTGACTGTACTACTAAGATGCCTTATGCAACCAACAATATACACTTGTATGATTTTCTGATTGATTTGAGCGTTCTGTCATCCTTCTCCGTTTTTGCATCCCTAACCTCAGTTTCAGCGTTTCAAGAAAGAAACAACTCATTTTATACGGTTGAGAATAAAAAGCAATGAATTCTTGTTTTTCTTATTTGTGCAAGAGCTATTGAAACCATGAAAACATAGGTCGGGTAAGTATCTGTTGAATTTGTGTGTATTTCATAAACGCAGTTGTTTTGTGCATAGTAGGTAGAACTCCTATTTGAATTTGACAATACGATGGGATGTCACAATATCGTACAGTCATTATTACTCGATTCATCACAGTAAATGACTGTCATTAACTGTTGAAAATCGAGTAAGCATCAAGAATGATTTACTTGATAGTTGTAGATAAAACTGTTTATTCGTGCAGACTCAAAAATATAATTCGGGATAGAAGAAATGAGTCTTTTAATTAGTGATACCACTATTTCATTCATCAGTGTTTTGGGTAGATCGAAATCTTTGGAATCAATGAATAACTCTGGAATTGTTTCACGAGCTTCAATTATAATTTTCATTTATTGGATAATAACCTATAGTTTCTTGAAATACATACCACATACCTTATTCCTGGCTATTCATGGTTCTACAATATCCACAAAAATCTCGCTAATTGTATTCAATTCGAATACCCTGAATTTCCATTGTAAACTATATATAATGGAATCTGCTGGGTTATTAATGATCCTGTTAGAACAATTATCTGCATTGGGAAAACGCGCCATCTATTAATTTCAGTCAGATAACGAAATGTACGACTTTGAAGCGGACTTCATTTTTAAAGCTCAAACGTTACAGTCATTCCAGATATGCTCGGATTAGATAGGCAAAATTCAGAAGATTGATTTACCGTCCCTGTGAAAAATATCCCGAAGGGAATCAAGCTATGACGGTAACATGTCAGTTGCATTAGTGAAGTGATATAAATGATGCTTTCTCCTGTCATATTAATGATGAAATGAAGGGACAATGTCAGATACGAATCAAAGTTTGATTATCATATATTATCATGTGGTGCTTGATCCTAAATTTTATCTACAACTATCAAGTAAATCATCCATTGCTCACTCGATTTTCAACAGTTAATGACAGTAATTACTGTGATGAATCGAGTAATAATGTCAGTACGATGGGGTAATATTGTGACATCCCATCGTATTGTCAAATTCAAATAGGAGTTCTACCTACTATGCACAATAAAACCGCGTTTGTGAAATACACGCAAATTCAACTGAGACTTACCCGACTTATGATTTCATGGTTTCAATCGCTCTTGCGCTAATAAGAAGAACGAGAATTCATTGTTTTTTATTCTCAACCGTATAAAATAAGAATGACATCAGAACGCTCAGACCAATCAGAACAACATATTCTGCAATGATATGCCTACTATTTTTATAAAACACTAATTGATTGATAATGCGAGTGCAAGACTTCTTTCGCTAAGGCGGCTGAGATTCAAAATCTCAAATTAAACTAGTTTCTATAGGTAAGCAAGTTGCTATAGGTTTTTGAAACTGGAGAACCCTGAATTATACACAGGCCGTTGCCTCCGAAGGTCCTCTGCTACCATTTGTGTCAGCTGAGGTGGTGATATCACTGCCGTAAAAAAATTGGCGGAAGGAAATCTACCTCAGTCGCTGAAAGCTATATAGACGATGATTCAAACAATAAGTTGAAAAGAGAAAACAAAATTTAAAAAGAAACAACTAAAAATGATAAGTCATTCACTATAACAAGCTCCAACAGTATAAATAGCTCTGAAACAAGTACTACCATCACTAAAAATTTCAACATGTCGGAGAATGCAACTCCAGGAATCAATTTCAACAGTAGGGTCAATAATGTTACTATCAATTATTATGTAAATAAAAGTTAGGCCTGGCAATGTTTGTTACACATTTCCTAATAGTAGTTTTGTTTCACATTGAACCCACTTTGGCAAAGTTCAATTTCGCAATAAAACTAGTAAAAAATTATTGAACTTTCAAAGTTGTTTGGATATTAAGATAGTTGTAGATAAAGCACAGTTTTCTACTCGCGCATAATGGCCATTACCATCATTATACCATCATTGTGCACTCGTTGTATAATATACTATTGCCTCACGAATCAGAAGACTGAAACGTGAAAAAATTTGACGACACCGGAGCTATGTCTTGACGAAGCATCGCAGAAGGTCGTGACAGTTGACGCGGCCTGCTAGACCCAATGCTGCTATTTTAGGCCCCCCCGCCGTAACAATCGCAGCGGGATCGTCTCCAGAGCCGACTCGATATAATTAATAGAAACAGAAGAGAACAGTTCTTCTGGAGCTCACTTGTTTTCGTTGCCGAACATTGATTTATTCACTGAGCATCTTGGCATCGCGACATACGGGGGCTGTTGGGATATTAGACGTCGAATAGATCTCCTCGTACAAAAGGCTGTCAAATGGAATTCAAGATGGCCGTCTGTGGCAACGTGTATGGTTAATGTGTCAAAGTGTTTTTAACCGCCAACTTAGTTGCAAAGCAACCCTCGAAGTCTCATTGAGACTAAGGAAGACGGGGACCTTAGCTTGGTTTTGAATATATTGACAATTTATTGGATGTTGTTATCAGAATTCGAAATCGTTGAAACCTCAAAACAAACACAAACAGTATTATCGTGTCAGTTCCGGAAGTTAGGAATTTATCTGTATAGAAAAAAAAAAGAATCATCTATTTTTCTACCATGATCTAGATAGATCAATGAGATCGTGATTGTAGAATTACCAACCAGAGGAACAGTTTTCATCGCCCTCACCCAGAACAGAATCTATAGATTTGAAAGGGCAATCGCAATTAACAATAATTTAACCGTGAGCAGCGACCTTGTTATAAACAGTGAACGAATGGTTGAAATTTTCTAAACGGATAAATGAATTATCGATATATTTATGGCAACTCCCCAAAACTGAACGTATATTCTGGAGATTATTTCATTCATGCTAAAATACACGTTTTTTATTGGTTGAAATGATTGTGTTGATAAGCAATAACACCATGTTTTCGATTTTGTATTTCGGCTCCTGATTGGCTATTGGAAACCTACATGCTGTGTTTCCGTTTATGTATTTCGCTTTCTGATTCGTAGGCAGTAGGGTAGTTTAATTGAACAACGACTTACTAGTTGCAATCTGTCATAGTATTTTCCGATTCCTTGGTAAATAAATGAATGCCACTACACCAAATTTTCGTCTGAACCATGATAAACACACACTATTAATATGTATCCACTTCATTTTCCAGAAATTCTGGACATTTTTAGCATAAATAGGATTATTCTAATGTAATCTAACCACACAAATTGTGACAACAATCATAATGAATTTAGCTCAGTAGTACCTAGTGCATAGGTAATCTTGCCAACATCATACAATGGCACAAATGTACTGTTGGTTGCATAACGAATCTTCTTGTGTCGAACTACAATGCATAATCAAAATAACTAATTCCATAAACTGTACGTTCAATTGTAGGTATTTATATTATCAATAAATAGGAAATCATCAAAATGGCTTTGATTTTATTCATGAAATAATCTGAACAAATACAACTTGTGTTATTGATGATTATCGAAAATTCCTTATCTTTTTCGAAACAAATCATGTTGCTTCGGGAAACCACACTCGCGCTGTGCGCTCGTGTAGTTTCCAAGCAACATGATTTGTTTCTCAAAATCGAAGTAATTTTCGTTTCGATAATCATCAATACACTTGTTGTATTACATGCGAAAATTCTCACAACTGATCAAGTACATATCGTATATTCTTGATTACATTTTCATAATGAAATTAGCTAATGGATTTCACACAGATTATTTATAGACAATTCTTGAAACCAAGAAAAGGAAAAAATGTTTTCTGAAAACTCATCCAGTTTTGGGAGTTCCATTCATCCATCAGTGTAACAAATATCTACTGCAACCATTCGTTAACTGACAAGACAAATCGCTGATCACGATTGAAAATTGTTGATATTTCATATCCAACTTTGAGCGCATGTTTGAGAACATGTGAACAACATTATAGAACAAATGCTTTGTATGAATCAGGAGAAGCTGGGGAGTGAACTATTGAAGTAGCTCTCAGCATGGAAGATTAAACCAAATTTTTGTGAGGCAGTTCTGACAATGATCATCCCATGAAGGAGTATTTATAATGGTTATACCGAGCTTGGACAAAGAAGAAGCCTTATTTCAAAAAGTAAAAGCTTGAGATTTGATGATTTCAAACTCACATCCCAAATTTATCTGCCTCACATCTCTTTATTTGATGATATCGAGAAATAACCGCTTAAACTGCACTATCATCCGTTAAACACGAGGAGACAGGATCTCTGAAGGATCTTTGAAGTGAAGCAGATACGAAGAGGGCGAAAACAGTTCCCTGTGGAACACTATCAGCTATTTCTTCAAAAAATATACCACCAATTATTATATGGCGGTCATATTGAATTATTAGAATGAAATAATGAGTGCGAGAATCATGATTTGTTTGTAAATGTCACGTGAATCAATCAAGAAACATTATATTATATCGAGTCAATATAAAGTGACTATTTCTTCAATTTGTAAGCACATTATTTGCTATTTGCCATTTTTCTAAGATTTTTGTTGCTTCTAATAATTTTGTTGATGATAATTTGAATAGATTTCATGTGAAAAACCACTCCTAGTATAATAATTAACCTTTGGACACATCTCGAGAAATAAAGCTAATTACGAGCCTTATTTGAAGGATTGACCTAATGAATTATAATGACAAAGGACACAACATATTGTTCTTACTATCAATTTCGAAAATTGCTGATTCTCACGATCTTCACACTATTCATCCACTTATACTGGGTCTGATAATCGAAGAAATATTCTGCTATATCCCTCGTATCAATGTCCCGTCATTACACTCTGACGGGCATTTACTGTCCAGCAGGGTAATATGATATATGATTCAAATATTTCCGTGTAGGATATTATTTAATGACCCATCAATTCTAATATAGCTGACAATAAAATGTTTTTTTTATTTGATGGTTCATCGAGGTCCTTCAACGGGATGATTGGTTATAATCTGCTAGAGTTATTGAATCAGTTGGCTTTCTTAATCAAGAAATCGTTGTAAATGTCAAGTATTTGTTGTTGTAGTTTGTCCACTACCTCAATACATCAATTTCATTAAAACATTTATTTGTTTATTCATTCATTTATTTATTCATATTTTATTTATTAATTTATTTAGTTATGTTATTATTTATTGAATATCTGGGAGAATTGACCTAATTCAATGAGTTTTGAATCTGTCAGCCCTGACCAAGAGCCCATGGGCCCCTATTCTTGAATTCCAGGTAGTAGGAAACAGGACAACTATCTCACTTCTTGACAGATGAATGATATATTTTAGTCGGCTTACGATCCCCCAAGTTGCTGTTTATGAAAGCATCTCGAAACATTGACTTCGAGTAGATCTTTTTCAGCCACCTCTCGCGCAGCCAAATCAATGACTTGGTACCCATATAAATATTTCCATCATTATGCAGATTGTCTTTAGTGAAAATAGTTTCATTTTCACGAGTGGATCATCAGAGAAAGGGTTAGAAATAGACTGGAAGACTTTTAATAAGTCACAAACTAATATAGTCTTTGAGATAAAGTTTTGAAATCGAATGGCCTGCCATCAGATACCATAAATGGAAACTTCCTTGGAAAAATCCAGATACGTTTTGGATCCATCAGTATATGGATGATAGTGGATTCCGAAAATCTATCGACGATCTCTATAAACATCTGGCGATATATAACTGGATCAGTGCAGATTAGTCATATCAAGGCGAATGGATACTTTCGTAAGTATTCAAGGTAAGACTTGTCTAGGTTATTGACGGAAAGTATAACCGGGTTGCCCCAATCTATTGGAGGCTCTAATACCAGAAGGCCTGTTGATGGTTGGTCTGTCTACATATCTATCTCTAGTGCCCATCAGAAGTGAAAAATTCCAGGGATTTGATTGAGCTTGTATATTGTGAATATAATTCGCTAGTAATCTATGGAGGTGTAGCCGTAAAAAAAGAAAACCGGTGTCACTACACATGCTAGGTTATAGCATAATGTACAGGGTCGAGTAATTATAGTATGGATTTTCGAGCTGAAGAATGGGCTATGGAGCCATTGTCCATCATAGGGAGTACTAGTATCTCCATCTGCTCTTCAGTTTGTATGTTCAAGGCCGATCTACATCGTACTACTAAGTTCTCTATGTGCTTTCATCACGTTAGTTTGGAATCGAATATGAGGCCAAGGAGTTTGACAGATTCTTCGCATTCAATTGAATCTATAATCTAGGATGATAGTGAGGCATACGTACGTAATATGCAGAAATGTATTCCAACATTTTCTGCGTTGCAGACAATTTGCTCGATTGATCATTGTAGCTTTCGTGTTGCGGAGTGTTGCCAGATGAATATTTTTCTCAACAGTAGAACAGGACTAAATAAAACAAGAGAATTGCCTACCTGAACAGTAGATAATTTTTTCAAGAAATAACAGGACTCCACCTTGACATCTCTCGATGTTAAAGTACTTTTAGTATGAAGCAACCCTAGATAACCTATTTCTCTGATTCGTTTTCAATGAATACACCTGTGGAAATATTCGCTCAACGTTTGCATAACAAATCTATTATAAAATACGACAAAGTTAAAAACATAGAAGAGTTGCCTCCAAACGCCTTTTTTTACATGCAACCCAGAATGCAAATAAATGACGTTGCTGATTTAATTAATTTTACTGTTAAACGAAAATTGAAATTGACGGCAAAAACCAAAGTTGATGAAAATACACATTTGTTGAATCGAATATTATCAACAGTACATTTCGGTGTGAAAACAGTAGGAACAGAAAATTGAAGTGAAAACAGTAAATCTCCTAGAAAGAGAAATTAGTCTATCCAATTAGAATATCAAACATAGTTTGAAATGAATGTCTGGTAGACTACGAGCAGAAAACAACTACTTTCCTGGTAAATACCACGCAGAACATTGAATTATATCTGCTCGTAATCCATGCAACGATTCACACTGTGAATGCAGATCGCAAATGTTTCTTTCTTCCTAAGACGTGACAAATTCACATCGGGACAGGCACGCCTAACAACCTACAGACCGGTTTCGGGCTTATTGGCCCTCATCAGTGCAGGGTAGTTATCCGAGTAGAGACCGTAAGATCTCCACTCGAAGCGTTGCCTGTCCCAATGCACCTTCGTCGCGTTTATTTGACCGCACTGAGCCGCGTTCCAACAGACAATTGGAAGTGGCGACACCATGCGGCAGAAGAAAGAAACACTCCAGAACTAAATCTCCCAAATCACAGAACTTGGAAGTGGCTTATAGCCATATAAGTTCTGTGATTTGGGAGATTTAGTTCTGGAGTGTTTCTTTCTTCTGCCGCATGGTGTCGCCACTTCCAATTGTCTGTTGGAACGCGGCTCAGTGCGGTCAAATAAACGCGACGAAGGTGCATTGGGACAGGCAACGCTTCGAGTGGAGATCTTACGGTCTCTACTCGGATAACTACCCTGCACTGATGAGGGCCAATAAGCCCGAAACCGGTCTGTAGGTTGTTAGGCGTGCCTGTCCCGATGTGAATTTGTCACGTCTTAGGAAGAAAGAAACATTTGCGATCTGCATTCACAGTGTGAATCGTTGCATGGATTACGAGCAGATATAATTCAATGTTCTGCGTGGTATTTACCAGGAAAGTAGTTGTTTTCTGCTCGTAGTCTACCAGACATTCATTTCAAACTATGTTTGATATTCTAATTGGATAGACTAATTTCTCTTTCTGAAATTGTTGTCCAATTAATGGCTTTTCCATTTTTCAGTAAATCTCCTGTTGAAACAGGAGGACTGGTAACACTTGAGTGAGTTGCGAATCCAACGGTAGGTGCAGAAGCAACTGTCATCAAATCGTCTATATAGAAACATTTTCCAACATCTATTCATTGACACCTTAATTACGCAACTTTTTGCCTATTTGACCTACTGTGTGACTCTTACGATTACTGAGATTCCCATGCTGGGTTGGGGAATACCGTGCTGTCTGAGACGATACTGATGTATTCTGTATCGTTTCGAATCGCGAATACAAATTTTATTTTCGATTCTATCAAAACAATGTACTATTTCAACAGTTTCCTTAGTTGACTTCTCTCAGGAGTCAACTTCAAACTTGTACTACTTAGTAGAATAACTGGTTCTATATAATTGATAATAAAATGTATTATCGAACGAGACTCAATGGGACTTTTCGATAGTGATCGAATAAAAACCAAGTAGATCATTACTTCAACTTTACGTCTGGTTATTTTATGATATTACCGAGATGCAGTTAGAACTTAATTAAAGAAGGACGTCTATAAAATGAACACCTTAACCACCACACATTCCACTCGTTATAATTGTCAACCAGAAGTCGATCACACTCATTTGCATATTGATATCCTCGATATACTTATGGACAAACCGATTTTCACTTGGTGTTTTCTTCACCATACGTGCCTATTAAAATGGAAATCTTTTCAGAACATTGGAATCCGAATAACAACATACATATATATTCTAGAAACGAGTAACCTAATTGAAATAGATGAATTCCACGAATAGCATCTGAGATTTTCTTCAGTGAAGGTGAAAAACTCTCAGGTATACAATATATTATCATGCATCCATTTTTCTCAGGTGACATCAAATACCACATACTATATGAAAATAGTATATTATGATACAAGTTTTATAAGACGCTATTTTGTCGCACGAGTTGTTTGTGAACAAGTGCGACAACGTATCTTATAAAACGTGTGTCAAATGCAATTTTTTCTATTTTGCATTGATTTGAAGACAAAAATGGATTTAATATCGATAAATAACAGAAACATCTTCGATTGGTAACAATGATGACATTGAAATAATTAAAATATGACGCACAAAAGCGTAAAGCCCAGTTTACAGTTATCAAGTGATTTTGATTATTGCAATACCATCAGCGGTGATAAATTCAATGTTGTTATTGTTTTTATTGGTCAATTTAAATCAAATCACACTCTGAATTGAAATTTACCAATTGAAACATTGAGTTTTTCACTGCTAATATCACGAAATCCAAATCACTCAGAAGTAAACTGGTCCTAACTCTTCTGACTTTCATTTGACAGTTCAATTGTACCAATCTCTGAGTAATAAAAAATGCGTATTGAAATAGAGGCTTTTTCAACACGCATTTGCGTTGCACAAAGACTTCATTATACAACCAAAATAAAAATGTTCTAGTACCTATCTCGATACCTATTGAAACAAACATAAATATTTACTTAGGAAATAGATCAAACTTGTGAAAAAACATTGGGAGAACATCAAAAATCAGGTATATATAATCTATCTTATGTTTTTTTGAAAGTCTACCAAGTGATAAGATCTTCGACTTGAAGTGAATGTCTCTACGTATATAAAGCATAGCCCAACCTGACAGCATTTCTTGCAATTCAATTGATTGTAGTCAAGTTATTAAACTTTTGACGTATAGGAAAAACTCCAAACTCACTGGTATAAGTGGTAAGTGAGGTAAGTACGTAAATACCATTGTGTTCTTCTACAAACGGTGAACAAAGTTGCCTGTGACGCTTTCAAAACTCAACACAAAGTTGACGTATTCCGAGGAGTGACAGCTTTGCCGCTCGTGCGCGGAAATACTTTCATTATGTGACAGTATTTTCGCTCGCATCCATTATTGCGATGCATGGAAAATTATAGTGACAGTAAATTATCTATCACATGCACCTCCAGATGTAGCAGAAAGTGCGAACATTGTAAATTCCAACCTCCTCAAAGTAAGTATCCTGAACTTCTCATATTTCTCAAAAAAAAAACCAGTCTGTTGACTATAAACAAAAATGAGTTTGACTTTATCTTTTTGATTCATAACGTTATATAAGTGTGGGATAGACATAAGTTTTCAAGTAGCCTCAATAGCCGGCGAGTTCAAATCGCGTCTTTTCAAGCTGACAGCAATGAAATTAATGATTGAGATTAGAAATATCATTGAATGTTAGTTAATTGAATGAAGTATCAAGTTTTCTTGTCCAGAAAATATGTTTGTAGAATAGTATATTGTGCAACTAGTCAGGAAAATAGGAAATATCCAATTTCCGCAGGAGTTGTACACGACCTACATGAAAAACATAGGTATGACGGATTTTAATTTAGCATGACTGTATTACACCTACTTACATATCATTTTTACAGGAAACCAATTCAATTGCCTGAAGAAGAATATACAAAGAGAATGAATTTTATTGAACTTTTAACAAAAATATTTGGGTACATTTTGGTCTGTATTAATGAAATATTGGAAAAATAATTATTGATCGTAATATTTGAACAATTGTTCAGAACTAACGGAATACTATTATTTTATTTTATCAAACCTAAATTGCATACTTCTGTTGGAGTAGCATCTACCATTTCATCGTCCGATGACATTGCAGCAAAGAAAACTGAACAAATTATACGATTCGGTACCTATCTACTTGGTAAATCACATTGCAACTATAATTTTATGAATTTGTTTGTAGATATGTCATTGTCACAGCTACCTATGAGTAAAATTCAGAGTATAGTTAACTATATTAGGTAATCGCACCAAACGCACAGCGTGAAGATGAATATTTCATTTCCCACTAGTGCCAAATATCTTATTTTGTGTACTAGTTTACAGTGCGAAATGATACGTATTTCAGGTAGGTCGTCGGAAAAAAATATTGTGTGTATTTCGAGCACAATTCAAGTTGCTGCAATTGTATTGTTGGAAACGTCATTTTTCATTCATTTCGAGAATATTTCAGTTCAAAATTGATGACTTGAATGATTGATGAATATCGCAAAATACAGTTTCTTGTTGAAACTGAAAATGATAGATCGATTCGTTTCAGTTTACCTACTGAACAACAAGAAATATGCAATTTCATCCTCATATAGCAAAATAATATAATATCTCAATGTAACCGAGATCTCCATCTCCATGCCTATATATATGCTCCAATCACAGACACCCTGTATATTGCAATCACGATTTAAAATATACGCACCTCATCAAAGAAAAAACTGAAAATATTGATTATTTTGTGTATGCATGTGGATCTCATATTTTTCAATGTATGATTCCTCTACACGTGATCCCCATGAAAAAATCGAAATAATTATTGTTCATGTACCCGCTTCAGCAATTTTACGTACAGAGAGAGATATCTGTTAACGAATGTTATAAATCATAGAGTGCCGTGGGTGTGTGCATGGCTAGCTGCGATGAATTTACATAGTCAAGGCGGTACATCACATGCAAATGATCAGCTGAGTTCGGAGATCGTTGAGTTATGTATTCGATGTTTTCTGTTTGCGATGATGGATCAGGTCCGCTTCACGTTTTTACACATGATGAATTCGTTTTTGTGGCGCTCAAAAATAATGCACCAAATTGAAATCCACCCAATAACCTACCAGATGAAATAACACATGTTATAATTTGTGGAATACTCTGAAATGCAGGATTAGTTGATTTTTTATAGCAGAACTTTATTGCAAATTATTTTGAGGTGAAAGTAATTAAACATATCTTCGTTGTTATATCATATGGATGATTCAAATTCGATACGTCGATTTGATGTTATGAATGTAGCAAGTATCAAATCGAATATGACATTTCCGGTTTGACCGGAATCAGGAAAATCACTTTTTCAATGATATATCACAATCACTTTTCCGATTAAAAATCTTCAGATGTAATTGCAAATATTGAGATTCTATAAAAAATCTTTCTTTGTAATCACCTTCATGATGGTATGCTATGGAATATTGAACAATATCATTCAGTATCAATTATTCAGTGTCAAAAATTTTCCAGTTTTATATGTACCTATCTGCCTTCGATCATATAACTTAATGAATCTCTCAATCCTTACCGCAACATCTAAATCAGTTACCAGGGTTACCTCATTCTAAAACAAGGATAGCAACAGCAGATTTCCCCAGCACCAGTGTCTTGCTTTCTTGGAAGGGTCTGAATTTGAATAAATTCACCCACTTACAAACTTATCGTATCCATTCTTCCTAAGACTGAATGAAAACAATGTAATATCAAAGTTTTCTGGAAATATACATCTTTGATTTATTATCCGGATGATGATAGATTTAATTCGCTTCGCTGTCACAACTAAGTATATTGTTTATTTTCTGGCAATATAAAGTTTCAAAGTGTCAGACATGTTGTTATTACTTTTCAATTCCACTAAATAAAGGCTTATCTACTACTCTGAACATTTTCTTACCACTTGGGCCAAATATTTTATCACTTGTAGTAAAATGATGGGAACAAACTCTAGTATCTCTTGAAATATTCTCTTTCCCGATCATATTATTACATATATCCACTAACTTTTCATATCGGGGAAACCCGAGAATGTTTATAAATTACCAAAAATCGTTTCACATAATATGAGGGTGGGTGAATAATAATAATAATAATAATAATAATAATAATTTATTCACACAACGCCTCTTGAATTACATTACATATAAGTGAAATACAATAAAAGGAGGAGGGAATAAATTGAAAACCCTACAGTAGAACAAGTCTGTGCGTAGGGCTTGAGTGCAAGTAGCTAGATTGAATGTAATCATTAATTTGAGAAAGTAATAAAATATTCAAACAAACATATACTAAGGTACAAGATAAATACTTAATAACTAATAATGGTTACAAAAGACATGTGAACATCGACGTGGTGAATAAACACAGACAACCACAAGGAAACGATTCCGCGCGTGGTGCACTATCTGTGTCCATTACATCGCCTCGACAATCCCATAACTATTAAAATTATATTCAGTACATACATACACACAATAATCACATACATAGACACACACACAATAACGTATATATATAATAATAACAATAATAAACTTAATTATAACTACAACTAAGATGTTGAATTTTACCATCATACATACACTTGTTTATTATATACGCTAATGGAAGTGTGATTTCTTCCTTGATATCTTTAAGAATTTCAGATCTGATGTGATCTATTCCGGGAGATTTGTTATTTTTCAAATCCATTATTATTTGCTTGACCTCCGTCTCGTTCGTCTCCGATAAAAAAATTGAGTTACTATTTTTTTTATAATTTATTTTTGTTTTTTCAATACCAATTTTCAAAGTTTCGGCCATTTTTTGTCCAACTTCAGTGAAGTGTTTACAAAAAATCTCGGAGATTTCTTTTGGGTTATTTATTGTTGTTCTCCCATCCCAACTTTTCATTTCCATTATATTTATTTTTTGTTTTTGTTTTTTAGAAATTTCATTAATACATTCCCATAAATTTTTACTTGCATTTTTATTGATTTCTATTTTATTATTGAAGTAGTCACTTTTGGCTTTTTTTATTAGATAATTCAATTTGTTTCTATAATTTCGAAATTGTTGCTTGTTGTGTTCAGTGGGATTAATTTTCATTATTTGGTATAGCCTATTTTTTTCATGGGTCGATTTTACTATTCCGGCAGTTATCCAGCATTTCCTTTTCATTTCATATGTTTTAATTTTTAATTGTGATGTTGAATTTTCGATATGGCTATTTATAATTTTTATTAAGTTATTGGTACACACGTCAACGTCATTTTCAGTATAAATATCCAACCAATTTTCTTGTTGGATTTTTTCTTTGAATTTCTTTTTATTTAATACATGTCTGAATCTTTGTGGTTTTTGTTTAAGTGTGTTTTTAGACGTGCTGAAGTGATTCATAACGCAATAGTGGTCTGTTATTTTGGATTCGAGGACTACTGGAATATTATTATAGAACATTTCTTTGGTTTTTAAGAATATATGATCCAGGTAAGATTTTTCGTTGCCTATTTCCCTAGTACACTTATTGATCAAACAATTGAAACCTTCTTCCCCCATGACGTTCAGATATTCATTTACAATGGTATCGTTTTCATTCAAAATGTTGATATTAATATCACCTGTTATTATGTGTACGTCTGGGATTGGGCACGATTTCAGGTAATCTGAAAGGTCATTTATAAATTTTTGTTCTGATGTTGGACATGGTCTATAAATACCGTTGACTAATATTCGTTTATTGTTTATGGTGGTACATAACTCCAACATATTTATTACACCGAGTTTCACCACAGTGCATATACAAGTTAGATACTCTCTAGCAAAGATAATTGTACCATCATTTTGATTTATGGAACCTTCATTATAAAATTGTTGGTACCCAGCAAGATTAATAAGGGATATATCTGGTATTTGCCATGTTTCTGTGATAACAATGAAATCAAAATTATTTCTTACCTCCGAAAGTAGAATTTTCAACTCGTCCATATTTTTATTTGCGCTTCTTATATTCATTTGAAAAATTGACACTTCAAGATTGTGCACCTCTTTCTGGACGAACATGTTATAGTCTAAAGTATTTTTCAGAACAATCGTTTCTGTTTGCTCGATATGAAAGTCTCTCAAATAATTATTCATTTTATACAACAACTACAACAACTGGGAAAGGAACACGTAGACACGATATGGGAATATTCGGAATAAGAGTTATTTTTGGGGTTGCACTTTATCGAGAAGGAAATTAGAGAAAGGAGAGAATTTGTGGGAATATTTACTTCTTTTTGTCTTTTTCACTGTGTGATCTAGTCTTTGTTTTCTCTGTGTTCAGGTTACTGATCAATTTCTGAGCTGGTTTCCTGATGGCTCCAAGGGACACATTTTTAGAAGTTTCTGCTTCATATACTTCACAGAGAGGGGGTTCAGTTGTTGTTGTTGGGGCACTTTTTATCTCAATTGATTTTTCTGTATTTTCTTCGCTTCTCTCAATTGCAAGGAGTTGATTCACCGAATATTCAATTTCATCAACAACCAACTTGTTTCCTTTTATGAATGATTTTTTATTTCTATTTTGTCTATGAGTCTTGAGATGCCTTTTCAAGACTGCCAAATCTTGCCTTTGTTGAGTGGTGAGATCCTGTGAGATGGAGATTCCAGTTCCTTTTAGTTTTTTGCAATTTGCAAATATATCTTTCTTAGTAAAACTCGAGACTAATTCAATCTTAACAGGACAATTTTTCCCAGATCCCAGACAATATATATCCTTTATTTGATTAATCGATAGGTCTATTTGCAGCAGCGATTTCAGCTCGTCTCGAAGGCAATCAAAAGTTATTTCGTGGCGTTCTTTGTTCAATCCAAACACAACAATATTGTTTGATTTTTGAATACGCTCCAATTTTTCAACTCTTTTCTTCAACAATAAATTTTCTTCTTCCAGCTTCCTAATTCTTTCTTGAGACTCTTCTATCTTCAGTTGAATTCGTGCCTCACTAGCATCGATTGCATTCTTCAATTCTACTCTGTTTTGTTGTATTTCATCTATTATCCGTTTTGTATCGGCCACAGTAGAACTCATAGTGTGTGGACAGCTTTAGCTTTGTATCTGATAAGGCGATTGTTTTGAAAGTTTTTTTTTATATTATCAGAGATGGTTACACTCTTTTTATGTTTGATTATTGATCAAATTATATTATATCATGCATTGGGTATGATACAGTTGGCCGGAATGACTTACTTGATAGCTTGTGTTGTTTTGAGATATTTTTGATCACTTTGTTTCGAGATATTTGGTGTAATTCGCGGAGCACAATTTCAAGTCACCACTCAATAAAGCGGTACATGTACGGAATAATGTTTATACAACGAATGATACGACACTGACTCACCAGTAGAATTTTGTTTTCTGGTCACCACTTCTGAATCGTCTCTCACACATTTCACAGCGTTTCATCATCCTTTAAATTCGATTTGAACAGAATAAACAAGGTTTCTGAGTAAAATCCTATATATTCAGATTCTCACAGAAAACTGGAAATATGCCGTTCAATGAAGCATAAAACAAAATTTGATTTCAAAACCAAACGTTTCGCGCTGTCACTGTCAGCGTTCGATCGATTATCGGTTGAACGAAATTAACGGCTTTGGTGCATTCACCAAAAATGTCGCAATCTCCAGAAAGACGTGCTATCAAAATACAATCAAATAAATTGCAAATTCCATTTTTGGCTTTGTATTATTGTAATAATTGAAAGCACTTATAGTAGTATTCTTGACTTGTATTATACAAATTGTAAAATTTGTCTCTGGTATAAAAATAAATTCTATTCTATTCTATAAACCACTTATATATATAAATGAGGCACTATTATATGACAAATATTGAATACATACCTTTTGATAAACTCATATGACTCATATAAGTACCAACAAAAAGATATACATATATACCTATACACATTTGGGAACCTTAAAAAATGTGGTCATGGGATGATCATCGCTTTCAAATGTTGTGGCAACCTCTGTGGGGAAAACATATGAATATGAATTTCATGTTTGCTTCAGGCAAATTGGGGTGTTACTAATCTAGTGGGTTTGTTGTTCGGGATGAGGTATATCTACCTATAACATCGAATGATTGTCTGGAATTACGCGGATGACTACTACATCTTTTCCAATTTCATTTCAAAAATGTATTGTATTTTCAAATAGGCATTTGGATTTCAAGTAGCATAATTTTTATTTCAAATCACTAATTTTTTTTTCAATCGATCATTTGAATTTCCAAACTGATGAGAAAGCACAGGCAGAGGTTGTATTATTGTTATATTCATTCACCCTGTTATTGGAACGCTTCTGGTTTCTGTCATCATATATCACATATTAGTTGTAGTAGACTGATTTTGAAATAAAAATGATTGTTTCTGAAATTTAATTGATGGATTTTGAAATTGAGTTGAAAAATTTGAAATACAATTGACACATTTTGAAGTTGAATTGATAATTTTGAAATACACAACACTTTTTGGAATTAAATTGACTGATTTGAAATACAATCGACGCATTTCGAACTGTAGTTGGAATAAGTATGACATATTCTGATATGTGAAAAAATATTTGTCATTATCTTCCATACGTCATCAGGTGTTTTCGACGATATTTCACTAGTGGAATTTCTTATTCATCTGACATGAGCTATAATTCATAACCACAGTTTTTCATTACGCCTTATATGTTATCTTTCTATTTCCTGTCTTCCGTAGCCAAGGAAAATAATAAATGTCTTTAATTTTATGGTGACTTCATTCGGGTTCCAGCAAGCCTTCTTCGATCTAAATAACAATGAATGCGTCATTAGGGACCGCTGTGTATAGCCAAATGATTCTTTTATATTCGGTCATTTTATTTTTATTCACCAATGTACGCAGCACCGACGTTGAGAAATTACTCTCATTATTAAACTCACCGGCAAGATGTTTCCTATCTTAATACGAAGTGTTCCTACCAAAATGAGACACTCTGCATAACTGTGAAGTAATGATTTCCTTAGAATTTCATTGGGGCTTAGACGAGACTAATAACTCTCTTCTTAAAAGCCCAAGTTAGTGTCTTTTGAGGCAGAACAACAAGCAAGAGAAAATGGTTTCTTACTCAGAGATCTATCTTTCTCTATTTCCTTCTTCACTACTAGACTATTAGGGGTAGGTAGTAAACCTTCGGTACCTATATCTAAAAAAAAATTCACGATCCACGATTTTGAAAGTTTATGTGGACATGTTTTGAATTATCTTATGACATAAAATTGTAAGATTCCTATCTCTCATGATCATTCAATATTTCTCAAATAGTCATTAACAACACAAATCTGATTCTACTGAAATAACTGATTGGTTGATTCAGATCGGTTTAGTATGTATTTCAAGCAGAAGTATACTGTAGATTGTAGATTGTAGATTGTAGATTGTAGATTGTAGATTGTAGATTGTAGATTGTAGATTGTAGATTGTAGATTGTAGATTGTAGATTGTAGATTGTAGATTGTAGATTGTAGATTGTAGATTGTAGATTGTAGATTGTAGATTGTAGATTGTAGATTGTAGATTGTAGATTGTAGATTGTAGATTGTAGATTGTAGATTGTAGATTGTAGATTGTAGATTGTAGATTGTAGATTGTAGATTGTAGATTGTAGATTGTAGATTGTAGATTGTAGATTGTAGATTGTAGATTGTAGATTGTAGATTGTAGATTGTAGATTGTAGATTGTAGATTGTAGATTGTAGATTGTAGATTGTAGATTGTAGATTGTAGATTGTAGATTGTAGATTGTAGATTGTAGATTGTAGATTGTAGATTGTAGATTGTAGATTGTAGATTGTAGATTGTAGATTGTAGATTGTAGATTGTAGATTGTAGATTGTAGATTGTAGATTGTAGATGCATTCACAGTGTGAATCGTTGCATGGACTACGAGCAGATATAATTCGATATTCTGCATGGTATTTGCCAGGAAAGTAGTTGTTTTCTGCTCGTGATCTGTAAAGCTTTAGGAAGAGGAATTCGAAGAGTTTACTCTTTGGTTATAAGTAGATATAGCAGAGACATTTTGTATGTTTGGGGTTGTCAAGCTTAAACCACATGACATCAAATGTTTTGGATTCTAGATTCTCCTCTTTGAGGCATGTGAAATTATTTCTGGAAAAGAGACACACATTCTTGAAAAAAAAAATAGATTTCGTTGTTTAAATGATACAAATCCTCTGCATCCATCCTGAATAGAATATAAATGCGCAATTTTCAAAGAGTTCTGATTGACTCTGAAGTTGCATCCCACCCTAGAGACCATTACTTTGATGTTGACAAGCGCGTAGGTTGACAGCACAAGGGGATTTCCCATTATTGCGCGATCAGGCCGGCCTACTAGACCGATTAAATATTGCGGCGTTCAATTGTCATTTATTAATGAGTTGGTAACTTGTTGACTGGATTTGTCTTATAAAGGCGACCGAACAAAAGGGCATTGTTTATTGTGAAGCCGTTGAGTAATGGCATGAGGAGTTATTAGACGGAGGTTGGCGCCTTTATCTGCTGGATAGAATATTATATAGGATACAATCAAGTAGTTACCAGATAAGGAGAGGAGATTCAAATGCGGTTAATCAAGTATAATCACGTTTCTGATTGTAGCATTTCTAATTATCGACATTCAAAAATTACTCTTGATAATTATTGATATGTTTAAGCAGATATTATCATAAAATTTACGTTGTCTATTGTTTCTTTTGTTTTTTTCAATTGACTTGACCGTTCCTTTATGAAAATCCATATTAATTGTGAAGAACGATCAGATTTTGTGAAGAAGGTGTTAGAAAAATATATTGTCTACACATTGTATTCATGGAATGTCACACTTGAGGTTATTATTCAGTGGAACTACTACAATCTTACTTCTTCTGCTTTCATTGTATTCGAAATTCCTTCTTATCTGAGAGAATATTATTACATCCTACTTGATACAGTTTTTCTCTACCTTATTAGTAATCTTTCACCTAGTCTGTCACTTTTTTCAGTGAGAATTATTTCATAATCATAAGTTGTTATAAGCTTTCTGAATCGCTTTAATATTCTTCAAATGATAAATCAGTGATACCTCAATATAAGGATATATGGATGATACTCTCACTGAGGACAGAATCCATCAGAAAATCAGACCACTGTCGAGATAACTAGCAATACAGTTATCGACGGGGTGATATATTTTTGTTCACCTGGTTTGACTGGGTTATAGAGTAATCACTGTAATTTCAGACGATAATGCTGTATGTGCGGTCTCATCAATCAGAGGGTACGCATATTTTCAATTATATATGCTTGTTTCACCATCGGATCAGATTACTACTGTTTGACCCTCAATTATCCGAGTGATTAACGAATGCTGAGTTCAATATACCGATAAATATGAATGGAAAATTGTTCAGCAATTTGCATGCAAGGGTATTTCCTGTGTTTGACAGAAATATACAAATGAGCAAAACAAAGTGCTACCTACATACATTGTTTCCCTTACAATGCTGAGTACCTAGACCTAGAGACCTAGTTTATGGTTCGCAATGGTGTCAGGTTTATTTTTTGAAAAAAAAAACAATTTATACGAACTGCATACCTCAGTGGGACGGTATTTTATTTTCCCCAAGAATTGAAACATGGGATACCCTCTTCATCATCATTGGTATAAAAATCCACGAATGATATTCAAAGAAAATATATACCATCCCAAAAACTTGGTTTTCTGTTTCGAGCCAAAAGCTATTTCACTCCTAGTCTGCTGCTTATGATCTATAAGGCACATATCCGAGCTGTCCTGGAATACTGTTTCCATATTTGGAGTGCGGCACCTAAACATATCCTGAAACTATTGGATTATGTCCAAAAAAGGGCAATTCGTCTCGTCGGTGATGCCACGCTTAAAAACTCGCTCACTTCTCTGGAACACCGTAGAAAGTTCAGTCTTCACACCCCTTCGTGGTCACTTTAGAGACCTGCAGAAAGTCCCTTTCCAACGAACATTAAGACTTTGGAACTCATTGCCTAGGGAGGTGTTCCCCGAGGCATACGATCTCCAGAAATTTAAGAACACCAACTCCTACCTTCTTTTCCTTGGTACTAACGATGTTCTCGGAACATTACGGGATATCCCCTTTTCGTGAGAACCAGAACATAAAAAAAGAAAAAAAAGTCCCTTTGTTAATATATATGTAATGTTGAAGAAAATAAATTTATTGCAATGTTATGGAATTTGAATGATAGATTTGTGAGATTAAATCGATATTTCTCCAATTATATACCACGTAAGAGAAATGGGTAAAACTTCGTTTATCGCACTCCTATGAGTTCGGAAAAAACTTTTGGTGGAACTTACGTATATAGACTTCCTGATCACGAATCTGAAGTTAAAACGCGGCGGTCTCCAGTATTTTCGGAGATACGACCTCATTTTGTCTCAAAAATGCACCATTTGAAATCTCCATTTTTATGCTAATAAAAACACACAAAATTAATCCTTCTTTGAGCCGAAACATTACACATGCTCACATTCACTTGTTTCCAACACTTTTTTTGCATAAAAAATTCGCCCTTCTTCAAAACGTAGACAAAACAACCTTTTTTCACTGATTTTCTGTTTATTTTTATTTGAGATGTTGGCAACGTTTTACCATGAGCCAAACAATCACGTTGCCAACATCATAAATACGAATTACCAGAAAATCAGTGTAAAAAGGTTGTTTTGTTTACATTTCAAAGAAGGGTGAATTTTTTGAAAAATAATAGTTTTTTCTGCTGAGAAGTGTTGGAAACAAGTGAAAATATGCGTGTATAGTGTTTTGTTTCAAAGAAGGGTGAATTTTCTGTATTCCTAATAGCATAAATTTGACATGTCAAATGGTGCATTTTTGAGACAAAATGAGGCCGTATCTCCGAAAATACTTGAGACCGCCGTGTTTTGACTTCAGAATCGTTATCAGGAGGTCAAAATACGTATGTTCCACCAAAAATTTTTTCCGAACTCATAGGAGTGCGATAAACGAAGTTTTACCGAGAAATGGGCGAAGCCATAATAAAAATCGTCATGCCACTTTTGGACTGAATTTCGCCAATATTTTTTTTCGTTCAGTATTTTCACCGATGATGGGCAGATAACTCTTCACTGGAATGCAATCGAATGTGTGTGGAAATACCATGACAACCATATCGAATTCCACCATTAATATGCTAAACAGTTCTCATAAATTGCCTGCGCCACCAACGCATCGAATTATTAAAGTGAAGCCAGAATTCACCTCACTTTAATTATCCAAGGTGTTGGGTTGCCGTTTTTGATTTATTTATAATGAGCCGAGGCTCTATTCCTCAATAATTGTTGAGATATGACAGCAGTAATTGACGTTGTGGGAGGCATTTAATTGCTCGGGGTCACCGGATTTTCATTTTTCATGGGAGCGGAGATCGAAAGCCAATCAGTCAACCTAATATCGGATGAGAATTTTTTTGGTGACTCCAGGACTTTTTTTTCATTGTAAACCATCCAACAGAAATCCATTCACAGGGTGGGAGACATTAAGAGTACAAACATAATTTAAAAGCTAGTGATTACGAAGAAAAAGGCACGAATTACACTAATCAAGTAACGCAAAAATAAAAATGAGATTTAAAATCTTGTACGTCAACAAAAAAACGCGTATTAGGAAGAAAGAAACACTTGCATTCTGAATTATTTTGGTTAGTCGGTGCATAGACTACGAGTAGATATAATTCAATATTCTGCGTGGTATTTGCCAGGATGGTAATTGTTTTCTGCTCGTAGTCTACCTTTTCAAACATCCTTGATGTTTTTTAGGTGAATTGTTGACGTACGAGATTTTAAATCTCATTTTGATTTATTTTTGCGTTACTTAGTGCAATTCGTGGCTTTTTTCTTGCTATCATATTGCTTTGTCGAGCATCAGCCACTCCCATGTCTCATGACGTAGGAGCCTTTTATCTAGAGTGTTTCTTTCTTCCGCCGCACTGGGTCGCTAGTTCCAAGCCTTACTTGGCACGCGGCTCAGTGCTATGAAATATGCGTCGATTGAATGCATTGGGACAGGCAACACTACGAGTGGAGATCTCAGGATCTCTACTCGGTTGACTATCCTGCACTGATGAGGGCGAATAAGCCCGAAACCGGTCTGTAGGTTGTCAGGCGTGCCTGTCTCAATGTAATCATAACCGCGTATTAGGAAGAAAGAAACAGTTGCATTCTGAATTGACTCAGTTAATCGGTGTATAGACTACGAGTAGATATAATTCAATATTCTGCGTGATATTTGCCTTGAATTAACGCTTGGGACATGAAAATTTAGTATACTCAGAACAGCATCATTACAGTCGATTTGACTATGGATAACCTTACAAAGGAAAATCAGAGCAGATGTGTTTCTCCTACTTTCAAGACAAGTAAAGTTGTGTATCTCTAATAAGGTACCTATAGCAGGGTAAGCACCATCTTTCTTGAAAGAGAGTTATTTCATAAAGTTCGAATGAATATCATATGAACACCAAATAATAGATGCATACTCTGTTTTAGATCGGACATAATATAGGAATTGTATAATAGAAGCAGTGTATTCCTATTCGTGAAATCACGAGAATTTCTGACAATAAAACCTAAAGCTCTTGAACTTCAATAATAATAATAATAAATCGTCTTTATTTGGATGATTAAAAATAAGAAAAGCACTCGTGACATATAAGTATAAGAAATGAATCATGAATTATTGTCCAATGATAAGAGGCGAGATTTAGCTTAGGGCTATTCTTACACCTAACCTCTTATCATGGACAGCTATAGAAATGAATAGGTAAATAAATATGATATAATAAATTCGTATTTAATAAACAACTATAATCAAATCAGTTAGCTATAGTTGCTGTAATGAAAATAATTCACTTTAAATGAATTTTCGAAATGAAAATAGTCCAAGTCTCTTGATTTGGTCAGGAATTGAGTTGAATAATTGCATAGCATTATAGTGAAACTTCTCTGGTACAAAGACGTTGAATTATGTGGCATTGTTAGAGCATGTGGATTTCTTATATCCACTGAATAAACTCTAGATCTAGGAATTAGGTTATATCTATTATCTTCTGTATTCATAAGAGCCTTGTGAATATAGCTAACTGAAGTCTTCATCGGTTTTCCATGGTTAACCAATTGAGCTCATTGAGTTTTCTCGTGATGTGATCGAATTTCCGCAATCTAATGAACCTCACGCAAAAGTTCTGTACATACCTTTTGAATTTTATATTTATACGTTCCGTCAAGGCAGGGACCATACAAGAAATCACAATAAGAAAATTGTGATAAGACCAAACTGTCACATAAAAGAGAAATGAATGTCTTACTCAGTATATTTTTACGTGGGTTTTAAATATGAGATCATCATCAAATATCAAGCCCAAATTCTTAGACGAATGCACAATACTAAGAGGAATATTATCAATAGTGATGTTGAAGTTCATAGAGATCTCATTGTAATAATTTTTAGGAGAAAACATTATTATTTTAGATTTGAAAGAATTCAATTTCAGATTATGAGCCCGGCTCTTATCAAAAATTATATTAAGATCATTGTTCATAGTATTTTTAGCCTTCGAGAAACTGATGGATATTTGAGTATCATCAGCATATGTTTGTACTTCACAATGTTCTATAGAATTAAAAATATCCGCCGTGTGAATAATGAAAAAAAAAAGGGTCTAAAATACTCCTTTGAGGCACACAAGCTGTTATATTGACATAATTTGAATAATTATCATTCGATACTCATGATGTTTGCAATGTACTATCTGGGACATTCATGGACGTCCTCACAGGGACAATTCAAGATATGTACTGATTGGGACGTCCTGTGGACATTGTCTGCTATTAGGGGATGGGTTAGGAAGACGGCGAAGTGATGTGGATTGAATTCATCACTCAGTATACGTCAGCTTACAAACTGTGTACAATTTCAGACCTCACTGCATTGTGAAAAAATTTAAGTGTGATTCGCAGTTTCTCAATGGTTATTTCATTTCAAGGTTGAAGATTCCAAAACGAATATTGAGATAATAATCTACTCAACATTCACAATTTCAGCTTGTTGGTCAAAATTTCATGAAAACTACTGGATGAGATGGCATCCTGATGATGAAATATCATCTTTTCAATGAGTTGTCACAAATTCAATCAGAGCACAAAACTTCATAGAAAGGTATATTTCCGGTAATACCCAAAACATTGCACCAACTTTTTTTTGTTCGATATTTTTGGGAAACCTATAAAATGAAATCCTTTATATTACACATTATACGGCTGTATCATCATGCAATCGGTGAACAAATTGAAAGAAATGGCAATTCATCAAGAAGAACTCGACATTGCCGAAGGGTCTGGACAAGCATCTCAGTCTGGACAAAGATTCTTGATATCCAAATAAGTAATTCAAATCTATCGAATATAAAGTACCTATTCATAATTTATTTTCAGTTTCTATTCTTACTTCCTGTCCTATCCAACAGTACGCCTATGGTTTATGGAATACAAATACTATGAGATAAGTAAGTAAATACCCATGAAAAGATCTGGCAGAACCCTTTTCAAATTTGTTACTGCAAATCATACAGTATTTCGGCGTTGCAAACTAATTTTTCACAGAAAAACACTCAAAACTATGTGAATCAGACCCGATCGACATCGGAATTCGCTGAAGATTAAAGTATTTGACATTTGTCGGAATTATAAATTTGTGTCAAACTAACGCGGGTCGTCAAAATTTGAAAACGACCAATCAATGGCTTACTGGCCATAGATCTTACAAAACAAATAACCTGGATACCGGATCTAGCGTAAGCAGTAAGATTTATGAGTGGAACGGCATTTCGTGATGACGACTCGAGTGAAGCTTTCGTCTGCAGCTCCTAGATGTCGTTGCGTTGGTCTAGGAAGGCTCGCTCTGTTTGGACAGTACCACCCTTTGACATATGGGTAGGGTGATTTAGAAGTTATTTTCGGTAGGGTTGCATACCATCAGGGTTCTTGGTTTGTGTCTGTTAAGTTTAGAAGCTCCTTCGCTCCATTGTGCGATTGGATAAATCAAATTTACTTGGGACGCCACTGGTACTTCGGGAATATTCGGAAAATTTGGCTGCTATTCTTGGGATGTTCTGACATCGGTCAATTTGTAATACCCGCGAATTTTGTATGCTTTTTTATACGTCTCTGTGCCTTTATGATTCTGATTAGTAAGTAGTTTTCGCGTTTTCGGTTTCTTGTTTCGGAAATGATGCGATCAGACTTGTTTCTTCTCCATATTTATTTTTCCAGTCAATTTATCTGTGATTGTGAGTGAGATTTTCGTTTATGACCGGTTCGGTTTCTGTACTTTTGTGTGGTGGAATGGATCGGATTATTCCCTTTAGTTTTTTGGCGTTATCTGGTAGCTTCATGGACATTTATATTGGTGAGCAAAATGGCTGCCTAATGGCACTTTTCCAAGATATCCTTCATTTTCCAGGTAGGCGTTAACGGATTATTGCTTCGCTAACGAAATCGGTGTCCGCAACCTCTGGAGTTTATTTCCACAATTTCCCATTCTGGATTGCCTCTCGTCCTTGGATGGTTTCAGGAAAAATAGGCTACCCGGTAAGTAATTCCCATAGTAGTCCTATCAGTGTCAAAAAATATCCAAGTTCGAATTCTATAACTCTATCTTTCCATAGGTGCCTTGGTGTGTCAAAAGGGGTTTGTCATCAGAGCTTTCAGCCAGACCATCTCAGCCATCAGGCCCTCCTCCAATGCCGCGGGGGTGGGTTGTCAGTGTGCAACATAAAATACAGATATAAGCAGTAAGTTTTCTTTACATAATATTTTATATTTTTATAGTGTCCCATATATATATATATACAGGGTGGGTCACGGTCGATGGTACCTTAGACGTTTACGAAGAACGGGAGATAGGATCATTCTAAAAATTTGGTTTCTCAAGTAGTTGCTCTTGGTCTATCGATCTAAAATATTTTCAGCAATACAGTGTTGCCGCTTCTATCGAAAACTAGCAACAACTTTGTTATTTCAAGAAGAACACCCTGTATTTTATTTCATTTTTAAATTATTCCTGAAGAGCTGATTTCGTCGATATATCATACTTGGGGTATAGCGAGAAAGATTACAGAGATATAGGGTGTGACATGACATGACATGACATGAGTCAGCGACACATAATACCCGCAACTCTTCCCACAACATTATACTTCCTATTCCCTCATCAACACTAACTGAGAATTCTATAATTTACGAAAGCAAGAAGCTATTCAATCATCTACCCTTGCACCTAAAGCAGATAGAAAACGAACAAAAGTTTAGAAAATCGGTAAAAAAATTTCTATTGGAGAAAGTGTTTTATAATCTCACCGAATTCTATCAGGGTACCTGATTTTAAATTAATGCTACCGATTTTCATTCTTGCTGGTAACAAATGTATCTTCACCTTTGCAAACAAATTAGTGAATGTTCAGACCTATCTCTACTTTTTACATTTTTGCTATTATACATTTTTACTTCTTTATACAATTTTTATACATTTACATTTTTTTTTAACATATCCATATTTTTATATTTGAATATTTATATTTATTATCTATATATGACTATGCTTTGTAAAACGATCTACACTTTGTCAATAAGAATTTATTCTTCAGACAATAAAGTACATTTTGATTTGATTTTATTTGAATATTTAAAATAACAAAGTGGCTTATAAAAGTGAACAAGTGAAGTGGGGTTTGTGACTAAGGGCATTTTACGTTATTACCTGACTCAACCGACATGAGGGCACAACGAGGGATGAAAAAAAGGTAACAAAATAATATAAGTACTTACATGAATAATATAAATGTCGTCCAGGCCGAGGAGATGTGTCTCATACTAAGGTCCATGGCTTCCTTTCAAATAATGGTGAAGTTATCACTCCCCGATAAATCAGAATCGCGAATCAGGAGGCCGAATTCAGGATGACAGTAATAATCGAAATCGTAATCGGAATATATATATATAGTTTTTTCTAGTGCTTGTTAATATGAAGCTGTTTCACCATCCAATGGTGAATTGTTGATGTGATTCGAGGATGGACCAATTTTCAACTTAGCTCATACCAATCTGCTTTTTTTTCCATAGAATCCGTTTTTCCAATCGAAGAAATCGGAATCAAAAACAACTTTTTTTCATAGTAGAAAAAATGAAGCAAATAGCCATAACTTTCGAACGGATGTACCAATTTTCAACTTCGCTCATACCAATCTGCTTATTTTTTTCCATAGAATCCGTTTCTTCAATCGAAAAAATCGAAATCAGAAAAAACTTTTTTTCATCATATAGAAAAAATGTAGCAAATCGCCATAACTTTCGAACGGATGGACCAATTTTCAACTTCGCTCATACCAATCTGCTTATTTTTTTCCATAGAATCCGTTTATCCAATCGAAAAAATCGATATCACGAATACCTTTTTTTCATCATAGAAAAAATTAAGCAAATTGCCATAACTTTCGAACGGATGGACCAATTTTCAACTTCGCTCATACCAATCTGCTTATTTTTTTCCATAGAATCCGTTTATTCAATCGAAAAGATCGAAATCAAAGAAAACTTTTTTTCATCATAGAAAAAATTAGGCAAAACGCCATAACTTTCGAACGGATGGACCAATTTTCAACTTCGCTCACACCAATCTGCTTATTTTTTCCATAGAATCTGTTTATTCAATCGAAAAAATCGAAATCAAAGAAAACTTTTTTTCATCATAGAAAAAATGAAGCAAATCGCCATAACTTTCGAACGGATGGACCAATTTTCAACTTCGCTCATACCAATCTGCTTATTTTTTCCATAGAATCCGTTTATTCAATCGAAAAGATCGAAATCAAAGAAAACTTTTTTTCATCATAGAAAAAATTAGGCAAAACGCCATAACTTTCGAACGGATGGACCAATTTTCAACTTCGCTCACACCAATCTGCTTATTTTTTCCATAGAATCTGTTTATTCAATCGAAAAAATCGAAATCAAAGAAAACTTTTTTCATCATAGAAAAAATGAAGCAAATCGCCATAACTTTCGAACGGATGGACCAATTTTCAACTTCGCTCATACCAATCTGCTTATTTTTTTCCATAGAATCCGTTTATTCAATCGTAAAAATCGAAATCAAAGAAAACTTTTATTCATCATAGAAAAAATGAAGCAAATCGCCATAACTTTCGAACGGATGGACCAATTTTCAACTTCGTTCATACCAATCTGCTTATTTTTTTCCTCGGTTCAAATTGACATATTTCTTCCGGAGGAATTCCGGGTGATTCCAGGGGAATTCCGAGGAATTCCGGGGAATTCCAGGGGAATTCCGGCTTACAGGAATTCCAGTGTACACATTTTCTCCTAGTGGTCAACCCCTCGATGTGATTTATTTTGCCAGTATCATTTCTATTGCAGATTTCCCTATTCTATATGCATACCAGCCTGCCTAATAACTAATGAAATGCCTCTCGAATGTTGTCTATAATAACCCCTGTCGAGGCGGTAAACATCATATAAATGAACGTGTGTGGGAGAAAAGGTCCGTAATTCATAATTCCAACCATACATCACCTGTCAGACGAACATACTAGAGGAGGGCTTCATGGATAATCACCGTGTTTTCGTGTAGCGACAGTTTTGAAGGTGCGTCAGAATGCGTACCTCAATTCTTCGTGTACGACGTTGATGGCTTCATTTTTTGTCGAAATGCACCCACTGTGAACAAAATGTTTCGATTATCACATGAAATATTTGAGCAACACCACGAAGGCAGATTATCGTGTCACCGTCCATTTTCGAGCTTTTTTCGCTTAATATAAAGCCGCCTATCTTTGGAAATCATTCAATCTAAGAGGAGAGGAGAAAACCTGTCGAGCACCCTGTGCCTCTTTAAATTCTACTTTAAAATCTGAATATTTTTTATATCACATAATGTCAATTTTACTAACCTCAAGTTGGCAAGAAAATGTAACCAGTTGTTCCAGATTCTCAATTTTCAAATGTCGAATATCTCAAAAATAGTTGCACATAGGCTTAGGGTATATGTTTCATATGAAAACTACTCTTCTTCATATTGAATTTAAAAAGTTACGAATGTACAGAATGTACGAATGTAGAAGAAATATTCACATTGCAATAAAAAAATGCTTATAGATCGCTGATTCATTTGATGTCGCAGTTTCAATGATGAATACTCACTCTGGATAACCCTGCATATTCTAGCGAAAAGCTCTTATATACAGGGAACGCCAAATTCGATTGCCTATTAGACGTTTCTGAAGAACTCAAAGGGATTATTTTGAAAACTTGGTTCTTCGAATTGATCTAAAATATTTTCAGTGATGCATAACGAAAAGAAGCTGCAACTTTTTTATATTGCGTATTAGACCTCTAGGTAGTTCATTGAATTCTTAGATTAGTTCTAAAAGTTGATTTCAACTAGGTATTTATTATTTCTCGAAACAGCTCACAGGTTCCTATCTCAACATTTTATTCACTATCAATTGATATTCAATTGAAACACTTGAGAAATCTGAATTTTGAACGACTCCGTATTTGTGTCAATTGAATGTCAGTAAATAATAGTGGATGAAAAATCAGGATAGGGACATATGTACACAGTTAAAAAACTTACACCTTCAATCAAATGGATTTCAGAGCAAACTCCGACGAATACAACACCTGAATATCAAAGTTGTGTCCTTTTTATTATAAATTTCAAAATTAAGTGTTACGTGGTGTTAATTCCGATCTTAGTAGTGAAAAATGACACGAATGTGGTGAAGTAGAACGATTCTGAAACATAAGATCATAAGAAACACTAAATGGTTTAAATTTAATATTCTCAAAGGTGTTATCATTGACTTCAACGCATGAAAAACACCAATTATATTGAATTAACACCAAGTTACACCGTGTCATTTCATGATGGAATCAAGGCGGTGTATCAATCATCTAATTTGGTAGCAATAATCATTCGTTGAGTATTGCATCCTGAAAACACCAGATTTGATATAAATTAATGAAAATATTGCATGTAGGCATCTGAATGGTGTGAATTTCATGCGCTCATCTGTTCGATTTCAGATCCTTAGAACTTTTGCCAATAGGTGGCACTCACGTCCTTCCTACCCTACCTGATTTCAAAATTGGGCTAGATATATTAGATTATTTTGATATAGATCTGTATCGATTGGCCTATAGTTCCAAGTGCCACTGATCAGGATAAATAAGCCGAAACAGTTCGTCATCATCTGAACTGTCCCTGACAGCATGGGGAATCGCACTTTCGGAAATTCATAAAAAACACTACTGCTAAATTCAGCACTAACACCAGTGATACGGACAACTGGATTTGATTATTAATAACACCTATGGAAAAGGTCACATAATACCTACTGTGGTGAATAATATGCCAGTGTTTACTGACACAAAAACAATCAGGACCTCAATGAACACAGTCGGTGTTAGCTGGGGTGAACTGGTTTTATTTTTTTTCTCACCAATAATAAATAGTTTCGACACAACAATTTCAAAAATCCCGATTTTTCACCCTCTATATCTACAGTGTCCTTCATAAAGTCCGCATTATATGGGAAAAACTTTTATCAATGATTTATTTTTAAATTCGACTTGGGCGTTGAGTTGTTCTTTGAAAAATATGAAAAATGACCTACTCGGATGTGGTCACGTGACTTTCGCGACCCGTCAAAATTAATATTTTTTCTAAGTAATCGCTGAAAATAGGCTTATTTATTCGAATTTCAAAAAATCTCGTGGGGAAAAATTGTTTCTTTTCTGATTTTACACCTAAATCTCAAATTTGAACGTTCTATTGCAACTTTCACTTTTTGCCATTTTTTTTGATAATTACAAAATTTCTGGAACAATAAAAAATTCATAACTTCGACAAAACTGTTTTATACCAGTAGCTCTAATATGCGACTAACTTTCAATCACGAATCATCTAAAAAAATATGTTTTTCTCAAGAAAATGAGAATTACTGGTTAACATTTCTGTTATTTTTGATGCAAAGTTGACGTATCTTCAAGCACGTAGGATAAGAATTCATTTAAGTGGATTTTTTCAGTATTAAAATGATACCAACGTCATAATTCAAAACATCATAAAACTTCTTTACTTTTATTTAACCAATGTTTACGACTTTTCACGGTACAAATCTCAAATTTGAAAAAATATTACTTTTGACAGGTAGCGAAAGTCACGTGACCACATCCGAGTAGGTCATTTTTCATATTTTTTAAAACACAACTTAACGCCGAAGTCGAATTTCAAAATAAATCATTAAAAATAGTTTTTCCCATATGATGCGGACTTTATGAAGGACACTGAATATCTGATTATTTTCGCTATTGACCCAAAATATGATGAATATACGACATCTGCTCTTCAGAGATAATCTAAAAATGTTATAATATACACTACGTTTCATTTGGAATGTAGAAGTTTCTGCTACTTTTCAATGAAATCGGCAAAGCCGCAGCACTGAAAATAGTTCAGATCGATAGAGAGGTATTACTTATTCGAAAAATCTAATTTCTGATCCCATTATCCATAAATTTTCAATAATATGCCATCGAGTTTGACGAATGTTTCCTATAATATACGAAAAATAACAGAAAACCTACCAAATCTAGGAAAGAATTACCACAATTCTTCCTCTAACTTATTCATTATAAAACTGGAAATTTTTTCATAGAATCAACTCGAATTGAATTTTATGCTTTGAACATGCAAAAAATAAAACCCCTTCTGAATACCTAAATCTGCAGCTGAAAACACCTATTGATGACGGAAGAAATCATAACAAATCGTCGCGTAGTAAAATTCCAAGGTTTCCTCTGTTTCCTCTGTAATTCCATTCCAACGTGCGTTCGTTTTAGATATATCACTGATACTGGATTACAACCAGTACTTTTGCCAAATACTTTATCGAATGTCCCTCATACAACCACTTTCTATAAGTATCGATAAGAGAGCGGTCATGCAAAGTGAATCGCGTGCATTGTGCGAAACCACTGCTTAGCAGCCATATTGAAATTGCATTTCTAATAAAAATCCTATGCTCCGCAATATGGTAAATAGAGATTATATGGTTTCATTATATGGAGCAGGTTTTTTTTCTAGCGCCACTGGATTAGCTTCTATAAATGGAAATTGGTCGAGTGATACAATCTAATTGGAGTGTCATTTACCTACTTCAGGTGATTGGATGCATGTTATCCAAGGATAATTGTAGAGCTAGAAAACACTATTTTCAAACAAGAAATGCATTTCATTCGGGTGTGATATATTTTTAGGTTGCAGCGTATAGTTAGTTGTATCAAATATAGATTATAGTCCATTTCAGTTGAGAATACTGCGTTGAGGAGATAGGAGAGCTTTTTTATCGCTTCTCATTGGTCTAGAAGCGAGGCAAGTTTACACAATGTAAATATTACGATATCGCAGAAATGGAAGTGGTTAGTTGACCGGACGGCTGTGTATAAACAGTGAAATAAAATCCCAAGTTGACGAGATTGAATGTTAAAGTCTTATTTCTATTATATTTACCGTGAGTTTTCTCAATCAAGGAGTATAATTTAAATAATCGCAGGATATGAATTTGATTCTCATCAACACCTGACACCTGTCAGCCGCTGTGGTTCACTAGCCACCAAATCCGTCATTAATATTTTGAAAAATTATTGTGATAAATTGTGATCAACAATTCAGTTCACCATTATTTAGTTTCTGGATACATTGAAATTTGAATAATTATGGCAGGAACAAGCGAACCCAAAGGAATACTTCTGTGAGCATTGGATGAAACTGAGTAACAAGCTATTCGTGCGACAGTTCTCGCTTTCGTTCATATATAGAAATGAAAAACCAACATTTTTTGTGATTATTGTTATTATATATCATACAAGAAATACATGAATTCAACTGAATATAATTATTCTCATGGATGATGCTCAATTCCTTTTATTGGAAGAAACCAACCAAACACCAAACTCAACCTGGAAGAAATCAAATCCTGGAATATGGTCAATATCAATTATTTTATTTCCAATATAAAAGATATTTCATCAAATATTATTATTAATGATAATAGAAGCACATCAGATGAAAATTTCTGAGACCATCATGCTTTATATAAATCTATATTGTTATTGCTTTTTATAATTTGTTATCCATTTTATGTACTTACATCTAAAGAATATTTTTCTCAAATTATAGTTATGTAGTAGTTCGATCATTTTTTGTGTGCAATATTGAAATAACTAAGTATCAATTTATTATTCTGTGCAAAATGGATAATGACTTGGGTTTTCACTTGAAATCCCATACACAACATAACATTAGATTGAATACGTCAACGAATTATTGTTCACTTATGTGCTTCTTGAAATTCCGTAATAAAATTATTGTTGTACTTGATTTTTGCAGATTTATTAATTCACTTCGAAATTAATAATTTAAGACATCCTATATCCTGCATACAGAATATACCCTTGCTACACAAATATTCAATTATTGCTTCATCACTTAACATTTTCATAGTTCTGAAATATTTGAATTTGGCGGGTTTGCTAGTGTAAACCAGGCTACGTCCACCAGTCCCACCACTGTATACTTAACTGAAACTGCCTATAGTGAGATGATGATGATGATACAAGGGGGTATATTTTAAAAGGTAAAAGCTTTGAACTACGTGCCAATAAATATCTATTATGCGATTTGGGAAAATAAGAGAGCAAATATGTCTTCAAATGGTACAAGGTGACACTAACAATGTTTCTTTTTGAATCCAACTCTAACGACAGCGATTGTCATTTTTTTCTCTCGAATGGTAACAAATAATATATATTTTCAACTTGTTATACATCAATTAATCCTGATAAGAATCTGTTCAGGAACACTTAGAAAAATATATGTTACTAGTAATACTTTTGCGCACTTGTAAGGAAAATAACTATTGCAACTACATAAAATTATGGTTCGATTCTGATTACCTACCATGACATCTCAATTGGTAGTTAATAATTCTAAGTAAACCAGATAACATTGGACTTATTTAAGGTGGGGCAAACTAAACACCAATAAACCTTCAAAATATCTGTTCTTCGTATTCACTGTTATAAAATGCTGATCAACATATAACATTAATAACATAATAACAGTACAGTTATGGACTCTGTCATGTTATAATAAATTGGCATCCACTGAATTTATTATTTTTAATTATATCCAGAAAGGACAGTTATGCTAATCGCTGTCCGAAAATGTCGGAATAATTTGAACGGTGCGTTCGGATTCCAGTAGAGAGTAATTTCCAGTAATTACATAATGACAAGGAGCAGGGAGTACCACCGCAGGCCAAACAGACGTGTGTTGGTTGGTTGGTAGTGTAGATCTGATCATCGGTATTTTCGGGAAGGAATCTATATGCCTGGGGAAGTTATTCAAATTCGTGTAGGCGCGCATTTAGGCAGATGGAAGTTCAAGAGTGAGAATATTCCTCTTATTATATGGGTTCGACAGCTGTGAAATTGTTCTGGCTTTGAAATAATATTCTTGGAAGAATTTAATGCACTGTCGTTGTTTCATCAGTGGAATGGGTAATGAATTATTATCTGTTTTGAAAAGGATCCCAAATAAAAGAAAAAACTTATTTTTTCAACTTCAGCAGCAGAGGCATGATAATTGTCTTCTTATCTCTTTCATTCACAGAGTGATCTCAGAAAATTAACTTTTTGGCTTTGCAGTCATAACTTTTTTCTTCTTCAACCGATATTCAAAATCTCAGGCTCTTTCTGAAGCTGAAACCTTAGGTGAGGAGATATGAAGATCATAATTGACTCAAGATGAACATTCAAGATCGAGGGTTTCCTCAAAGATGACCCAAATCTGAAACACCATCTAAATCCTGGCTGTGAGGAGAATTTAATGAAAGTCCACTTTGTTTTCAATGATAGTATTGCGTGGTTCATATTCGTCAGATACAATGGAAAATAATAACGAAGGGCAACTAATATAAGCGGTACCTATTGGAAGACAAAAACTCCCACTTGCTGAGCAGTTCTCGACGCTGAAGAGGTAGGTAGATTGTAGATCAGATCTTCTGTGCATAACCGCCCCTTCCAGGAACTTGAGCCTCTTGCAGAAGAGTGCTGGGCATTCGCAAAGCAAATGTTCTGCAGTTTCAGCGAAGTTCTCGCAGTAGCGGCAACTATCACTCTCTCTTAAACCCATCTTTTTGAGGTGATACCTCAGAGGGCAGTGTCCAGTGAGGAGTCCTGTTATCAGTTTCAAATTTTCTGTCCAACTCGAGAAGATGTTCAGCTCATTATAGCCATTTCGCTTATCTGTGTCTTGGCACTCTATTCCAGTGAGATTTCATTTTATTATATAGCCTCCCAACGTCGAACCCCTTCTTTCAAGAGGCAGGTAGATCTTGTTGAAGAAATCATAATGACAGTTCACTCTGAATCTTTGAAAATTTTAATCAAACAGTATTGAGTATATGCATCCCCAAAGGTTCAGAAACTTACCAAGAGTGAACTCCTCATGATCTGCTGTGGAATATAGTAGGTAATATGTACGTACCCTGACAGGAATGACAGGTTCATTTCTGCAATAGGGTCATAAACCTCTGAAGCTTTAGCAGAATTGATGGTCGTTTTCCGATAACTTACTAAACTACTACCGATATGCCATCAAAATTAAATCGGAATATCCTCTTATGCTCGAGAAAATCGAAATCAAAAATAATTATTTGACAGCACCATATTTCTGCTGACGTCACCTGGTAGATCTGGATGGTATCGTAAAAATATCGAAAATAATAGGGAAGAAGAATTTTTTGACATAAGTGATGGCAGATAAGTCAGATGACAATATGTCAATTTTTAATTCAAACATTTTTCGATAACGAAACTAATTCAAAATATTCAAAAGGGCGCATCAATTGATTGTTTATCATCTATATAACTCAAGTCAGGTATTTTATATGAGTTAATAATATTTCTATAGGATTTTCAATACCACCTCAGCGAAAACAATGAGACGATTGAACTCAAAGACACTATAAAATAGAGAAATAAAAATGAAGAATTAATTCAATTGATACCTTTATTATCTGGGGAAAGTAGGTAAGTGTAGTGGTGCATCTGATAATATATTAAATAAACAACACAAGTTGATATTATAATTACATATTCACATTATAATGTGAAGAAGAAATATCATATACAAACTCACATCATAGATAGAGTACGTACTAAGAATAACTGAGGATTTAGGAAAATACATTTATTATTTACAGGAGTGCAGGACAATAAAGATTTCGTTTATTATAGCTTGTGCTCACACTTTCACAGGTTCTCATTATGTTCATGTACATAGATTCAAAGAATAAGGATTATAATTTTACATAGATCAAAATTATCTTCACAGCAATTACTTGCAGATGTAGCTGATGATATTTGTTTTCCTACTGCAAAACACCAAGTTTGTCTCATATTAACACTTGGAGCACAAATATGTATTTCGAGAATCCACATTCGTGTTGCTACATGAAGCACAAGTCTCTGAATAGTGGTCAGTGAAGAGTATAATGAACGCTGAACAATGAAATAAAACTCAATAGTAAGTTACCTTCAATCATCTGAATATATTTTCGCAGGAATAATTAAAATCGCCCGGTAATTTTTTACCGCCATCTGTCAAAGATGACAGAGATTGTCAATTCTTCTTCCACTTCGATTAATGGAACAGAACCTAAACCAACCTACCAGGTGACGTCACATTTTTAGAAAAGGATGGAGAATTTTCGATTTTTGAATGCCGATTTTGGAAAAATCCTTGAAAATAAAATTTTTTAAAAAATATCGACGAATTCTCTGGAGACCCGGGTTTCACATATATAATTTTTGAAAAATAGTGTACAACCCTATTGTTGCTTCACTTGATAGTTTGTATTGACTGTTGACATTGTTTACAAAAAAAAATCAATGAAACCCGTCAAACGACATTCATTTTGCATACCCTTGGTGTTTTTGAACAACTGCTGTGAGTAACCAGCAAACATATAGTTAGGTATATTTATAATCATGTGATCATACTGTCTTATACTCACAGGAGTATAAGTTCATGAGCGCAGTCTTCGGGAAACATCTGCGAACATTTTGAACATTCAATGTTGATGAAATGAACCATAGTTTACTTTTTCAATGCAATTGACTCAATCGCTCTAGCTTTCGAATCTAATTTCAAACATTCCTGAAAAAAACAGTTATTATTGTAGTCTTTGTTGAGAAACTATCGAAAACGAACCTGTATAATATAGAAATAAATCAACAATAATAATTATTATGTTGGAACAAGCACTTATATAAACTCAGTATGTTGATCAAGCTATGATGCATGAATTGACTATTATAATATGTAGAGTTATTTGTGAGAAGTTCCTGTTAACTCCACTCTTATTTTCTGCTGCCCACCAATCATTCACAATAGCACGTCCTGAATACTATAGGAGTAATCATAACTTCCATAAATCGTACTTTTTATTGGCTAAATTTAGTCCGAGTATTTCCCCTAGACCTTTTATCATACATTCGCTCAACTCCGAGAATTTAAATGTTTCACTAATTCGGTTAAAATTTGACTATATACCGAAGGATCAACTCTTATCACCCACCCAATAAATAATCTGGATATCGCCTTGGTGAGAGATTGCAGAATAGCACTGAAATGAGAATTTATGCTGAATCTCTGTTGGGTAATTGGGGTTTTACTGACTTCTGAAACCGATTTATCCATAAAAGCAGTGGCTATTATTCTTCGTCTCAGAGTGAAATGGTCCAGTTTCCATGTCTGATTTATGCCATCTCTGATACTGATACGTTATTTTTTGCAACCAAGTTGTAAGTAAGAGAGCGGTATAAATAATGTCAACATGTACCTCCGACGACTCGGTGTTGGCCCTCGTGGGAATCTTGACCAGAGTCAAGAGTTGCCACAAGAGTCGTCGGTCGAATGCCAGGAGTCTGATGAGGGCTAAGCTGTACCTAACACCCTAACAAAAAAATAGCCTCATGAGAGAACATGTGCAAGAAAAAACCAAAAAAATTGAAGTAGGTATATTTTCAACCTGATCGATATCATTGCTGGTACATAAGTCATAACTTACCTTCTGAGAAGGGAGGTGAAGGGCTAGAAGATGAACAGCAAACAGGACATCAAGACAGCAGGACAAAAATGGCGGTGTTTCTACCGCATGGCAGTCTCCCGGTGGTCGGCACAAATCCCCATAAAAAGGCTCCAAAAACCACAAATGATGGGTGCGACTTGAACTCGGCCCCAACAGCTCTAACACCAATTCCCCAAAAGGGTTAATTTTCGGTTAAACTCACCGAAAAAAGAAAATCAAAACGAGTCAAGCGCACCTCATCATGGCCACACAGAAAAAAGCCTCGAGGTAGCTGCTCCAGGATGGATACCATCTCCTCATTCCAAAATTTGCCAAAAAAACTGCACATCCTGTATGAAATCAGCGCCAGTTTTGAATCCTCAGCCTGCCATTGGTCAGAACCATAAATGTTATCCCCTTTGACAGAACGAAGTCCAACGAAGATAATCCGAGAAGACTACCATTCTTCTTCTTTCTTTTCTGCTACGGACACGAACATTTACGGCTAACCAACTTGAGACAGAAGACCGATGGCAGAAGATCAATGACAGACCAAGCAATGACATCGACTCTCGAAAATAAGTATAACCTATACGATTATATTCAGAAAAATAAACAAAAACCCAATAAATCACTCAGAATCACATTCAGATCGAAGAGGCGATCTTCACAAACCCTGAAATAGTCAGTAACATAGAATTTATCACACCAGAGAACACAATGGTAAGTCGCTTGTTTACTTTTGAATGGATATCTTTACTGACTCTTTTCTTCCATTCCAGGCCTGGATCAGACAGATAGCCAGAAATCATAAGATTCCTGCAGCTAGTTACATCACCTTCAACAGTCCTTAGAATGTCAGAAGCAAGAGTAATACCTAGTGTGTTTGTGATATACTATCATTAGAAACTTGTGTGATATAGTGTTGTTTTAATAAATATTCAGTATATTGTTAATTAACTAAACTGTAGCTATATTATAGTAATTTCAGCTGGTATATTACTATTTTAAATTGATTTCAAATTTAAATCTTATGGTGGTAAATTTAAATGCTACAACCTCATCCAGAAAAGTGCTAAGTTCTGCTCCGACTCTCAGTTACCTTTGTCATATTATTAATTCATTGCGACTAAATCCTTATCTCCATCGGTCAAATCTCCACAAGCATTTGTTGGTGCCAACAAGGTAATATACACTTCATTATTCGTGGAATTATCACTAAAAGTAAAAACAAATCATAAACCAGGAAGAGAAAAACAAAAATTCAGATATTATGCATGAAATATTGGAATCAGTTCATAAATATATCTGTGGGTTTATATTCCTGTGTAATGATAGATGGAATATCATCACTCAAAATACCACTAGAGCTTCAATTATTACTGGACATTTAAGATTACGCTAAATAAAATACAAAGTACCGACCATAGTCACGCAAAATGAAAATGAGGTAGCTGCTGGTAGTTCAAACCATTATTCTTGACCAACTTAATTCAACTAGAGTTTGTAGAAATATACTTTCTGACAAGAAACTCATTCAATACCTTGATCGTTTTCCCAAGGAGGTGACAAAAATGTGTTTAGTTGCTATGGTAACTATACAATATTACGAAGGCGTAGAGCGGACATGCGATATTTTTTTCTTAATTTCGAGTTATAACTCGAAGATAGTGCTAATTTCGATTCATAAATCTTGAGCTAATTTCGAGTTTTAACACGAAATTAGTACTAATTCCGAGTTAACAACTCGAAATTAGGAAAAAAAATATCGCATGTCTGCTCTACGCCTTCGTACAATATATGCTTCTAATTGTTAGGTGTGTAATTTACTACCAAATCAATTACAGAGACATGACAACTTTGACTGATACTTCGAAAAAAAAATTTGAAGGTTGGATCAATTCGCAGATCCATATCAAGCACCAATCACTCAATATAAACAAACCCATAATAAAATAAACGTTTCTCCATTCTGAAATTCATCAGTAAATTTTGGTAGCGTAATGTAAATGGGGTGCCTGAAAAACCAGGGGTTTCAATCTCAATTTGTATCTATTATGTTTGAGGTTTCAATTATTATTGCTAAAATCTTGAATGAACGAAGATCCCAACAATATGGCCAAAATATCTACAATATCTCGCGATTATTCCAATAATCAAAAACACCTCTATTCATGTATTGATAGTTTTGAAACTAAGAAATAATTCTGGAAAACATTTCCGACATTGGGATGCATCAGTGTATTAGTAAAAGAAAGATTAATGAATAGTCAGAATAGACGTGCTCCGCGGTAAATTCATGACATGGAAAAGTGTTCAAATATCCCTAGTCGCTTTTGGAAAAATATGTTGCCAGGGGATAGACCCCTCTATTATTCGAATGTACCAAAGAATTGCATCACGTCACATTGATAAGTGAGGGATGCAATGGAAATGCAAATTGAAAATTGTTCGAGATTAGGAAATATCGAGCGGTGAACTTTTTTCTTCACGAATGTCTTCAGTAAATCGTTTGAATATCCATAACGGTCCTAGAAGGTCATATTTATGAAGAAAAGCTAAAGGGATACAAGAAATACATGGAAGAAACCAAAATTTAACTCATTTCAGAAGTACCTACCGTAAAAAAAGTAGGAAGTGTTTTGTAGTAACTATCAATGCTGCTGTTTCGAAATAGACAGCATACCAGAACATATAAGTTGAAGCCAGAAATATCTGCAATGAAGCAATAGACGCATCAAAAGAAGCAAATAACACCAAGTTGATATCAGGAGCCAGGAGGTCATCGAATGGTCAAATGGCTGTTTCGAATTAGACAGCATACCAGAACATATAAGTTGAAGCCAGAAATATCTGCAATGAAGCAATGGACGCATCAGAAGAAGCAAATAAACTAAGTTGATATCAGAGGTCATCGAATGGTCAAATGGTTACCATTTGTTTTGGACCTTCGCTAAGGCAACTGAAACAAATTATTCTCTAGTTAATTTCCTCTTTCAAACAGCTACACTTCTTGCTACATTATCAGAAGAAGAGTAGTAGTAGTAGTAGTAGTGGGGAGGCTGTTGCCAGGCAAGTAGGCCCCCATAGGCCTTTTTTACCGAGTTTTTTGCCAGCCCCTGCTATACACATATATACGCTTCCTGTACACTAGTTGTCCTTTTCGAACCTTCGAGACCTTCTGATGAATACTACTATGTAAGTCCACTCTAATTAAATCGATTCCTCTCGTCCAAAGACATAAGAAGGAGAAGCCAACATCTTATGCTTGTGGCTAATACGCTGAGATCTATTGAAATTCCATTTCTGAAGATGATTGTGATTTTCCATGTGATGCTGCTGCATACTTATCCAATCCAAAATCGAACCGATGACAAGTGATTTTCGTGGGGTCATTGTTACTTCATCAGTTATGGTTTCATTCTGATCATTTTTCCTATTGTGTGTTGGCAGTAGTTTGACCTGTACCTTCATATAAATCGTTTTTCCTTGCATAAACGGTTTCACATTATCTGAATTAACTGACTCAGGATCTCTCCAAATAAAAAGCCACAATTTCTCATTCTTGGTTCAACTATTTGAAAATTTTCAATGATATTCTCATTTCAGGAATACAATTCCATTTTAAAGCGTCAACCCAAGCAGCAATTTGACGTTACGGCGACGTGTTTGAAAAAGTTGCGCAACCAAACATGACTTGCGTAGTCGTCCTTAGTACTACGTCGTCACGACCCTGTTTTGCACCAATTTGGTCAATCATTTTCTCAAAACTTGAAGAAAAAAAACGAAAAAAATAATTTGGGATATATAATATTCAAAGTTAATATTTATCCAAACAAGAACTATAGAGGATACAATGATATATTAATCGTTTCTAGAGTACTGTTAACCTCTGTTTATGTTTGTTTATGTCCCAAATTTCAATGGCCGACCATGTTTCCGAAGAAAATTACGCATCAAACATGGCGTAGTATTATAATAGACGTCAACACGACTCAGGATATCAGATAACTGAAAAATATACTACTTTCAACCTTAGTCATCCAGACAACTAAATATAACCAAAGCGCGACTGAAGTTGGTTATCCGACCAAAAACTGAACGAAGTCCAACTAACGAACACACCTTGCTCCACATTTTAAAACGGGCTTTCCTGTGTCATACAATTGTCAGTAGTGTTCTTCGAAAAATTAGTTGCTTTCCTCAATCTCTGCATCCAGATTAGCATTTGTTCCAATAGAACTGAAGTTTTCCAAACTGCCTGTCTTCAGGCATAATTTTATTTTCAATAAATTTTTTGAGGTTAGGTTATTCTTTCGTCGAAGCATTTCAGCCAACATTATGTCCTTGTTGTCATGGGGCATGTCCTCTATAGTGAGTATTTGGAAAATTTAACTGCAAAGATATGACTCCACGAAAACGTTTACAATTTTTAGAAAAAATTGCCCACTGCCAAGTTAAATGTCACAAGGTCAGCTCAACGTCGGTAAAACGTTGAACATAACTAGAGTAATCACTCAAACGTTTTTAGAACGTCACTCCTATTCCCAAAATTTTTACTACATGAAGTTGGTTGGGTTTAACCTTGTAACAACGTCGTCGGTTAACTAAAGTCATGCTCAACACTGATACAACGTTGTCCGGTGGTTTAGAGAGCGTCGTTTCATAAATGACTGATTTCTACACTAAGTATAACGTTAACTTTGGTGTATTATGTGGTTATCGTCGCCAAAATGCTACTTGGGAATCGATTCATTCAGTATGAAATTATGGAAGTGGTATTTCCAATGGACTAGAAAAAAACCCTTTCAACCAGCCAAGTATCGAATACTTAAATACAATGCCTTTATCGATTCTGCAACGACAGCGAGAAAGAAATCTAGCATCGCACCTCCTTCAAAAGAACAAAGGAATCAAAATATATCACCTAGAAACTCAATCAGCAATTAATTCACCATTAACATTTGGAGGGCAGCCCTTCTTCGTAGTCGAGTTCTCCTAAGTTTGCACCTTCGGCTGAAAGGAGAGCGCTTTCCGGGGCAATGTAGCGTGAATAGCGATATGAGCCTATGCTCGGGTGATATTTTCCAGAGATACTCATTATAATCTCGTCAGATATGATTTCTATTCTGCGAGGGGATTTAGAGCCGCTAGAGATGTATATTGAATTAGTTGATGACGGTTCGGCAGGAATGGAAGAGCAAAGACGAGTGAAATCGTAGTGCGATTAGCATGCAGAATAGCGAAGAAATGAGTTGGTAACTATCTTCCTCCCTTGGCAGGAAGGAATATGATGATCAATAGTGTTCAATTCGACTGTTAGAACGTAGAGGTTCACCAATGCATTCCAGAGCATTGGTGACAGCCTTTGATTACTTACCAAACTTTGAAAATATAGAAATTACCAGAAGTATAGTTATTCGTTTACGATAGCATCTGAAAATCATATAGAGTACCTATAGGAATTCATATCGATACACGATAACTCAAATTCTAAGTCTGTAGGAAGTTCTATACCATTGACCAACTGACGGCCGTATTCGCCGTATACTTTTAAGCTAAGCTTGACTTCAAGGTCGTTTTAAAAGCATACAATTTCAGTAGTGTACCTAGGCGGGTTCTGTCTCAAGATGGCCGCCATGGGGCAATGACGTCATCCAATATGGCCGCCATGGGGCACATATGTCATATGTTAACTGCCATATGTCAACTGTATTGTTAAGCAGGCTTAAATCCTAAGATTAGCTTGAAAGTATACGGCGACTACGGCCGTTAGAATTCTTTGTTATGCTGTGGTACAATCACAGCTGTCATATGCCATCGTAGCATGGAGAGAATAGACGTTTTTCAGAAATTGATCATCTTTGACAGAAAATCAAGATACGACAATTTGATGGACGCCAACGTTTTGACATTAGACAATACGGCCAAGCCATATCAACTCAATTCTTAAGTGATCGAAAAAAAAAAGGAAATACCCTATAACTATCATCAGACGAGATACCATTAGGTGAATAATCACTGATGGGACCATGGACGTATAAATGGATGGGACCAAGTATCGTGTGCCATGAGTAGACGCAATGATCAAAGAATGACGGCCATCTACATGGCCCCAGCTGAAACGTCTGCCTTCTGGTGGCAAGCTGGAATTTTCTGGAGTTTCGAGAGCACCGTCTGTCTTGTACCACCGAGGGAGCCTATTATCAGGATGACCATTTCGACAGAATGGTCTGGATAAAGTCCGCGGAGTTCGAAGAGAAGATCTCTATATTTTGTCCGTTTTTCCTCCTCTTTCGAATCGATGTTCGGTTCTGCTGGTGCCGAGAATTCAATCATGAACATCGTTTTGGTTTGATGGTCGAGGAGGACTACGTCAGGCTTATTAGCTTGTATCCGCCTGACGGTGGGATATGAGAAGTTTCAATGAATTTGACACCTCTCATCCTCCACAACGGACTCAATATCCCCCGTAGCATAATAATGATGATAGTTGGAGCGACCATTGCAATTCCGTTGAGATTCATGCAAATCATTCATTGGTTACATCAAACACAATTCAGTTAATCGAGTGTGTCAATCGGAAAAATATCAGGAAAAATCAGTTTTGTGATGATTATGAGTGGGATGAGTGTGCTTCCACGAGACAGGAAGTCATTATCTCCGCAGCATAACTGATGCCCGTGATTTTATGGCCTCGCGATTGCATCGCTCGCCGACAAACCAATTAGCGGATGACTCATACCCGTCGCAGTTTCTCGAGAATAAATTACTTGTGCCTATAAAAGGAACGGATCGGCACGGACGGTCAGTTTTAGAAATAAATGTGAACATTGAGATTTGTAAAGCGAATATCCTTGTGATTTAATTGAGTGTTTATTGAGTTGTTTTTTGAGTGTTTAGTGAAATAAATTGTTCAGTTTTGTATTGAGTGTTTTGAATTCACGAACACAAGTAGAAATATCGTAACAATATAAATCATTCATATAATATTATCGAATAAATGAAAAAAACAACCGCAGAACATAAAAAAAATTCTTGTTCCGCCCTGTAATTGGTTGATACTGGGAAAAGTGAGCTCAGATTGGAACAAAACGTTAATTATTATTCCAGAATAGTTTTTGAATGACAAAAATATGTTAAGAGTTATGGAAATATGGGGGATGACACCTTTAAGTGGGACCCTGTACATGTCGGATTTCCTATCTTCAGGCGATGGAGTATAACTCCTATACTACCGCAAACAATATAACGTAATGATGCGCCAACGTAAGAACGAGGTCAAATACTCTACTCTTTGGGTTGGGAACTCTTTGACATTTTTCTGAGGTCGCAAGGAAAACCTTCTACTATGCATGTCTTTTTATCTTTTGACTATACGTACGATGGGTCCATATTTGGTATGTGTAGACATAGTTGTTTTTGTTACATGATTTTGTATTACGATCCGATATTAATAATTTATTTATATTGTGCTTTATCCGAGGCTACAGCATTCGATGAACTTAATCCCCATTGTATTCTTCATAAATAAGTCTACTGAATACAATGAAATCTGTCAAGTATGAAACCATAGAATTATCACGAAAGATATATACTCATTATTTCGAGTAAGTATCTTCTTCTTTAACTATAACGTTAACCCCAAAGTAGAATGATACTTCAGAATCTCTGTACCAACAAAGGCCAATTATTTGAAATTTGCAGCTGGATTATTCAGTTCCTTTCCTTGTTTGTTTATATACTTACTAATGAAATGAATAAAGCCAGAGAGCAGAAATATTAACGACTCTGGTAAAGAAGCAATGGAGTAATTTACATACACAAAAGAACTCCGCCTTTGAAGATATATTCAGAACAGAGGTGTGCTCTTGGGATCTTTTGGTGTCTTCAAGATTGAGAGAAAACCGAACGGTGATAATGGTACACGATGAAATTCATATGACCGATATTAAAGTCCATTCAATATTGTCATCAGAATTTCAATCGAAATATATGTGAGGAATAACTATTAGAATAAATACTCCAATAAATATAGGTATAATAAAGTGAAGAAAGTAAGGAGCCAATAATATGTTATTCCCAAAACAAATCAGATTTGAACCAATAACATAAAACACCCTACAAATAAATATTTCTCATATGGATTCAAATGCAAAAATTTCTATTTAGTTTAGCTGAAATGGCTATGGTCATTGATATATTCATTTCCACTTCTTAGGCTCCAGACCACCAGGCAGATGAAATCTACATTGATTCAACAGCCTATTTTCAAATGATAATGTAGGTAATCATTCTTGCGGTAGACTAGAAAACAACTTGTTCATATATTTCTGTTGTAATTTTCATCTTTCATATATACTGTTTATGAACAATTGTATACGAAAGGTGTGAAGGAAAACCTTCACTGAATAATGAATTCTTCAACTCTACCGTTGATGTGTAGCAGGCATAATGTTGGTGTCAAAACACATCCTTGTGGCACACCAGAGTGGAACGGGTATTTAATACGGAAGATTTGTACTCGTAGAAATGAGAAAAAATACAATAAGATGCTTCGTTTCAAAGATATAAAGTGTTAAACATACGCATCTGAATATGAATTAAAAAAAAATGTCTGAAACCATTTGAGATGAATCAGCTAACCTATCATACTAAATGTTACACGCTTCACAAGATTGGATAAAACTCAACAAAACTGAGTTTGCAGTGGCGGATGAAACAGGAGGTGATGGAAAAAGAAAACATGTTATACAAAATCCTTTTCACTCGAAAAAAGACTATAACGCATCATAAACTAACAAGATAACTTCCATCTTTTGAACTGAAAATATAAAGTAAATGGACATAACAAATCTGGGATAATTTTTTTCTTCTCCACGCCCATGATTGTGAGGTTGTCTATATATTCAAGGAAATGAATAATGAGGTGTGCAACATATTTTGAGTCCATAGTTTGTGAGGTTGTAACTTCATTGTATTGTCAAAAATATTACTCTTTTTCATCTTGTGCAAATCAAACTGATGGTTTCTACATATCTTTTTGTTGATAGAGGAGAAAGAATCGAATTCTAACTAGTTCTTTCATTCAAATGAACGAGCTTTCCTGAATTTGGTCCTAAATCAAGAACATTATCAATGCAACAATATTTTCAATTTTTATGAATGAGTCGTTGAATGGAATCTGATGACATGTGGGCTACTGAACTATCAAAAAACTACTACCCAGCAAACAAGATATAGCCGGCAATATTGGCATCATTGCAGGGCATATGAAAATTGCGTGTTTTGTGTTATGTGTTTGTGTGTTGATCATTGATCAAATCATTTTAGTCATTCGTTATCTATTTTCATGATGAATATGTTCGATTAAATTCATACCAAAGTGCATGTCTGTATTACTGGCATATTTAGAGTAGGTATATGTAAAAAAGTCTGGTGTGGTGTAAACATTCCAGTGAGTTATGGGAAGCCATGCCTACCACCTCCACGAGAATTGACTCAGAGATGAATCTCCGAGTCAGCAGTAATATTCAATAAAACTATTTGCATTCATTTATTTCTAGCTTTTTGTTCGTACACCTCATGAATAAAAGTTCAAGTAGTACTCGTGAGTTTTTTAAAAAGGTGTTCCCCAAAAAAAGGACCCAAAACTAGTGTATCGTGAAAGTAATCGAATTGAATAAAAGTAGATATTCGTTCTTGAATTATAAGAGTTATGCCAAATTATAACTTGTGAAATGTTCTATATTTGCAATTGACTTGGCCGTTACTTGATGAAAATCCATAGTTATTGTAAACAAACGAAAATTTTATCGTTTTTCGTTTATTTACAGTTCTATATTTGGTTATTGATAATTTTCTTTTTCTCGGAATGGATTTTCTCTTGATGTAGTGGCCCTGTATAAATAAAATTTTCCTGGTGTTATATTTGATGATATAGATAACTATTGAAGGCTGTTTTTATAAACGAGTTTAAACTCCGTTTAAGCTGAAACTCGTTTTGTTGCTATGAAACAGCCAATCAAATCACTGGTTCTATAGCAACTAAACCAAGTTCAGCTTGAACGGAGCTCACTCATTTATAAAAACGGCCCTGAATGGTGTTTTGTGAATTATATAATTCGGTTAGGTACTTGGAATCGAAATTATTAGTCGGAATAACATGAACCAAAATATTATTACTAAACCAGTGGGGATGCGTTGATTGAAATCATCATTGGGCCTATAGCAAATAATCAATAAATGTGAGAGTACTGTCGGCCAGTGGGTCACTTTATTAGTTATCAATTTCAATATTCTATAATTGTGCCGATCGTTGAGAAGGGGTGTCACTTATGAATGAACAATTCCTCATTTGCATGTTTGCTGAGTAAAGAAAAAAAATCATCAGAAAGTCAACAAGTCTCAAAATACCAGCCACATGTCTCCACTCTTGGAATCTCACACGTTAGCAGGCCGACTCAATCGGGTTGAAAGATAAGATCGGTGAAATTTATTTTCAAGGGACGTCAATTGTATCTTAAACGGCCTCTTTAACATTCGGCCGCCTGCATTTCATGACATCCGATTCTTATTGACCACCTTTGTTCAAACAAGTACTTTAAATGTGTTCGCGTCATGAAGTATTTCCCAGGATAAACAGACAATGTCAGCGACCGCTTCTGAAGTGGGTACTGCGAAAATATATAGTCGCGAAACTGAGTCTTGATTTACATAAATGGAAATTATGAAGATACTTTATCTGAACTGTGATAAACAAAATGCCAGGTTGGCACAAGCTGACTACTATACGATTGTGAGGACCCAGCCGCAAGCGATCTGATATCAGCGAACATTTTTTTCTTCAGGATGGCGAACAATGTGACTTCCAATTTTTTTCGCTGCAAGAATAGATGTTGCACTCGATAAGATTGATCACAACTTGAAGAGGTCCAGGACAGATACAAGCGAGAAAACTAGAGTATATCGCTATAAGAACAGCTAAACAGCTTCTCCAGTTGGACAAAAAAGACTTAAAATTGGTAACGGGACTCCTCATTGGACACTGCCCTCTGAGATATCACCTCAAATACTTGGCAAAACAGAAAGTTTTAGTTGCTGCTACTGCAAATAAGTATTTCGCTGAAACTGCAGAAAATTAGTTTTGTGGCGCTTTTCTGCAAGAGGCTAAAGTTTCTGGTAGGGGTGTTTGAATACCAGGATTCGAATAGATCAAGTGTAAAGCAGAAAATTGGGTCTATTCTGTTTTCAAATATCTATGTGATTACATAGATGAAACTGATATCACAGCAAAGATTTGATGAATTGCCGTTTTAAAAACTGACTGAATTATATAATTTGTCAATGTCGATGAAATCTTGTCATTTCATGTCTTAATCTTGGCTAAGTACTGAATACCATAGTCATAACTCCGAATTTTATAGCATAACAATATAATAATAATAATAAGTTACTTTATCAAACATAAACCTAAATTAAATTGATAATAATACAATACTATTCAAAAAACTTCCGTAGAAAACTATAAGTACAGGTGTACTTGTTCCGTTATACAAAATATGACATGGCAAAATCAATGAATACAAAATTACATGTAGTTTAATACTGACATTGACTAAATATAAAACAATAATTCAGAAATAAATTTGAAAAATATTTATCACTGAAGACCTCTCAATAACAATTAGGCGATATACATACTTAAACACATAGGTACAAAAATATATTAGGTACACATGTATACACATATCCTAAATAATATTCTTCGAAGTGAACGACTCGAAATAAATATTGACACAATTATTCAAATATGCAAACAATTTCGATTCTTTGGCTCATTAGTAGATATTTTTTCAATTATTTTTTTGAAAACTGAGATGCTTGTCACTGATTTGATTGTTTCCAGAATGGAGTTGTACATATTCGGAGCATAGTAGTATGGTTATTATAACAAGATTCAAACAGAATCGACCCGAATATCAGTTCGTGGTGATGGTGAGATTTTATAGCCTTCACAATCACCCCAACTACAACCAAATCCAAAGTAAACTCGTAGGAAATTATCCCATTCCATTTTTTGTTAATTATTATAGTCTCACGTTTCGAATCATTAGTCTACTGGCATTTATGGAATCAGAATATCTGTTGAATCTGACGAATTTATTGCCTATGCTCGTTTCAAAATTCTCATCCTCTAGAATATTAGCCATTCTATGGAGAATTACTATTTCAACATTATTCGATGAACATTATTTTTGTTTTCTTGACCTGACGCGTCATAAATTAGAAAGAAATTCTCAAAATGACCATCTCAAACGTTTCGGTGATTCATCAGTCGATGAAACGAATTATATTGAAGGACTGTGGGTTCAATATAAAGAATCAAGACAACAACTGGTAGGTATACGACGACGAATTGATCAGAAAGAAAATTATTCAAATTCAATCAATAACATAAAGAAAATTAGGAAACATCAACTTTCAACACAACATTTTATAATAATTTTTTTTATTATGTTGAAACCTTTGATGTATCATAATTTAAATGAATCAATGTGTTTATTTTGAGTGGTTTGATATAAATTTGTTTAAATCAGAATATGAAATAAAAAAGTGATAAGTCGATTAATCAGGTACTAATTCTCCAGACGCTTTTTTGAACTTGTTGCCATTGAGCAACGAGTTTTCGAATACCTGTCAGATTATTTTCAATTGATTATGACTCTCTCGTAATGTACAGATAATGAGTTATTGCTGCTATTTATAGAAGTTCCATTTATGTGGGACCAACGGGATAGTCAGGTACCATTTTGGTTCAACAATACACTCGGTGTACCTATCATAGACATTAGTTCCAATTACTAGATATTGACTCGCAATCTCAGAGAGAAGATGCTAGTATTTCAAGCAAGGCAATTCTACACCCGATGTAATAAAACTGTACAGTATCACGTGATGCGAATAAACCAATAGTGAGCTTTGAACACAATATTGATCACGTCAATTCTCTTTCATAAATTCACTCTGAGTACGGATAGTAGAGTAATATAATAATACAGTACACAATAATTGACATTTGTTTTGTATAACCTCGATGTTTTCAAAGTGCATTTCGTCAATATAAAAATTGTGCTTTATGTTAATGTTAGAGTCGAGAGTTGAACCTGTGATATCAAGTAGAACCATTAATACAACAATACTAAGATTATACTTAAAACATGTGACCTTGATATTCCCAACTTCAAAAATCTTATGATAATTCTAAAAACATGGCAGCTTTCAAGAACGAAACATGTTTCACGGTTACTGTATTGTCTTTGCAATAAGTTTGTAACGGTCATTTGGTTAAAAAAAAAACGGATGAGTGAAAAAGGTCCTATGAGGAGCATACATTAATTTGATTTTGTCCATGAAAAGATCTATAAAAACACATAACTGTATTCTTGACTATCATTTGGCGCTTTCAATAACTGTCTTTTTTAAATTCATGTTTAAATTAATCTTTTATAATATAGGTTTCATGCGTAATTATTTTTGAGCTTTCGGTTATGATAATGCTTGTGCTAAAGTTATGTTTTTGTTCACTGAATACTTCTTATGAATCAAGGATATTTAACAACTGTAAATACATCAGGATGACTCGATTTGCTGACGTCAGCGATAGACCAATACTGGGAATGGGTAACTTATCCCTGGCAGGGTTATGAGACAGACTTGAGACACATCACAGATAATCCTTCAACAATCACCTCATCCTAATTCAAACAAGTCTTGATAAGACCTCGTGGATTGCTTCGCAACTGAGTTGGCGGTTATAATCGCTATTCATAAACTCCATGAAGACAACGCGGTGATGTCAGTTGACGAGATCACATTGCAGCATAGCAAATGAGCCATCTTCTACGGTTTGATATTCCAAATCATCATCATCTGATTATACTTTCTTCTACTCACAGAAGAAGGTTTATGTACGCTTAAATTTCGTGTTGAAAATTGAAATGTTTTTCGTGACAAAATTTTGGTAACGACAGCTAATAATGTTTTTCTGTGTAATCGAGGAATGAAACTGTAAAATATGCCACCAACAATGACCTTTCAGTCACTTCCGCAGGAAGATCGTTAAGGATATCAATATTTATTACATGCTATAGTAGCGGAAATTCAGTCGGCCAACTTCTTCGGGGTCACCCAAGGGAGCACAATTCGGAACATCTTCTCTTTAATGTCACAACAAATGGGATCATCGCATGGGTCACCGCCCAACAGGAGCGTAACAAGTAGGATATTCGACCACCACCATGTTGTACTAAGTTATAACAGAATTACCTAATGTTGAAGGATAATATAGATGAAGAGTAGGGTGACACAGTTGATGAATATACAGGTTTGATCACAACATAATATAGTGTCTGAAACGCATGATTTTCCAAAATGTTTCACACAGACTGTTTTCTCTTGCGTGATGCATATAATAATATAATTGAAATCAAATACGAGGGAAGGTTGGAGATTTATAGACTCACCGCGTCGTGGACTGTACTGTTGTTTTCGGTAGACCTACCTCTGCTTCCTTTGATTTGGTGACAAAAATGCGACACAATTATTTTTCTTGTTGCACTCAATGGCTACTCTGATAGTTCTCGTGGATCTGATCGTCGTGAGTGCGGATTTCTCAGCAACCTTCCATGGACACGCGCAGATTCATTTCATTTGAAATATCGCGGGTTAAATTTAATTCAATGCCATATCGTAGAACAACCCGGAATTCAACTATCTATATTTAATAACTATGTATAATAAACAAATCACACAATTAATTAGGATATAGAAACACAAATAGTGGGGACATAACACAGACAGAGGCGAGGATAGAGGTGTATCAGAAGTACATTAAAGAATCATTCCCATATAGGCAATTCCAAATACACTGAATGTATCGGGGATGTGTTATTTTCAGGTATAACACCACTAGAGCTTCAATTATTACTGGAAATTTTTTGGACTACACGAATGTTCTACAAAATATTAATGTTGGAGAAAAACCTTACAGTTTTAGTTGAAGGTAGAGTGCTATTCGGTAAAAAAATTTCACACCAAAATATTATTGAAGTCTGTGCGTTGAGGAGATAGGGAAGGTTCGACCTCTTTTCTCATTGGTCTGGACGCCAGGAAAGCATACAAGTGGTTAGTTGACCGTACGGCTGTGTATGAACAGTAAAATACAAAGTTGACGAGATTGACTGTTTAAGTCTTATTTCTTTCATATTTACCGTGTGTTCCGTTAATCAAGATGTACAATTTCAATAATCGTAAGACACGAATTTGATACTCATTAACACTTGACGGTTTTCATAGTCAGCTGCTACCGGTCCACTAGTCACCAAATCCGTATCGGCTATTTTGAAATATTATCGTAAATTGTAAATCAAAAATTCAGTTCATCACTATTTACCGATAACGTCTGGATACAACGAATAATCATGACAGAAAACTCTTAACCACTCAGGTGAAGTTGGTAGAAATATATTTACACTGAGTGTGCTCCAGTTTCACCAAAAAGAATCGCTAGTATTTGGAGTTAGGAAAATTTGAATGTCATCCAACCCATAAACGTTCAAAAATTTCTAGTGCAACAACATGCTCCTTTCCCAAAGGAAGAGAGAAATTTTCTGTAAATCGTTCTATTTGCTATGGTAACGATACAGAATATAGGCTTTTAATTGGTGGAAAATGTTAGGTGTAAAATTTTCAATGAAATGTTCTGAATATTACTGTGAAAGATGTTAAAACACCACCAAAAAATGTTTTGATAATGTTCTCAAAGGACATAATAATTACATGGGGCATGAAAAGTTTTTCCAGAGGAAAGAGAGTCCAAAGTTGAAAAATTGTCAACCAAAAAAGCGATTGGTAGATGATTGTGAAAGAACGACAAATGAGACGAATCAAGTGCATCACATCCTCAGGATATCAAAATTATTCAGTCCAGAAAAATATCAAGTAACCATCTTGTATATCTGTAAACTAGAAAGAATGACATATAAGTGGATAAAATTGTACAAAGACTACCGAACGACGGAATAATACAAAATGATAAGTGACACTAGTGACAGTTTGACAGAAAACAAGGCAGTTGAAAGTGACATGGTCAACTAATAATGTGTGCATGACGTATCTTCTTCAAGGCAGAGTTTGAAACCACGAGTAAACTGAAAATTATTATAAATCGAAGAAAAAAGGTAGTTTGAAGAGTAGCGAAAAAATATGATTTGAAAAAATGAAAGAGTTGAACATATAAAGGCTATCGAACTGGGTCTTCTTATTGAGATTTATGAATATCGAAAGTCTCGCAAAGATTTTCGTCTTCATTGCAAACATTTGAGAACTCAATAAGTACTAGATATTGAATCAATAATATATATATGTATATTTGCCATTTATGATGTGATTATTGAAAACATAATAAGAATTCATGTGGTATTTATCTGAATTACTAACCATGATTTGGTTCTGTTCTGCGATTCTAGTTATTTCATTATAGTTTTTTTGCGCAATGTGAAGTGTCACGATAAATGAAATATTTGATGTGTATTTATTTAGAATCAGAGTTTTCAAATACGGATATTTTCCGTTCATTTTTGCAATGTTTCATTGTTGAAAACTTACCAAACTAATTTTGAAGACAGTTATTGAATAAGTGTTATTAACCGCCAACCTATAGTTGCAAAGCAACCCTCGAAGTCTCATTGTGAGACTTGTATGAGTAAGGAAGACGTGGACCTTAGCTTCTCAAGTGTCATCCGAAGCACTACTCGGCTGGCTATCGTTGAGAGTCCGGAGGATTGAAATCTAGGAGCCAAGAATGTTCGGTTGCTCACCTGTCTCCTCCTGCTAAATGATACTATAGAAATAAATAAATATTTTCAATAGCCGCCGCGGGATTCGAACTCGGGCCCTCTAGACTATGAGCCAGCGATTCAACGCACTTGACCAGCCCATTGAATAATACAAGATGTTATGTTAATATCACGATGAATCAGAAAACCTATGATCAGCAATGGACGTTCCTATTGTTAAAATTATGATGATCACCAATGTGAAACAATTTGAAGAAGCTGACAATTATACCTGAAAATTCTTCCCAAAATCTTCAGTCAATGAACTTTTTCGACGTTCATCAATAAGGTAATTAGGTTTATAACCAAGGAATGCAAAAAATACACAAAGTAACAGACTCTGATGCATTGTACGAAACTGCAAAGATGAGAGAGATTAAAAAATGATCGTTATGTTGATCAATCGACACTTTTGGAGGAAAGCTCTTGGATACGTCTTGGATCTTGCAATGAACCGATTATACCATGAAGATAACCATCAGCGATAAATATTGAAAACCCAACATCTTATCTTGTCCGTATCGAAAATAACCCTGACCACGCCCATGCTAGTCATCAAACCCCAGAGGACACATATAATGTCTTCTGAATGTTAATCATTGGACAGTCCTTTCAGTGGCGAAGAACTCATATTAAGAGAGAATGAAATGAAAACTTTAAATTATTATTATCTTCAACTGGATAAATAGGTATATATGATTTCCTCAATACGTCTCTGTGTTTCACATCCAAATTTCAATCTTAACCTTTGAATTTCTTCTTCTTAATCATTCTCTTACAAAGCTTCAAGGTTTTCTTGTTATATGTTGTAATTCTCTTACAACTTGATTGAAGTGATTTTTGCCGAATCTTCCACCTTCACTCACTAGTTCTCATTATATTCAAAATTTTCCGAATTATTTTTTATTATATAACTTCATATGTTTAATAATTCATTGTTCTATGTCAACTGTCATTCATAAGTCATTTGTCATATTTCAACTGTAATTGTTTCATTTTCCAATTTTATGTTACTTGAATGATAGACTACCATCAGAGGAGGATGATGCTCTTCAACTCTCCTTCGATTTTGATTATTAGTTTCTTTTGGTGGCAGAGCAAATTCAAACATTATATCCATTTGATATACATTTGATTTCTCGGCTTTTCACATTGCATTATTATGGTTTAAACCTTAGATTTCTTGATTTTATGTAAGTACTTAGGCACACCATTTTGTACTTTGAATGATTTTTTCCTATTACAGATTACTTTGTCTGATGATGACTGTTTAGCCGAAATTATAGTAATACAACTAATTGTTTATCTTTTATTATATTGTGTGGTCGACTGACTTTGAGTTTTTCATTTGATTGAATTCAATTTGGGCCACTTTGAGAATGGATGATTTCCATAACTAATATATGATTTCATTACGATGGATGATGGAATATCAATTCTCCATGCTCCAAAAGAGCACATCAATGACCAGATAGAGGTGACCTCCGTTTTTTCCACTGTATGCCCCTATAACTATATCATCTAAAGAAACTGACATTTTTGAAATGGGGATCCGATAATCTAGTGTAGTTGATGTAGTTGAATGCGACCAAAACCCAAGCTTGTTTATTTTTTCTAAATGTAATATGATCTAAATGATTTCCAATGAGCATTGACCACGAGAATATCTACGAAGAAGGATGTTATCGTCCAATTTTATGCGATATTCTAGAGAGGTGAATGTATTCGTAAGTGCAGGGTCACAACTAGACGTAGAACTCTGAAGTATAGAATCCACCGTTGATATAGCATTTCGAAGGTTACCTTTTTCTTGTTACTACTTTTTGTACATTTTATAACGTTTGTTTTTGAATGTGATTATTGATATTGTGATCCATTTCTTTTGCCTAATAGATGCCTTAATTTTTATCACTTTTGTATTTTTTTGCGTTAATCTTTTTATTTTGTTTATCATAAGCTCGTTTTTTTATAAATAGCATTTGTATTATGGAAGTTTTTTTTTTTTTTTTTTTTTTTTTTTTTTTTTTTTTTTTTTTTTTTTTTTTTTTTTTTTTTCCATAATTATTCCAATTCCATGTCGACTAACAATTTATCACAGTTGATTATATATTTAGTGTCTACGACATATTTCCTCACGTCATGTGTTTTCAGTATGTTCATATTAATATCTCCTACGAAAACGTTTATATGGCGATTATTTATATTTACTTTCAGAAATCGTTTGAGGTGTATATTGAAGTTTTCAGTCCAATTGTAACGACACCTTATTTGCTGTTGATTCAAAATTTGATATTATTTAATTGGTGTAATTGTATTGTATACAGTTGTATCCGGGTAGGAAAAAGTAGTCAGAGATTATCCATGCTTTGGAGAGAACAATTGCATCAAAGTTATCTTTGAACTGATTGAGTGAATCTTCCAATTCTTCAAAATTCTTTCTGATACTTCTGATATTGCAATGAAATATTTTGAACGTAGATGCATTGCCGAAATTGACTTTGTTCTCACAATCGGCTATGTTTTCAATCATGAAAGTATTGGGCAAATATCTATCAAACTCTTTAATGAAAGTATCCAATTGTTGAATCGTTATGTCTAGCATTCATAAGTTTTGTTCGAGATATATGCTCTGATAGCCAAGCGGCTATCAGAGCACTCAGCACATACTAGATCAACTCTAGACTGGTGTGGGACTGTCTGAGCGATCTGAATAAACTAGGTAACCACAACAGAGTCACTGTTGCTTGGGTATCAGGACACGAAGGATACAGGGGCAACGAAGAGGCAGATGCAATAGCCCGAGAAGGTGCATCAACAGCTCCAGTAGGCCCAGAGCCCTTCTGCGGTATTGCAAAAGCGAATACAAAGACATCCATAAACGAATGGATGCAAGTCAAAACACATGCATGGTGGAACAACTACCCAAGAATGAGGCACGACATTCGCCCAAATTCACAGCGGACCTGCTGAGCCACAATCGTGAGGCTGTCAGAATGATGGTGGGACTGCTGACATGTCACTATAGGCTCAACAGAGCCTGTTGAAAATGACGGATGAAAGTATATGCAGGTTCTGTCAGGAAGGAGAAGAAACCCAACTGCATATACTATGCCACTGCGAAGGACTTTCAAGGTCAAGGTACATGTAGTACGGAGCCGACAAACCAGAGGCAGATTGCTATATATGTATAGGAATAACTGTCGAAACAGTGGACTCTCATTAGGAATATCAAGCTGGACAGTGTGCTCTAGATTACACAAATAGGAGCTCCACAATAGATCTGCAAAGGTCCCAGTGGACCAGGCCGAAAGGGCCAACGCCTAACCTGAATCTAATCTATTCTACTCTGGGTCTATCCCACTGAAATATAACCAATAACTGGAACGCTAATATGAGTAAATGCGCGGGGAACTTTAAGCTGAGATTTCAGATTATGCGCCGACGCAGTAAAAGTAAATATATGAAAAGCATGTCTTTGATCACTACAACTGTATACATTTGATGACGTACGTCTGTGATGAGATGAAATAAATCAGACGCGGCTTGGCACTTTTTGTTTCGTGTTGATTCTCACTGGTCAAGTGGTAAATGGTCATTCGCCAAATCCAAATCAAAGAGAAGTTGTTCCATATCGTCAATTTGCCCTGTTTGATAGTTTGATAACATTTTCATAAACAAAAAAGGTTGAAGGTGCATTGCTGCAATGCAAAAACTGCAGTACTAATTCTAGTTTAACCTTCTTTTGGTGAGTTGAGATTGATACTTATACTTGAGCTGTATTATTTTATCTCAAAATCATCCATTTTGGGTTTAACTGAGAATGGACATTGCTCATGAATGAAAGCTAGATATTGGTAGATATCCAAATATCGAGTCTTTGAGCCATGGAAATGTGATTTGTGAAGAACATTTCATCATTGATGACATCATATAACTTCTGGTGATAAAAAACGAGTGAAACGTGATTCAGTTCCCAGGCTGAATCTTGGTCCTCAAAAGCCTCTGTCAACTATCCAGCGAACAGTGTTAACAGAATTCAAATTGTTCAAAGCAGAGAAAAGTTATTCAGATTTCAACAGGGGCAAAATTTCGGGGTGCGACGTGATTAGTGCTGTGTAGTTTAGAATAAATACATATATTATAATATAATGTGCTTTATTCTATATGAAAATTGTTATATTTTTGTCTGTTTACTTACCATATTGTGTCACAGGAACTAACATTATTATTACAAAGATTGGTTGATCGCAAACTTATTTACTGTAGGACAAGGATTATAGAATAGAATTTATTCGTTGCTGAATAAGTTCACATTCACATAAAACGATACATATATGTAGAAACTTGGAATAGTTAAAGATCGTTTAGAAATATACAATCAAGACAATAAATCAAAAAAAAAATACAAACATTTGATTGATTAAAAATATGAAAAAATCCTACCACCAGTTTCGATATTCAATTCGGTTGTATAATGATTTCCATAATTCGCCCCAAAAATTTTGGTGTCACCCTGGAACTGCTAATTTAGACAATCCTTTATGCAATGTTTCTTCAGAGATGTTGATGTTGATAATTGGTCCCAAAGCACGGAGGTCCAGGTGGTCTGTGTACCAAAGGCTAGACCGGACCTGGTTACAGTAATAGTGCGCATGCTCCCGGCCTGATTTATTTTCAGTCTGCGCGAGATTCGAAAGGGTCTATGCTTGAGAAGTTCCTTTGACATTCCAGTTATTGGTTATATTTCAGTGGTCTATCCACGCCGTACTCGTACCCCTCACACCCCTATCAGGGAAGGCCACTGTCCGTCTCGCAACTTCGCTTGCGCGGCCCTAAGGCCCCTAGAGCGGATTGTCGTCGATGGTAATGAGGATTCATTATCCTGTGTACGGAACTGACCGAGAATACCGATCCTACATACAAATTAAAATTGAATAGTCGAAGAATTGTCGCCGGCCGTCGTTTAAATGTAAATGATGAGGGGTAGCGAAGTACTGGCAGACTGCTAATTCGAGGATGTCTGGGATTTTCGGTGAGACGTCTCATGACTACAAGTATGAATACAAATTATCTTGTAGGAAAAAGTTACATCGATGAGGGTTTCCTAGAATTCAGAAGTCTGCGGAATGGGTAATCAAATTGTTGATTCGAGAAGTAAACGACGAATATAATTTTATTTAAAAATTGACACTGAGCACATGCAACTCATGCTAGATTACTGTTAATTCGTAATATAAAGGCGGATTTCGACCAAACGGACAAGACCGCAACAAAACAGCAATTTTGTCGATTTCCAGGCGGGAAGATAGAAAGGTGTTTTGTCCCTATTTTTGTAAACAGAGTTCGGCATGTGGAAACAGCTCACTATTATGTTGTAACATGTAGTTTGGCGTTTCACTGTTGAGATGTTCAGTATAGGTATTTTCAACAAGATGCCTGGAAGGAGTACTCAGTGTATTGGAATGTTTAGCAGACCAAGAGATAATGTGACAGCACATTAGCACATACTGTTTATGGTAGGTGATAGTTGAGTAGTGCCTGTAAGGGCTGGATGCCTTATGTGGTCGGAAATTCCCATGTTCTTTTCAGTGTGATATGATTACTTTCAGGTTTATTCAGTGCAGAGGTTGTTCTGGTTTTCCAGGTGGTAGAGCTATACTAAAGGTTTTGTATAACCTAAACATCAGGATTTGATATACATCAAGAAGGGGTGAGGTCAGAGGTATCTGTAGTTTTTACTAACTTGCTGAACATGTAATTTTCTTGTAATTCTTCTGGATAGGATTCAACAAGTGTTTATTTTCGATAATATTTCTGATCACATTTTTTTTGAGCTGTCAGTTTCCAAATTTGAATTTGAGGTTAATTTCTCCTTCTAATTTTACGCAAATTCTTATTGAGTCCTTCGGCGTTCGGGGTCAGAGTCATCTTGACACTGAATAAGCTCATTTCAGAATCACATGATTGGTCCGAGAGCAAGGTAGGTACCAGTGTAGTAGTGCGGACTAGGAATATTACTGTTAGTAATATTTTGATTCCCCTAAATTTAAGTTTCATACATTGGGCTGCGCAGTGGGTGATTATCCCTTTAAAACCAGTTTTTATAAACGGTTTATTTTCTTGCTGCACAGGATTTTTCGCGAAATTTCGTAATATCCGTCTTCTCCAAAAAGTGGCTAAGAGAGCACTATGGGCCAAATGAGCCTTTTTGGTTTCGTCCATCTTGTGAGATCGACGTGTCCCGACTTCAACCCTTGGCCATTCCTTTGGGAAGGTAAGAGTCCAATAGGATTTATTTTACATTGACAGTTGTTCAATAGGGCTTTTTCTTATTAGATCAGACGGCCTCCTATTTGGGTGCAGCATCGTCGCCATTTTAAACCTGACGGTCACCGCTGGGGCACCCAGTTGTTTTTAACTCCAGAACTAAGCGATCATTCCTGGTACCAGCTTTCCAAAACCCGGTCATGAGGGCTAGTTGCTGGGATTTGCCTCCTGTAATGTCCTGATGACACCTTCATAGTTTTTTGGCTGCACCAGAAAACTAGAGCACCTGTCTACTGAGTCGTCCACCTGTCTACATCCTGGGAAACTTAAGGTCAGATCCAACCATTTTGTTCCGGTGATGCAGTGACATGTATCTGTGTCAAATAAATCTACCAACTACTCTTAATTAGTTACAATTTAAATATATAAATTTTCTTAAATTCAAATCATTATCCAAACACTTCTGTGAACCAGAGATATATGGAAGGGGAATATCTTAGATTGGGGAATTCAATCTGCTTTTTGTCCTGTTTATGCATTTAATTAACATATAAGAAGCATTCAGAACTTGTATACTCGAGTACACCTACAGGTGATATTGTACATGTCACAAAACTAACCCCTCAAAACAATTGAGATTAAATTCTGGTGCAGTCACAGAGTGTTTAATTTTTTCTTTGTTTTCTACCAGGAAAAACTCAGTGGCGCCCGATTAGCCCCACCACTTCATATAATTTTTGAATTCACGACCTGCTCCCAAACAACAGAGCTGCCGTGCCTATAACTTGGTCATTCTTTTATAAAATAACAAGAATACGTTATAATGTTCTGGTAGTGGTATGTGACTTTGATGGCATGATAAAAACTGTTCGTGTATTGGAAACGACAGAAAACATCTCGTGACCGACATATTTTTGTTGGTTTGGTGGAATTAGAGTTTCGTGGTTTTTTTTAAATACAAGTTTTTTGTTTCTGTTTTTGAAACTGTAACTAGTCGCAAGCGAGTCAGTCTGGTGGAAATCCGCACTAAGACGCTATTTTGTCGCATGCGACAACGTGTCCTATGAAACTTGTGTCAAATACAATTTTTCATATTTCGCATCAATTCGAAGTCTTTCATTGACACAAATTTATGTAATATCGATAAATTACAAAACCATATTCGATTTGTGACAATGGTGAAATTGAAATATTCAAAATATGACGGATGCTGTCAGTTCATACAAACTAAAGTCCAGTTCACTGCTGAGCGATTCTTGCTTTTGCGATACCAGCGGTTGAAATGCAATGTTGTTATTGTTGTTATTGGTCAATTTGAATCAAATCACAATCTAAATTGAAATTTATCGCAACAACTTTGCTACTATCAGCGAATTCAAAATCGCATAGCAGTAAACTGGGCCTAACTATTCTAACTTTCATTTGCGTTTCATAATGACTTCATTAAAGACCCAAAATGGGAAAAAATATAATGAATAAAATACATAATGGTAAATTCAGCAAGCGAATGTAGTGGAAATAAATTAATCAATAAATATCATTTATTGTATCTATAGATTTTTTCAAAATTCATATAATAAGGGGCCTTGGTCTCAGCACGAATAGATATTTGCAACATACATTGAAGAAAAAAATAAATATAACAAAGCAAAATTGAAAAAAGAGTAAATTTGGAAAGGGAGATAAAAGAAAACTCCGATAATGATAGATAATTCTGTATTCACTTATTGAGTATGCATGAACGCAGTTTCACTATGTTCATCAAGGATATGGCTGTGGTGAAAATAAACGAGGTGTTGCATCTATAAAAACGATACACATATCAGAATTCGATAATCTGGCAACGACGCATCTATGTGACTTTTAAATTTGCCAGGGTTAACAGCCTCCAGCTACTCAATTATTGGGAGTTAGTCAAAGGTATTCATAATTATTATTCCCAACCCTGTACCTAATAATCCGGTCAATTTAGACATAAAAATAGTGGTCAAATAACTAAAATTCCCCAGAAGAAAAATATCGGTGGAGAGCTGGGGTTCACCATTACGAATAAATTTTCGAAAATCCCAATCGATCCTATGTGTGCTTCAGAAGTTATTCGGGGTCAAAGGTCAAAATTTGCGGTTTTTTGAAGTTTTTTCGAAAACGGTGAGTTTTATTAAATGAAAACCTCAAACCAACGTTGTAGATCTTGAAATTATCTACAAAAATGGTCGCTACAATTTTTTTTCTGAGAGTTACCATTCGTGAGATATCGCGGTTCTAATACGTTATATGCACACATTTCCACGCCACCTGTGAGGTAGTGTACTCGGCGGTTTTTTCTACCATGGTTTCCCCTCTAGGCCTACTTCACTAACTGACATGACAATTCTAGGATAATTCAAGGGAACAATACCCGTCAAGTTTTAGATATTACCTTATTACTATCGATATTGAATATTGATATTGCTATTGATTATTGTGTTAACTATTGTTTTGATTTTTTCAGATATTTTAATCAGATTCATACTCTTGAAAGTCTACTTCTAACAGTCATGTCTTCTTCGATTTCTTCGTCTTCCTCTTCCTCTTACTGGCTGAGTCATTGGTCTCTCAATTAAAATCACATGAATCTTCCTCTATCAACTGGACATTTGAGCAAGACTGACCTTGACGATTGTTAAACGCTGGAGAACACAGCAACCAGACTTTTTTACAGCAGCAGCAGAGAAAAATCATGGGGACCATTTTTGTTGAGGATTTTAAGATCTAAAACTTCGGTTTGTAGTTTTTTTTTTGATAAATTTTACCGTTTTCGGAAAAAATCAAAAAAACCGCAAATTTTGTCATTTGACCCCGAGTAACTTTTGAAGCACACATAGGATCGATGGGGATGTTTGAAACTTTATTCGTACTGGTAAACCCCAGTTCTCCAACAATTTTTGGCTATCCGGGAATTTTTGTTATTTCAAATGTCTATATTGACCGGAGTATAAAAGCGAAGTCTTATCATCACGCCATATTTTCATTATATCTAACAGCATTTCTAATTACACGCCTCACCAACTAGATCACAGAAAAAAAGCCGTGACTTATAATTAAAGAAGAAGAATTATGATCTAATTATCATATTCCCTCTCACCAGAAACTTCAGCAAGTTCATGAAAAACAACTGTTCGAATGATGGTGATAAATCAGGAGTTGATATAAAAATTGACAAACGACCTCTCAACACATGCTGGAGGAGATTCCTCCAATGAAAAAATAATAATAAATGCACCCCTTCGATATTTCGAGTAGGTACATGTTCTCATAACACATGTTTATCGGTCCCTTTGTGGATGATTTTCTCGAGATCAGGATATTTACTCGAGCACAGGAAATAGACTCTTGAAGCATCCAAGCTTATATTGAAAAACAGATTGGATATCTGAATGAGCCGAAAAATATGGGTGATACTCTTCTCTGGTGATTCCATAGCGTTTTATGTGAGTTGAACGAATTTTCTGTCACTGCGAATACAGAAAGGAACGTTATTTGACTTCAACTGCTTATGAGCAGTATAGGATATATATTCAATCTGATAACAATAAACCTCGTAGTGAAGTGTTGGAATGCTTGGAGTAAATGAATTTGAATTTTGCTACACATATGACTGAATGATCAGAATCATACGCCATGTGACCTAAAGCAACTCCCAAAATTGAATTGAGTATTTTGAAAAAAAAAATTGGCCAAGACCATTTCTCATTTCATTTGGATCAACTATTTCTACATGATCCTGAAAAAAAATCCGAATATAATACCTGATAATTTCAAACTTCAATAGCTTTGATATTTGTTTAAGGAATACTTTAATCCAGTTTTGAGATTTTTTATCTTTGGACTACACGTGAAGGAAACCTTTAATGTTCGTGGAGGAACATCGTGAAAGAATATTGAAAGAGGAAAAGGGTATTGGAATTTTTCTTGTCATAGATCACATTGAAAATCATCCATTGCGACTCCCTATTGAGTTCTTTGTTTTTATGATACATTGAAAATAGATGCCCTACTCATTATTTAGTACATCATTGGATAATCATAAACTTTCGATGCAGAGTTCTTGTGCCATTGATCAATTCTTCACGCAGGAGAAAATGGGAACAAAAGTCAGTTTTCTTTCACAAACTGATTCTCCTTAATCGTTTTGCTTTTCGAATGCTTCGTAGGGTATAAATCTCAATTGCCAGTCGACTGGAAAAACATTTTGCCAATTTCAACAGTCTCGAACAAACACATTTACTAGACAGTCATTCTCGGTCTACAGTACAGTTCATCTCCTCTCAACACGATTCAAATAGAAATATATGATAATTTACATAGAATATCAAACCTACTAGTCCAGAATATAAAATTAATGTAGATACAGTCTGTCCTCTTATAGTTTGATCCCTACCTACAGCTTCAACTATACGAGATGGAGAAAACATTGAATATAAGAGTTGTAGGTTTTTATTGGTACCTACTATCTTTTGGCTTTTCCAAATCGAACAAGCAAGTCGTAAAATTGAAGAAATGACAAAATATTCTGTTTCAAAAAATTCATTCAATGTTTGAAATTGAAATAAGTGAAAAGTGGCTTTATGAAACATTGGCAATCTATATACAGTTAGAAACAGAAAAAAATGCCGTTCACCATAGTTGTTCCATTTGAAAAAAAAAAGGTTTGTCTTCAATATTGTGATTCGCACTTTTCTTTGAAATGAAAAATCATCACAAATATTTTCTCCCCTGTTTGTGACATGAAATATCTGGTCCCTGATGCATTCACTCTCATGTTTGTTTCTTTCTGTCACTTTCCATCATATAATACCCACATCAAACTTCCTTATTGTTTGACTTCCATAATAATATCTCCCTCCGAATTTCAGGACGAATAACTTCCATATTGATAGCTATTTTAGGATCCAATTTTCCAGTTCGTTATCCAGTTTCTCCAGGAAATCAAATCGCCGTCACGGACGCCTAATAATGACATCACATGCATTCGCCTCCTCCAACTCTCACCTTTCGTGAAATCGATAATTCAATTGTTCTTCAGTATAATGGAGCGCCCAATAATCACACAGCCTATAGCGATGACAAAGGAAACTGATTTCATCGTTGAGAAATCATAACACCACTCTGAATTGAGTGGAAATGTAGACTCGATTTCATAAAGTATGTTCTTTTCTAGTTATTCCTATGTAGACGGAAAGAAAAAGAAAGGGGTATCCATAGTTCATACTATGGACTATCCGACCATGAAGCGGTTACCTGTCTCATCCCGAATAGTTTAAATCATAAAACCGCACAAAAGGGTCAGAAACATGGGCGAATCTTCAGTAAAAGTAACTATTCCAAATTCGAACTTATTTGTCAGAAGAGGGATTGGAATTTTATAAGTGGGGCTAAAGATCCAATAAACACCTTCCAGAATTATGTTGTTGAAATATTCAATGAATCATTTCCACTTCAGCTGATGAATAAAATAAATCGAAACCTTGGATCACAAGGGGACTTAAAAATTCTTCTTGTAATCTACCTTGTCTCCACACCTTTAGAAAATTTTACAGCTATAACATTTCATGTATTCATATTATCATCATATTTATATTCAATAACAACCGGCGAATCTACAAAAAGACTATTAAACTATCTAAAAACTTGTACTACAGAAATAGATTACACCAATCAGTCAATAAACAGATATAAATGTGGAAAATAACAAATGATCAGAGAGGTAAAACAAAAAATCTGACTCGTCCACAAGTTAATATTGACATAAACTTTTTGAATCAGTATTATAGTTCTATAGCGAATAAATTAAACCAGAACACCCATACAACTGTTGTTGATCATCTTGATTATCTACAAAATGTGGCATCTCCCATGCACTCACTATTTTTATACGAGACTGGTTTGGCCGAGCTTGAAGAAGTTATAGGTGATATTAAAAATAAAAATGCCTCTGGAGAAGACCACTTGGCAGCCAAATTATTGTCACAATTACCTGATGAAGCCCTAGTTGACATATCTGTGGCCATAAACAAGTCTTTTGCAACAGGTACTTTTTCTTCCAGTCTAAAGACTGCAATAGTCATACCGCTCCACAAAGGAGGTGCAACTGACGATCCGAGCAACTTCAGGACTATCTCTCTACCATCAACATTGTCCAAAATTATTGAGAAACTAGTTAAACGTAGAATGATGGGTTTCTTGGAGAGACATAATATATTGGCACCTGAGCAGTTCGGTTTCAAAACAATAAGAGTACAAATTATGCAATCTTTGACTTTCTCGAAAGAATCTACATGAGCTTAAACGAAAAAGAAGCGGCTGCAGCAATATTTCTTGATCTTTCTAAGGCGTTTGACTGTGTAAGTCATGAATTACTATTGAGAAAGCTCCTTGTACCATTGAATGATCCTCAGATCATATATGCTTACGCTAGATTTTGTTTTTATGTTTTGGTTCTCACGAAAAGGGATATCCTGAAATGTTTAGAGAACATCTTGAGAACCAAGGAAAAGAAGGTAGGAATTGGTGTTCTTCTTAAATTTCTGGAGATTGTATGCCTCGGGGAACACCTCGGGGACCACCTCCCTAGGCAATGAGTTTCAAAGCCTCGATATTGTTTGAATCTAAAGTGACCACGGAGGGGTACTAAGACTGAACTTGACGGGTTAATCTCGAAGAGACTGCTAATGGTAGGTTTTGCAGACCCATCTAATAGCAAACAACATATATGATCTAAGGAATGATCCATATGCTAAATATAGAATTATTCCTTGATATGTATATAAAACATCAACCTGATATTTATTATATCGAACACTAACCTGATATTTATTATATAAAACAATAACCTGATACCTGAATTGGCCCATATTTATGACATTCTGAATAACGCATACACAACTACCCAGACTGGACAAAATATATCAAATACAAGCGAAAATTCTAGTGAGCCTTCTGCCAAGAAAAACTTACAGCTTCTAGAATTGGACAAAAAGACTTGAAACTGGTAGAAACTCACTGGACTCTGCCCTCTGAGGTATCATCTCAAAAGGATGGGTGAAAAAGAGAGTGATAGTTGCCGCTACTGCGAGAACTTCTCTGACACTGCGAATGCCTAGCGCTCTTATTCCTGGAAGAAGCCTTCTTGAATCCATCTGATGTCACCAAGCTAGCTCTCAGGAAACTGATAAACCTTGCACGAAGTCTCGGAATCACAAGCCTGGAATAGGTTAAAGCTCAATTCATAAATTCTGCTGCCGTAGCTACAGTTGACGCTACAGTTACTGTTCTAAGATCGAATATTCCAAAAATAAACATCTGTTCATAAACTCCGCAGCTAACGCAGTTAGCAGGCAGGCAGCGTCAACTGTAGCTACGGCAGCGGAGTTTATAAATTGAGCTTAAAAGAGTTATGCCAGAGATAAGTAATAACAAGATGTGCACGTCTTATGGAAGATTTGGAAATATAGTCACGTGATTGATTTTCGTTTCAACGTATTATCACAGATGGCGTTTAACGCATGAATCTCAATTTTTGTTGATATGAAGTTAGCTTTTCGCAGCTAATTCAAATTACGAACTTTCACGAACTTAGATTACATTACAGTGTGTTGTGTGTTACAGTACTCGAGTTGATTTGTTCACTTCACGTTTTACTCTGTGGTTTTTTATATTTATCATTCATTTTCTTAAGGATGAAAGTTAAGTTTTGTTTGATAAATGATAACAGAGGTTTCATTAATATGGTGAGAAAATATGAATCACTATCAACTATTCATCCTGGTCTAAAGAAAATTAACACATAAGACATGTGTAGATAATAACTTGAAGATTGGAAAAAAGTGCTCTGCATTGAAGATGCGCGATGTGCCTTTGAAGCAGATTCAAATGAAATAACTACTGAAAAAATCAAATTCAGGAATTTGTTGGTATATTGCCATGACCATAATTTCAGTTGCCACTTTAGTATGAAGAGGCTGTTTGCCTTTGAAATTGGGTTTCCACTTTTTATTTCTTTCTATCTCTATCCTCATTAGGGATCTTTTGATCATACAATTTGAAAAAAAAAACGAGCAATATGTAATATCAATTGATTATGAAAAATATCTTTTACTGTTGTATGAATAAATATTGAATTGTCAGTGATTATTTTTATACAATATTCAACAACACATTGGAAGTGATAATTATTTAATAATGATGACTAGTTGAAGATACATTGGCTGATGCATTTCTGTCCCTCTCCTCATCAATTTATTTACGTTTTTTTCATACTGATGGTCTTGAAAATGATCTCATAGGTGCTTTGGATATTCAATCTATTACTGAGCAATGTATTATTATCCTCAGTGAAATGATATTCTCAAACTAGCCGTTTGTACAGTTCTACCCAACTCGAATCTTAGCTCGACATCTCCTGTAACAGAAAAAGAATAATCAAGTATATCACTCAGAACATAGTGAGTGTAAAATATCAACTGGTAGTGTGACGTACCTGAATAATTAACGATCCAATTTTTTGTTCGAAGAAAATCTTTGATTGGGAAACGAAATCCTCATTTCGGCGACGTGTTCTTTCACAGTTCAATTACTCGCAATTTTATTTCCTGATCATGACATTGCCACTGTCACTGCATTTCTCAATAATAAATTGATTATACAAATATGCAACTGGAGTATTTCATATTGTTCAATAGTACTTTGATAAAGATATGAATGAAATTCTGATGCAAAACCACAATATTCACGAGAACGGGAAAAAATTTCCACCGTACAAAGTCGATAAAAATCGATAAAAATAAACAAAGTGGAAGACAGTTGAATACAAAAGACAAAGACAAACTGATGAAGAAAAAGACAGAAAAATCTGACCTTGAACATGGCATCCAGATATGGCAGCTGAAAAAGCTATGTTCACTCTTTGGAATCAACGGCACTAGTTCCATCTTGTGGTTGATTCCAAAAGCATGAAAAATATATTGCCAAATTTTAGCATTGACGTGCACATCTTGTTAGTGGGTTACTTATCTCTGGTTATGCACAATATATCAAAAATATAGGTCGAGGTGCTTGAAAGGCTACACAGCCTCAAAAACTTACAATCATCAAACCACCCAGACTGGATGTTGTGATTCCGAGAATATTATTGTAATGATCTAGATCAAAAAATTTCAGAATGTTTTCACAAGGTTATCTGAATGTTCTGAGGATATGGAAAGAGAACATGCTCATGGGAAAAAAGCTCACGATTCAGGAATGTTCTCAGAATATTATTAGATAAGTTTTGATGATATTTCCGGAAATATGCAGAAAATGTTTCCGAAATATCAGAATCATGAAAAATATTTTGCGAAATCCCCAGAATGTGTTTCTCAATATCATTGGTACCTACATAATCAGTACGTATATAATAGTTACGAAGTGATCTAGGAATATTTTCAAGAACAGGGTATGTGAAAACGTATTTCTCAATATCATCAGAATATTCTGAGAATAGGGAAGGTTTGTGTCTCTCAAACTGCAGACATGACTGATGTTATGTATCAAATAAACACAAACACTCTTCTAACCTAAAAGGGTAACTCTGCATGATACATTCCAAGACTATGAATCGAATGTATTGGAAGACATTTTTTTCGAGTTGATTGTTTTCATGTTGAAATTTTGTGAAGCAATGTGAGGATGAAACTGATCCCACATTTGTTCGATGGAAATACAGATAACGATACACAAAAAGAGAACCAAGTCACGGGCGCTTCAATTTGCATCGTGTCCGTGGATAGAACACGGTTACGGAAATTGAAATGTTGACAACTATATCCATCTTGTCGCGGTAGCCACGAACCGAACCTACCCACACTGTCATTTGTCATGGTATACTGGGGACGGGAGCTGGTTACTGGGAGAAGCATCATTTCCATAAAAATTCAAAGAGTTTGGTCAAAGGTCATTGACGTAGTCGAACGGAATGATCCAGAAGGTCCTGACAAAAATATCATGACTATAATTTAACAAGATCATTTGATATCACCAATCATATATTTTTTCTGCAACCGACTCCATTCTTGTTCTAGAATTAGCTCTGAAAGTTGTAATTTCTCATACTAATCAATCAATCAATTCATTTATTGTTCAAGCAAAACATACAGTTTTATAAACAAGGAATTCGGCTATTAAGTGAAGTAAGTATTATAATATAAGATAGAAACAAAGAGAGAGAAAAAAGTCTGAACTATATCAGATAACATAAGCAGCTATAAAAATAAGAAAAAAAACATTAACCATATCTATAGCCAAGTATAAATATTCCGCACCACCCACACATGTATTTCACCAGTTATATTCATATAATTTCTCTATAATTATGCATCAGACCAAATAACCTCGATGTAATACAAAAAAAAATGAAAAAGAGACCCGTTACGAATTAACATACAGACCAAAAATATATAAATGAAAGAGAACCCAGTGCCTAATGATAATTACCTACTCATTAATAATGAATGATTTGATTTTCAAAATATTTCAGATATGTGTGGCTATTGATTTTGCTTCAGTGGGCGTAATATTATTGAGCGTGCCAAACAAATTGTTAATATTCTCCAAGCAGGGAACGTTACGGGGTCGCATTGAGGTATATATAGGACAATCAAATAAAATATGATGGATAGTTTCAAACTCATTCTTGTTACAAACTGAGCAGATTTCTCTCGGGTTGATGCGGTAAAGTGATCCACGATAAGTAAATTTTATCGCTAAACTGTTACATAATCGGAGTTGGGCAATGGTTCTAGTAACTTGGATGGATACCTTCTTAAGGAGATAGTTTTGGGCTTGTTCAGATAGTGTAAGTGACTGGCTGAGTGAGAAAACAAGGACATATCTACTTCTTTGAGTCTGTTCAGATACCTGGAGAACAACATCGACCTCCTCTGTTTGAGAATATGTGATGTGACTTCTGCTAATGGCATGTGAAAGTCAGCAAATTCAAGCTCTTTACTGACTTGCATAGACCAGTTATATCTTTGATCTGTGGTATTAAGTTCTAGTTGTCTTTCAAAACAGATTCTTGTGAGTCGGGTCTCACCCATTTCAAGGATTTTGATCAACCAATTCAAAGTGAGTTTGAATATGGTGTATGAAACATTGACTCTACCAACCTCAAGTCTAACAACATAGTCTGGTGAGTTTACGGGTAAGCATAGCATTTTCTTAAAGAATTCCAGTTGAACCCGTTCCAGGATTTCGTAATATCGCAAACCCCAAACCGGTATACAATTGGTTAACACACTCAGAACAAGGGAATATAATGATTTTTCTCTGGAACGCCAGCAGTTCATTTTGGTTTTGGCCATTATAGGAAATACAGCACCTACCTTTATCAGCTGATACAGATGCCATATTTGAAAAGTGGGATGAAGAGGAGAATGTTACTCCCAGGTAAATGAAACTGTTAACTACCTCAATGAGGTCATTCTTATAAGTGAATCTCAGATCCTTGGAGTGTGAATTTCCCCTAGAAAAGCACATGATTTTACTTTTTGTTACATTCACCTATACTAACCCAACAGAATTGATCGATAAGTAAGTTGTTAGACAACAGTTTCAGTGATTAGAAGATAAAGTTGATTTTCAACTACTAGGATACAAAAACATAATGAGGTAGCAATGGGATATGATGATTATTTCACAAAGAACTAGCTCATTATAAATGAACAACAAAGTATTCATCATGTTGAACAAGAAACTGATACAAATGCATATTATATCTGTTGTTACTTTTGATACTGGAGGTTTTTTATCTTGCAAATATAAATGTATTACAATGTGGGTCATTTATTGTTCATTCGATTAGATAACTAATTATAGTCGAACATTACATGAGATGATCAACAAGACTGTGTTCTAGAAAAGATAACATATCTGACATCTGACATCTGACATCTGACATCTGACATCTGACATCTGACATCTGACATCTGACATCTGACATCTGACATCTGACATCTGACATCTGACATCTGACATCTGACATCTGACATCTGACATCTGACATCTGACATTTGACATCTGACATCTGACATCTGACATCTGACATCTGACATCTGACATCTGACATCTGACATCTGACATCTGACAACTGACATCTGACATCTGACATCTGACATCTGACACAACGATGTCAGTTTACGAGTACAAATATAATACAGAACTAAATATAATCAATCTTTGGTAAAGTGTCTGACACAGAACATGAACGACATAGTACAAACATTACATGCATAATATTCAAACAATTTGTGATATTGATATTGAAACTACAATACAATTGAATTAAGAATAAACCTGATTTGTCAACAGCTACAAATACCAGCTAAATATGCTGTTCCGTTCTGTTTCTTTTATATTGCCTCTGCTCTTTCTTGCATTTTTTCTAGGAATCCTAGGACAAAGGCAAAGGTACTTCAAACTACAAACTATATCCACTCTCAAACCTTTCCTTGTGCTTTCTTTCCCACCAACTTTCCAAACCCGTACAAACAGAATAAAACTGTTTTTATGTGTGGATAATTATTGTTGATTGAATCGTTGTTGCAATTTTTTCGATTAGTTAAAGACTTGTTAGAAGAACGATTAATATACGTTCCCAGCTGTCACAGTATTTTCCGATTCCCTGGTAAATAAATTAATGCCACTACACCAAATTCTCCTCTGAACCATGATAAACACACACTATTAATGTGTATCCACTCAATTTTCCACAAATTCTAGACAATTTCAGCATTAATAGAATTAGAATTGATCTAATGTAACCTAACCACACAAATTGTGACAAAAATCAAAATGAATTTAGCTCAGTAGTACCTAGTGCTTAGGTAATCTTGCCTACATCACACAATGGCATAAATGTATTGTTGGTTGCAAAACGATGTGTCGAATTACAATGTATAATCAAAATAACTAATTCCATAAACTGTACGTTTTATATTAACAATAAATAGGAAATCATCAAAATTGCTCTGATTTTATTCATGAAATAATCTGAACAAATACAACTTGTGTTATTGATGATTATCGAAAATTCCTTCTCTTTTTCGTGCGCTCGTGTGATTTCCAAGCAACTTGATTTGTTTCTCAAAATCGAAGGAATTTGTGTTTCGATAATCATCAATACACTTGTTGTATTAAATGCGATAATTTTGTTAGTTCCTATTGACGGAATTCATAAGTGATCATTTTTCTGTCAGAAATGAAGCGCCTTATATTTATTGACAAACGTCACTCAGAATAAAATCTGGGTAGACATGTGATATTAGATGTCACGATTAAAGACGGATTAATTCCCTTTAATTTTTTTCTTGGTTTCACTCATGTTTTTGTTGATAGAAAATTATCCCGAGTCGAAGACGAGGGATACAAAAACATTCGTGGCCTTGAAATAAATTATCGGTAATAATTCTCCTGCTAGGGAGATTACAAGTGAAAATAATGCTTGTCGCTGTATTTTCACGGTGATAAATCTGCTTAGTTTTTACTTACTGTCAAGTGAAAATAATGATTTATATTATAAACGTCAAAATTCTGTGTTTTGACTAGTTATCCTTATGTATCAATCGTAGGGAACTAATATCCATTGGTATGTCTTATGTACCATTTGGGATTTTATAACAATTCTGTAGTGTACTTGACCGATAAATAAATAAATAAATAAATAGATGATTCAAAGAGTATCCCTAATGTTTCTCTTTAGTGTTCACGTTGTTAGTTTCTTGTTTTGTTATCTGTAAATTACTTCAAATTAAAAACCGTGACCTTTATTTAAAATCGATATATTGTCTCCTAAATATAAGTTGTGGTAACTTCCAACTGAAGTTTTGCTTGAAGCTCGACGACGATATTTCACCTAGTCCCATCTGGCCATACGCCAACTGGCGTAAAACTCACTATTACCTGAGTGTGATAGTTGAAACAATGCAAACGACCACAGAATACACCATTATACCGTTCTGGGAATAACGATCAGCGGGTTTTTCACTGTATTGACGTACAAGAGATTTTCACACCGTGGAACAAAAACATAACACCGGTTTCTATATGAAACATAACTTCTGTTACATAAAGAATGTGTGGAGAAGGTACAATGATTGATGGTTAGGTTGGTTGGGATAAGGTTGTGTTTGGTTAGTCTTTGGATCCAACTGAAAAAGCTCCTCAATTCCGCTACGGAAATTGGGATGACTTGCAGAATCACAAGTGAACAATTTTATGAAGGTCCCGACTAGAGACAAAGTTTACAGAATATAGAGAGATCTTTTCACACCAGACCAACAGTGCAAGGAAGAAGAAGAAAAAGATTAAACATACATGGAACTAACACGATACGCAAATTCTTCTGATTGTATAAAAGTATAATGAAAGTGAATGTTGAAACATGAAAAAGTCAAATAGTGAATATAGAAATAATGTTTGGCGATTGAGAATGATATTGAAGGTGATTAAGAATGATATTGAAATAACAGAAAATGAATGTATACCTTTGAGTCAATATTGACCTATTTCCTCTATTATAGAATCTTACATAATAGATCTCATATATATCATGTATAGGAAATACCAATTCAACTACTCGACCAGGTTTTTGAATAAAGTTACTTTTTCCGACGACCTACCTAAAGTACGTATCATTTCGCACTGTAAAATAGTACACAAAATAAGATATTTCGCACTAGTGCGCGCTCTGCGATTGGTGCGATTACCTAATATAGTTAAGTATACTCTGATCTTCACTCATAGGTAGCTGTGACATTGACATATCTACAAATGAATTCATAACATTATAGTGTCAATGTGATTGACCAAGTAGATATGAACCGAATCGTATAGTTTGTTCAGTTTTCTTTGCTGCAATGTCATCCGACGATGAAATGGTAGATTCTACTACCCCAAAAGTATGCAATTTAGGTTTGATAAAAGAAAATGATAGTATTCCGTCAGTACTGAACAATTATTCAAATATCAATAATTATGTTTCCAATATTTCATAAATACAGACCAAAATGTAGAATATTTTTATAAAATGTTAAATGAAATTTGCTCTCTTTGTGTGATACATCTTTCTAATTTATGCTTCTTCAGGCAATTGAATTGGTTTCCTGTAAAAATGATTTGTAAGTAGGTGATACAATCATGCGAAATTAAAATCCGACATACCTATGTTTTTCATGTATGTCGTAGGAAAAGTATAGTGTACAACTCGTGCGGAAATTGGATATTTCATACTCGTTTGACAAGATGATGAACCACGAGCCGTACTAGTTGCACAATATACTATTTCATACTTCAGCTGTGTATCAGAAAACGTATTACAAAGTACTGAAATCGATGGTTATTGAATGTTTGAAAAATAAAGATCATTCATAATGCGCCGGATTGCTTTGGTGAGGATGAAAGGAAGAAGTGGAATGAAATTGATGGTATAATATAATATATATATATATCATATTCTGGAAAGCTGAAATGATTATGATATCTAAAAATCTAAAAAAAATAAGTTTATTGATTATGGTAGGTTCCTTCATCAGAACAACGAATTTCGAAAAACATTTTCAATACATCTATTAGTGAAAATTCAAGAATTGACGTTGATCAGAAATATAAATGAAGTCGATTGGTGTCTGATGAGTATCAATTTAGACAAAAAACTTCATTTGATAAACTCGAATTACGTCATGAAATGAAATGATCTTGATGAAGTTGTTTTCCCCACGTATACAACTCAATTTATCACGAACCTCATTTTTATTGTTCTCGGATTGTGAGCAACGAAACATATAAAATGGAATCCACATTTGATGATGTTAGTTGACATGAACATGAAAATATGAAATATACGAACATAAATCCAATGCTAGGATTGATTTGAATAGATATCAGTAGATATTATTTCTATAACGACTCGTTTCATCCACTCTGGAATATTGTTCCAGCTTTCATGTCAAATGATATTATCATTTATTACAGGAATATAATACAAACATGAATTGGAGAATAAACTATCATTGTTCGAAGAACTGCACCTATTTATTGATGAATAGGAAATATATAGAATGATATTTTGTGTTATAGTGATGAAAGATATGCGGTTATGACCCATTTAGTTCGGATTAACGATACCATACAAACTTCATTTCAGAAGGTAGAGAGGTTAGTACCTATAAAGATAATGAATTCAACCTAATAAAAATGGACACCAGACGAGGATAAACCGAAATAACTCATTTTTGAAACCACCTGGCCAAAAACTTACTCTGAAATCGATAGATTAGATTTGAATCTGGAGTTGATGACCAGTCTAGTAGGCTTTAGATTGTAGGTACCAAATCATTGATATTGCGAAAATTCCGCGACCATGGACATTGCCATTTAACCAACAGATTAGCTCTAAAATAATGTGCAATAAAATTCACATCAGTTCTTCGCAGGTTGTTTACCCTTTCATATAAACTCTGGTGGTGTGTTTTCCTCTAACTTGAAGACAGCTTTAATTCAACAGATTTCTTAAAGAGGTTAGAATACCCTTCCAGGTAACTATAGAACCAATGCCCTTACCATCTGCCATATCTAAATCAATGAAGAAAGCAATCCAATTTTGAGTTAATCGAAAATCTGGAGAGATCTAGAGAATCCAGTATGGAGTTTGATGCTACGACCAGGTAAGATTGAAATTATATCATGGTAGCTGCTTGTTGAACAATTCAACAGTGATCTTAGTTGGGCTTCTGACATAACATTACAGACTCAATAAATCTATGAACAATATCGGACTGGCAGACATAAATACATGTAGCAAGAAAAACCACAAGGTATACGGAGGACCTAACGTAGGAATATGTTAGTAATGACGAGACTAGTGAAGGAACTGGAACCTAACATGAGAGCATCTACAATAGATCTGTATATATTTATGTCTTGAAGTAGAGGCTTTTCTCACCCACAAGCCCTATACGCATCTTATCTGATCTTATATTTGGGAAGATGTTTCAAATATAGGAAATCTCTTGGAAAATAGGTCACGAAATATATTTCTATTTGAGCTGCTATAAATAGCATCTCTGTCGCGCCTTCCTCAATTCGCCATTCGATTTTGTGCTAAATGAAACAATCTCCTATTCAATCATTCCTGCGATTTGAGGCAGAAGTTCCTTGTAAATGCAATATAGGCCAGTCTATAGAGGATCGATACATGGGCAAAGAATGCATAAAGTGGTTGGTCGCTTTAATTTTTCAACTTATATATAATGGGTATTATCAAAAGACAAAAGTACTCACATCCATGAAGAACTTTTGATAGTCGAGTGGCTTCTAGCCGTTTGGCAATAAAATTGAAGAGCAAAGTCGAATGATAACCACAACCTGATGATTCAGTTGAGGGGTATGAAAGCCACAGTTGAAGAACGACGATCCCATACTTGCGACATACAATATCTCTATTGATTGAGCTAATAAATCTTCAAAAGCAGATGCAATGAGAAAATGGAACATATAACATACGTGTCACGATGAAGCGATTATAGTGATCAAGTTATTCATGGAGATCGTACGTTAGCGAATGCATGTGTAGATTTCATCATCTGATGACATCCAAATTATGACTGAAAAAGTTCCAATTCCATTCATTCAACACTCGTATTCCTCTTGGAATAGTTTTATGCGTCTTTGAAGGCAGGAGTTTCCAAATCCTTTGCCGCTATCGAATAGCTTCCTACTCGATTTCGTTGGCTTGAATCGTCCTCAACTGTTGTGTTGAGTTGCTAATGGCTTTCTAGCTCTCAAAGATGACAACAACAGATAAACTGCTGCGAGTTTATAGTACTAATGCGCCACAAAAATATCTAAGCTAAAGAAAATGCGATGAATAATTGATTACGTGATCTGAACTTATATTGTAGACAGTGTATCAGATGAAATTCAAGGGTGAGTAAAACAAATTATCAGTTTATTATGAGGTGAGTACTTAGTTTGTTCCAATTCAAACATTGCTAATCAAGAATGATCTATCTCGGAACTGCCAATGTGAAGATTATCATATAGCTTATTATTTAGCCCATCAATAGTTCTAAACTGAAATTTTACTCTTCAATTCCATAGATGTTTTTATGCTATACAGAGAGCAGAATAAAGCGGATGAAGAAAAATAGCCTTAATCTCACCATGTAGGAAATACATCAAACTATTCAGCAGGAGTAGCCTTGGATGAAATCTAGTATTCAATGGACCGTCCTTTTGACTAGTATCATTTCTAGATTATTGCCTGAGAAGTAGAAAGTGATAGCTAGTTTTCTATACATTGCTAGGTTAGTGAAAAGTCCACATTCCCAAGTCAATTTTTATAACAATATCTCAGCCGAAATATTTCTTACGCATATTTAGGACGTAATACTTTTGAATGATCCAGGACTGAAACATAAAACGTATCAAAAGAGAATATGGTCAGATGAAATCCAAGCTCATCTAAAGCCCAAATGGTTTATTTCATTCGTTTTGAACCATTAGGCCAAGGCAATTTGAAAAAAATCTGTTCTAAATATGTGGGTGCAAAAATATTAGAATAACTTTTTCACAGTGGAAACACCAGCTAAACACCAGCTAATACCATCTGGTATACCCTGATGAGGTCCTGAATGTTCTAGTGTTAATCAACACCGGCATTCTCTTCACCATCATAGGTATCATGTGACCTTTTCTAAAGGTGTTTGTGTTGAATTAGTCGAACCCATTGTAAGTAACACCTCGAGTAACACTATAGTGTTAGTGCTAAGTTAAGCAGAATCAACACTTGATTATGAATTTCTGTGAGTACGATTTGACACGTGATGGTTTACTATACTTTCTGTGCTTTTATGTTGAATCTTACTGAGGAATTTTTCTTCGGTACGTTTACACACTGTAGGTACAAGCCCAGTGTGATATTGCATGGTGTAACTCAGTGTAAATTTCATGAAATACGTGTTTTTTAAGTTAACGTGAACTATTGCACCATTAGGAATATTCTCATGATTTTTGGTTGGTCCTAATTCACCACATTCGTGTCATTCCTCACTACTAGGAACAGAATTGATACGAAAATTGATATTCAGTAGTTGATTTCAACGGAATTTGCTTTGAAATTCATCTCATTGAAATTACACCCAAGTGTAATTACATTTATTTATGATGATTCTGTTTATAGGTACAGGAAAGAATTTCATCTAGACTAATATTATCTATACACGGCGACTCTGTTGTGTTCATGGTTTCTAAGATTTCAGTCGTCAACTGCAGTATCTAATGTTGATTCATAATGAATGATTGACTGCAGATACAACAAATTGTATGAATATATTGGCAAATATCCAGATGCGAATCAATTTTCATAAAGCTCGTCAATCTCATCAGCCAAATTTTCCATTCGTCATTGTTAGAGCAACTTTCCGATGCGTGTGAGCGATGAAATTGACGAGGGAGAGAAACGCCATCGAGAATAATTATCCTCCAGAGAAAAAGTATCATACATCCTCCGCGGCTGTCGCTTCATCAGGGGATTGGCTTCGTTTCCCATATGAATGAGCGTGAAAAATGCGTGACAGAGGTGAGTTATTCGAATCCATACGCTGCGGTAGTGCTGTTAATACATGTGATGCGGTTAATATATTTTTCTTACGACCCCGTATGAAAACGTCATATAGCACACTGTTTTGTTATTCGGAAAGTAGCTCATATCACCATGGTATTGTTTATTTGAAAGAAAAAAAGCACTAGTGTTGAAATAAAAAATATCACACGCTCGCCTGAATTGATAGAAATAATTAGGTATATTAGTTGGTACTCACTGTCAATCTAAAAGCTTTCTCTAATCAGATTCATATTATTCATTGAAATTTCTGTCTCGTTTCGAATTATACCGAGAATTGATTTCAATGTGTCAATGATACATAACCTCTAAACATGTCTGATGATGTTGATGACAGCGGGTGAGATCATTCAAAAGAGTACGGCTACAGTTTTATGCGCGGCTTGCATCAGTTGCATGTTGCATAATATCACAGTATCACAGATATTTGCACTATTTACATTTGACAAGGAGCCAATGACGCACTAACTCGTACGCGCTTGCGCACTACGTAAGTACTTCTGTGGTTCTGTATTCCTGGTTGCGTGATTACTGGCGCTAGCAGGCGTATGGTATCAAATATCAATAAAATTGTTTGTCCAAACAAAACTAATTCAATCAATCAGTAATTCACATAATAAGGAATTGTCGGAGTTTTCAAATATCATCTTGAATATAAAAATAAACAGTTCTTGATATCGAATCAAAACCACCTGAAATTTCGGAGAACGCTCAAGTAACATTTTTGACAAGACTTGGTGCAGATACAACGATACTCCTTTCACTGTTTATCTCCTTTTCCGTGAACACACGATGCTGAGTAATTGAAAAGGAAACTCTTCAAATTTTATGTTATATTGTCACGAACTATATATAGGCGGGGATTGCCTAAAATCGTATTCTATCTGTAGGGACCGAACAAACTGAAGGAACTACTTGTTCCAATCAACGAGACATCACACAATTATTCAATACGAATATAAACTCTGGTTAAGAAATAACAAGAAAATAAAAACATACCTTATATATCTTATAATCTAATGATATGGGACCTGGAGTTATGGCAATGCATCAGTCACAACATTAACACCCGTGAAGCGGTTGAAAATAAAACTGAAACCTACTCAGAATACGAAGATCAGATCGGCATCACAAATTGAAAACTTCACTCTGCCTCTCTGACTCTTTGACTCTGTCTGATCAAGTGCTTCCCTTGAATTAATTTCTCAGTATTTTCATAATTGTCGCGTTCCGCAAAAGTTCCGCAAAAGTGAGGTCACCAAATGTTCATAGCATCATGCCTGTGTTTATGTTCATCTACTTTTTCTATAATTTACAGTCCTTTGAATTCAGATTGAAGCATAAACAAAGACATGACCAACCTATGATTATGCATTTCTTTGAGATTATGGATATTTCTATAATACCCAAATGGTTTACCCACCTTTCAGGGTTCATTAGGAAATTTGTGAACGTTCAGGAGCTTGGAGAACATTTTGGTGACACCGTTTATATGTATGATACGATCACTTTTTTGTAGGATTTCAGAAGTCCATTCACTGTATACATGGTTCTCTTCACATTTTATCATCAGATTTTTTTCGTTTTTTTCCATAGTGTAGTTAATGCATATAAATGCTGAGTCATTAAACTTCAGCCATTGCAATGTGGCCACTGTGGTACTGATCACGTGTGATTTCATCATGGTTCAGTAGAATGGGTCATTGCTATCGGTACTCGTTTGGATTTTCAAGGGCTTCATGAATATGAGAATTCTTGCATAATTCACATTTCTGAGGAAAGGATAGGAATAATTGGTGGTGGTGGTGGTGAGAATCAAAACAAAATTAGTTGTTTTTATGGATAGGTAAGGCTGTCGATCAACCCGAAAATATGTTTTGAACATCAGCTTCTGCTGACTATTCCCTAATTGGCGATATTTTGATGACGATTAGTTCCCCTTCTTGATTCCAGCATCACACACTCTTTTTTCCGAATGTGAAAACAATCCTGTAGGAAATAATGAATACAAATTTTAGCAACATGATGGCTCGTTTGTACTCAGAGGACATTTTATCGAGAAAGCGACTATTAGGATGTCAAAACCAGGACTGCTTTTAATGAATCCACGCACAACAAAAAGTTGAAACAACAATCAACCCATTAGAAACCCTACATGATGCATGCTTGTGATGTACCTACTTCCCTAGGGCAATTTGAAATCATTATGCTCTGGAAGAAAATAATACTGCATTTTTCTATGCCACTTCTTGGCTTCATCATAATTGGTAGTATGAAATTCACATTCAGATAATTCGTCAAATATCAGATTGACATGACAAAATGTCCGTATAATAGTTAGAGAGCTCTTTGATATCATGAGTATGTAGTAGACAATTTTTGAATTTTGAATGTCCCGCCACTTCTTGACGGTTGACTGGTGACAAGTTACGTTTGACATTAATGAAAGTAGGTTTTGGAGGAAACAAAGGACTGGACTGAAGGTTGTTGGGTGTGGTAGCCATTATATTTAGTGGAGACGTTGAATATTAATAAAAGTCTTTTTGATGAAATATCATTTTAATCGTCCAAAAAGAAAAATCCTACAAGTTACATAATTTTTATCATCAAAAATTATGCCAAACATACTACGTATTCGAAGTCCTGCCTAAAATTAACTATAAAAACAAAAACGAACGTGGTTGGCTAAATTCTGGTGACATTTTCCTTGATCTTGCCAAAGCCATCGCAGATAATCATGTGCATCTACTGAAAGCTTTTAACTAGATCAAAATGCAAGGATCAGTCCAAGAATTTCACAGGTTGTCAAGATAGAAAATAGTTTCGTTTCATCACAAATTATGATTATGGAACTGTTTTGAGGTCTACATTGTTTTCGTACATAAAATGTCACGACCCCTTACCTAGGGGGTGGTGAACTGGGAGTGAACTCGCTTGGGAGGCCGAGAAAGTAAACGAGTTACGTTTATTAGAGTTTATTTCCTAACAACATTTAGTTTGGTGAAGCCATATGGATGTGGTTACAGGGAATGATGAAAAGGTACTCACAAAATGCCCTGCAAGGGGTGGATATGATGGTGTACAGAAAGAACCATAGTGTAGCTCGGTTGATCGCAACTAATTTCCAGACTGCCGTTCAGAATGAAATCAGAATTCAAAGTGAATGTTTTTTCTATTGATTCCGGAGTCTATATTCATAAATCTGCTTACAGTCAGCAGTTTGTTGTATAGAAGCGAGTCTTCGATTTAGGTTCACTGAGCTGCCAACATGAGTGAAATATTATCTGCTGTTTCCTCAAATCGTACTATACATTAAAATAAAAGTTGAATGCATTGATACGATTCTGAACATGTTATAATTTGGAAAAGATATAAATGATTGAATATTTTTACATATGGTTCCTTCCGTGACAATATCATGAACTTACTCATACCGGATATCATGAAAGCCCCGCAGATGGAATTGATAATAAAAAAAGTTTGTGCATTTTTCGACGAATTCATCAGTCCTTTGGAGACATAATTATTCCATAAGTCAGATGTACTCTGAAGATCTGAATAGGTTGAAGTAGTCTCGCATCCCTTTTTTCGGAATAGCTGGTCTGATATAGTTTTGAATGACATTCTGTTTAGACTATACTTACCAAATTGTGAATCGTTAGATATATAATATACTTTAGTTAGGAGAAAAACAACCAGGAATTCACTTATAATTTCACTTCGTTTCTCAGGAAAGTTCGTCTCATAAACAAGTTGACGTCCCTTGTGAACTTCAATGAGGAGTCCATCAGGTTAATTAAATAGGATACGAAAAAATATGGAAGTCCATCATTTTCACATATTAAATGCAATAACAAAATGGTTGTCTACCATTTATGTATCATCGACTAAGAACATTATTTGTGGAATGAATGCTGGTATATAACCACACCAGGGGCTCGAAAAATAGGTGGTGCCTCATTTTCATATCAAACAATAGGTTCCAGATCGATGAAAACATTGAAAAAGCTACCCATTTTCGTTGTACGCGCGTCAGACGATATTGTCCAAAACCGAACAATCACTAAGGACTGCTTTGTGCTCGTGTCATATAAGAGACAATTCCGACTGGGGTCATTCTGATAAGTATGGAAGGGGCGTGCAACTCCGTGCGATGAATAACCGAAAACGAAGTGCCACAAATAATAGGGTGGGTGGCAAAATGAAGTGACAGTCTTGCATGGGGGTGGTCGTTAAGATGACATTCATTGTGAGAGCGGGAAGTCTGCTTCAATTTGTTTTAATTGGAAATGAATTGATGTGGTTGGGGGGTATACCTATTGTTCGCCATCATTGATAATACACATGGTGGAAAAATATCATGAATATGGGGTGAAAATAATACTGGAAATATATTCCTCATTCTTGTTTCTGAATGTGATTTGGGTCTGACCATAGTTCAAAACTAGTTTCAGCATAATGAAAAATAAGGCTGTATAGGTACGTGGAAGAGGTTTGAGGACTTCTTCATTTAAGGCGACAGGTTTAACTATTGATGGTCTACTTCTCAGTGGTAATCTTCATTGATATTGTTTTATTCGGTCAAGCAGGTTTTGCCATAGGTTAACATTCATGTGACGTTGATGTATCTTTTAATACATCCAGGATTACAAATTTGAAAGCATCGAGGAACTCCTTATATAAGGAGTGAATGTCCCGCATGATTTTTAAAGTGTTTGAAAAGTGTTTTTAACCGTCAACTCAGTTGCAAAGCAATCCTCGTTAGTCTATGTATGAGTTAGGAAGACGGGGACTTTGGCTTTTTAATTGTCATCCGAAGCACTACTTGACTGTAACCAGTCAAGTAGTGTTAGTTCAACAACTTTGAAAACTTGAGATTTCTTTTTTGATGGTATCTTGATATCATAAATCATGATTATCGCGAACTATATAGATTAGTAGGTATCGAGGCCGGTATGCTTGATATGCATACTTCAAGGTCAGATTCATCAACGATATAGATGGATCAAATATTACTCCGAGTTCGTCGAATGTTTAAGATCTTCGAAAAGGTATTTTAGGATCCAAATTCAGTGTAAATGAGTGATGGGTCCAGATTGAAGCCTTCTAGTATTGCGATGTTGAAAGGTATTTGACATCAGACTTGAAGCCATTTAATTGAACTTATCGCTCAAAGCTATATGCCTTTGATTTATTGATCCAAATACGTTATCTGGAATATCAGATTTGTAAGTGTCGATCGAACTACCTCTCGATGATGCCACACTGACAGTCGTCACGACTGCATATGGCCCATATATCTAATAATAACTATATAGGTAACATGGATACCAGAGCTGAAGCCGAAAAATAAAACAAATGACAGTCTGCGGGACTAATCGCAGATATGCGCATGCGCAAGTTTGAATTAAGAATCGACATTCGTTTTCATCATGGAGGAGAGTAGCTTTCTAGTGAGCGACAAACGTATGATAATTATTAAAAATCAATCAAATGTGTCACGTAACCTTCAATTCGATGTTTTTATTTTATCATGACCTATATTTTTCAAATATTCATTTATCGATGGATTGTTGGACGATTTTGGATAATAGTTGATGATAAATGCAGAAATGGATGTGATCTACAGAGCGATACTTGCGATTTGCGTAGAAACCTGTGACAATAAATTCATCGAAACAAGATTCGTGGGCTAATTTTTGATCAATCACTGCACACATAAAAAGAGTTACTTAATTTGATTTGATATGCTTTGATTCAAGAGTATGGCTTGTTTATATATACTGGAATAAATGTCTGCTCAATTCGAGACTATTATGTTTCCAACTAAATACATTCATACCAATGTTATAGATTTCTTGAATCCTAAATTAATGGAATTCTTCGTGAGAATAATACAATATTTCAGATTGAGAACACAATATATTCAAATCAAGACAATCATAATCTCTCAATGACTCGCATTTTTCTTGAACAAAAAGAATCAGATTTTCAGTTTTAGCTGTACATTGTTTTGTATCAAGAGTTTTATCAAATATCGATTTCTTGAAATGAGAATCATCCTCAACTTCCGTTCTCTTATTGGGGCTCTCATCAATCAAATCATCACTTGCAGACCTTATTTTTGACAACCTTTCCCCCTATTCGTAGATATTATTTCTGAACTTGTCCACCAGTTTACCTCGCAATGAAGTTGTATTCCTCTGATGGTTTCAAACGACTAAAAAATATGAAATACATCATTCACAACTCCATGTAGGTACAATGTGAGAGATAATCTGACTTAACACAATGCATGGTTATTATATTTCTTCAAATCTGGGTTCACATTCTTACTACTGAAGTCATTTTCCTTGGATCGAAATTTGGTGAAAAAATGTAAAAATATGTTAGGTTTAATATGCAATATCAAAATACCCAAGATGTCTACAAGTTCAAGAAGCTCTTTTCCACTGTTCAATCAGTGTTTGGACAAATTTAAACGTTCATCCGCACATAGGTACCTAACCCCAATTTTCACTCACTATGCCGATCCTGGTTATTCAAGTTTTTCACGAATTATCAGTTTTCGAGATGATATAGCTACGTTAATTGATTGGATACACAATAATACCTATAAACCCAAGAATGAACTTCGATAAGATATAGGCATGTAACTTACCTCTAAAAGTGGTAATTATATCCTCAGATATCTCCTTAGACCTTAGTTTTTCTTTCATGGTATAAGCCAATATTTTTATGCCAATAAAATAGGTTGAACTGGTTGAACAATGATGGATGCACGACAAGAGCACCGAAACAACACACTCACACCGTTTGGCAACATTCTCGGCTCGAAGGGATCGCAATTATATTCAAGAAAATGTTATGGTCAATCCAAAGAAACTTTCTCAGAGATTTACTTATTCAGAGATTAATTGTTCTTGTAAATCTTGTTATTGAAGAAAATGCTACATATGTTATTTTGAAAGAAGACATTCCGTGATATATTTATCAAGAACTTCATTATTTTTTCTGGATACTTTGAATTTCTTGAATTGAGAACATTTTGTTATACCAACTGAATATTCCAGTGAAATAATTTTCTACAATTGACATATTCAATAAATTCATTTCAAATAAATTATTTCAGAAGAATGCGCTTTTTCAAAACAAGAATTGGACGTTGAACGAATATATCGTTTTCATTTGAGAATTTGTTTTTATGTGTGTGTTATCACTCACTAATCACTTCTGTAAACAATCAGTAAGTACATTAATAACTATATTCACGCTCTTTTACATAATTTGGGTTGACAAATATACCTAACCTATACAAATTCTAAAAACGTCAGTGGATTTCAACTCGTCAAAACCCGCGCATGCGCACAATTCATCATTAGCAAGCCAGACAGTCTTTTTTTTTTCCAAAACTGGCTTCACTTCCGCGTGAAGAGAAGAATAGGTTTTATCCATATAGTTGTTATTATATATATGATATGGCCACAAATATTCGATTTTGCTGATGTTAGGTTAGGTGTGAGGTTCCCAAATGTTATAAACAACGTTGAAACGTCACACAGTTGGTGTTCGAAGTTAAAATTCAGTTAACTTTCGTGTCTTGTGACGCCGTGACTGTGATTGGTCAAATTGCAGAACAGTCGCGCAGTTCGCAGTCGTGGTGTTGCTATGCAGACTTACCATTAAACCCTCAAACATCACAATTATCATCGAGCAAGATCTGTGTAATGATAAGAAAAGGAAAATCACTCGGAAAATCATTTAGTTTCTGGAATTCAGAAAAAAAGTACCTAGTGAAGTGAAAAGTGGAGAATCATAGGGCAATAAGGAATTAGAAATGTGTCTAGGTTAACCTGCAACCCGCGTTCACCCTTACACCCTCCACCGCTGCTTTCAGCCACCATGCCCAGATGGTTCAGCGCATCGGATTTCTCAAGGCTCATCCGAGCCACCTCTTCACTTTATCTGCAAGATTGATGTGACCGCGAGGCGGCAACTCGAAATCGTATTCGACTTGGTCCGTGCGCTGGCATGCTTGCAGCCAGGCCCGTTTCGATCGGGGACAGCTGATACGCTCGTTATTTTGTCTTTTGGAGAGTCGGAAGACAGTGGTGGAGGCGTGAGAGGAGTCGCCCGAGATTGGTTTTTCTGATGCGAAATTTTTTGTCCGTGGGACATATCTCCAACTAACCAGCCACATATGAATCACTTGTCATTATTATCTCAATGGGAACTGTGATTATACTAGCCATCAGTCGACTGATGAACCACCCAGTTGTTTTGATTGCCAGTAATAAGTTATAAGGGAGTTGAAGGCAACGAAGAAGCAGACTGCCTCGCCAAAGAACGGGCAAATATACAATTTCTCGACACAGAACCCTTCTATGGACTCTCCAAAGCCCACTTGTGAGAAGAGTATCGACGTTGGGAAGCGGATGAAATGAAATCTCACTGGAATAACGTGCCAGGACAAAGACAAACGAAAAGGCTAGTGAGCCTCTCGCCAATTGAAGCTAAATAGCTTCTCGAGTTGGACAAAAAATATTCGAAACTGGTAAATGGGCTCCTCACTGGACACTGCCCTCAAAGGTATCACCTCAAGAAGATTGGTAAAACAGAGAGTGATAGTTGCCGCTACTGCGAGAACTTCGCTGAAACTGCAGAACATTTGCTTTTGCGAATGCCCAGCACTCTTCAGCAAGAGGCTTAAGTTCCTGGAAGGGGCCTTTTCAGAGCCTCGTAATCCTGGGCCTCGAATAGATTAAGGATTATGCACAAAAGATCTAATAGTTCGAGGTGCTTGAGAGGCTGCACAGCCTTGTCGACCCCCCTACAATCTACAATCTCACCTTGAATGTATAGTTAGCTCATGGTGATATAGTAAAAAATTATCGTCTCATGAGTAACATATAGCTTGGATCGAAGGGACAACCAAGTCCTACAAAGTGAATACTATCTTCCGATAGATATTTGAAAATAATAGACCTGATTTCATTTTTAGAAACTTATGGAAACTATATTCCACTAGCCACTAGCTGACGTCCAACTACAAGTGCAAAAACACCTTGTAAAATGCGACTGATGAAAATGCAATATAACACTTTGAAAATCTCATACTTCTCAATTATCTGAGCCGAACACGTAGACGTGTACAAATTATAATTGAATGAATGTGTACTATAAAAATCCCAGTGATACACCTTGCGAACCATGATGGCGTAAATACCTACCTCTGGACCTGCCTATGCCTTAAAGGTCAGGTTTATTGGTTAGTTTGTGCTTGACGGTGGGGAATGAAAAGTTTCAATAAATTCGACACCTCCCATTTCCCACAACGGACTCAATATCCCCCAGAGCATGGGGCACCACTAGATCTTCTCAAATGATGATAAAAAAAACTTGTAATGCTATAGAGTTTCGCTCAGTGACAATGTCACGAGTTCTCTCATCGGAATCAAGAATCAGCGAGTGTTCATCAGATGCTCGACGAGCTGCCTTGGAAATAAATGCTCCAACTCCTACATTGTCATGATTTTTGAACATTTGCAGAAGGTGATCAGAACTCCTGATGACTTCGCAGGCGTTATCCAGAACCATTCTGTTATGGAGATACTCCAAACTTAAGAGTCCCCGGCCTCCCTGATTTCATGGGAAATATAACTGTGAAACGGACGAAGTTTAATGAAGGTTTGGTGAGGTTCATCAACTTGCGAGTACTCAACGCAAGTTGGCGCAGCTCAGCTAGTGTCCATTTAATTACTCCGAAGGAGTATAGTAGGATCAGAACAGCAAGCATGTTAGTAGCAGCGACTTTATTCTTTCCTGACAGTTCTGAAGCCCAGATCTCTCGAAGTCGCTGCCGATATTTGCTACGGAGAGCGTCTTTCACCATTCGTGTTTCCTGGATGTGGCTTCCCTCCACACCCAGGTAGGTGTACTCTGAGGTGTAGGATGCTTCCATTCACTAGCTGCGCGTCCTTGTAATAATCCTCGTATCGTCCTCTCTCAAGATGAACCAGTACACATTTGTACATCCAGAATTTCATCCCAATAGCCTGTCTACACTCCTGTACCACCCTAAGGGATTGGTCACCGGAAACATAGAGTTTTAGGGTCATCCGCATAGAATAAGTGGGTGATCTTATACCCCCGTTGACTTGGTGGTTTGCAGTAGTAGCCCTTGGTTTTCCTGAGCTCAACGGATAAAGGCAACAGTGAGATGGACAATAAGGAAGGGCTGAGGGAGTCTCCCTGGAAAATACCCATTTTGAGGATGACCGGCTCTGTCTGGACTTTCGCATTCACCGATGTTATGGTGAAGCGAGTCCTCCAGAGCGGCATCAGTTGTTCTGTGCATCTCACTATCGGATCGGGTACCGAAAGGCACTTGAGCAAGTACACGAGTAAGTCGTGCGACGTTGTATCAAATGCCTTTCGATAATCTATCCAGGCCATAGAGAGGTTTCGCTTGTACTGCGTGATAGCAGCAGGTTATACTTTCAGCTAGCGACACCTCTTTTCTCCATTCGTACTTCAGATATTTAACACTTTGCATCAGCTATGTGACCTTTTGAAAGAGAATGAAGGTTTTTTTTGGTGTTTATTCTATTTTTTTCAAATGTGACATCACGATGATATATTTCTGATACTGTATCCTCTTGAATCCACTAGAACGGAGAATAAAATAATTAATGCGATTCAAGAAAAGCGATATTCGGACGAAATATCGAGCTTCCTCAAGATAATATTTGAGAGACACGGCTAAGTTCAAAATGTTCATCAGCTACTGAATATTCTGATGGAAAGATAATAAGAAAGACTCGATTACGAAGCGTCAACTGTCTTGCATCGGTAGGAGAAGATATATAGTAGCTACGAAATTTTGTATTGCATATTCTGTTATAACATGATGTAGATACCAGACAGCTGTTCCATTCTGGAAAAGCTCCAGGGTACTCGGAAGTATATGTGAATAATGATGAAGAGCAAACAAAGTCATGAGCATCTGGAAATATATCATTGAACTTGCCATAAAATGAATACCTACATCGATATAATATTTAAAGCAAACGATTTCTCCATGTTTCAATATGAAACAGGTCAATCCTGTGAATGTCTTCATCTAGCTGAAGTTTTTGAATGGGGATCTGATTATCTAGTAGAGTTTATATCAACCAAACCTGAACCTATATTGATGGATTATTACTGAGTTGACAGATTGAACCACTGTTTTTTCTGTTGAAGTAGTTTGGAAAGCGAAAGAGCTCTAGAGGCAATACAATATATCGAAGTTGTTTTCGATATTATTATGTAATATCTGGTAGGGTACTTGGTACATTAGACATTTTGCATCCATCAACATATTTGCTGATGATGTACCGTATGTAACAGTAATGTTCCATTAGAAAATGTCTCCAAGTCTTTGGACATAAACAAACTCAAATTGAATGTTGGTGTAATAAAAGTTATGATTTCGCGATATGAACAGAAAGTAATTGATATTAACTTCCAAAATATTGAGATATACAGCGAAACACTTGAAACTGTTGAAGAATGTGAATAAACATTTTAAAAAACAACTACCAACTCCCCTGTCTCATCACACAAGACAGTTATCGGAGATGCATCTTCATAATCTTTCAAATATCGCGGATCTACTGGTATAATTTCCCATAATTGATCTCTATATTTTTTTCTTACTGTTTAGACACAGAGAGGCTTAAAGTTAATGAACGGGTTTCATAAAAACGCCATTCCTGTCTCCATCCTGTGATAATGCCATTGTAATATTCGAAGTCGTTCGAAATTACACTTGTAGACAGTATTATTCGTAATTGAACTAAGTCTAAAGAAGAAAGTTAGTTTTCTCTACCTCTATTCAAAAAATTGAAGAAAAACTAATAATGCTCATGAATATAAACATGTAGGTATCCATTGCCATGACCTTCAGTAGATATATTTGCAAGACTTCTTCTTATTCAATACGTTCTCTATAGATTTTACTCTTTTGGACTTTTGAGTTTTTGAATAATCGAAATAGATTAAATAATATTCAAAAGAGATTATTATGACCCAGAAATGATGATGGAGAACATTTTCGAAAACAAAAGCCAAGAATTATAAAATATGCTCAGAAGTACCTACCTATACAATTATTGTGAATGAAATGAACAATTGTATACTCTTCCAATTAGGGTTATTCCTCTCGATTTTTCGTCTCCTTCCTATTCGCGCTCTAACTTCCAAAACGTCTTGATTCGCAACTCGTTTGAGATAGCCTTGTTACTATGAGAAAAGGACCCATCTTTTATGATGAAATAATATGCAAGTGGAAAAATTCCAACCGACTGAATTTCCTCCGAGCGATGAAAATGTCTTCGCCTTTCATCTCTTGCAATGGATTTCATCTTGGAGTTCTTGGATAATATTCATTTCACTTCACCTGACATATTTACCTTGTCACTTTTGAGAATTCCAATCAACGAACAATAATATTTGCCTTCATTAAGTTGGAGTGTTAGATAAGCTGCGTAACTGATGAATTCTTCTCTATTAATCTGCTCCTGATAATAATTAATATAACCAAGGACCATATACGCTCGAGATAATTGAATAACAAAGCTTCCATCTTTGCCTCACTTATTGAAAAACATTTTGAAATATCAAACCTGGGTCAATTCGGTCATTCAATAATGCATCTCAAACTCAAAGTTCAGTTGTGTATTCAGCTTTTGTTTCCGTTACAAATTGAAAATTACTTCTACATTACAACAAAAAATGAAGAATAACAATTACCAGAAGATGCAATTTAATTTCGGTTTCATTTTCAGACAATTATACGAACAAACTGAACAGCAAGATAACAGTTCAGTATGCATTCTCGGTATAGTAGGGAGATAGCATTGCATTTTATGCAGAATGAATATTATTTTTCGGCAACCGTCCGGAAAGTAAGTACTTTCCAGACGATTTTTTTTTTTTAGAAAGTGGCATTTTTCCGGCCTAGTCCGGGAAGTACGTAATTCCCGGACTAGGCCGGGAAGAATCACATCGTTGTTGTCATTGTAAATATGAAAATCTTGGTAGTATGGTTTTGATAAATGCAGTTGATCATTACCATAGCAGCAAAATAACGACTGACAGCTATCTGACATAAAATTAGCTAACATTCAAAAATTATCAGATGAAAACAATCAATGTGAAACGGAAACTTTACCTTCTTGTTCTGACTTCAACAAAAGGCACTTAAATATACCAAGCATTTCAAACAAATTGAATCCATTCAATATTAACAATTGTTCTAATTTTAATATGAATATTAATATAAATAAGAATTGAAATGTTCGAAATTTTGTTCTAATAAAGAAATGTGTTTCTTTGATTTGTTATTCTACACGGTTGCCGAAAAAATTGTGTAAGCAACACGCCTGAAAACAGTTTTTTTTGGACTCGCAAACTTCCAGGACTCGCTACGCTCGTCCTAGAATTTTGTCCACTCATCCAAAAAAACAGTATTTTCCGGACTTGTTACTCAAATTACTATTTTGGTAGGTAGGTAGTTGATCAATGTTCAATAATCAGCAAAATGAACGTCAGTTTCCGCATATACAGGGTGTCCAGAGATGAAACCGACAAAACTTATGCGGTTATAGGTACTGCTAATATGATTGCGAAATGCCATATACAAATGTCCAAAACCGCTTCGTTACTGGTATACAGAGTGATTTGTGAAATTATACAGAAAATTCAATGAGCCATTTTGCTGGGATTAGCCGATCGGGTTCGAATTTGGTGCTTTAACAAGTAGCCCTCTTTGAACGGAATATTTTTTTCTTCCGTGTGGAGTTCTTGTAAGAATAACTCACCCTGTATGATGATAATCAAAAATTTGAACTCATATTCGAAGTCTACGGAAAAAATCCTACAAGAAAATTATGGCACCATTTCTAATGAATTATTATTTAAAAAAATTTCCCACAAGAAATTGATTGTTTGATGAAGTACCATCAGGAACTGGTTAATATAATGAATATTCACGATACCAAGACAACAATATCTTCATTCTCTTCAATAAGTTCGTAGTAAAATTTTATAAAATACTCGGATCACCCAAATTAACTGAGGAATAAGTTCGAAACAGGGCCGGAATTAGTCTTTTTTGTAGATAATGAGTTCTTTTGAGAATAACTGACCTATTATAGCAATTATCAATAATTTAACTGCAGATTCGAAATCTAATGAAACACTCGTATGGGAACTTGATAAAAAAATACTGGACTGAATTTTCTGTGAATTATATTTGCTTACTAAAGAATTTGAATTTATGATAATACATCACAACGCACAATTACTTTTTGTAATGAACATAACAAAACAAGAATTCATAAGAAACTCTTATCTACTGATAGTACAAAAAAAATTCATGGTGAAGCTCTCCAGCATCAATACATTTTTGAGTTTTTTGTATGCTCTGATTCTCACGAAAAGGGATATCCTGTAATGTTCAGAGAACATCGTGAGAACCAAGGGAGAGAAGGTAGGAGTTGGTGTTCTTCTGAAATTTCTGGAGATGGTATGCCTCGGGGAACACCTCCCTAGGCAATGAGTTCCAAAGTCTCGATGTTCATTGGATGAACGAGTCCTTGGAAAGGGACGTTCTGCAGGTCTCTAAACTCGAAGAGACTGCTAATGGAGGAACGATTGTTGATATTTCAGAAGAGCATTGCCTATGAAAATATCTTTAGAATAGAGATAGATTGACAACTTTTCTACGGTGTTCCAGAGAAGTGAGCGAGTTTGTAAGCGAGGCATCGTCGACGAGATGAATTGCCCTTTTTTGGACAGAATCCAATAGTTTCAAGATATGTTTAGGTGCCGCACTCCAAATATGAGAACAGTATTCCAGGACAGGTCGGATCTGTGCATTATAGATCTTAAGCAGCTGACTGGGAGTAAAATAGTTTTTGGCTCGAAACAGAAAACCAAGTTTTTGGGATGCACTGTGTTGATCCTGTCAGTAAAATGATTGTTTTCAAATTTCACGATCTTTCAAATACAACGTTTGCTCCCGTACTATTACCTATGTTCTGTTCGCCAACTTGCGGTATTCCCGTGAAAATATGATCATTGATTTATTATTTGGTTCCTTTCACAATTTCGCAGTTTCCATATCGCCAATTCACAACAACTTGCATTCGATTGTGTAGTGTAAGAATGGATGTTATGATTGTTTTGTCCAACAATGCTCACGAAATTGTATCATTGCGAGCCGATATAACAATTCAATTGCCTCAGAACATCCCTGTGATATTGGGAAACAAGATTAAAATCTCTCATCGATTCTTCCCAGGGGTTTAATTCGAATTTGTATTAAGGTATTTCTGGAGCTGTCCGTACAATAATTTTGAATGTTTTGAGTAACTATCAGATCATTTTGTAGGAACCGATAAAAAATGGAAACTCTAGATAAACTTCCACGAATTGATGCTATAATCAGAATCCACTTGTATCTACGAAAAAAAAACTGTGAGTTCTTTTCACGTTTGATCATTATTACAAAAGTGATAAAGTTCCAAAACTCAATTTCTGCTGTATTTCTTCTTCTATGTTGCCTTCAACGTTCTAGGATTTGTAGCTGTGATTAGAGTATGATATAAAATAGTTAGTTATTCTAGTTTAGAGTTCAGTATACTCAAATGATAAAGTGCTCCTATACTGATTTTCAATTGTTCAAGAACTAAGAGCCTCAGATGTGAAATTATTTGAACACTACTTCACCATCTGTTTTCGTCACTTCTGATATATTTTCCTACTAGCACACAATGTCCTAGGTACGTTCGAATTTAGCACCACATTTATGCTCGATTGTACGAAAGCGTTGAAGCGCTATGCAACTTTTTTTTTCGTAACAGACAGTTATTAAGTGTCAACTAGCCTAATCGACAGATACTAAGTGTCAATTAGTCTAATCGACAGATACTAAGTGTCAATTAGTCTAATCGACAGATAGCTAGTTGACACTTAGTATCTGTCAATTAGTCTATTTATTTTATTTATTTATTTATTTATTATCCAAACAGGCTATTGCAGCCTAATTACTTGGATAAATAAGGTGAATTACAATTGTGTATATGAAACACTGTCTATTATCAGGAGATGAACTGAGTCCAAAATTGTGGAGATGTGGAAAATCAGTCTCAAATACTTGTATTCAATATGCAGTCTAAAACATTCTTACGATAAAGCGCTGGAGATGAGGTCCAGTCTAGATCAATCAAAGTGTTGAAATTATTAGCCAATTTGAGAATTGAAATCAGTGGTGCCTTGCTGGATTCCCTATTCTTGATATATTGAACATGAGGGTAGAACGTGTTCGACGAGGAGGAACGTTGAATGGTATCGCATTAAGAATTTCTGAAGAGTTAATTTTATTATTTATTATTTTGTGCAAAAATATCATACAGTTCGAGCTCCTTCGTTGTTCCAAAGATAATATTTTTAATTCCGATCTCAACTGATATGTTCTTATGGTATTATAATCAGGCCACATATGATGCTGTTTCAAATACAAATGTCTTAGTAGTTTATACTGGACCTTTTCCAATTCATATAGATACGTTTGATACTCCCCGAACCAGATAATAGAGGCAAATTCTAGTTTAGGCCTTACTACAGAATAATATAGTAGCTTAATCGTATGTATACTTGAAAAGCATGACGCCCGCCTGATCACAAAACCTAGAATTCTATTGGCAGATTTTACATTATTTTTGATATGAGTAGAAAAAGAAAATTGTGAATTATAAGTTACTCCAAGATCTTTCACTTCAGTTTTTCTTTCTAGGACCTCTTCATTCATTTGATACGCAAAAATAATTGGTTCTTTTAAACGAGTTATTGAGAGCACCAAACATTTTTTCAAGTTAAAGTATAATTTATTCTTCTGACTCCATTTCGTAATAGAATCAATATCCTTCTGGAGCCCTATACAATCTCGAACTGTTTTTACTTGTTTGAATAGCTTCAAATCGTCAGCAAAAAGTAAGCAATCTGAAAATTTAAGATAAGAGGGTAAATCGTTTATGAAAAGTATGAATAGAAGAGGTCCTAAATTCGAACCTTGTGGAACACCGGAATTGGCCAAAAATTTCCCAGACGTATTTCCATCGTGTCTGACAATGAATTGTCGATTCTGTAAATAATTTTTTATTAATTCCAAGAAATTGCTTGACAATCCATATCTGCTTATTTTTTCCAAGAGTACATCATGATGAACCTGATCAAATGCTTTATGGAAATCTGTGTACACAGTGTCCAATTGTGATTTATTTGCTATAGTGTTGAAAGATTCATTACTGAATAATAATAAATTTGTGTTAATTGATCTTTGGCTCATGAAGCCATGCTGTTGAGGTACTATATATTTGCTGGTGAAACTGCTAAGTTTACTGAAAATAATGTGTTCAAATAATTTTGCTGGTGAACACATGATGGCAATAGCCCTATAGTTTTCAACATCCATTTTATTGCCAGATTTATGTAAAGGTATTGTTATGGACGTTTTCCACATAGGCGGAAATGAATTAGATTTGATAATTAAATTGAAAATGTGTATCAATGGGGCTTTTAACCATTCACCGATCTGTCTAATCGACAGATACTAAGTGTCGATTAGACTAACTGACAGATACTAAGTGTCAACTAGTCTAATCGATACTAAGTATCGATTAGACTAACTGACAGATACTAAGTGCCAACTATAGTCTAATCGACAGATACTAAGTGTCAACTAGTCAAATCGACAGATACTAAGTGCCAACTAGTCTAATCGACAGATAATAAGTGCCAACTAGTCTAATCGACAGATACTAAGTGTCAATTAGTCTAATCGACAGATACTAAGTGCCAACTAGTCTAATCGACAAATTCTAAGTGTCAATTAGTCTAAACGACAGATAGCTAGTTGCACTTAGTATCTGTCAACTAGTCTAATCGACAGGTACTAAGTGTCAATTAGTCTAATCGAAAGATACTAAGGGTATCGGATCCCACTAGGTAACGTCCCCGATATCCTAACTCGTACAAGTTTACCCCGTAAACTTCTGAGGGTTGCTAAGGCAACTAGGATAGTGGTTAGAAAAAAACTAGTTATCTGTCGATTAGACTAATTGACACTTAGTATGTGTCGATTAGACTAGTTGACACTTAGTATATGTGGAATAGGCTAGTTGACACTTGGTAACTGTCTATTATTATGAGGAAAAAGTTGCATGGCGCTTCAGTACGTTATTTTGTATATCTCTGGAGCATTCGTGAAACAGTTCTTGCTTATGGATATTAAGGGTTTCATAGGAACATATGTGCCTAAACATCCTCATTGACAGTTTCACCTTATTGAACAAAATAAAAAGCTTCAGTTTCGGTTGCAATAAACTGGGTGTTTCAAAGTTGCGCATTTACCTGACTAAGAATATGCCGTTTAGAAAGTTTCAAAATTCCAAGTATGTTCGGAGATACCCGAAAAAAAAACGAAATTTTGGAAAATTGATTTAATTTTTATCTGGCTTTTTTCATTGAAATGAACCAAACTCGGCGAGATTTAAATACAATAACTTGAACATCGTTGGATGTGGTTGCCGTCTTTCAGAACACTGTTTCAGTATTTGTAATACCTTTTCATCATATCTCTTTTTTCTCCCACTCGTGAAAGCCATTTTCGCTGAAAATACAGTAACATACATATTAACCGAATGTCATTAAGTGTGACAGATTGAAAGTGAAACATCAAACTCAAAGCCCTCTGTGATACAATATAATTTTTCAAATATCTGTAACCAAATATGGTACAACTTATCTTTATTTTAGCCTATCAGCTGCTCTAGATTCGGTGGGTCGTGGATAAGGAAAAATTGTTGAATTTTAAATGAAAATATTAACTCAAGAGAATCAGGAAAAATACAAATGTCATCAAAAATTGAGCGCCATATATTTTATTAAGGTTAAAGTACAAAAACCTGGGATCTATGCAAACTTTTGAACAGTAAAACTACTAATTATAGTTTACAAAGTATAATAACAAAAATTTTGATACAAATTATATAAACACAAATGGAATTTTAGCAAAAGAAAAATGTCTTGATATAATCTCTATATATGAAGGAAAATCAGTGCAATTTTAAACAATGAATTTGGTCAAGAATCTGGCTTAAATTTTGAGTATCTCTGGATCCCAAATAGAGACTTCACTTACTCTGGTCTGGAATAAAGGTACCTGGATTTCCTCTAACTGGGCAACTCTAGCAGACTATGTTTAGTATGAGAGTCCAACTACTCAGTTCATCAGACTGCATCCATACCTGGAGTCTCTATCGGAATTGGAGTTGCTCAGGAGTAGATCAGGAACTCACAAAATCTCCTTGCTCAAGTCAGATAAACAGGATACTTCCTCTCAAATCAGGACTTCAGGATATCTTGTTCAAATCCAGATTTCAAGCAAGACTTGCTCAATACCCTAAAAGCACATCAGACAGCAGTATATGTCCCTTACTAGAGTGTTCTCTCTATATCCTATATTGAGCCAAAATGTGATTAACCTCTATTCAGAATTTTGCACTTTATTCCAAAGAAAATATTCAGATCATAAATATCCCTTTCCTCATTTCACAATAGATATTATAATTTAAAATATACAAAAAAATATAAGTGGATTTAAATATTGAACATTAGATATTATAAATCTATATCTACAAAAATTAGAGAAAGCACTTAGTTGAGTAAGCACTTTCAAAGCAAAAGTATTTAAAAAAAACTCATATAATTTTAATTATTCAACCAATTTCATGTTCAAATAAGCAAATATATCAAAAATAAATGAATGTCAAGACTTCAAATAAGCAAATATATCAAAAATAAATGAATGTCAAGACATGCTCATCATCTTTCGATGAACATCCTTCTTAGAGATAAGTGAATTCAGAAACAACAGTAATGAATGGATTCTGTAACTTATTTTGCTTTAATATCAAGTTTTCCAGAGTTGAAGACAACAAGAGAGTTAAAGATCCTCAGTTTATCAGAATCAGACTTTTCAGCCAACAAAATAGACTGATCAGTTCTAAAGCAAGTAGACAATTTTTACAACAGATTTGACAAAGTGTCCATAATATAAAAAATTGTCACTTACCTCAGAACATAATCAATCCTGGAATTCAGCTGAAAAATCCTGCTTCTGGGACTAAGAATCCTGTTTCCGGGACCAAGAATTTATCTTTCTAGTTGAATCTCATGACTCTTGCAATTCTCCTATATCCTCAAAATCAGATAGATACCTCCAGGAATAGAATAATACAGATCCTTGGAAGATTTCGATCAAACTGAAAGCATATAAAAATCCGACAGAAACTATCTCATCATCAAACTTTCATGTTTAATTAATTTCGGTTCTTATTTAACCTGAAAATATCTTCATAAACCCAAAAATGAAAGTTATCTGACACAATATTAATTAACATGTATCCTCTTCAATGTAGGATCACATCAAATTATTTAGATACAAAATTTCAAATTTGCCTCGTGGCCTCAAATATCCATCAAAAAAAAATATATCAAACTCTCGTTTTCTTCTCTGGAAACTTCTAGGAAACAAATATCATTGAATTTGATTCAATTTATCAAGCAATTATCATCTCATCAAAAACAGTTTTACAGAAAATTCATCCATTACCTTGCTCTGAAGAAAAAAACCGTAACCAAACTCAACGTCTTATCTCTAAGAAGTCTGTTCGTCGAAAGAGAGCGAGTACTCGTCTTTTTATCCCTTCTTCATAAAAATTTTATCTATCGACCGATCTAACAGATAGCGTGTAAACAGTTGTTGCCATATTTATTTAAATTCCTTTAATTATGCATTACTTTGTAATTTGCATTCTTATATTCAAGTTGGATGAAGTAAATTTAAATTTATTCAATATAAAATACCTCTTAGATATCTCATCGTGATATTTAAATACTTCATTTGTGCGAAGAAAGCAGAAAGTGGTCGAATTAGTTGAAAGAAAAGAAAACAAAATCGCAATAACCGAAATAGTGGTCAAGCGACAACAATGTGCAAAGCGAAATACCCATTTGATATACTTACCTGTCAACGATCAACTAATCAACCAATCAAAAAGCACTAATTGAATTTGTGAAACCACAATATACGAGGGAGATGAAAGATATCATTAAAAAGGAACGAAATTTAAAGACGTGAGAAATTTCGTTACATATCTTAGATATTTCTAAAGAGAATGGCAACTTGTGATACACCGTTGAAAATACGATAACAGATTCTATTCAAAACAGCAAAAATATAATATGGCGTCAATTGGAAAAAATAAAGTTGATGGTGGTGGCCGGGAGACGAAACGTCGGTTAGCAAATCTGAAAGCACCATCATGTAGTGGAGAAAAAATGGAAATGCAAAAGTGTTTTTTATTTCAAAATTCTACAATAAATGAAGCCAGAAAAAAATAATATCAATTTTGCAAAAAAAAACTGGATATCTCCGGACAAACTTGGAATTTCGAAACTTACTAAACGGCATATTGTTGTTAGGTATTTTTTTTCCAATTTAACCATCTTCGTATCTCATATAGTTTAAGATATCCCAATGATGAGGATCGAATTTGAAACACCCGGTATAACGAACTGTTTCATCACTTGCTTCTTTGGATAATGAAGGGGGCTTTATCAAACGGTATGAAGTGTATTATAACCAGCAAAGCTGTAGACAGAACAGGAGGTCACCATATATGTCAGAGTAGTGCGCAACATTTCTCAAAATTAAGTTGGTGAATATCAAAATGTAAATTTTAAAGTCAGAATCATATCTGGCGACACACCCTGTATGGACAGGTATAATAATCTTGTTCAAAATGATTCATGGGTTCAGTTGCGCTGGCTGGTTCTGTTGTTGTCTTCTTCATTATCTCTCACAGCTTCAATAAAATGTTTGTTTTGGGTGCACAATAATAAAAATCTCGAAACATCTCGTCAGATCTGAACCAGTCTGCATTTTTTGTGCATAAAAATCACTGGAGCATCATTTACAACAGGTGAATCGAATTGGCTTCGGTCTTATTCCATTTCTAGCCATGAGAAATTTTCAGTGCGTGTAATTTTCAACAAAAGTGTGAAACCAATGATTGGAAATGTTCTGTCGATGATGGGTATAAACCCATTCAAAACATAATACCACAAGTGATTAACATTGGAATAATGAAATTCTGCTTCTGTTACACTCAATTATATCGTATATTGCGAATGCTATATCTCACTCTCTTACAGGGGTGGTTGAACTTTAAATTTGAGACAAAAATAAGAAATGCATACCTACCCGTTCAATATAGATTATTCTTATATTCAGATGTAGAAATTTATATTTCTGGAATATATAATAAATGGAAAATTCAATACAGCGTGGCGAGTATTCTAAATTCAGAGATATCTAGAAAAGTACTCATCAAAATGCGTATTGGAAATACATTCGATCAATATAATATTGTAGATTGTAGATTGTAGGAAGGGTCGTTAAGGCTGTGCAGCCTCCCAAGCCTTTCGACCTATTGGATCTTTTGTGCATAACCCTGCTTAATCTATTCGAGGCCCGAGATTCCGAGGCTTCGTGCGAAGTTTATCAGTTTCCTGGTAGCTAGGTTCCTGATATCGGAGGGCTCTAAGAAGGCCCCTTTCAGGAACTTGAGCCTCTTGCAGAAGAGTGCTGGGCATTCGCATAGCAAATGTTCTGCAGGTTCAGCGAACTTCTCGCAGTAGCGGAAACTATCACTCTCTGTTTTGCACATCTTTTTGAGGTGGTACCTCAGAGGGCAGTGCCCAGTGAGGAGTCCCGTTACCAGTTTCAAGTATTTTTGTCTAGCTCGAGAAACTGTTTAGCTTTCCTTGGCGAGAGGCTCACTAGCCTTTTCGCTTGTCTTTGTCCTGGCACTTTGTTCCAGTGAGATTTCATTTCATCTGCTTCCCAACGTCGGAACTCCTCTCTCAAGTGGGCTTTGGAAAGTCCACAGAAGGGTTCTGGGCCGAGAAATTGTGTATTTGCCACTTCTTTGGCAAAGCAGTCTGCTTCCTCGTTGCCTTCAACTCCCTTATGACCTGGCACCCACATCAAAAGTGACCTGGATGTTCGCTGCCAGTTGTCTCAGGGATTGTTTGCAGTCCCAAGTCAGCTTAGACTCACAAGTGTATGACTTCAGAGCTTTTAGTGCTGCTTGGCTATCTGATATATATTTGCCCTTCGAGTGTCCCTTTCGAGGCACTCCTGGGCACATATCTCTATAGCATGTACCTCTGCTTGAAATATATCAATATAATAATATTAAATAATCATAACTAGAAGTTTGCAATTTGGTCCAAAATTTGATGAACATAATATGCTTTTATAGATGCTACTCGCGATAGGTGCTAAGCGATACGCTACCTAGCGGTGACTTCCGAAAACACTCGAAGTAGGATAACCTATATTTCTGTGATATAACCACTGAACTCTCTGGGGAATATATCCCAATACAAACTCAACCTCTGTTATATTTACGTTCGCTTCTGATGTGAAAAGTGTTTCTACTTCCAGTAGTTTTTCGATAGTTCTCTGGTGAAATTCATGTGAAATCTTACCGTTTCTCTCGATTCAGTTATTGTTTGGTGGCAAAGACATAAATGTCAGTATTGTCAATGTAAGTATTGTCACAATGACACAAATATGTCACAAATACGAAAACAAAACATAAGCGACACCATTCCGAGAAGTTCGGGTTGTTATCATGAGATAGCGCTAAGTGTTATTTTCTATTCTTTTGAGCATTTAGTAGAACATACAAGTTCATATTTTCATCAAATGAATTTTCCATTTTCGGTTTCTTGAAAGATTTGTGGTTCTTTTGAATTTTGCTCTATATTTTCATGTATTGTTATGTAAGTATTTGGAGGAATTTGTCTATCTGGAAATCGCATCATGTATGTTATGTATCGTACCACCTGTTAATTAGAATATAAACCTAACAAAAGATCAACTTTTCTGTATCCACGTAAGCCTTTGAATCTGTTAATGACACAATAACCTAAATCAAACGATTGAAGAAATTATTCTTTTCTTTTTATTGCATTAGTACCAATAGAAGTTTGTTCACAAAAATATTCTCAAACATTCATTTTATTTATAGGATAATATGCTTGAATGTTACATTTTTATTCAAAAATAAAAAAAAATATTTTCTGGAACATATTTACTACTACATATACTGAAAGGGTCTAAATTGGGGTATAGAACCTTACAAGGGGGCCCAGGAACTAGATCTGTCTGATCGGTAGCCTCGGGCGCCAGTTTTTTTTTATAAAGTGGTATGCTCCACTCGCTTCCAGAACTTATGGTTCGTTGGAAGGCCCTAGGTAGCTGTCAGTGGAGAAGAGATACAAAATAACTACGTACAATGTACCCCCTTGTGTAAACCAGGGGTCAGATAGTTAGACTGGTTACAAGTATACTAAGGAAGGGTAGGCTTTAATTACTCTCCCTTAGGTTATTCTGGATTAGAAGCTACTCTACAGATGTTATTAACGGAATTTGGTTATATCACGGTTTTACTGGAGATCTTAAGGTTGTGAGTTCCTATCTAGTTCGAGAATCTACAGGCAAAATTAATAGGAAATTCACCATTCACACTCAATAAAACCCGGGATCGTTTTATACAGTTTATTACAGGCACGAGTTTATCCAAATCAACAGGAGAACAAACGAATTTTCAGGAAAATATACAATGATACACAAAATTACATATAGCCTTGAGCCGGGAATCGAAATTGACAAATTCCAGTTGATTTTCACGAGCCGGCCCGATAGATATACATCAAGAATATAAACGTGAATATAGCCGTCAATTTTGCATAAATTATATATAAAGCGAATTTCTTTCACCTCAACCAGAAAAATTACAGGCAGTTACCACAGGTTTTAGATATTATTTCGTTAGCATAAAAAAAAATCAGGCACATCGGGAAAGCAAAGCGAAAGCAACAATCGGGAAAGCGATGCAAGCGAGCTTTTATATGATCAGGATAAGTTCGATAAAATGATTTGCACACAAGACTATTGCTGAAGTTAATTTTCACAACCCTTACAAATACGCGCTACTGTTACACCGGATATCACAAAAGGCTAATCCTCATAATAAATTACGTGAAACAAAACCTTCTGGGATATTTGTTTAATTTGTGATCTCTATCCTCAAAGACTGTTCCCAATAATAATATCAGAATCAAAAATCTTCGAGGACAGGAAATTAACGATTTTTCGGATATTGTGAATCGGATGCAAATAATTGAACAGAACTTATTTGATCTTGTGGCCCTAGCGTTAATCAGAGAAATATAATGCTTAGTCTGGTTGCGGCAACTGGGTGGAATCGGCTGCAGGCTGGAGAACTCAACTAGATCGCTTGAACTCAACTACTACTCAACTAAGCTCAACCAATCTCTGAAATCGAATGCCTCTTCCAGGGTCTCTCTGGTATTCATGTGCTCAGAAAAAACTTTGTCAAGGACTCGATTCGGATTGGTCCAAACTGGTCAGGCGATATTTCTCGTCACACGATTTTGCTGGTACTCGCACAAAAACCAGGAAAGCAAGAAAAATCGAACAAACGCGGAGAGAGTAGTATACAGGGTGTGTACTTACTGGAGTTGAATAAAATCAAAAATTACTCTAAATCAGCCTGGAACGATATACTAATATATTATAACAAAAATCTGGTCAGGTAACCGTCTAGTAATGAAGCTAGCAAAAAGCGCTTCGTTACAATACAGATATACTTTGAATTATGCTAGACACGCTTCCCCAGACGATTCAATTTTATTCGCAAGTTACTTTCTGAAGATTCAATCTCTATAATTTTAGTATTGTTTGGGAAATCTACAGCAAAATGAGGCCACTCTCCTGAACTTAACCTGCAAATTTAGGATCTTTATAAGAACTCCTTGTTAATTATCTGATAAGTTTCTAAACACATTAAACAGATTTGAATCCTTCGGAAATATGCATTTTTGAAAAGGTATTCGAAAGATAACATTAAATTTGAAAGAGAATAATAATAACCTAGGAAATCTGCAATCATAAATTACACTTTGCTGCTAGAATATTGCCTCAGAAATGTTGTAGAACATTTCTGATAACAAACGACGACTAATTTTTGAAACGATTCGACATCACAATTGTTTACACTTCCAATAATTTATTCCGTTTGGTATTCGAATTTTTTCATTGATTTTCGAAGTTTCAAATCGTTGGAATTCAACATATTCTCGAGGTAGGTATTGATTTTGTGTTAAGTTCACTTGCCTGTAGACTTTCATGGATATTTCAATTCCATTCAAGTTTCTGAAGTGTGGTGGAGAATACACTCGAAAACAGATCATTAGGATATAAAGATTGAGCGAGATATACCAAACTTATGCATCATATAAAAGATTCCAAAATGGTATAAGCTACCCATTAACGAACAATGTTGTCGCTATATCAAAAGCGCACCTCCTCATATCCTGACACACTCGGCTGGAGCCATTCACTTCTCAAAAAGTCGACTTCCCACCGACATAGATAAGGCCCTAATGGATATTCCGCTGAAACAATTATAAGAAGGCGCCTTCTATTTATGAACTCGAATCCATTTACTTATCTCGAATTACCCATGTTGGTCGCTTTGAAGACACATGTGCTTCGGTGCTTCGACGGCTCAGCCGTCATAAGAACCATTTATCAAAAGAAGTAAAAGTGTTCCTCAGGGTTACCGTGTAGCATTTAAATTTACCACCAAATGATTTAAATTTGAAACGAGTTTGAAACCAATTTAAATTAGTAATATACCAGCTGAAATTACTATAATATAGCTACAGTTTAGTTAATAAACAATATACTCACAGAAAGCATTCAGTTTGTCACCAACAAATCTTTGAAAATAAAAGGAATTTATTAAAACAACACTATATCACACAAGTTTCTAATGATAGAACATCACATAAACACACTAGGTATTACTCTTGCTTCTGAAATTCTAAGGACTGTTGGAGGTGATGTAACTAGCTGCAGGAATCTTATGATTTCTGGCTATCTGTCTGATCCAGGCCTAGAATGGAAGAAAAGAGTCAGTAAAGATATCCATTCAAAGTAAACAAGTGACTTACCCGTGGTGTTCCCTGGCATTTCTTGAGGATTTTCAGGATGAATTCCTTTTATTTATCTGAGATATTTTTGAAGGTTAAATATAGGTTGACATTCCTTGCAGCGCGAAATGCCGAATTTCGTCGGCTGCATTCGGAGTGATCTGTACCTGTCTTTTGTTCTATGCTGTTCTGTCCTGCCGTGTCCTGCCACTGAGTGTAACCTGCTCGTTTCGTTTCCTGACCAATAGGAATAGACAATTTCGACAGGGACATTAGTAAGCTGAAGTTGTTACCCTGGAATTGCAGGAAGTCGTAAGATGTGAGGAGATGACAGATTTCCGGCTTCTTCCTCGACTCGAGGCTTTTTCCTGGTGGCCATGATGGGGTTCACATGTGTCGGCAAGTAATTTTTCTTTGACTTGATGTCAGCACCCTGATGGGGGATTTGTAAGATTAAAATTCACTTCGTCGACCGTGCCTACGTTGCTGGACCTTTTGGTCGATTTGTTCTGCCACCTGGAGACTGCCAAATTTCCTGAGAAGCCCTGCAGCATGGCCCCATTTTGTTTTTGCAGAAAGTGGTAACCCTTCATGGAAGGTGAGTGGCAATTCTTGGCAATGCAGATCACTTTGTATTGTTGCCTGCGAATTTTGTTTTTTTGTGTCTGCAAGAGATGTTAGAACCTATATTTCTACTAGGGTGTTTGGAGGAGTCCAACTTGTTGAGGTGTTAGGCTATTGGTAGGGTCACTACCGGCCTCACCTGCGGTACTTCTGTCCTGATCCCATCAAGGACACCTTGGACACTCTTCCCTTGCCAGGACTCCTGGGAAGGGCCTCATTAACCACAACCGGATCCTGGCTGGAGCAGACAACCCTAGGACACCTTGGTGGTTGAGCAGCTCAGCAGGGAGCTCATCTGGGACTGGTAGCGGGCTTACCAACAGCCCATCTTCAAGGTGGATTCGTCGGCGAGGACCTATGCTGCCCATCTTCTCATCAGGCCAACAATAGACCTTGGATAGGGGTGATAGGACTTATGAAGAGGACTTCGATATCAGGACAGGTTTTTGTTAGGATGTATTTTTCACTTTTCAGAAATAATTTTATTTCACAGTGAGACACCCTGTACACTTTTCCCCATAGTACTATGCGGTAATAGTTTCAGTTTCACCTTTACTGATAAACATTTCCCATCATTTTTAAATATTTCTGAATAAGTAGGTATATCTTGATAATCATATCACATAAATTTATACTGATATAATCCTGTCCTCTGAATCAATCTACACAATCACCCTGTCTATTGTTCGGCATATTAAATGGGTATATTTTAAACTATTTGGTATTTTTATTCATTTATCTGTGTACTATGACAATCTAGTGAAATGAGTATTTGGTATTTTTTTATTTTCAGATCAATATCAACTTGATAATCTTAACTACTTGGTTTTCTCAATTATCCTAGTTAAATCTCTTTTATGATAAATTGAGTGGCGCCCTAGGTACTTGAATTTTGTATACTATATTTCAGGCCCCGGATCCACTTTATCTGTTCTCCGGCGAACAGCTGCCGTCAGCACTTTGTGTTCTATTTTTTTATTTTTTTTCATTTTTGAATATAATAAAGTAGGCCACAACCGCACCCGTTTAGTTGTCACATTCATTATATTACCCTGGGCTACGTATAGTTGTACCTTTTCGGTTGGTTACATTTTACACCCTGCGAGTAGATATTAAAAAAAATCAGCGATATATACTCACTTATTTCAAGCGATTTTTGATTGTTTCATAACATAAACAGCAGTTTGAAATATTGTTACGAACTGTGCTTGCAAGAACACCGGAAGTCATTATCTCTAACCCTCTAACCCTGCAAAGGTCTTTGAGATTATATTGTATAATCGCATTTATCTGGCAACCAAACATGTCATCTCTGAATCTCAACATGGTTTCATGAATTCAAGATCTACAATCAGTAAATTATCCATTTTTAGTCAATACTTATGTGAATCATTAGATCGATGAGGACAGGTTGATGTGGTCTATACTGATTTCTCCAAGGCCTTTGACAAAATAAACCATGAAAGACTTCTAAAGAAAATTACTTGTTTGGGATTCAATAATATTTTTCTTTTGGAATCATACTTGAATAATAGATTACAGTATGTCTCTTACAACGGATTTTGTTCACTAAACTATATTGCAACCAGTGGAGTCCCCCAAGGTTCCAACTTGGGGCCATTGTTGTTTTTGATATTTATCAATGATCTATGCGAGACATAAATTAATGTTTGCGGACGATCTAAAATTATATGTTTCTGTTTCTAATTTGGATGATTGTATTATTCTACAGGAACAAAACAACTCTTTACATGATTGGTGTTTGAAAAATCACCTTTTCTTAAATATCTCTAAATGTAAAGTATTGACTTTCACTAGAAAATCCAATCCAATGTTGATAATATTAGAGACTTAGGAGTTCACTTCGACAACCAGCTTACATTTAACTCTCACATAAACGAAATTACTAAATCAGCATATCGTATATATGGTTTCATTTTCAGAAATTGTAAAAACTTTAATGATATTACTGCACTCTCAACTCTTTTCTTCAGTCTAGTAAGGTCTAAACTAGAATATGGGTCATTAATATGGAATCCCATTTATAGTCAATCCCCAGCAACTATCGAGAAAGTCCAGAAAAAGTTTTTAAAATTTCTATGCTTCAAGGTTGATGGCGTCTATTTCCCCAGAGGATCTGATTATATGAATTAACTTCGCAGATTCGATTTTGTATCTCTTGAAAAACGCAAAAATGAAGCTTCCATTATATTTATGTATAAGCTGTTGAATGGTGAAGTGGACTCCCCAGTACTATTATCACAAATTGATTTTCATGTGCCGAGATTAGAATCTAGATCAAATACCACGTTCAAGAGCAAAAGAGCACAAACAAATATTATGTCAAAAGCACCAATTAATCTGATGTGTTCCAATCGAGGTTCCAATGCTAACAAAATATCAAATATATGTGATATTTTCAACTGCAGTAAGAGTGAATTAAAAAATAAATCTCGTGCACATCTATAAGCAATTTGGAAATCAATCATTGATGAAATCTTTATATTTTTATATTCTATCCATGGCATCTTTTTTTATGTTGTTACACTGTTATTACTTCTAATTATATTTCATTAGTTATCCTTTAAAATTGCCTTGTAAATGGTTTCTGTTGGACAATAAATGCTTTATTATTATTATTATCTCGGCGGCTCGCGTCTAGGTTGTGATTTATGGCCTCGCGATAACATCGGTCAACGACGTATCAATTGACAAGTTCAGCCAGTGTTGTCTTTGTCATCAAGATTGCAACTTTAAATGAAAATGTTATCCAACAATATTATTGGAAGCTTTTAATGCTCACAAAATATTCGAAATAATCGGAATAACGAAAATACTACAAGAAAAACAAACCAATTAAGTTTTCTTCTTTTTCAGTCCCAATTATCAGCATTTTCATTATTTCAAGTTGAAATTTTGATGACAAAGACAACACTAGGGCAAAAGTATTATTTTTCTCTCAACGCTGGTTGAACTTATCAATTAGAATTAGAGGACAATAGCGGATGACTCATAACCGTCGCAGTTTCTCGAAGATGAACAGTATTTGAAGATTTTGCTAAAATGAGTATTTTGTCTATATAGAAGGAGCGCAGTGGCGCGTACAGTTAGTTTTAGTTTGGAAAGAGTTCAATTCAGAAAGAAAGCTATTATTGTAAACATTGAGATTTGAAGAGCGAATATCGTTGTGATTCGACTAAGTTGTATTCAGAGTGTTTTGTGAAATAAATTGTTCAGTTTTGTACTGGGTGTTTCAAATTCACGAGTCCAAGTAGAAATAACAGTGGTGTCAGAAGTGGGATTTTTGTGACTTTGGTGAATAACCAGAAGTACAGCATACGACGCGATGGAGAACGTTATAAATTTCATGCAAAATTAGTTTGCAGAATTAGAAAATCACCGCAAAGAAGAAAAATTAGAAGAAGAAAAACGACGCTAAGAAGAAAAATTTGAAGAAGAAGAACGGCGCAAAGAAGAAAAATTAGAAGAAGAAAAACTACGACAAGAAGAAAAATTAGAAAGAAGAGATACGTCTCGAGATACGACGACAAGAAGAAGAGAAACGTCGACAAGAAGAAGAGAAACGTCGTCAAGAGGAAAGAAAGGAGGACAGAGAAGAACAGCAGGAAGAGCAAAGAAAGTTAGATAATTTGAAACTTCTAGAAAAACAAAAGAAAGAACTGGAATATCAGAAATCATTCTTCGAACAGGTACTGCAGAAGAGTGAAGTTTAGTATTTCTTTTTCGTTTACCTCAAACATGTCCTCACTTCTTTTAACGACGTCGACAACACAAACAAAAGACATCATCAGTTCTAATTGTGGAGATACCGATAACAAGAGAAAACTCTTAGGTATTATTGGTGGGACAACATGATTTCCAATTTTGATGTACCTTTTTGTCAAATGAAAACATTTCAGATTCTGATATATGCTACACTATTTCATACTTCCTTCAAACTAATGGTGAGAATAAATCAATCTGGCAGCACTCCAGATTCCCCTAATGATCGGTGAAATAGTTCTGATTCACTCAAACTTTCCAGGGGTTTCTAAATTTAGAAGCTCCTCGAAAGCTATTAAGGTTTTTCTTATATTCAAAAGAGTTTTAATATGATGCCGTGAGGTTATAAATTGGCATATTCATTATCTGATTGGACAAATAATTTAAGGAGTATGATAAATCCATTAAGTTGGACATCAGATTCTCAGCGAATTATTAATTCTCATAAATTTGTCGTGTGATTATAAGCAGATCAAATATATAATTTTATGATTTGATATTTTTTCATTTCCTACTTGAAAACAACAAAAAGAAGTTTTGTTTTTCCTCCACTTTTCGAAAATCAAGAAGCTGTATTGTACCTACTACAGGTTGTTCCACTTAAATGTGTCACCCACCTTTAATTCTCGTATTTCACAACATATTTTGGTCATTCAAGAACTTCTCCGGGATGATTATTCACAATTCCTCTGAATCTTGACTCACTTTTCATCAACAAAATACAGAGTGGCTCAGAATAAAATGTCTTTTCAAATGAGATCATCTATATTTTCTTACACAATTAGATGAAGCCCGTCAATCTGAATTCAAAAATAAACATCATTTATATATTATCATCGAATGAAACCTAATGAACGAGCGCAGAACATACAAAAAAATTATTGAGCTGCCCTGTATTTGGTTGGTGCAAAGATAGCTCAGATTCAAAAAAATCGTAAAAAGTTCATCCACACAAGTTTTTGAATGACAAAAATATGTTGGGAATTATGAAATTGAAGGGGGTTGAATACAGAATATCAATAGAACAGTGTTCATGAGGATTTGGATTATTATTGAACAGACAACATGAAAAATAATTCATATACATAATGAGTCACATTGATTTCATTCAATACTACATAATTCAAAAAATAGGATCGATCATCTTGAAAAAAGTATAAGAGCATGGATTCAAGAACTCTTAAGCAAGTCCATATCATTTCACCTATAAAATTCAAAAATGTGATATAAACCGAGGTTCTCCTAATGAAAATACCAAACACTTCAAAAGCCACACCTACTGAGTTGCAGTATTGCAATGCTGATGAAGAATATCAGATGAGCTGCATCTGAAGTATCTTCTGTCTAATACGAATCGAGCTGTTTTGCAGATAACATCGAAGTACATACTTCTGTAAAACCTGTACATGAATTGATCGATGTAACAAAGGATACTCTCTGTCCACATCAATTCTGGATACAAAAACCATGTAGCGGCGTATATGAATTTGCTGATTGAGTTAGTGTTGTTCGATGAAATACTGTTTGATATTTGTCAAAAACATCACATCAGATTGAATAAAATTCAATTCCGAATAGAATTTGCCGAGGAAGATCTGTGAATGACAGATGAGGTGAACGGTGTACTTGTTCATCGGGGTGAAATATTAATTAAATCACATCTAGCACCTGTAAAAAACAGAAATCTTGATGTAATCGGTTAATAATAACGTTTTGCGTATAGTTTGGAGAATCGGAGGAGTATCTGCTTATTTCCTTGAATTTCCACAGGTTTGAATCTGTGACGATATAGTTTTGCCACATTGATTCATGTTCATTCGTATTTCACAAATAGTTGTATTGTAGTTTTGTGCTTTGGAAGAACCCAAATATGGCTTGATTACTCCCCATTCCTAATTTGGTTTTGACAACACATTGGGATGTCACTATAAATCTCAGTCATACTGTCATTTCCACTCTATTCATCACAACAATAATCGGGCTATAATGTGTCATTTCACGCCCGTTCGTATATTATGATACAAGTTTTATAAGACGCTATTTTGTCTATACGTTTATATAAGTGCGACAATGTGTTTTATAAAACGTGTGTCATATAAATTGTTTTCAATTTTGCATTAATATGAAGTCTTTTATTGAAATGAATTGAATTTATGGACGACCGGGCGTGAAATGGCACTTTACCGTCCTCGGACTACTTTACCGCCCGCCGGGCGTAAAATGGCACTTTACCACCCACCGGACAGTAAATTATGAATTATTCGCAACCTCAGCTGGTTTACTGATTTCTGGTGGAGTACAATTTACACTTTCATCGTCACTGGAATGCATTTTGTAATGACTATTGTCTGTACCTTTTGACAGCAAATATGGCTACTAGCCTATTCACCCACCGATCTGGAACATGAGCAAATTGTAAAACCTAAAATCTCCCTTATTATTAGAGAAAAAGTAAAAACACTCTCATGTAATGTTTTTTTTTCGAGGGGAACATCATGGGAAAAATTATTTTAAAGGGGTTTGAAAGGTATTTAAGAACCGTTTTATTCTCATCATGCTTGAGAGGTGAAGATGTATTTACAATAAAATATACTGGTCGTGCATAAAATGTTTTATTTTTCACTTGATCGTTACTGCTTTATAATACCTTGGCAACGGTTGCTATTAACAGACCCATAACGCCCGGGGCGTTATGGAGGGCATTATGAATCATAACGCCCGCTAAATGTTTTTTCTGTAGTTTAAATAAACAACCCTTAGCAACCTCTTCAATGTTTCCATGGCAATTGCATGGAAGCTCACTTGTGCTCAGTTGCCGACCAGAACGCAGTAAATACTATGATAAAAAATTTATGAAGTAAACAACGTCGTTTAAGATAATTTTTTCGTGAAAAATAAAATCTTGTATGCACCACGAGTGTTACTAGATCCTAACGCCCATCGGGCAACATTCATCCCTCGGGCCAAAGGCCCTCGGGTGAATGTTACCCTCCGGGCGTTAGGATCTATATAACGCACTTGGTACATAAATAGCTATTATTTTTCACTTGATCGTTACTGCTTTATAATACCTTGGCAACGGTTGCTATTAACAGACCCATAACGCCCGGGGCGTTATGGAGGGCATTATGAATCATAACGCCCGCTAAATGTTTTTTTCTGTAGTTCAATTTCCTAACGCTTTTTCAGCTTTGAGCGTCACATTCTGTGGGATCTCCATAATTATTATGAACACAACAGTTTTTAGTTTCCTCCACTAACAAGCTTGTCAATTCTTACAAAAATGCAGCGTCGTTTTATTAAATAAACAACCCTTAGCAACCTCTTCAATGTTTCCATGGCATCTGCATAGAAGCTCCCTTTACTCAGTTGCCGACCAGAACGCAGTAAATACTATGATAAGAAATTTATGAAGTGAACAACGTGGTTTAACCCATTAGCGCTCAGTGACCTCATTCGAGGACGGTTGGAAACAACCCTGTAGTTTTCTTGCGAACTAATTCAGAAGGGAAAAACTTAAAAGAAACTTCAAGTCGGTCGACCACACATATAATATAAACCCAAAAATTAATGACCGGTTTCGGCTTACATAGCCATCATCAGATTAAAAAAACCTATAAAGTTGTTATTTAGTATAGTGATTAGAAGGAAATTTATATAATACATACCATAATCAAAATAAATTCAAATTGAGAAAACATTGAAATTTAGTTAATTGAAGTTTAAGAGGGACAATACCCCTTCCAAAACATGGTTTTTTTATTGAAAAAACCATTTAAAATTGCTAAAAAATTGGAAAAATTTTTGAGCATCATGTTGTTTAAAGTGAAACAAAATGTCTGACTATGAAAAAGACGGAAACCAATAAGTAGGAAATCTAAATTCTAAATGACAAATGACAATTTGACAATGAAAATGACAATTGAAGTTGAACAATGTCAAAGTTAACAAAGGAAATTAACAATGTTTAAATTGATATATGGAAACTATTTTTGAATACATATGAAGAAAATTGATGAATCGGTTGGGTTGAACAATCAAGGAACAATTGTAAAATAATGAGAGAATTCTTTGGAGGCTGGAAAAATTATGAAAAATTTTGAAGAAGATAATTTGAGGTTGAATAATTATGATTAAAGGTTATGAAACATGTAATGTACGAAAAATCTGGTTTCTGTCAAAATTGGTTTGGTCATTGAGACAAATCACCTGTGGATTGTTAATGCATTTTTGAATCTCCAAAATCTCTAAAATATTCAATCCATGGCCTTTATTACAAATATGTAAAATTTCAAAATCTGACTTAATATTGAAAGAATGATTGGAATCAATGATATGGTTGGCAAAGGAAGACGAAGTAATTGAATTTTCAGAGTTAATAAATTTATGTATTAATCTATTGTGTTCAGAATAACGAATTTCAAAACTTCTACCAGTTTGTCCAATATAAGAAGAATTGCAATCATGGCATTTGAGTTTGTATACACCTGACTTTTTATTAGATGGAATTTTGTCTTTGGAATTAACTAAAAAATGTTTCAAATTTGAAGAAGTCTTAAAAGATATGTTATTGAAAAGTTTTGCTATTGAATATGAATAATGACCATAAAAATGTATAGATCTATATATTGGATTGGTATTTGAGTTCTGGGTAGAAATAACATTAAAAGAAAGTCTAAATTTGGTATTGAATTTGAAATAAATCTTCATAATAAAATCTAATGGGAAAAGATTGTTGACTGCAATTTGCCTAATTATATCAAGTTCTTTGTTGAATGAATTGTCAGAGAGAGGTAATGAGAATAATCTATTGAAAAGACTATTGAAGGAAGCAGATTTGTGTGATTGTGGATGGTTAGAATTGAAAGGTATAACAGTATCAGTGGATGTAGGTTTTCTATAAATTTCAAATTCGAACCTGTGTGTGTTTAAATTTTTGGTAATCAAAAGGTCTAAAAAAGGTAACGAATTATTGGTTTCAGGGTCCATGGTAAATTTAATGTTTGGGTGTATAGAATTAACATAATCAAGAAAATCGACTGCAACGTCACCATCACCATCAAAAAGAAGAAGACAATCATCAACATATCTATAGTAGAAGATCAACTTGGAAGTGAAAATTGGATTGTTCAAAAATTGTTTTTCTAAACTGTTCATAAAAATTTCTGCAAGTAAAGGGGATAAATTACTACCCATTGCTAGGCCTGATGTTTGTCTATAAAACTTGTTATTAAATTGAAAAAAGTTTTGATTAAGAACAAGTGAAAGTAAATCACATAAGTTAAGGGTATGATGAGTGGGAATATTATTATCAAAAAGTAAGTTCCTAACAAAATGAATACAATCATCAGGAGGAATGCTAGGAAAAAGATTGGTCACATCAAAAGATACTAGAAAAGAATTTACTGGGATATGAATATCTTTAATTTTCAGGGCTAAATCTGTAGAATTTTTAATTGAATGACAATTATCAAAGGAAGTAAGATCTCTTAATAAACTATTTAAAAAAGGAGCAAGTTTACAACAATGTTGTAAATATTCAGCTGAATGCTCTTCCATCGGTATGACTTCACCCCAACAACTGTAGTTACTTTGTGAGTTCGAGGTGAAACAGTTGAATTATTCGACAAAAATATACTTTTACGGCAACCGTCCGGAAAGTACGTACTTTCCAGACGATTTTTTTTTGAGAAAGTGGCATTTTTCCGGCCTAGTCCGGGAAGTACGTACTTCCCGGACTAGGCCGGGAAGAATCACATCGTTGTTGTCATTGTAAATATGAAAATCTTGGTAGTATGGTTTTGATAATGATGGAAATAAGACCTGGTGGCGCTACTCTTCAATTGTTTCAGCAGACAAATCCTTGATTTGGAACAATTGAATTTCAGCTCATTACGTGGGGTTCTCATGTACAACAATAGATGGCGATACTGTCGAATGATTTTTGAAGAATTTTCTCTCAATCATGTTCGATACATATTCGCATCAAACTCATTGGAAAATGGCTCCATGGAATTGTTAGAAACGATTAGAAGTCATTCAGAATCAAATATTCATACTTTCGTGTTGACATCTGCAGTAACCTGTAAATTTGGTTGAAATCACGGCTTCACTTTAGCGAGATTCACCCACGCCATGTCACGTTATACACGTTTTATCGAAGTAGGCGAAATCAAGAGATTTGGGACCAGTCACAGGATAGGAAGTGATTTCACCAGTCTATCTATCCACCTCTGTTTTGATAAATGCAGTTGATCATTAACATAGCAGCAAAATAACGACTGACAGCTATCTGACATAAAATTAGCTAACATTCAAAAATTATCAGATGAAAACAATCAATGTGAAACAGAAACTTCACCTTCTTGTTCTGACTTCAACAAAAGGCACTTAAATATACCAAGCATTTCAAACAAATTGAATCCATTCAATATTAACAATTGTTCTAATTTTAATATAAATATTAATATAAATAAGAATTGAAATGTTCGAAATTTTGTTCTAATAAAGAAATGTGTTTCTTTGATTTGTTATTCTACACGGTTGCCGAAAAAATTGTGTACGCAACACGCCCGAAAACAGTTTTTTTGGACTCGCAGACTTCCAGGACTCGCTACGCTCGTCCTAGAATTTTGTTCACTCATCCAAAAAACAGTATTTTCCGGACTTGTTACGTAAATTACTATTATTCATGTTTCTGCACTCAGTGATATTATAAATTATATTTTTCGAAACATTCAGAGGTGAGTTTATGTTCTTTCACTATCACAAACTCAAAACACATATCTTTCGTTTTGGTATATCACAGATTTACATTTCACTCTCGATTTTTTCGAAATCATTTGAAAATCATAGTGTCCTCAAATGAGGACGCTGGGCTTATAGCCGAATTTTATTTTTTATTTCTGAAGAAAAAAATGTCTTTCGTGAACTATTCAACATGAGTATACGGGAACACCTTTTCAAAACACTGAGAGAAGCTGCTGAATATTATTATTCCAACCGAAGTGAAGCTAATTTGTTAGTTATCTTATCAGGAGTTGACGAACTCCGTGATGAAGAGGTCATAAATGATGATGACTCAGACGTACCAGTTGTATTTGACATCGCAGGAAAAAAATGAAAACAAATTGCGTGCTATATGATGATTCTAATGATGATATTCCTGTCAGAAAAGCACCGTCAACGTCGCGTCAACAGTCATCGCATTCGTCAGATGATAAAAATGAAATTGCTAAAAGACGAAAAACTATCAGAAAACGAAAAACTGCCAGAACACGAAAAACTGCCTCAAAGAATAAAAATTGAATTCCATATTAGGAGAAACCTGATCCATGATTCCATTTCTTGAGCAGTAATGAGTCACCAGAAAAAAAGGTCGACGATTACAAAACGGCAGACAGCTTTGACTGAGTTTACTGTCAACATCAAAAACTAAGATTTTGAATTATGTAAAATTGGATGGAAGAAACCATGAAATGAACTATAGGAATAATTCACACCGACGTCAGTTTATCTCATGTGAAGAAAAACCATGTATATTTTGGAGAAAATATAATGTTTTTCCACATCTTATGACAAATCCTTACCTGCCAAATGAATTTTGTTTGTTTATTTCATTTCAAATCATATAATATTTGTAATTTCGCAGTTTTTGGTGACGTATTAAGAATAAAATAGGTACTTTTTAATTCTCGCACAATCAAATAATATTGTTTTGGTAAAAATTGATCCAAATGCATGAAACGCCCATCATCGTCCTAATATGAGGACGGCTATTAAAATCATGATTATGATTTGGAAAAAAAAATATTCAAATAGACATCCACTATGAAGCCATTAAAGTAACCTCTGTGAATATTTTGAAATTTGGATGAAAAAATATAAATTGGGCGCTAATGGGTTAAGATAATTATTTCGTGAAAAATGAAATCTTACTAGATACAGATGCTATTTCGATACGCATTCGCGTTTTATAATTACTTCATTATAGAACCAAAATAGGTATACAGAAAATTCCATTGCCTCAAAAACAAATCCGGCACATTATCAACTTGACATTCATTATGTCTGATATATGTATACCTACAGCACATCATTTGTCTGTTTCTCTTCGAGACTTGTCGATAGAGTTGTTTGCCCAAATTTTGATATAGGTTTTTAACAATATCATGAGATTTCCTTCACATCCTAAAGTGAAAGCTTCTCATAAATTTTTTATGTATTTATTCAAACATTTGATCGAAATTACTGAGATATATTTTTGGTCTCGCAAAAGCATGGTTGGGAAGTATTCCAGTATTCCAACACGGAGAAAAAAAGTCACTAACCATAAGTGAATATTTAATAAAGGCTAGTGAAAACTTGAATACTATATGGGACAAGGAAACAAGTTGATAACCCCAAGAAAATTTGTGTTCTTGAAAATGAACACTTACCACTATTGTTCTGTTTCATTATGTAATAGATCGATACTCATTATTGAACACATCACTTGCTGAGTATCATCTAACTCACTTATTGGAAGTGAACTGTTTTTCTATCAGTATCATACACGTAAATTGCCATAATCAAACTGATGAATAGCCCCAAGTGGGTTATTCACTCAATATTAGCGATTCATTTACTCGTCATCCATGATCCATTTCAATTTTTTTTTACTTTTGAGGAATGTTTGCGTAAAGAAACCAACCAGCAATTCCAATATAGTGATTAGTAATATATGTTCTTTCTTGAACATACTTCAAAATTTATAGAAATGCACCAACAAATATCTCATTCGAAATAATATGTAAGGCATGAAGGGCATACCTTTACTGATGAATTCGAAAAGTAATTTAAATCTATATTGGGATTGTCGATCGACCTCTTCCTGTTGACCTGCGTCCAATCGAATGATTATCTATGGAAACAATGAGGTAGGTATATATACTTTCAAAACTTCATCAACCATTAACAACGAGAATTAATCATAATTGGTGCAACCATGGTCTATTTCACACGTCAGAACACCTCAACTCGATGATACTCAATTACGCTACGGCCGTGATCGATTTGTGCTATCGACTGATTCGGCACCCGAATAATGCCGAATATGCCCGAACAAAAAAATAGTTAATAGCCATTGGTGAGTTGTAGACTACCACACTCGACTTGATCGATTTTGTTATCGATGAGCTCGCTTAGAGCAAGTGATTCTGTTTCAGGAACATAATTCAATGATAGTAGGTATTTGTATAGCTACCACGAGTTTATTGAATACTTATAACTTTCGAACCTAAATACTGATGACTATCAATAAGTGTCCTTATCGATTACTGCAGAAACAAACTTTCAGAAAAACGTGTTTTCCTACGGTTGGTATCTCATATTCCTACAGTAGGTGAAAATGTACCCGTCACAATCGAATTTTTTTCTAGTAAACGATTTACTTGGCCGAGTTTTCTCAGTGAATTGAATTGGTATGAATTTCTCTGAACAAAACTCATTTACTTCGAGTCCTTGGGTTCATCAACATTTTCTAAAATAGTTTTGTACACTGTTGTAATCGTTTTTTGAGAAAATGATAGTTATTTACGATTATTCTCTTTCACTAATACTACTGAGGAATCGTTGGACTGACAGACAATTTTCAATTTTGTATCTATCAATATCTTGTTGAAGTAAAAGACTGTAATTTTGATTAGTAGTTACGTTATATTGCCTCGATTCATCCGCATAAGTATTTAGATATTTCCATGTAATATCTTTCACAAATAAAATGTTAGCAATGGTCCTTGAGAAAGTTCCGATAATGCACAATGCTGATCGATATCTATGGATTCGAACAAAATGGAGATGATGTTGGTCCTCATGAAATTTATTATCATCAATTTGTATCAACTCCGATGATATAATGAAACTCCATTCTGATGCAAAATTTCCGGAACGAGTTTGCCAACAAATCCAACACTTCCGCGATTACCGTAACAGGCCAGAATAATCGTCTCTTCCAAAATTACCCAAAACAACTACAATATAAAGCAAGTGCTCGCGGCTTTCAGCGCTAACTTATTGCACTCACACAGCCATCTTTATTAAATATAGAAGATCGCTTTACATAATCCGTCTTCTCAACGTATGCCGAAACTTACTTGGCTCAAGTTCTCATCCAGAAAAAATTGAAATATGACTGCCACGAGCTCGGAATAGCGAGGGAATATAAGAGGACTGTGGGATGTTATAGTTTCCAGGAAACTGCAAGACGGTTTCGCACTCTGAAATATGGCCATTCCATTCAGACGTTTCAGATGTTCTCAGCTGTGCTCTGAAGGCTCAGTGATTTGGATATTTCACTTGAACAACTGCGCTGATGAAATTATTATGGGGACTTTGATTGGGGACATGCATTCAGAACCAAATATAGACCAAACAGAAGTTTCTGGTGAAATACTCGTAATACTCAACGACTTCTCCAAGAGACAAAAGAAATATGAAAATAAAAAAAATTGAAGGACATTAAATGGAAAAAATTAAGATGACTTGAGCTCTCTTCGAAACAATAGTTGGTGAATTATTCTCAGCTTCAATAATTTGGGAAAGTGATGCTTTCCATGCACTATTCAAGTCTTCATGGATCGAGGATTTTAGAAATTACGTTCCAAATGTAACTTATTTAAATATTATAGTTGATGGTTAGAAAGTTTTGTGGATATAGCAACTTGTATTCTATTCTGAATATATCGGGTCAATTCTGTTTGATTCTTGTTATAATAACCATATTCTTATGTTTATGAATTTCGGTATTATATGACTCTTATATTCAGTACTTAGTCAAGCGATGAAGACATTAAATGACAGGATTGAATGGAAATTGATACATGATATAATTCGGAGTCGGTTTTTCAAACGGTACTTTATTAGGCTTTGTTCTGATATCACTATCTTTACTGCAACCATATTGCTACTTATTTGAAAACAGAATAGACCTGAATGTTCATCAGAATTTACGGTGCATTGTTCTACGAACGACTAATGTAAACTATTACTCTCTAATCCTTTCTCTCTCTTTCTCTCTCTTTCTCTCTTATAAAATAATTTATTTCTGACAGTGACATTATAAGCTTATATCGTCATAGTTACGATATCTATAATGAGGGTCATAACTCCCTTGGGATATTAAGGTTCAAAAACTCCCTCTTACCTTTTACAGGTGAAAATGATACAAGAAATGCTTATAAACGTTTATATGTAATGAAAACTAAGACATATTTTCCTTATTCACGTCATTACAAATAATAAATGTACAATTTTCAAATGTTCCCTGAAAATTACTTCCGCCGCTGGAACCAATTTCTTCTTTTTTATGGGTGGTGCTGTTGCTGTTCACTACAGTCGAGGTGCCTGCCTCTTCTGATGGCAAAGTAGACAGCATACGCGCCGTTTTATTTCTCAATTCAATAATGTCCTCCAGATACCCCTCTGCCACCGTGGAACTTCTCCAACCTCCGTGTCTTTTTAAGTTTGTCATAGTTGCTCCTGCATTGGCTAGGGCAGTAGCAGAAGTGCGACGAAGGCAATGTCCCGTATAGGTTAGTGGGTTTGGCAATCCTAAATACATTGCGATTTTGCTGGGAATTTTGCCAAACATATTCTTTCCAATTTGCTGAGTTGTACATTTATTTTGTCGGAAGCTCAAAAAAAATCGTTGTACCTTCAGGACGCAAGGACATATAAAGTCTAAATAAAGGCAAAGCAGAGAACTCTTTTTCATCCACAACTGTAAATTTCTTCGATACACCAGTTTTACTTTCCGGTACGTTCACTACCATAACAATATCCCGGTCCTCTATATCTGCTATACCCATTCCTGAGTTCTACATCCTCCAAAATAACCCATAATTAGAACAACCTATAACAAATAAAACGAAATAAACAAACGAAAAAGAAAATTATGAGAAAAAAATTACCTTATGCAATAAATGAATTTCATTAGGGGCGTCTTTTAGAAATTTGATGACATCTTTAGGAGATAAGACAGCAGACTTTTTCGGCTTATACCCCTTTTTTTTCCGTTTCAAAAAAGCCTCTAGTTCGTTGAACTTGGTGATATCTCTTTTCTCATATATGGTCACCATCGATTTGAGCATTGACCATTTAGTCCATAACGAATTTGGGCTAAACGTTTCTGACTGCAACGAATAAATACAATTATTACCAAATCTACCAGAAAATACTGAAAATACTTCACCAGTTCTTGAAAATATGCCAGAAAGACAGTTTCGTTAGCATCTTTTGACATAACATTTCTCTGTGTCAGCCACTTCAGATATAAGTTGTATTCTTTTTGATATAGGGCTTCACTTTTCGATGGAAGTAATGATTGTCTTGCTTTTTCAGCTTTTTTTATAATATCCTCCATTATATCAGAAAAATATCGTCGATTTGTGGTAAAAAATAAACACGTTTTTAACGGAAAAACATTGATTGATAAAGAAAGTTTGCTTATAAACATGTAACATAGCGACAACCTAGCAACAACCAACAATGCTACAATCAACGCTACCTAATTCAAATATACCAGAAATGTTATGAATTTAAACATTTATTGCGTTCTAAATATGGACATATTGTTATGAAAATCGGTCAAAAATAAAATTATCTATGTACCACGGGAATTATAGAGCCTTAATAACCTCTGGCAATTGCCGATGGCAAACTTTGCCATCGGTAATTAAGGCCCTCATAATTTCCTTAATACATAAATAACTAATGTTCGCAATTGAAATATAATTAATGACTTTCTTCGCGAAACCTGCAAGCTAGCAATATTTTCTATTGTACAAGCAATCAGAAGAAACAAAAAATATGCTATATGTGGGGCTAAACTGGAAGTTTACATTATTCAGAAGAATGCGAAGATGGCTTTTTGGAGAATCTCTTCACAGCAACATTTTTCACACGCATATGATCAATTTGATGATTGAAAAGTTCATGTGCTGGATTTGAAACAATTCTCAAGTCGGTATACCTACAATCTGGTGTACGAATCGAATATCATAACTTTTAAACCTGTTTCCATTAATAGAAATCTCACACAATTATCTTTGAGAAAAACTTTAATCCTGATGGAAAGTTTTGCAAGTCATAGGAACCAAAATGAAATGATCAAATATCAATTTTTGTATTATGATTGTCGTAGTTTGTTTCAGATTTTCCCTGTGAAATATCTCCCGATATATTCCGAATGTCTAGTTCGATACGAATCGTTATATTTCCTATATTTCTCTCTTGTATTCAGCTTTCCATTTTTTTTTCTACTGATCCTACGATACATTGCATCAAGTATCCCGTCATTAATTTGATAGTCTGAAGAGGAATATGAGCCGATATGATCAAACTTTTTCATGGTTAGGTACACCGGTGAAATTATATTTCTATTCACTATCTGATTCGATCAGGAGAATGATATATAATAAATATATATTATTCAATTCGTTTTCCCTACAATGGTGGCAGACACTTTAGGCCCCCCTCATTTTATCAACCGCAAAATTGGCACTTTTCGACCCTCTCTGCTACTGAGTTTACAGAAAATTTCATTAGAAATTAACTTCGTTAACCCCTGATTTTCCATTCATATAACGTGAACGCTGTTTTTTTTCTTTGGTAATGAATTACATCAGTGTTTATTATTGCGGTTTGAAGAGGTAATGTTTCCTTGGTTTCTGAATCCAACAAGAACATTAGATTAGATGAGAATAGGGCTTTTGAGCTTTGTATTTCCGCCGGTTGAAATTTGTTCTGATGCCTCAACTGACAACTGACAACTGACATCACATCGAGTTGATAGAAACAAAAAGTTACGGATTGCAAGAACATATCTCGTATTTCAGTTGATAACTTGTATTTCAGATAAGGTATTGACATTCTTCTTCTTATCTTTCATTTTACTATCCGCATTTATTAGTTGTATATCAACTGTTTCCTCACTATTTTCCACTGTCAATAAAATCTCGTCTAAGCTGACTATGATATATCTCATTTCATTTTTTTTTTCTCTAATCATCTCGTATCGAACAATTGAACTATCTGTGATTATTTGAACCAGACGTCAAGGCCAGAAAAACCTCCATACCAAATCGTTTTCTTAAGGTGGGAGTCCCAACATCCTTGACAACCTACAACGCAAGATGGCGATGTTCAAGTGCGCCATGAAAATGAAGTTTTATGCAACCAACCCAACAGACTCCGTCTAATTGGGAATGCGACGTTGTTGTAATTTAGTTGTTGAGTCCGGGTATTCTATTGAATTGGTAGAAAAACAATAATAATTGTATTGAGTGATATCGTTTCAGAAATTTGTAATCAATTTTTCAAGTCGACATCCGATTAGATTCAAAATCGTGTAAAAGTAGGTCGAAATTCACTTGCGAGAATAACAGAACTCGAGTAAAAACATGATTTGCATATCACAAAACCCCCAGATTTGAATCCGAGAACTTTTCCGTCATATTGATTTTTGACAAAAAAAAATCATAACTTCCGATCCAAAAAAACCTATATACAAATTTCGAAATAAAATATTATAAAAAATCACAAAACCTATCCAGCATCTTGCATTTTCATCATTTAATAATCGTTAGATCGTATTGTATTGGCGTGATGACGACATTCAGATATAATAAGACGAAATTGAATCGTACTCACATAACCCGAAATTGAACATGTCATGAAAATATCAATAGAGTTGAACATCTGGCAACGCCTGGTATGATTTACAATGACTGTATGATTTTAGTGCAATTGCCATCTTGATGTCAGTAGCTGAACTGAAGTACGTCATAAAATGGACCGGAACGCATTAAATCACGTATCAACTTTGTCATGTTAATCCTGAAAAATAGATCGTTTTTCTCCAACTTTTCTGTTTTGACGCAATCTTTATACTCTGAGTGATGCCATCTGCTAATTCATAATTGTCAAATATATTTCTAGAACATAATTTTCGACCACTCAAATAACCTCAAAATTGATCAGTTTTGAGATTTTTTTTCAGAATATTCATCCATTTTTGAGAGTTGCCATGGGTCAAACGGCATGTATTGATCCTTCATATATCTCTGTAGCAAAACTCATTTCATTTACTCCTACCATTCGTTCACTGAACATGACAAAGCGAGCCGCTGATAACGGTTCAAAATTGTCCGTTGCGACTCCCACCTTAAGCAACTTGTTATGAATTGACTCCTGTTCTAGTCAACTCGAAAGGGACACTCGAAGGGCAAAAATATATATTATATCAGATAGCCAAGCAGCTGTGATGTATGTTCATATTGTTTCCATTTAGCAATACCTATTCATAAAATATTTTATTATCAATTAGGTCTTCAACAAAGTATGTAGGTCTTCAACAAATTATTGATGATTAAGCATTGTCAGCAGTTAGGCAAACCATGTTTATTGTTTTATACATTTACCATAGATAACAGATTGATTTTGAAACTTAGTTAGTGATGTTGAAGATCAATTGAACCATTTTATTTCGTCGACGAAGACATCGAAGTACCAGATAATCAACGATTTTCACACAGCACTGAAACCTCTGAAGTCATACACTTGTGAGTCTAAGCTGACTTGGGACTGTAAACAATCCCTAAGACAACTGGCAGCGAACAACCAGGTCACTTTGGTGAGGGTGCCAGGTCATAAGGGAGTTGAAGGCAACGAGGAAGCAGACTGCCTTGCTAAAGAAGAGGCAAATACACAATTCCTCGGCCCAGAACCCTTCTGTGGACTTTCCAAAGCCCACTTGAGAGAAGAGTTCCGACGTTGGGGAGCGGATAAAATGAAATCTCACTTGAATAAAGTGCCAGGACAAAGGCAAACGAAAAGACTAGTGAGCCTCTCGCCAAGGAAGGCTGAACAGCTTCTCGAGTTGGACAAAAAAGACTTGAAACTGGTAACGGGACTCCTCACTGGACACTGCCCTCTGAGGTATCACCTCAAAAAGATGGGTAAAATACTCGGTGAGAGAGAGTGCCGCTACTGCGAGCAGAGCATTTGCTATGCGAATGCCCAGCAATCTTCTGCAAGAGGCTGATGTTCCTGGAAGGGGCTTTTTTAGAGCCCTCCGATATCATTAACCTAGCTCCCAGGAAACTGATAAACTTCGCAAGAAACCTCGGAATCCCGGGCCTCGAATAGATTTAGGGTAATGCACAAAAGATCTGATAGGTCGAGGTGCTTGAGAGGCTGCACAGCCTCAACACCCCCTCCTTCAATCTACAATCAACAAGTCAACTCTATATGATGCTTCTAATGAAATAATAATTTATTTGCCATCGAGGACGAATTGAGTTTCTATTCAGAGTGAAAATACATGATGTTCAATAAAAAAGTATGAAAAAACAATTTGAAAATATCTTGTTGATTCGTTTCCATAGAATTGGAACCAAAGATCGCTTGAATATGAATTGAAAAATATTACATACACAGAATGATAAATAAGTTAGGGATAACATTTAGCACAACTCTTGACTCCAGTCATCTCCTACAAGTAAACCTTCTTATTGTTTTCGCGCACAAATCCCAAGCCATGGATTCGAAAGCCTCTGGCAATTTGCTCTTCGCACAAAACCAACGTCAAAGCCACAGAAAGATGCGTTTGCCAGAACAGGGTGTCGATTCCGATCAAATCAGTAATTCCATTATTTCTTTCGTTTGTATTTGTCATCCCGACTATATTCTGTTAGGCTGGAATTGGGAGACCCGAATGCAATACCAGAGGATACCGTTTATTTGGAGAAATAATTTGATAAGCCTAACACTCTCACGTGAGATGTTTGCAATGAATGTCCCTCGAGTGGATTACAGGAATTTTCACGAGGAGCGTTTTTTTTTTCTGAACGAACTCGTATAGTAAGAAATACACATAATATAAGGGTGCTCAACTTACGGGTTGCGAATGAACCTTTCAACTGATCTATGTTCCGTTTTAGATTTTGATGTAATGTGATTCGAGTTTTATATTAGTTTCCCTGCTGACTCTACTTTTCACCAAACGAACAAGTTTGGAGTCCTCTTCGAATTCCTCTTTATGAAAAGCGACTTCATCCCAACAGCAAAAATAATTATCATACGAAATTTCAATGTCAACATTTCCTCTTGGCTGAAGTAGAGGTGGATAGATAGACTGCGGTGAAATCACTTCCTATCCTGTGACTGGTCCCAAATCTCCTGATTTCGCCTACTTCGATAAAACGTGAGATGGCGTGGGTGAATCTCGCTAAGTGAAGCCGCGATTTCAACCAAATTTACAGGTTACTGCAAGTGTCAACACGAAAGTATGAATATTCGATTCTGAATGACTTCTAATCGTTTCTAACAATTTCATGGAGCAATTTTCCGATGAGTTTGATGCGAATATGTATCGAACATCATTGGAAGAAAATTCTTCAAAAATCTTTCGACAGTATCGCCATCTATTGTTATGCATGACAACCCCACGTAAGACATCAAGAAAATCTAGAACCATGATTTGTGAGTAGGCCCGCTTCGTTTCTCGAAGGATATCAATTAATTATGTACCAAGTGCGTTATATACAACTCCGGGCGTTAGGGCCTAGTGGTTCATACAAGATTTCATTTTTCATGAAAAAATTATTTTATTTCAGTGAAAACTTGGTTTCAAAATCGGTTTATTACTCCTAGCATTTTCTTTCCATTTTTCTTCTCATCTAGTAGGTATGGAATTTGTTGATATTTTGACGTTTGTCTTGTTCATGGTGGATATAGGATGATGAAACAGCTTCCTATTAAAAGCTTAAAAAAACTGTTGACTTATGCCTACTTGATTTCAAACCGTAGTAATATTAAATGAAGTTACCAGGCAGAGATGGCATTATACCTTGTGTTGGTAGAACATAAACTGTGCATCTGTCATCTCTTCATCAGTGTAATCTGTTCTAGGAGAAAAAATACTGAGAACAGTTGAATTCAGTCAGAAAATCAATAATCATCCCATATTAATTGAAAATATAGTGTTTCAATGTCGCATCAATTCACGCCCGTCAGATAAGAACCACAGAAATACATAAGCAACAGAAATCTTCCTTGATAATCGATCTTACCGCCATCTTCATTCACGTTGTGGAAATGTTACTACCCTTCCCAAATGGTCTACAAGTTTTTCGCAGAAACAATTGAAGAGCTGTTTTACCATCCTATATCCACCTTGGTTGAGGTTGTCATCATTATATTTAGTGAATGTCATTGCTGCTTTCTTTGTGTAGTCTCATAGAAATAATGGAAATGAACACGAATTTACCCAAGAATATCATAGAAAATGCAGCCAAATCCGCGAATAATTTATTGACAGAGAAATCCAAACTCGTATACGACAAGGATTATGAAGTATCAATGAAAGTTGAAAAATTGAATCATTGCTGTTGATGATGCCGTGTTATTGGCGTATTTTCAAAAAATGGTAACGCCCTAGGGCATTATGAGTGTGTTTATAGAAACCGTATGTAAGGTAAAATAAATAAATAATATTCAAGTAAAAAATGAAATCATTCTTAACGATACGTATCTTTTTTCATCAACATCATTATCACAAGGAAAAAGTGGTGGTAGGAATTTATCAGTTGGCAGAGCAACTGTCTTTCCATCTTTTATGGTATATTATAAATATGTAATTAATTTCATTTTCATTTTGAATCCTCTATGTTTGATCAGAAAGAATTTTAAGGGATATTGTCCATCAAAGTTTGTTTCAAGAATTTCAGTATATTCAATAGTGATGAGCAACTAGTAGGTATCATCTTATTGAACTTCTTATTATTTTAGTGGATTGTTTTTTCTTCTGAAAGTGCCAATAGCTATGAAAAGACATCTTGGAGCATAAGATTTTTTGGCATTTTCATCAAACTTTATTAAATGCATTAGATATATTCTTTGTGTTCCTTACATATGTGTGTCACGTCTTCTGTTGATCTTTGATAACGGAAGCTATCATATTGTCAGTCGATCACGATTCCAGATCTGTCAAGTTATGGATAAGCTCGATCTCGATTGCCTTTTTATCAATCCAGAGATGACAGATTGCAGTGCTATAATAGTTACCAGTTGACTTGTTCAACATTGCAACCTACATGATACCCTGAAAGCATCAAAGGTCCAAAAATCTCAAAATAAGGACACCCTAGTACACATATGTCAAGACCTTCTACCAATAGATGTGGATGTCCTTTCTGATCACCCTGAGTCAAACACCCCCTCCCTCTCTAAATGGCCGAAGGGTATGATACAGTGTGGCCATACCTAACCACACAGCAAGCTCCACTAATAATATCAAAGCGTAATCTAATAACTTCATTCATCATCAATCAAAGTAAAATATGGCGTTTTGGAGCAGCGAGTGTATGCGTAATTTCATCAGTGAACCCGCAGTTCTGTTCAAGGGGGTGTTGTTAATTGAATCAAGGGAATCACATGACCCACAGCCATGAGATGCCCTGTGTGACATATTATGTGGAAGCGTGATCCTGCAATCTACGAGTTAATATCTACAACTAGATGCTCTCCTCTGGTGACCATCAGTTGACGAGCGATTCACGAAATACCACTGAATTTTCGGGGTTCCAGGGTGTGTAGTTTCAATCTTTTGCTGAATATGAAGTTTTGGTGATTGGTAGATTTGAGCTTATATTATCATTATTATTATACTATATACAGGGTTCTGAAACTGGAAAATTCCGTATACTTTCGGGGATATCCGAAAAAAATCGAAATTTCATAAAACCGTTTTAATTATTTTCTGAGTTTTCTTGAAAAAATTTATCGATATAAATAACTTTATTTCTGACAGTGGCATTATAAGCTTATATCGTCATAGTTACGATATCTATAATGAGGGTCATAACTCCCTTGGGATATTAAGGTTCAAAAACTCCCTCTTACCTTTTACAGGTGAAAATGATACAAGAAATGCTTATAAACGTTTATATGTAATGAAAACTAAGACATATTTTCCTTATTCACGTCATTACAAATAATAAATGTAATAATTAATAACCTCTGGCAATTGCTGTCCCTCGGGCCAGAGGCCCTCGGGACGCAAACTTTGCCATCGGTAATTAAGGCCCTCATAATTTCCTTAATACATAAATAACTATTTCATCATGACCACTTTTTCTTTTATACAGGATAGCGTTTTCAAATTGGAAATATGACGTTTCGTCTTATATCTCCGAAAGTATTCGGAACTTTTCAAGTTTCAGAACAGGATTTTGTTAGGCAACAAATTGCACAACTTTGCCATAATTCAACCGAACATGATAAGGCTCGAATTCCAGCCACCCTATACTTTTATTTTTTGACTGCACGATAAAAAAACTACAAAATGTTCGTTATGCGGAACATAGTGCAAGCCAGTAGAAGGATATTGGGAGAAAAGAAGTTATTGAAAATCTTCTTTCCAGTTTGTAGGTTGTAGGTCTCAAAAAAATCCGCCATATGGAAAGTGAGTACCACAGTCTGTTTTCCGAATCTGACAATGAAAGGGTAGCCAGATGTGACCATTTTGCTCTGCTTGCTCCTAAAAAAACCCTCATTTTGATTTCCTAGAACTTGAGGCTCGTATGTAGATAATAACATCACATTTATTCTGATGTAATTAGAATTCTTGGCATTCTAGCAGGCGACTCAGTCGATAATGTTGATATAATAATATCAATTCAACTTACGATTTCTTTCGAAGTGAAATAGTTCTCTTCAGTTCTCGATACACCTGGTTTACACTAATGCAAAAATTGATCATTCCATTTTGATTCCTATGCTTCGCCAAACTTTTCATCAGGCTTAGTATTTTTTCAAGTCAAAATAGAAACAGTTAGTATAGATCCTACGTCAGATGAAACATCAAAATAGGTAGAATAGGTAGAATAGGTACCTACTTGATGATTTCATAAAATTTACACGTGAACTTTTCAATCGGGAACTTTCAATTTGGTCTGAGGTCTCCTCTGAATATAATCTATAGAAGCCTCAGCGTATGTTTGGGAGTTCAATTCCAAACATTTGATAAACATGACAGGTCGAATATTCGCCTTGTAGATTATAGAAAGCTGTTGAGAGGTGAAGAAGCTGTCACAGAACATAACACCGATGATAATACCGAACATGAATATTGAAACAGTCGTGCATATGTCATCATTATATCGAGGCATTGATCCTTCTTGAAGAATATGCAAGCCTGAGTTTTGGTTGCATCTCCACTTGAGAATTTCAGCCAATTCTTCATTTCTTCATTGTCAACATAGACCTCTCTCCGCCTTATGGTAAGTCTCCATACCAACGCCACGACTGCGAACTGCGCGACTGCACTGCGATTTGACCAATCACAGGCAAGACGTCAAATTAGAAGACGCGAAAGTTAACTGAATTTCAACTTGGTAACCTTGGTAACCTTGGTAACCTTGGTAACCTTGGTAACCTTGGTAACCTTGGTAACCTTGGTAACATTTGGTAACCTCACACCAGTCAGTTGATGTTGATCAATCAATGAATCAACTATTTCGAACCGAATTTTATAGAAATTCTTTATGGCGTTTCTAGATGAATCAGCTTCTTCAATTAAAAATATTCCTGTCAAAACTGATCAACATCGACAAAGGAAAATATATTTTTTCAACAACCAGCCATTTACGCTTTCAAATCGCAACACAAAATTGACTTTTTCCGAGGAATGTCATTAAGTGAGAATATTGGCAAACGCGGGCTTTAGAGACCATTGTCTTCAACATTTTATCCAGCTTGGTATCATGCCACTACCTACTCTTTACATATTTACAGTACTATTGGAAATACACCAAAATGTGAACAAATTCTCCAGACATTCTGATTTACACGATTATAACACAAGATCGGCTGATTTACTGACTATTCCTCGACATAGATTAGCTGTCTGCTGCAAAAACTCCTTGAACCTCAATCTCTATAACATTCTTGATAACTCTGTCAAAATGTTGGAATTCAAAAGATTCAAAACAGTGATAAAAAAATTTCTGCTCAGCCATTGTTTTTATGACATTGATAGCTATATCGTCTCTGCCAGTTCATTGCGCATTTGATTTTAATCCCCTTTTACCTTCATTAATTTTTCATCCCGATTCTCTGTATATTCCTCTACAGATATCCAGATGTGTACTAATTGTCTATATTTGTTTTTTTCTTTCGAATTTTTAAAATTTTTAATATTTGTAATTTTGGATATTGATTTTTAGCTGTAATTCATATAATATTTGTAGTGATAGAATATTTTATCATTAATATCATTTTATATTCTTGACTTTGAAGTCATATTGCCTATGCGACTTGCCATTAATGTTTTATGTACATAACATGGTCAAATAAATAAATACTAAATACTAAATAAATACTAAATACATTTGCGCTCGGGAGCAAAAATATTGAAAAAAAGCTCCTCTCCATCATAGGTATATTGTTGAAAAATCATATTCTCTCTTGCATGATTTTCAATAGTGACTGTGAATTTTCGAAGGTACTTCCTCATGTTACAGAAAGAGCAAAAATTGTTACTTTAAACCTTCTACCAGAGAAAATGGGGAAAAGTATGAATTAAGATATGATGATTCAAGACATGGTGCCATGAAATGCTCGAATAATAGTACCTAGTAATATAGTAACGAGTTTTCTTGTCTAGGAAATGCTATTGTAGAAAAAATATTGTGTGTATTTTGAAGGACAAGTGTACTGCTGCTCTCGAAAGATCATAGATCATCATCAGAAAACTATCTTTTTCGAGTGGCGCTCTAAATACGCAAATAGCTATTTTTCGAGATGCCAAAAAATAGATTCAAGCGGAAACAAAGCTGGATGCGAAAGAACCCAAAATGTTTGCCGTCTTGATTCAATCACAAATAATCTACAAAAAGTATCACTTCGTCTCAGGAACTGTCGGATGTATATAAAGCATCATGAGCCGCTCTCCAACTTGGCAAACAGCAAAATCAAAGATTAGTGGTCAGGCAGTCGTGACGACGACGTTGTACTGTCAGTATGAAGACTCAGCATTAAACATCTGCTTTCTTGGGATGACACTCCGGCTCTAGATGAGAGGGCAGGAAACTGCGTACTATCAGAGCTATAGATATTAAAGGAGATCACATCCAACAGATCGTTGATGCACAGCAAGACCAAAGTTGGTGCCAAAACATATCCTTGCGAAACACCGACGTTGATATTCAAGCACTGTGGGTGGTCTGTAGTTTTCAGAAATTGAATCCATGCCTTTTTCAGTAACTAGTTGAACACTAGCTCTGTTCCAGTTTGAGGGAAACACAGCAAGTTCATTTGAAAGGATGAACAACCTGCAAAGAACTAGTAAGTGTTACTTCGGGGAGACATTTCTTAAGAACGATTGGAGGAATTTCCGATTTTTTGATATCAAGATCTATGATTTATTATAATTTTTGAACTAGTTTTTGCATAATATGTGAAGTCTTGTTGGCTATGGAAATTTATTAACACTCCAGTATGGAAGGTTCAATTTTTAATGGAAATTTCCTTAAGAAGAAATATTCCAGCTGGAATGATGAATATATTTTTTTGATTCGATCCCTTAATTTCGGTCATATAGTTTCTAAACCAATTCAACGCGGCATTTCTGATACTGATTCGAATAAACTGAACATAATATACTAATGATTAGTTACCTACAGAGTTTCAAGATGAGTTAGGAAAGTGAATATCCTAAACGTTTATTATACAAAGCCCCGAATCCTTCGCTTTATTCTCAAAGCAGTAGATACATTTCCTGCGTTCTGAGGTAATAAGATCATTCACAAAGTCAAATTCTACCGCCGTGAAACAAGACCCTATCACCTGGAGCTAATACATTCTGCAACTCGCGAATTTATCGGTTCTTGATGTGGTTACATAGCTCTTCTCTTATCCATTTCTCTTCGAGCAATTCCTTCTGTAGCTCGCCTTACGTAATGCATATTCTCGAACTCAGAGAGAGATTGCAGTGTAGTTCAGAGCAGTTGGAAATTTGGTGAAATATTTCATTCAACATTAGAGCGAATCCTTTCAGCAATGAAGCGATATCAGCTGGTCTTAGTCGGTTCAATGATAATTAGCTACTCGTAACTGCTGAGTGTTACCTATTAGATAATGAGAACCACGTCGTATAATTTGTAGTAGAATTTTGGAGAAATCATTTTAATTCCGCATTGTGATCTTTCCTTTCGAATGGAAGTTTGAAAGTTTTAGTACGGATGACTCCTTATCGACAGGCGTTATTGTTTATTTGAGTTTAAATAAAATACTAATAGTTGTTTAAAATTTGAATTCAATAAGACTCCACATAGGTAGTTTATTTGACGTACGATACGCAGGTTATGGTGAATACATTATGGCGAAAGCGTTGAAATAATTATTATTACCACAAGTGACGCTATAAGCTAAGCAAATCATCTCTAGTGCTTTCAAAAATTCAAAAAACTTTCAATGCATTTTCGAAACATTTAATTGATGGTTTAACAACGAGGAGTTGCCACATGTCATTTGCCATTCGAAGATTCCAAAAAACATTGAAAGTGGCATTGATTTAATTATCATTTTGTATGTTCATCGTGTATGCGCTGTGTGTGTGTGTAATAGTATTGGTGTGTGTATCTTCGTGTTGATAGGATGAATGGAAGATGATATCAACTGAAAAAAATAGGAAAAAAAGTGTGGGGTAAGTGAGCGAAAAAAGGAAAAATAGTCTAAATTGAAAATACCTACTCAGTATAGCTATGATACCCGACATTGATTATTTCATGGATTTTTGACCGCGGTATTTCTTTGATCCATTTTTTGCTGAGATTTTGAATTGGCATGATGAATTGGTATCTTGCAGTAGTAGTGGCAAATGATAACTTAGGACCAATGTAGTAGTAGGAATGATGATTGCCTGCCCTCTAAGGACATTGCTGGTGACCTTATTGTTCTCGATTTTTTTTATGTTCATTGTTTTTTACCATTCATGCTACCATTTGGCAGGACCATTGTCGATCTAAATGAACACCTAATAGTAGACGGTATAATATTGTCTGTTCACTGGAAAAATGACGTCACTTTCTCCGTGAGGCAGAGACATCTTCTGATGATAACCGTTAACTATTTTGGAATTGAAATGTCATACTAGGCGTGACCTAACATTTTTAATCACATTTTGAATAACCCGCTCCTTTTAGTACAGCGAGTCTTCTGTTTCAAGCATAGAATTATTCGATATCATAGATTCATTAATCAGGGAGTCAGAAAATAGAAAAAAACATCGTCAGTCAGTGCGTCAGTCATGTGGCAGTGAAAAATGTGTGATGTCACAAAGTAGAATGTGTTCAAAATTGAGGAACTAAAAATGCGAGGCAAGTGAAAGTTGGCATATCGATTGTACGATACTTAATACAATTTTAATAACTTTACGTTGGGTTGTATATTTGCACCACGCATATTTCATACCCACTGAAGAAAGCACACAAAACTTGGTCCTTCTTCAAACTAACACACCACACACACTTATATTTACTTGTATTAAACAATTTTCAGCAGGATAAACTAGTAAATTTGAAAAAAATTCACCAAACCCATCGAGAACCGATCATGGCGGGAGCTGAACTTTGTGACAGTGTCAAGTTGACAGATCTCGTGTTTTCGAAGAACGATACATGTTTTGAAAAATATTAAATATTTTCGCTGAAAAGTGTTGAAAATAAGTAAATGTATGCGTTTGTGGTGTTTTAGTTGAAAGAAGGATGCATTTTGTGTTTTTAGTAGAAGAAATTCAAGATATCAAATGGTGTATTAACTAAACTAGCGTTTCGACTTAGGATTCTTGTTCTGGAGGCCGTGAGCACCTCCTAAAATTTTCTTTGGAATGCCTTATTATTGTTTGTAAAACTGGTATTGGACCTATTTGAGTAAAAATATGTATTAAAGTAAAAATATGTCAAGTTATGATAGATATATGATACGTGCCGAAGTAAGAAAAAAAAAGAAGAACATAACTTCAACTTAAAATTGGATCGCTGACGCATGAAAAACTGAAACAAATGAGCATCGAACTACTTCTATAAAATAGCGACCTCAACTTGGCAGACATTTGGGACTTGAGTGAACAGACAATATCATAGTTCCAGCCTACTAGGTTTCCATTTAGAATGACAATAGCAGGGTCTTTTCTTTGTTTCTTTTCAAGTAAATGTTCAATTCAGTTTTAAAACCTTGTTTCATTTGGGGAAACTATAGTTGAATGGAAACCCTTGCAGGAAAATCCTTTCGTAAAAGCCAAGCGAGACTGAGTTGCGACAAAATTTTTTGTCGAGGAAAATCAAAAAATATTGACGAATATAAATCCGAGGAACAATCATCGAGATCATATTTTTGCTGACACTGAACCTGTCACTCACGGCTCCGATATTCATCGGAATTCATTTGGAATGCCTTATTATTGTTCCTAAAACTGGTATTGGACCTATTTGAGTGAAAATATGTATAAAAGTAAAAATATGTCAAGTTATGATAGATATATGATACGTGCCGAAGTAAGAAAAAAAGAAGAAGAACATAACTTCAACCTAAAATTGGATCGCTGACGCATAAAAAACTTAAACAATTGAGCTTCGAACTACTTCTATAAAATAGCGACCTCAACTTGGCAGACATTTGGGACTTGAGTGAACAGACAATATCATAGTTCCAGCCTACTAGGTTTCCATTTAGAATGACAATAGCAGGGCCTTTTCTTTGTTTCTTTTCAAGTAAATGTTCAATTCAGTTTTAAAACCTTGTTTCATTTGGGGAAACTATAGTTGAATTGAAACCCTTGCAGGAAAATCCTTTCGTGAAAGCCAAGCGAAACTGAGTTGCGACAAAATTTTCTGTCGAGGAAAATCAAAAAATATTGACGAATATAAATCCGAGGAACAATCATCGAGATCATATTTTTGCTGACACTGAACCTGTCACTCACGGCTCCGATATTCATCGCCTATATACACGTACACGTACTAATGACCGATTTGTGACGTTCATCACGCAATATCGATGTGAAATCCGTGTCGTACACCCATAGTGTGCCTGGATTGACACAATAAAAAGTGATGAAACTGATCAATATTCAAATACCTCTTCGAATTGTGTATTCCCTCTGGAAAACATTTCGGGGACTAACGCGGTTTGTAACATTTTTTTTTTTTTGTTAATTCAGCCCAGACCAACGACAACAGTTTTGGTTTATCATTGGTACAGGATGAAACTGTCCTGCATAGTTGAATTCTTACTTCGAACACGTACCCAGATGACCCTTTCATGTTTGAAAGAAAGATCGTTTCGAAAAGTTGCAACTCATCATATTCTCATTTATCACGGTATTATCACTGTTAACATCTGAATAACTTTTTTCTGCTTGGAAAAATCTGAATTATGTTTACACTGTTCGCTAACCTAGTCCTTCAGCTATGATCTAGTACATCTAAAATATATGAGATTCCTCCTATATGATCGCTACAGGGTGTCACCTGAAACTCTGCAAAATTTCGGAATTTTGAAAAGGATCCCAAATGAAGAAAAACTGTTTTTTTTCAATGTGACATCAGAGGCATGAAGATGATCTCATTACCCTTGAGACATTTCACGAATTTTCTTATTATATCTTTCATCAACAAGGTGATCTCAAAAAATTAACTTCTTGGTTTTGCAGTAATAAATTTCTTCCTCGTCAACCGATTTTCAGAATATCATGCTCATTTTGAAGCTGAAACGTTATTTAATTGAATGAGATGATATTTAATTGTCCTCCATTCGATATTTGATACTTCGTCAAATAAATGCGAATTTATTATCACCGTTGATTGAATTCAGTTTGCGAACTTTAGTAAGTATACCTAATCTCAATATCCAAGCAGCAATAATGATATATAGTTACAAGAATCGACGATCTTCAGTTTTCTCATGATATTTCAGACAATATGAAAGATATCCTCAATTTCTCTCTCAACCTAGTATCTCCTCTCTATACACAATAGTGTACCATGAAATTTGCATCATCCTGTTTATAACGCTTCTACCAGTGATGCACTTTCAGGTTATGTAATGTAGTGCTTTGCCTTCCACATTTTTTATTCAATGGTATGTATCTCTTTGCATTCCATTATAAATGAGAATAACTTGTCAGTAAGTAATTTTCTTGTTATTTCTGATCAGACTATGATCGAAATTTCCACCACCGAAAATAAAATACACCGAAGCGATGGTATTCCGTTTCATGTTCACAAAACATTATATTATATCATGTTCAATGAAATTAGAAATAAAGATGCATTATTTTTTCACTTCATCAATTTGCCCCATCACATGAATAAATCGGTTATAGAATAATTTCAATTGATAGAATATTATGATAATATTTTCGATTGGTAACAATGATGACATTGAAATAATTAAAATCTAGCGCACAAGCGTAAAGCCCAGTTTACAGTAGAACGATTTTGATTTTTGCAATACCAGCGGTGAAAAATTCAATGTTGTTATTGTTTTTATTAGTCAATTTGAATCAAGTCATACTCTGAATTGAAATTCACCAATTGAAACATTGAGTTTTTCAATGCTAATATCACCGAATCCAAATCGCTGAGAAGTAAACTGGGCCCAACTCTCCTGACTTTCATTTGACAGTTCGATTGTACCAATCTCCGAATAATAAAAAATGCGTATCGAAATAGAGACTATTTGCGTTGCACAATGACTTTTTTCTATTTAAGTTGTATAATGTCCACCTGGTACATGGAAATCCAGAAAATACTGGAGGCGAGCCATTTTGAATGAACAATTCTTCTCTATCAAAATAAGTATTATGGCATATGATATGTGAATATTTCCAAAGCTCGTATCTCAAGATTACCAATCTAGCATGAGATTTTGTTTTCTCAGTGCCATGCGTTGACATCTATCTGCTATGCTATGCTATCTATCATGAACTCCACCAGGTGGAAGCTTCTTCTTAGAACATTTTTTCATAACAATATATTAACACCACAATTTATTTACGGCCATCTGGTCTGACGATATCCCAAATCTGTTTTGACAATAAAATGAAGACACCATAAAATATAAGTTTCCATAATTGGGTGGTGACCCTGATGGATAAACAATTTCACCAACGAATTCGGAATATATTCAACTTCCAAATGATTTTATGATAGTTAGATGTGCTCGTCCATGTCTTTGTTTTTCAATTTGGTTTTTGAAATAGCCATATCGGTTTGATTAATTGGACTTGAAATCGATGATTATTATCGTATAGTAATTCTGATCGAATGGGCATATTTACGAATAACAGAATTAATGTCAGTCATATCTCACTGGAATTTATCTTGGCTTATCTCTCGGAAATTGATGGAATATTCTGAGATATATGTATGATTTAGAAGTGAATAAAGGATAATTATTCATTATAATCGTTTCGATATATATACGGGATGGTTGCTATTAGGGTATCACCATCATGAGAAGCTATCATGGGATAATGGGTATTTCCCACAAAAAAAATTATGTCATGATACGAAAGTATGCTAACTCGATATCAACCTATGATGACCAATCTATTTTTGATTTGTCAATAATTGTCAGATTCATTATTTCAGGCTGAAATTTCACTCAAGTGGTATCAAATAACAAATTATGCGCTATTGTCATGTTCATGAAATGTGTTATAATGATATTTCTAACATTATAATAATTTTTCCTACGACCCTGCATGAAAACGTAATATAGCGTTATGTTTTGTAATTTGAAAAGTATCTCATATCACCATGGTGTTGTTATTTGAAAGAAAAAAGCACACGTGTTGAAATGAAAATATCACACGCTATTAGTTGGTACTCACTGTCAATCTGAAAGTGTTCTCAAATCAGATTCATATTATTTATTAAAATTTCTGTCTCGTTTCGAATTATACCGAGAAATCTTTAGGTATCTATATAGATTTCAATGTGCCAATGATACATAACCTCTGAATTCACTTTGAAATAATTAGGGACTGGAACTATATCCATACATGTCTGATGATGTTGATGACAGCGGGTCAGATCATTCAAAAGAGTACGGCTTGCATTAATTGCATGTTTCAATCATATCTCATATCACAGTATCACAGATGTTTGCACTATTTACATTTGACAAGGAGTCAAGGATGCAATCATATCTTATATCACACTATCACAGATGTTTGCAATATTTACATTTGATATGGAGTCAAGGACGCACTAATAACTCTGACGCGCTTGCGCACTACGTACTTCTGTGGTTCTGTATTCCTGGGTGCGTGATTACTGGCGCTAGCAGGCGTATTATGTCATATCAATAAAATTGTTTGTCCGAATTGTCGGAAAAGTATTCAATTATCATCTTGAATATGGAAATAAACAGTACTTGATATCGAATCAAAACCACTTGTAATTATAGAGACCGCTCAAGTTACATTTTTGACAAGACTTCCCGCGAAATGAAAGTATTCGGAGCCGTAGGAAAAATGATGTACAAAACTCGTTGGAAAGTGCATTTCCTTCACTAGTTACGTTTCCGCACTCACCGCTACGCGGCTCGTGCTGAAAGACTACTTGTGTGAAATATGTGACTTTCCACACTAGTTGTGTAATATATTAGATACTGAGGTTAGGTTATATATTTCGCACGAGTAGTCGTGCAGCATGAGCGAATGTAGGAAATGCACTCTCCAACGAAATATGTACACTTTTTTTCCTACGTTCATAAATATTTTCTTCATTTCGAATCATTCGAAATTACTGTATATTTCCATAGGTATTTCAGGTGATAATTGAAAAATATTTCGACCATGTGAATTACTACATTTTTTCCGTTTGCACAAACAATTTTATTGATATTTGAAGCCACATGCTCACACAACAAATGTAACTTTATATTCTATGTCACCAGTAGGTGATCACACAACCAGTAATACATCAGTGCTCATTGACATCAACCGAGGAATATAAGTTACCTTAATTGTAAAAAATCGAAAACTTCTGTAATACATCAGGCCGCCCTTTTCAGTAGCAAACTGTGGATGATGTTATCCGCTGTCATCATCAACATCAAAGTGTTTGTAGAGGTTATGTTTCATTGACACATTCGAATCAGTTACGAATACTCATTATGTCAATACATATGAATGTGATGTACCTAACAAAAGCGCTTATTATGACAGTAAGCGTGCCATTCAGCTCTTAATCCAAATGAATATATTTCTTTATATAGCTAACGATAATGTCATTATCTTCAAAAAACTGTGATTTATATTTCGTGACATATAATATCCATCCACACTATGACAGCTATTATAAACGCGCCAAATCTAACTAGCCTTAGTTTCTTATCCTTACATAATGGTCAAACCTTCCCTTCACTTTGGAAATTTTTACATGCGGGAATATTTGTATATAGAATCATTCAACTACTATATATACATTTCTTCAGAAAAATGATTCTGGTGGGCAAAATATTCGAGTAAGCGTGGGGCAAGTTCATATCTCGACGAATGAGACTTCAATCTGGCCCCTTTAATGGCTTGCAATGCTGACATCTAGAATTCGATGTCGATATGGAATCTATAAAAATGTGGAAACATCTGCATAGTAGGTATATTGTGAGTTCTTTGAGGCAATATTGGGAATATAATATATGTTTACAGGATATTGAAAAGTAAACTATGTTGCAGTAGAACTCGAATTTCACTTCAGGAAGTTATAAACTCATGGAATATAGTTCGAGAAACTTTCCTTTGGAATATATGATGCATGATGTAGGGTATTCATAATATAACGTTGGGGTTTTTGAGAAGTGAATGAGTGCACACAAGAATATGGGTGAGTGATCGTTACCATTCACAAAATACCTGATGAAAGTTGATACAGGCAGATGAACAGTGCATAGGAAATTTCAAACGAAATGAAGTGACATAATTCGCTTTGATTGGTGTTCAAGCAGATTGCTTTATTTATTTGTAGTTATATTTCATCACTCTCGCTCATAACACAATTATAATTAAATAGGTTTTTCTATTTTGGTTGTATAATGAAGTCATTGTGCAACGCAAATGCGTGTCGAAATAGCTTCTATTTCGATACGCATTTTTTATTTTTCGAAGATTGGTATAATCGAACTGTCAAATGAAAGTCAGAAGAGTTAGGCCCAGTTTACTTCTGAGCGATTTGGAATTGGTGATATTAGCAGTGAAAAACTCAATGTTTCAATTGGTGAATTTCAATTCAGAGTGTTATTTGATTCAAATTGACCAATAAAAACAATAACAACATTGAATTTTTCACCGCTGGTATTGCAATAACCAAAATCGCTCAACTGTAAACTGGGCTTTACGTTTGTACGTCAGATTCCAATGTCATCATTGTTTTTGTTATTTATCGATATTGAATCCATTTATTTCTTCATATCAATTCAAAATAGAAAAAATAGCATTTGACACACGTTTTATAAGACATGTTGTCGCACTTGTTCACTTGGAGCACTCCTCGCTTCGCTCGTCCAAAAAACGCGTGCGACAAAATAGCGTCTTATAAAACTTGTATCATAATATACTATTTTATAATCCATAAATCCTAGTATCATTTATAAAGTCTGTTATGAAGTCGATTATGTTGTATGGGAATCTTGGAAACCGTTAGAAATAATACAAAGTTACAAAGTTTAGAATGGAGGTAAAGTTGCTTGATCAGAAGCGCAACAAAATACAGGCGAAAAATCAAAAACATTTCGACGATCTTATGAGAACTAAAAACATCGACAATAATGAAAAAACGAGTCATCATTCTAATTGGCATTTTTTATGACTCACAGAATGACACTATCAGAATAATAATCTGACGTTTCGACTCTGGGCCACCATCATGAAGTTGATTTTCTCAAACTTAGATCTGAATCATCTCTTGCGTTTTTAAGAAGCTCCCAGACTCCTGAATAAGATGACTAGTAATTTATAGGTTCATACTTCGAATTTTTTCATTTCTGTTTGATAAGTAAGTACTCATGAAGCAAAATTACTAGTAGGTGTCTGGAAAACCAGTTATCATAGGCTATAATTAATGATCAGTGATGTTTCCAAAAGTAAATCATCTCTGAAAAAATATCACGTGACCACCAGTATGGCGACAAATATCATTCCTTTATATTCACCAAATGAACCATATTTTTGATTGCGGTCGACAAAATCCGTATACTGTGTCTCTTTGACTTCAAAAAATCTCAAATGATGTGCGATTATGAAAAATATTTCAACTTTCTAGCCAAAAATCTATTATTGACAACTTTTTTTGATATTTTCGATAATATTTTCAACTCTTAGAAATTGCTATAATTATTGCTTTCTTATTTAACGGCGCAATTGTGTCCCTACTATATTCTTCTGATATCTCAGCATTATAGGTTTTTTTTTTCGTGCAGAGAAGGCTGCGGATTGAACTTTTAATGAATACAAAAAATTCTTGGTTTATTAGCATAAACTGAAGTTTTGAGACCAGTGAATTCAGTTATCACGGAAGAGGATATTTCGTCCAATAATGTATTGCTCACCACCCAATTCATAATTCATCTTTTAAAGAGATCGTCTTCTCAGAGTTGGTGGAGCACAGGGGATTATTTTGGAATATATTACATTTTATGGCTCCTAGAGTGAGAACGGGAAATTTTACTGCGTTGGATAATCGAAAATCATAATTTATTCACGTGTGGGAAATGTGAGTTTGTATTCCATTTGAATGTTCGACTCGTCGTTGTTCTTGATGGTTTAATAACACTTTGCAATGATTATATTTGTATACCTAGATAGATAGATTGATAGATAGATAATTTATCCATCACTGAAGTTTTTACACAAGGTAGTATAAAAGTACAAAAATTTATCAGACTAGTCAAATGGTATCAGACTTTACACAAGTCCTGTAGAATATAAAATACTAGGAAGTGAAAGAATACACAAATTTTAAAATACCTACAGTTACAGATTTGAAAAATAAACATTAATAAATCTTACAAATCTCTGACAGAGGAAAAACTGTTATGTTCAAATACATCCAGTTTGAATACTCTTTCGTCATTAACATTCTAAAAAATTTTTTATCGAGTAAAAACCATTGGCACTCAAGTAATTTTTGCGTATAGCAACAGGCGATAAATTATTTCATTCATGCTAAAATACACGTTTTTGATTGGTTGAAATGATTTTGTTGATAATCAATACACCATGTTTTCGATTTTGTCGATCATTCCTCTATTTGAACAAGATGAAAATATAGTTACATATCTGAGCACAAAGCAGAAAAAACTTGAATACTATTCAGATCTTGATACAGATGCTTTTATGGTGAAATATTCTCTTATATTTATCTAAGTAATTCGATTGCGTAGATCATAATATATACATACTCTTGGAGGAATTATTAGAATACTCACTATGGATTTGTTGAAATTATAACTGTCACTGCGAATAATATGTATTGAGCTCGAGAGAAATATGATATTTTCCCTAGCTGTATCACATAAAGATTCCTGATATGCTAATACACAAGCTGGTATCCCACAAGGATCATTGTTGGTCCCAATTTTATGTTTCATCTATGTGAAAGACACTGTTTTGTAATGACATAAAAGTTACCCATACCTAACACTGTTTGCTGATGACACAAGCATAATAGTAAACGAAAACAATACTGACTAGCTCCCTACATCGTACAAAGAAACAATGACAGGGATGTACTGGTTATTAGCAGATAAAATATATCGCAACTATACCTGAAATCGAAAATCGAAATCTTTTAATTTAAACGAATATTTTTCTTCTTTGGAAAATATCAGACGGAGCTCTTTGTACGCCACTGTTATGGAAAATTATGTTTGCATTGAAAAACATGCGTCATCATTGAATGACACTGAAATATTTCAAGCGAATTCGAAACCAATATTTTTTATTCTGGAACGACACCCTGTTTTTTTCGTACGAAATATAATTGGTCCATAGAGAATGAGCCATCAGCCACTCCCATACTTCACATGAGCCAGAAAAGTAGTTATTTTCTGATCGTTATCCACCAGTCATTCAAACTGTGTTTGCAAATTGAATAGAATAGGACTTTTAGTTTTTGTACAACTGATGTCAAAAAACTTGACATTTCTGCATCTTTATTGATGCGTAAATATTTGGTTGCATTTATTTTCCACAGAGTCAATTATTAATTGATTACTCATCATAAAATGATTTAATTTATTCGAATAATAATTCATAAGTAGGGTTTGAACAAATACTTCTAACATAAATTCTTGAAGATGTTTCACGTTGCTGCTTATCAGAAATGTTAGATATTCTTGAAGAGTTGATTCCACAATTTTATCAGATGTTTCAATTTGTTTGAAAGAAGATGGAAATACAATATTTTTTAGAAATATCAAACTATCTTCTATATATGTATTTCAGACGTAGTAAATTCACATTTACAGTTGTACAAAATATTTATGTTGATTTTATTTCATGTATAATATTCTTGTTTTCATGGCATGAGAGTGTTAATTGTTACGCACTGAATAAAAAAATAACTGTTATGACGTATTCCTCTTGTACATAACGAAACATTTTCATGAAGGTATGCTATGGAAGATTGAACCATGTGAGTACCAATTATTCAAGGTCAAACTTTTCTCAGTTTCATTTGTATCACTATATGATACCACTAGAGCTTCAATTATTACTGAAGAGAAGTTTTTGTTAACGGTATTTTTTTCTACTATTTTGAATTTTATAAAACATATTCGTGCTTTACGCACTTGATACAAAAATAACTATTTTCTCATTCATAGTTTCTGAAGAGCATTTTCAATCGAATATTCTCTCTGAAACATATCATCATGTAACCAATATGACATTCACTAAAGGATCACTTTTTGTTGGTTTCTGAGCCTGTGAGAGGCTGAATACCAAATTGCTGCTGACATGTCACTTTCATAGATGATTTACTATCGTTAAAGGAAAGCCCAAACAAAACCGTTCAGATAACCTATAAATATGCCTACCAAAGATGAACATTAAAATACCTCAAGTACCCACGCTTCCACTCTGCCGGCTACCGTTTCAGAAGGAATTCCATCGAAATGGCCCTCTAAAATGAATTATGTGTTCGTCTGAAACATACTTCGGGTTTAGGATTTCGGTTTCGTAAACATATCTGAGAGTTGAGCCCTTGTTTGATAGGAGATCGCTCTACGAGGCGGAGCAGTCTATTTCTGATTTGATAGACTAAATCCGGTACTATGCGGGCTTATGAGAATCAGCTAACATGATGGGAAGCTCTTCGAGCTTAATCAATGTCGGTCGAATATGTTTCTGGTGAGATCTTGAAGGTGATCGGAAAAAGCTTTCTAGTTGAGTGACATTCATGTGCACATTAGTCTAAACAACGGGCATTTATAATGCAACAGCCAAAATAAACATTAGGAGGAACATAACATTGATCATTCTTGGAATATATTTGTTGCTGAAGTTATAAATGAGTCAGTAAGAAAGTATTTATTCCTCATAATACTCGTACATCCAAAGTTAAAGCTGCACTGGCCTTAACATTACTCAATTGAGATAAATGAAATCCTAAAAACAATAATAATAATAATAATAATACTTTATTTGCTCAAATAACATATGATATTTTAGCATTGTCAGAATTGGGGGTGATAAAGTAGTTAATTAGATAGACGAATACATAAATAAATACAGTAATGGATTAAATACACTGGTACACCAAAATATTTAAAATATTTAAAATATTTAAAAACATAAAGATTAAAATATCATAAGTACATATTTATTGAGGAGAGAACATCAGCATCAAAGAATTCTTGAATGTTGTAAATATTGAGTGCAAGAAGCATTTTTTTAATTTCTATTTTGAATTTTGCTGTTGGAAGATCTTTCATTTGCTTGGGAAGTTTATTGAAAAGTTTGATAGAGAGGTTGATGAAGCTTTTGTGAGTTAAGGTGAGTCTATGTTGTGGAATTATCAGATTATTTTTGTTTCTTGTGTCATATAAGTGTAGTGTATTTTGTTTAGAGAAGTTTTGCTCATTTGTTTTGATGTAATATAGACAGTGATATATAAATAGTGCTGGGAGAGTTAGTATGTTTAAATTTTTGAAGATCTGTCTGCGTGTTTCAGTATAAGGAGTTTCTGCATACGAAATATTTTATAGAAAAATAAAGACGTGTAAACAATGGAACTGTTGACAAAGTGGCAATAAATTAATTACCTATACCATGTCATTGGAATAAAGTGCCAGGACAAAGACAATCGAGAAGGCTATTGAGTCTTCCGCCAAGGAAAGCTAAACAGCTTCTCGAGTTTGATAAAAAATACTTGAAACTGTTAACGAGACTCCTCACTGGACATTGTGATAGTTGCCGCTACTGCGAGAACTTCGCTGAAACTTCAGAACATTTGCTTTGCGAATGCCCAGCACTTTTCTGCAAGAGGCTCAAGTTCCTGGAAATGGCCTTCTTAGAGCCCTCCGACATCAGGAACCTAGCTCTCAGGAAACTGAAAAACTTCGCAAGAAGCCTCGGAATCCCGGGCCTCGTATAAATTGTGGGTTATGCACAAAATATCTAATAGGTTGAGGTGCTTAAGAGGCTGCACAGCCTTAACCCCCTTCCCCTACAATCTACAATCTACTTATAGCATATGAGTTGAGGATGCTCATATCCATAGTCATATGACGTTGAAGCTTCAATGTTTGGCAAACCTATATCTTCTATAATCAGCTCCTGTTTAACGCATTTCTGAGAACAAAACTCGTATATGCCCCCATTATTTGGTCTCCGGGCTATAATGTCCACCTGAATAGTTTAGAGAATGTACAGAGACGTTTTCTTGAAACAATATGCTTTAGAGTAGGTAGATGGGGAGTATCCTGCTCGAGGTACTTCTCAGAAATTATTATTGGGACGATTTGATTCTAATTCGTTGCAGGCACGTCGTACATGCGACAGCACAGTTTTCCTTTACAAACTCCTGAATAACAAAATTGATTCTCCCCAGTTACTCTCTTTGCTGAACCTAGATGGTCTGCCCGATCACATAACATGTTTAATTCGCCAGTAGCTAACACAAATCTACGCATGGTTTTCTCCAATACATCAAATTTGTGTGAACCATATAAAGTTTCAGAATGAGATTGATATATTCAACACAACTAAAAACAAGAAGGTTATTTTGTAATTCTCATTTCTGTTATATCTTTTCCTGCAATTCTGCATGAGAACTTTTTTTCTTATTTAGTTTTTTTCAATTCACATGTAGGTCAATTTGTATGAATTATTGTATTATTCATCGATGTACTGTGATCGAGATTGTGATTTGTACTAATTGTATTTTTCCCACCTTGCTTGAAGCATCAGCTGTAAGGGTAGCGTGAAGCGAAATGAATAAATAAATAAATAAATAAATAAATAAATAATGAACCTGGTGAAATCATACCTCAATAATTGTAAACAAGTCTGTTGAATATCTTGTACCGCAAGGGCATGCAAGGGCTCTGGGGCCATATAACCCTTCAATATCTTCATTAATGATGTTGGTGAAGAAATCGATTTCAACTTCAAGGTCGAGTGGTATAATGGTGTAAAAATGATAAATCAGAACTGAGTCTAGTGAATGTAATGTTATATCTCTCACGCTGAAATCGGATCCAACCATCTTCAATTATCCAATTGGTACTTATAAGTCCTAAGAAATTGCAGTTGACGTGGTTAGAAAGAAGAAGTGAAATTGTGTTTTTTTAACTTTGTGTATAGATGCGTTAAATTTTGAATTTCAACTCTCAAATTGAAAATCCTTTGGATTTGTCATTCTCCAAGTCGAATAATATATTTTCTGTTTTTGTTCATAACGACAGAACTGATACAATGAAATTTGCCATAACTGTACAGTGTAGTTACTTCTGTGTTAGAACGTAATAACCAAGGTGGATATAGGATGGTGAAACAGCTCTTCAATTGTTTCTGCGAAAAACTTGTAGACCGTTTGAGAAGGTAGTTATATTTCCATGACTTGAATGAAGATGGCGGTGAGATCGAATTTTAAGGAAGATTTCTGTAGCTCATGTATTTTGTGGTTCCAATCTGACAGGCGTGATTTGAAACGATATTAAAACACTATATTTTCAGTAAATATGCAATAATTATCAATAATTTTACTCTTCTTCGTATTTTTTCTCGTAGAACAGATAACACTGACAGAAGCACAGTTTATGTTTTACCGACACAAGGTATGAAGCCATCTCTGGTAATTTCAGGAAATATTACAATGGTATGAAATCAAGTAGGCAAAAGTCTACATTTTATTCTAGTGCTTCTTAATAGTAGGCTGTTTCACCAACCTATATCCATCTTGGTTAGAACTGTACCAAAACCTTCAATCACAATAGTAAAATCCTGATCAAATACATATAAATGATGGTTGAATGATTCCATATTGTTTTTAATCACTTTCTTTGCTTCAAATACTGCTATCACAAACAGCACACAAATGAGAAATTCTCATAAAATAATTCCATGCAACTAACCCCATTAGGGACCCGACATATTTATTGGACAATTCAAAAGAGTGCATATTACCATAATCATAATGCTACTCTCCTAAACCCATTGGCCGGAGGTCGTTATCTGAAATATGGACCACTTCTTTCTCTTCATCGATATCGTTATACATTCTTGTGAAGTGGAATTTTATTATGTTCATGTATCAATTTTAGGGGCCAGCTATCAGAACATATCACAGAAACCCCCTTGAATGCTATCCACATTATTTACCATTCAAAATCGATCGTAAATGGAAGAATCCGTGGTGTTTCACAGTTTTGGCTCTTTAGACGAAGAGTGACTGACATTGAAATTCGATCTATTGTTCAGGTTCTAGAAAAAAATCTTATTTTATCGATGGTCATTAATTGATGTAGAAGTACAAGGTGGTTAATGATTCTGAATCATTAAGTTTTGAGTTTTGAGTTTTTTTCACCTGTCGTAGCTAAACCTAGTAATGTTGCTTCGCTCTTACAGAAAATATCACTTTACTTAAACTGCTCTATTGGAACTATGAAGAAACTCTCCACATCACAGAAAAAAAAATTGGCTTCAGAAGTAGAACTGCAATTCTATAAATATATTTCTGCTACCATGAAAATGTACTTTTCCACGATAGTTAAATATGAATATTTAATCAATATTTCTTTTTAATAACCGTGTAATGTTCTCTGCTATCCTATTAGCAGAAAATATTTGCATCACTTAATATATCTTTATGATAACTATAATGTTCCTTGCTAGTCCAGCAAAAATAAATTGCTGAAAGCGATTCGGACATGCCAAAATCGCAGTTCGTTTGATATCGTTTTCATTTCATCGCCAGACTTGCAACAGTTCATCTCGTCTATCGTCCGTCGTTCGTCCCGTCCACTATTCCGGTGATTTCCTGTTCTCACGGAGTAACAGTAGGTATTTCAACGTATTACCGAAATATTCTTGTTCTTCTTCTATATAATACACACTTAGTTCTTAGGTGTTTTGTTCACTGTTCATTCAAATATTTCCGTGGTTAGAGTAAAACCCTTAACGAATGTTCGGTGAAAATTTTTGTGATACCTACGATTGTTATGTGTAAATTATGATATTAAACTATCTAAATTTTCAGAAAATGCTGGCAATAATTTGAATCTCGATTGATGAACATTAAGAGGTTTGGTTAAACTTTGTTTATCCTAGTTTTGTTGAATGCGCCAAATGGTACCACTTTTGAGGATATTTTCAGCAAATATCTTTGCTATTGTGAGCGAATTACCTTCCACTGACTAAAAAAACACTTATTCTGCTCTTGGCAAGGACTTTGCTTTTCTAGAAAATACTCTTTCCTGTATCAGTAAGCATTCATATTAACGATAAATATGTTAATCGTGAAAATCTTATCGTTTTTCGTTTGTTTACAATATTTTTGTCACTGAAACCCTATTATGACAAATAACTTCACAAATAAACGATATATTTCATAGAAAAAATCAGTTTGACAACATATATGTCCGAAGTAGCTGAAAAACTCCGGCTAAAATGTGAATTTCAACGTCAGATATCTTGAATCTGCTAGAGATAACTTGATATATGTATCTATTTTCTTATACTTTATCCAATATTAATGAGTATGTGAGAAGTGGAAGAATAATGAGAGGATAATTATTATAAGGTTCAATGCACTTATGACAAATATGCGGCTCATTTTATCTATTTCCCTATAATGATAATCGTGTGTGTGTGCACACTCTTCCTGTGATTCAAATACAGAATTCTCAAAACATCTGTTGAAGGGTTTTGCTTTCACTCCATGAGATTTCATTCGACTTTTTTTTACCAATTTGTTATCATATTCGACTCCACGAAAACACTTAGACATATCCAGAAATGATTAATGGCCTCATACAGAACATGCCAATTAGGAGGATACGTATCCGCAAGACAAAAAAAGAAACGTCGGCAGATATTTCCAAAGTAATTCGAACCCATTTTCTCTCATTAACACATATTTTAACGAGTGTGAACAAAGATTATAATGGGGGTAGATCATTAGCGAGTGATTGATGACCAAAAGTCTTCAGGAGGGAGCATCGTTCGAATTTTTATTGGCTTTGGAGATATAAGTCACGTCATCAGAATATATGGGAAGTGAAGATCGACTAATGCCTTGCTCTAGAAGAATAAATGATAATAACGGTGATATACAAATAGCTTCCTAGTTGAATGATTTTTCGAAGGAATCCATTGGTAGGAATGTTTGTTTGTTTATATCGAATACTACTGAGAAAAGTCCCAGGAGAAATATCTTTGCTGAGTTTTTTTCACCTGTCGTAGCCAAAAATGTAACAAATCTAGTAATGTTGCTTCGCTCTTACAGAAAAGATCACTTTACTAAAACTGCTTTATTGGAACTGCGAAGAAACTCTCTATTACAGAAAAAAATTATCTGTAGTAGTAGAACTGCAATTCTATAAAATTATTTCTGCTACCACGAAAATGTAGGTACTTCTCGACGATAGTTAGAAATGTAACTGTTGTAGCAAAGAATATTTCTTTATAATAACTGTAATGTTCCCTGCTATCCTAGCAGAAAATATTTGCATCACGAAATATTTCTTTATAATAACTGTATAATGTTCTTTGCTAGCCCAGCAAAAATGCATTGCTGAAAGCGATTTGGACATGCCAAAATCGCAGTTCGGTTGATATCGTTTTCATTTCATCGCCAGACTTGCTACAGTTCATCTCGTCTGTCGTCCGTCGTTCGTCCCGTCCACCATTCCGGTGATTTTCTGTTCTCACGGAGTAACAGTAGGTATTTCACTGATGCATTACCGAAATATTCGTGTTCTTCTTCTATATTGTCACAAATGGAAATGCCCAGTATAGTAAAACCATCCGGTTATAAAGTCCACGTGCGTATTCATATATTCTAAAAGTCAAGTCAATTCATATTTCTGATAATCGTAAAAATCATTCACCTCTAGGAAATAACCATTCATGTGTAATTCAACCCTAGCTCAGGTTACACAGTTCATGTCGGCTACATGGACAGGAAACCGAGTTTAAGTTGAAAACATACTATTTATTGAAAACTCAAAATCGGCAGAATCGGAATATCTATAACATAGAGTTCAACGTCGTGCGAGTTATATGAACAATGAAGTTGCCGATTCTGCAATCTTGCACGAATTACCCATAAATATCAATCGCACTAGGATTATTGAGGATTATTACGATCTCTGCGTTAGAGTCATTATCATCTCGTCACTGAATTCATTCAGGCCTTCAGCCCTTTAGCCGGTAACTATTCGCGAGTGAAAGAACTAGGGAAGCCACCCCAGCCATGGTCACTTCTAGCAGACACATCTCCTCATCCTGGGGAGCCTTGTTCACAATAATATCAATGTAAGTACCAAATGATCAGAATTTGTCGTGAAAAGAAGGTACATTTGTTTGTCGTCTTGCTTACCCCCATGTCTCTTTTGGGCCTCTTGGCCACAATTATAAATGCATAATCCAGGAATGTAATTATAATCAATTTATAACTCACCAGATAATTGTCCACTTGTTTTCCTGGACATAAAGTCACTTGTTGTTTAATCACTAGTTTTTATTCACTGTAATCACTTTTCACGTTCTTTTATCAAGTTGTTCACTTTATTTTAAATTCACTTTGTTTTATATTCAATAAACTGTTTAATCCACTATTTTCATGTCTTCTTTCACAAGTAGTAGTCAGTTAACCTCTTGCTGCCAAGCATAACCCCCTTAACTAAAGTCCGACAAAGGGATAGCAACCCCAGGTCGTGACATATGGAGGAAGCGCCAGATTTGAGACGTGACAATATAATAATAAAATCTACTTAATTCATAGGTGTTTTGTTCACTGTTAATTCAAATACTTCCGTGGTTTGAGTAAAACCCTCAACGAATGTTCGGTGTAAATTTTTGTGATACCTACGATTGGTATTTGTGAATTATGATGTTATGCTGGGACAGCCTAAAAGGAAGTTATTAGCAAGTGGAAGTTTATTATCTTACAATGCATTATGTTTGCGAGAAATCTCCTCGAAAGTGGAACCATAGTGCGTGCAACAATAAAACTAGAATGAACGAACTTCAATTGGATCTCTAGATTTTCAGAAATTGATGGCAATAATTCGAATATCCATTGAGGAACATTAAGAGATTTGGTTAAACTTTGTTTATCCTAGTTTTGTTGAATGCGCTAAATGATATCACTTTCAAGGATATTTCCAGCAGATATATTTGCTATTGTGAGAGAATTAACTTCCACTGACTGAAAAAACACGCATGCTACTCTTGGCAAGGACTTTGCTTTTCTAGTAAATACTCTTTCCTGTATCAGTAAGCTTTTATATCAACAACAACAAATATCTCTCCTGTATTAGTAATCTACTTTTCAACAACAAAATAATACCATAGCATAGTTACTTTCCCATAACAGGAGAGTATCTTCGAGTTACTTTCTAAAGTAGCTGTGCTACTACAGGTAGACGTTGAAATTTTAGTGTTCTCTTCTGCAGTAGTGAAGATATTTCCAGTCCCCTATATAGCCAAAATTTTTTGTTATAGCAGCGGAAAAATTCGCTGTGACGATGAAATTTGAGAAAAAGTTGTCAGTGGTGCCAAAAATGGGTAAAATTGACAGGATATCAAAAAAAAATATCAGAAAAATATCATTGGAATCCAACGAGGACCTCATATAAGTACCAGCTTGAAAAAAATCAAGAATACAATTTATATTCCTCTTCCCTTACTGAGAAACATTATACATTTTTGTTTTACCTGAAAACAGCTCAAATAATATGAATCACATAAGGTTGGGTCAAAACTAATCAAATATTTGTGGAATGGAAATTTTGCGGGAGGTTAATTATAAAAACACGATTTATTCTTGTCACTATAGGTGTAGTCAAACCCTGTATTTTGATGAAAATGAGCTTATTTAATATTCTGAACCCGTAAATATGATTCAAACCAACTTATATTTGTAATCAAAACTTGATAATGCATTATTTATCCTTGCTTAATTTGATATTTTTGGCATGAGATAAAACTTTTTTTCAAATTCTCGCCAAATCTGAGGTCACGTGATATAAGTCGTAACGGATTTTTTTTGGTTTCGAACATGCAGAAACGAATCGCCATTAGGGTTTTTCAGAAATATTAATAATAAATTTTTTCCCATATATCACTATCACGTTAAACGTGAAATGATCATTCCCCACATGAAATTCAATCGATTAGACTATATTTCTAGGTGCCAAATACGTTGAATGTAGTGCGTCAATACACTCGAAGAGGGGTGAATATACCATCGCAAGAAAGCTATTTCAATCTATTGGATTCGAATGAAAAGTGCCTAAAACCAAACTTTTTGCTGTGATGGAGTTCGTCCAATTGACGTTTTAGTAGGTAGTTTCCGTAGAAGAAGTGGGCAAATCAAGAGGATGAATCACATGATGGAAATTCAACTAATCCTAAGTAAACATCAACAAATCAAAATTGTCTTTATTTCATATGGGTGCATCATAGTTGATATAGCCATCATATAGTTACAAAAGTAGACATCACGAATCTCGGAAAACATTCAAATTTCATAATTGAATATTGTAAGGATATCAATGAATTGTCGAGAAATTTGTCAGCGTAAAGAAAAATTCCATGATAAAAGGATTGTTGTAAACTCCCGACATTTCAATCGAAAATCGGTTGCATGTGTGTCTGAATCCAGGTTTCTCAATTCTGAGTATCCTGTTCTCTGTATTAATGAATAATAATAACGTTTATTTTTCCCATTATATTATAGCTACATAATTACATTTTCAAAGTTTTTTAATCATATTCATGGTATAAATGAACATGATTATTCACAAAAATCTAAGATTGCATCGTGGGAATTTTCGTTTATTCAACCTGTGAATATAATTTTTTGACTAATCAATTTCACGATACATATAACAACAATTCAAAGTAATCTGTGATACCAAAATAGTATATTGTATAACGAGCGTGAAATGACATTTCCAAGTTTGCAGTACGAGCTGCAAGCGTTTTTTCTCAGAAGAAAGTGTTTTCAAGTATTTATTTTCTTCGAATAAAGTGTTTTCAAGTATTTATTGGTTTTATACCTGGTTGAATATGTATGGTCTGCAAGGGGTGCATTTTTTATTTAAATTCAAAAGATACAACAGCAATAAAATATAAAATATGCTGCATGATATCCAGAAGCAGAATTGATTTAGGATTGATTTTGAATCAGCTGCATCCTTAAGACATACTGTATTCCTATACTCATGCTGTTAGCTAAGGCGAATAGTAGGTTTGTTGGTTTGTAGGTTTGTTGGTTCAATGACAACAAATTCTTCTTCCGAAAGGCCTCCTGTGAGTCCTGTTTTCCCAGAAAGCCAAATCTTCAGCATGATACTGTTTCACATTCCAGTATGTGATATAGGCTGTTTCTTTCACTGTTTCTTTCTCTTTACTGCACAACATAGGTATTTATTCATTTGTGTATACACCCATTTGATTTAGGTCTTTCCTCAAAAGACAGTGACTATGTCTCGTCTGACTTCTGCTCAAATTCAAGATGATATTGGCCACTTCCCTCGATGGTGATATGATCATGATTTTTAGATGAATTGGATCTCAATGTCGAATGATATATACCACCTTGTATGTTATATGTATCTAATGAAAATAGTGTCAGAAGTTATAAAAAATGTTTTGTTCTATTTTGGTTGTATGATGAAGTCATTGTGCAACGCAAATGCATGTCAAAATAGCCTCTATTTCGATCCGCATTTTTTATTATTCAGAGATTGGTACAATCGAACTCTCAAATTAAAGTCAGAAGAGTTAGGACCAGTTTACTTCTGAGCGATTTGGATTTTGTGATATGAGCAGGGAAAAACTCAATGTTTTAATTGGTTAAATTTCAATTCAGAGTGTAATTTGATTTGAATTGACCAATAAAAACAATAACAACATTGAATTTCTCACCGCTGGGTATTGCATTAATCGAAATCGCTCAACTGTAAACTGGGCTTTACGCTTGTGCTTCAGATTTTGATTATTTACATGTCATCATTGTTACCAATCGAAGATGTTTCTGTTATTTATCGATATTAAATTCATGTTTTTCTTCAAATCAATTCAAAATAGAAAACATTGCACATGACACACGTTTTATAAGACACGTTGTCGCACTTGTTCACTTGGAGCACTCCTCGCTTCGCTCGTAGTACTCCAAACAACGCGTGCGACAAAATAGCGTCTTATAAAATTTGTATAATTATATACTATTGTTATCTTTTGTTATATACGTCGTTATTGATAAAAGATGATTCACAATATGTATAATATAATAGCAGAAAAGTCGTTAATTTGAATAAACGAATTTAATAAAGAATTAAAAGCAATTTCAACACTCAATAGCAAGCAAATATCTGTAGAACACACCTCGAGAACATAATGCCCAGATCATGAATCAAGAACTTTTCAAACATCTTCACTTCATCTAAATTCATCTACCTGAGAAAATATCCCTAAAGAATGAAGAATGAAGTTCAATGCTTGCTTGTTCAATTTTTCTGGCCACTGAACTGAATATTATAGGTTTCAAAGTAACTACTGAGAAATCCCTTTCTATGAATCGGTTCGTCTCCAATGATTACTGTTGACAACGAGAAGAAATGAACAAATAATTGACGTCCTGTTGATGGAATGCGAACTTTTGTATTCACGCGCCAGCTTTTCCACGGTAACGCGATGCTTTTGTTTTGTTGGGAAACAGTCATTAGTGTTCTTTGTGAAAAGAAAATTGAGATTTCCTGGTGGAGACAGCAACTCCGAGCGAAAGATATACTCTGATTCCTGGGAATCATGATATGTCATCCTCATTAAGACTTGTCAATGTAAAATGAAATCATGGAATGCTACAGATGATGATATCAAATTAATCCATGGATGAAAAATCCTAATATTCGGCATATTCCTGGACCTCCTCAAACCTTTGACATATGAACCTTCTTGGAATCCAAAAAAATCTGGTACCAAAGGAAACATTCATGGAATCATAAAAAGCTACTCTCTGATAGGCAACAGAGATTACAGATTTCAGATTTCAGAGAGTACCCCAAAGAAGTGTACTTGGTTCACTTCTATTTATGACATACTACCACACATAAATAACTTGGCAACTATACTTTTGATGATTCTACGTATTATTATTTTTGGTAATGCTCCTAATGCCAATTTTTACTCATCTCTTAAGTTTGGTATCGCCATTTGGGGCGGTAGTCATGAGTTAAACAAAATTTTTTATGTCAAAAAAGGGTTGTCCGTGGGATCTTCAAGGCAAACAGTCTGCTTACAGTTCCTGCTATTCACATTTTTGAAACACTTTTTAATGAAACATCCTCAATATTTTGAATCTTATAGAAAAACCCACTTCCATTGTCCAAGACATAAAGGTGATTATGACTTTCCTATACATAATAGAGGATCTACGGAGAAAGGTACAATTTATAGTGCTCTCAAATTTTTTAACCATCTGCCCCATGAATTAAAATCTATTGCTGGGCACATTGGCAAGTTCATGAAATCATTGAAAATCTATCTGATTGATTTAAAGCCTTATACAGTAGATGAATACTTGGATAGGAGAGTCTACTGAGAGTAAAAAATTTCTGTGAATCAAGGATTTCCTGGAATGTATTATTTTTTGTGTAGGTATATGTTTAATTTATTTTATCTTGTTATTTCCTAATTTTACATACCTGTAAACTACTCATTTGTATATTTTATATTCAGTATTACTATATGTATTTTCCATACATGTTTGTAGACCATATATTTGCATATTTTAAAATCAAATCTGTACATGCTTGTTTTCGCGTGTAGGTATGTTTTTGCACTCTTTGTGACTTGTTGCTGAGACCAACCATTTTTTGTCTTACTTGCTATTCTCTTGGTGGAATTTTTTTGGAGGAGGCATTGTAATCTCTAGCAGTAAATAAAGTTTCTTTCTTTCTATATCATATCTTTGGTGTGTGTATATTTCTTGATGACTTATGTGGTCTCTCATGAATTTCTAACTTTCAGTGAGTATTTATTTATATTTTTTCAGTCCATGAATGGATGTTAATTTTGACAGCATGCTGCCAAATTTGCTTTCTTCATACATAATATAATATCGTATTTGAGAGTGTAGCTTGGGTGCTTGGTGGAAATATGGAATACTAGTATTCCAGTAACTGGAATGGATTATACACCTTTTACAATCGTAGTTCAAGAAGCGTCAAGTTAATTTCAAAAATTATCAAATGTATTTCAAAATTATCAATTCAACGTCGAAATGCGTCAATTGTATTTCAAATTAATCAATTTAATTTCAAAAAATTCCATTTCAATTTCAAAATCCATCATTTCATTTTCAAATCTGATCATTTTTATTTCAAAATCAGTCTACTACAATCTAATATGCGATATATGATAGGGATCAGTCAGAAAGCGTTCTTATAACAGGTGAATGAAAATATCACCTTACACCCCATCTAACCTTTGCCTGTGCTTTTGCAGTTTTGAAATTCAAATGATACATTTTGAAATAAATTTGATATATTTGGAAATACAAATGACCATTCTGGAATTCTAAGTGTTAGTTATTTGGAAAAACAATTGACCATTTTTGAAGTAAAATTGGAAAAGGTGTAGTATTCCATATCAGTATAAATTTATTTGGCACTGACTAGTTAAGGTCAAATCTAGACTATTTTCACCTATTCTATTGGAAGTTCAATAAATGGAATTGTATCACATATTTGCACCACTTTCTACTTTCTATAGTACTTGGTCATCTTTCAATATCTATGAATCTTTTTCTTTTTGAATAAAATGTCAAACTCCTTTGACGTTAAATCATTCACGCCATAATAAACATTGCAGAAAACATTCTTGCAGGCAAATTAGTGTGTGATAAATGCATAGGTATGTTGCATAATGGTACTAAACCTTTTCCAGTTGTATTTCAGAAAGCGTCAATTGAATTTCAGAATAGTCACTTGTATTTCAGAAAGTATCAATTGTATTTCAGAATAGTGAGTTGAATTTCAGAAAGCGTCAAATGTATTTCAGAATAGCGAGTGCAATTTCAGAAAGCATCAATTTTATTTCAGAATTGTGAATTTAATTTCAGAAAGCGTCAATTGTATTTCAGAAAAGTCAATGAATTTAAGAATTCATCAGTAGAGTAGAGTAGAGTAGAGTAGAGTAGAGTAGAGTAATTTATTTGACCACTTTACATACAAGGTACATTTATGGCAAGTCATTTATAATATTAGCCTAAAGCCTAATTTACTAAAGCCTAATTAAAAAAAAAAAAAAAAAAAAAAAAAAAAAAAGATCTCAGAGTGAGCGAGAACGTCTGTGAATAAAAACAATAGAGTGAAGAGTAAATATAGAAGTTGCACAATTAAAAAATCTTAAAATGAGAACATTGTCACTTAAAAATATAATTGAAATCAACAAAGATTTATAAACATGAGTTAATCACAAGCATATCAAAAATATTTAATTCTCAAAAACTATGAATTGTCCAGCTACAGCAACATATTCCTCGATTGTGTAAAAACAATGTTTGAGAAGGTATCTCTTGATATTATTTTTGAAATTTCTGAAATCCAAAGATTTTACTGATTGATGGAGACAGTTATATAAATTTAGATTTAGCGAGTTTTTTTGAGTAACCGCTAATCGGTGTCTTGGATTATTCAATAAGAATGCAGATCTTGTTGAGTAATTGTGGTTGTTGGAGTGTTTTGGAAACATCTCGATATTTTTGTGAATTTCCAATAACACAACATAAATATATAAAGTAGGAAGTGGCATGATTTCAAAGTGAATAAAAAGAGGACGACAATGTTCCCTATAGGTATCCTACATTTGCCATGATTCTTATGGCTTTTTTCTGGCATCTGAATATAGTTATGGAGTTTGTGGCATGCCCCCAAATCAAAACTCCATAAGAAATGACTGAGTGGAATAGTGAATAGTAGGCCATTTTCAGTGCCATCAAACCTACAGTATGCCTCAGTTGTCTAAGAACAAATAAAACACTAGACAATTTACGAGTAGTTGTTTCTATGTGACTAGACCAACTAAGTCGATCATCAATAGTAATACCTAGAAACTTAACATTATTCCCTAGAATAACATTGGAGTCTGAAGATATTATAATATTCTGGGTTTTTTCATCGTTCAGTTTTAATTTATTTGCTGTAAACCAAGTATTTGCTAAATTTTTATTACTGTCCATTATTTGAGGTAAACTGGTGTGTGACTTATTTGAGCATCATCTGAATTTCAGAATATATCATTTGTATACAAATGACGAATTCTGAAATTCAATTGACTATTCTGAAATACATTTGACGCTTTCTGATATTGAACTGACTATTCTGAAATACATTTGACGCATTCTGAAATATAATCGATAGTTTCTGAAATACAAGTGACTATTCTGAAATTCAATTGACGCTTTCTGAAATAAATTTGATGGTTTCTGAAATAAATTTCATGGTTTCTGAAATACAACTGGAAAAGGTGTAGTACGAAAATTCACTTTTGCTGTAACTGGAACTGTATTTCCCAGATTGAAAAGAGTCTCAAAATAGATAAACCCAATTAAAACACATGAATTTCAGATCGAAATGTACAAATGATAAATGACTTCAAAGCACGAAATGATATCTAAACATGGTCAAGTTGAATCGAGATCGCCCAAAACAACAGGAATAGCTGAATGATTCGTCCATCATGAATATTTCAGTAGGGCATATTAGTGAAACGAAAAGATGTCGGCATATTGTTTTCCCTGATGCGTCATTTGAATATCGATAGAGTCATTAGTGTCCCACTGATCGATTTATGATCATCTCCCAGTAACCGTTCTGGTGATTTTAATGAATATGAATTGACGTAGATCCATGAATATTCATTCCACAGAGATTATTAGAAATAACTGGTTGATGTCGTACATCTTTAATTTGTAGATGGATAGATTGTTGAGAACTTTTTCTGTCAATTTGTCTGATGATTAGGAGATATTTACGATACGGAGATTATACAATTTTGAAACAGTTTGAATTAACTGTTATTATTTTCTGTTCGATTGGAAATTTGAAGTTATGCTTCTGGCCAACCTACTCCCAACCCACTGTATAGGGAGATGATGAAATCATTGATTGAGCGTTATCATTGAATCGATGTTCTGATGATTTTATCACTATCATCACGAAAACAATCGGTAGTAAATTCACAGATTGCGTGAGATTCGGAAGACCAGTTTAGTGGAGTACCTAAATCAATATCCGAGTGACTATCAGGTCATTTGATAATAATATTCTGAATTTTATGAATCAGTAGCCTTCATTTTTGTGAACAAAATTGTGATAGAAGAACTCAATAGGACATTTGAGGCGGATATGGAATTGAATCCTCCACTGAAAGAGAATACAATAACTTTGAATGCATCGAAATACACTGTCCATTGAATTTTGGTTAGTAATTTATATTTCTCGAAGAGTGCAAGCAGTGCACGAAAATGATTATAATAAACGAGTGTAGTTTTGTGATTTGAACTGAAAATTGAAGAACAAAAAAGCAGAGTTCGACAATTAGAAGCGGAAAACCATTTACTCAAAGAAAAAATTGAAACTCTGGAACGAAATAGCAGAAATAATAACCTAATAATATTTGGTTTCAAAAAGCGACCTGTAGAAATCACATTGGAGTTTATTTGTAGCCAAATCACAACACTTACAGGGGTTGAACGACAAGAAAGTGATATCAACAATTTTTATTCTCTGGGCAAGACGGAAACAGCTCCACTGAAACTTGAACTAATATCTAATCTCAAGAAAAGAACGATTCTGAAAAATTGCAAAAAACTCAAAGGCCACAACATTTCAATTGGAAATGATTTAACCCCCACACAGCGGGAGGAGTACAAAATACTGAAACATTATCTTACTCGTGAATTGAAGAGTCAACGTTATAAGAACTGTTTCATCAAAGGAAACAAATTGATATTGGATGACCTAGTCTATACGCCAGCAGAGCTCTTCGAACTGCAAGCTACAGAAGCAGAAGAGGACTTTAACTTAGGTAAAAAAGGAGAAAGTGCCCCATCCACTCCAACGTACGTGGACAGAGGTAATTCAGAGCACCACATTCCTGCCAAACACTCTCCAGTTATCAAAGGTAATAAGCAAGACTTCACTCCAAAACCATCTTATATTGGAGGAAAAAAAGGAAAGCAAGTAGAAAACCAACCTAGGAAACTTCGTTCAGTCAGTTCATTACAGAAATAAGAACAGAGTAAAATCTGATGTTTTAGTGTTAATTTCTAAGTCCTAATATATTCTTTCTCTATTTTATCTTTCAAATGTATTGTCTAGTAGGAAATAATTCCTTAACTATATTCATGAAATATTTTAAAATAGTACATAATTTTATCTGATTTTATCTTTCCCAAATCTGCAAGAAACTATTTCATTTTATATGATTATATCATATCTCTATTTCATATCATTATATTTTATTAACATTTGTTTGTAAATTTTTATAAATCTTCAATTTAGTCGGTGAGCTTAGCTGTCATTACTGTTAGAAAATGGACAATTATGTGAGAGATTATGAAATAACTGAAATAAAAACAGTCGAATTAAATTCCATAGCAGAATGCGATGACATTCTAGAAAGGAATAACTGTGATACATTGAGGATATTTCATAACAATATAAGTAGTCTTGCAAAAAATTTTGATGAACTACAGGTAATGTTGCAAGGGTTCAAGATTGAGTTTGATATAATTGTACTTACGGAAACTTGGAAAATTTATGACACTGATATTTTCTCTTTGAATGGTTATGATTTGGTATATTCAAATGGCAACCTGAACAAGTGTGATGGAGTTGTTATATATATAAAAAAAAAACTGTTGTCAGGAAATGAAACTGTTATATTCAATGACGTAACAGCACTAAAAATTAATATTAAGAAGAATGGCAAATGTTTTGAACTCTTAGCAATATATAGGTCACCTTCTACTTGCCCATTGAGCTTCAATTCAGCATTGAATGAATACCTGAAAAATAATAAGGACACTAATAAAACAATCAACCTTATAATAGGGGACATAAATATCAATATTTTAAGCGAAACTGAGTCAGCCAATGAGTATCTCAATATAATGAACGAATACAACTATACTTCACTTATTATTATTAAAACCGATCAAAACCATGACTTATTCTCGCCAATTATTCTCAAAAGTGCACTTACGGATCATTATGCCCAAATTCTTCAATATGATTTTACAACTGAAAATAATGAAAATCACCAACACGGTGATTCCTTCAAAACATACATAAAATTCGATATATTGAGAGAGATTAGCTAGAGAAAACTGGATGGATGTTTACTCAGAAACCAGCACAAATAAAGCAATGGAATTATTTATAAAAAAAATAAAAGATAACGTAGGAGCAGGTACGGTTAAAATAAAGTTAGGAAGAAAAAATTTGAAACGGAAGCCATGGATAACAACTGGTTTAGTCACGTCTATAAATCGAAAAAATAAATTATATCAAATAATGCAAAATAATCCAAGAAACGATGATTTACGGAACGAATTTAGACAATACCGCAATAATCTTAGAGAGTTAACTGATAATGCAAAGGCAAAATATTACAAAACGGAAATAAATAAAAACAAAAATTGCCCAAAAAATATGTGGCGATGTCTCAGGGAACTACAACAAAGTGAGAAAGCTAGCAATGACATTAAGCAAATTGAATCAGAAGACGTAGTTACATCCGACAAACTAACGATCGCAGAAATGTTTAACGAATATTTTAGTCAAGTAGGAACAAAACTAGCACAAAAAATAAACATGCCGCAAGAAACATATCGAAGTACGAGACTCCAGAATTCAATATACCTAGAAGAAACAAATAAGAAAGAGATAGAAAAAATTATAAGTGAACTGAAGCCTAACAAAGCACCAGGACTAGATAATATAGGAGCTGAAACTTAAAAAAAAACCATTGATTTCATTGCAGAGCCCCTCACCTATCTCGTTAATAAAATAATACGAACTGGTATCTTCTCAAACGTTCTAAAAGTTGCTGTAATAAAACCCCTATACAAATCCGAAAAAAAAAACAGAACTATCAAACTATAGGCCTATTTCTTTATTATCCACACTGAGTAAAATCATTGAAAAAGTATTGAAAGAGAGATTCATATTATTCATAAAGAAATACGGACTTATATCAGATAACCAGTTTGGTTTCATGGAAGGCAGGTCGACGCAGGATGCAATTGCCGACCTAACTAAAAAAATATATACTGCAATGGACTCGAAGCTATCGGCAATTTGCATCTTCGTTGACCTCGCCAAGGCTTTTGATACCGTTAGCCATCCAGATCTATTAGAAAATCTGGAAAATATAGGGTTCAGAGGCATTGCATATGACCTGATGAAGAGTTATTTGAATGATCGTACCCAGTGTGTTAAAATCGAAGAAGCAATTAGTCAAAAAAGGGAAGTATTATATGGAGTACCGCAAGGAACGGTGCTAGGGCCAATTCTGTTCATTTTATATGTAAACTCGCTCTTCAACTTACCAATTCATGGTGAAATAACAGCGTTAGCAGACGATACAGCCATATTTTTTGAAGATCAAAACTGGAACAATCTGAAACGAAAAGTGAGCAAGTCATTCATTATAATACAGAAATTCTTCGATAGTAAATTGTTGACTATTAATTTGAAAAAAACAGTGTACCTACCTTTTACTAGCTACGAGCCAAACTTACCGGATTTCAGTAGTATTGATATTCCATACAACGATCAAATATTAACGTTGAACAGTGCTCGGACAGTTAAATACTTAGGAATCGTACTAGATAGACACTTGAAATGGAATGAGCATATTAATATACTCGTAAGAAAACTCCGCTACTTCCTGGCAAAATTTAAGTATCTTAGAAAGTACTTCGATATACAATACAACACCTCAAAATTATGTATTTTGCCCTGATACATACCCATTTGATGTATGGCATCATTGCTTGGGGTGGTGTTATGAACTGTCATCTAAAAAATCTCGCAGTAATACAGAAGTGGATATTGAAAATCATTTTACGGAGAGGTTACACTCATCCAAGCGATGATCTGTACATCGAAAGTGGAATAATGGACATTCGTCAAATTTTTTTTTTCGCCCTTATGATGTATCAGCGAAAAAATCTAATGCTTAGTCAAAAAGTATGCCATCCTCATAACACACGATTCAAAATAGGAGCAGTGACAGTTCCAAGAACGTCCAAAACTATTGGTCAAAGGTGCCACGCATTTCTTGCCCCTAGGCTATACAATAACTTACCTCCTCTCCTCAAAAATTTAAACTCCATCACTCTTTTCAAGTCTAAACTTAAGACCTGGATTCTGCAAACACCTAGATATACAATTGAGAAACAAATCGATATGAAAAATAACTAGAAATATCAATCGCATTGTGGTTTCTTGATAGTCATTCATTATAAAAACTCATCTCACTAACTTGTTTATACCTTAGCTTAGATTTCTGGGTGTGTTTGTGTGTGTGATAGAAATTGTGTCAGTGTCTGTGTGTAAAAACAGTCGTAATTATTATTTATTATTATATTATTACCATAGTTATTATTTATATTTTGGAGTACAAACAATAGTAAGATCACATAAGATGATAAACATTTTCAAAGTACCCATGCGCAGGTTTACCTTTTTGGGATTTTGTATTTATTTACCCTTTTGTTGGATTGCTGTTGTATTTAATGCATTATTGTAAGAAAAATTCTGTGGTGAATAAATTTATTATTATTATAATTATTACTGAACATGATGCAACAACAAACAACAAACTAGCTTTCTTCATATGAAAATGATCTGATCAAATGAAAGTAGGTATACATTTAGTGTAACGCTATTATATTCAGTAGATACTTACATCGCCACTGAAGCCAAAAAAATCCAAGATAGTTTTTTTATTACACTATTCAACAGATACAAGATCCAATTACAGAATAGGAAAATACAGTATGGATTATTCAACATAATAGCTAATTTACATCACTTATTTTATGGAGGTCAAATGTGGAGCACATCTTGTAAACAGGTGCATGAAGTTTCACATTAGTGTGACAAAGCGGAAGGTACAAAGTATTATTTTTCCGGAATGTTAATCTAGGAATATGAAAGTTTAACATCACCAAAATGCAGCTGCAGTCCAAGGTGTTGTGAATGATATTGAAAAGAAAGATAACATGTGACCTGTTCCGTTGAAATTCGAGTAAAGTAAAGATCTTCGTAAAAAAGATGCTCATGTGGACTATCATTCATAGATGATGCACAAAACTTTCATCAGTTACAGGCATAGATCTTACTGCTTACGCTAGATCCGGCATCCTGTAGTGATTTTTAGGTCAAGAGAGGTCTGAAAGCGAGTAGGTACTATGATCACGTGGGACAACACATTTGTATAGTCAACAACTAAAACGACCAATCAATGGCTTAGTACTTTCAACCCTACGGACCTAAAAAACAAGTAACCTGGATACCGGATCTAGCGTAAGCAGTAAGATCTATGGTTACAGGTCAGAAGAGGCTCTTGAACTAGCCCTCAGAGAACTCCAAAATGGTGGAGAAACTCTGGGAAGAAACAGGATGAAGAGGTTGTAAAAAAGCATCTCCAACAGTTACGGACTAGGTACCTACTAAGCCAAAGTAGAGGAGAACAACCAGGATCTATAAGCTCATGAACACGATTGGAAAGGAAGGAGAATAAAGATATCTGTATAAAAATTATGTTAGGAACAGGAGGAACTAGAAGTTACTTTACTTCACTAATGCGAAAGCAAGACTGCGAAGTTTCTAGCGATGGGAGAAGGAAAACCAAATGCTTCCAGATATACAAGGGATCAAAGGACTAGACAAGGACCTTCAACTCATTGAAAGAGCATATATCGAATAAGGAAGTGAACTCTCACTAGATAGTATTAATGAGTGGCATACATCATCATGATATTTGGATGCGGAATAAATCTTTAAAATATTGGAATAACTCTCCTGAAATGAGACAAGCTGAAGATTTTATCAAAAAACCATCAACATTTGAGGACTAGATACCTACTAAGCCAGAATAGAGGAGAACAACCAGAATTATGGTAGTACTCTCCACATGGCATAAAAGGATCTATAAGCTCATAAACACGATTGGAAAGGAAAGAGGAGAAAGAAACCTGTGTATAGATTTTGTTAGGAAGAGAAGGAACCAGGGAAAAGAAAAAACAAATGCTTCCAGATATACGAGGGATCGAAGGACTAGACAAGGACCTCAAACTCATCACGAGAGCATACATCAAATGAGGAGGTGAACTCTCACTCTCTTCATGAAATAGTCTTTTGAATTAGGAAGATAAATGGTTCAGAACCGTTTTGCGGTAGCCTGTACAGAAAAAAAGCAGCACATTTTGGATGTGGAAAGAATCTCCTGAAATGAACAGACAGGATGAAGAGTTCATCAAAAAACCATCACCAACATTCAAGGACTACCTTTTTAGCCAGAATAGAAGAACAATCAGAATGAAGGTGGGACACCAGAGGAAACCTTGTTCAGGTTATGTCTGGAAGAGGAGGAAACAGCAGTACATATACTGTGCCAAAGTAATGGCTCATATGAGGACTAACGCTTCTAACGATGGAAGAAGAAAAACCAAATGGTTTCAGTTATGTGGGGGATCTAACAACTAGCTTATGGATACTAATAGGACCTCGTACTGATCCAAGAGGGCTTACATCAGAATATATCTGGAAAGATCAAGGCGTGGAAGCGAATAGCCCCATGCTAATCTAAGATCAGGACCTCAAAAATCCTTTCTCAATATCCATGCAACCTATTGATTCTTGGTTTTACAATCACTGATATCCTTTTCCACACAATCTTCGACTTATCATTGATATATTATTTGAATCCAAAGGAATATAGACAAATATTTCCATTCATGCACACAGTCGTATCAAATGGAACTGTCAGTCGATAATTATATTATTTCCCGTACAGCTGTTGACTACTTGTCACAACACCATCAGGAAGGTATATCCTCCTCTGCAACTCATACATTATTTATTATGCTAAACAACGTAGGTAATCATTTCACATTCAATTCCTCTGTATCCCCCACAAGTACCTCTTGAATTAACCCAGCATTAGCATTAAAAGCTTCCAATGAGTGCCACGCGGGCTGCCATCAAACCGATCCCTCCCAGATCGAAAAAACAATCCCACAGACAGGTCAAATATAAGAAGGGCATGTGTGAGTGGTTGTGTGCATCATCCTGCAGCACCTCTCCGCATTAGCATAAAGAGTTGGTGAGTAATGCCGAAGAGGCAGTGGAATAGATTCCGAGATTAGGCGCTCCAGATAATGACCGTTATTAAGATGCATTAAGGTCGTACGGCTTGGATATTTTAATTGCCGAACACAGTGGCGTTCTAGGTGGTGCATGTTAAGACTAGTAGCTGTAGCCTGGTGGCTCAGTGGTGGAAGCGTCAGTATAGAAGTCGGTATTATGAGCGCTGTTCACCAGCAGACTGGGTTCGAATCCCGTCTACGGCGGGACCGACCTCAAAGCTATGTTGGTACTCCTCATTTGTTAAAAAAAAAATATTTTCCCATGTAAATCCCCATGAGATAATCTTTGAACTCGATTATCTTATTTATAGTGAAAATACTAATTCCTATTAGAAAAATTGAGAAAGGTGAATGAGAATATATTGAAATCCATTGAGGTTATGTTATTTTAGTGTTTACTCTATATGTTGACTGTATTTTTGATTTTTATATATCAGTGTTAGTAATGATAATGAATGGAAAATATGTCTTTGAGCTGGCATTTCTTCAGAGATGGAGAAAACTGATATCTAGGGGCGAAAAAGCCATGGTGAGAACATGGTGTTTGATGCTGATCTCAAGATTCTAATGGGGTTGATCCATGCTAATTTTCATGATATAACATATAAAGTAGTGGTGAGCTATGATATAAAAGGGTATATAATAGTTATTTATGTATTAAGGGAATTATGAGGGCCTTAATTACCAATGGCAAAGTTTGCGTCCCGAGGGCCTCTGGCCCGAGGGACAGCAATTGCCAGAGGTTATTAAGGCTCTATAATTCCCGTGGTACATAGATAATTTTATTTTTGACCGATTTTCATAACAATATGTCCATATTTAGAACGCAATAAATGTTTAAATTCATAACCTTTCTGGTATATTTGAATTAGGTAGCGTTGATTGTAGCATTGTTGGTTGTTGCTAGGTTGTCGCTATGTTACATGTTTATAAGCAAACTTTCTTTATCAATCAATGTTTTTCCGTTAAAAACGTGTTTATTTTTTACCACAAATCGACGATCTTTTTCTGATATAATGGAGGATATTATAAAAAAAGCGGAAAAAGCAAGACAATTATTACTTCCCTATATCAAAAAGAATACAACTTATATCTGAAGTGGCTGACACAGAGAAATGTTATGTCAAAAGATGCCAACGAAACTGTCTTTCTGGCATATTTTCAAGAACTGGTAAAGTATTTTCAGTATTTTCTGGTAGATTTGGTAATAATTGTATTTATTCGTTGCAGTCAGAAACTTTTAGCCCAAATTCGTTATGGACTAAATGGTCAATGCTCAAATCGATGGTGACCATATATGAGAAAAGAGATATCAATCAGTTCAACGAACTAGAGGCTTTTTTGAAACGGAAAAGTAAGGGGTATAAGCCGAAAAAGTCTGCTGTCTTATCTTCTAAAGATGTCATCAAATTTCTAAAGGACGCCCCTAATGAAATTCATTTATTGCATAAGGTAATTTTTTTCTCATAATTTTCTTTTTCGTTTGTTTATTTCGTTTTATTTGTTATAGGTTGTTCTAATTATGGGTTATTTTGGAGGATGCAGAACTCAGGAACTTCTAAATATGAGTATAGCAGATATAGAGGACCGGAATACTGTTATGGTAGTGAACGTACCGGAAAGTAAAACTGGTGTATCGAAGAAATTTACAGTTGTGGATGAAAAAGAGTTCTCTGCTTTGCCTTTATTGAGACTTTATATGTCCTTGCGTCCTGAAGGTACAAAACGATCTTTTTTGAGCTTCCGACAAAATAAATGTACAACTCAGCCAATTGGAAAGAATATGTTTGGCAAAATTCCCAGCAAAATCGCAATGTATTTAGGATTGCCAAACCCACTAACCTATACGGGACATTGCCTTCGTCGCACTTCTGCTACTGCCCTAGCCAATGCAGGAGCAACTATGACAAACTTAAAAAGACACGGAGGTTGGAGAAGTTCCACGGTGGCAGAGGGGTATCTGGAGGACAGTATTGAATTGAGAAATAAAACGGCGCGTATGCTGTCTACTTTGCCATCAGAAAAGGCAGGCACCTCGACTGTAGTGAACAGCAACAGCACCACCCATAAAAAAGAAGAAATTGTATCCAGCGGCGGAAGTAATTTTCAGGGAACATTTGAAAATTGTACATTTATTATTTGTAATGACGTGAATAAGGAAAATATGTCTTAGTTTTCATTACATATAAACGTTTATAAGCATTTCTTGTATCATTTTCACCTGTAAAGGTAAGAGGGAGTTTTTGAACCTTAATATCCCAAGGGAGTTATGACCCTCATTATAGATATCGTAACTATGACTATATAAGCTTATAATGTCACTGTCAGAAATAAAATAAATTATAGGTTTTGTTGCAGATCTTTACTAGTGATGATTGAATGAGTTCCTGTTCAAGAGGATTGTTTCTTGGCAGCTATAGCAATATTTGTACAATATAATATCAGAACGGACCTCAAAATTTTGCCTTGGGAGATTCACATGCTGATTCATTTTGCTTGGAAACATTCAGGAATACCAACATAGTTTGTGACGTCACGACTTTTTGGGTAAATTTCTCCAAGACCTCAAGAAGAGGTTTCGTATCCCACTATGATAGGTTAGGTCCCCGCTATGCTGGTTAATAAAATAAAGAAATAACTAATTCTCTCAGAACGTTTTCATAAGGTAATCTGAGTGTCCTGAGATTGTTTCGAAAACCTGAAGAATTTTATTAGAAGTATTCTGTAAATATCCACACAGTAAAAACTGGGTAGTTAAAATTAACTACAACTTGTTGCTCAGCTCGATCCACTAACCTTATTTAGTTAAATTAACAAAAGTACATGTAGTCGAATGAATCTTGTCAATTTGTGCAATAGCTCAGTTGACAAATAACAAAACTTAGTTGCGAAATCATACTAGTTTTTTTTGAGTAACTACAAAACGGTTTTGCGAAATCACCGGATATATTTCGTATTTTCAACAATATTGTTTCAATGAAAGTAAAACCAATGATGGTGATTCGACAAATCATTTTGGTTAATTAGTACTAAATAACGTAGTGGATTGGTATTCTATTTTGTTACTTTAGCAATATGATATTGTTAATTCAAAAATATAATTTTGCTCTTTCAAATATAATATTGTGAATTTAACAATATAATATAATATGAACTTAATAATAGCATATTGTTGATTTCACAAGTTCGGTGGGATGGTATGAAAATTTATAAGCAAAAGATGTACCGTACCATGAGTAAAATGAATAAAACTCAATGAACATGTTTCAATTCAATTTTATTTAAAAAATGAGGGCATTCACAAGTATTTACAGTTTAATGAAGAAAATCAAAATAATTTGAAAAATAAACACTCGAATAAATGTATTACCTCTTGACAGATTTCTATACATTGAGTAAAGAATGTACATATATGATTAACTGAATATTAACAGCGGATATGGTAATACATAACTATCAGAAATGATATAATTCACGTAGATGTATTCTTTGCCTGTTTATTCCATCTCACGAACTGGAATCTCCGTCTAGAATTAAACAAAAAGGTGAATGATGAATCAGGAATAACATGATGAATTTCAAATAATGAAATTGAAATAAGAATGAATGAAATAGGAATGAAAAAACTCAAAGGAATACTTACGTTTGAAAGAAGTTATTGCATATTCTTGTGTCGTCAATCCTGAACTCCTATTTTGGAAAATTTAATGAATGCCTTCAGGAAATCCCTCGAGAAATCCCCTTGTAGTTCCATGCTGAGCAACTAGAAGGAACTTCTAACTTCCAAGTGCTGAACATAGTTGGAAAAAAATTGAATGATGCTGAAGTTATAAGATGACGAATTTCATCTGGAATCAACTGCATCTTTCCATAAATCTCCAAAATATCTGCAATAATTGAAAAAAATCGGTTATGATTTCAATTATTATTGTTGAAGGTACTGGGTAGTTTGTTTGAACACGATTATAGGGAATTTAACATCAAAAATTATAGAACATGCATAAACAGTAAAGATAGCAGTAAAATACCTCTACCTTATTGAAAAAGACTATTCAGTATGAGTCTGAAATTGAGTACAGCTCTTGATTGGGTTTTTATACTCAAGGGTACATCTCATCTGCTCTAGGTCAATGAATACATTTTTCATCTACTTACTTTCCGTTGCAATTTCTCTGTTGGCGTTTACTACTCTCGTATACTGCTTCATTTTTCACTCGAATTTTGTGGGATATGTTGAATATAAATTAAGTCAACCATATCCATCTTGAATTCTTGAATCAAAGATATTGTGACTTGATATATTATAGCTGAAAAAGGTAATGATTATTTACAAATTGGTTTCACGAAACGGTTTTGCAAAATCACCAAACATTTTGTATTCGTAAGAATGTGCTTTCGATTAAAGTTAAACCAATGATCGTTATTCAACAAATCAATTTGGTTAATTACTCTAAATATAATGAAATATCATTTCATTTCGTTACTTCAACAATAAGATATTTTCAATTCAACAAATGGTTTGGTATAGAAACAAATATATTCTTGAATTAATATGTAACCAAAAATAAATAATTAAACCTTACCTTCAATATATATTTAATATGCAGCAATTCTTCATCATCGACCAGAGATTAGTTCAGTGAATTCTAACTTGATGAGACAAAACTTTGCAAGCTCACCTCACACCGCACAACTCAACGACACGAAAGACTACCAAGTACTGAGCTTACCTCGTTCTGACTTGCACATCGTCGTCAAACGTTGATAAAATGACAACTACTTTTTGGAAGATTAAATATTTGTTTTGTCTATTTCACTAAAATTCATAGAAATCAACAAAAGACATAGTATTTTTCACAACAATTTTTGTTACGAACATTTTTTAACTAATCGTTGTAGTGAAAAGAACAAATTTCATCATTAACAAGTTCCTCGGATAAATGTTATGCTAATATAGATATAATGTTTGTGGTTCTTAACAAATTTCTTGCTATTTTCAACTAAATAGACATTAACAAATATATTTTTTTTACTGTGCAGGATCATTCTCAGAATATTGTAAGAATCATGGAATGTCCCCAAATCATGAACATCATCAGAATGTTTTCAAGTATCTTTCACAATCATTCTCAGGCCACTCTCAATATCATCAGCATATTCTGAGAAAGTCCATCTTCTCGTGAATGTTCTGAAAAAATGAACAAAATGATCCTAGAATATTGAGATCATACATTCTATGAATATTTTCCTGAAATAATATAATATAATCAAACATTCCCAAAATTTTCAGATGAAGAGTCCTTTGAATATTCTACGAGAATATTTCATGAATATATTGGATATCCTCATCATACAGTTATGAGCAAAAGTATGGAACCAAATGAATGTCTCGGCAAACGTGCATCAGATTTTTTCAATATTAAATCATGACGGATTCGAAAATGTTATCGTCGCTAAATTGCCAAGTTTTCAGTTTTTCCGAAATCCTTGCCAACTTTATTATTTAAACTAGACATGTATGTTTTTGAAAAATCTGACGAAACATTTTTCAACGAATTCATTGATTCATCATTTGTTATCTTTAATTTCGATAAGAACATGAACAGGCCAGGCCGTATTTTTCATGTTGGAGGTATGTTAATGTGAAAGTTGTGCCGTATTTTTCATGTTGGAGGTATGTTAATGTGAAAGTTGTGCCAATATTCATAGAATATTATGTGCTACCTTGGTAGTGCCTACGTCATAAAAACGAAACGCATATTTTTCATCACTGAAGATAATTTTCATTGAAATATATTCTTGCAGAAGGATTAAAAGCCTGTATATTTTCCTTGAGATCATCAGTTTGTTTATTGAAATGTCATTGATCATCGGAAAATTATCCATTGTTCAATATTGAGTGAAATGTGGAATATAATTTTCCGCAGATCGCTAGGAAATTTTGACATTCCAGAGAACATTTCTTGAAGAAAAGGTCAAAATTTTCTAACTGTTATGAAATATTCAATTACTCACTGTTATAGAAAATGATATATTTCTTTAAAGTTATTAGTTTATATGCATATTCGTACTTTTCTGTTCTTTGGCAATATTTCTAATGGAGCAGTATTCACTGCCTCAACTAGCTCTGGTGGAGTCCTATCAGCAATGAAAAACTCATCATCACTTATCATTATGCACTGTTTTGTTTTATAAAACAAAAGCAATTCAATTTATAAGCGTCAATTTGACAATTCAACATTAATACGTTTTCTTACTAACGCAATTTTATTACGATTTTCACAGCACAATTTTTTTACGAATGAAATTATTCGCGATTTTTTCAAAATTACTCAATATCAGTCGAATTTTGAACGATTTGCAGAAAACTAGTATGTTCACCGATTAGAAAAAGCCTCATTCCTGAATGACTGTGAAGATTGCTTAGTGGAGGGGCAAGCCGAGATTTAAGCTCAATTTATAAACTCCGCTCCCGTAGCTACAGTTGACGCTGCAGTTACGGTTCGTAGATGGAATATGCTGAAAATAAACATCTGTTCATAAACTCCTCAATACATTCTGGAACGGCAGCGTCAACTGTAGCTACGACAGCGGAGTTTATAAATTGAGCTTTAGCAACACAGGTTATGTGAACATACTGTTTATTAACTACATGATCTGCTAGAGAATATTATAAATAATATGGTACGAATTCTGAATATAAACTTGGATATTACTAATAAAAATAATGAATGCCTTTATTCGATATACCTAAAGATATTGATACATCAAAATAACAGTCAGATCTTACTGTTACAAAAATAATCGATGAAATCGGTTCTCCGTTTCGTGCCAAGTGCTACTTTCCACACCTCAACAGTTCCTCATGATCTACAATTAACACAATCTACGTGTCCTGTAGTATTGTTCATATGTTCATAGTTCAGCTGCCAGTTATACGCTGAAGCTACTAGATTCTATAGATATAGAGAAGAGAAATCCCAAACTTATCCACCCGGCAATTCACCTCCTTCTATTGTAGTTCTCGAGACCTGCCGAGCTTCTCTCTATCAGAATTATTATCACCCTCAAATTTTCAAGAGGAATTCCAACAACTATTTTCTCGTTTAATTGCTCGCACCATGTTTCAAGAACATTATGGGTTCTTCTCTCGTGCAGAGTCAAGTGATAAAAAAGTATGAATGTGAAATCATATCATCTGATTAATCTTCAGAATAATTGAAAAATGGTGTGAAGAACCGTGATTTTTTCTCTTTGTTTTCCCACTTATATTCGTATTTATATTGTATGATTTGGTTCAACATTTCGTGAATAAAAGTAACAAAACCATTTGTGAGGTACAAACTCGAAAAATGTCACTTCAGTAAAATACCCATCGTTATAATATTTTCCAGTGCATACTGAAATTCTTCCCAGTTTAGACAAAAAAAAAAATAATGATTCGCTCCCTAACATCGGATTTTCATACCTACCCACCATCCTGACTTGGAGGCACATTCACCTACAATATTAGTTTCATTTCGAAAAAGGCATGTTGTGCTTCAGATTCGTAACAAACATGTTTGTTATGCAAAGTATGTCGACGAGGTGAATAACTTGATCTTGCTGAAAAAACTGCCACTCTCGCATTCTGAACCTCTGGAAGGAAAACATATTTTCCTGCAGTGGAGAATTATTTCACGTTCGGATTTTTCCAAACCGTGTTAGTCTATATCTCCGTAAAACGAATGAATAAACCCAGGAAACAAACCTAGTATAATTATTCAATCATGAATAAAATATTCTCATAGTTTTACAGGGTGTTTCATTACAATATAGGTATACAGTATCATCATAGGGATGTCGAGAACTCGTAAGAGATACGTATAGAAGGTTGAATTGTGGCAAAGTTGCATAATGTCAAGCACATTTTTATAGCGGAAGAAAATCTACCTCTCTTTATTTTTACAACAAGTCGATATAGTCATTGGAAATAATATGGGAGCCTAAACGTTGAAGTGAAAGGAATGTTCAAGTGTCAATGTATTATGGGTTAACTATTGAAAGTACTTGATTAAAAATATGTCAGAACGTCGAATTCAAAAACTGAAAATGCCAATTTGAAGATCGTGAAGAGAAGGAAAATGCCAATTTATAGATCATGAGAAGTGGAAATCTATCTATCTACTGGATTTTAAATCGATGAAAACTTTATATCAAGCATTACTCGAGCCACACCTGTTATACGGAATATTAGTTAGAGGAGGAGTAGGCAAGAGCTATATAGAAAAATTGCTAAAGATTATTTTCAACATAGATCTCTCCTACCCCTCAGATCAATTATTCAATGAAGATGGTTTGCTGGACCCGCGACAACTATTTTTTCTACGTGGTAACATCAGACAACATCAATTCAAATCGGATCTAAAAATCCCAGACCACCAATATAATACCAGAAATAAACAAACCACTTACCTTGCTCCCTTCAAACATAAATCGAAAGGTCAGAGATGCTTTCCCTTTCCCAAGAATATTCCAATTTCTTTCTGCTGAAGCTTGTAATATCCACAGTTTCGCATTTTCAAAAATAGAATCAAAACATTATTATTATCATTACTAAGGAAAACAATTTATTAACTGTTCGAATGAGTTTTGCAGAAATGATTTAATTGATAAAAATCACTCCTCATGTTTTATATTTTATTGTCATTATTCTTATTATGGAAATTGATACTTCTTATTTTTGTTATTGATATTTTTATTTTTAAATGTGAATTACTTCGTATACAGGCTCTGCCTCCAGTGGATTTTTCAAGATTTATTCATAAATAATTTATTTTTATTATGACCAACTTGATACAATGGAGATTTCTCTATATCTACTTCAACAAACACATCCCGATATATGATTTTAGGTAACCATAAATGCTTTGTGGATCATATGAGGACATTTTGGAGTGCGAACTAGAAATAGAACGGACCAATTTTCTGTGAAGGACATGATGATCTGGTGTATTGTGTTATAGTATTACCAAGCATGGCTTAAGAAGTTTGCAGAAATAATAGCGCCTGATTGAAACCAAGTTTTGTCATATGATGATTCAGACGACAGTGACCTGAGAGGCCTCTCAGAGAACGTAGATCAACTCTACCTTAGCCTAACGATTGTTTGGTGACATTCTTCGAAGTATTTATTAATGCCTCGGAATGGGCCAATCCTGGTAAATTTTGCCAGGAGTGCATCCTTCTTGCCGTCCAGGTATTCAGTGTTTGTTTGGCAAAACTTAATGAGATGCCAATGGCGGGTTCTGGCATAAAGAAATTGCTTGAGGCGTCTTCCCTCGCCTAGGATAGCCAGGAATCCAGACCATAGACAATTTATTGAGTCAGGAGAGGGTTGATACATCCTTTCCAGGAAATTTGAAGGAGCGACCTCCAAATTGTCCTTTTTTGTCCGTCTAGCACCATCAAAGAGAGGCGGTTGATTATTATCAAGAGTTAAACTTCAAGGAGAGAGGTTTTTTATCGAGAGCTTTAAGGTTTTTTTTCAAGAAGACGTAAATGTAACATCAGGTAGATCGATTTTCTCAATCGGCTCTCTGGAGAGATCATTGTGGAATTCTTGTACAGCGCGGCGGTGTATGTCGGATAGAAAACATCCTCCAATACTGCCATTGTGCCTTTTTGATTTGTGAGTAGTTCTGTGAAGATTTCATTCACCTGACTCTTTACCTCGATTGAGTAATTGACAAATTTCATTTCTTAGTTTTTCAAGGCTTTATAGTTTCACCAAGGAGAATTCCAATCACCTCTTTTGGTTCTTAGTGGACAATATTTGTGGTAGGAAGAGGTCGCTGCTTCATATACTTATTCTGCTAACAAAAAAAGCAAAGCAAAGTAAATAGGTCCACTATATTGTTTCAATCATACAAAATCCATTATTCTTGTTTAATAAACTGAAAACGAGCTGAAATCGAGCCACCGTTGATTTTTCACGCTAACGGCAGAAATTTGTTGGAAAAACAACATACTCCGGAAATTATTTTGTAGTTAGTTTACTCGCCACATCATGTTTGGACAATTTCGTCATTCTGGATATAAAACCGGTAACGAAATATCTCGTATTTTCATGCAAATATTGCGAAACTGTTTTCGTTTCATATTCCGGATCACATGTTTACAATGTCATTGGATATGTACATAGATTTTCTGTTTTCATTTCTTTGTGGGCTTTGTGTGCTCTAGCAACGTTCTCTATTATGATGAACCGTGCTAACATAATCGAAAACCAATTCTGATACAACAAACACCAAGCACGTTGATAACGTCTACTTCAATCTACTTCAATCAGGTCTCGAAATCCTCATATCAAAGGAACGTGAACCAACCGAACTTTATAATATCTTTCAGCTGCAAGCTTTCCGGTTTGGTATTAACCTATAGTTGAAGGAAAACAAAGCCGAGTTATTGACATGGATTGTTTTTGTTTGATCCGAGAATATCAGAAACACGTGGTTCTCGAACACAATGTTTGTTTCAGTCGGAACAAAGCAAAGATGAAAAATCCTCGGAACAGATGAATAAAAGGCGTCATGATATAGACGCATGGCCTGGTGGATCCGACGGTTGAATGTGGATGGAGAAATACAAATTTTCTCTACGATAAAGGATGTCCATTGGTTTATTTCGAATATAAACTAGGCAACACTAATTACGTCGCACTCCGAAATATTGCCACTGTTAAAATTTGAATAACTCTTTTCTGCTTACACTGTTCGCTAACTCAGTCCTTCAGCTATAATCTCGTACTTCTTCGATACATGAGGTTTTTTCATGAAATAGCTACAGGATGTTTCTCAGAACTGTGCAAAATCTCGGAATTTGCAAAAGGATCCCAAATGAAGAAAAACAGTTTTTTTTTAACTTTTTTTTTTAACAGCAGAGGCATGAATATGATCTCATTGCCTTGAGCCAGTTCCAAAATTATCTTCTTAACTCTTTTATTTACAGAGTGATCTCAAAAAATTAACTTCTTGGTTTTGCAGTCATAACTTTTTTCCTCTTCAACCGATTTTCAAAATCTCACTCATTTTGAAGTTGAAACGATGAGGAGATTTGGAGATTAGAATACATCATAGGTTGAATTCATTATTATTTGACATGTATAGAAGATAATCGGCAAGATCAAGGAGACAATGGAATACAAAAATATAAGTGATTATTTTTTTCGTACGATTCTCAACCAATCATTACGTCCAAATAGGCTAAGCTACCTCGTATTATTTCGAATATATTTTTTCCTACGACCCCGTATGAAAACGTCATATAGCATACTGTTTTGTTATTCAGAAAGTAGCTCATATCACCATGGTATTGTTTATTTGAAGGAAAAAAAGCACAAGTGTTGATATGAAAAATATCAGAACGGTCGCCTAAATTGATAGAAATAATTAGGTATATTGTGAAGGTACTTACTGTCAATATAAGCGTTCTCAAATCAAATTCATATTATTCTGTCTCGTTTTGAATTATACCGAGAATTCTTCATATATTAATTTCAATGTGTCTGATACATAACCTCTGAATTCACTTCAAAACTGGAACCTATACTCTTTGCTGAAACTATTTCGATGTTGATGACAGCGGATGAGATCATTCAAAAGAGTACGGCTACAGTTTTATGCGCGGCTTGCTGCTTGCATCATTTTGATATCACAGTATCACCAAAGAGAAGATTCTTTGGTATCACAGATGTTCGCAAGAAGTTAAGGACGCACTACCTCGAGTAACTCGGACGCGCTCTCGCACTACGTACTTCTATGGTTCTGTATTCCTGGTTGCGTGATTACTGGCGCTAGCAGGCGTATGGTGTCAAGGTTGTTTATGTACGCTGGTGTCAATATCAATAAAATTTGTCCAAACTTAACTAACCCAATCAATCAGTAATTCACATAATAAGGAATTGTCGGAGAAGTATTCAAATATAATCTTGAATATGGAAATTAACAGTACTTGATATCGAATCAAAACCACCTGAAATTGTAGAGACCGCTCAACTTACATTTTTGACAAGACCTCCCGCGAAATGATAGTATTCGGAGTCGTAGAAAAAATAGTGTACAAAACTCGTTGGAAAGTGCATTTCCTTCACTCGTTACGTTTCCGCACTCACCGCTACGCGGCTCGTGCTAAACGACTACTCGAGTGACTTTCCACACTTGTTGTGTAATATACTATGATATACATCGAGTAGCTCCACCAATCATAAATTCACAAATATTCGAATTTCCATAGTAACCAGTTCATATTTTGTTTCATAAAATATTGACGTTTATCTGACATTGTTAGATAATGAGTCGATCTGGTGCTTTATCATTAGAAGTGATATACGATTATGTTCGAACGATTGTATTCAAAAAATAATCGTTCAGAATACAATTCGTACTCAAACTGTCGCGGTCGATTTATTTCAACACTTTTTGAAATTTCGCAACGAGTTATCGATGTATAACCCGATAATTTTGAAGCACTTATGGTATAACTCAATAATTCAACATATTTGTAAGTTTTATTCAATACAACTATTAAATTCATGGGAACAATTGTGTGTCGTAGCACACTTTGCGATCAATAAAAAAACTTTAAAATTTCATTTGTTGCCATTTTTCCACCAACAATAAACATAGAGGTGTGGGATATGGTTCATAAAATCCACTTAGAATTCGTTAGTCAAAAAGAATTATCCAACAATACATAAAAAAATCAAGTTAGATTGATATCTCGCAGAATCGTTGGTCTTTGGTTTTATTTCTGAAACAGGAAAAACCTCGCTAGATAACTATGCAATATGGCTTTTCATTCAAATACCTTCAAAAACAAAAAGGTACCATAGTTGATAATGTTGTCGAAGGAAATGTAAGATGGGTTTTTTTCGGGCTAGCGCACGGAAAAACTTTGAGAATAACCATGGAAACAAAATCATACATGCCAAACACTGTATTGTCAGCGTTATTTATTCTCTGTAAATCAAATGTATGCCAACAAAATGAACTCGAAATTCCTGATAATATCCTATACAGCAAGGGGCACAAGCGACTGCGATTTTTTTTAACCGCCAACTTTGTTGCAAAGCAACCATCAAAGTCTCATCGAGACTTGTATGAGTAAGGAAGACGGGGACCTTAGCTTTTCAAGTGTCATCCGAAGCACTACTCGGTTGGTTATCGTTGAGAGTCCGAAGGATTGAAATCTAGGTACCAAGAATGTTTGGTTGGTCACCTATCTCCTCCCGCTAATGCTAGGTTTATAGATTCAACTTAACTAACAACTGAGAATTAACAATTGATAATTAGAAATTAACAATTGGGACGGTGTTTATACAATACAATTAATAATTAAGAATCAGATGTTGAATGTTTCTTGATTGAAAGCTCAATGTCATTTCAAATTGTTGAATTGAATGATATTATTAAACAAATGAGCAAAAAAACCCAAAAAAAACTGAAAACTCCCGAACATGAAAACCATAAACACTATTAGAAACAATGACAAATGATGGCATTCCAACGATTCTAATCGTTTTGTGCGTTCTGTTCACAAAATTTCTCAATTCTTAGTTGTTAAATTGAAAGTTCACCAACTTCGTAATTCTTAATTATTAATTCAATTGACAGATGTAAATGTATAAACCCTCATAGACGTTCTCGTGTATTCGACATTCTCAATTCTTAGTTGTTAATTTAATTTTTACTTTAGTTGAATCTATAAACCCAGCATAAACGATACTTTAGAAATAAATAAATATTTCCAATAGCCGCCCTCTAGACTATAAGCCAGCGCCTCAACGCACTTGACCACCAGTTATTTATTACCAGTAAAATCCAAGTCGAGATATGAACACGAATATCAACTTTATACAGAATGGTGAAATCTGAACAAAAATATTTGTTCATTTGAGACAATCTTGACTGCGAAACACCCAGAAGATATTTTTCTCCTCAAGACCAGAATGTGTTCCTCGAACCTCGACCTGGTATATATATCAATATACAATCCTAGGAATTTTGTGTTGAGTTTATTTCCAATAATATCTGACCCGAAGGGTATATCTTTGACCAATTTTTGACACGTATGATATAATTGTATAATATCGTCTCTTTGAGATCAACGCTGTTCTTGGTAAGGTAAAGGTATCAAATGCGGATCCTGCACCAAATTCTCACAGTTTCCATTTAAATCAATGAATTTAGGATTCCATTGAAAAATCAACTATTTTGATGTATGTAGAGCCATCTGTTGCTATCATGCTATAACCTGTTAATTAAATCAGAATGACCAACCTAACAATTCAAATATTCCAGGTCAATTGAATTGAGAGTGCCTGCGCAGCTCAGTTGACTCAGTTATATTATAAGAAACACCGGTTTACATGTTACTTACAGGCAAGATTTTTATTACATTGTGGTGAAAAAAAACATATTTTATAATTGATATATGATAAATCTCATCTATTTCGGAATATTGATGAGTTTTTTTATATTTATTACCTAGAATAATTGAGGTGTCTAGATTATGGTCAACCGGGATAGGCATTCCCTAATTAGGACATGCATGTGTCGGAATTATGGACGTGTTCTACTATTTTAATATTCGAATTTTGTATCCCTTTCTATCAAAATATTTCACTATTCTCTTCAATTTCTGTAAATCAAATTATAATGTCCTAATTCTGACACCGGGTGTCATAATTAGATCCAGTAGTGTCCGTTTTATGTACAGTAGAGAGTATATGGTTCTTACGGAATAATTGCAAAGGAAAATCGCATCTATTAATTGCATAATGACTGGAGAAATTAGATTACATGAAGTAGAAATTACTGCGATAAATCGCACCGATGAAAACATTTTATTCAATTTACAATAACATTTGAATTTTGTTGAAAATTGTGAAATCAGTTCGAAAAAAAGTTGAAATAGACAAAAACGACAAAGAGATTTGGTGAAATCAGAAATGGAAAAATGCAAAATTGAGGGAGGTAGGAATAGGAATAGACAAAAACGACAAAGAGATTTGGTGAAATCAGAAATGGAAAAATGCAAAATTGAGGGAGGTAGGAATAGGATAGTAAAAAAGAATAGAATCGATTAAAAAATATTACAAAGAGACAAAAATGAAAGTTTTATGCAATAGAAATTGAATGAAGGACAAAAAATAGTCTATTCAATCGAAAACGAACACGTAAATGAAGAAAGTCTGGAAAATTGTCATTTTAAGTGCCGTCACCAAATATCTTGGCCAAATAAACCAGAAGAGGAAAATAAGTTCGGAGCAGTGGAAAGAATCCTTTCTTTTTTCTTTCGATTTCAAGAGAAAACAACCTTTATTTTTCGTGGAGGAACATCGTGCAAGCCAGTAGAAGAAGCAGGAGTATAACATTGACCTGAAATTTCCAGGAATAATTATTGTATATGCTATGAGTGGAAATAGTCGGAAGTGAATCACTAAGAAAGATGTGATTTGGTTTGAGGATATACTCATAAAAAAAGTTTTTTTTGGCTCCTCAAATGAAAATATAATCAATAACTTTGATTATTGTTATTATTTGTATACGAGAATTAAGTTTTTGTTGGATTCAAAGATATAGTGTCCGTTTTTTGTACCTGTGGGTGTCTACTTTGAAGACGGTGTCCGCTTTATGTGCATGAGGGTGTCGGATTTAGGTACTTCACTTTGATGATCATGTCCGAATTAGGTTCTTGGTGTATGGGCCTTTAATAATTTTTTTTTTAAAATTTTGTGATTCTGATGCTGTTTTCTCTATATAAATTGCCAAAATAAAGACTCCGAAAAACTAACATCAAATATTCATATCCTTATCATGAAACTGAAATATTTTTAAGGAAAATCGAATGAAAACCTCTCTTAACGTGTCAGAATTTGGTACATTTACCTTATGCCAAAATATTGTGGTGTCATCAGCGAATAGTGTGAATTTTCCATATACGATGATATCGAGAACTTATCGTGATATGAAAGAATTCGATAGGAGAGCTTGTGATTTCATCGTCCAACACCTCAATTCAATCGGCTGCCACATACACAATGGAAAATCGAATTTATCAACTAGTAATCCGATACACTAGGACGATATTGCCACTTAATAGTTATACGGCGCTCTTTGTTCGCCTGCAATGTGCGACTTAATTCCCCAGAAGTTCCAATGTCTGATGTAACATGGACATTGATAGGCGTTATTATACTACGGAGGCGATTCGTTGCCCGTTTAGCATGTCAAACTCCACCAGAACTATCCAAGTTGTCTCAATTATGGTCAATTTCCGACGAAGTTGTATAAGTTGCACGGTTGCTAGTCTAGGAGGTGTCGTACGAGGAGTTGAGACTTGAAGAGGTGTGGCTCGAATATACGAAACACCAAACAAAACATATGTATATATTATATACATATATCAGGAAACACGAAATATTAATTATTAATTTGAAATGAGAGTCGCGATAATCGAAAATTTCTGCCATAATCAGCGACTTACCTTGTCAAGAACACACAAAAAAACATTTGATAGTAGTAACAAAAATGGTTCTGTAAGTGATTTAAAAAAATATATTTTTATATGATGAAAATTCTCTATTATGAACAGAAACAATGTCAAGAACAATACAGAATAGTACGAAATTCCTGTTAATGTCAAAATGAATTTCTTTAAGTAGATCTTTCAGATTAAATATCATTTCTATATATGCACATAATATTCTTCAATATGTATAGAAACACCACATACAAGAATAGAGGAATTACTGTCATCATTAGAGTTTGTTCTGTACTCTTCCATTTGATGTACCTGATGATACTTCTTGATCAACAACAGATTTTTTCTTAACATTTATAAAACATTTCATCTTCAGTTTCGTACATAAAATATTGTTTAAATACTAAAGAAAATATTTCTTACTATTATCTTACATTAAGAGAACATTATAAACTCGTCATTCATCTAAAATAATATTTTGTGTCACTATTTTATTGGCGCTATAGCGAAATACATTTTTCCACTCTATAAAGTGTATTTTATAATACTTACCTATAGTTTTTTCTTTCTGTGCAGTAAACGAATGGTGGAAAATAAATTGACATTTTTTTCAGGATTAGGAATTAGCTACTGACATTTCTCAGATCATGAGGAATGTATCAAACCAATAAAGTTGAAGAAAGACAATCTTATTTCAACAGAGTTGTTAAGCAATTTAGTGCGTTCTGGTCCATTATATAGCGTGCTTTATCTCAGCTACCGATAGCAAGATGGATACTTAACTATAATCATACCAGGTGTTGCTAGATATTCAACTTCACAGATGATTTTATGACAGCTTCATTATTGGTGTTTGCAATTCACTTTTGTCTTATTTTATCTGACGATATAATCTAACAATTACAGATGTATAATAAGATCGCGGACGGGTTTTGTTTTTTATAGTATTTGGATTGGATAGGGAATATGGTAGGTACTACATAGTGTTTTTTTAATCAAAGGTCGTATGATTTTTTCTGATACAATTCAAAACGGATATATGGCGGTTTTGTGATTTGCAAATCATGTGTTTAGTAGAAATTCGATAATTCTAGATGGTGCACCAATTCTGATATTCTTGCAAGTGAATCTCGACCTACTTCTAGTAGTCCATTCAACTCAAAATTTGAAAGATGCATATTAATAATTTAATAGGATTGCAACAAACAAAATTTGTTCAGTTCCAGATTGGTGGACGACATTTGTGTTATGGTCCGATTCGATTGAACATTGGTACGTGGGGTTTTTTTGTAGTTATTCGTCGAAATTCGTAAATTGAATGAAACACACTCAACGTATATTCAAATTTTCTTAATAACAATCATTACAGTTCCTTTCAAATTCATGTACCCAAATATTCAGGTTCTCGAAATGAATGCTTGTGTTCATAACCATTTTTTCATCTTGCAACATTTCGTGATAAAGTTAACTATGATATGTCATGAAACATGTTCGATTTTGAAAATTTGACAAATTGGTGCATCACAAATGAGTAATTTCAGTATCTGCTATTCGAAGTGGATAACTATCGATTTCCTTTTAAAAACACTGAGAAAAATAATCCGTTATGAATACCGAAAGATCACTATATTATACCAAGCGTTGTGGTCAAATAGGCGCCAATCACTACATTTATTAAAAATTACCACTACGAAATAGTACGATTCAAACAATAATAAATACTGAAGCTTCAAGTATGAAGTACTTTTCCTGTTTGGTTATTATTTACCACTACAAACAAGTAACTACCACTTGTCGATTTGTTCTTATTTATCGGTGGCATGGAGTACTACATACCGAAATAAGAATATTACCTAGCATTCACATGACAATGTATAATACTACCTATCCTTTTTGGTTCATAAATTTATGAATATTGTTTATCTATACTGATGTAATATTAGAGGTTTTTGGAGGTTAATTATAACTTCACTACATGAGTATTTCATAACTATATATTGTTTTTCGGTAACATAATCAATTGTTATTATGCTGGTTCATTCAACTTCAGTAACCAACATACCGTCTGGATATAATGCGAAAACAATCTATGAGTAATATATTCTAGAAAATAATGTCAAGAAGTTTAAATTATTCTTCATATCCAAAGAGCCCTTGAATTCCATGGACCTTCTAAAGATGTCCTTCTGTCTCAATATTTCTGCTTCTGGATCCTGAAAATGTACAATTGAAAAAATAAAAATATTCGAGAATATCATGATGAAATAAGCTGTCACCGAGGAAATCGTGAAAAAATAACACGTTTATTCATTGAGATAATCATTTGAACCATATGCACCTTTTCAATATTTCATTATCAATGTAAGAAAGGCTTCAACAAAAATGAATAAAGAGTATTATCATCATAATATGATAATAATTCACCATTAACTTCCATGACAACAAATTAATACATAATCTTCATAACAAAGATTCAAAGTTATGATTTCCTTTCATTTCACGGCATCATTCAGGCTATAAAAAGTATTAATTTCAAAAATCCACTCTGAAAGGCCAATAAGCCTTATATTAGTGAGTTTTGAAAAAATTATGGACACTTATGGCAATGTAATAGAATCACCCTCTCAATTTTTAAGGCACAATTTTCGGACATCAGGTATTTCTAAAGAGAGAAATTCGTGTACGATAGTTGTTAGATCATTCAGGGAGAAATAATTAATCACTGTTGAATGTTGATGAATATTCAATGGTCTCATTGGGTTCTAGGAAAATAATCAAATACAAAAGTACACAAATAATCACATATTTTTTTCTTTGATTAAAAAAAAAAGAAAAAATACTCACTGTTAGTGTATGACATACTTACATGCGATTCTGGAGTCTGCCATTACTGCCATTCCAAATTCGCTATTACACTCAAAACAGAATTCAACTTGAATTCTGGTAATAATTGATACAAATTCCACTGAATCACTAATTTTTTCATTATAGGTATATATTCGTTCTCATTAAACTACAATTTTGAACAGCTTAAGTGCAAAACTAAAGTAATAAAACAATGAGAATGAGTACACAAACCACCAACGGCAAACAACAGCACAACAAATGGCGTCGCAATTCGCATCCCCGATTGACCACTGAGCTGGTGCATCTTTCGCGTGCTTATTGTTGCGGAAATCAATAATTAATACTCTTCATAGTGGTAAATCTTGACAACACGGAAAGTATTCTCATACGTGCTACCATTTGTAGTGGTAAATATAAATATTAGTTGAGTTATGTTCACCCTGAACCTAATACCACTACATGAAATGTATTCGATAATTTCGTGTTATAGAGCATTTCAATTGATGAGGTAGTCAATAATAATTTGAATTATTACTATTCTGATGTGGTATGCAATAAATTTGTCGAGATATTGAGCACTTATAAAAGTAATATCACTAACATGTAATTTGTTCAATGAAACTTATTCGACATTACCATTCATTTAGTAAAATAAAAATCTATTTATTTTTTCAGTGAAATTTAGGACATAATAAGAGTGTATTTCTTGAAACAAATCAATAGGAACTCTTCATACATGAAAAGGTCACATTATTGAAAGGAGTTCAAAGTTGTATTTCAACTATGCGGTTAAAGTATAGATTCATTGTATCATCAAACATTATCTTCACGCTCATTTAAGGAGAAATAACTCCAAATTTTCCTTGAACGTTCAGTTCTATAATAACTTTACTTGCGTCTGATACCGACCAGTTCCTAGAAGTTTTGATAGATTCAGCAATCGCAATTCACAATGTGATTACGTAAATCGAAATTATGGCCAGGGAAGCGGTGCAGAATTTAATAATAATATCATGAAAATCACGATTATGATAATGAGGGAGCAGACAATGAAGAATATTCTGTAAAATAGTACGTTGCCTTTGACAAACTTGAACTAGTATTATAATTCAATTTTATGATGTGAGTCGTTCATAGTGGATGTGTCATTATTGGAAAATGTATGATACTTGATGTACTTACCTATATTTTAACAGGGCGAATTATAATGTATCTACTACTCTGATAAAATCTATACGTTTTTGTTACATGAGCAAAAACCAATTCCTATGCAACTCCTCTATTAGTTTTAATATTCGAGTAACTGAGTGAGTAGCAAAAGTAAATATAGGATGATCGTAAGACTCATGAGAAGTTCCATTGAATGATATACACACATGAAACCAGAACAACAGAAGGAACTGGAATTAGAGTAGGCATATGCCCCTGATACCAGTAAAAATCTACGCCATCAAAAAAGTGCGTCGAGTCTAATATGGGAAACAAATTCACGCAGGTGAGAGATTGAGAAAATGTCCGTCAGCCAAGCAGCAATTAATGCACTGAACTCCCATGTAATTAACTCCAAGATGGTCTGGAAGTAGCTAGAGAAACTAAATAAACTAGCCAATAACAACACACTGGAGTCGAGGAGAATAAAATAGCAGATGAACTTTTCTTTCAAAACTCGTACAAAGCTGTAAAATATTGTTCTGAACAACTTTTCCAAATAAATTTTTTCGTTATTTCTCCAAATAAGGGGTGTTGTGGTATATGATTTTTGAATTTTTCAAATGTCTCGATGAGACATAACCTCCTAATTCACTGTTATGAAAATTAGGGACAGATCATGACTGGAAATATTTATTCTATCCTACTACTTACGTGGATGGATGATAACCTACTATAGAATAGGTGATAATTGAAATGATTTTTATATTTGTGTAGGTATGTGGATTTAAATATCTAAAATTTCAGTCATTCACATCTGGAATTGTCGAAGAAATTTTCAAATATTACCTGAAATATAGAAATAGACAGTATAAAATCGAATCGACACTACGACACTAAACTACGCAACATAGAGCAAGAATGGGACGATAATGAAGTAATTCTCATTAAATATCTTTAAAACGTCGCATTTCAAAATCACCATTTCAACTTAAAAAAAAAAAAATTTAAAGTGATTAAAAAAAAAACTTGATATGGGGATTTAAAATTTAATGCACCATGTTCCTATTTCACCATTTGGCAATATCGACTGCATATTTCATATATAATAAAGGACAGCAAATCCATTACGTTGATTGGGTGAATAAAGATAGTAATATTTTGATCAGGATAAGTTCTGTGGCACCTAACCATCCTGCTTATTTATGTTCCATGATCCTCAAAAGATATGCTACCTTCTCAGTTTTGAAGGTTATGTTTATATTTAACTTGTGGATGGATTGGTGTTTTTGTTGTACTGAAATTCATGTTCTGACTGATTATTTTTTTTATACTAGCAGTTTGATTCCTGAATTATGCATTGACATCAAGTGTACATAATGAAAGTGTGGCCAAATGTCAGTTGTTGTTCTACTAGCCTACTAGGCGCTGTTGCCAATTTGTGAACTAGAAACAAAGCGATTTAAAATTTGAAACCCCATATTTGAAAAATCAATTTGTCAAAATCAATTCCGCAACGAATTCAAAAAGTTCATGAATGAAACTCATAATCAATAAGTTCATACTTGCATTTGCTGCAATGAACCGAATTGAGTAATATTCCCAATTGGTAGGTATAAGGTCAAAAGAGGCAGTGAAACTCAATTTCATTCTTCACATACTTTTCGCTAAGCCACCCTGTGAGCCGTGGGGCGAAATCTATCAAATGATGAAGGATTCCATTAAATCGTATTTTATCAAAGAACATGTCAAATTTTTCTTTCACGAATGTCACCAACCGAATAGCATTCCGAACCAGATACAACATAATTCTCGCTATCTTTATCAGGAAACCCATAAATAAACTCAGAAAATGAACGCTCTCCGCTAACTGACGCTTCAGACATGACAACATTCCATTCGTGGACCAATTTCGCATCCCCCAGCTATATATTTCACGGACATAAGTGAAAAAATAATTACTTCCTTTATTTATTGTGTGCATGTGATGTATCGCGCGATAAGGTATCGATATTTGTGTATTTTATTTTCTTTTTATTTCCGCATGGGGCTGAACATTCAGAGGGGAATCATATCAGGATAGCTATGGAATACAAGACGATTCCAACGTTTCAAACACGAAAGCGTGAACAGGGGCACTGGAGTGTTTTTTTCCGATCAGCATGCGAATCCGTTTATTATGATGTTTATCACGTGAACCGATCATTAATTTTGTTCATATTTCTTCCATTCGAATGAAAAAAAAATTGAAGATATATTCGAAACAATAACCTTGCCTAATTAGAGACCGGTTTCGATTGAATGCAACTTTTGTAAAATTTTCAGCAGTCATTCAACAGTTACACGTCTTTTGCATATTCATTTTTCGAAGATTGCTTGATTAATATACTGAAGGCATTTGGCTTATCTCTTCCTGTGATTAACTTGTATTGTAAGTATACAAATCATATCTCAATATACAAAAACGATATGTTTCTTTCAATGACTTCGAGTCTGTGCAATATCTTGCATAATCTGGTGTACCACAAGATTCCTACCGTGAGCCATTACGACATCTTCATTAATGATACTGTTGATGTAATAAATGGAAACTTCTTGCTATATGAGGACATCTAAAAGTTATATGGTCGCGTGGATCTCATCTTCTTCTTTTGGGTTTCTTGGTTTTCTGACTCCTAGTCAATTTCACCAGATCCGGTGATGTTCTCGATTTATAGAGGGGATTTGATAGGAAGTGTTAGTATGTCCCATTAGGTAGGTATGGGAATATTATAACATTTCTGGATATTGGGAAGATGATAGTAACTGAATCCCAACTATAGACGTCACAACACAATCTACAGAAAGAAAAAAAAAATATATAACAAATGAAAGATGTATGAATATTATTACTTGAAGTGTATTAGCTCAGGTATAGATTATGAATTAAAAAACCCATATATCTATATTTTAGTCCGGCTCTTTTCAATAAACTTGTTTAAAATGAAAATAATCTCATGAATGTTTGTCAACTGTTATAGCTAACAACCTAGTTCTAGTAATTTTGAACCGAATCCTGTCAAACTATATGTTTCTCACAATAAAAAAGATCCAATTATATCTTCAATTATTTGATAGGTATAACATATTTCTTTGAAAACCTGAAGCATTCGACATCTTGGCGTTATATTTTCATATCGTTCAATGAACACTTCGACTCAGTCTTGAAGTCTGCATATATCGAACATCACAGTTCGCAATAGCCGTGATTTTGATAGCTATATATATTCAGGTTCAAGTTAGGTTTTTCTACCTTATTGTTTTCTTCTCACAGTATTTCGTCTATATTATTGTTCTGTCTTAATTTCATGTGACTATTTATAACACCCAAGATATTTAGGCAATGAGGCAATGAAAGCCCAGCAAACACAAATACGTAAAATTTACATAAATGTTAAATAACTGATGATACATGTTATGTAACAATGTTGCGTAAAATTTACATTACTTATATGGCGAAATGTCCGCCTCAGAGACCACCTAGTTTTTACATAACATTGATGTAACTACTTCATATATATATTATATTAATTTTATATGTCCGCCACAACATAATACATGTTGATAGGTTACATAAAATTTAAATCAGTGTTACGTAGAAATGTCCGCCTCAATAAACACCTCTTCGTTACATAGCATTTATATAACTACTGAAACAAAATTTTTACGTAAAAGCTACGTTACACTTATATAAAATATAATTTATTATATATTACGCAGATATCACTTTTTTGTTTCTTACCACTATCCTAGAAATTGCCTAGCTGAACTTGAACGATAGTAATTATAACGAGAACCTTACCTATTATTATATAAGTATCCGAGATCACTTCTTACCTTGAAAAATTCTCTGCTCTCGACGGGTTTCGAACCTCGGTCCCTGCGGTTACAAATCTGACGCTTCTACCACTGAGCTACCAGACCTCTTTAATATTTTACAAGTTTTTTATGATACAGACATATATATTTATTTCGCATTTTTAGCAAAGAAATGTATTATCACCTCATCGACTCATCGTACATCTTATAATAATGAATATAATCGAACGAATTAGAAGCTAAGAGAGCATATAAGTAACACCTTCACATAGGAGTTACATTAATAATGTTACATTAATACCTATAGCAAGTTTTTATGTATAAAATATATTATATTTATGTCAAATATTCACATAAAGATGAAGTTCACATTTTTACATAGTAGTTACTTAATACTTTGTTTATAATATTGACAGCAAGTTTTTATATATTGAATATGTCCTATTCATGTTGAATATTTACATAAACATGAAGTTCGAATTTTTACATAGTATTTACTTAATAACTGTGCTTCTGATATTGACAGCAAGTTTTTATGTTCCAACCATGTCATATTAATGTAAACTATTTACATAAAGATAAAGTTCACATTTTTACATGGTAGTTACTTGATAATGTGCTTAACAATCTGACAGCAATTTTTTATGTATCAACCATGTCATAATTATGTCAACTATTTACATAAAAATTAAGTTCACATTTTTACATGGTAGTTACTCGAGAATGTGCTCAAAATTTTGACAGCAAGGTTATATATATCAGCTATGTCATATTTATGTCAACTATTTACATAAAAACGAAGTTTACGTATCTTAGAAATGAGATGAAATATTTACATAACTATTTTACATAAGAATATTCCATTGATTTTATGTAATATTCACGTGAATATAACAGATGTGTTTGCTGGGAGCAATATAACCAAATATTAATTATTTCATAAAGTGAAAATATGTATGGATCATCAAACATTAATCACGACCGATGTGTAAAATGTCACAGACGGTTAACACATTATATTTCTGTGGTTAACACTGGAATGGGAAGCATACGCACTGACTCCGTGGTCTTAGTCCTAAACATAAAGTTGAAAATTTGGAACTCTCAAGGTCAACTTTCAAGGACGAAGACTTGAGACTATGACAAAAATTGTTATATGAATGAAATCGACTTGAACATTTGAAGACTAAAATTATAACAAATACTGAGACTGAAACGAAGATAAAATTGACTGAAATGGCCCTAATAGAATTGAACATCCATGTAATAGTCGAGTGTACTTTTTCAGTCATGCTATCAAATCAAGTTGAATCACAATCGATTAGTTGTTCACAATCAGACATTTGAAGTTCATGCGCAATTTTGAAATCAGAAATTGAAAGAAATCAGGAGAAAAAAGAATTAATGACATCAAATTTATGAAAAACTATTCAACGAAGATAAAACACTTCTTTTGAGAAGTAGTTCTATATGAATTTCTCAAAAATACGAGAAGGTGAAAATGTATAATTCTCACGTATCTACCTACTAACCCTTTTATCGAAAATTTTGCAATCGAGAATAGTTGAGAATCAGGTTCAACTTTAACTACTTACTCTTGATTCTCAAAAGGCACATATATTTTTTTTTTCCATATGTTTTCGTGAATTCTGAAGATGTAGGTATAATCGAAGAACATGAGAGGCTCTATCACCATAAAACAAGCTGTTTCCTTAAAGAAAAACAACCTTATTAATTGAGATAATCATTCTGTTATGATGAATCACTAAATACTTCATTTTCATGTCATGACTTGTCATAAAAATGTTATTGGAACTTTTGGTAATATTTTTTCAAATAGAATCTACCCTCTGATTTTTTGTGCAGAATTTCCGAACATTCTGTGTTTACGAATCGTTCAGAACAATTTCAGAGATATTGCCAAAAAATCTCAGTACTTTATGGACAATTAATCTCGAGGACTACCTACATATAAGTAGATGAGTTATCGAATTAGTTGGAAACGAACTTCAACAACTCTCACGACAAAATCGATCAATTCAGTTTCCAATACACTACCCCTCGATTAGAACGGCAACTATAACTGTACCTGCGCCAAAGTTTTTTATCGCCAGAAAGGGGCCATATCGACTTGGCGACAATAGTTCTGCAACGACGAAAACACAAAACCCAATAAAATTGTGGGGGATAAAGGGCTTACAACGAAAACTACTCTGCCGATAGTGGGAATGGCAATCAGGGGGTAGCTTGGCATAAATTACACGACATCAGTCGACGCTGCGGTGTATTGGGAGAAATTGAGAAATTGCGTTCTGAGATTAGAACTCTGGCACAGACAAAGTGGCACAAAAATGTCTTCAGCAGTCTTAGGAAATGTTCAATAACAAACTCGGAATTTTTTTATTCCGACTTGAAACTCGGAAATTCCGACTTTGAACTCCAAAATTCCGACTTTGAACTCGTGAATTCGGACATTGAACTCGTAAATTCGGACTTTAAACTCGGAATTTTTTTATTCCGACTTCAAGCTTGGAAATTCCGACTCTGAACTCGGAAATTCCGACTTTGAACTCTGAAATTCCGACTTTCAACTCGGAAATTCCGACTTTGAACTCGGAAATTCCGACTATGAACTGGAAATATTTCTATTCCGACTTCAAACTCGGAATTTCCGAGTTCAAAGTCGGAATTTTGTTTTACGATGGATGATGGAATGGCTATCAATAGAGATATGATAATCTAGTAGAATTCGATGCTACAATTGCTACCAAACTCAAGCTTGTATTTTTTTCAAGAAGGTGGACCTCATAATGCCTTATACTTATGATGATGTCAGGCATGTTTTTGTTCCTGTTGAATCCTTGATATCCATGCTGACCATGCTTGGTATTACCATCATCAACAATACCCTATCATGGAATGATATTATGTGCAGAAATGTCCGGAAATTCCGACTTTGAACTCGGAAATTCCGACTATGAACTGGAAATATTTCTACTCCGACTTCAAACTCGGAATTTCCGAGTTCAAAGTCGAAATATTGTTTTACGATGGATGATGGAATAGCTATCAATAGAGAGTACATGGAATATCATAAATAATGAATTAGGGAAAAAAACTGAAATGCATGAAAAAACTATTATTCTGAATCGAAATACTAAAAGAATTGAAGACTCACATGAATTAGCTGAATTATTTGCAAGCACTTTCTCAAATGCTGCGCAATTTGCTTTGAAGGAACATGTCGGTCAAAATATTTCCTTGCCTTGCACAGTGTCTAGAAATTTCATTATCTCTCATCCATTTCAAAATGACCCCATAACGGAATATGAAGTGTTGAATACTGTAAGCATGATGAAAAATAAAACATCATTTGGGCTGGATGAACTGTCAATGGTTACAATCAAGCAAATTATAGATGTAGTAATAACCCCCTTGACATATTTACTGAATCAATCTTATTATCAAGGATACTTCCCCACTGAATTTAAAAAATCTTTAGTTATGCCGCTCTTCAAAAAAGGGGACCGTTGTGAAATTGACAACTACAGGCAAATTTCTCTCATTTGTTCTCTTTCTAAAATATATGAAAAAATTGTTTCAATTAGGATGATGAATTATTTGGAAGAAAATATGATACTATCTAGAAGTCAACATGGATTCAGAAAAAATAAATCAATAGAATCGGCAACTAACAGTTTACTGAATCATATTTATGAAGTTATTGATTCAAATAAGTTTGTAATGTCTTTATTTTTTGATCTATCGAAAGCATTCGATACAGTTTCCTCTGAATTCTTAACAGAAAAATTAACAGGACTTGGCTTTCCCAATAATATTGTGAAATGGCTGGACTCATATCTACATGGGCGTACTATGGCTGTAAAATGTAATGGCATTAAATCAAGTTTTTATGACGTCGGACTTGGAGTTCCCCAGGGGTCAGTTCTTGGGCCCTTATTATTCTTATTATATTCCAATGACTTGTCAGAGTACATGAAAGAATGCCACGTAACCATGTTTGCAGATGACACCACCATAACAGTTGCAGGCAGTGATATTGGGGAATTGATTACAAATGTAAATAATATTATAGATTGTTTCAGTTCTTGGTGTCAACGAAACAGATTGATATTGAATTCATCCAAGTCAGTAGTAGTGCATTTTCACAATAGGAAAAATAACGTACTAACACATGATTTGAAAATCATGGGTGAGATTAAAATTAGTAATGAAGTGACATTTCTAGGGACTCACTTAGATAAAAGTCTAATATGGAAGCCACAAGTGAACAATGTATGTAATAAGTTGAATAAAGCATTTTACGCCATTAAACAAATGAAACAATGTCTAGACACATCAGGCCTACTGAACATATATTTTGCCATGGCGTATTCTCATATATCCCTAAATGTCATGGCATGGGGTTGTACTAGTGAATTCTGTAGAGTGTTTGTGGCACAAAAACGTATTTTGAGACTGATCTTCAATATGAACTATTTGGAGAGTTGTAAGCCAGTATTTTTACGAGAGAAATTGTTGACAGCTCCCTCAGTGTATATTTTGAAATGTATCACTTTTGCTAGGAGTAATCTAGATGAGCTAGTATCTAGTTCAAATATTCACAACTATAATACCAGAAATGGCGGTTTACTAAGGATTCCAAATCACAAAACCTCCAAATACGAAAACTCTCCTGTATTTAATGCGATCATTCTCTTCAATAAACTGCCAATTGCAATTAAACAAATTGGTTCAGATAAAAAATTCAAAAATGCAATAAAAAACCTGTTACTGCAAAAATGTTATTACAGTGCGAAAGAGTACATGGATGATGATCTCAACTAGTTAGCTGGTGTATGTATATATATATATATAATTTAAGCATAAACCAAAAAATGGACATAGGTATATATTTTTATTATCTGTTTTTAATATTTTTGTTGTGATTTTGACGTTTATCATTATTCATTAATCTATATATTTTATTTTTTTCACCTATATTATTTTAATTGTGTGTATGTGTATATATATTTATATTTGTATTATCTTTTATTGTATTTTGACATGCCATATGTACTAAATGTACCAAAGTGGTAAATAAATAATTCTAATTCTAATTATAATTCTAATTCTGATATGATAATCTAGTAGAATTCGATGTTACAATTCCTCCCAAACTCAAGCTTGTATTTTTTTCAAGAAGGTGGACCTCATAATGCCTTATACTTATGATGATGTCAGGCATGTTTTTGTTCCTGTTGAATCCTTGATATCCATGCTGACCATGCTTGGTATTACCATCATCAACAATACCCTATCATGGAATGATATTATGTGCAGAAATTGCTTCACAAGAATTCGATTCTTTGTTTCGCGCCAAGGACTACTTCACACCTTAAAAAAATCTCATAATTAACAAAGCACAAATTTGACATGTCATGGAGTTTAGTTCACATGTTTAGAGTTCAGCTCCAGGATTCAATATCCATCAAAACTATACGTCTGGTTGGTGACCTTGCATTTACGAGTTTTTTGACTGCAGAAAAATGGGCGATATCCCCTTTTTTGTAGATATATTGTTGTGGTAGATGCTTATCAAAATCATTTATATTATTACTAGCGATTCCGAGCAGACAGACCAGACAGACTCAGATTGGCCACCCTTTAATTGTCAGGCTCGAGCCCCGCAGAACTTCCTTCTATCAGGATTCTATTTTTCCTCAAACGGAGAAATTGTGTGACATTATCTAGTACTTTCCTGGTGTCTATATCTTACCAGACCTGGGAGAAATATCTATATATCGAAATTTTTTTCGAGATATAGATATTACTCGAAAAATGATGAGTATGAATGAAAAATGATTAATATTGACGATGTTATAAGAACAATCATGGCTGCTGGTATCATCATAGTGTCAACCTGTCTTGACCTTGTACCTCTAGCTTCTTTGGATGATAAAGCGGCTCTAGAACAGAAGTGTACATGGAGTGTACTTTCATCCGCAAAGCTGTAGACAGGACACCTCTATCAGGTCATTGATGTGAAGTATAAACAAAGTTGATGCCAGAATAGATCCTTGTGGAACACCGGCGTTGATAGTTATTTCATCATTCCGAGTTAAGAGTCGTAAACTCCGAGATTGAAGTCGGAAAAAAACAATTCCGAGTTCAAAGTCGGAAATTCCGAGTTCAAAGTCGGAATTTACGAGATTGAATTCGAAAAAAAATAATTCCGAGTTTGAAGTCGGAAACAAATAATTCCGAGTTCAAAGTCGGAAATTCGGAGTTTAAAGTCGGAAATTCCGAGTTTGAAGTCGGAAAAAAATGATTCCGAGTTCAAAGTCGGAAATTCCGAGTTCAAAGTCGGAATTTACGAGATTGAATTCGAAAAAAAATAATTCCGAGTTTGAAGTCGGAAACAAATAATTCCGAGTTCAAAGTCGGAAATTCGGAGTTTAAAGTCGGAAATTCCGAGTTTGAAGTCGGAAAAAAAATAATTTCGAGTTCAAAGTCGGAAATTCCGAGTTTGAAGTCGAAAAAAATCTATAAAATCTCGGTGGCCCTTATACGCTTTCGTAAGAAGAGTATCAACAGGCTATAGGTATTTGTGTATTAAGAGCGCAAAGTGATAGATTGTTGCTCGAGAGCGGCAAAACACTTAGAAAATAATACTCTTCATCAAAATCATTAACTAATCATTGTTATATTGAAATTCATTCCAATAATTCATGCATCTAAAAATGACTCATAGATTAATAAAGAATTGTCCTACCTAGAGATCGAACCCGGGTTGGCGGCTTAAGAAGTAGCGCTTTGAACCTGTCGGCTATTGAGGCTACTTGAAAACTCATGTCTGTCCCACAGTTACAAAATGTTATGAACCAGAAAGATATAGTCGAACTTATTTTTGCTTTATATTCAACAGAGTGGTTGATCTTCAGCATTCAAGCATTTCAGGAATCTATCATATCATAATTCATACTCTTTCTTGAATTATCTGGTAGGAGGTTTAAATTCACAATATTCGCACTTTCTGCTACATCAGGAGATGTGATAGATAATTCTTTGTCAACGTGAGTGGTATTTTATGAGTTAGTGAAAGAAGATGAAGTTTGAGCGGCTTTTCTAATTTTCAGACACATAGAATTACTCAATTTCGAATCAATACGATAAGTATGTTCGATTAACATAAAAAATCCAATACATCAGGAATTCTGAATTTTTGGTAGTCGTGAAGCGTGTAAGATTGCTGAACTGAATTTGCTCTCACAATAAAATAATTTTGTATCTAGAAAATCTGTGGTCTTCATCAACCCTTAACCCAAGATTTTTAGTTTCTTTAACCAAGGGTATTTGTGTTAATGGAGAAGCAAAGTGTTAGTAGCGAGGTTAGTAGCACACGTTTTGATTTTGATCCGGAAAGTATGGCTAAAAATTTAGATTTATATTGAGGTTATGAGCCGCAGAAATGTTATCAAATCTAAGTGACTCTGGATTCTTTGGTATTATCAATGTTTTCGGTACCAACATAAATCAAGAAGTCGCCTTCTCAAACCTCTGCATGTTTGTCTTCCCCAATATATTCGAAAAACAACCATTTGAGTTATTTTTCAAAACTATAATACAACTTCTAAAAACGACGAATCATTCAAATATTTCATCAGCCAGAATGAAACTTAACATAATCGTGAACCATCCAACTTTTGATCCAGACAATTTTCAACGAAATCCGTAATATGGATCGAAATATCTTGAAGGCTACATCAATGAAATCCTTCTGTGAGCTTACCAAATGGAATAAGTTGAAACGAACTCCCCAATTTCAACATCACGAAAGTTACGGAAACTTACACGAATTGGCATCGAAGTTTTGAAGGTGGAGTTGTCCTATCTCCTCCAAACCTTTATTAGCCATATTTATCTTTAACGTTTTGTGCATTCTGAAATATTAACACGCTTATTTTCAGTACATATCCTGCAGATGATTGAATTACCTACGAGTATACTTACAAATACCAACATTGCCAATTAAACTTCTGGTTTTCATGACCCAGTTTACTATGAAGTCTGAATCGTAATCTACAACTCCGGGTATTGAAAATTTAACTGTCAGTTACAACTTTGTAACCAACATTCAAATACACAAAATGATGTTCAAGTGCTTTTCCTGATACGTGTTTCATGAAATTTAGTTTGGTTTGATTAAAATTAGTATCATGTAAACCTGATCTTCTTGGAGATATGAAATGGGGTTTCATCAAAACTTCATTATTTTTATCATATAAGTATAATTGGTATAAATTCCCCGCTATCCTGACTCGTTCAAGATTCTGGTAAACTTCTAGGTGTTGGTAATACAATAATATATCGGTTAACAATGCTATATCCTGAATGTATCAAACCTGTGCACTGTCAGATTTATCATCTGTAAAAGTGAAATATGGCTCGTAGTGGGTATTATTATCTAGATTTTGTTCAGATTTATTGAAGATTTATTGCTAGTGTGATAAGATTTCCACAAGAACATGTCCAGGAAATCGAGGAAGAGCAAAACCATCTCCAGACATCATTAGAGGATTGATATTCAATCGTATCTTCAAGCCTCTTATATATAATGTAGAAGACAAAGAAACCGATCCAAAGTTCATTCATATCTTGTCCACTCTGTATATGCTTTTGAATTCATTCAGCAGTGTCAAATTATGTGTTCATGGGGGACAAAATACTCTCCAAGTATTTTTCACTTATATCATCATTTCTATCATCGAAATCAACTTCTATTATGATCGAGCATCTTTCTCCACAATGTATCTAATTGAATGGAGTAGGGAAAAGGGTGTTCTTTTCACTAGATAAGATCATATCGTGGTTTTCTTTCCGGAAAGAAGGGAAGAGTGACACAAAGAAACACTAATTAGGCATGTACTCGTCAATCAAGTGGTTGAGAAGCGAATAATTATACCGAAAGAATTATTTGGTGATTATATCAAAAAGAAAAAATACCGTGGATGCTCTTGAATTGAAAATGTTGATCTGAAAAACAAAAAAAAAAATCCTGAATAAATTCCCATTGGAAAATTAAAATGTTTCTAATGCCAGTTGAATGGAAATCTTCGAGTATTTCCATGATTTATGGTTTTTGAATGCCCACTTGTAATTTTCAGGGCAAGGGCCAAGCAGCTTATATAAAGGTTTACTATTACTACCCAATCATTCAGAAACACGGACTGATAGACTTTTGTCTTCCTAGATAACAATCATCATATTTCTCAATCCACTCACAGATTTCATCAACCCAATATTATTTTGTTTTGTCATTTATCATTCGAAATTGCCGATGATAACCATAATGATTGAGCTTCATGAGTTCATATCTCCGGAACTGCACGATCAACATGCATGGATTGAAGTTTTGCGGTTTTGAATTAACAGCAAAATAGGACGATTAAGCGAATAAAGTCGTAAAAATGAAGGAAAGAGATGACACTGCAACCCTCACAAGCACGCTATGGTCTAAAGTCAGGAATTCACGATCTTTGTATAATCAGATAAGATTTTCTTTCGAATATCATAAAAGAGGACCGCCATATTAGTTTGATACCTAATGCTAGAATTGAGTTCTAGCATGAAACGTAGATGGATTCAAGATGAGAATGAGTAGTTATAGGAATTACCTTGTAGAGATTATAGATCGTAGGGCGTGATATGCAGCCTTTCTAGCCTCTAGACCTAGATCTTTTGAGAATGACCCTTAATCTATTCTATGCGCGGGATTCCGAGCCTTCTTCCAAAATTCATCAGTTTTCTGGAAGCTGAGTTCCTGACATCGAAGGGCTCTAAGAAGTTCCCTTCCAGGAACTTGAGCCTCTTGCAGAAGAGTGCTGGGCATTCGCATAGCATATTTTCTGCAGTTTCAGCGAAGTTCTCGCAGTAGCAGCAACTATCACTCTCTGTTTTACCTTATCTTTTTGAGGTGATATCTGAGAGAGCATTTTTCAGTGAGGAGTCCCGCTACCAGTCTTCTTTGTCCAACTCGAAAAGCTGTTCAGCTTTCCTTGGTGAAAGGCTCATTAGCCTTTTCGCTTGTGTCTGACCTGGCACTTGATTTCAGTAAGATTTAATTTCATCCTTCTCCCAACTCTTCTCTCGAGTGGACTCTGGAGAAGGGTTCTGGGCAGCGAAATTGTGTATTTGTCCCTTCTTCGATGAGGAGGGATGATTCCTTGTTGCCTCTGAATCCTTTGTGAGCTGGAACCCAAATCAAAGTGGTGTTTGCTGCTAGTTCTCTCAAAGATTATTTACAGTACCAAGTCAGGTCAGACTCACAAGTGTATGAATTCAGAACTTCAAGTGCTGCTTGGTAATATGATAGAATATAATTTTCTGTCCTTTGGGTATCCCCCAGGGATTTCAAGAGCCTGAAATTAGGCCTTGTAACGCCCTTCCATCCATATTGGATTTGTCAGAGTGTACCATACTGATGCATCCCTTCCTAGTTGAGATATCCGTTCTCTGTGCAAATTTGGTGATTAATGACAATTTTATTGTCAGATCCAGTCTGATGGCACTAACAATTATATAAATATTTCATACATATTTTATAACTCGATTTCGCATATTTCATTAGACAAGGATATTTTAGTCGTTGTAGTTTGTTGTTTGTTAATTCAGATCATTGCTTACGGTCACACATATCATTAGGATTTTTCATCAGGTATACAAATCAATTGATGGTCCTAATTTTTTTCCTCATTATTAGAGGAATAATAACATGATTTCTCCACTGTTTGGCAATATTGAAGTATATTAATTTGCTGCACAAGAACACTTCCCAAGTATAAAAAATACTGAATGCTCACCAGAATAATACCCACAATCTGAGCAAACTTGAGGAAACACCTTCCTTGCCATTCCAGAAGGCCAAACGATAGATATCACAGAGGCATCATGATCTGCTATTACCCTGAAAACTCGCTGATTCTCAGCAGAAAAATCGGTCTCTCGAAGATTTATGACTAACGTTGAATCTGTTTACCGAAGCTTGGTACTCGGTCTGGTAGAAAAACTACCCTTAATTTATTATTTCCAGTTACGAGGCGTTTTCTACCCCTCACTTAGCTTATTGTACAGCCGCAGCACTACCGTCATCATTTTGATGCGTATGCAGCAGTCGTATTAGTAATGATTGCAGGGGAACATTTCTGTTATTCTCTATTGGTGCCATATTTCATTGCCAGCGAATATTATTGGGTTGCATTTTCGGGATTATCATGCTCTGTCAGGCTCATGATCGTTTCCTCGTGATATGACTGTATCGATTTGTAGAGTTATCCAATACTCTTTCAATTATTCTTTGGGAGCTCCCGGAATATAAATTTGTATGAGTTAGAGAATGAGAACTGCGACTGCAACAACCTGTTTTGAATAATATAAACTATAATAATAAAGAGTATGGACTATAACAACAAATTATCAGAATACTTTTCATCACTAGCTTCCCCATGGTTGATCTGGGTTGTACGATGTACATAATATACACCACTTCGAACGAAAGGAATAGAAAATACTATGTGTACAAAATATTCGAGACACATGAAATGGGATGAGTACTGATGAGAGCAGAAGTTGATTCATCTTATATGATTCTGAAGCTAATTTACTCTTGCTGCGAGAATGAAATTCATTGTTCTGTGCGAGTGGTGAACCATGTAGTTCAGTGAATAATCAATGTCATTTTCGAACATTCAGTACCTACCAAATATGGTACTATCATTCTATCGTTGAGAATGCCACACCAAACGTTTGAACTGAACCTCCAAAGTAGTTTTTTACTATTGATTTTTTAGTTCCAGTAGCGATGGATTTTTCTATTGGAAGTACCTACATTTGTTACTACATATACCAACATTCATCTGACCAAATTATTCTCATGTGGAAAAATCAAAATCAATTGAACATTTTCAAATTCAATTTATTTTTTGGTCTCGTTCACTGAATTTTCGTTCGTCGGAAAGCATTGAATTTTGATAACAATCAGGATTGATTGATTTGTCAGGCTATGACGTCTATATTAATAACACAATGATGATATTCACTTGTAATCTCCCTAGCAGCAGAATTATTACCGATAATTTTTTTCGAAGACGAGGGAAATTTTCTATCAACAAAAACATGAGTGGAACCGAGAAAAAAATTATAGTAAATTAATTCTGCTGCGTGGGAGATTCGGTAAGAAAATTTCATAAATTGGATAGTTGCTATCAATATGATGAGAAGATGAACCCTAAACAACCTATTCTGCTTAGATACTGTAGATAGTAACTGAGGTTTATTACTGAAATTTCAGGAACATTCAAAACACTAATCCGTTTTCAATCATGACATCTAATATCACATGTCTACCCAGATTTTATTCTGAGTGACGTTTGTCAATAGATGTAAGGCGCTTCATTTTTGACCGAAAAATTATCACTCATTAATTCCGTCAATAGGAACTAACAAAATTATCGCATGTAATACAACAAGTGTATTGATGATTATCGAAACACAAATTCCTTCGATTTGTTTCGAAAAAGAGAAGGAATTTTCGATAATCATCAATAACACGAGTTGTATTTGTTCAGATTATTTCATGAATGAAATCGAGCCATTCTGATGATTTCCTATTCATTGTTTAAATTAATTTTGAACGTACTTACAGTTTATGGAATTAGTTATTTTGATTATGCATTGTAGTTCAACACAACAAGATTCGTTAAGCAACCAACAATACATTTATGCCATTGTATGATGTAGGCAAGATTACCTAAGCACTAGGTACTACTGAGCTAAATTAATTATGATTGTTGTCACAATTTGTGTGTCTAGGTTACATTAGATTAATTCTAATTCTATTAATGCTGAAATTGTCTAGAATTTGTGGAAAATTAAGTGGATGTTTATCATGGTTCAGACGAAAATTTGGTGTAGTGGCATTCATTTATTCACCAGGGAATCGGAAAATACGATGACAAATTGCAACTAGTAAGTCGTTGTTTAATTAAACTACCCTACTGCCTACGAATCAGAAAGCGAAACACAGAAACGAAAACACAGCATGTAGGTATCCAATAGCCAATCAGGAGCCGAAATACAAAATCGAAAACATGGTGTTATTGCTTATCAACGCAATCATTTCAACCAATCAAAAACGTGTATTTTAGCATGAATGAAATAATCACGGTAATCGCCCGTTGCTATAAGCAACGTATACAAAAAGGAGCCTTCTAATTGGTTGAAAATAAATTTATGAAATTTTCACAAGAATATGGTGGATTACCATAATTAACGGTAACATTACAAAACATTATAGGTTTTGTAATAAAAACACTAAAACACATTCTCGAAAATCTACAAGCCTTAAAAATCTGCAACTATTAAGCTTTCTAAGGTCGCGTTCCAGTATTACTGAATTTACTGATGTCAGTCAGTTAATACGTAATTAATTAAAGTTCTGTTAACTATTACTGTAGGAATATAATGGACCTGAAGACAGTAGATGCAGCAGGGCTAACGATTCAGTTGGCCTCAATATCATGAAAATATGAATGAGTTCAGACTGTTTCCAAGTAACTCTCACTGAGTTTTGTAATTGCAGTGGTAGACCATTCATTTGATTCCTAATTTGTGCGGAAATCCAGTGTACTGAACCTATATATTTCTATATCTTATAGAGACACATTCGATTTTCAGTGTTTCACCTGATACATTTCATCGCCTAGTCACAATGTAGAAAAATGGGGAAATGATGAGGAAGTAGATTCATCTGATAGACCTCAATATTCTTTGAATCACTAGGTACTTATTGCCCCCTGGTACATGGCAACACCTGATTTATATATGTGCAGTTCTATGATTGACTGTGTTCATATTATTTTCATTAATGTATCACACTAGATATTGTATATCCCTCTGTGAAAAATTCAATGCAAGGAAAGCTACAGATTCTCCTACAATTATAGAATGTCTAATATAATTTCTTGAATCATGCCTTTTGAATCTTCCAAACAAAAAGTTCTTTCCATTTTCATCATATCATCAGGAAATTGCATCGGCAGCATTTTCAGGTAATCACCAGCATATTGAGTTTCTGAAAAAATACACTTAGTTCTTGTAAGCTTCTTGCCGTTTCGGCATGTACACTTTGTTCTAATTCGACTCAAACTGAATCAATTATTGAGAAATGATTTTTGTCATTTGCGATGCAAAGAAACCAATTGGTAATAACTTAATCTTGCCGTTTGGTAGACACTTGCATCTCATGTTCTTTTTCTGTGAGTAGCGAACAGTAAATTTCTAGCCTCTCACATGGTGACGATTCAGAACGCAGGAAAATGCTACCAGTAGAATTCAGTAGGTGAATCTAAAGCAGTGAACAGTACTGGCTGGAGATTATAGGAACGCCACCTTGAGTGTCACTGTAATCTACAGTAAATCTGGTGGAGGTCATATTAGAGATCTTTATCAAAACCATTGATTTCAATCTGAAATAGTATCCCCAGGATAGATAGACTAGGTGAAACTGAGCAAAATCATAGGAGAAATGTTGTCGTTTCTGTTTTTTATTTTTTCTCTGTGAGTCGTGCATAATCTAATTGTGACATCGCATGCGGTACGATACCATCTTCATAACGTCGGATTGAATCTACCAAACCGACTTCCACTTCCATCCTTTTGTATGTATTTAGGCAGTTACTTGCATATTTTCCCTCGTGTCTGATTAGGTTGCATCTGATAAAGCGATTAAACATGACTTGTACGTTATTCAAGGCGACTTTTGCAATCTCATGCATGCTCATAATAATTTCAGATGAGTGATGTTTCTTAAGGGGGACAACTCGTTCAATCCACTAAATTATTAATCTTTCATTTTCTGGTATGCTATCAGACCTCAGTTCCCTCAGAACAACGTACTTGTCATGGATATTTACTCGGATATTGACAATTACGTTTGAGTGACCATCTTAATTCTGGAAAAACATTCATTCATGTAATTCTCAACCAATCATTAAGTTACCACAAAATTGAACACATTGTCTTCACAACATTGAGGAAAGCCACAAATTGGAAGGAATGAAAAACACAACCAATTCACTGAAAAAATAACCAAACATGTTCGAAAAAGTTAATGAGCATGAAAAACTACTTTCCTGGCTGGTGCCACGCAGAATATTGAATTATATCCACTCAGTCTCGAGGGTCTCATGTTTGTTTTTTATTATTTCCAATACGTGTCCTTCCTGAGAAGACATTTCATATCACTTAATATGCACTCTATTCAGCAGTGTTCCGTTCTTCGCCGCAAGGTGTCACTGTTTCAAGTTACTCTCGGAACGCGTATCCATGCTGTTAATACGTTGGTAGTGCTTTCAACTGATGGGAGATCTCGGGTCTCTACTCGGTTGACTACTCTGTACTGATGAGGGCCAAAAAGCCTGGAGCACATATTAGAAAACCTTACAGATGAGACAATCCGCCTATTTTGTTTGATGTACCGACAACTGTTTTCATTGACTTCGGACCTTTAAATTTTGCGCATCGCAGTTGCCGGATAGTCGTTGTCACCGCTAGAACTACTGATGTGCAATGTTGCCATTTTAGTAATGCATAATCAACATAATCAACATAAGGTGACCTACTTCTAAGTGATATATTATGAACAAGTTGTCATCAGAAATTAGTTTCTATCAGGAATGAGATGTATTCTGAATGAATTGTACGATGAAATTAGCATATTTTGAATGAAGCCCATTCATTGTAATCTGGAAAAATAAAACACGATTCAATTATCTAATTAATGATCAGACTCTAAATTCCTCAACTTGAAATATGATATTCTCGTCAAATGGAAAAGTTTGATTGAAGTCAATAATATCACTCAATATAATTAAGTCCTCATGTGTTACATCCTTCGGAAAACAATATACCTAATTTGATATTCTCCGATTTATTTGAGGATGATTTACAATCTTTATATGCACAGTAATGATTGTCAAAAAACATATTATTGTACCTGATTCACATTCCAGATAATGAAGGGAAGGTATATTCCTATGATCACAGGTTATTTAATCTGTGCTGTGATAATCCTCAACACCTTTAATACTCCCCCTTTTAAATTATAGTTTATGGAACATATGTTATACAATGTTAGAATATAAACCCATCCCAAAAACTGGATCGTGAATCGTGTAAAAATAAAACAATTGTAACATCAACAACAAAATGATGACAACGATGTAAACAATACTCGATCAATATTTTAGCGCCTGCTCATATCTATGACTGTACCTTTAGATTTTGCGATTTCGATATCTCTCTCTGATTTTATTTGCTCTATTCGACTGTCTCAGGTTTTCTAATCTGTGCCTGGAGTAAGTGTTTAAGCCTACCTGTCTCGGTGTGATCAATTATCACGTGTACGGAGAAAAAAAAACACTTTTTTTTGAAGGTGGCTGACAATGTCTCGAGTTGTGAAGAAAAGTTTCGGACTTCCATTGTCTAAAGGTATGAAGATTTGAATCCTGAGAAAAGAAAAGATGGGTTATGCTGAAAACACCGAAATAAGTGATGAATAAAAATTAACTATTTTATCGAATCAAGAAGATTCGAGTATCAATAAATCAGGTTAGTATTAGTGTTAGTATATATGAAGTCGAAAAATGTAGATTCAAATGGGAGTTTAACTAGTCGATGAACTCCTTTTAAATTATAGTTTATGGAACATATGTTATACAATGTTAGAATATAAACCCATCCCAAAAACTGGATCGTGAATCGTGTAAAAATAAAACAATTGTAACATCAACAACAAAATGATGACAACGATGTAAACAATACTCGATCAATATTTTAGCGCCTGCTCATATCTATGACTGTACCTTTAGATTTTGCGATTTCGATATCTCTCTCCGATTTTATTTGCTCTATTCGACTGTCTCAGGTTTTCTAATCTGTGCCTGGAGTAAGTGTTTAAGCCTACCTGTCTCGGTGTGAGCAATTATCACGTGTACGGAGAAAAAAAAACACTTTTGTTTGAAGGTGGCTGACAATGTCTCGAGTTGTGAAGAAAAGTTTCGGACTTCCATTGTCTAAAGGTATGAAGATTTGAATCCTGAGAAAAGAAAAGATGAGTTATGCTGAAAACACCGAAATAAGTGATGAATAAAAATTAACTATTTTATCGAATCAAGAAGATTCGAGTATCAATAAATCAGGTTAGTATTAGTGTTAGTATATATGAAGTCGAAAAATGTAGATTTAAATGGGAGTTTAACTAGTCGATGAGCCTGAAAATAAGAAAAAATTGAATTAGAAATCAATAGCCTGAAAAAGAAAGGTTGAATTAGAAATCAATAGCCTGAAAAAAGAAAAGTTGAATAGCCTGAAAAAAGAAAAGTTGAATTAAAAATTAAAATAAAATGAATGAATAAAGAATTAAAATTATGAGAAAGATTCAAATCGAGTTTGTCACGACGTTTCGATTGTGTGTATCTACAATCGTCTTCAGGTGAGAACTAACAAAGTCCTGGGATACGGGGGTATTTATAGGTCAGCTATGGCGGGATTTTTCGGTTCAGTGAGCCGTAACCGGTTGATTCGGCTAATCAGCGGTTTCCATGTGTTGCGGATCTCGACGCTTGGTTGACTGAAAGCGTTATTATTCATTATGTATGCTGCTTCCTTGAATTTCCTCCTGAACCAGTGTTCTTCTCTATGGATGATTTCTGCCTCAGACCATTTGATGTTATGTTGGTGGGTCCACACATGTTCTGCGATTCCTGACTTGGTGGTTTCTCCTCGTTGGGTGTTTTTCTTGTGTTCGCCGATTCTGGTTTCCAGTGGTCTCTTGGTTTCTCCGATGTATGATTTGCCACATTCGCATGGTACTCGATAAACACAATTCTTGGAGTCACTGTTTTTGTTCGTTGGTCTGGTTTTGGTGAGTTGGCTGCGGATGGTGTTTCCAGATTTGAAGCAGGTCTTGATCTTGTATTTGGATCCAATCTTCTTGATTCTCTCTGACAATCCTTTGATGTAGGGAAGGCACAATGTTGGTTGTTGCGGTTCTTCTTCTTTTTGGATTATCCTCTGTTTCCTGCTCTTCAACGTCTGTTCCACCAATTTCCTTGAATAGCCGTTCTGGTAGAGGTCTCTCTTGATGTGGTCCAGTTCGGAAGTTAGGCTTTCCTCGTTGTTGCAGAGGCTGAAGGCACGATCAATCAGAGTTTTCACTATGCCCCTTTTCGTAGCTCCGTGATGGTTGGATCCATTGTTGAGATATTGTCCTGTGTGAGTTGGTTTCCTGTAAACAGAAGTTTGCCATTTGTTGTCTGTTCTCTTCACTTTCACGTCCAGGAAAGGCAATTCGTTTTGGGATTCTCTCTCGATGGTGAATTTGATGGAAGGTCTCACGTTGTTGAGGTGTTGTAGGAAGGTGTCCAGTTCGTCGTCTCCGTGGTTCCACACTATGAATGTGTCGTCGACGTATCTCAACCAGATTCGCGGCGTTTTATGTGCTTGGTCGATGGCGAATGTTTCGAACCATTCCATATATATATTCGCTATTACCGGCGAGAGCGGTGATCCCATTGGTAGTCCTTCATCTTGAGTGAAGAAAGAGTCCTTAATCTGGAAGTAGCAGTTCCGAAGACAGCATTCTAGGAGATCCATAATTCCTTCTACTGGTATTGGTGTTCTATCTCCGAGGTGTTCGTCGCTCTGAAGTTTTGTTTTGATTATTTGAAGTGCTTCTCCGACAGGAACGTTGGTGTAAAGGCTTTCTACATCGAAGCTGACGAGTTGGTCTCCTTGTGTAGCTTTAATTTTCTCTAGGATCTCAACAAAGTGCCTGGAGTTCTTCACGAAGGATGGAGTGTTTCCCTGTAGTGGTTGGATGATCGGTAGTAGGAATCTCGCTAGCTTGTGGGTGGCCCACACGGCTTTCAGTTAAAATCACCAATTCCAGGAGAAAGAGCCAGACGTATATTGGAAAGAGCGAGTCGGGCACTCATCAAATCACAAATCAACTACCACCGCTGGATGAGATCAATCCTTCTACAAGACGCTACAGAACGTTTCGAAGAAATCAGAAGACATACGTTAGAAGAAGATAATGAAGCAATTTTCGCCAAGATCAACAGAATATGTATCAGGACTCGGCAGGACATGGAAAACAAGCACAACCGCAAGTGGAAGAAGTTAGTGAAATCAGAGCACTCAGTTGGAAGCGAAGAACAGATCAACCACAACAAAGGAAACATCATCAACATGAGCTCCCGCCCACTCACTGAGATAGAGGAATCTCTTCTGAACAAAGGACTCAATTTCGCCATAACACCGAAGGAGATACAATTATTGGAGATTATCAGCGCTGTGGAGACTACCACCTTATTCATCAACCAAATCCAAGCAGAGGAATTCAGATGGAAAGTGAGGGAACAACTGGATCGCGAACTAACACCTCCTACACCCAATATCAGCCGCGAGGAACAGAAGGCCTTAAACCATCTACGAAGAGACAACACCATCAAAATCCTACCGGCAGACAAAGGAAACGCTACCGTTATTATGGACACAGAACTCTATGAGCAGAAAATTGAAGAGACTCTCAAAAAAGGAAAATACACCACGATCGCACGAGATCCCACTCCAGCAATCGAACGGAAGGTTTACCTCACTTTGAAGAAATATCAACTTTATTTTTCAGATGAGGAGAGATCATCGTTGACACCACATCACAGCAAACCACCTCACCTATATGGACTGCCAAATATTCATAAAACAGACGTCCCACTCAGACCGATCATCAGCTCCAGAAATTCAGCCACCCACAAGCTAGCGAGATTCCTACTACCGATCATCCAACCACTAAAGGGAAACACTCCATCCTTCGTGAAGAACTCCAGGCACTTTGTTGAGATCCTAGAGAAAATTGAAGCTACACAAGGAGACCAACTCGTCAGCTTCGATGTAGAAAGCCTTTACACCAACGTTCCTGTCGGAGAAGCACTTCAAATAATCAAAACAAAACTCCAGAGCGACGAACACCTCGGAGATAGAACACCAATACCAGTAGAAGGAATTATGGATCTCCTAGAATGCTGTCTTCGGAACTGCTACTTCCAGATTAAGGACTCTTTCTTCACTCAAGATGAAGGACTACCAATGGGATCACCGCTCTCGCCGGTAATAGGGAATATATATATGGAATGGTTCGAAACATTCGCCATCGACCAAGCACATAAAAAGCCGCGAATCTGGTTGAGATACGTCGACGACACATTCATAGTGTGGAACCACGGAGACGACGAACTGGACACCTTCCTACAACACCTCAACAACGTGAGACCTTCCATCAAATTCACCATCGAGAGAGAATCCCAAAACGAATTGCCTTTCCTGGACGTGAAAGTGAAGAGAACAGACAACAAATGGCAAACTTCTGTTTACAGGAAACCAACTCACACAGGAAAATATCTCAACAATGGATCCAACCATCACGGAGCTACGAAAAGGGGCATAGTGAAAACTCTGATTGATCGTGCCTTCAGCCTCTGCAACAACGAGGAAAGCCTAACTTCCGAACTGGACCACATCAAGAGAGACCTCTACCAGAACGGCTATTCAAGGAAATTGGTGGAACAGACGTTGAAGAGCAGGAAAGAGGAGGATAATCCAAAAAGAAGAAGAACCGCAACAACCAACATTGTGCCTTCCCTACATCAAAGGATTGTCAGAGAGAATCAAGAAGATTGGATCCAAATACAAGATCAAGACCTGCTTCAAATCTGGAAACACCATCCGCAGCCAACTCACCAAAACCAGACCAACGAACAAAAACAGTGACTCCAAGAATTGTGTTTATCGAGTACCATGCGAATGTGGCAAATCATACATCGGAGAAACCAAGAGACCACTGGAAACCAGAATCGGCGAACACAAGAAAAACACCCAACGAGGAGAAACCACCAAGTCAGGAATCGCAGAACATGTGTGGACCCACCAACATAACATCAAATGGTCTGAGGCAGAAATCATCCATAGAGAAGAACACTGGTTCAGGAGGAAATTCAAGGAAGCAGCATACATAATAAATAATAACGCTTTCAGTCAACCAAGCGTCGAGATCCGCAACACATGGAAACCGCTGATTAGCCGAATCAACCGGTTACGGCTCACTGAACCGAAAAATCCCGCCATAGCTATAAATACCCCCGTATCCCAGGACTTTGTTAGTTCTCACCTGAAGACGATTGTAGATACACACAATCGAAACGTCGTGACAAACTCGATTTGAATCTTTCTCATAATTTTAATTCTTTATTCATTCATTTTATTTTAATTTTTAATTCAACTTTTCTTTTTTCAGGCTATTCAACTTTTCTTTTTTCAGGCTATTGATTTCTAATTCAACCTTTCTTTTTCAGGCTATTGATTTCTAATTCAATTTTTTCTTATTTTCAGGCTCATCGACTAGTTAAACTCCCATTTAAATCTACATTTTTCGACTTCATATATACTAACACTAATACTAACCTGATTTATTGATACTCGAATCTTCTTGATTCGATAAAATAGTTAATTTTTATTCATCACTTATTTCGGTTTTTTCAGCATAACTCATCTTTTCTTTTCTCAGGATTCAAATCTTCATACCTTTAGACAATGGAAGTCCGAAACTTCTCTTCACAAAAAAACACTTGCTCAATTTTATTTACTTCCTGAGTCGGTGTATAGACTGAAAGATGCTGAAAGTGAATATAATTGTGTGGCATCAGCCAGGAAAGTAATTGTTTCCCTTCTCGTTGTTTTCCTTTTCGATCATCTAAGATGTTTTTTCAGTTAATTGGTTAAGACGTTGAGATTACTTTTTTGTGTTTTTCAATGTCACAAATAAAATAATTTGAAGATGTCAAAACATTATTTTCTCAAATCGAACACCCAGGATTTTGAACATTCTTGATTTTCGATTCAAATGAAACCTTTAAAAGCATCGTGATTAGTATTAGTAGTAGGGATATTTTTACATGGTGGAAGGTCACCGCAGATAATAATAACTTGACGTGCTTAAATTCGTCGCTCTGTCATTGTCAGGCTCAAGACCTGCTGAACATTTCTCCACCGGAATTATTATTTCTATTGAATGGCGAAGTTATGAAACTCATTACTTCGGGTGAAGTTTTCAAAATTCTCAAGATGAATTGCAATAACTATTGCTTATCAACGAAAATTATAGACATTCATTTCTACAGTAAACGCTGATTTGGAGATTGTAGCTAAGAACACGGCAATAAACAATTTAATGCTTCATTAATAGGAATCACTGAAAGCTATAATACAAGAATAAAGAGTGTTTGTTTGCTGCATGAGACGTAGGCGAATATTCTATGTGAGTTATGCACTACACCTTCTATATGTCTATCACACATAAATACCGTGATCATTTCATGAGTTTTGAGGAAACTACGATAGACTTGCGCCAGAAACTTTTGATATTCTCATTAAATCGTGATGAAATTGAATTGACAGAGCTGTAATCAGTTTCAATTAATAACAATTGTGTTATCAGGTAAGAAAATGAAATTGAGAGCATGCCTAGCTTTGTATAACAGCCGTAGAATAAAGTATGTATACTGGTGCTGTGAGACATAATACGAGATAATTGAGAAATAAGGAAATGTCATCGATCTCAAGAGGCAGGTATCATAAATCAAAAGAATCTGGACACCTTTTACAAAATACTTATTATTTTAGATTCGTCTACGATATACGAATCCATCATGCCATCATAAATTTGACTGTTTATTGTAGGATAGCCATGCTAACTAGTTTCGAAATACCGAAATTGTTGAAGCAGATTAAATTCTACATGAAAAAATGTTGTTTTTTCAAATCGAATTAATATCATCTGATTATACAGGCATAACCATCCCAGAAATATTCGTTGTCTAACAATTTGAAAATATATAGCATACCGTATACAGGTGGTCTCTAAAACAGGTAGCAAATCGATCAAGATATCATCTGACTGAGTGCCCTCATATTCTCACAAGAATTCTTTTGTACAACCCGACACGAATACTTATAATTTTGGAATGAAAAAGCTACCTGAATATTTTGTTTGGGGACACTGAATTATTAATATTGATATGAATTTCGAATGATATATACAATTTTTTAGTTATTCAGAATGGATACATTGAACCCTATATTTTGTGAGTTGGTTGAATTTATTAAATTTTCAGATGGGTAAATTGGAAGATCTAAAATAGTTATATTGTCCCTTTATGCCTTCATGTGTTTATTTGAAGAGTACGCACCTTTGATTTCCGGATCTGTTATAGGTATCTCTGATTGCAGTATACAAGTAAAGTTCCTATATCATTAACAGCGAGTCCATAGCCACCAGCTCATTATATTCTTTATTCAATAACATTTTTATAGAAAACAATATATGATTCAACAGTAGCTGGTGGTGGTGTCTGACTTTTGCTGCATATAATGAAGATGATGTCTTCAGTCATAAATATTCACAAGACTTGATGATAATTATCTTTCATATGTTGATTTTTTCGTCGAATAACCTTCAGAATAATATTTTTTTACATATTTGTTCAACTGCTTGCTTCTGATATAGCTGAGAAATAAAAATCCAAGTAGAAACCTACACCTTTATTATTTTTATAAAAAAGGATCCAAGTTTTCGAAATAACACTCATAAGAATATGATAGTTCCTGTTGGATGGAGAATTCTCATCTCAATCACCATCAATATAGGTAGGTAATTCACCAGTGTAAATGTTACCAATAACTATGATTGTTTCAATCAACGTATGTTAGGATAAATGACAGGTAAAATAACCAGATTAATTTCAGAGCACCTACTTTGTTTATATTTGATGCAATGCACAACAGTACAAGTACAAAAATAATTGAAAAATTTACCTATCGAATAACCTACATCACCACTCACATCGCTAATTAATTATTTTGGATACGAGGTATGTTTTTGGATAGTTCATTCTTCTCCCATGAATATACAGGGTCACTCACGGTCGATGGTAGGTTAGACGTTTCTGGAGAACTGGACGTAGGATAATTCTGAAAATTTGGCTTCTTGGGTAATCAGTTTCGTTCTATCGATCTAGAATATTTTCAACGTTTCGGCGTTGCCGCTTCAATCGAAAAGTAGCAACAAGTTTGTTATTTCAAATAGAACACCTTGTATTTTGTTTAATTTTCGAATTCTCACTGAAGAGCTGATTTCGTCAATCTATCAAACTTGGGGTATAGCGAGAGAGAATACAGAGATATAGGGTGTGAAAAATCGAGATTTTTCAAGTTTAGCAATTTTTTGTACCGAAACCATCAATTATTGCTCAAAACGGCTTACATGTCCCTATCTTAACATTTCATTAACTATCTACTGACATTCAATAGAAACAAATACAGGATGGTGCAAAACTCAAAATTCTGAATCAACCGTATTTGTTTCGATTAAATATCAATCGATAGTAAATGGAAAGTTGAGATAGGGACATGTTAGCCGTTTTTAGCAATAATGGATAGTTTCGGCGCAAAAAATTCCCAAAGTTGAAAAATCTCGACTTCTCACACCCTATATCTCTGTAATCATTCACCCTAGAACCCAAGTATGTTAGATCGACGAAATCAGCTCTTCAGGAAGAATTAGAAAATGTAACAATATACAGGGTGTTCTATTTGGAATAACAAAGTTATTGCTATTTTTCGATAAAAGCGGCAACGACACAACGCTGAAATAATTTTAGATCGATAGAACAAAACTGTTCACTCATAAAACCAAATTTTTGAGAATAATCCTGAGTCCAGTTCTCCAGAAACGTCTAACCTAAATCATCGACCGTGAGTGACCCTGTATATACAGAATTAGTTGAATCTTCAGAAGATAAGAAGAAGATAAGAAGAAGAAGAAGATATACGATGTAATGCCATATACACTATACAGTTTGCCTCACTTTTCATGGAATTACCGCTTATACCGGCTCAATGGTGTTGGCAAATTATATTATGAGGCAAAATTTGTCTAGAATTCCTTCTGAATTCCACATTTTTATCATTTTTCATTAAGGTTTCCTTCTCGTCGTGTCTTCCGCAATTTCAGAGGAATAATGATGAGGCTCTCAGTGCTGAAGAAGAATTTTCGAATTCCACCATTTTACGAGTATCTACTGAAGATGTACAAGGACGCTTCCATGTATACTGAGACGCGCTGTATTTTCCCGTAGTAAAAGAAACAAAAAACAACTCTGATTGACAGCTTAATCACAATAGTCGGTGAACGTTTCTGATGATTAAATTCCTCGTAGTTAGAATTCAATTGCAGATTGGTACTTATGTTTCCTCCAGGCAGAAAATTTCATTATTATTTGATGTTGATGCTTAATAAAATTTCAATTGAATCCCCAGACTCATGGGATGAAGCGATGAAGTGGTTGAGGTATATTAAAATCTGAGGAATGTCGAATCGAGTTATCGAATAATCCGAATTCAATCATTCGAAAATTGAATCACAACCTGATGGGATGCATCAATGGATGCAATCATTGAATCAGTAGGCATATTCGAACAATTATTCTAGATATCACAGTTGTTCCAAGTTGGTGAACTCGCTATCGTGCCAAGCTTGGGAATCTGCTGGTTCCAGAATGATCAGCTCCAATAGCAAACCAAACATGGGCACTGGCCAGTACCCTCACATCTTCCTGTCATGAATGATGTGACCTATAATAAGTATTACGCAGAAAATAATCCTGCTAGTGCAAAAAGGACCAAATCAAGTTTATATTTTCTAGTTCCCTTGTTGCCTTCACTTTTCTAATCTGTGCCTTCACCACCCTTGTTACTTGAAACCCACCTCAAAGTGACCTTGTTGTTTACTGCCACTGCTGCCAGTTGTCCTAAGTCAGTTCCGACATAACTTGTCATGGTTCCTGGCAATCAGAAGACTCTTGCGGAAGAGGTCTACAGAAAGTAACTTCTTTCTGGTAACGGTACAAAGAGGTACAAAGACATTAAAAAATCTATAGGAAATTTAGATTGAACCAGAATTTTGAATGCTGCTGAGAATGGCTAAGTACTACTAAGGAAAATCTGAATTTGTTTCTTGTAAAATTTGATGGTCAGTAGGAAATTGTCTAACATCTGCAGATATATTGTGTTCTCGTTGGTTGAAAAAATGTCTGCCGGCTTTAACAAGGATAGCAAAGTGGACTAATGATTGATTACCAATCAGTTAAACCAAAGTCGAACCCGTAAATTCCTGGCTACTATAGGAATCATATAAAACGTGTTTCCAGGAAATGATGGCAGAATACGTGGCGTCGATGTCAAGATACGGGATGGTTTATATCTTTGTCCCATCACGGTTCACCGTTGTGGAACTGGTGGTAAAAACTATCTGATCACACAGGAAGGAGGATGTTATAGTATGTTTAACTATTATATGTTCATCTTTTATTTATTTCAATATTGTCAACGAGTTTTCCAAAGAAATGAGCAAGACAGAAACTTATAGAAGACCACCGCTGTTTTTGGGGTGAAATTTTTCTCATGTATATAAAGTTAGTATCATCTTCCATTCGAGTTCTCATTGCTAAAGGAAGCAACATAACTACACCTTTTCCAGTTTTATTTCAAAAAGCGTCAATTGAATCTCAGGACGGTCACTTGTATTTCAGAATACGGAAGTTCATTGTGTGAACACTCTGTTTTGATGAAATTATGTAGTTGCTAATGAGATTGACAGGTGTTAGCTAGTCACATCATTGTTCCAATGATGAACCATGCCCGTATACAATGTAATCAGACAATTTGATAGCGAACTAAAATTTAATGGGGCTATCCCTCTAACATATTCTCATCTTCGTTGTTTTGAATGAAATTTCCTATCATGATTTTTGATTTAACGCAAAGTCCTTGATATATTTCTTGCATAAAGTCCTATACTCAAGACTACATTCTCGAAATATATCAAATTTTAAGTTCAAAATTGAGTAAGATGGCCGATTTTTTATTTCTGCTCAGGATCATTTGTTTTCTGTTATGTATCGTACCCAAAATTATATTGATAATAATAAGTTCATTTTATAATGAATTGAATAGAAGATGAAATCATACTTATTAAAGCAAATTTCGAAATATCAAACATAAATACATATAAAATTTTCGATTTAAATAACAAAATTGTGTCCATCATTGTAATATCATTAAGAAAAAAACTTGAAAATTCTAAGGCACAGCCAGAGCATAGGTGTTTTTTTATTATGACAGTGAATTCTCAGGTTCACAGAATATCATCAGGTGATCAGGTGATTTCGACTTACTAGCGATTTTTTTGAGTAACGAAGTGAAAAAATTGGAAAATGCAATAATCAGCAAAAAGTATAGTTATATTACCGTGAAATAGATACATAGAAACATTAAAAATAAAACAATAATGAAAACCTTGAAGATAATACGTGAACTGTTATAGAGGTAGTGGAAATATTTTTTTAGATTCATCAAGTATTCATGAATCTTTCCCCATCCTTTTTTTGGTATTTTTTTATGGAATTAAATTTTTTTATATTTTTCAATTCTGAAGTCAATTAATTGTATAATCTATTGGATAAATATATAAATGTTATTTGAAGACATATAGTATTCGACGTGTGATGTTATATTCAAAGATCTTATAACGCAAGATCCGGCATAGAGGTTATTTGTTTTGTAGGTCTGGGGGTGTTAAAAGTTATTCAATGAATCCAGACGGTAAATAATGATGAACTGATTTGTTGATTAACAATTTATCATAACTTTTCGAAATAACCGATACGGATTTGGTGGAGCCGTCCGGTCAATTAACCACGTCCATTCACAGTTTTGTATGTCTGGGGGTGTTGAGAGTACTAAGCCATTGATTGGTCTTGCAGACCCCTCTATACCAAAAAAATACTACAGGATGTCAGATCTAGCGTTATGAGATCTTTGGTGATATTGGTGATATTGGTGATATTGGTGATATTGGTGATATTGGTGATATTGGTGATATTGGTGATATTGGTGATATTGGTGATATTGGTGATATTGGTGATATTGGTGATATTGGTGATATTGGTGATATTGGTGATATTGGTGATATTGGTGATATTGGTGATATTGGTGATATTGGTGATATTGGTGATATTGGTGATATTGGTGATATTGGTAATATTGTTGATTTTGGTGATTTTGGTGATTTTGGTGATTTTGGTGATATTGGTGATATTAGTGATTTTGGTAATATTGGTAATATTAACGTTGGAAAGTAGGAATAATTCATTCGAAGGAAAACAATTTGGTTTAGAGTATATAAGTTTTAGAATTTTCTTTTGCAGTACTTCGAGTTTTTTTAGATGACTAGTAGCGACTCCTCCCCATTCTGATATTCCATATGATGGATGTGACTCTATGAGTGTATGGTAAATAATTTTTGTTCGATTGATGTCTGAAATTCTTCATAGGTTTTCAATTCTGTTTCTGAAAGACAAATGACGAATTCTGAAATGCAATTTAATGCACTGAAATTCATGTGACGCTATCTGACATCGAGCTGACTATACCCAAATACAATTGGGCTTCCTGAAATTCAATTAACTGATTTGAAATATATTCGACGTTTACTGAAATTCAACTCACTGTTCTGAAATAAAATAATTGATACTTTCTGAAATACAAAATGCAACGACACGAATTTCATCTTCTCAAAACACACCTACAAAATCATCATGGCAGAGACTCTTCACTAAACATCAATTAACAGTGTTGTTCACAAATTCTGTGAGGGGCGCTTTCAAAGCTTTCTGTAGCGTTCGATCCTGGGAAAATTGAAATGCAAGCCGAGATGTGTTTAGATTTCCTTGAAAGCACGCCTTAGGTGGGTCGTAACTTTAGAGTCCGAGGGTAATTTACATTCTGTACACAATGCACCTCCGTATATTTATGCAGAATGTTATGGGGCTCCAAAAGGAGTAAATACGAAGTTTCACCACGTATATTCTTGGGATGAAGCGTGCTTTTGAAGTAGGATTACTTCAGATCAGCTGCTAAAAAAAATTAGATGAAATGTTACTCACTTGAAGTGTTCTTATTATTATCTTTGGAACACTAAACCAGTGTGTATAGGGTTATTGGGATATATATATCTGAGAGTGTGTTATGAACAAAAAATCGAGCATATATTATTACGAGAATGGCATTTTTTTATGTGAGAACCAAGGGAAAGAACGTAGGAGTTGGTGTTCTTCTCAAATTTCTGGAGATCGTATGCCTCGGGGAACACCTCCCTAGGCAATGAGTTCCAAAGTTCGTTGGATGAACGAGTCTTTGGAAAAGGACGTTCTGCAGGTCTCTAAAGTGACCACGAAGAGGTGTGAAGACTAACCTTGACGGGTTAATCTCGAAGAGACTGCTAATGGAGGAACGATTGTTGATATTTCAGAAGAGCATCGCCCATGAAAATATCTATAAAATAGAGATCAATCGCCAACTTGTTTAAGGTGTTCCAGAGAAATGAGCGAGTTAGTAAGCGAGGCATCACCGACGAGACGAATTGCCCTTTTTTGGACAGAATCCAATAGTTTCAGAATATGTTTAGGTGCCGCACTCGAAATATGGGAACAGTATTTCAGGACAGGTCGGATCTGTGCCTTATAGATCATAAACAGCTGACTGGGAGTGAAATAGCTTTTGGCTCGAAACAGAAATCCCAAGTTTTTGGGATGTACTTTTGGCAATGGACCTCACGTGATTTTCCCCAAAAAGGTTATAAATGATAGTAACGCCAAGCATCGAGTGTAGGACATGAAGTTGCTTCCAACAAATCGTTGATAGTACATTATATACCGCGGGACTGAAGTAGTACATTTAATCCTGAAGGTAAAGTTTATGGCCCGACCGCAGGGAGGGCCATAATTTACCTGAAGGATTAAATGTACTTCAGTCGCAAGGTATATATACGATACTTTTCGTACTTCCGGTATGATTTTATTAATTATTTCAATAATTTCAATCAGTTTTTTCTCTCTTCAACTCATTTAATAAACTGTCTTTAAAATAAGTTACCATAGTAACATTGCGTTGTGACAGTTATAATTTAGAAACATTGTCATTACTAGTGTCATTGTAAAGAAACATTGTTATTGATAATTATTGGTATCATGAGTGAAGAAGGTGTATCTGATATTGATAAAAGAGCAGCCGAAGTAGGTGAAGAATTGTTACCACCGAAATCTAGAAAACTATACGAGCAGCAGTACGATGCTTTTAAAAAGTGGTGCCGCTTAAAAAATGTGAGACAACCTACTGAAAATGCGCTGTTAGTCTACTTCGATGATAAATCAAAAGCGGTTTGTGCCTCAACTCTCTGAGACTGGTCAATATGACGAACTGTCACAATATTAATTTGAATATTAACGTTAATTACCATTCTAATTAATTATATTTTTCAATAAAATATCCCTCAAATTCGTTTGTTTGTAATTTAATCGTTCCGGGAGTTTCGTCAATATTTAATCCCGGAGGGATTAAATGTGACACTTTGGTACCTGTCACAAGGGAGTGAAGTTGTCACTTTAGGCCCGGAAGTACGAAAAAATAATGTTGGTGCTAAAATTGATCGCTGCAGAACACCAGCATTTATGATTAGAATATCAGATTAAACTCCATCGACCACTACATGGAGAGATCTGTTTGAGAGAACTAGCAAATGCCTTGGAAATATCCAATGCCACGGCTATAGTTTCTCCATATTTTTCAATAGATAGCTGCCATAAATGTGAGATGTAAGTGAGCAGGTCACCAGTTGATGAATGATATGAGAACATTCATGAATATAAAAAGTACATCACGATGACTATAGACTAAACTAACCAGGTTTGCGAGACATCGAAACTGAGGAATAGAGTCTGAGTATAGTCACTCGAAGTCTCTTGCATGAATATTCAAGAACCCAGTAAAAGAAGCAATTTTATGATCCTGTATGGGACAACTTGAATAGAACAGGGTTTGTAGATATAATGCGAAGGGTCTATTTGCAAAGTACTGAATTATAATCACAGTTCACGAAATCATATGCAATTGGATTCAAATTTAAACAGGTACACCACAAAACTAATAGTAATACAGTATCTTCGATTGTTTATGTTTAAGTGATATTAACTTGAGTTGCGTTTTAGTAATGTCAAATGAACTTCCTTGTTTCAGAATATCAACAACGAGATAATATATAGATAGAAGCAAATGTTAAACAAAGCGCTTCAATAGTTCGAACGTAGCTATATGGCAATTCATGTAAATGGATCCAAATAATAATTATTATCATCTTCAACTAGTTCACTGAGAGAATTTATATATTCTTCAGTTGAAATATATCCGAAAATCAATGCATCATGACTAGCTATTTTTCATATGGAAATCTTTCCAAACATGAATGTTTTATTGAAATAGTCGAGTAATATCACGAAACTTTTTGGATATTATCAAATAATGTTTTTCTGGATTTGAGCATTTTTTCAGGAACTTGAAAAAGAGGAAGAATAATATCACAAGTAGAATACCCATACGAATGAGGGGTTGATAGAATGTTCCCTCTTTCTAATAGGAATTTTACCAGAGCCTTTTTTTTAGTGTTCACCATATATTTCCTCCTTCTGTGAATTCTGTGTTCTCATCTGCCAAATCTCCAGCTTGGATAGTGCTTCACACTCCTTCCAGTACAATACGAGAGATCATCATCATCATTGCACGTAGCCTACTTAGAGGTTCGTCAGAGTATATAGGCAACTGTAATGTTGCTTCGAAAGACAGTGGCAGTGCCACCACCTGTCTATTCGAACTTCTGCCTGATATTGGTAGGTACCTGGTATACATGACGATTTGATTTCCTCGAGATTTGGGTCAATCGGTGTCTACAACTTTTTCAGTGCCCAAAATTGAACAGTCATTCATAAGCGTACCTACTATTTTTGCTGTGTCCAGGGTCAAGGTCTCAGGATTGGTATTACTGCCTCCATGGTAAAAACTAACTCTAGAATTCATAATAGAGATCCATTCTCAATACTTTAACGTCATGACTTTTATCTTTCTTTTTATTTTCAAAATATATCATTTTTCAACGGAACTCTGATATTAATGAAAGATTATTCACACGTCGGTTTTGCCTTCAAGGAATCAATCTCACTTTGTGATGTTGTGAGAGAGTTTTCAAAAGTGACAGTAATGACATATTGAAGAGTTGCAAGAATCAAATACACCTAACTGTCATAGCTAACAGCACCTGATGACTCCAGAATCTGTTCACACTGCTTTATGAAAATCAGTCTGATTATAGCTTATTTTGAATAACTTGTGGAGTTACCAGCTAGGAATCATCAAGCCAAGTGTTGAATAGCTGAAGACCCTTTCATTGTGTCCAGTATAATAATACAAAACGACCATATAAAGACGAAATTAAATCGAATCTTTCAACTGTCAAACCATCCTTTTGTTCAAAACTGAAATCTCTTTTTAATGGATCCAAATTTCGTGAGTCATCTAACACATGCCATGCATCATTTTTTCTCAGACTCGTTGATATAAAACCCGACCCATCCAATAATAATAAATTAAAATGGCAGGTACCTACAAAGCATGCCGAATAATATACTTCTGTTATTAGAATTTTTTTCTGTAACAGAAATTCACACTTAGTTACGAGACCCTAACCCGAATCATTGCTGTATTTTTTTTAATAAAGAGATGTGACAGGTATAAAAATGATGCCTTTTCATTCCAGCAACCCTTCAGGGTGTGGCAGATGTTGAATAGCGCTGTCACACTGGGTCGTTTGGAACCAACATTAAAGTATTGAATCATATAATAAGCACTAGTATTATTTGGTAACGTAGCTTGGGGTCACTTCGTTTATATAATAATTCAATCAACAATCAGTGGATGAAAGAAAAAATCGTTCCGATAAGAAATTCTCTTGCATAGAAAATGGTTTCGTGTGTAAATTTTATTAACTTATCATTCAATTGAATCTGCTACTTAAGCTTCTCTAGGAGAATTCATTCTTTCATTCATTTCATTTAATGTTTCTTACAAATATAATGTATAACAAGAGTTTGGTAATGTTCAGTGTTCCTAAAAAAAAATTAAAATAGTACTTCATCCGGGAAGAAGAGAAAAAAAGAAAAAAAAAAGCTCCTATCATCGAGCATATCTAGCTTACACTCATAACTTAAACAATTAAAAATGTAATACAACAGTGTGTTGATCGTATCCATAAAGCACACAAAAACAACAAAACGAAAAAATCAGTATTGCTTTAATCTATTCATTGATTATAAAAGATCGTAGTCTCATAACTTCCCTCGTGAATTGACAGATAATTTTGGCCTCGGTCAGAGTGATGTTGGTGAGAGTATCTCTCAATGAGGTCATATTTTGTAGGAAGCGACATTCAGGTTTCAGAGAATTTGAGATGGGGCAAGTGAAGAATAGATGTTCCAGTGTCTGGGGTAATTGTAGATTACAAAGCGTACATAATTCAGTTAGATTGACATGATAGTGAATATTTTTATGGGTTATTCTCAATTCTTTCGCATACGAAAGTCGTAGTTGTGCAATAGTTCTAATTGTATGTATGGAACAATTAAAGGACAGGTAGTTTGATGTGCAATGGGCACTATTTGATATGATCCCCCTGAAGAGAGAGTATCTGGAAGTGGCGTATTTGTTCAGATCTGACTCATAGCAGAATTGTTTATATTTATCCAAGAGATATTGCGTGTTTCTTTTGAGTAGCCATGGATCTAACTGGTTATATAGATCTACGCAGTTGATTGAGTCAAAAAACATACGTAGTTGACTGGCCCAGTTGTACCTAACGTCTTGACATGGAGTCGAAAATAGTCTAAGAAAACATTTTTTTGGAAATCTTTCTTCACCCATTTGTAAAATTTTCACAAGCCAAGTCAGGGAGTGTTTGAAAACCGTGAATGATAGGTGGATTCTGCCTGTTTCAAGTCGGACACAAAAATCCGGTGAATTATTATGACTTATTCTTCTATTCTATTCTAAAAAAAATGGTACCCACATTAGAAAGACAGCTTCTCGTTGGTCGGTAATGAATCATCAACATTTCAGCATACAGAGATGTTAATTGAATACGATAACAATCTTCGAGGGCTTATTGTTTATACAGTGACCAAATATCCTTCGCCCCCTCTTTTACTTTTTTTTACATTTCACAAAAAAATTAGTAAAAAAAGTTGTGGGGTCTTCGATTTCATTATTGACATGAGCGTTATTCATACAGTGTATGAAAAAGCGTGGCAATTTCATTCAGAAGGTCATTTTCCTACCAGATTGCGAACTTGTATAATGCTTTACCCGATTCATTCTCGTCACTATCGTTATGTTCTTTCAAATATCAACTACGCAAATTTCTATTATCTCAGCAACTAAGCTAATGTGTTATTGCGTACCTATTGGTATATACCTGTACAATATATAATTAATATACATTAGGAAAGTTGTCGCAGAGATACACTCCGTTCAAAATTGTGTTTTTGTATCTCCTGGAATGAAACTCTAATCTGACTTACCTTCTCACTCATTAATCTAATATATTGAGGCAAGATTGAGTCACTTCAAGATAATTTATAAATAAGTATATTGTGGGTTGTTGGTTATGTTTTTAACGTCAATGAATAGTTACTTTAAATATTGCTTATAGATTGTAAACTTTTTGTAAACTATGATTTTTTTTATCTTATCTTTTTCTTCTTTTTTTTTTGTTCATGATGGTTAGGTTGAAAAACAGAGAGTATGATTCACTTCATGCTCACCTGACACCTCGCCTTTTTTCCAATACCATATTATGAATTTTGATTAAAATTGAAAATAATTGTTTATTGGTTTATTGGAAAATAAAGAATATATTATTATTATTATAATTTATTTTTATAAATGGGGCAACATATCAGTGCATTTTTAGATTTCACGTTCAGTTTCTGACAGGTACAATATCACAAAATCTGATAGTTTTGGAATTATGAACTATACTTTTGAACCAGTTCAGTGAGAAAACCGTAACAAATAGACAACAATGTGTTTTGCTATCATATCCCAACTTTTTGAAAGCTATACAAAGAATATTGCTAAATGTTGTTGACAGTCTTCTCACTGATCTGGTAAAAATGTAGCTAGAAAAGTAGTCAAATTATATATATATATAAATAAGAATTCACAAAAGTGTTACAGTTCCAAAATTATCAACTTTTGTGATTCAATGAATAATGCAATGCGATGATGATTCAAAAAAACTTAATTATTAAGTTGCTGTGTGCTTTCATGGGACACTCTGTATGGATGAAACTTGAACAATCAACGAGATCGAGAATGTGAAATGATAAAAATTACAGGAGGGGTGATGGACTTTTGGGACTCACTGTATACCTATAGCTATTAATGTAACGAGATTATAATGCGATTTTTAATAGTCGAGGGCATTGCTTGGTTACGAGGCAGTAGCCGAGTCAACCGCAATGTCCGAGACGGTGTTAAATCGCTTATAATCGAGTTGCATTCCAATCTTCATCGTATCATTGATGCGAAAATAAATAGGAAATAAATGAACACTATTTGGTATCTAATGTATCATGCTTGTATTGTGAGTAACTAAGGTTTTGGCTATAAATAAACATCTGTTCGTAAACTCTGCAGCTGACGCAGATGCCGTCGGATATCTCTTCAATACATTTTGGAACTGCAGCGTCAACTGTAGCTACGGCAGTGGAGTTTATAAATTGAGCTTCATGGAATTATATTTTGTTCAAGAGTTTCCAGTGTTGACTCACAAATTTTCGCATGACGATATCCTCACTGCAATTGACCACAATAAACTCACAGCAATGGTCATGCTCGATTACTCCAAAGCATTCGATAGAATAAAACACCAGCTTCTGTTAGCAATTTTACATTTCATTGGATTTTCTGAAGGTGCAGTATCTTTATTGAAGCATTATTTATCTGACAGAATGCAAACGGTTATGGTGGACAGAGATATATCCGAATTTCTAACTGTGGAGAATGGGGTTCCCCAGGGATCAGTTCTGGGCCCCTTACTGTTTATTATTTATACTCATGAATTCAGTAACTATATTCAATTCAGCAAGTCTCATTTTTATGCCGATGACACCCAAATCTATTTATCATTTCCAGAAACCGATCTACTGGCGGCAAACACCCAATTGAACGCTGACTTAGAGTCCATTATTTCTATCTCGGAGAAGTTTTGTTTATCAATGAATCCTGATAAATCTGTAGCCATGTTATTCGGTAGAAAATTGGCACGTAATCGTTGTTCGGGTATATTGAATATAAAAATTAAGAACGTGTTAATTTCTCCTACTGATCATGCAAAGAATTTGGGAATTATCCTTGACTCCTCATTGAATTACACAAGACACGTCAACTTGGTTATAAGACGAGCTTTCTCTAATTTGAAATTAATTTACGCCAACAGAAAATTCCTCGATAAACGTAGTAAAACTATCTTATGTGAATCCCTGGTTCTTTCGCATTTGAATTACGGTGATATCATATATGGACCGGCTTTTTCGAAAAGAGATGCGCAACGTTTTCAACTAGTTCAGAACTCTTGTGTTCACTTGATTTGTGGAATAGGAAGGAGAGCTCATATAACTGGCCCTTTGAATGAAATAGGTTGGCTGAATATCGACAAAAGGTGGACCTTGCATGCCTGTATCTTATACCATAAGGTAATAACGACTCATAAACCATGCACCCTATCTGTATCGAAGAATAACGTTTCGTACCGATATCCATAATGTCAATGTTCGGTTTAAATCTCGACTGACACTACCTATGCACACCACTGCTCAGTTTCGGTCTTCCTTTTCATATATGATAACCAAGCTGTACAACCGGATTCCCGAAGATTTGAAGGAAATGAATATATTCGGTTTCAGAAAACATTTGAAAATACTTCTTTTAACTGGTGATTTTAACCTTTGAATAATCCACCACCAAATCGTTGTTTTTTTCTTTTTCTCATCAATTCATTTATATAACATTGTTGTTTTCATTATTGATCCATGAAAAGCATGTATATTTATTTTTAATCCATGTATGTTAATTGTTATGTTTGCTTTATTTACCTCTACTGTTACTTCTCTGTAATAGGGATACAATGCATCATTGTTTTCTTTTTCTTTTTTTTTATTTTCATCGGGTTGAGTGGAAGAAAGCACTTGTCGGACCCTTTTGGGTCAAACAAAAGCTAACTCTGCCTTTTGGTAGAAATTACTCATTATTATTGGAATTACTATTTTATGTAACTATTCTACCAATAAAAGCGTTTATTATTATTATTATTATTATTATTATTATTATTATGTAATACAACAAGTATATTGATGATTATCGAAACACAAATTTGGGAAACCACACACGCGCTGTGCGCTCGTGTAGTTTCCAAGCAACATGATTTGTTTCGAAAAAGAGAAGGAATTTTCGATAATCATCAATAACACAAGTTGTATTTGTTCAGATTATTTCATGAATAAAATCAAAGCCATTTTGATGATTTCCTATTTTAAACGTACAGTTTATGGAATTAGATATTTTGATTATGCATTGTAGTTCGACACAAAAAGATTCGTTATGCAACCAACAATACTTGTATGCTATGTAGGCAAGATTACCTATGCACTAGGTACTACTGAGTTGAATTCTTTATGATTGTTGTCACAATTTGTGTGGTTAGGTTACATTAGAATAATTCTATGCTGAAATTGTCTAAAATGTGTGGAAAATTAAGTGGATACATATTCATAGTGTGTGTTTATCGTGGTTCAGACGAAAATTCGGTGTAGTGGCATTCATTTATTTACCAGGAAATCGGAAAATAATATGACAGATTGCAACTGGTAAGTCGTTGTTTAATTAACTTACCCTACTGCCTACGAATCAGAAAGCGAAATACAGAAACGGAAACACAGCATGTAGGTATCCAATAGCCAATCAGGAGCCGAAATACAAAATCGAAAACATGGTGTTATTGATTATGAACACAATCATTTCAACCAATCAAAAACGTGTATTATAGCATGAATGAAATAATCGACAAAATCAGTTGAAATTGAACAGTAGCGTTCGTGCGAGATTTGCTTCAGGAACCGACGGTAGTGCTATTCACGTATCAAAAATTTCAAAAGGTAGAATGAATACATTCAATTGAAAACATCGCTATATTTTTTTTTTTCAAGTACTTTATTCATATATAATGCCCAATAACAATTTATGTACATTCAAGAAATTAAAGAAATTCAATTTAGTGCATTACATTGAACAAAAATCATCCAAAGCAGCAAATTTGCTGGTCTCGGAAACAGTATTTAAACAAAAAAAAAAAAAACTTACAAAATCCATCTACAATTTTCACCTTAATTTGCAAAAATAATTTTTCACCTTGATTTACATACCTATATAGATATAAAAATATAAAAATAAAAAATAAAATCTCTAACGTATTTTCAGTCTAGAGAACGAAAAGTACATTATATATATATATATATATATATATTTTTTGCTTAAAGTTTATTTGTGTATAAATTTTGAATTCTACTTTTAAATAAATTTATGTTTGCGCTGTCAGTTATGCTTTTTGGTAAGGAGTTATAGGTTTCCATGCTCTTTGTTATGGGGTTTTTTAGGCCTATATTTGTTCTTACTGGCTCTAAGAAGATGTTTTCTCGTGTACGTGTATTATAATTGTGTTGTTGATTCACGAAGTTGAAAGGTGTATTACATTTAAGATTTTCGTTGATTATATTGTATATATATTTACTTTGTTCAATTTGTAATATGGTAGCAATAGGTAAGATATTAGTTTGATCGTATATTGTTTGTGCTGATGTATTATACTGAAATTTGAATAAGATCCTTACGACTCTATTTTGTAATGTTTCAATTTTTTTGAAAATAGTTTTTCCACTTGTTCCCCATAATGGTATTAAGTATCTGAATATGGACAGAAAATATGCATTGTAAATTTGATATAAGCCAGATGTTCTTATGTATTCTCTACATCGGTAAATGGCTCCAACCATGGGTGATATTTTGTTTTCTATGTGTTTGATGTGCTCACTCCAATATGATGGATCGGATCTTGAAAAACGAAAGGAATCTACCGAAGAAACAAAACATAATGATACAAACGATATAATTTTAATATTCGACTATATTGTTACATTTTCATTGAATCATTTTTTTTTAATTCCAATGCTGAAAACGAGGAATGAATACGAGTATTTCCACCAAGGAGAGAATAGGATATATACGTGTACATATTGTCCACTGGAGAAATGAAAAGACAAGAAAGAAGCTGAACTAACTGGTGATAAATAACATGATGAACATAATTTTCATGTAGCGCTAATTATCTACGATTTGATAGATTTTCTGGTGGAAAGTATATGCTATGTTGAATAAAAGTAGGTTCTGTTTTACCCGAACAAAACCCAAAATGTAGAAAGGTTAAGGTAGCTAAAACTCCATTGCTACAGTATCGAGAGAGGAAAATTCCATCAACTGCTTTTTTACATAGCCTAATGGCGCATTTTTATGAATATTCAGATTTGAACGTGATAAATATTAATACGATGCGGCGAAAACTCTTTGAGAATTAATTGTGACCTACCTAAGTGATGCTTTCCCAGATGATCGTAGAAGGCCCAACAAAGGGAAAAAGAACAATGAATGAGCATCAATAGGTTCGAAAGAGGTATTGTTATATGACATGATCATCCAAGTGATAGATCGCAGGTAATAAACCAAATAGTGCATCCATCACCAGTATAGCACAAGTAGAAATGCAGTAAGAACACGTAGGTTGGAATAAATTCACCAGAATTTATACTCGGCCGAAAGAAACAAATCACTAGGACAGTTCTATTTCAATATTCCAACGTAGTACTCGTAGTAGTTACATGTTTTAGAACAGCTGAATGGGATCAATACAGTATCCTGATTATTGTGCATATTTTCAAAAATCATGAGACACTTCGTTTTGAAGTAGTCTTCTGCAACGTATCTCTGAATTTTATTCACCTGAAATGATGGTTGCAACTTGTGAATATTTTTTATGCTCGATCCAAAAATGTCATTATCTCAATATCAGCTTCAAAAACTAACGGTCAGCCCAACGGGATTAGCTACAAGAAAGGAGAAACATGAAAAATCACGGCGTTGCATTCTTGCATGAGATCGCAAAATGGTCTCAGTATTCTTCTTCAATATTATTATAACTGAAAGGAAGACTCGAAAACATAAAAATTATCCATATATCAGTTTTTTGGCATACTGCAATTCCAACTGCTTGAAATGATGATTTCACAGATGATGGTTGGTTCAGCATTGTTTCTCCCATTTCTAAAATTTTCGTCTATTGAATCAACATTGAATATTCAATCTTGTAGACAGTAACAAAATCAGAAGCTGATTTAAGAAGATTTCGATTGAAGATGAAGATAACAATGTTATGAAACTAGAAGAGTTTTGTTTTCGGAGTCCACTTTTTACTCCACTTTTATTCTTATCTGTCGCTACTGAATATATGAGAATTTTTGGGCATCAGGATGAATTCGAAACCATCTCATTGATCCCTCTCTGATTGATGAGGATTTAAATGGAAATTATTATTTAAATGTCATGTATCTATAATTGCGATCGATTATGTTTATACTCAAAACTTTTTCAAATAAAATCAATGACTGCTGTAGTATACCATGTAATCAAATTGAAATTGATTCACAGAATACTTGAGAAACAACCTAACAAGTCTAGGGCTAAAGTTCAATTATTGTTTTTTTTTAAAACATCGATATAAATATCTGAGTAGATGAGTGAACAAAATGATTCACTGTTATTTTTCTTTCACTTGGTTCAATAGAGTACAAAGGTATAATTAAGATTTTTCTACATTTCCGGTTAAGCCGGAAGTAGAATGTATGAATGATCTAGGATATACAGGGAATATCTTGATGTCTCAAAAACTAAACTCTGATGATCCCCCCCTTTGCAATATTTCATCATTATTATCAATTATCACCATTAGCTAATTGCTAATTATCAACATTCATTCAATGAGAATAATAGCCCATAAATAGTGACAAACAATAAATATTGTAATCTCAGACCTACCATCATTGATAGTTTTCTGTGTTAATCCCGTCATTGTTCTAATCGAATTCACTGAATCACTCACCACTAACGCAGAATTCCATTCGTGATGATGTCGACACACTAACCCAGATATAATATCCTTAGATACAGACGCTTAATACAAGATGTGACCTCAATTTTGATAATTCCAACGATCAGGGATGGGAGAGAATGGAATCACTGATATAAGCACGACCTATTCAGGGTGAAAATATTTTCAGCTAGAATCTACAGTTGCGCATTCCCAATAATTCGAGACGTTGAGAAGTTTTCAAATTTTTGAGAATGGCTGAGCTCAGATATTAAACCAGTTTGATGATATTTTCATTAGACATCTTAAAGTGAGCCGAAACTTCAAGATATCGCGACTGATTCTGTGAGACTTTTTGTTTGTATTTTATATGAACTGCTTTATTAAAATTTTCCAACGGTCATAACAGTTTTTTTTCGGAAGTGGTTGAAATCCTTTATGGACATCATATGGGTCAAATTCCCCATATGATAGTGTGGGACTCCCTGATCTCAGCCAGGTCTACCCACTGAAAACTCCACCCCCTTCGTAGGCTCGTCTGACCGAAGTCTCCGATGACACTTAGGCCTAATGGCCCATTGTATCTTGCCTATTTATCATCATTGTACCCACTTTATTATCTCAGTGCCTTGTACAAGTTTGTACAAGTCCTTCACTGGATGTGAGTTGTATATTTCTGGTTCGCCAACTGGTTGCCCAAAAATTGTCTGCCTTCTGCGATCCAATGCCTCGCATTTGCATATTATATGTGATACTGTTTCTGGTTCCTTTCCGCACAGCCTGCAATTTGGGTCACCATTATACAGTCCCATCCTGGTAAGGTGCTCCTTGACTGGGGCGTGGCCGGTCATGAGTCCTATGACAGTTTGTATCTGCTCTCTGTTCATGTTTAGCAGATCTGCAGTTCGTCTGTGGCATGGATGTATTGTTTCCCATGTATATTTCCTGGAATATTTTCCCAGTTATGCTTATGTTTTTCCCGAATCCAGTCTCTCACAGACGCTCGGGCTGTACGCTTTGATACTCCTAGAATCTGTCCTGGATCTGGATCATCATCTCACCCTCTTAATGCAAGTTCGTCAGCTTTCTCATTGTCAGCAATCCCCTGATGTCCTGGCACCCAGGTAAGCTTGACGCTGTTCCGGTCTGCCAGCGTTTTCAGTTCTATCTTGCAATCAAATACCAGTCGTGACGTCACTTCCTTGCTTCTTAATGTCCGACATTTTGAAAATGTTTCAACCAATCAAAACCCCGTACATTTTCCCTATTTCAGAAGTGGTTGTTTCAAGTCTGGTATAACATTTTACGACAAATCGTTACGCAGAATAGAAGAACAAATCTCATGCAGATGGCATCCTGTCTACAAATTTTCTGATATTTATAATATGTGTTCAAAATGAAACATTTCGCCATACCCAATATCTTTCAGATCAACTGCTGCGGAAGTAATGCTGGAAATTCTGGTCTATAGACATTATTCAGAAATATCATATAATATCTCTAAATCTTCATAATGCTCGGTTTGAGGATAAATATCAAACATAGCTAGCAAAACCCGTGAGTGTTTATCTTATTAATAATTATGGAAAATCGTGCGATATGCACGAGAACGGTGTGGAAGTGTCGTGGATAATAAACAATCTTTCAGATCACGATAAAGTATATCATTTCCATTATTTGACATGGCTTAACGGCAAAAAACATCATTATTTCTCGCCTGCACATGAAACTGGCTAATTTGTGCATTCCTTGCTTCCATTAAATAGGAGTTGGGATATTTACATACACGATTATAGTTCTTGGAATGTGCTTGAAGTTTAGGAAATAAAATCGATCTATATATAGAGCGAATTCGATGCTGATATAATTTCCTTTTTTGCATTATACTTGAAAATGAACGATGACTAGATATCAAAAATTTAGCTAAAAGTACCTATGCCATTCTCAAAACACACTATTCGAAATGGTGAGAAGATTCAGTTGGAGAATTCTTTTTGAATACCGGAAAGATATTCCTCTGCCAATTTGTTGCTTGATAAGTCTTTGATCAAGAGTTCTCTACCACATTGATAAGAAGATTCACCATCAGTCACTTCTTTCGGTTGTTCTTGAATATTCCCTTCTTCAACTATTAGTGTTATAACATCTGAATTTTTTATGTTTTCATTTTCTGATCCGAAATATTCATCATGCCGCCATAATAATGTTTCTCGTATATTCTCATTATTTCCTTGAACATTTCTTCTGTTTGTAATGTTTTTTGTTTTTCAATGTAGATCTGGATTCTTTTTTATTTTTTACTCGCCTGGCAAACCTGAATACGTTAATAAATACGCTGATTGCTGCTTCGAAGTTTCGAAAATAAAAAGAATTGGCAGCCCTCTAATGCGAAACGCCGTATTTCATATTTCAAAGTACGAAGTTACAGAGCGTGAAAAACAGCTGCGAGAAGCTGTATTTCTTTCTTTCGTATCAATTTGAATGAAGCCAATGAAAAATTAATATCCAAAGTATTTTTTCTCTCTCAAAAACCAAAACACTTCTCCACTATTTTTTCGCGGCATATTGTTGCGCATATAAATACTCCTACAACTTTTTCCTGATTCAACCAACCCTGTATCTCGTATCTCTAATATTTACCGAGTCTCTACGTTTACCTTCGAATTTGGGACACCCCCCATTAGTTTGTGAAAAACAAGCAACGCGTTTTCCATACACCGCTCAATATATGTTCACTGAACTTGCAGATGAATTTGACACTGAAACGGCGTTAATAGATATACGATTTTCTACCAAATTGCGTCTTAAGGAATTGATCCATCCTTCTGTAGTGCATCACATGACAGTGACAGTGGAATAGCTTGTAGAAGCCTCTAATATCTTGGGAATGGCCGACTTCAATTTATCGATATGTACACAGGGCAGACCCTGAATTCACAAATCGCCATCACCATTCAATATTCCGATGCCAGCGGGCTCTAGTTCGATTCCGTGAGAGGGACATAAATCAGTGCTAAGTCCTAGTATGTGGGATGTAAGTATGGAGCTTCGCGAAACCACGAAATATAACTTTCCCTTATCGTATTTCTGAGATCCCGTGCATACTTATAGGTATTCAACACCTAAAGAAACCGAAATATGAGCATCGCTATTCAGCATCACCTTGGGACCGAAGAAGAATATATAGGAGACCATTGCGAGGTATTTATGTGCCATTTGTTATCGATTTAGAGATGGCACCGGATTCTTGTTGGTGGCTGAAAGTACAGAAAATTTGCTATTTGTGAACCTTAAACTGCTAGATCACGAAATAAGGAATCAGAATTTCTCCTGTGGAAAAAAATCTATATTGTTCATGGAGAAAAAAAATTGTAGCTATTGATGTAACGAGATCATTATGCGATTTATAATAGTCAAGGACATTGCTTGGTTACGAGGCGGTAGTCGAGTCAACCGCAATGTCCGAAACGGTGTTAAATCGCTAATAATCGAGTTGCATTCATAGAATACTACCAAACAAGTGTGGAAAGTGACATATTCCACACGAGTGGTCGTTTAGCACGAGTCGTGTAGCGGTGATTGCGGAAACGTAACGAGTGAAGGAAATGCACTTTCCAACGAGTTTTGTACACTATTTCTCTTACGACCCCGAATACTTCCATTTCGCGGGAAGTCTTGTCAAGAATGTAACTTGAGCGGTATCTATAATTTCAGGTGGTTCTGATTCGAAATCAAGTACTGTTTATTTTCATATTCAAGATGATATTTGAATACTTCTCAGACAATTCCGTATTAGGTGAATTACTGATTGATTGAAATAGTTTTGTTTGGACGAACAATTTTATTGATATTTGACACCATACGCCTGCTAGCGCCAGTAATCACGCAACCAGGAATACAGATCCACAGAAGTACGTAGTGCGCAAGGCGTCGATATGATGCAACATGCAACATGCAACTGATGCCGCGCATTACTGTAGCCGTATTCTTTTGAATGATCTCACCCGCTGCCATCAACATCATCAGACATTCATAGAAATAGTTCCAGTCACTGTCCCTGATTTTCGATATAATTCGAAACGAGACAGAAATTTCAATGAGGCGTTGACTGAATTCGATTTGAGAACGATTTTATATTGACAGTGAGTACCAACTAATCAAGGTGGATATAGGATGGTGAAACAGCTCTTCAATTGTTTCTGCGAAAAACTTGTAGACCGTTTGAGAAGGTACTAATATTTACACGACTTGAAAGAAGATGGCGGTAAGATCGATTATCGAAGAAGATTTCTGTTGCTTACGTATTTCTGTGGTTCACATCTGACAAACGTGACTTGAAACGACATTAAAACAATAAATGTTCGATAAATCTTGAATGAATATTGATATTTTGACTCTTCTCAATAATAGTTCATCTAAAACAGATGAAACTGATGAAAGTATGCCAGATGCAGAGTTTCTGTTTTACCGACACAAGGTATGTCGCCATCTCTGTTAATTTAAGGAAATATTACTACGGTATGAAATCAAGTAGGCAAAGGTCTACAGTTTATTCTAGTGCTTGTTAATAGGAAGCTGTTTCACCATCCTATATCCACCTTGCAACCAACTAATATACCTAATTATTTCTATCAATTCAGTTGAGCGTGTGATATTTTTCATTTCAACACGTGTGCTTTTTTCTTCCAAATAACAACACCATGGTGATATGAGCTACTTTCCAAATAACAAAACAGTATGCTATATGACGTTTTCATACGGGGTCGTACCAAACGGCTGTTTAACCCAATTCCTCGAACGATGAGCACACAAATATAATGCACGTTATGATGATAGCTCGAATTCAACCATCGCAACTTTCCCATTATCCCGCTATCCCTCATCATACCATCAGCAACTTGCCGCCCATCCCACGTGACCCCATGAACCCGCGATGTTACCAACCCACCTTCAATAAACAACAAAGACCTCCCGACCTCGAAGCAATTCATTCCGGCCGGAACGGCACATCGTACCTGCTAGGGCCATTGTGGAAACTTTGATTGTGGCCGATCGGCGTGTGATGCGATCGCGTCTGCAACGTTGATGTAAACAAACAATTGCCGGCCAGGGCCGCCCATGACCTCCCGGCATTGTTGGTACTTCCGGTTTGGAGCCGCGTCCGGCCAAGGGTTGCCAAGGGAGTTTAATGGATGGTGGATGGTATGTGTGTGGATGGGAGGAATGGGAGGAGTGTTTTGACGTGTGAGTGAGGATCTATGTGGCGGGGAAGGGGTCAGTTAGGGCTAAATATAATTTTAATTTTACACTTGAATATTAGGTACCTACTTGCTTATTTCATCTTAGATACGGTTGCTATAAAGGGCGTTAACTGAATTTCAACTTCGAACAGCAACTGCTCGATGTTTCCACGCTTTTTATAAAATTTGGTAACCTTACACCTAACCTTACAATAGCAACATCAAAGATTAGTCGTCATGCAGTCGTGACGACGAAGTGGTACTGTCAGTATGGAGACTCAGCATAACATGCCAGTTCTTGACAGTACGCCAATAACACGGTCTCATATATGGCAATAATATTATTTTTTAACTTCCATTGACTGAATACTTCATAAACTAAGTCGTACACGCGAGTCCGGATTTCTCCGGCAATAAATTATTCGCAGCTTTGGCTGCATTTTCTTTGATATTCTTGGGTAAATTCGTATTCATTTCTACTTCTTCTATAAGACTACACAAAGAACGCAGCAATGACATCTCGAATGTCACTCTACAAATATAATGATGATGGAAATATTCTACAAACGTTTAAATATCAAGAAATGCCATGTCTATCACTAAGTCATTTTTGATCAGCGACGTCACCTAACGAATAGCTGACGTTGCTATAACGTCATATTGCCAACGTCATCAGGGAGACGTCATTATTGCGTATTTTGAAGAGCACAAGCTGACGTTATCATAACGTAATATTTTGAACGTCTCTGTGCTGTCATCAGGGAGACGTGATTTTGACGTATTTCGGAGGTCTTAAATACGACAATCTACACACAATGAAAATAGAGAACCACTCGTTTGGGGTGCATTCATCCAATTCGTTTGCATAAAATAAGTCTTTCTGAAGACTTTAGAAAAACATTATTCTTGTTATTTGTCAGGAATAATAGTAAGCTAAGATGAGCACATAGTGAGATGAATCTACATTGATGAGTTGTTTGAATTCCTTCATAAGATCATACTTACTTGCAGGTACGCACTGATGATGACTTAACAGTCGAAAGCGCTCTGCTACGATTTTTGAAATAAAATTTGCACATACAAAATTGGATTTTTTTGAGTCGTATAGAAAATTTCACATTCCTGGACTATCTTCTTCACAGTCTTCCAGTAATGTTAGGCTTTTCCTACTCGGTAAACAATGGACTCTTTTTCGTGAATAATAAAATCTTGTTTGCACCACGAGCGTAACTAGATCCTAACGCACATCTGGCAATATTCATCCCGGGCCAAGAACAAGAACACTATTCAGAAAATTGGATAGAAACCAGAACACCGAGAAATAGATATAGACATCGATTTAAATGAATACACTAGAAACGTAATTCAAAATACGGCAATAATCTTCAAACCTCCATCAGAATATTACAGGTTTTTTAAGTTTTCTGTGTTTTAGATATTTGTCAATCCATCAGTTTAAACAGACGAAGTTCTTTCGATTATTCAATATTTCAATGTTATTTCGTTGTTGGTGTGTGGCTAATAACAAGGTTTTGTTGGAGTTTTTTCAATAGTTCAATCATATCTATAGGTATATCTTTCTTGTTGGTTTGAGAAAGCAATTTCACGTTTATTATTACTTTGAAGGAGTGAAAGATGATTGCGTTGCAGCAACTAAAAAATAATAATTCTCTGAAAGATTCGAAGTTTTGAGGATGGAAAATATACCTAATTTGTTATACGTCGATGGAATCGGAATAAATATTGCTATTATTCGTGAAAATCTAATATGGCGCATGGGAAAAGATGATGTTCAAAATGTTAGATTGTAATCGTAGAGCGAAATAAAGTTGCAGCAGAAATATGCTCTTGCTTTTGATATTCTTCGTCCAATAATGCCAGGCGTAATAATCTTTAGGTATTCAAAGTACTACTTTTCTCTTCGAAAATAGAGATTTGAAGTACCCTTTAAATCCACAAAGTGCATAAACTTGAATATCATACGGTACACGCTTTTTGGCTAGCACAGTATTCCATCATATTCCAGTAAAAAACTCACAGTCACCTACCGGATTCTACTAATGGATATGCGATGATTGTGATGCAATACGATATCGAATAAATAATCCTTTGCAGATGTCATACTGTTTTCGTTCATCAATTCCAATCAGTGCAGAAGACGGCAGAAGGATGCTTTCCAACGAGTATACCAAGCCGTATTTTGCGATGAACGTTTTATTATGGCGACTATATCGATGAGAACTGCTGAAAGCGCAAGCGGTTTTATTGATATCGAAATCGACGATGCAATGGGACAATCCATATGTAAGCCACTTTACTTACTCGATTCGAACGTAATGCTGTTTCATTTATTCATTTCGCGGGAAACGCCGCTCTAAACAAAATCTCCTTTATATTAGGATCGAAATTGCCGGCAATAAAACTAAATCAAATAAATGCTTACAAGTTTTTCCTTGTAGTTATCAGGATTTAATAGTCGATAAAATTTTATTGCGTTGACTCTCGAGTCCTGGCAGAGCAAGCAAATTTTCCACCGGTACAAATCGATCTGGGGAATAGGAAATAAATATCTGCGGAACGGAACACGTATTTCTGCAACCCGGTTTTATAATCATTCGAATGCCGATGAAGCAGCCTAAATTTTTCTTTGTGAAACACATAATTTTATTTTATCCATTACACGAAATACCATTCCGAATAGACCCATCGATCTTCCTAGCAGCTTGGAAATGTATATATTTATAACGATAATTCAAGACCACATCGTGCTGATCTGAACCTGATGCTTATATTTCAGAATTGAGTGACATTTATGGTTTACTATATACATCAAAACTTTATTTTTGTCAGTCATCTCGATATAGGTGCTTTGCTTACCATGTCAGCATCTTCAGTAGAAAAGTTTATTATATATTTGAGAGAAGATTTCCAAACAGCACTCTTCCTTGCAAGATCAATTACCAGATGAGGACTTTATAAACAGTTGTTTATTTCTAGTATATAGGTACTTATTCCATCTTGTTACAGTTACTGCAACCTCAACTCTATCTACATTATGTAAGAACTGCTGTTCCTACTCTTCCTGACAGCCTACACAGGGTTTTATTTAGCAGGAAAATAATGTTCATATGCTTATTCAACCTTCCGTACCCTGTGAAGAGTCCCACCATTATTCTGTTTGTTCTACTATTCTGGCTCAGCAATTAGTCTGTGAATTTTGATGATTTTTTTTATAAACTCTTCAGCCTTAATCATTTCTCCAGGCGAGTTATTTCACCATTCTAGAGATTTATTTTGCATCCACATTTTCATATTCGTTTTTCGTATAGCAAAAAAGTTCTGGATCATTTAGAGCTTTGTTTATTTGTCTTTCTCACGTCAGCGCGGAATCAGTATGTTTCGTACGAAAGCGTATAAGAACCACCGAGATTTTTTTATATTTTTTGTCCGACGTTAAACCCGGAATTTCCGACTTCAAACTGGGAATTTCCGACTTTAAACTCGGAATTTCTTTATTCCGACTTCAAACTCGGAATTTCCGAGTTCAAAGTCGAAATATTGTTTTACGATGGATGATGGAATATCTATCAATAGAGATCTGATAATCTAGTAGAGTTCGATGCTACAATTGCTACCAAACTCAAGCTTGTATTTTTTTTTCAATAAGGTGGACTTCATAATGCCTTATACTTATGATGATGTCAGGCATGTTTTTGTTCCTGTTGAATCCTCGATATCCATGCTGACTATGCTTGGTATTACCATCATCAACAATACCCTATCATGGAATGATATTATGTGCAGAAATTGCTTCACAACAATTCGATTCTTTGTTTCACACCTTACAAAAATTTCATAATTAACATAGCACAAATTTGACCTATCATGTGGAGTTTAGTTCACATGTTTAGAGTTCAGCTGCAGGATTCAATATCCATTAAAACTATACGTCTGTTTGGTGACTTTGCATTTACGAGTTTTTTGACCGCAGAAAAGTGGGCAATATCCCCTTTTTTCTAGATATATTGTGATGGTAGATGATCAAAATCATTTATATTATTATGAGCGATTCCGAGTAGACAGACCAAAGACATACTCAGATTGGCCACCCTTTCATTGCCAGGCTCGAGCCCCGCAGAACTTCCCTCTATCAGGATTCTATTTTTCCTCAAACGGAGAAGTTGTGTGACATTATCTGGTATTTTCCTGGTGTCTATATCTAACCAGACCTGGGAAAAATATCTATAAATAATGATGAGTATGAATGAAAAATTATGAATATTGAGGATGTTATAAGAACAATAATGGCTGCTAGTATCATGATAGTGTCAACCTGTCTTCGCCTTGCACCTCTAGCTTCTTTGGATGATATAGCGGCTCTAGAACAGAAGTGTACATGGAGTGTACTTTCATCCGCAAAGCTGTAGACAGGACACCTCTAAAAGGTCATTGATTTGAAGTATAAACAAAGTTGATGCCGAAATAGATCCTTGTGGAATACCGGCGTTGATAGTTATTTCATCATTCCGAGTTAAGAGTCGTAAACTCCGAGATTGAAGTCGGAAAAAAACAATTCCGAGTTCAAAGTCGGAAATTCCGATATTAATGTCGGACTATCCGAGTTTGAAGTCGAAAAAAAATAATTCCGTGAACTCGAAATTATTTTTAAGTCGGAAATTCCGGGATTGAAGTCGGAAAAGAATGATTCCGAGTTTAAAGTCAGAAATTCTGAGTTTGCCCCAGTAGCCCCAGACCAGTTTCGCGTTACCTTGCATCGAGTGATTGCTTTTATTGCCGCGTGGCAATCCGAGCAATCATTTTTCCCCATTACGGAATAGCTCTACTCGCCATTATTCACTGTATCGTTTCCAGAATAGGACAACACATTGAATGTGTTCTGCTACAAGAAACAAGTCATTGTTGATTTCAACCGTTGCAGAATTGAAACAAAAGATTGACAGTTGTTTATTCATGAGATATGACTGTAATTTTCAAGATATAATATTGTTTGAACTACTACAACTACCATGTTGGGGCAGAAGAATTCTCCGTGTTTATAATCAAAGAAAGTGTTGTGTAGGACTATCTGCAGTATTTAATGTTTGGCCTCCTGAGAATTTTTTTTCTCGCCTTCGAAACATTTCGGTCCGCATTTCCACTCCTCCTCGTAATATTTCATGTTTGGGAAGTGCAGTGCGTATACTAATGATATAGCGTGAGGAGACGGATCTCTGGCTGGAATAGAATCGCTTGGATTCCTGCATGAATAATCACCTTGCGTGAAAATATAGTAATTATTTATAATTAATATGTAACATTCCTGCTACCTGTAACAAGTCGGTACTTAGTAGTCGCTTTGTGATTTTTTAATGAAGTCGGACTTGTAATAGTGGAGATACGGAAAATAATTTACTGCCGGGGCAATCTTAATAATGTCTGGCAATCTGATGTTTTTGCAGATAATTGAATTTCATCAGCAATTATTCGATATAATAATGCGAATTGTATGAAATCACCAGAACATCACGAATATGTGAAACGTGATTGACTACCATAGATAATGCACAGATCGTATATCTATAAAAAAATGAATCACCTGATAGAATCAAGGGGTTTCATCTTTATAAGACCTTTACTCAAAATCCTCTTCACCATCCAACAAATGAACTTCTTTACCAGCTGACCAGGATACAAACGATATCAGATACTGAAAAAACTAACTCTGAAGTTTTCCAAAAACGAATTCAATCTACGAGTAATCCAACAACAGTGTTTACAGAGAGATCCAACAGTGAACCCAAGACGGAGTTCCCGGAAAACACACCATTGAAATGCTTCATCAATCTGTCACAGAAGGCTAAAATTCTTTCAGAATTTCCATTCTCACAATCCAATTTTTTTTTGCACACTGACAAAAAACGATATGACAAATAATAACTGTGTATCACAGGCTGAAGAAGCTCGGTCGGTATCCTTTTGGGTATATCCAATAAAGCTCCTTTATTATTATTATTTAAGACCTTTCGAAAATGATTTCGCATTTTCCGAGATTTTAAAAAGTTGAATGTATTTAATCTATTCTAAACTGATAGATAAGGTTCTCGATCACACTCTCCATAGTCTATTTTTCATTTCATCCTCATATGTATACAATTTATCTTCAATTGGTGTACAAAATTTATCATGCAGTTTGATTAATTATATAAGCAAGCCGGATTCCGGAAATGAGTTGGTCTATTTTGAAAACAATATTGGTAAATTTGAGAGATTTTTCATATATTTCATTCTAGAAAGCATTAATAACATACTAAATAGCTAAACTAAGTTGATGAGAATTATTTGAGAAAATTTCGCAGTTTCATTTTTCGCGACTCTACCACAAAAATAAGTCCACCACAAAATTAGAAAATAAGTTGTATGAGGTATATGATGCACGAAAAATGAGGATGATTACGCTGCCTACAGGGCTTATCGTAATCACTACAGATATCGCTTGATGACCGATAAAAAAAGAGCTTATAATAAGTACATTTCTGAATCAGAGAACAAGCCAAAAAGTAGTTGGCAATTAATCAATCATGAACTTAACAAAAAACCCAAAAAACAGGTTATACCTGATGTTTCACTTCAAAACTTTAGCAATTTTTTTGCCAACGTGGCAGAAAATATAATATCCTCTTTGCCTCACACGACTGAGACTCCGGTTGACCTAATCAATTCATTTTCCGCAGCGTGTAACTCCTTTTTTCTTACACCCATATTGTCTTGTGAAGTTATCGAGGCAGTATTGTCGTTAAAAAAATCAAAATGTCTGGATTGCTATGACCTATCTAGTGAAATAATAAAAGGTATCATTGATGCAATCATTGAACCACTTACTACCCTTTTCAACCTGTGCATAACTACAGGGTGTTTTCCCACTTGTTTCAAATATGCAAAAGTATTGCCATTGTGGAAAAAGGGTGATAAATCTGTAGTCGACAATTATCGTCCTATTTCAATAATTCCGGTTCTGGGCAAAATTTTAGAAATCATCCTGAAAAACAGGTTAGTTCATTATTTTGTAAGGAATAATTTCTTCAGCAATTACCAGTATGGGTTCAGAGCAGGAAAGTCCACAACTGATGCTCTATTAAAGGTCGTGAGTTATATTGTTGAGGGACTTGAGAGTGGCGATATCGTGGCCATTACACTGTGTGACCTCTCTAAGGCCTTCGACTGTGTTTCTCATGTTTCTCTATTTGACAAGTTGAAATACTATGGAGTGAGAGGACTACCCCTCAAATTGTTCAAATCCTACTTGACGGATAGAACTCAGTCAGTGTGTGTCAATGAAACATTTTCTGGCGTTGAAAATGTTTTACATGGTGTTCCCCAAGGGTCTGTTTTGGGACCCTTGTTATTTTTGATAAATGTCAATGACTTTAGCAATTTTATGTTGCCGAACAAAAGTGTACTTTTCGCAGATGACACTTCCCTAGTCTCAACCGGCAAAAATTTGCAGATGTTATCTGTAAATAAGGATACAGCTATGAAACAGGCTATTGAATGGTTCTCAGTTAATCAACTGAAACTAAATGAAGAGAAGACAAAGGTAATTATATTCTCTTCTTACAACAGTAGTAGTAGTAGCGAGCAAAATGGTAAATTACTGGGTATAACCCTTGATGGGAATTTATGTTGGATAACACACATCAATGAGTTAAATGTGAAACTTTCCAAGAGCCTTTTTGCTCTCAGGCAACTTAAAAGAGTGGTGGACCTCCCTGCCTTGAAAACTGCGTATTTCGCCATGTTTCATTCACACATAAATTACGGCGTAATTTTGTGGGGTGATTCCTCTCATTCAATTAAAATATTCAGACAACAGAAAAAGGCCATGAGAATAATAATGAACGCGGAGTACAGAGACCACTGCAAACCTCTTTTCAAAATCCTGGGAATCTTACCATTACCATCTCTTTTCATATATAACACCATTCTTGTAATTCATAAAAATAAAAGTCTTTTCTCTAAACATCGTGATGTACATCACTATCAGACCAGAAATGCTGAACTGCTCGTAAAACCGTGCTTTAGACTAACTAAGTCTCAGAAAAACTCCCTGAATATAAACCTTTACAACCACTTACCAGAATATATCAAGCTACTCAACCAGAAGTCTTTTAAACTTAAAATTAAATCATTTATGTTGGAAAACTGTTTTTATAACATTGGAGAATATTTAAATTCAACTTTTTCTTAAAGATTATTTTACACCTTGCCAGGGTCATTTGTTTTCTTTGTTGTATATGTATTTTGTAGGGTTATATATATTATATGTTTGTTTGTATTGATTTTTGTACCCTTTTCCGAATCTATGTGATCGATTCTATATTGTAATCGTATTTTATACTGTGTTGACTTATACTTAATTGGTCATTTATAATTGTGTATATTGTTATGTATATGTATGTATATTTATTGTACAATTCCTTGTAATGTGTGACTTGCAGCAAACATTTTATGTAAAGTTGTCAAATAAATCTATCTATCTATCTATATCAGCCTCATATGACCAAATATCATTGAATTTTTCTTTGTGAACATTATTATTAGCAGAATACGGTGTTTAAGTCATTTATAGGAACCTTGAGAATATTTTCCAACAGATAAATCTCATTGAAATGTACGTAGGTTATAGGTGAAGAAATAAATTACTGTCTTTTCAGGCCTACAGTGAAATGACATTCGGCTATTAGTCTCAATCTACATCGAAGACAACCATGGAATATACCGTGATTGTAAAATGAATGTGAAAACAGGACTTTGAATGAATTGAAACGTTAACCGAATATACCTTCACCGGTTCTTTTTTGAAGTCTGTAGCCGTATTCATCACTCCATTCATATTCAAATGCGAAATAATAGAATATACAACCTCATTTTCAACTAATAATTCATCGAAACAAATTATGACGGGATCTTTTATTCGTAGAAGAATTTATTACGTGCTTTGGTGATGAAATTTCATAGAGTGAAGCCGTTATTTTAGTACCCCATTCATCATAAGTTTGAAGTGGGAATTTATGTGTTTATTTTGAGGATATTCCACGGATTTCAAAACGCATTATGATTTCGGAGTGCTAGGGTGTCCTTTGATAGACGAATTTATGTGAATTGAACAATAATTTGATTCCGATTTACTATTACCTACCTCACGAAAAATGTTTGCTATAGCTTTGGAAGAATGAAATCTTACATATTTTTTTATGTTCTGGTTTTCACGAAAAGGAATATCGTGAGAACCAAGGGAAAGAAGGTAGGAGTTGGTGTTGTTCTTAAATTTCTGGAGTTGGTATGCCTCGGGGAACACCTCCCTAGAGGCAATGAGTTCCAAAGTCTCGATGTTCGTTGGATGAACGAGTCTTTGGAAAGGGACGTTCTGCAGGTCTCTAAAGTGACCACGAAGGGGTGTGAAGACTGAACTTGACGGGTTAATTTCGAAGAGACTGCTAATGGAGGAACGATTGTTGATAATTCAGAAGAGCATCGCCCATGAAAATATCTATAAAATAGAGATGAATCGCCAACTTTTCTACGGTGTTCCAGAGAAGTGAGCGAGTTTGTAAGCGAGACATCATCGACGAGACGAATTGCCCTTTTTTGGACAGAATCCAATAGTTCCAGGATATATTTAGGTGCCGTACTTCAAATATGGGAACAGTATTTCAGGACAGGTCGGATCTGTGCCTTATAGATCATAAGCTGCTGACTGGGAGTAAAAAAGCTCTTGGCTCGAAACAGAAAACCAAGTTTTTGGGATGCACTTTTGGCAATGGATCTCACGTGATTTTCCCAAGAAAGGTAATTGCTGATAGTAACGCCAAGCATCGAAATGAATGACTTCAATGGTATGGTTACTCCTGACTGAATTATTTTGGGCACAGTGAGATCCGCTTTTCTAGAAAAAATACATGCTTTTGTTTTGTTTGCATTGAATTCTACCAGGTTATTAGATCCCCACTCGAGAATTGTTGCTAAGTCCATATTTATTTTGTTAACATTTCTTCCTCGTTCATTTCTGGTTTGATGGGCCGATATAGGAGCCCTGGAAGAGAAAGCGGTATGGAGGGTACTATCATCCGCGAAGCTGTGTATAGGACATGAAGTTGCTTCCAACAAATCGTTGATGTGAAGTAGAAATAGTGTTGTTGCTAAAATTGATCCCTGCGGAACACCAGCATTTATGAGTAGAGTATAAGATGAAACTCCATCGACTGCACTACATGGAGAGACCTGTTTGAGAGAAATTTAGCAAGCAGAGAACACAGCTGATTTGTTGCATGCATATAAGTCTCATTTGTCAACGATATTATGTAACATCAGATGCTCCCTAGCTATAATATGGTTATGTGCAGATAATATTGAAATGACTTTCATCCGCGTGTATATTGAAAGGTGATCTGGTTCTGATTCTTTATTATTTCAAGTCAATTTGGTACAGAAAAATCCAATATATTCTCACAAGACACTGCATGTTTCAGAATGGTTTTAATGCTAAATATATTTATGTTTCATTTTGCAGAGAACTGAGAAATTGTTCAGTCATGAATAGAATAATATGTTCCTATGACAATGGTAGTGTATTTCGATGTAAAATAAAAGAGCTATTGAAGATGTTTATTTTCATACAATAGGATTGTACCTCTTAGTTGATATCTAACCTTCCGTCTCTAAAGAGTCCTTGATGATATTATTCTGGAATTAAACTCACAATTCTTAAATACAATTGATGCTTTCTGAAATCGAACTCGCTGTACTGAAATACATTTGACGCTTTCTGAAATTCAACTTACTATTCTGAAATACAATTGATACTTCCTGAAATACAAGTGACTGTTCTGAAATTCAGTCGACGTATTCTGAAATAAACTTGATGGTTTCTGAAATACATCTGGAAGAGGTGTAGTAATATCTTCAATCAGCCAGATTTATAATGGCTCATCGAATTCTTATTTCATCTTCAGTTTATTTTTTTGAAGTGCCACTCAACGTCTCCTGAAACCAAAACAAGTTTATCTTATCTGTATCTATTAGGATATCTATTTAATTAGGATCTATTTCGATTCGTAAATGTTGGTTATTTTTATTGAGAGTTTATGTCGCCTTCATCAAAAGAAATCTTCACTGTTTTTTGATGGCTTAATTTTCTTATAATAAACGTTTATAGCAGTGCTATAAGTTTTGGATGGAAGTGGGATTTCAACTCATTTTAGTAAACAATTACATAATGGTTTTCTCATGATAAGTAATCAGTTGCGATATTTTTCAACATGAATACCCATCGATACTTTCAGCTCTCAATTTATTTCGATTTTCTTTCGTTATATATCAGAAGAGGATAGAATAGAACGAGTCGTATCGAAAACTGTATGTTGTTCACTTAACGTTACCACGAATATTACACTCAGTATAGATTTATTTTTATGTATATGTCTGAGAACAAGATGCATACATAATATATCATGACTTCATTTGATTAATTAATATGTCATCAGACGCATCCTCACTTTCATAAATAGATTCGAGAATATTCCTCATTCATTTAATAAACTAAGCAATAATGGAGTGTTAATGTTCATTATAACCTCCATAAAATATGACAGTCATAACCGTTCTAAAAGATATACAGCCCTATTCTAATTTAAAATGGAAGGATTTTATTTCGCGCTATATTTACGAATATAACTGTCACGAAGCTTCCTGTATTCATCTTACAGTTTTTAATAAGTTATGTGATCACGATGTTCCATTTCAGTATGGGGTATTTTCGTGGTGGGAATATTGACGTCATGCATCTCATATTTCAAAATCTTCGCCGTTCCAGGAATATATAGATAATAATCAACTTCTCAATTTTTCCTTTATTATGCTAGATGAGTCACCTTCAATAATATATATTGGCTGAACAATTGGATACATAAAAACCAGCAAGGAAATCATCCATTGCTCACTCGATTTCCAACAGTTAATGACAGTAATAATGAGTAATAATGACAGTTCGATGGGGTAATATTGTGACATCCCATCGTATTGTCAAATTCGAAAAGGAGTTCTACCTACCATGAAAAATACAACCGCGTTTGTGAAATACACGCAAATCTCGTACTTCTTCGATACATAAGGTTATTTCCATAAAATTGTCACAGTATGTTTTTTGAAACTGTGCAAAATTTCGGAATTTTCAAAAGGATTTCAAATGAAAATAAACCGTTTTTTTTTTCAACTTTAACAGCAGAGGCATAAAGGGGATCTCATTAACTTGAGTCATCTCCAGAATTGTCTTCTTATCACTTTTTTTTACAGAGTGATCTCAAAAAATCAATTTTTTGGTTTTGCAGTCATAACTTTTTTCCTCTTCCACCGATTTTCAAAATCTCAGTATCATTTTGAAGCTGAAACGTTAGATGATCAGACATAAAGATTAAAATTGACTAAAGATAAATATTAAAGATCAAGGGTTTCTGCAAAGGTGACCCAAATCTAAATCCCCCTCGAAATCCCGATTAAAAAAGAAAAATATCCAAAACGAAATATCGAAACGAAAATATCACCACCAAAAATACTGTTAAAAAATTTTTTACCCCCTCCCCCCAAAAATTTTTTTTGGGGGTAAAATTTTTGCTGGTCAAACGGTTAGATATATCGGTAAACATATTTCACCTGACCCCCACATCGGGATCGGATATAAAAAAAAAAATTAAATTCTTTCGCCCCCCTTGCCCCCTTGGGGTACTTTGGGTACAAATGAAGGGGAAGGAGATTAAATAGGAGAAAAAATTAAATTCTTTGAAAAAAATCCAAAACATGATGGAAGACTTTGTATAGGTGGTGAGAAGGTTACCCTGAAATTTTGTTGTATTCAGAATTTTTTTTTATTTTGAATTTTCTTAATGAAGTCTCATATCTTCAGAAAAGAAAGACCTACGAATAGGTTTTTCTGTCCTGGTCTTCATTTTCACGAGAACGTAATTTTCAACCTGTCTTGTCAGTCACTCATTATGATTTTTGTTACGTTGGTTACGGACTATGCATTTTTTTGGGCTGATTTTTTTTCTAGAACATGGCGTTTCATTTCGGTTTTCTCACGCACAATTTTTGACTACTGAAAGAAAAAAAGTTCTGGATGTGACCAGAATGGAAGATCCTCCTGAAAAAAAGTTGATTTTCATTTAATTCTCCTCCCAGTCGAGATTTACAGAGTGTTTCAGATTTGGGTCACCTTTGAGGAAACCCTCGATACTGAATGTTCATCTTGAGTTAATTCTGATCTTTAGATCTTCTCATATGAGGTTTCAGCTTCAAAATGAGCCTGAGATTTTGAAAATCGGTTGAAGAGGAAAAAAGTTATGACTGCAAAACCAAAAAAATTGATTTTTTGAGATCACTCTGTAAAGAAAAGTGATAAGAAGACAATTTTGGAAATGGCCAAAGGTAATGAGATAATCTTCATGCCTCTGCTGTTAAAGTTGAAAAAAAAACCTGTTTTTCTTCATTTGGGATCCTTTTGAAAATTTCGAAATTTTGCACAGTTCCAAAAAACATCCTGTAGCAATTTTATGGAAATAACCTCATGTATCGAAGAAGTACGAGATTATAGTTGAAGGACTGAGCTAGCGAACAGTGCAAACAGAATTCAAATTGTTCAAAGAAGAAAAAAGTTTTAGAAAGAGAAATTAGTCTATCCAATTAGAATATCAAACATAGTTTGAAATGAATGTCTGGTAGACTACGAGCAGAAAACAACTACTTTCCTGGTAAATACCACGCAGAACATTGAATTATATCTGCTCGTAATCCATGCAACGATTCACACTGTGAATGCAGATCGCAAATGTTTCTTTCTTCCTAAGACGTGACAAATTCACATCGGGACAGGCACGCCTAACAACCTACAGACCGGTTTCGGGCTTATTGGCCCTCATCAGTGCAGGGTAGTTATCCGAGTAGAGACCGTAAGATCTCCACTCGAAGCGTTGCCTGTCCCAATGCACCTTCGTCGCGTTTATTTGACCGCACTGAGCCGCGTTCCAACAGACAATTGGAAGTGGCGACACCATGCGGCAGAAAAAAGAAACACTCCAGAACTAAATCTCCCAAATCACAGAACTTGGAAGTGGCTTATAGCTCGACTAAGCTGATAAATGAAAAATGGAAAAGCCATAAATTGGACAACAATTTTAGAAAGAGAAATTAGTCTTCACATTATTCTTCACATTATTCTTCACATTATTATTCACAGTGTGAATCGTTGCATGGATTACGAGCAGATATAATTCAATGTTCTGCGTGGTATTTACCAGGAAAGTAGTTGTTTTCTGCTCGTAGTCTACCAGACATTCATTTCAAACTATGTTTGATATTCTAATTGGATAGACTAATTTCTCTTTCTAAAATTGTTGTCCAATTTATGGCTTTTCCATTTTTCAAGAAAAAAGTTATTCAAATTTAATCAGTGGCAAAATTTCGGGGTGCGACGTAATTAGTGTTGCGTAGTTTATTTTCATAAAACACTGATTGATCGATAATACGTGTGCAAGACTTCTTTCGACCGAGATTCAAAATTCTCAAATTTAACTAGCTACTATAGAAAAGCAAGTTGCTACGTTTTTGAAACTGGAGAACCCTGAATTATACACAGGCCATTGTCTCCGAAGGTCCTCTGCTACCATTTGTGTCAGCGGAGGTGGTGATATCACAGCTGGAAAAAAAATGGCTGATGGAAATCTACCTCAGTCGCTGAAAGCTATATAGACGATAATGTAAACAATAAGTTGGAAATCGAGGAAACGAAAGTTTAAAAGAATTTACGAAAAATGATAATCATTCACTATAACAAGCTCCAACAGTATAAATAGCTCTGAAACAAGTACCTACTACCATGCAACTCAATCAATTTCAACAGTAGTGTCAATAATGCTACTCTCAATTATTATGTAAATAAAAGTTAGGCCTGGCAATGTTTGTTACACATTTCTTATTAAGTTGTTTTGTTTTACATTGAGTCCTCTTTAGCAGTGTTCAATTTCGCTATAAAACTATTAAAACATATTTGAAATTTCAAAGTTATCTGGATATTGAGATAGTTGTAGATAAAGCATATTATTCAACTCGCGCATAATGCAGATGATTACAGCACTCGCCTTCGGCTCATACTGCAATTTTCATCTTCGTAGGCAATAGCCATCATTATGCGCTCGTTGAATAATATACTATAACTTGCAAGAGTTAAGATATAAGAATTATCACCTAAAATTACCCCATTTACAATTGTATTTCCAGTATTGGGTACTCAAAAATTTTCGGGTAATACATCGATAACTTGTTGCACAGTTGAAATAAGTAGATATAATAGATAAGTGAAGAACAGAGGAAACACTATTCAATATACACATAACAAATGTCTTCCAAAAAATAATTCATTTCAAGCTTTTATATTCATCTAAAACAACGTGTTGATGGAATTTTGTTGTGGAATTCGACTTTTGTACAGAGCATATAATTCAATGAATGATCTAGTTTATTGTTGATAAGACCCTACAGTCCTCTTACATCCCATTAGAAAAAAGCTACCTTGTCATAGCAGAAATTGTGAACCCCAATTAAAACTTTTTGGGCGCTTTATTCGCGAAATTTAAAGTGCAGCCAACTGAATCTGTTATGCTATTTTTTCGAGTGGAAGAAATAAATGAGATCAAGATCAAAGAGAAAGTTGTCGTTATGATCAAATATTGGTGATTCTTGAACGAAACTGAAACGTATCAATTTTCTTGTTATCTGCATTCACGCTGTTCTGATAGTAGAGATATATCATTTTCCGAAACAATTAGAATACCAGTTGAAATACATCATTATCAGAAAAAACAACCACCCAAGTTTTAAGCCATAAGAGATAAAAGTTGGCCAACTTTCTTACGACTTAAATCTTATGACTTGCAACTTGAAGTGTATAAATGGAAACATTAAAAACCAATGATAGGACTTCTTACGACTTATAACTGAAAACTTACGACTTAAAACTTGTGACCTAAAATTGCTGCATAAATCCACCATGAATTGGTAATTTCATCTAAATAAACAAAATAGCTCACTGAAACAGTATAAATCTAAAAACTTCCGTTCCGTTCATAATATGGTCCGAGCTGTTTGAAGTTAATGTGTATCTAGGAAAACCAACCTTCCACGGAATTTATTAAGATTTTCCACTTCTCAATATCACCGACTCGGCTGCTCGCTATACCCATGCACCACGTGTTACATAATGTATTTTCTCGCTATTATGATCGCAATTTATCGCAGGAAAAATAAGAAAAACCGACCTTGCTTTTCCGAGTTTCTCAAGGCACGAAATATATTACTTCATTCTCTATTGTTATGGAAACCCTTAGGTTCACTTCTAGAAAATAATATTCTAATATTAAAGACGCTGAAGGAGACGATGTAATAAATAAAGTAGAAGGGCGATATTTTTATTGCTCGTGTTATTGAATTTATATCTAAAGTTTTCTCCCCAGATGGCGAATGTCGCTTTGAATGATAAAACTGACACATAATAGTAGGTACGTAAGTATACTACTCGATGGATGATGATGAGCTAATCATTGGATAAATACATTACATGAAGTAGAAATTACTGCGAATGAAAAAATTGAATTCAATGCACAACATTTGGATTTTATTGAAAATGTCATTATAACAAAAAAAATCGAGAATAATCTATGCTAGCAAGTGAAACAGAAGACATACGAAAATTTGTTCTTTCAAAAATACGCTTCGAATGCACCATCTGGGCACGAAATATTCACTTGTAATCTCCCTAGCAGCAGAATTATAACCGATAATTTTTTTCAAGGTCACGAATGTTTTTGTTGTTGATAGAATCACGAGTCGAAATTTTCTAAAATTAAAAATTATAGGGAATTAATTCTGCTGCGTGGGAGATTCGGTAAGAAAATTTCATAAATTGGAGTTGCTTTTAATATGATGAAAATATGAACCCTATACGACCTATTCTGCGTAGATACTGTAGTTGGTAACTGATGTTTATTACTTATATTTCAGGAACATTCAAAACAGTAATCCGTTTTCAATCATAACATTTAATATCACATGTCTACCCAGATTTTTTTCCAAGTGACGTTTTTCAATAAATATAAGATGCTTCTTTTTGGACAGAAAAATTATCACCTATTAATTCCGTCAATAGGAACTAACAAAATTATCGCATGTGATACAACAAGTGTATTGATGATTATCGAAACACAAATTCCTTCGATTTTGAGAAACAAAGTAACATGATTTGTTTCGAAAAAGGGAAGGAATTTTCGATAATCATCAATAACACAAGTTGTATTTGTTCAGATTATTTCATGAATAAAATCAAAGCCATTTTGATGATTTCCTATTTTAAACGTATAGTTTATGGAATTAGTTATTTCGATTATGTATTGTAGTTCGACACAACAAGATTCGTTATGCAACCAACAATACATTTATGCCATTGTGTGATGTAGGCAAGATTACCTAAGCACTAGGTACTACTGAGCTAAATTCATCATGATTGTTGTCACAATTTGTGTGGTTAGGTTACATTAGATTAATATTCTAATATTTCTAATTCTATGAATGCTGAAATTGTCTAAAATTTAAGGATAATGAAGTGAATATACATATTAATAGTGTGTGTTTATCATGGTTCAGACGAAAATTTGGTGGAGTAGCATTCATTTATTTACCAGGGAATCGGAAAATACTATGACAGATTGCTACTAGTAAGTCTTTGTTTAATTAAACTACCCTACAACCTACGAATCAGAAATCGAAACACAGAAACGAAAACACAGCATGTAGGTATCCAATAGCCAATCAGGAGCCGAAATACAAAATCGAAAACATGGTGTTATTGCTTATCAACACAATCATTTCAACCAATCAAAAACGTGTATTTTGGCATGAATGAAATAATCACGGTAATCGCCCGTTGCTAGGAGCATTGTATACAACAAGGAGCCTTCTAATTGGTTGAAAATAAATTGATGAAATTTTCTAGAAAATTAGTTTCGCTAATTATTATCTTCTTTATCAATAGCTGGTCAAGGTTAGGTAATTCAAAAACTTTTCTGACATAATTTTTCACGAATTGTTTGAATCTGAGCTCACTTTATCCTTATATCAACAAACTCAGAACTCAGACTCAGAAAAATGAAATGATCTATATTTGTATCCATAATTTGATGAAGCCCGTCAATCTGATTTCAAAAATACATATCATTCATATATATTATTATCGAATAAAAAATAGGAAACAACCGCAGAACATTAAAAAATGTCTTGACTGATACTGAGAGAAAGTGAGCTCAGATTCAGAAAATTCGTAAAAAATTGTCCCAAAAAGTTTTTGAATTACGAAAATATGTAAGATTTATGAGAATAAAGGGGGTGACACCTTTAAGTGAGACACCCTGTACATAGCGTGTAAGACGGCGTTACGTAGCACACTTAGAACATGAAACAAACTTTTCATTGTAACACGTTCGAAACATTACTATTTAATTCGAATTGGTAGTAAGAGGAATAATACATGCAGGTTGGCAAAGCGTTTTACATTAATAATTCCAGATGTTGAAATTGTTCGTAGCCGGTAACTTCACTTAGAAGTGTAATTGTTGTTTCATGGTTGAAACTTTTGGAGCGCTTGTCGAAATAAAATGGATATAAATTAATCTTGACTGTATAAGGACACATTGAACTTCAATAAGTACAGCAAAAACTCCCTGAACTGCTCAGTACGTTATATGGAAGGAAACCGTTAATATTGATGAAGCGTGGATAACAATTTTATAGGGTATGTCAATAGGATGTTACAGATCAGTTTCTAATTTGGCTGCATGATCCAGAAATTGAGTTTATTGATTGTGATAAAAAACCATCATGGAACGAATTTTTGATGTTTTTTATATAGGAAAACGAAACAGCCCTCAGGGTTATTAGCAGAGAATTTTTTCATGTTTTTTGCTTTCCACACGAGTTACAGGAAATTATATTCAATTTATTTTCTAGATAATGGCCTCAAATATAGAAAAACTAAAAGAAAACATTGATATTCTAAACGAATCATCATTGCATCTTATATTCCAGAATACACCAGCGGCGCATCTCAAAAAAGTTCAGGGTAAAAAAAAGGGTGAGACTCCTGACAAAATATCTTTCTGTAGATTCTCAAAACCAATTGGCTTGTCCAATGATGTGAGCCTATTTAAATTTTGAGCTGAATATCCATAGATCTTATCCGGCAGCCTGAAGTATTTTTTAGGTTTAGAGGGGTCTGCAAAAAAGTAAGTACTATGATCACGTGGTACAACACATATGTATGGACCTACAAAACAAATAATCTGGATACCGGATCTAGTGTTATAGATTAGATTAGATTAGATTTTTATTCATCTCTTCGAATCATATACTTGACATGAGACAAGTCATACAATAGTAGATTAAACATAGATATAAATAAAATGCAGTTGAATATGATACAAATCAAAACATAAAGGTAGATATACACGAACAACAAAATATATGGTTAATTAAATAATAAAATTACATAACTATTCTTGTGGATTAAACTAGTCTTGTGGACATTGTGAGCATCGGTCTATAAATTCATCCAAGGAGTAAAAACAATTTTCTATCAGGAATGATTTCAAAACGGACTTGAATTCATTAATTTTCTCAGATTTTTTAATTTTGTATGGTAGCATGTTATAGAAGTATCCTCCCGAATATAGTGGGGACTTTTTCAATTGCATTCGGTTGAATTTGCATAGGTGGACGTCATTCTTAGTTCGGGTGTTATATTCATGAAAGTCACTATTTTTTTGAAATTTATTCTTGTTCTTGTGAGTATAAGTCAATAGCTTGTGAAGGTAAATACTTGTACAAGTCAATATGTCATTTTTTCTGAAGGTATCTCTGCAGGACTCTCTATAGTATAAGTTGAATATCAGACGTATAAATCGCTTCTGCAAAATGAATACCCTCGAAATTTCTGTCGATCTGCCCCACACAATTATGTTACAGCTGATCGCGGAGTGAACTAGTGCATAATATAAGTTGATTAGGTGACTCTCATAGAGGTTAGATTGTAAGCTATTGAAGGCATAGTACAGTTTATTAAGTTTTTTGCACATGCATTCTATTTGTTCGTTAAAGGTCAGCTTGGAGTCCAGCTCTATTCCAAGGAATTTGGTACTTTTGGAATTAGAAATTATAGTTTTGTTATAAGATCTATGTAAATATATAAACTGCGCATACATAATTAACAGCATCAAAGTGTTCATCTTGCATATTTCAGCACTAACACCAGTGTTTCTTATAATTGAGTTTGATCCATATAAACACCTGAATATATATATGGGAAAAATCACATAAAACCCATGATGTCAAAGAAAATGACGGTGATAATTAACACTAAAACAATCAGGTCCTCAGAGGATACCAGATGATGTTATAGCTTGTGTGAGATGGTGTACTTTTTTTTTTCACTGTATAGAGATTTTAGCATGAGAATTTGTTTAATCTCAGAAGTACCTGTTTGTACATACCATGACAATATTTTATGTATACTATTACTAAACTTTTTGTGTGTTGATTATAACATATATTCTTGAATGTCTTCTCGCTGAGGTCGGAATATTCAGCAGTCCCATCAACATAAATTCACGTCAACAAAAAGTCGCTCTAAAAATCTCCGCTCTCATCTGACTATCCACCCAATTAAATATGCCTCAGTCACTTCCAAAGAATAGCAAATACCTTTCTGCGCCTTTGTTCTCCCAACTATTTTCGATTGTTTTTTCTCCGTTCCCAATTTCTCGAAACTCCCAAGCTCGACTGGAAATACCTGAGTTGTTTTTCAATGAGCCGGAATCGCTGGAAATGCGTTTCAAACGACCCGAAGATGTGTGAACATTTAGGAACATCAAAGACATATTTTTTTTCAGATCTCGAGCGTAGAGAGGACGGTTCCCATCACAAATAGGTAAATGTTGGCTGGTTTCAGACGGGCTCATTCATCATTCAATGTCCGATCAGATTCTAACACTTTTTTGTTTCTGACTGGTGACAGTCGGAGGGCAGCAAAGGGAACTCGCACCGATTTCGATGAAATTTTCACAGAAGCTTCCTAACATGAATATAAAACCATACAAATGAAAATTTTTCTGCGGAAACACTTCAAACTATTTTTTTTTGGAAAAGTTTAGAAAATTTTATCACTTTTCAGTCCTAAGAATGTGCTTGAAATTTCAGTTACATTGTCAGTGGGGAATATGTAAGTTATACCAAAACATCAATATTGAGTCCCGAAATGGATTTTACAGGAAATTTCATGATGAAAAACTTCAAAAACTGTTATTTTCGCATTTTTATTAAAGCATATATATGCAAAAATATCAATTCGCAATATCAACTGTCAAGTCACAAATGGAGAAAACAACGTTGCCACGTTTAAAAAAAACCTATGCGCTCATTTCCTGATGAGTGCAACTCATTTTTGTGAGACTACTAACCTGAATGTACTAACCTATCAGTGACGGCCTAGATCACTATTTTCAGTAAAATTTAGAAGAAGGAAAATTTGTTGAGAAAAAAAGTATAATGAACGGGAAATTTCAACGCGTTGTATTTATTTATTGAGACTACTAACCTGAACGTACTAACCTATCAGTGACGGCCTAGATATCTATTTTCAGTAAATTTTTGAAGAAGGAAAATTTGAGAAAAAAGAAATGTCTGCTGAGGGGGAAATTCGAAGGCGCAATCACGCTATATTACCTGGCCTCAACATACTAACCTATCAATTGAGGGCAGATAACTATTTCCGTTGCTTTTTTAAAGAAGGAACATTACATTCAAAAATCGGAAAACAATCAAAAAATTGTAGAATCTGTGAATTTTTCAAAACTTGGCAGCGTTGTCCCCTATATGTCATGACGTGAGTACCGTGACATTTGACATTGCACATCATCTGATACTTGGAATATGGAATATAACAAATAAAAATTCGAAAATAATTCATTTCGAAGCTTTTACTGGTAATGTTTTTATTGAAATTGTTTTTTGAGACTCGATTTTAACGTTTTGGTATAACTAACATATCCCCCACTGACAATGTAAGTACATGAATCAAGCACATTCATAGGACTGAAAAGTGATGAAATTTTCTAAACTTTTCCAAAAAAGAAATAGTTTGGAGTGTTTCCGCGGAAAATGTTTCATTTGTATGGTTTTATATTCATGTTAGGAAGCTTCTGTGAAAATTTCATCGAAATCGGTGCGAGTTCCCTTTGCTGCAGGTTTACCGTCGGGGGCTGCTGGCAGAGGTTATTCATGATGTGAGTATACAGGGTGTTTTATTGATATTGTGCAAAATCGAAGGTTGATTCGTGAAAGGATGAGATGACAGTTCTGACATGCAGTCTTCAAGATTGGGGTGTCAAAATTGAATGATATCAAATACTGGAAATCTTCCTAACCAAGGTGGATATAAGAAGGTGAATCTGGAATAATTATTGATATTTTGACTCTTCTCAGTATTTTTTCCCTGAAACAGATGACACTGACACACAATTTCTGTTTCACCAATACGATTTGAAATCAAGTATAGGCAAAAGTATACAGCTTTTTCTGGTGCTTGTTGATAGGAAGAAGGGTAGATATAGATATGGTGAAACGACTCTTTTATTGTTTTTCGTCGAAACCTGTAGACTGCTTTAGCGAAGATCATAACACCAGTAGTATTTCACTAATCGTTCGGAGATTGCGTTAATATTGCATTTGATATCAATATCGATAATTCAGTTCTCTATTAGTATCCGTATTCTATGGTTTCGTGTTAATGTCATTCATAATTGTGCTTCAAATATGAATATTGTTCGATTGTTCAATCATGACATTGATTGAACAAATTACATAGAATCGAAATGACTGAGAAATTGTGAAAATTAGTATTCCTAACCTCAAATATCGATTGAAACGTATATATATCGTGGTGATATACAGGGTGCCCGTTTTTCGAGCTAAATTGGGGCAAAGTTGAGTATTTTGAAGCTGAAAAATTATGTGAAAGAAAATTCTATGTATCATTTTGAGTTTTTGAATAAATAAAAATAACTGAAATTTTTAATTATCGTTTTTATATTTTCTAACGAAAACCATAAAAACTGGACGATCTTCAGAAACTTTTTTGCAAGGAATCTAAAACTTCTATAACTTTAAATAACCTTTGTTTTTATGTTAGTAAGCTTCCATGTTCTTGGTATTGTTTCCAAAGCACTCTTCGCAAAAAAGTTATTTTGCCAATTTTGACTGTTTTTTGAATCTATATATAAGATTATATATGTTCATATAAGTATGGTCATGTAATGATTGTTTGCATCTGACCTATAATTTTTATTCTACACTATGTTTGAAACTTTGCTCTCTTTACTAAAGCTCAGTTTTCGATCGTAGACGTAAGTCTGCACGAAATTTCAAAAATGATACTGTTTTGAAAATAGCTTCACTAACATTTCCAATGAGGTGAACTTAACCCCAAATTGTATCCTAAATATCAACACGCGTCAGGTTTTGACCAGTTTTGCCTTGAGGGTTGAAGAATATTGAAAAATAATAACCCACTTCAAAATCGATTATTTTCTATATTTATCTCAGGAAATTGAGTTGACGTTCTGATAGTTCTTTCCTAGCCTTCGTAATTTTGGAGACATCGATCTGGCAAGGTCATTCGTACATAGCATGTCCTAATAACTTCGAATATCTGGATTTTGAATCTAAAAATTGTACAAACTTTTGAGTCTGAAGAACTTCAATTGAAGTCTGAAGGTATTTAAATGTACAAAACTCAAGCTTGTATTTTCTCTGAGATGTCGATTTCATAGGCATCACGACTGTTTTCATGAAGTTCTTAATATCCATGAACGATGAAGGCAACTAGGGCAGTATCTTGAAAAAAATTTTAATCACGATCCACAATACCCTGTATGTATTTTCCGAGGAATTTTCTCATGCAACGATAGTTTCGTTTCGATAATCGATCAACTATCGACGTCTATGTCTTGTCTAATTCATTATGTTTACCGTTCAGATATAATTAAAGAAATAAATTATTTCGAGTAATTATAGAGAATTGATTTTGTATGCTTCTAATTAATTTGTACACGGGAGCATTCGCCATTAGCATTATAAATATTTATTGATTTCCATCCAAATCACTCGATTGTGAATTAATGTGTCATTATTGATGAAAGATTATGCATATATTATTATGCGATAGTCTATTCTGATATGGATTACTAAGCCAGGATCAACATTCAACTATTAAAAATACCGATATTTCTTCATAAACTTTGCAATGACGTCATGATTGATTCTATACATCGACATTTCGAAAATGAGTTCATTCCTATACAGTTTTATTTCTCTTGTTTGTTATAAGAATGACTAGGAGTTATGAATGGCATGTAGGATATGTATGCAATACAAGCTAATACTTTCTATACAGGGTGATCAATAATATGTTATCTTTCGATGAGACCATTAGATGATATATTGAAATCGAGGTTATATACAGGGTCACTCACGGTCGATGGTACCTTAGACGTTTACGGAGAACGGGACGTAGGATTATTCTGAAAATTTGGTTTATGGGTAATCAGTTTTGTTATATCGATCTAAAATACTTTCAGCGTTGCGGCGTTGCCGCTTTTATCAAAAAGTAGCAACAACTTTGTTATTTCAAATGGAACACCCTGTATTTTATTTCATTTTTAGATTTTTCCTGAAGAGCTGATTTCGTCGATTCATCATACTTGGGGTATAGCGTGAAAAATTACAGAGATATAGGGTGTGAAAAATCGAGATTTTTCAAATATAGGAATTTTTTGTGTACAAAATGAGTAACACATATAATTTACTTGCTAAAAACATTGACCTGCTTAACTGTAGAATAACCTATGTTGAGTCTTTTTTTCAATAGCTGAATAGCTAGATTTTTGTCTCTTCTGTATTTTTTCAGTCTTTTTCCACATTGTTACATCTACTTAAGAAGCTCTTGTAATATGGAATGTATATCTTTTGTTTTGTCTGTATAACCTGTTCTGTAAATGGGGTAACCTATTGAACAGTGTGAGAAATAAAAAAATAAAAAATGACAAAAAAACACGGCCTGTATATATATTCATTAGATTTTTTGATGAAATCAAAAATTTGTTACCTCAAATGTGGCATAATTATGTTATTCTATTTTGGTTGTATAATGACCTCATTTTTATTATTCATAGATTGGTACAATCGAACTGTCAAATGAAAGTCAGAAAGAGTTAGGCCCAGTTTACTTCTAAGCGATTTGGATTTGGTGATATTAGCAGTGAAAAACTCAATGTTTTAATTGGTGAATTTCAATTCAGAGTGTGATTTGATTTAAATTGACCAATAAAAACAATAACAACATTGATTTTTTCACCGCTGGTATTGCAATAATCAAAATCGGTCAACTGTAAACTGGGCTTTACGCTTGTGCGTCAGATTTTAATTATTTCAATGTCATCATTGTTACCAATCGAAGATGTTTCTGTTATTTATCGATATTGATTCCATTTTCTTCTTCAAATCAATTCAAAATAGAAGAAATTGCATATGACACACGTTTTATAAGACACGTTGTCGCACTTGTTCACTTGGAGCACTCCTCGCTTCGCTCGTCGTACTCCAAACAACGCGTGCGACAAAATAGCGTCTTATTAAACTTGTATCATAATATACTATTAATTATCTGAAAGCTTTTCAATATTACTATCAATTTCTGAAATTTGAGAAGTAAAAACTGGATTACCCTGTATATGTTTCATATGACATCATAGTACCTACATCGATTGAAAAATGGCTATCATTTTCCACTCATCATATCCATCTGGTGTACCCAGCTTTGAACACGAATTTTAATAACCAACCGAGATCGATTCGCAAAAATCCTTGAATAATAACCATGCCAAAAATATTTCAATCTACCTAGCTTCGATAATTAATTATTGTGTTCAATGAACCAACCAATTATACCGCGTCACAATAAAACTAAACCTCGAACGCGATCTCCTATCTGATGATCAGGTTAACCAAATACGTTCGATTAGTTTCAATCGTTCGCAGTATTATTGGAATGTCCGATGATGATTAGCGCATGCTTTGGAATTTAGAAAATTGAATATCGATGATGTGAGTCGGTAATATGATAATTAGAGGGCGCTTTTACGCTAGTAGTAGGAGGTGAAAGAGAGAAGTACGAAATCTGATCATCCCAATTATGATGTAAGTATACCTAATCAAGTTACCTACGACCATGTATCGAAACGTCAAAAAGCACACGTTGGAAAGTAACTTATATTACCATGGCATTTTCATTTGAAATGAAATAGTTCACATGTTGAAATCTGAAAATAAATCGCACTCTCATTTATGTTATGATAGAAATTATTATATTAGTTGGTACCACAGATTTCCTATATACCTAGATGGCCAACAGGAATGCCAGAGAATCAACTGACCCCACATAGGAAGGCAGTCCAAGAAAAATACTTTCTTATTGACAAAGCTTCAAAGATTAAAAAAAAATTAAAAATACAAATAATTAGAAGCACAATTTGAACAAAGAAAAGTTCACATGTCAAGTAAAAAAATGGAATAAAACAATATAAAATAAGATTCAACATAGAGGTTTACCAACTTTGTTGAACAAATATTTCATATAGTTCTATTAAAAGTAATGTTAAAAAGCAAATACACACAATTTGATCATTTGTTCACAAGACATTGAAATAAAATGATTTAATATAGTTTAAAATATAATTCAACATATAGGTGTGAAAAATAAAAAATATAAAATATAAATAAACAACAGAACATATTTTACAACAAAAAATTAATCACAGCAAAGTTTTATTGCGATATTCGTCCAAGTTGTAGTAAGCTTTTGTTGCGAGGGCTTCTTTAACAAGATTTCTGAACTTTTTATAGCTTTTCTCCTTCCTAATTTCGTAAGGAATGTGGTTATACAGCTTTTTACTTTCATAAATTAGATGATCAATCATTAGGGAATAACTATCTAATTGTGGAACAATTGAGTCACTATTTGTCAAGTTTTTCTCTGATCATATTCACGGAAAGATCAGTTTTTATAACACTTGACAATCGTGTACACAAAGAAGGTCATAATGACAGCTGTCATAACAAGAGCACATAAACGGCTTCGTTGTCTTTTATGATTATTTCATATTTTATTACGTTTTATGTTTCCGTTTGATTATGTTGTTGCTTATATTCTGTTGAAAATGAAATATTAGGGGTGAACATGTCCGTGTCACCTGGTACGTACAATTGATTATCACATTTCTGTTTCACCACGATTTAATAAAAACAAAAAATTTCTGGCAATAAAAAAATAGTCGTAGAAAAAGTATAGTGTTTAACTCACTAGAGTGTTGACGTTTGATTATACGGATATAACATACAAAATTATCAAATAAGTTACAATGATTTTCTTCAATGAAAGCAGGTCTGATGTAATTTGTGATAGCTTCTACTGACTGATATTTCAGATGTTCCTACAATCACTTAATTCTACATTAGAATGAAGGGAACGTAGAAATACCATTAGTGAGGACATTATGAGAATTCTAAATCAATGTCCAAATGATGAATAGGTACTGTACATCATTACTATGCTACGTCCGAGTTATCTAAATCAAAGAAGATTATGATATGAAGTTTATTTTAGGTAGGTACGCCTAATGGGGTTTTCATCGATTACGCATGTTGGAATCATTCCGAGCTCATTTTTTTTATAAGTTCGTTTTCTAATTATTTATAAATGGAAATTACAATAACAGACTATTTAGGAATGCAGCCGAGGTCATCGATCAATATCTGGAGCAAAGTACCAGGAAGAAGAATTCCTGAGGAATAAAAACTATACAGGATCAATAAAACATTTGTTGATGGTGATACTACAATGTTATAAGGGAAGGGGTCTATGGACCCAAGAATTTTGGAAGAGTTGAAAAGGCAAATAAGAGTAATAATTAATTGAATTAGTCCAAAAGTATCTGACTAGCTCAGTATTCTTCATGAATGTGCACTATAATCGATAAACCTATCGAAATAATTTCATTTGGCTCTTCCATAATGTAATATTCGAAAAATACATCATGATGTGTTGATCCACAACAACCGCTTTATGAATAATTGATGAACCCTTCGACATATTTGAAACATAAATAAGACATCACCAGTCTCGCTACTGAAGGTTTGATCACTGTTTGTATATTGAAACCATGGAGAGTTCGTCAAATTATGACTTTTATGTTTGTAGTTTAGTCATGAGTGTTGATAGGTATGGTGAAAATATTCCCCGATACTTTATTTTTGTATTAGGAGTCGTTCTTATCTAAGGGAACTGTTTTTTTTTCCGGATCGGCTCCAGCGAAAATGAGGAAAATCTATAATGGGCTAAGTTCAACTATTATTATATTATTATATAGATATGATATTATAATCAATTTTTATTTCATTTCAGTTGCTTCCTTAGTTTTTTCTTGATTGGAACTTTTCAGAATTTGAATGCACCATAGGAACTAAATGATAAGTGAGGTTTCATTGAGGTACACTTCCGTTCTATAGATTATTTCTATACTCATCAGGCATAAAAAACAATATCTCGAGCTTGAAGTGTTTTGATGGTCAATAATAGCATGGCAAGTCGCACAATCAATCATAAAAAAGCTATTAAATGTGACCTCGTAGTATCACTTTTATTCAACATTAAACACGTTTAATAAATATGCAAATCACCATTATCACTCAAAAAGGGAGAAAACGCTTTAGCATAAATTGCATTTTCCGTCGAACTTGACACTGTAATTTGTATCGAAAATACCATCGAGCAATTTTTACTTCTTGATGACCACTACCTGTTGAAGTCTCTAATTTTATACGTGAAGGTAATTCCTCGTTTCATTACATTCTCACCCAAGGGCTCAGCTGATAAAAGGAATATACTTGTTGGTGCAGATCAGAACTGTAGGGTAACTCGAAAAAGTTATCAATCAGGACCGTATCTCATCAATCAGGGCTGTATATCACTGGTTACCAAAGTCAGGAATATATAGGTTCTCATTGAAATATCATTGGTTTCAAAATTCAATGATTTTGAAAAGGCCCATACCATTTTACTCAAATTTGATTAATTGCTGATGAATATCATTCCATGGGCGTGAAACTTTGATTTTTCCATCCAATCAACATTTGAATCTATGATATTCGGGTTGCGTCACTCATTTATCACAACAATTACAGTTTCTTGATGAAATTCGGGTATTCTCAGAGTTTCTACGAAATTCGAAACTGGACTAGAGTGGGCTTTAGATACATGGCCAAAGTTCAGGCTCTCCAAATCCTTTGGTGACACCAAATGCCATTAGCCAATCATCACTGAAAGCTCTGGAGACATATACATTTCTGAGACTAAGTTGACTTGGTGAACTGTACAATCTCTGAGACAATCGGCAGCAAACAACCAGGTCACTTTGATGTGAGTGTACTGGATGTTTATATTATATTGGTTAATAATTGGTACATTGACTTCAGGTAACATTTCGAAACACCCAGCACAGCTTTTTCGTAAGTGGTACGATTGTTGATTCCATCATCAAATTATTGTTTATATGAATAGGCAGGTGGATGTACTCATTCTATTTGGTGAGACATTCCGTTTTTGGAGCTAGTGTAGTTTAGACAGTTCTACAATAAACTTCTCAAGAACTGAGTATTGTCCTTCTGCTTTATTCCTGAACATGTTTCGATAAGTCGAACCCTTTGGTCTCCAAGAAGGGGACATTACAGGTCACAATGGAATTAAAGGCAACAAGATTCAGACTGCTTTGCTGAAGAAGAAACAAATACAAAATGTTTTGGCATAGAACCCACATGTAGACCCTCCAAGGTCCATTTGGAAGAAGAGGTTCGATGTTGGGAAGCGGATGAAATGAAATCTTACTGGAATAAAGTGCCAGGACGATTACAAGCGAAAAGGCTAGTGAGTCTATCGCCAAGGAAAGCTGAGCAGCTTCTCGAGTTGGACAAAAAAAACTTGAAACTGGTAACGGGACTCCTCACTGGACACTGCCCTCTGAGGTATCACCTTAAAAAGATGGGGAAGTATGAGACTGATAGTTGCCGCTACTGCGAGAACTTCGCTGAAACTGCAGAACATTTGCTTTGCGATTGCCCAGCGCTCTTCTGTAAAAGGCTCAAGTTCCTGGAAGGGGCCTTCTTAGAGCCCTCCGATGTCAGGAACCTAGCTCCCAGGAAACTGATAAGCTTTGCACGAAGTCTCGGAATCCCGGGCTTTGAATAGATTATGCACAAAAGATCTAATTGGATATCAGAAGATACACAACTCGCAGAAAAATTAAGCATTGGATTTATCAGGAGGTAGTGATTTCATGGTTTAATTAATGTATTTGTATTTCTGAGGTCAAAAAACAAAGGTACATACAAACAAAAAACATAGAGTATGGGTTTTTTAGAGTTGATGATTGAAAAGATAGTCGATTTGAAAAAAAAAGCAGTATAATATATTGAGAATGTGAATCAAAGTTATTTGGTTCATATAATAATTATAAATTGAATATAATTAGTAGGTACTTTTGAGAAATCTTACGCTCTGAATAACAATAGTGAAACTTCAAGAGAGTTGTGAAACTATCAAAACGTCAATCACAATAAAAGTTATATGAATTGATCGAAGTACGTATTAGACATTGAGATATTTCATGAGACTTATTCGGTTTACTTATGTTGCTTTTCCAAGTTATCGTTAGTTCGGTTACTCACGCGTTGCTTTCCCAACGTAGGTTTAAGGAAGCCTGTATAAAAAAATTAGGCGTAACCATAGCAACCGCGCTGAGTTACTTGATATTTCGCTAAGCAGCTCAATTTTCATCGTTATGTTGAAAATGGTACATAATTGCTTTCTGACTCGTTTCAACTCAATCATCAAAGTAACAATCGTTTCAGTACGATTCGAGGTTGTTTAATTTCTGAAATAGTGAAATATATCCAATGCAGCAATGTATACATACACATGACGAGTATCGAGTACGTCTCTGTTCAGAATATCGATCGAGCCTTCAGGGTGAATTCGAACACCTGGGTTGTAATCACAATAATTGAATGTGGTCGATTTTGGCATCATGTCATGAATTAAAGATGTCTGCTTGGGGTGCTGCATAAAGGAAGAAAGTTAGAGTGAGGTGATGGCGTTTTCTTAACGTCTGATGATGAAATGTTCTTGTTTGGCGCGTATTTAAAAATCTATTCACTCCGAAATGCCATTTGGGAAAGTGGAGACAAAATATAAATGAATGACCTCATTTATTCCTTTCATATAGACATCATCAAGCTATGCACAAGAAATTGAATATCGATCTACCTCAAAGTTTCAAAATGGAATAATTATTGTATGGAAACGTGATAAAGCACACTCTGTTTTATTATTGGTCAAGTAGCTCTCGTTATTTGAGGAAAAAAATGGTGTTGAAATTCGAAATGAATATTCTGTAATCTTTGACGCTGGCATGTATGGATAGAGTTCGGCTTATTCCAGGCTTTAAAGGTGGGAATAGAACAAGCAAACATTGTTGTGCAACTGTTGCATAATAGGTAGGCAGCTGTTGGCTAACTTATTTCCGTGCGAAGAAAACATTGTCGACAAAATGTTGGTCAACATCTCCTTTGAAGTACCGCCTCGGGAGCAACCACCAGGTATCAGTTCAGCTGCACAACTGTTGCGGAACTGTTGCGCAACTGTTACGCAATAATGTTTGCTTGGTCTATGCTCACCTTAAGAGGCATTCACAACTAATAACCAATGTTTCAATGGAACAGAACCCCTTAAAAAATGTCTCTTGTAGTCGTAGAAAAAATAATCCACGAAGCTTGTTATGTAATTTATAACATATTCAACAAACGTTTGAGTTAATCTTGTTGACATTCACAATCAATAAATCGAATTTATAACATTGTGGAGTTTCAGATTGAACACGAATTGATATAATATGCATTGTGGTGGAAAACATGCGAATTGATCATTTGTGAGGCGATGTGAAAAAGCAGTAAACAAGAGAGGTATATATAAAACTATAGATTCGAATCCCGTTCCTAATAATTGTTATTCATTCCGCCTAGCAAGGCATAAGATAGTTTCGATTCGATATTTCCTCAATCAAACATCACATCACAACTTATATGTTTCATGTTCCTTTATGATTTGTCTTTGCTGGCTATCCAGGTTTTGTATAATGAGGTCATACATATTACCTAGTCAAGTCATCAGTGCTTTGGAAGTGGACTTAATGCTTGCATAAGAAAATGCCTGGCATAGCTGGCATAACATCAACCCAATCATTATTCCACAAAAATCCAGGTGTACTTCAGAAGTTGCTGTCACTTCCCCTCTTCTGTTCTATGTTGAAAAGTACGAAGACTATTGTTATTTGCTTCTCAATTCTTAGTGCCTACTTGGACAAAGAGCTGCCGTTCGCATAGGTATCTTATTGTATTTCCTTTTGTAGGTCACTCAAAAATCATTGAAGAATAATCATAATGAAGAAGAGATCTTGAAGTAGAAATAAAAAACACCCAGTTGTTTAATATATAAATACGGTTGTCACAGTTATTGGCTATAGCAACTGAATTTTTGATAAAATCCGTACAACATATCGACAATAACTGACGTAATACGTATGACCAAACGATAATTTCACCTCAAACGTACACCATATCCATAATTCATACGACGTTAACTAACATATCACTAATAAATGTTCCAATTTCGATGGCAAACTCCATCGAGTTGGCTTGTTGGCAACGCCAACGTTATGTTGTTTGGATTCATAATGGGATATGGGATTATGGAAAACAAATATTTGCAGCTGCAGACCTCCCTTGATCACTGAGCCAAAATGAGGATCGCTGACGGAATTGGTTATGAGGATGAGCATGCGTTATCATCATCTGGTTGGTAATATCAAGAACGAACTGAGATTTTAAGGAAGATTTGGTTCGTTGAAATGATACGATGTTCCTAGCGTATAGCATTTAAAATACAATCAGTGCGTTTCTTGAGCAATAATATTCATTTTTCCAATGAATAAATCAGCATGGTTTCGGGAATGGTTTTTTCAGTTGAATATCAGTTCATTGTATCGGGTCAAATATAACGCCAGGACAGAAGGAACAAGCTGCAGAATTCATAGAAAGAGAAATTAGTCTATCCAATTAGAATATCAAACATAGTTTGAAATGAATGTCTGGTAGACTACGAGCAGAAAACAACTACTTTCCTGGTCTGTAGGTTGTTAGGCGTGCCTGTCCCGATGTGAATTTGTCACGTCTTAGGAAGAAAGAAACATTTGCGATCTGCATTCACAGTGTGAATCGTTGCATGGATTACGAGCAGATATAATTCAATGTTCTGCGTGGTATTTACCAGGAAAGTAGTTGTTTTCTGCTCGTAGTCTACCAGACATTCATTTCAAACTATGTTTGATATTCTAATTGGATAGACTAATTTCTCTTTCTAAAATTGTTGTCCAATTTATGGCTTTTCCATTTTTCATTTATTAGCTTAGTCGAGCTATAAGCCACTTCCAAGTTCTGTGATTTGGGAGATTTAGTTCTGGAGTGTTTCTTTCTTCTGCCGCATGGTGTCGCCACTTCCAATTGTCTGTTGGAACGCGGCTCAGTGCGGTCAAATAAACGCGACGAAGGTGCATTGGGACAGGCAACGCTTCGAGTGGAGATCTTATGGTCTCTACTCGGATAACTACCCTGCACTGATGAGGGCCAATAAGCCCGAAACCGGTCTGTAGGTTGTTAGGCGTGCCTGTCCCGATGTGAATTTGTCACGTCTTAGGAAGAAAGAAACATTTGCGATCTGCATTCACAGTGTGAATCGTTGCATGGATTACGAGCAGATATAATTCAATGTTCTGCGTGGTATTTACCAGGAAAGTAGTTGTTTTCTGCTCGTAGTCTACCAGACATTCATTTCAAACTATGTTTGATATTCTAATTGGATAGACTAATTTCTCTTTCTAAAATTGTTGTCCAATTTATGGCTTTTCCATTTTTTGCAGAATTCATGTTTCATACCTCCAACATCATGTACCTACTTATGCTGAATGTGCAGAATCAAACACATATTTAAATAAGCCTCACCTGTGGATGATTATAGATATGTGGTTTCAATGTTGAGAACGACCAATTCATCAATATTCTTAACTTCTTCACTGGTGCTACCTAGGGTGGTTCAAACTTAGCGGTTTTTTGCTGAACTTCTCTCGATGTTTACAAACCTCTTATTTTCATTGCTTCCTGTTCATCAACGAATGCAATAGCCATCGTAGAATTCAATTTCTGTTCTGGGTACCAATAAGGAATGTTGGACTAAAGTGTGATGAACAGGCAGAACCATTCTGCAGTCTTGGTGAAACACTGAGAAGTACACGGTGGCAAAAACTTCCAAGACTGTGACAATCCAAGGAAATCTTCTGAAATTTCAACCGGAAAAGATCCAAGGCATCTATCAATTTCAGCAATGAAAATTCTGAAGTCATTCGCAAGATTTGTTAGTGGTTAATGCAGACTCTGAGAACACCTAAGGAAGCTAGGCATCAAGGGCAACAGCATCTGAAGATTATAATTCGCATTTCGATGGAGTGCGATGCTATAATAAATCACAAAAGAGAGAAATTTGAGGACATCCTAGCTGACTCTGGATGAAATATTATACCCAAGTCTGCTCAAGATCCTTGAATCCCTAAGTGGAACAAGATAGGCCCTATATAGATATAGGCTCATCCTGCCACCTACAGTATGACTTTGGGCCTTTGACCCATTGAATCTGAGGTTGGATATACTCTATCTTGGTAAGAAAAGCCTCTTCAGGATTTGTGTGCCTTGCAGCAACTCGAAGAAGTAGGTATTTCACTGGATGTGACTTAGTGACGATTTCCCATTAGCGGTCTGATATTGTTTACGATTCCTTATCAAATATTGTGCAGGCTAAGTGTCAATCATACAGTAAGTCTATTTTGTTCAGGTGATACCCAACTGGGCACTTCCCTAATAGCACAACTCAGTCCAATGGATGTTCATTGGATGTCCTCCTCAGGACATCTCAGACATCCACTGGACATCCAGTTTTTGTACACCGGATAACGTATGGACATCCATAGGATGTCGCATTTTCAACTTTTTGACTATCCATACGGTATCCATCATGGACATCAATATGGTAACATGTATGGACAAATATAGGCCATTGAACATCCACTTTACATCGCTTTGGACATCCATGGAATATCCATAGGATGTCCATTTTATTACGAATAAATGAAAAAAGCTACTAGCATTCAAGCGCGGTCACCCATCCAAACTCTAACTTCGCTTTTCGTTGCTTTACCTCTGTGATTCATCCTTCCTTGCATGGTGGCTGCTGCTGTTTTCTTATTTATATTATTAAATCCATGAAATTTGGTCAATAATGAGAACGATTCAAATCACTCCATGAGTGTTGATTCTTGGATGTCAATTTGACATATTTTTCATTTTAGAGAAAATTTAGGTATTGTCCGATGATGGAGTAGACAATGATGTGTGGTATTTTGATATCTCTACTTCTATGTTGTGAGAGCCCAATTAGCCATATTCGTGCATGGTGGAGAGAAGCGGGACCAACAGCTGATACTGTAATCCGAACCACTTCTATAGGAGTAAATTAATTTAACAGAATTCCCATTGGTTTATATTACTTGAACATGAGGGTCTCTTTCGGTGTCAATTTTGAATACTTTTTATGAATGCAATGGTATGTATGTGTATGTGTGTGAAAAAAATTCAAAATGTGAACGTGGGGACATTGAATGTACGCCATATGTTCTGAATATCCAATGAACGTCTCAATGTGGACCTAAAATGGACAACATATAGTCTGTATTTGTAAGCCATATGGACTACCTTAAATATATGTTCAATGGACATCTCCATGTGGACATCGATTGGACAATGGCTATCGATATTTTTAAGAAGAGGTCATTAAATGGACACCAAATGGACTACCTTGTCTGGACGTCCAGTGGATATCTTTATGTGTATATCCTATGGATGTCCAAAATATATCCATGGACACCATGGACACAAAACGCATGTCCAATGGACATCTTGTGCTATTAGGGTTATACATTGTTAAAAGATCTGCATTAATGTTCTATAACGCTTATCCGGAGGTTTTTATATTTTTCCTCAATTACTATCTGTAATTTCAAGAATTTCCAGATCCTCTTTATGCAAAATCTTCTGATTTCTCGTTGCATTGGAGAATTGCATGTAATGAACCTCAAACTAGAAACTTCGAAATTTCACTATATTTGTTGATGAGATAGGGATGTTTGAAAAATAAATCTTTCTGGATTCCTCGATTCAAAACAATGATGATTATTGTTTTTCCCAGTGCTAATGATAACGAAATATGGAGGCTTCATAGAATCAGCCCGCTGTCTATATATTCACAGTGATTTTTTCCATACATTGTTGAATATACATAGTGAATTCGTTTCCTTCAAGAGATCGCATGCAGTTAATTTAAATGGAAATAAAATAAATAATGCACGCGATGCAGTATTTTTGGGACGTTTCCGAGCATTGTCTTGCTTGCAATCTATCAAATAATTCCACATTATTGTCAGTGTTGCATGAAATTTACAGATGGTTATTTTTCTGACGAAGTCGTTTATCATCTACATTGTTATTTATTGCGAAGATACGTACACGATTCAGTACGATTATTATTGTATGACATAGAAATATGTGCTCAAATTTGATTTCTACTCAATAATGATTATATCTTTTGAGTTTTTATGTCGAAATGATATGGTTGGTTGTTTGAGATGATTTCGAGAAAATTGTTCAACTCATTGAAAACACTCCCTCGACAATTTTTCAGACAATTCAAATTCCTATCGGGAATCGCAAATTGTTTCCTCATTTGGAATGTGAAGCCCTTGAAGCACTTTTCATTGCAAACCAGCATCGTTTCTAGAAAAGCTGAGTTGATTTTCGCGTTTAGTCCATTTCAAACACTATGTACACTTTTTCAGTCAATTTTAAATTATTTTTACTGAAAATTTCGAAATCTTCGTAGAGCCTCCAAATCTGGAATGGAGGTACCTCAAGGCATTGTTCATTGCTGATCATTATCGTTTATATTCGTCTTCGCAGAAGAAAAAAAAGTTAAGAATTTGATGTGAGCAGGGAGCAGAAAATCGAATATATTTCGATAACAAGACCAGATATCGAAAACCTGAGTTGATTTTCGTGTCAAGGTCATTGAAAACACCTTCTAGAAAAGTTTTTGGTTAATTCTGATTCTAATCTAAAATCGCAAAAAGTTCAAAGCATATATGATTTACCATGAAAATCAGTTTAGTATATGTCCCAATGCGGCTGGCGGGCAGTGTAGGTATATCACAGTCCTGTAAAAGTTTATTTATTTCACTTCGATGGTCATGAAAACTACGATAATATTAACAACACACTGTAGGATACTAAGTTATGTATGATACATCTATAAATTAGTTGAGATATCCTGATGCATGGTATCACTTGTAGGAGAAGATTTGTTTCAAATCGATCAAATCTGCAGTAATTTAGTTTTTGTAAACTTTATAATAATTTTGATAACGATTAGCAGATTATCTCCAAAAACAGTGAGGGTTTTATATGATGTAAGGAAACTCTTGAAGATAGGAGTAGGGTTTTCGTTACAACTACAAACTACGAGTCCGTCCCGTCGTATCACTCGTAACCCACCCTGTATAACATAACCTTATTCTCAGGATTCAAATTCTCCAATTCGCTCGTTCATTTGCAAGTGAACAGAAATAATTATTTGAATATTTGAAACTATATGGCGAAATAGAGGTACCTATTTATATAATTACCGTTTATCAAACATCTGCTGAATCCAAAGATTCATCGCACACAATTAATTCATACCTAGGTATATGACGGCTGTCACCATTTTATTCATATGAATAACGTATTAGCTGAGTCAGCACAACTTCAATGCGAGAATCATCACAAAGGGTCGTCTGTATGAAATTCCATTTATGCACGCAGCTACAGTGAATTTTATGGTCAAACCGGTTTTTTTTCATCAATTGTTATAACATACAAGTTATGATGTACAATGAGCAGGTATGAGTTCTGAGAACAAAATGCGATCGTGGAATATTCGAATCAAAATAAATTAGATAACTGTAGGGGATGTCAGCGAACAACCTGGTGATGCAACGAGGAAGCAGACTGCCTTGCCAAAAAAGGGGCAAATACACACAATTTTCCGATCCAGAACCTTTCTGTGGACTCTCCAAGGCCCACTTGAAAGAAGATGTTTGACGTTAGGAAGCGGATGAAATGAAATCTCACTGGAATAAAGTGCCAGGACAAAGACAAGCGAAAGGGCTAGAGAAAGATGTCGGAAGCGTAAAATTTGAAGGTCTAGTCATAGATATGCGCAGGTGCTAAAATATTTATTTACTTTTGTTTACATCGTTGTCATCATTATGTTGGTTATGTTACAAATGTTCCTGATCCAGTATTTCGGATGATTTTATGTTCTTACAATGTATAACATATTTTCCATAAACTATAATTCAAGAGGAAAAGTGATAAATGTTTCGAGGATTATCATAGCACATATTATACAACCTGTGATCATAGGTATATACCTAAGTCATTATTTGGAATGTGAATCAGGTACAATAATATGTTGATAGATAGGTAGATAATTTATTGAATCTTTCAATTTGTAACAGTTGATAAACTCAGGTCATAACAAATTACGTCTTAAATCTAAGATATACTGAAAAAGCTTAATCTGATAAAATATCACAATCAAAACATTAATAAGTGTATAGATAAAATCATATATATAACAAAAAATAAAAATTAAAATTATAAAGTACATTGATGACAATCACTCAGTTATTTTACTAAAAATTCCTCTAAAGAATATGGTTCAATGTCACATAATAGATCAAAAACAACTGTTTTGAATCTATTCCTAGAACAGTCTTCTCTGATTATCGAGGGTATATGGTTGTAAAATTTAATGGCAGCATCCTTTCTCTGTGTTTTTCAATCTATGCTTTGGGAAAACGAAATGATTGGCAATCATAACTATGTATATACAGATTGCAAATCATCATCAAATAAATCGAAGAATATCAAATTACATTGTTTTCCGAAAGACGAAAAACTGTGAGTACTTTATATTGAGTGATATTATTGACTTCAATCAAACTTTTCCATTTGATGAGAATATCACTATTTTTGCTATATCCATACTGCTATATCACACTTCAAGTTGAGGATTATTAGATAATTGAATCGTGTTTTACTTTATCCTGATGACAATGAATAAGCTACATTCCAAATATTCGAATTTCATCATAATATTCATTTAGAATTCATCTTATTCCTAAGGAGTAGGTGGGCTTTCATCATAGATATTTTATATTTGTTTTCGATTATGCATTACTAAAATGTCAACATTGCACATCACCAGTTCTAGCGGTGACAACGACTATCCGGCAACTGCGATGCGCAAAATTTAAAGGTCCGAGATCAATGAAAACGAATGTCGGTATATACATCAAACAAAATGGAGTATCTCATCTGTAAGATTTTCTAATCTGTGTTTTCGCCAAGCAGATTCTCAAGTTGGACAAAAAAGACTTGAAACTGGTAACGGGAAACTGGACACTGCCCTCTGAGGTATCACCTCAAGAAGATGGGTAAAACAGAGAGTGATAGCTAGTGCAAGAACGCTAAAACTGACTTATTGAAATTATTCCATATAGACTACAATAATTTGTCATGTATTTATCTTATGTATATCAAGGATGAAATCGTCAAACGATCTCAAAATAAATCTCCGGTTTAGTAAATGTGGCATTTATTATTTTCGAGGATATATAAGAGCAAATATTATAAAAGGCAAAATTTTTTTTTGGCTCGTGTGTAATCGGCTAACATACAAACTCACGCCACGAAGAGTCTCACTTGAACTCTATATCGATGTGAAGAATCAAACTTTTTCACGTTTGATTTGCGTGACTACATCAAATTCACACGAATGCATGGAAAGCTTTCCATCGATATCAAAACAAAAACGATGAATAAGTAGGATTTTTACGGTCAACGAGAACAATGCGGGACGAATGAAAATGGAGCATATTTTTATTCGATTAATGATGAATTATGTTGAGGTTTCCCATGGAACAAAAAGGCGAGATCACATGATATAAAAAACTTTTATTCCATTCAGTAAATCAATTCATCAATGGATTTAGATCGGATGATAAGTGGAGCGGAATATTCCTTCGACCTCAATATACAATTTAGTTGAAACAGAAAACTTGTTTCACCTAAACGATTTTCGATTTTATGTAACAATTCTGAAATGAACTTCTTCGTTATTTCATCCATTCAAAGAATTCTGCAACATAATGAAAACAGTGTGAAAGTACAAGTGATATTCTAAGATATTTAATATATAGAATATCACGATTGAGATAAATGAAGATTCAATGTGATTATAGTTACTTTTAATTATTTTCAACAATCAAATCCATGCATGATATACTTTTATGACTTTCTGAATCAAATTTCTCCTGGTATAAAGGGTTTTGGTGTTGAGTTCCATTTGGTTGACCGGAGTTATGGAATATAAAATGGAGTACAAGAGAGATTTGAGAAGATGATGGTATGAATATAAAAACAAAATTTAATTGCTGTGTCCACGACCACTCTGAAATGAATCATGGGCTTTCTCCAGTTTTTGAAGGAAAAACATAATCTGAAAAGCACTCAGATCCATTTACATTTTTTCTGTTATGATTATATTGGAGGATAAAAGATAAAAAGGACAAAACCGAGATGTTACTTAATTAAAAACAAATGGAATTTAGCAGCAAGTCGCTAGTGACAAAACATTGAAGCAAAAAGCTTTATCGTTTATTATAATTGATTCTTAGTGCAATATCACGCGTGTGTTAGTAAGATAATACTGAAAAAGAAATTAATTGGAATTTTATCCAAGATTGCTGAATAATTTGAAGTTTCCACGATACCAGGACTCAGAAAAAGGAAGAAATTGGAAGAGCAGGAACAAATGACACTCACCAAGGACACATTCTTGAAAAGTCCAAGCTGATTTTGCAGCTGCTATAGCCAAAAATGTTAACTATACTTAGGTGACCTTTGACAGTTGAAATGAATAACAAGCTATCTGAGGAAAGTACCTAACTATGCTATTAAAGGAATCCTATAATCTCCAGCAAAAAGCTGTTGAAGCAGAAACAATTTTTTCCACAGTCAAATGGCTTCAGTGAAGTAATTTTTTTAAGCACACCAACATCACTACGTTCGCCACGTTGAACACGCGTTGAACAAAACATTCCTCTGGGACTTTTCTCAGTCTTCTACGTTCCCATCCAGATATCGATACTAAAGGTTCATACACTAGTGAAGCTCTCAGGCTAATGAAATATCGTTCTAGATGGAGAGATGAGACTATCTTTGACAAATATAGAGGCAGCAACAGCTGGCTTTGTCTTCAGGTGCTTTCTGTATTCTAGGTCTATTCTTTTGCAAAAAACAAACCAGTCAGCATGGAGCCCTCACAGCAGTTTCAGCTAAGTAACAAGGAATTGAAGGTTATCAGTCAAGCGATGAAAACTCTTCAAATTATATGAATGACACTAGTGTATATCGCATCATCCAGATGCAAAGTAGCCATTGACTTCACAAAAGACATAGAAAAATAGAGTTCACATACATAAAGTAACCAGTAGGAAGTCGTTTCATTGATATAATTTCATAGGACCAGCAAACTTGAAGATTTTCTGTTTCTTTGGGTGTTAGGAAAGCTCAGAACTTGAGATGGCAATATTTTAGTTGAATCTTGTAGTTATAATGTAGCAAGTTGTCATTAGTACTGGTTAGAGCTAAGACTGTAGATGATTGAATATTCGGACCACCGCAAAATATGTGTGTAATCGTCCTTCATCAATGATGGTATAACAATATCAGAAAAAATCAGACATAATTACATATTTTGAGACTATAGCATATGCATGAAAATAGTCATGGAATATAATATCGTTTGGTTATCGATTGAATCCGTAATTGGGGCTTACTAGAGCTGTCCCAAAGCATTGTGCTCAGTGCTTGTTGAAGCACATAAAGCACTTTTGTGCTCGTAAGCACTGTGCCCCCAAGCACTTTCTTGAACCAGTGCTTAGTGCTTCGAGTATTTCACGAAAAGGCTTAGTGCTTTTAGTAATCCCGAAAACTGCTATCGAGCACTGGTCTTGTTAAAGGCTAATAACGATTTGTAGCAAGGCCGTAACCTTCAACTTCATTCGACTGATGACGAAGATATATTTTTGTTGATATATAGGTTCAAGCAAAATCACTCGAAATGTTGGTGTTCATTTTACGAGAAAACGTTCGGCCCCTTTTGGGTTAGCTTTTTACCGTTATTTCATCTATTTAGGATGACCTGAGTAAAATGGATTCAGATATTTTTTTAAATATTGCCTGGAACTCCAGAAACATTTTGAATGCATTTGTTCAAACCTTCACTATATCATTGTATGTCAAATGAGTTTTGAACGATTTTTATTTTCACTTTGTTGAATAAAGTTTATATTTTGAACTGGAGTATTCATTTCAAATCCACCACATCAGATTATTTAATGCAACACAATAATGACGTGATTAATGTACAAAAATACAAAAACCATGTCAGAAAGAGATTCAAGTTCATAACTTAACAGAATCATCCTTTTCAAAAGTGCTTAGTGCTTAGATCTCGAGATGTCGAATTACTTTCGGAAAGTGCTTAGTAATCGCGAGCATTTTGTCAGTAAAAATGCTTGGTGCTCGAGATTCCGGAGCACTTTTCAAGAGTGCTCAGTGCTTAGTGCTCGAAGCACTTTTTGTCAGTGCTCGGCACAGCTCTGGGGCTTACTCAAACTTCCTCTAGTATCCCGACTAAAAAATTGCGATACTCCATTTTCATTATTGAAAGATTGACATATCCATTCACTTAACGAATACCCACCAACAAAAGTTTGTGATTTGAAATGTGACTCATTTAATGTTCAATTTATATCCTTCAAAACAAACATTGTCGTCGATCAACTTTGTTTTCCAACAAACACCAGCCATGTGTAATTATCGACCTAGAAAATAACAAACATTCATCTATTATCTGGCGACGGCCCCACATTGAATGTACGTGGCCGGATAGTTGATCGGTAATTTAGAAACTCTGAACTGACATAGTCCCAAATGGAATTCGAAAACTACGAAACTCCACGGAGGTCGTGGATGAATAACGAACTCCACTAGATCAACACGACAACGATGGATCGAATCTGCTTTTTACTTTTCAATTCATATGGAGGATATGTTCCACTCAATATATTGGAAGTCTCAGAAGGCCTCGAAGAGCTTGTACAAGTCTAGAAGACGAGGGTCTACACTTTTCACAAGTTCCGTCTAAGCCATTGTAGCATTCTTGGGCTAGTGAATATCGTATACACATGGTGAAACCCAAATTCGTATGAACCAGAGAACGAATTCGGTACCGAGCCACTGAAAGTCTTAACAGGACCGCTGGCTGCTAAACTGATAATTATTAACACCTGGGCCCATATTCTTGAATTCTAGGGAATAGAAGAACTGACGACCTGTTCTCTATTCTCTAGGATTCAAGAATACAGGCCCTGGAGGCATGGTGACTTCGAAGATTAGGGCATAAAAAACGGGTTCCAATTGGAAGATAACTGAAACTGAATAAGCTAATGAGATGAATTGAAAATTCAACAATTCAGTTGCCCATTTTGTTTCTTCGTCGTGAGGTTGTCGAATAAGACATCCATTGTACTCATTTTCTTCAATACATTCTTGATGAACGCAGAAGATACATATCGGAATGGATAATTTTTCTACAAAGCGATCCACCCCCAGCAAACTTCGAGTTCTTCGAGCTGTAAAACGTTTTTTTACTTGAGACAATGCAACTAACGCCGAGACCACAACAAATGTGTTGTTCAGATTACGAAATATTTGCAATAAAAAGTATATCATGGGAAAGGGGTGGTACCATCAGATCTTTTGAGCATTCTTCTCATTCTATTCGAAGTTCAGTATTTTGAGACATCGAACAAACTTTATCAGCTTCTTTTCAGGAGGCCATTTCCATAAACTCAATAATTCAGCAAAAACGTGCTGGGCGAATTTTCTGCCTTCAAAGTTTTCGCAGTGGAGACAACTATAAATCTCTGGTTGCACATATTTCTGAGGTGATACCTCAGAGGGCAATGTCCAAAGAGAAGTCCCGTTACCGATTTCAACTCATTCTTATTCAATACAAGCTATTTAGTTTTCCTTGACGTTAGACTCACTAGACTTTTCCAATGAGATTGATCTCCTTTCCAGTGTCGAAAATCTTCGAGTAGGCTTTGGAGAGTCCACAGAAGGGTTATGGGCCAAGAAAATGTGTGTATGCCCATTCTAGGTAAGGCAGTCTAGCTCCTGGATGATATCCACAAGAGATCCCTCCGTCGTGGTTGGTGATCCTGAACACAAAAATTCATTGACATTCCTAGAACATAGCAAAAGGTGGGATATCTCCCCCTTCTCCATAGATAAGACAATAAAAATTTCATAAGGTTGACTCAGTCTTCAGTTTCACACAGTATATACTTCCAGAAGAGCTCACATCGCAATTCTATCGCCAAACTGTCAAAATCATCACAACATTCACAACCCATGATGAAACAGATTCGAGTCGTCTGAGCCCGTTCCTGTTTCTATCTAGCACAAAATACGGAATTAATTTCCTCATCTCAGAGATGATCTCATTAACTGGTTCTAAACATGCCAACGGCACTTTCTCCATGGGGCAGGCATAATCTTCTGGAATATGCCGAGCCATTTGTGGAACATCCAGAAAATATAATGAGAGGAAATTGCCTGCGATTGAAATGAATCATTTGCGTTGAAGTATCACGAATTGAACATCACGGATGGTGGACGGAATTGATGATGTTGGGGATTTAAAAAAATCAGCGAATTGAGTAGTGCAAGTATTTTCACCGCCATCAGAAAAAACGGGACTGCGCGATTTTCCTTTTTTTATAGAGTTTCGAAAGTATTCAGGAAATACCATCCGCAAATACTCATTTCTGGGAAGCCTAGGGAGTTATTTTAGGCCAATCTCAGTCAACACTACCTCCAAAAAAAACTTTGAATAACGGTAGTTTCGGTTAATTAAGTTGAAAAATACAAAGCATTAATGAAGTTGATTCGAATTTATAGTTATAGTTATAGTTTATAACTTCATGTTGAACAACAACAACTATCAAACGTTCAAATAAACATGAGTCAGTGAATCAACGTGATTTTTTCAGTGAAATTACTATTCTATAACGTAATATTGAATATTATAAACAGAAAACGTGTATATATATAGATAGAAAAATGTTTTTTTTAAACAGTAATTCAAGGTTCATAGCAACATTTTCAATCAACCAAATATCAACTTTGAGTGGACGTTGCATGAACTTTCACTGATATCGTTGAATTAACGTGAGAAGTAGGTAATTTATTTCATACCGTCCATTCATTCAATTGAATCGATGTTGAAATTCACTTTGGAACGACACGAAACATTTCAACATTATTTGTACCTTCAATGTTCATCAAATTGTGTCTTGAAGTTTATTCAGAACCACAATCAAACCTCCGAATGCGTTGATGTTTCCGAATGAATCCACGTTATTCTTTTCAGTAAACGGAATGATTTTCATATAGAATTCCATTGTATATTCTAAATCGAATGTAATAAATCGTTGACAGAGTAGTAAATAGCTACGTTACATTTGCGCGTTTACTGAACGTTTTCATTTGTCAATTTGAAACGAATTCTCAACTCTCATTGATGACAGTGGTGGTCATTTCACTGATAAACTTTGCAACACACTGTGAATCGTTGAAAAACTACATGTAAGTACGAAAACATTTTTGTCGTTAATCAAACATTCATTCAACGATTTTTTGTTATCATATAAAACATTTTTGAACCGTTCATTAAAGTAGTTGTATGAACGATGAATTAGTGATTGAAATCAACGTGGATGTCAGCGACATTTTTGCGTATATATAGATACAGTGCTGGGAAAGTACGTTTCGAAAAAACTTCTTAGTACTAATTGCCAATTCATATCCTACCGTTGTAGTGATTTAACAACGTTATTTTGACGTTATTTCAACGTACTGGGATGTTCATTCGAACTTCTTTCTTATTTTTGGGTGTAGAAGCCGCTGGTAGAGTTTGGCACGCTGATTATGGGACACCCTGTATATTATTTTGAATTCTACCCAGAAAGCGTGGGAGTGTATCGCTATATAGTCTAAAAAAGGCATCGTGTTACTTCCAATTAGCCATATCGTGTCTACACTACATTTTCCCTGTGTATCATTTGAGTTGCATTAGGAGTTTCAGTTTTACCTGAGTAATTTAGAGAATGAACCCCGGAGGTGAATGTATGGAATAATGGACTATAAAGTTCCTAATCACACGGGGGGCCACACGTAAGGGCAGTTACTGAAATGTAATTTCGGTATTTTTATGAGCATGTTTTCTTTAAGAGCCAAGCTATTTCTAGACATTGTTTGGATTATGTAAATTGATTGGGGTATCGAAGGAAATTGGGGTAGGTATATATGCATAAGTTAACCACGAAAGAGAATCAGATCATTGATCGATTCTTTGATTGTTTTTTTTTTTTTCGAAAATTTGGAAAGCTCGTCCTGTAAAATGATCACGACATTAGAAGTCACATTGAGTTGATGAAAATATTAGTCATTGTGTGAAAGTAACAAGATAGTACACAAGCAAATGGGATATATGGCGTTGATAGGTTACGAGTACCTATTAACCATATAGTCAGGTTGTGATGGCTGATATCTGACGATATAATTTTTGAATCGATAGATGGCGCTGGAAAGAAGGAATATGTTATATTTTCGTAATTATTAACTTTGGACCGATGCATAAAACGGTATTATATTTTTTGAGATAATATACCGGGTAATTCAGTAAGAGTGAAGAGGTACTGTATCTCAGGAACAAATAGTCGTAGAAGTTTGAGGAAAAATTCTTTCAGAGTAAATCGACCAAGAGAAATTGCTGAAAATATTTTTTAAATTCATACGTCCATCGCTAGGGGGCGTGAAAACTTCTATCGTATAAAAAATTTATTTTTTTAGAATGTTTACAAATATAACTTCAGAAATGAATACTCTCATGTTTATGCCAACATGATGGTCCTTCCTTTTTATGAGATTTTTTTTTGTAGGACGTGAAATAAAGGCGGGATGGTTTCCTAAACTGTTTGGACTGTGAATGTCTATAACTTATATTTGACTTTACGGAATCTTGCGAATAAAGCATGTTTCGAGAGAGGAAGGTTTGGTGAATAAAATAAAAAAACATATATGGCATTCTGGTTATTACTGCCCTCGCTAGGGGGCGTGTTTCATTAAATTAACAGTTTTTTCAACTTTTCTCCGAAATCTTGAATGGAACCGTATGATTATTTTCTTAGATTCTGAAAGTAGATCAATTTTGCAACATTATATGTCGCAACCGCATGGCGATATCTTCATTCGTTGAAAAGTTATGGCGTTATTTGATATTGTTTGTTTTGGTATATCATTATTGTTATGATTGAATTGAAATGGAAAAGAAGTTTTATTTTTCTTTCATTTTCCCATCACATGTTCTACTACGAAACTTGCAAAAAATTGAAAACCCAATTACCTATTTTGTTTCGTCAATAAATTTGTTAATGAAATATTTTTTAAGTCATAACTTTTACACGAAAGAAGATATCGCCATGCGGTTACAACATATTATGTTGCAAATTCGATCTTCTTTCCGAATATGATGAAATAATCATACCGTTTCGTTTGAAATTTCGGAGAAAAATTAAAAAAACTGTTAACTTCATGAAACACGCCCCCTAGCGAGAGCGGTAAGAACCAGAATGGCATGGATGTTTTTTTATCCTATTCACCAATATTTTCTTTCTTGAACCATATCTTGATAGCGAAATTCCGTCAAGTCAAACTTGAGTTATAGACATTTACATTCCAAAAAGTTTAGGATCTCCTCCCGCCTTTATTTTACGTCCTACAATGAAACTTTATTCATCGAAAAGGACCATTATGTTGGCATTAACGTGAGTGTATTCATTTCAGAACTTATACATGGAATTTTCCGAAAAAATTGAATTTTTTATACGGTAGAAGCTATTACGCCCCCTAGCGGTGAACATATGAATTTGAAAAATATTTCCAGCAATTTCTCTTGGTCGATTTAATCTGAAAGATTTTCTCCTCAAACTTCTACGATTATTAGTTACTTCTACGATTATTAGTTACCTCTTCACCCTTACTGAATCACCCGGTACTTTCAGTTTGTTCCACAAAGAGAATAATATACTCGCAAGGAAATCAGTGAAACAAATGGAAAACAGTATCAGGAACGAATGGTCAAAATTTTCATATTTTTTCATCTATGTCCACATGTTCATCAGCTGCGACTAATATGAACAATTACCTACTTAATTAATTGTACTGAATGCTATAATTATCATCATTTTATATTCTTTATGTTCCACATGTGGTGTTTATACAATTATGTCGTTCAATATAATAATTGTTTTATGATTGAAGTCACAAAAATATAAGTTAATGACAGTCGAGTACGTACTTCAGATGAATACTGAGTAATCCCTTTAATAGAATGAATAGGTTGGAAGCTGAAATGATGTAATAAGTAATTTAATATTGCAGTTCATGGTATCATCATGTATGTAGTGAATTATTGTTGTTATTATTATATTATTATTTCATTTCAAATTAGAATACAAACTGTTTGAATATTCTGAATATTGTGAAGAGACAAGTTACGATAATTATGCTGCATTATAGTTTCTCTCTGTGGGACTATTATTACTAATATAATTGATTTAAGTGTTCTCGTCAACTTTCGAGTCATACCTTTTCAATACAAGTTAATACAATTTATTAAATCCCAAACTGCAGAGCCGCATATCAAACAGAACTTTATAATATAATAATTCATATTCTGAAGCATGTCTTTATGAAATTGATGGGGTTTTCTATTTTACCAGTTTAGTTGGATTCGAACAATCAAAAGAGTTCATGCGTGCCTATATGGAATGAAGTCCTACCTACTTGATTCATTAACAAAGAACAATTCAGTGAAACTTCAGGCAAAGTTGCTTAGTCACACATTTCCATTAATTGTTTGGAAGTTGAGAACTTCATAATCGTTCTCCCTACACCATTCATCATCTATTCTGAACCTCGTTTGAATCTCAATCAAGAGATATGGTATTTATTATTTAATGTTTTCGGCTTCAACAGAAAATATGTCTCAAGTTGGACAACTGAGTGACTTCCAATATAATTCATTTCTTGAATTAATGAAACTTCCTATATACCGGGTGAAACAGTATCATGGTACACCCCCCGTATCTCCGTTAATTTCAAAGGTAATCGATTGAAATTTGAGATATGCTATATACATAACAAGCGTCACTTTTGCGCCTACGAATGATTTGTGAAGAAAAGTTTCGGACTTCCATTGTCTAAAGGTATGAAGATTTGAATCCTGAGAAAAGAAAAGATGAGTTATGCTGAAAAAACGAAATAAGTGATGAATAAAAATTAACTATTTTATCGAATCAAGAAGATTCGAGTATCAAAAAAATCAGGTTAGTATTAGTGTTAGTATATATGAAGTCGAAAAATGTAGATTTAAATGGGAGTTTAACTAGTCGATGAGTCTGAAAATAAGAAAAAATTGAATTAGAAATCAATAGCCTGAAAAAAGAAAAGTTGAATTAGAAATCAATAGCCTGAAAAAAGAAAAGAAAAGTTGAATTGGAAATCAATAGCCTGAAAAAAGAAAAGTTGAATTAAAAATTAAAATAAAATGAATGAATAAAGAATTAAAATTATGAGAAAGATTCAAATCGAGTTTGTCACGACGTTTCGATTGTGTGTATCTACAATCGTCTTCAGGTGAGAACTAACAAAATCCTGGGATACGGGGGTATTTATAGGTCAGCTATGGCGGGATTTTCCGGTTCAGTGAGCCGTAACCGGTTGATTCGGCTAATCAGCGGTTTCCATGTGTTGCGGATCTCGACGCTTGGTTGGTGGAACAGACGTTGAAGAGCAGGAAACAGAGGATAATCCAAAAAGAAGAAGAACCGCAACAACCAACATTGTGCCTTCCCTACATCAAAGGATTGTCAGAGAGAATCAAGAAGATTGGATCCAAATACAAGATCAAGACCTGCTTCAAATCTGGAAACACCATCCGCAGCCAACTCACCAAAACCAGACCAACGAACAAAAACAGTGACTCCAAGAATTGTGTTTATCGAGTACCATGCGAATGTGGCAAATCATACATCGGAGAAACCAAGAGACCACTGGAAACCAGAATCGGCGAACACAAGAAAAACACCCAACGAGGAGAAACCACCAAGTCAGGAATCGCAGAACATGTGTGGACCCACCAACATAACATCAAATGGTCTGAGGCAGAAATCATCCATAGAGAAGAACACTGGTTCAAGAGGAAATTCAAGGAAGCAGCATACATAATGAATAATAACGCTTTCAGTCAACCAAGCGTCGAGATCCGCAACACATGGAAACCGCTGATTAGCCGAATCAACCGGTTACGGCTCACTGAACCGGAAAATCCCGCCATAGCTGACCTATAAATACCCCCGTATCCCAGGATTTTGTTAGTTCTCACCTGAAGACGATTGTAGATACACACAATCGAAACGTCGTGACAAACTCGATTTGAATCTTTCTCATAATTTTAATTCTTTATTCATTCATTTTATTTTAATTTTTAATTCAACTTTTCTTTTTTCAGGCTATTGATTTCCAATTCAACTTTTCTTTTCTTTTTTCAGGCTATTGATTTCTAATTCAACTTTTCTTTTTTCAGGCTATTGATTTCTAATTCAATTTTTTCTTATTTTCAGGCTCATCGACTAGTTAAACTCCCATTTAAATCTACATTTTTCGACTTCATATATACTAACACTAATACTAACCTGATTTTTTTGATACTCGAATCTTCTTGATTCGATAAAATAGTTAATTTTTATTCATCACTTATTTCGTTTTTTCAGCATAACTCATCTTTTCTTTTCTCAGGATTCAAATCTTCATACCTTTAGACAATGGAAGTCCGAAACTTTTCTTCACAACTCGAGACATTGTCAGCCACCTTCAAACAAAAATACGAATGATTTGTTTTACACTGCCGTTTTCTCCGGAAGTGATACCAACTTTCGATTTTTGAATGGAACACTCTGTATATTATTGCATTTCTGAAATCAAAAAATTTTTCAATAATTTTATTTTCTTATTTTCTTTTAGTTGTAATTCACATTGTATTTATCACACATTTTATTGCCAGCTATAAATAAATTCCTTATTGGTAGTACTAATAAATGGTACCACGGTACCAATATGGTTCCATTTGAACAAAATGAGTTTCACGGCAAAATCGACTATGATGAGCTTTATTTGCTCATAAAAAACGCAATTTAGTATTTTTGACGGGATTTAGATTTTTCTAGCATTGGACGGATCAATTGAAATAAAGGAACCATCATGGCACACCTTAAATTTTGACGTTTGAAATGTCACTTATGTGGTATCATTGGATCCAGAAAATTATGCAAATTTCAAAAATGTAATAATACAGTGTGTTCCATTCAAAGTCGAGAGTTGGTATCACTTCCGGCGAAACCAGAAGTGGAAAAATGATCATTTGCAGGTCAAAAAGTGACGCTTATTATATTCATAACATGGCCCAAGTTTCAATAAATTACCTCTGAAAGTAACGGAGATACGGGGGGTGTACCATGATCATGTTACACCCGGTATTACATCCATTAAGTGTACTACTCATTATCATGATATATGATGATGGAAAAAATTGAAATCTAAAAAAATGGGAATTTTCTCACATTATGGTTTCAGCAGCACAACAGTATACTGGATTGGATCCCATCTTAACTGTTTCAGATCAGAGAATCGTATAAACAACACAATTATACCTCACAGAAAAGAGATAATGTAAACTATGATTTGTTCCTCAAGGATCAGTTTTGGGTCCCATATCCATATCCATGCATAAAAGATACGGAAAAGTCAAATATCTAGAGGAAACTTGAATTTCTTGTAGATACCACAACAGCCTTGCCTTGGTCGAAAATCGAAAAAATAAATTTGAATAATCAGATTAAGGTCTTCAACTAATGAGAAGTAAGCCGCAAATTAGAATTTTTGGCGTAGCCATACATTCATGAAACATCAAAGGTCAAGTCTAACATAAGGGCAAATTCATCTGGTTACTTTCATTTCATCCCATTCGATCTTTCATTTGGTAAGAAAAAATTCCTGACTGGCAGTGAAATTTTAACAGAAAATAAAATCACATAAGATGAATTGAACGATAAAGAAAAGTCCCAGAATGGGCGAGTTGTTTTCATTTCAATTTCAGACAACTCATGAGTTTGTCATTTTGTTTGAAATGAGTTGAGAAATGAGAAGACACGATAATGAAATGTATTAAAAAAGCACTTCCATTTCCTGTTCATCAGACTCTGTAATTTCTCTAATATGAGGAGAAATGCTCGTGTGCAGTTTCCTTTACCTTTGAGGTCACGTCCGATCATTAAAACAGTTGATGATCGAGCGAAACAAACGGCAGTTAAACCCTAATTGGCTATTAAATCGCGACAACAACTTCGAAAACCTGCAGTAAATTGAACAGCAATATCATATTGATAAGAAAGACACTCCGCGCAGTAACAGAAACCTATTTGAGATCTTCCACTCCCAACTGCCTCTATCTCAGTAGCATTATTATTCAAATCGGGTACGCATCTTGTATACACTCGGCTTATTAAACATGCAAATTTATGGAATTTTATCCGAAACATGTAATTGATTTTTAGAAACGCCTTCGGTGTCGATTTAAATTGAATTCGAATTTTTGCTTTGTTTTTGGTGGTCTGGTTTGGAGTGCTCCAGATCGGGAGATATTGCATACTAATGTTCTTGATTATACCAATCAACGAAATGGGAATGACGAAAAATGCGAGAGCATTCTGGTGTCAACGGATCAGATAAGAAAGTTGGTCCATTTTTCTCATGTATAATGACTCACTATAATGCTTTCGAGATTGGAGTACTGTATTGATTCCCGTTAGTAGGTAGTCTGATTTTTTGCTGAGCGAAGTTATCTGGTTGTGCTTTATTCATCAGTTTATTCTATATATATTTGCGTATATTTGGAATATCTACGCTGGCTTAGCTAGATACTTCTTTGCTGAGTAAAAAGTATGCTTCTTCACTAAAGAAAAATTTAAATAAAGCAGCTCACAACCCAACGAAGATTCGAAATAAACAGAAACCTATAATGAATTCTATTGTATCATTTAAGATTGAGACTATATTACATGAAATCTTCAATAATAATTGAATCATAATCGTACCAACACTCTAGTTACTTACAGTTACCATAATTTACGTTAGTTTATACGAAAGCATAATACGTTGGATATGCCATTTAAAATTTATTTATTGTTGATTTATATTTGCATCGCCGTTTTCAATGACACGATAAAGCTTTGAATGCAACTCGATTATTAGCGATTCAACACCGTCTAGGACATTGCAGTTGACTCGGCTAGCACCTCGTAACCTAGCAATGCCCTCGATTATTATAAATCGCATGATAATCTCTTTACATTGATAGCTATAATGAATCAGTTACGACTCAGTATATAATTTTATAATGTACCAATGCTCTGATCCATTAAGAAATAGGTTCACTACTAAAATACTTGGTCGGGCATGTTATGCACCCGTTCCTGAGAATCAATTCCTAGTCTTGAAGGTGACCTATATCGCGAGTAAGTAACCTTCTGAATCAATATCTTTCTCCCACTCTTCGGGTTCGAGATGATCCTTCCTTGGTGCGCTCTTCGTATTGACCACTGCTGGGAAATCTGTGAGGATCTGATGGCTAGCTGACTTCTTATCCTCCAATAACCACCTGCATTCAGTATCTTCAGTGATACCCATAATGTTGAGGTGCTTTCTCCCACTCTTCGGGTTCAAGATGATCCTTCTTTGGTGCGCTCTTCGTATTGACCACTTCTGGGCAATCTGTGAGGATCTAATGGCTAGCTGACTACTTATCCTCCAAGCACCACCTGAATTCAGTATCTTCAGTGATACTCATAATGTTGAGATGCTTTCCCCCACTCTTCGGGACCAAGTTGATCCTTCCTTGGTGCGCTCTTCGTATTGACCACTGCTGTGCAATCTGTGAGGATCTAATGGCTAGCTGACTACTTATCCTCCACACACCACCTGCATTCAGTATCTTCAGTGATACCCATAATGTTGGGGTGCTTTCTCCCACTCTTCGAGTCCAAGATGATCCTTCCTTGGTGCGCTCTTCGTATTGACCACTGCTGTGCAATCTGTGAGGATCTAATGGCTAGCTGACTACTTATCCTCCACACACCACCTGCATTCAGTATCTTCAGTGATACCCATAATGTTGGGGTGCTTTCTCCCACTCTTCGAGTCCAAGTTGATCCTTCCTTGGTGCTCTCTTCGTATTGACCACTGCTGGGAAATCTGTGAGGATCTGATGGCTAGCTGACTTCTTATCCTCCAAGCAACACCTGCATTCAGTATCTTCAGTGATACCCATGATGTTGAGGTGCTTGTTAAGGTGCCAGTATCTCGTGATCTGATTTTCTTTCTGCTCAGTTTGCATCCTTTACTAAAGGGGCCTTTGATGTGGAGTTTCGATTGCCTTCCCATCAGTCCTGGAATTTTGTTTTCAGAATTTCCTTCACGGTTGAGGTACTCCATGATCTAGAAACTCCTAGGATTGGTTCTGGTCCAATCGCTGAGCTACTCTCGCCTTGTTTGGCACGAAAATAGACCCTTCAAGTTCCGAATATAACCGAAAAAAACCCAAAGTAAATTCATTTTATTGGCCGTAGATAGCCTTTGCAGATCATCGATGTATTCTGACATCAGCAGCGAACTGACTCTGTGGAGAAAGAAGGTTTTGATGCCATCAAATTGTTGAAGACAAAACAGATTACAGGACTATCAGACTATATACCAGCGTTTACAATTCGATACTGCGCTTCAGTACTTCTTCAGTATATTCTAAAATACCAGTGATGAAAACAACTTTGGGGATCCAGGATTCTCAGTTAAAATACTTCCAATTATTGATGAGAAGAATTTCTGATTTTCATCAAGCTAGGATAGATACTTTTCTACTGAGAGATACTGTGACGATGATTTATGATACTAATTCACAAAAACCCCTGGAAAATTTTGATGATTCTCTCTGCTAAGAAAGTTCGAAGACCTATGCCTTTTATCTCATCCTGAATATATTTTTTTCTTTCGATCATAATTATTATAATCCTTCATAAATGAAAGTTTCATTGATTGAATTATTTCCTTATCAGGTTCATATATATATTTTCATAATTCAGTATGTCGCTGTGCTAGAACAATACTAAGACAACTTGAAATATGGTCAATTTGAGGAAGTTTGTACAAGCTAATAATGAGAAATGCTTCTGCTGGTGCTATAGTAGTAAATATGAGTGTGATACAACCGATATTTCACTATTCTATTGCAGTATACCTATGTATTTTTTTCCGAGATTTCTGATTTGATACTGAGATAAGTTGAAAAGTTTTTTTTTTTATTCGATGTGCGACTCAAATTCTTAATATGTTGTTTGGTGCAATAGTAGGACATTTGGAATTGTCTCACTTCTTTCCCACTTTTCCCAGATCCAGATATGATAGATATAGATATAATAGAGCAATACAACTGATACCAAAACAGAAATAGGAATATCAATACTAAGATAACTTCGACTGAAAACCGAGACATCTTTGAAATATGATTTTGTTTCCAGTGTGATTTTTTTATGTTCTGGTTCTCACGAAAACTGATATTCTGTAATGTTCAGAGAACATCGTGAGAACCAAGGACAAGAAGGTAGGAGTTGGTGTTCTTCTTAAATTTCTGGAGATGGTATGGGTGAACATCACCCTAGGCAATGAGTTCCAAAGTCTTGATGTTCGTTGGATGAACGAGTCTTTGGAAAGGGACGTTCTGCAGGTCTCTAAAGTGACCACGAAGAAGTGTGAAGACTGAACTTGACTGGTTTATTTATATAAAATAGAGATAAATCGCCAACTTTTTACGGTGTTTCAGAGAAGTGAACGAGTTTGTAAGCAAGGCATCACCGACGAGACAAATTGCTCTTTTTTGGACAGAATCCAATAGTTTCAGGATATGTTCGGGTGCCGCACTCCAAATATGGGAACAGTATTCCAGGACAGGTCGAATATGTGCCTTATAGATCATAAGCATCTGACTGGGAGTGAAATAGCTCTTGGCTCGAAACAGAAATCCAAGTTTTTAGGATGCACTTTTGGCAATGGACCTCACGTGATTTTCCCAAGAAAGGTTATTGCTAATAGTAACGCCAAGCATCGAAATGAATGATTCCAATGGTATGGTTACTCCTGACTGAATTATGTTGGGCACAGTGAGATCGGCTTTTCTGGAGAAAAGACATGCTTGTGTTTTGTTTGCATTTAATTCTACCAGGTTATTAGATCCCCACTCGAGAATTGTTGCTAAGTCCATATTTATTTTGATAACCTTTCTTCCTCGTTCATTTCTGGTTTGACGGGCCGATATAGGAGCCCTGGAAGAGAAATCGGTATGGAGAGTACCATCATTCGCGAAGCTGTGTATAGGACATGAAGTTGCTTCCAACAAATCGTTGATGTGAAGTAGAAATAGTGTTGGTGCTGAAATTGATCCCTGAGGAACACCAGCATTTATGAGTAGAGTATAAGATGAAACTCCATCGACCGCACTACATGGAGAGACCTGTTTGAGAGAAAACTAGCGAGCAGAGAACACAGCTGAGGGGGCAAACCATAATATGGAAGCTTGGCGAGGAGTGTGTTACAAAGACATATGACAAAACAACATTATTCAAAAACAAATTCGACATTTCATAACAAAGAATATATTGACCCCTATACCCCCATGACAACAAAAATCTTGAAATTATATTGTCAGTTCGAGAAATGTGAATATCAGCTACACTTAAACATAAAAACTAAATTTTTCGAAACTATGTTTTTCAAGTTGTCCTAGCACAGCGATGTGAAACTTTATGTAGATGAATCTTTTAAATGGCACGTAACCCCGATATAGCTATTTATGTACCAAGTGCGTTATATAGATCCTAACGCCCGGAGGGTAACATTCACCCGAGGGCCTTTGGCCCGAGGGATGAATGTTGCCCGATGGGCGTTAGGATCTAGTAACGCTCGTGGTGCATACAAGATTTTATTTTTCACGAAAAAATTATCTTAAACGACGTTGTTTACTTCATAAATTTTTTCTCATAGTATTTACTGCGTTCTGGTCGGCAACTGAGCACAAGTGAGCTTCTATGCAATTGCCATGGAAACATTGAAGAGGTTGCTAAGGGTTGTTTATTTGATATTACAGAAAAAAACATTTAGCGGGCGTTATGATTCATAATGCCCTCCATAACGCCCCGGGCGTTATGGGTCTGTTAATAGCAACCGTTGCCAAGGTATTATAAAGCAGTAACGATTAAGTGAAAAATAAATAGTACAATTGTTCTCAATAGGTGTACTAAAAATGTCTATTACCACTATTCACTAATAAATTCAAGTTTGAAATACCTGCATAAGAATCCACCTCAATTAATAATTCAATATGATCTTATCAGAGAGCAAATACAATCTCCAGACGTTTCGTAACCCAGCAAAATCCAGTGTGATCAAGAATCAAGAATCCATCGATCGAATAGGTTGCAAGATCTGAGCCCATGGAAGGCTGATCCTATGCAAATCCGATCGGATTTTGGCCGCAGGTCAGTCTCCAATTATACATGACATGCATGCTCCTCCGATTCAAGGGAACCTAATTCGCATAGTATTCTCATAATTGCTGAGCATAACATCGATTTGAATACTAAATTTGTTGCTAGGAGTGGTCATTGATTGTTTGGCGTGCAAATAATGAGGGCGTTATGCTAGTGGTCTGATTATATCGTTTGATAGAGTTGAAGCTCGAATATTCGAAGACGTCCGAACAAGATTCAGTGACTGTGTGGTACGAAAGCGTATAAGGGCCACCGATTTTTTTTTGATTTTTTCCAAACTCGGAATTTCCGTGTTCAAAGTCGGAATTTCTGAGTTTTAAGTCGGAATAAAAAAATGACGAGATAAAAGTCGGAATTTCCTAGTTTGAAGTCGGAATAAAAAAATTCAGAGTTTGAAGTCGGAAATTCCGAATTGAAAGTCGAAAAAAATATAAGAAATCTAGGTGGCCGTTATACGCTTTCGTGGTGTGGTCATCATTGATGGGGATTTTATGTGCGATGAGGTGTCTGATGGCTTCTAGTGACTTTGAACGAACTTGTTCGAGGATATATTCAGTAGTAATATACCATAAGTGCTTCAATATATTCGGGTTGTACATCGATAACTTGCAATTATTTTTATGCGATTCCGCAATTTGATTGGATTGTCGAAAAACCTAGTTCATGTTGAAGCGGATAATCGCTAAAAGTTTATACTCCGAGAGTTTCTCTATCCTTCAAAGTCGTGAGTGATAATGAAGGATAGAGACAGTTTGTTGCGTTCACGATATTTCCAACCAATGCATAACTTCATTCACTTTATACAAGTTTGTTGACTTCCGAAAAGAAATCTATGCAGAACTCCAAAAACCAAAATTATAACACCAACATGGATTCAGAAACAGGAGATGTAAATTCTGTTGACTATTAATAAGTATATGTATGATATTTCAGCCGGGATATTCTCTATATTCCTCCCGATTTTTCAAAATCTTACTCACGCTACAACGAAAAGGTTTTCATGTTATTTCAGAAGTAATAGATACTGAAAAGTTGAATCTTGTACAACCTGATACATTCGTCCATATCCAACAACCTTTCGGGATGACAAATTCTGCGGAAACCGCAATAAAGTTAAATTTTTTGAACTTTCTTTTTGTTGTGAAAAATTGGTGATAGAGAGAAGCGATCGGAAAATAGGAAAAAAAAGCAGGAAATTAAGGAGTTGTTGTAAAAATGTGCAACAATGATTATTCGTTCAAGAAACTTGGTGATAGAAAGAATCAATTGGATATTCAATTGAATAAATAGAAATTTCGAATAGCCGCCAGGATTCGAACCGCGGGCCCTCTGGGACATAGACCAGCGCCTCAGCGCACTTGGCCACCAACTCATCATCATGGTTGGAAAAATAAAAGAAACTATAGAGAATGCATCGAACCAAACAAGTTGGAATAAAAGAATCTTACATTCGATGAAAATTCAGAAAGCGTTTTTTGATGAGTATGCAAAAACGAACAGAATTGTAAACAATTTTAATGGACTGGCGCCATCTTGCGTTTTCCTACGATTTCAGATTCTGGATGTTGAGATACCATTTCCATGTTATTCACATTTACAGCAAATTTTATGAAAAACCATCATGTAGAATATTCGAAAAAACTAGATCTTATTCGAAGATTGATGGAAAAAATTGGGTGTGCGGATACGATCCAAAAGTATTTACATATAGAAATATGTACATCATTTGGGTTCTATAAAGTCTGAATTTTTGCATTTTCAAATCACCTGGATTATTTTTTTTTGCAATTGAATCACTCCATGTATCATTTCATGAACTGAAAGCTCATTCAATTATCTTCTCAATGAACCATTTCAACTTTGACACATAAGACAATGATAACGGAGTTGTCGACACAAGTTCGAAAACTCTGTAGGGTAAAGGCACGCAAGAGTACGCAGTTTACAAGAGTACGCAACATCAATTTGTCGAAGACATCGTGCACTATGTCATCTATTGAGGGCTCATTATAATAATATTCCAAGCTCTCAGTTGGCGGTAAAATTTGTTTGAGTTCGAAAGATTCATTCGTCTATTAGACTTGATTGTGTGTGTTGGGCAGATGCAGGTATTAATTTTGGTGTGCCTTTCATAAGCCCTAAACTATAATATTTGAGTGTATGAATAACTTGCACATGTATTCAGGAACGTGCACTTCATATTATTCATTCAGTTTTGATATACATTAAATCATTATAACCTGAAATAATTGAAATGAACCAAGAATACCAGAGTACGCATTCGAAGGTATACAAGAGTGCGCATCAATACACCATACAGAATGCATACAAAAAGAAGACATGGCGAAACATCTGAAGTTTTGACGAGTATCCCATAAAAAAAATATGTAAATATAATATAAATATTATATTGTAGGCCATTTCGAATGTGATCTATGCATGGACTACTTAGGTGCGTACTCTTGCAATCATTGCGTACTCTTATATCTCTTGGTATATAAGAGTGCGCATTCCCATCAGACCACAAAATCATTTTTCATAATTTTTCATTTTAGATTTATGTATTTTCTCTCGAAAAAAATATTTTTAACATTCTGTAGATTATATTTATTTTCATCGTGATTCATTAAGACTAATCTCTTTCGAGTAATAAAATGGAATCAACTAGGTGCGTACTCTTGTGTACTTTCACCCTATAATATAGTTTACATCCCCAAATTTTCCATAATAATCAGGACGTTTAATTCGCGAGAAAAACAATATCTCAACATCGCATCGCCGTAATCATTTTCCTTATACAACCGCTAGCAGACTCATCTGACAAATTGTCCACAGTCAGGCAAAGGCTAGTGGCAACTCGCTATTCTCAGGATCGCACAACATGCGTGTGTATCCATGAATTATTCCAGGCAGCAGTGCCTTTGGCGTAGCTATCCGACACGAGATCAAAAGAAAATGTTGGTTCGACTCAAATATTATCATCCAACAATAAACGGAGAACGTTGAGAAAATTTACAACTGGCTGCAAGAGTGATTGAAGCTCAATTTATAAACGCCGATGCCGTAGCTACAGTTGACGCTACTGTTTCAAAATGTATTGGGGAGATATCCAACGGCATCTGCGTCAGCTGCGGATTTTATAAACAGTTGCATATGTTCAACATATTCCATCTACGAACAGTAACTGCAACGTTAACTGTAGCTACGACAGCGGAGTTTATAAAAAGGTAGATATATCTAAACAAGTGAACGTTAGCCAGAACACAAGAATGGTGGGAGAACTACCGAGGGATGAGACAGGCGAAAATACAAGCCCTGTTTAGCCACCATGTTAAGCTCGTTAAAATAATGGTGGGTCTGCTTACTTGTTATATTAACAACTCAGACCAGTTTTATCAATAGCGATGTACTTGTGTTTGAAAGTGTTTATAACCGCCAACATAGTTGCGAGGTGACCCTAGAAGGCTTATTCAGACTTGTTAGGAAGACGGGGACCTTAACTCATCCGAAGCACTACTCGGCTGGTTATCGTTGAGAGTCCGAAGGATTGATATTTAGGTACCAAGAATGTTTGGTTAGGTTAGAAAATACATTCCTAATAGCCGCATCGGGATGCGAACCCAGACCCTCTGGGCCCAAAAGCCAGTGCCTCAACGCACTCAGCCATCAATCCTGTTGAGTCAGGTAGATTAGCATGTGGCTGATGAGCTATTCGCTTCCACACCGCGACCTTTCCAGATCTATAGTGTGTGCCCTCTTGATCAGTTCGAGCTCCTTGACTAGCCCTGTTTTTACTATCAGACTCTTTAGGCTAGTTGTTAGATCCCCCATATATCTGGAAGCATTTGTTTTTTTTCCTCTCTTAGTCTTGATAAGCCCTCGCATTGGCAAAGTATGTGTCTTTCTTTTTCTGACAGAACCTGCACAGGGTTTTCTCTGACAGGCCGCAATCACCATTATTCTGGTTGTTCTCCTATTCTACATTCTTGCTTAGAAGGTAGTCCGTGAATGTTATCTTCAGGCTGTTTTATTCCAAGCGAGTTATTTCACCATTATTTTGCATCCAAATTATGATTTTTGTAAACGGTTTTGGACCATTCAGATCTGATCAAATTCTTCAAGTTAGGTTAACTACCAGATTTTTTCAACTGGAAAATTGGTCGATCTCTGGAGTATGAAAGTCCGAAGAACACAAACAGAAATGTATCTGCTCTGTTTGCCACATTGTGGCGATATATAAATTATTCCAATTATTGATGACGAACCCGGGGCTTATATACATTTATTGTTAAATGTTGACTACCACAACAATTCAAAGGCCCCCACGGCTCGTATACATGTACTTACCTACGGTATCCACAGATAAGCATTAGAATTAGCGTGAGGTAAATATTGAATCGCCCACACTGGGCACTGATTGGCATGCACTTAGTCAAGCATTCACTGACACTGATTGGCACTGTTTCGCATTGCTAATATCGAATTAGAATACTGCATTTCCATATCAACACCCCAGCGATATTCTTCGGGACGATATAATACTGTGTTTTCACTGTTTTCAAAGTTGCTGAGAACTGAGAGGATTCCATCAGTGATATACTCTCTTAAAATTTGTCCCGTGGAATATCTTGAAATAAACGGTTTATTTTCAATATCCGCATAAAAATAATCCAGCGGGGATAAATCGGGGCTTCTTGCAGTCCAGCGCACCACCCCTTTATTTCCAATCCACTGATTGGAAAATGTTTCATTTGCGTTTATTAGTTTTTATTAAACACATTTATAGATTCAGACCATATCACGTTCTTCTCAATTGAAAAACATCATTTTATTTGATCCCGCAAAAACATTCAACTGTCATACTTCGACGAGTGTTTGTGACTTTTCACCTGTAAAATTAATGTCGCTTTTTGCTTTTTCATTTATTGCATTATATATTTAAAAAAATAGAGGAACTGTTGATTTTTGTCATCGAAACGTTTGAGATTCAAAATTTGTGATCGCTCATAGGCTCTGGGCTATCCGAAGGTAACAAAAATTGAATTGAAAATCCAGGTCCGTATTTAATAGTTATTTATGTATCAAGGGCGTAAAATAGGCACGCCTAGGTCCATAAAAGCAAATTACGCCCGAATTACATACAGCATTTTATGCACGACCAGTATATTTCATTGTAAATACCTCTTCACTTCTCAAGCTTGATAGGAATACATCACCGATGCAGTGAGGTTCAGATTATATCGAAAAAATAAATCAAGAAGTGATGGAATCCACGTTACCATAGTTATTCAGTCAATTTTTCCATAAGGAATAAATAGGCTAGTAGCCATATTTGCTGTCAAAATAGACAATAGTCAGTTCAAAATGCAATCCAGTGATGAAAAGAGTGGGAATTGCACTCCACCACAAATTAGTAAGGCAGCTGAGGATGCAAAGTTGAGTTTGCTGCCTACTAAATCAAAAAAAATATACGACATAAACTTTATGATGAATTTGTGAGCTGGTGCAACGGAAATAATGTGAAGAATAAGAATTACACAGAGAGTGTACTTCTTGCATATTTTCTGGAAAAATTAAAATATCGTAAGCCCTCTTCTATGTGGTCATATATTATTCCATGTTGAAAGCTACTTTGAATGTAAATAAAGTTAAGCGCCTGCTCAACTAATTTATTGCCAAGCGGGCGGTAAAGTGACATTTTACCGCCCGGCGGGAGGTATGTGGTGAGAATGGTTTCTAGAAGACGAAATGTCGGATTTCAAATTCAGAAACGTCATCTTGTATGGAAGAAAAAGTATACATGATGAAGTGTTATTCATATCGATGAATTTATTCAAATAACGCCAAAAAAAATTCATATACGGTTTTATGAAATTTCGATTTTTTTCGCATATTTCCGAAAATATACGGAATTTTCCAAGTTTCAGAACGGCATCAAATTGCTCAAGTTTGCCATTATTTAACTGTCCCTATATCTTTCACGGTTTACGAGATATCAATGATGAGGCTCGAATTCCAGCCACCCTGTACATTGATTTTTCCGATGGTTGTTATCTTTATCAAGGCACCATAAGGAAATTAAATCCCGAATCGTATTTGGAAAAATAAAGTTGATGATGAAATTCTGTTTTTCGGCAACCGTCCGGAAAGTACGTACCTACTTTCCAGACGATTTTTTTTTGAGAAAGTGGCATTTTTCCGGCCTAGTCCGGGAAGTACGTACTTCCCGGACATCGTTGTTGTCATTGTAAATATGAAAATCTTGGTAGTATGGTTTTGATAAATGCAGTTGATCATTACCATAGCAGCAAAATAACGACTGACAGCTATCTGACATAAAATTAGCTAACATTCAAAAATTATCAGATGAAAACAATCAATGTGAAACGGAAATTTTACCTTCTTGTTCTGACTTCAACAAAAGGCACTTAAATATACCAAGCATTTCAAACAAATTGAATCCATTCAATATTAACAATTGTTCTAATTTTAATATAAATATTAATATAAATAAGAATTGAAATGTTCGAAATTTTGTTCTAATAAAGAAATGTGTTTCTTTGATTTGTTATTCTACACGGTTGCCGAAAAAATTGTGTACGCAACACGCCCGAAAACAGTTTTTTTGGACTCGCAGACTTCCAGGACTCGTTACGCTCGTCCTAGAATTTTGTCCACTCATCCAAAAAAACAGTATTTTCCGGACTTGTTACGTAAATTACTATTTTCTCTGGATATCTTCAAGAAATCCGACATATTCCTATATTGGGAAGGCATTTCCTTGCATCCAAAATTACGAAATTTCGCCATGTTTTGACTTACCTTGTTACTATTACGGTTCACCAGATTCTCATGTCACGCCTCCAATTTGGTTCATCCTGTTCAATCTCAACTTGGCGCCCGACCATCTCTTTTGCTAATTTCATTTGTTGAATAATCTAGCTGCCATTGAATGATTGTCCTCTGGGACTCACTCAAACCCGTTGACCTAACCACTTAATTGAAATTGAAGATGCCCCAATTCGACCTTCAGCAACATTTGCGGAACAGATATTTACATAGTCTGCAACATCGTGGGACGATTTGCATGTCAATTCTCGTTAATATGATTTCTCATTCCGGTTCATGAATACGTACACGGCACGATCATATACAGGATGATTCATGAATAGTGGTAGACATAATATTATGACAGAAGTGGAGACAAGAAAAAAAATTGCAGAAGACATGGAAATAATGAAGAGAACTTCGAAATATAAGAAAGAAAATGATAATCTGAAAAATATCTCAGATATAACAGAAATTGAACAATGTTAAATTAACATAAAAAAATAACAGTAATGGGTTATGATACTCAGTATATCAACGGAACCAAGGGCTATGGTAGATACACCAAATATCTTTTTCCTACGACCACGTATGAAAACGTCAATAATCACAATATTTTGTTAATCAGAAAGTAGCTCATATTACCATGGTTTTATTTATTTGAAAGAAAAAAAGCACTAGTGTTGATATGAAAAATATTATAACGGTCGCCTGAATTGGTATAGAAATAATTAGGTATATTGATTGATATTTAATTGAAACAAATACAGGGTGGTTCCGAATTCTGAGATTTGCACTACCCTGTATTTGTTTCTATTTAATGTCAGTAGATATTCAATGAAGAGTTGAGATAGGGATATGTAAGCCGTTTCGAGCAAAAATGCATAGTTTCGACAGAAAAATTCCTAAAGTTGAAAGATCTCGATTTTCACACCCTATATCTCTGTAATATTTCTCGCTATACCCCAAGTATGATTGATCGACGAAATCAGCTGTACAGGAAGAATCTAAATACAGGGTGTTGATACTTTCCGATGGAAGCAGCAACGCTGAGAATATTTCAGATCGATAGAACAAAACTGAAAACCTAAGAAACCAAATTTTCAGAATAATCCTACGTCCTGTTCTCCAGAAACGTCTAACCTACCATCGACCGTGAGTGACCCTGTATAGCAGTCAATGTTTTTCGCTGGCTCTGGACCTCCCCCAAGGTCACACAACTCCACGTGGCCTTGGGGAGTGACCTTGGGTTGACCTTGAGAATAGGGTAGCCTTGGGAGTTGATGCGGCTCTGGGGAGTAATAGATAAAAATCTAATGGTCCCTGCTGTGGCCATAAATGGAAAAAATAATAAAAGCATGTCCATGGTTGGAATTTCAGGAATATTCAAGAATGCATTGAATATTCTCATAAGAAATTCTAGCGGAATTTGAAAATTAACCAATGTCCATCAATTATTAATCAAATCATGTTTAGATCAAAGTATAATTTGCTGGAATTTCAATAATTTCGATTAATCTCGAATAATTCCACTACTGGAGAATTCTGAATGATTCCCCAGTTAAATAAAAAGTATCTTCGAAACACATAAAAGCTAGAAATTTTAAGGAAATTCAAATGATCTAAGTATAAAATCCTTTGCAAATTTGAAAATCAACGAGACTCGGTATATAGTATCGCCTCTCATCGACTTGGATATGATTGATTCATGCTCAAAAAAAGCAGTAAAAAGATTATAGTTCTTTTGCATTTTACTTTGTTCTCATTCGTATCATTGTGGACAGTCATATACAACTTATATAATTGTTCTTGAACCATACCGATAAGCTACGATGATTTTGTCTGTTCGCGATGCTTGAACACTTCAGTTGTTCGGCACAATATTGATAATATATTATACGCCGGTGTCATCATCATTGTCGTGACGGTATTATATAGAAATATAATAAAGACATCATCATCCCTCTAAGACATCGGAAGTGCGGACTCCTTTACCCAATTAACTATTGAGGATGTGTGAAGTGCGGATTATTTGGTTACCGTGTGATGTGCGGTTTATTCGTTTACCGTACGTGTGCAGTGTTCTAAAATGTGAGGTGCTGAAAGAGCAGCATCATCATGTCATGTAGTTCCAGAAAAAAAAATGGAAATCACTACTCAAGTAGGGGTGGATTGAAGAATTGTTTCCCGAGGGTGAGTGAATTTTCATTTTTCATGCATTTGTTCCGGACGAGGCCCCGTTCCTGTCGGGGCCCCCTGTCGGGGCCATGTCCATACATTGTGATATATTTGATCTATGATTGTGATTAGCTCACAAACATAGATTTCGAAGGTGAGTGATCTTCAATTCACATAGATATTTATGCACCAAAGCCTGTGAATCTATTCAAACAATACACTTTTGTAACTTGGTTACATAAACTCGATTTTATTGTTGGTAATTGATAGTTTTTTCAAGCAGCAATCGCTACGCTTAGTTAGGTGAAAAAAAACCTGAAATATCAATCTTTTTCTCATCAAAGGTCATTACCTATAACGTCGTATTACTCTGATCTCATATTTACATACACAGTAACCGCTTCCCTCTTTGTTAGGTTAGGTGGAAAAGAAAAATATCAGGTTGAACCGTTCAAACCGTTGATTGATCAATCAACGGGTTGAATCATACCCTTTGTTTGACAAGCTAAATTTGCGTTTTAATATTTGTTGCTGTTGAAGTGTCATGATTTGAAATGATTTCATTGATTCTCGTCTTGAAAACTAACGTAAATTGCAACAAGTAATTTCATATTTTTATAGACTGTGAATTCCTTCATCCTCCATATATTGAAACAGAAATCAAAACAACGGGGTTATGATGTCTACATAATCCTGGCTTAAAATATGAAGCCGCCAATTGTGGCCGCTTAGAGTTGAGCGAGCTTGAATGATTTTGTAGATACGGTGCATACAAAATCGTAACTATAAGCGAGCTTAAGCCTTAAGCTTAGCTTAATAGCATACGGCGAATACGGCCGTGAAATACATTAAAAATGACTATAGATTTGTTCATATTTTGTTTTCGTAGTATGATAATTTGTAAGTACAAAAATGAAATTCATCAGTTGCAATTTGGAATATGGTAATCAGTACGCTACAAGAACAAAATCAGATCATTATATCTTGTAAACATCTCATTACATCACAACACAACGAAAAATCTATTACTTTCTATTACTATTTCGACTCCAATTCTATTACGATGAATTTCAAAGTGGTGGCAACACAGATAAACACTACGACATTCAAAATGATGTCAATCAGTGGATACTTACTCAATACAATTTTTTGAATACATTCAATCACCACACAATATTTCATAAAGTTACTCTGATCGATGCCATTGAATGTCGTTCATCGAATTTTAATTGTCTCAATCCCATTTTTGGAAGACTTGGAGATTTCCCTGGTATCCATTCATCAATTCTTCAGATGCTTTCTTGGTATCTCCTTATTCTAGAACTCTTCATTCTATAAATGGAATAGTTCCAAATTTCAAATCAATGCACTCAGAATCGTAGCCTTTATTTAATAATTAATTATTTCATTCCCTTTCGCAATTCGCAAGCTGCTGTTTACTAAGAAACTGATGAGGAAATATTACGTTTCTGTATTAAACTACTTCCATTTAACAAATGAAGACGTACTTTCAATTACCTAAACGGCTTAATTTCGCTCCATTCGGAAACGGAAAATTGAATTTGGCGCAACTATACAATTTACGTGATTAATTTTGTAACTGAAACTTCCTGTCTAGGCTTTCTTTGTCCAGAATGAGCAAGAGACAGGATGCAATATGATAATTTATGGAAAGACAGCATCAATTTCTTATTTTGAGCTAACACAGCAACCTCCAAATTTTTTTAATATAATTTGATTCCAGTTCTAGTTAAGTATCGAAATCTAGTGGTGATAGTGACTACACTGTATAAGTGCTTCTGAGGTTGCATATTATAGCCTTCACAATACCTTCCTGAAATCTTAACTTATCTACTCGAATTCACTTACCAATTAAATAATATTTTTGACTACTCGAATAAATGACAGCAGCGATCAATATAATATTTGCATAAATCAATACCATCATGTTGATAACCAGAACTGCTGCACATAAAAATAATAGCAATAAGTAACACAAAAATCAAAACGAGATTTAAAACCTCGTACGACATCAACAATTCACCTTAAAAACATCTAGGATATGTTCGAAAAGTTAGACTACGAGCAGAAAACAACTACCTTTCTGGCAAATACCACGCAGAATATTGAATTATATCTACTCGTAGTCTATGCACCGATTAACTGAGTTAATTCAGAATGCAAGTGTTTCTTTCTTCCTGATACGCGGTTATGATTACATTGAGACACAGGCACGCCTGACAACCTACAGACCGGTTTCGGGCTTATTGGCCCTCATCAGTGCAGGGTAGTTATCCGAGTAGAGACCGTGAGATTCCCCCTCGAAGCGTTTCCTGTCCTAATGCATTCAACCGAATATTTTTCCGAATATTCAATGAGTTTAGGATACTCAATATTTCTCATCTTTCTGCTCGAAATAGAGAACCTATGAGGTTCATGGCACAGTGGAGGAATTTTGGCAGACTTCTAGCTAGATTTTCATTGAAGTATATCGCCCTCTTAGTGCAACAACTAGATAACTCGAAATTCGTAGTTTCGAGAAATTCTACTTCAAAGATTTATGACGCCAAAAAATTACAACACTCAAGTGATAAAAAATCTCAATTAAGTCTATACGGATATGTTGCGTATCGAATTATAATTTGTTAATTTTGGGGAGAGTTAGGTTTTATATTTTTGGAAATTCTGATGAAAAAACCTGAGATATCTAGTTGTTGCTGATGAATTTAGTCTAAAACAATAAAGTTATCTATTTTCAACGACTAGCACTCAGATGCAAATCACCTAGGAAAATACAAATTAATTTGAAATGAAAAATAGTTTGAATAAAAACCAAAACATTCCACACTTAATGGCAATCCAAATGTCAATATCATACTCATGTCACGTTGGGAAACTGCCATATTCTGAAGACTTTTACGTTGGTCTTGGTCAAAAAACGCTTTATACCCGCTAGGGAGTACCGGAGGATTCATTCAAAGTAGTCATTTTTTTTTCAGTGGTAGTTGGCTTTGATACAAAGGCTCTAAGATCTGAGTTATTATTTGCATAGGATAAGGTATTTTACGATTACAATTCAGTCGTCCAACTTCTAATAACCAATTATCGATCTGCATAAGTTAACACATCAATAATTTGAGTTTTCTTGCCCCTTAACGTCATTTTTGCATTAACACTGTTCAAAATACACTTTAAGAATAGGAACGGGAGCACCTGTTGTTTCAAGTGCACAACTAGATAGCTCATTATATAGACCAAGAAAGGTACCGGCGATAACTCAATAATGGATATCTCAAGATGTCTAGTTATAGAATGTACATCTTGGAAGTAATCTATTTTTGATCACTCTTCAAATACGTTTGGTTGCTCGTACAAGATATCTAGTTGTTCCATTAAATAGAGTATAAAAATTGAGTCAGATTCAACTGGATAACTCAAAATGCCTAAATTTCGAGTTACCTAGTTGTTGCACTAAGGGGGCGATATTATGATTCAAGTTTTATAACGTGTGTCATATGCGATTCTTTCTACTTATTTTGAATTGATTTGGAGAAATAAATGGATTTAATATCGATAAATAACAGAAACATCTTCGATTGGTAACAATAATGGCATTGAAATAATTAAAATCTGACGCACAATTACAGTTGAGCGATTTTGATTTTTGTGATACCAGCAGAGAAAAATTCAATGTTGTTATTGTTTTTATTGTTCAATTTAAATCAAATTACACTCCGAATTGAAATTTACTCGCATCGTGTATAGATATAGAGCCCCAATGTGCCACAACACTTTTTCAAAAGGGTACGAATCCAGTTCAACAAAATACCCTTCGATCTATCTTCGATTCCAATCATCCACTTGCTTGATGTTGTTGAAAAACTACCAATTCCTTTTTACATACACACTTCGCCATAGGTGCTCAACTTCAGCAATCTTGTTAACAGTAAAGTACGGAAGTTGGACATGACTTCGGAACTTCGTAAGGCTCCTCTGAGTTTATCTAGAAACTACTTATATGATGCAGTAGCGTTACAAAGTATCTCACATAATGTTAACGAAACGCAAATTCATCGTCAAAATTATGATGATATGGCAGAGGAGAGGGTTCTCTTCGGGAGTAATTACACAAGTGCTTCAAAATTACCGATAATTTTCCATGAAAGCAAATTATTTCAAGTTAAATTTGACCCACTTCTAATGGTCCGATTTATATGAAATTTGGCGATTGTACATAGTGTGAATTCTATATTCACAGTGTGAAACGTTTCATTAATTGCGAGATGGATATAAATTGATATTCTGCATGGAATAATCTAGGAAAGTAGTTGTTTCCTGCTCATGGTCTACCGCAGTTATTCAAACTTTGTTTGATATTTTGAATTGGATAAGACGTGTCATGTATTTCTTTTATTTTCATATATTCCGTCTGATTCATGACTTTTAATTTTGCATTGAACACAAATTCCCAACGATCATGAATTTGCATTGCGTGAAGATCTCATTTGGCAAACCATCAATTGATCATTGACATATGTCATAGATCTCCGGTTAACTCTGAAAGTAGTGTATCTTTCGGACTTTGTTATACTACACATTTGGGTATTTCAGAAACCATCAAGTTAATTTCAGAAAGCATCAATTGTATTTCAGAATGGTCAGTTCGATAAAAGAAAGCGTCAAATGAATGTCAGAATAGTCAATTGAATTTCAGAATTCGTCATTTGTATATCAGAAAATATCAAATGTATTTCAGAAAGCGTCATTTGTATTTCAGAAATAGAATTCAGTCTTTTTCAACGAAGGAGTCAATGGAATAAATGATCCTGTGCAAAAATAAAAAAAAATCGGCCTGCAAACGCAATTTTTAACGTAAAATTTGAAATATTTCGAAAACAGTTACACTTGGGTAAAGGACATTATGCATGAAATATATCAAGAATTTTTCGTAATATCGAAAAATATAATCATACATACAGGGTCCCATTCAAAATAACGAAGTAGCGGTTCATTTCTGGTGCAATCGGAAGTGCTAAAATTTGCCTATACATTCTTGAGAATATTATGTTGGATGGATATGCCCCATAAACATTAATTTAGTACCAAATTTTTTGATTTGGTCCACTCTAATTAAGTCCTTCATGGGAACAACATAGGAACAATGGTGTGACCTACTAACTCAATCTCGTTAGCAACTACATAGTTTCTCAGAGAGAAGTGACTATTCTGAAATTCAATTGACGCTTTCTGAAATACAACTGGAAAAGGTGTAGTTATGGTATACACGTCATGATATACATCCGAATATAAAATTTTCCATCCTCTTTGAGGCCTGTCAAAAAAATATCCAACAATGAGACGGGTTGATCGAGTTTGACTTGGGATTTATGATCTTTCGATGATCATTGATATGAAACGAGTTTATTTGTCTTTTTTTTTTCATTTATTTCGTTATGTTACCGATATTCAATATGATTAAACATAAAGTAGGGGATAATACTCCATTATATATTTTTCTTCCGCACTCATTCCATTCGCACCTATTGTCATGCTTACTACCACGATAAAGTACTTTCGATTCACGAAAATTCAATCGGAAAGTGGAAGAAAAAACACTTCTAATATTAATGTGTTCATCAATCAATTTCGAAGCATGTAACGCTGCTCTCAATAGTTATTTGTATCGGTCTAGAATCGACATGTCACAATATTTACTGAAACGTTTGTTTTGGAGCTTGAATATTTGATGGTTGTTTTTCGAATCATTTGAACCCTCACGAAGGATTGGTTCGATATTGTTTTGATTAACGAACAGAGCATGCCCTGGTCAATATTATTTTATGAATAATTAAGTAGAGACTGAAATGCGTATGATTTCAGGTCATATTATTCGGAAGTCTACCTATGATACAAACAAATATTTTCCCATATTGTAAACCTACGTTGCTATGAGTACACTTTGACCACACACCAATATTATATTTCATTTTCTTCTCGACACGTATTTTGCTAACAATGATAACATCTTTGGGGGAAGATTTTGATCCTCATATTATGGGATCAGAAAAAAAATTCGAAATATAGGTATATCTAATTCGTAGAAACGCAATCTGTCAGAACACATTCCATAAAAACATTAAGTCAACGAAACTGTACAATACAGATTACAGGGTGCCAAAAATTTCATATGGACAGTACCTCTTTATTTCCTAATGCGTTATACAAAAAAGTTACATAATTTGAACCATTTCAATGTGCCGTTTCCTAATCTGGAACAGAGTTAGTGTATCCTGAGATATTTGAAAAAAATGAAAATTGACGCTTGAGTTTCTACTTATTATTTCAGTTATTATTCGGAGAAAATGGTTGACATTTTCATCACTGAGGTAATTAACAAAGGCAAAGTAGTTGAGGTTATCAGAAATGGTCTAACTTCAACAGTATTATTTTTTATACCATTGAATTGACTTGAACATGCTGGGGTATTTTCATGTTTTACTATTGTAATCAACACGAAACAGCCCGAAAAAAATAGTTTCTGCTAGTTACTATTTTTATTCCAGATCAAACGTGGTAGGCCATGAAATGGAATATTTCATTGAATTCAAATCTTTTTTAAGTTTGCATTAGAACTGGTTTTTCAAGATGATTCGATATAATAATTGTGAAAAATTGTTGAATGACATGCATGATATTCACATTATATGTTATAGAAATATTGGAAAAGAAATTCGTGAATACTTCGAAATCTGAATTTATTTTCTAATTATTAAATCTAAAAGTGAAAATCAATTAGATTAGTGTTTATTCAAGAACATTTTCCATTTATCGTTACTTCTCAATAAAATACCTTCGATGTATTTCACGTAGCTGGGAAAAAATATCTATAATGCAGCCATGACGTTTAGCTGATGCAATTTCATTCATACCTACCATGCGAAATAACTGAGCTAATTATGAATTTGTGACATCCACTGCTGGTATTTTCTCCTATTCATTTGAAAATTCAACAAACATGAGAGCACACAAAGGACTTAAAGGCCCCACAAACAAAGTGTTGTGAAAAATACGCGTTTGGGTCCACATATTGGAATGGTGTCGGTTTATTTGAACTCATTTTTGTACCGAGAAAATGCCTCAACCACACAATCCATTGTTAAATTTTTTTCGCTCATATTATATTCTGAATTCTGCTAGATGAACCAGTATTTCGATAAACAAATGATATTTTCCAATATAAAACAATTTCATGCTTCAAAAGAGCGTCGATATTGCTGTTCTGATCGTTTTCTATAGTGAAAAGAAAAGGAAACATTATTTGCATATCACTTAGTGCCGGTGCATGAATTGCGAGAGGATATAAATCAATATTTTGCAAGGCATTAGCCAGGAGAGTAGTTGCTTTCTGCTCGTTGTCTACCCTACCTAACTTTCCAAATATCAGGTTATTCAAGAAGAACAGATATCCAGCTGCGTCTTTTAGGGACCCATGTATTCGAGAAGAGGACATGATTGGGACATCCAGAGGATATCCTGCAGAGGTTGTCCAGTGGACATTTCTATTTCTATTTGTTACATCCATAGGATGTTCCATTCATGTCCCTATTTCTGATGTACATTTTCAAGTAATCATCGAAACTCGTCACAATGTTGATTGAACATTCAAAGTTGATATTCCTATTCAAATTTATTTGTTTTTCTTCTGGAACATAATCATTAAGAAAATAGATACACATCTCATCAGAAATTCCTAGGTTGTGACCATTTCGAAAGCATATAAATATTCGCAAGAATCATACAAATTATGCATACATCCCAATAACACAATTGCATTTCAATTTCTGTGGTTTCGCCTATGTTTAACTTTGGTAACATTGTTCGAATAATTTGGTGAACTCTCAACAGTGTTATCTCTGTAATTATCGAACAGAAACCAATGAAATCTGACGTGAATATATCCAGGAGGGAAAGTATACCATCAAATTATGTGTAGTTATACTATAATATTTTCAGTAGTAATACCACAAGCCATTGTATTTTCGCGATAAGTCGGTTGATTTATTCCATACGAAAATGAGCAGCTTGGTAACACCACGAGTCCGCAGGAGTGTTGTCTTCAAGCGACAATCACGAGTAGTATTTTATTAGACTATTTCACAAACAAAGTGATTGGAAAAAATCTTAAATTTGGTAGGATTAGCGTGAAAACTTATATTTGACGTTTAGTCAAGTTTGTGTTATCGGTAATCCGAACTTGGCTGGAGCTCCTGATTGGTTCAATTGTCAAGTGCGTGAAATAGTCAGTTAAGTTGACTTCCGGTTGTATCAGAAGAATGGTGTTCTTTCAATTCCATTGAAGACTTCATTGTGAATTTCAATGTGATATGCCAAAATTAGTCAAGGATAGAAAAGTGTGTATTTATCAAAATGGATGGAATTTCTCTTCATCAATAATATATGCAATGGTTTTTTTATGAAATCAGTTCGTCAACATTAACTCCTACTGGTGTATAAAAACCCTCAACTGACCAGGTATATCGGAGGATAAATCAAATTTTTTGTTATTTCGCCATTTTCGAACATATCAAAGCGCCAGAAAAATAATGTTTGTCGCGTATTAATCTTTTTTATTGGCGCATCGCTTTTTGATTTTTCACATCAAGGGATAAAGCTAACAGACCGTCATGCATGGCCGAAATTCGGTTGATAATAGAGTACATTCGTTGCCATTTTTTCACCAACCGAAATTTTATTTGACTGGTCGGAATTATGAACATTTGCGAAAATAATTCATGTTTCCACTGTCCAGCTTGTTTCATGCAGAGCAGAAACATTGTGGATTAAGCACATTTTGATGAATAGGCTCGTCATGAGATGAAATATTCATCATATCATAATACACTAATACATATACACTAATACTCATTCAAAAACTTTGTCAGGAAAAGGAAATTTGGGATATTGTTTCACTTATCTTACATAAACTTCGATATTTGGGATTACGATCCTTCAGATTTCTCTAGTCATTTTGAAAACACGGCGATTTCAACTATTTTTAAAGATACGGTCCCATTTCGTCTCGAAAATGCACCATTTGATTCTCTATTTTCTGCTACAAAAACACAGAAAATTCACCCTTCTTCAAACCAAAACTCTACACACGCATTTGTCTACTTGCTTCCAACACTTTTGGGCAGATAAAACTATTATTTTCACAAAAATTCAGCCCTTTTCAAAACGTCAGCATTCAAAATTTTTTCACTGAATTTCTGGTAATTTTTCTATGTAACGTTATCAACGCTCGTCAGTCCACGAGCCAAACAGTCACGTTGTCAACTACATGAATGAAAATTACTAGAAATTCATCGAAAAAAAGTGTTTTGTTCACGTTTAAAATAATCATAGTCCTGATATTCATTAAAGTGATGTCCTAACTATTCCCAAAAATTCATATTGTTGAACGTGAAATCACTGAATTTTATATACTGAATTTACTAACTGAAATGGTATTATTAATATAACGTTAATCAGGTTTTTTTATTTCAAAAGTTAGTCAAAAAGTGACGTTTCATTCCCAGCGACGTTACGTCCGGGCTAAAAAATTCGACGGATTGGATCATCCTTTAGTAGTTTGAAATCCTTGCTGCTTTCCTGCTTCATCAATCAGTTCATCTGACATTCTGAGTTCTGACAGTTACACCACACACATCAACGGTCCTTTTGCAGTTGAAGCCTGTTATTACTATTTTCACCACAGAGTACATTGGTTTAACACATTATCCATCTCTCGCAAAACTATTCCATACAACCCACCTTGCATACATATGTTTTTAACTTTACTTTCAATAAGTTTATTGATAAAATGTGGGTTACATTGCTTAAGTCTTAAAGTTCGCTGCTAATTCAAAATTCCAGAAAATAATTCAAATCAATCTGGTTTACCTAATATTGAAATTAACAATGACATTAAGTGATTACACAGAATCATGGAGTTTTGAATGATAGCTTGAAAGTTGAACGAATTTGGAAAAAAAAATTACTTGATTTCACGGAGAAAAGTAAATTGATTCTGAACCATTTGCTATTCAATAATTGATTTCGTTACTCTTCATTCATTTGGTTTGAGGGTGAGCAGTTACGTTTTTTTTCTCGTCAGAAAACAAAGCAAGATACGAAAAAATTCATGTGGCCAAAATGTTGTATTAAGAACGACTCACATCAATATTATCAACTGAGTCATATAGAAAGCTATATTGGAGTAGATAAACACATTTCAATTATACCAGAAAAAGTTTCTTATGATTGATTACATTAACCTAATACCCAGGTTCAAGAAAATCGAAAGAAGGGGATACAAGTTTTATAAGACGCTATTTTGTCGCAACAAGTGCGACAACATGTCTTATAAAACATATGTCATATTAAATTTTTTTTATTTTGCATTAATTTGAAGTATTTCATGCATTGTAGTTATTGTTTTTATTGGTCAATTTAAATTAAATCACACTCTGAACTAAAATTTACCAATAAAAACATTGGATTTTTCAGTGCCAGTATCACCAAATCCAAAATCACTCAGAAGTAAGATGGGCCTAACTCTTCTGATTTTCATTTGACATTTCAATTGTACCAACCTCCGAATATTAAAAAATGCGTATCGAAAAAGAAGCTGCTTCTATACGCATTCGTATTTCATAATGACTTCATTATGTAACCAAAATATAAAAAAATACCTCTTTCTGAACTTTGAAGCTTTCTACTCATCTCGGAATTCAAGGATGTTCAGAAAATGGTTTAGTCGAAACATTTTTTCTTCTTTAATGATTAGTCTATCTTTGGATTCATTTTCACATTAATCATGAATCACCCTGTATATATTTTTCGATATAACAAGACGTTATTAATTTGCTTTACCCGAAAATGGACTTGTCCCGCATAATTTTGCAGTCTCACTTCAAACACTTTTCAAGTTGAGGAGGAATCTCTGATGAGACTATCAGATATTGATGACGTATTGATAGGCCAAACAACATAATTTCGATTGTAAGCTGAGGAGCTGAGGCAGTATAACATTTCATCACAATTCACTTGAATTGCAATTTTATAATGAAAGCTTGGTTATTTTGACTCTCATAAATTTTTCGATATCCACTCTTTGATTTAATGCTTTCGAGTCTCAGGCATTTCACTGTTATCACATTCATTATTGAAAAGAGTCGACTTCGCCATCACCAAATGAACCAGTCGCATAATACTTCATGGAGTTTGCTGGATGTTAACCGCCTCGTAATTTAAAAATGGAGTTCTGACGTGAGAGTTCACCAACTTCCACAATAAATCAGGCAGCCACGCTCAAAACTTATGCAAATTTCAGATCACATTTTCTCGCCGAACCAGTGAAAATAAACATCATCGACTTCATTTCAAGTCCCCATAATTTTCTCCTAGAGGCGAAGCACGAATATTCATACGGTAGGAAATCTGAAAAGTTTGCCAATAATCATGAAAGCCATGCGTTGGAAGAAGTGCGGTTACAACTAGCAGTAGCGTAACAAAATTTTTGTAAAATTGTACATTTCAGTTTGATGGATGTGGACCTGAGAAAGTTCGCAGAACACAATTCCTTCGTCAGTTTTTCACCAGTTGAAATCATAAAAGTGCTTCGCACCTGCGAAAAAAATCACTCTACTGGAGCATTTTAATTGTAACTACTGAGAAGCTATCTTTCCAAAAAATTTATTCTGTTTTTGATTGGTACCCTGAAAATGTACTTTTTTACGACCATTTATGAAAACGTTGTAAAGCACACTGATATTTTGTTATTCGGAAACTAGATCATACACCATGGATTAGTTATTTGAAGACCCACTTGATGAGAGTTCACATATATGATGGAAATAATTATACCAGTTGGTACTATGAGGCTTTGATTGTGTTTATGTGCATCAATCAATATAGATAAATGTTTTACGTATTATTTAAAAAATAATTTCTTTATAGATTCACGTACCTATTCCTTAGTCTGAGCCAGTCTGATAAATAACGGTTGGGATCACTTTATCCTCTTGAAGAAATTTTATGGAATTAATGATTCACTTCATCGCTGCTTGTTCCTGCTTGTACCTTCTGCTTGTGCCTTCTGATGAACCTCACTGAGAGTAAAATAGTGCGAATCAAGGTTCCTTGAAGCATTATCGGTTATAATTCATCTAACATGTTATTGGTGGATCAAAGGCATCGCAATGATATCTATTGATTGTTCTTACTTCTGCCTGCCAATTTTTAGTTTGTAAGAAAACACCACCCAAGTAGCATTTTGGCGGCGATAACCACATAATACACCAAAATTAACGTTATACTTAGTGTAGCAATCAGTCATTTATGAAACGACGCTCTCTAAACCACCGGACAACCTTGTATCAGTGTTGAGCATGACTTTAGTTAACCGACGACGTTGTTACAAGGTTAAACCCAACCAACTTCATGTAGTAAAAATTTTGGGAATAGGAGTGACGTTCTAAAAACGTTTGAGTGATTACTCTAGTTATGTTCAACGTTTTACCGACGTTGAGCTGACCTTGTGACATTTAACTTGGCAGTGGGCAATTTTTTATAAAAATTGTAAACGTTTTCGTGGAGTCATATCTTTGCAGTTAAATTTTCCAAATACTCACTATAGAGGACATGCCCCATGACAACAAGGACATAATGTTGGCTGAAATGCTTCGACGAAAGAATAAATATCTAGTAAGATAAGAAAAACTTGATCCAACCTAACCTCGAAAAATTTATTAAAAATAAAATTATGCCTGAAGACAGGCAGTTTGGAAAACTTCAGTTCTTTTGGAACAAATGCTAACCTGGATGCAGAAGATTGAGGAAAGCAACAAATTTTTCGAAGAACACTACTGACAATTGTATGACACAGGAAAGCCCGTTTTAAAATGTGGAGCGAGGTGTGTTCGTTAGTTGGACTTCGTTCAGTTTTTGGTCGGATAACCAACTTCAGTCGCGCTTTGGTTATATTTAGTTGTCTGGATGACTAAGGTTGAAAGCAGTATATTTTTCAGTTATCTGATATCCTAAGTCGTGTTGACGTCTATTATAATACTACGCCATGTTTGATGCGTAATTATCTTCGGAAACATGGTCGGCCATTGAAATTTGGGACATAAACAAACATAAACAGAGGTTAACAGTACTCTAGAAACGATTAATATATCATTGTATCCTCTATAGTTCTTGTTTGGATAAATATTAACTTTGAATATTATATATCCCAAATTATTTTTTTCGTTTTTTTTTCTTCGAGTTTTGAGAAATTCGCCACGGATTGAAGGAGCGCGTGTTTTTTGACGCAAAACAATAGTATATTTGACAATAAACTGAAATGCGTTGATAATTTCTGTTTGGAAATCTTTATTTTCAGGCAATATAAATAGAGTAGGTACCTATCATGAGCACATGAGTAAAACATTAGTAGTCGTCAGAAAGTTTTTACCAAGTGTCCATTTTGGTGATCAGTAATGATTTGGTTGGAATATTTACTAATTTCTGAACACCGTGGAAAGTGAACTGTCATCGCTGCGCAAGAGGGCGCAAGTGTGTAGTTGTTTTTTGGTAAATTTAGCAACGTTTAGGAAACGACCAACTGCTACCTACAGTTGAAAGTGAAACGTTTTAAAAACCCAAAAATGATTGACCAAAATGGTGCAAAACAGGGTCGTGACGACGTAGTACTAAGGTCGACTACGCAACTCATGTTTGGTTGCGCAACTTTTTCAAACACGTCGCCGCAACGTCGAATTGCTGCTTGGGCAGTTTCTAGCAGATCTAGTTCCCAACCAGAGAAGACAATGATTATAGGAAAGAGACTTCTGCTAGTGTATAAGTTCAATAAATCATTCAATAAAAGATCGGCAGTGGTAAAATAAGTCTAGTTGAACCCAAAGTGGATGAACCGTCTCATTTGAATTGAAATATATTTCATTTTTCAATTCTATTTGTTTATTTCACTTCAGATACTGGTGCTATGAATACTTTCCTAACGCCCTATAGGGCGATATGAGCGGGCGTTATGGATCATCACATACCGATTCTTGAAAGTACGCTAATAACATGGTCTCATCTGTGGCAATAATTTTATTTTTCAACTTCTATTCATTGATTACTTCATGGTCCTTGTCTGGATTTTTTCGGCGATAAATGATCAGCAGGTTTGGCGGAATTTTCAATGATATTCTTGGATAAATTTGTATTCATTTGCATTATTTCTATAAGAATTCACAGGAAAAGCAGCAATGACATTCACTGAATATAATGATGACCGAAATTTTCAACAAACGTCAAAATATCAACCAATGCCCCTTAGCCCCTTTCTGCTTATCCGCCACTGACACTGGATAAGTGTGGTAACGAATACATATCATAACTCTGTCGGAAGCACCAGTAACAAGACTAGTTTCAGCGATATATAAGATGTAATATAACAGCTCGAAGTGTAGGTCTCATCTCCAGGATTAATAACACTTTCGAGTTGGAGTATCTGGAGTTGGTAAACTTTCAGCGCAAGATGCATTTTTGAAATGTTCATGCCCACCCAGAAAGCGCATTGTAAATTATGAGTTTGGATGTTCTGGACGAGTCTAAATGTCATGTCCTTCAAATCCATGTGATTTATTGGTGATGTTCGATGGAATCGAAAAGTTATAGCGTGTGAAATGTTATCTTTTATTCTCATCATATTATGTATATGGATATAAATATTCTGAAATTGCTAGGGTAGTTTTCATTGTTTTCATTTTCATTGTTTATGTCGAACGTGTCCTGACAGTTGAGAAAATCGTATGTTGTTTAAAGATCACGGAATTACAGATCTACTCATTTTCCACGAATATGATGTGCGCTACAAATCATACGGGTGCGACATAATATATTACGTAACAAGTGTGAAAAGTGACATATTTCGCAGTTTCGAGTTTGTTTTTTCTACGACCATGTATTTTTTTTTCGTGAGAAATGATTTTAGTTATGTAATTTGAGCGGCCTCTATATAAGCCGATACAGGTTATCACGAATATGAAAGTTATCACGAATGTCACCTTTTGTCGATTGTCGCCGTAAATAATCACGCAACCAGTAATACAGCAGTGCGTACTGACATTAACCGAGGAATCAAAGTTGGGGCTTTATCTCAAATGTAAAAAGTGGAAACCTATGTGATACAAGCTGTACTCTATAGTAGCCCGGTGCCATCTCATCAGACATATAGTAAAAATAGTTTCAGATTAATTTTCCTCAAAGAGAATATCGATAAATCAGTATTCGCCTTTCAATCCGGAAAGAGGAAGAAAACTCAATGAATTTTAATTCAGTGTACCTAACTAAAGCGTTCAAGGTGACAGTGAGTGTAACTCACCGATAGGTATACATTTATTATTCCTACACACATAAAAACAAATTCTCAAATGAAAACGATATATTTGTTCAACGTCCAATTCTTGTTTTGAAAAACGCATTCTTCTTCTGAAATAATTTATTTGAAATGAATTTATTGAATATGTCAATTGTAGAAAATTATTTCACTGGAATATTCATTTGGTATAACAAAATGTTCTCAATTCAAGAAATTCAAAGTATCCAGAAAAAATAATTAAGTTCTTGAAAAATATATCACGGAATGTCTTCTTTCAAAATAACATTCAACATTTAATCTCTGAATAAGTAAATCTCTGAGAAAGTTTCTTTGGATTGACCATAACATTTTCTTGAATATAATTGCGATCCCTTCGAGCCGAGAATGTTGCCAAACGGTGGGAGTGTGTTGTTTCGGTGCTCTTGTCGTGCATCCATCATTGTTCAACCAGTTCAACCATTTTATTGGCATAGAAATATTGGCTTACCATGAAAGAAAAACTAAGGTCTTAGGAGATATCTGAGGATATAATTACCACTTTTAGGGCTAAGTTACATGCCTATATCTTATCGACGTTCATTCTTGGGTAGGTATTATTGTGTATCCAATCAATTAACGTAGCTATATCATCTCGAAAACTGATAATTCGTGAAAAACATGAATAACCAGGATCGGCATAGTGAGAGAAAATTGGGGTTAGGTACCTATTTGCGGATGAACGTTTAAATTTGTCCAAACACTGATAGAAAGAGTGGAAAAGAGCTTCTTGAACTTGTAGACATCTTAGGTATTTTGATACTGCATATTATACCCAACATATTTTTACATTTTTTACCAAATTTCGATCCAAGGAAAATGAATTCAGTAGTAAGAATGTGAACCCAGATTTGAAGAAATATAATAACCATATATTGTGCGGAGTCAGATTATATCTCACATTGTACCTACATGGAGTTGTGAATGATATATATATATATATATATATATATATATATATATATATATATATATCTTTCAGTAGTTTGAAACCAGAGGAATACAACTTTATTGCGAGGTAAACTGGTGGACAAGTTCAGAAATAATCTCTACGAATAGGGGGAAAGGTTGTCAAGAAGAAGGTCTGCAAGTGATGATGTGATTGATGAGAGCCCCAATAAGAGAACGGAAGTTGAGGATGATTCTCATTTCAAGAAATCGATATAATTCCTCTAATTTGATAAAGTTCTTGATACAAAACAATCTAAAACTGAAAATCTGATTATTTTTGTTAAAGAAAAATGCGAGTCATTGAGAGATTATGATTGTCTTATTGATTTGAATATATCGTGTTATCAATCTGAAATATTGTATTATTCTCACAAAGAACTCCATTCTTTTACGATTCAAGAAATCTATAACATTGGTATGAGTGTATTTAGTTGGAAACATAATAGTCTTGAATTGAGCAGATATTTATTCCAGTATATATAAACAAGCCATACTCTTGAATCAAAGCATATCAAATCAAATCAAGCAATTCTTTTTATGTGTGTATCTATTCAAAAGCGACCGTGCGTGTTTTTCATTAATAAGATGTCATGGTGATGTGAACTACTTTCCAAATTTCAAAACATTACGATGTTTTCAGACGAGGTCGCATTTCGTGTGTGTTAAACACTACACTTTTTCTACGTCTATTACATCAATAGCTAGATCACTTCATATATAAGTTCTGGTGAAAGCACGAAAGACACGCGTCAGGAACTTTTTGAAGTCTCATCAAGTCATTGTGAAACTAAATTGACAAAGAGTTTCGGTTGTATTGCATGGAATACGGGATAATCATTTATATCATAAAACTGTATGGATAACGCCTATGATTTTATTTACAGTTTCATCATAAAAATGATGGAAATAAGACCTGGTGGCGCTACTCTTCAATTGTTTCAGCAGACAAATCCTTGATTTGAAACAATTGAATTTCAGCTCATAACGTGGGGTTATCATGTACAACACTAGATGGCGATACTGTCGATAGGTATTTGAAGAATTTTCATCATATTCGATACATATTCGCATCAAACTCATTGTAAAATGGCTCCATAGAATTGTTAGAAACGATTTAGAAGTCATTCAGAATCACATATTCATAGTTTTGTATTGACACCTGCAGTAACCTGTAAATTTAGTTGAAATCGCGGCTTCACTTAGCGAGATTCACCCACGCAATGTCACGTTAGACACGTTTTATCAAAGTAGGCGAAATAAAGAGATTTAGGACATGTCACAGGAAAGGAAATGAATTCACCAGTCTATCTATCCACCTCTATTATAAAATATAAACTTTGACTTGGAGTAGTTATCATACGTTTTGAGTTTACTAGTAAGCCTCTCATCGGCATGATGCAAACGAAGGTTCATTCTTAATCAAAACCTACATTCATTTTTATATTTCAGCTTCAGTTATGGATTTGAGGATCCTTATTGTCACATAGACAGTTGTTATTAGTTATAATGATGATCAGATATATGCAGCGACATTAAATCTCATATATTCTGAAACCATATATAGGAGTAGGTAGGAATATACTTCCTAACAAATATGTTTTCATTTTTGACATTGAACTAATCGAAAGAGAAGTAGAATAATCCTCATGTCCTCAATTACCTGTAAATTGTGAATGAAAATCTAAAAATAAAAAAATGTCAATAATTGTCTCTATACTCAGTTAGAACACTTAAATAGTCAGAAATACATTTTAAAATTATACTCAGAACAAAGTCAAGATATACCGTCTGGAATGAATTCATTATACCAGCATAGATACGCAGACGAAGAGCAACTTGGAAGCAGCGACACCATGCGGTGAAAGAAAGAAACACTCCTATAATAGGCTCGATGTCTCGATATGCTCGTTGTAATTTATCATATCATTTGAACTTTCTTATTTTGTAATATTATTTGTAGTGAGTGAAGCTAGGAGCAAGAATAAAGACTTATATTGTGACTTTGAATTAATTATTCCGATTGGAACAAATTTACTTAACAAGAGTTCATAGTGAAAATATCATTAATACGTTCTCGTTTTTTAGAAACAAGTAGAATCTGAGTGGATAGTAGTGACAAGACAATTCATCAGAGTAGGTTTCATTCAATTCGTTGAATCATTAACAACTTTACTTTACCTTTGTGGCTGAGCATTCCGCAAATGAAAAATTACATCGCCCAGAAAAAGCATTCACGGTTTTCGGGAGATATAGAGCATATAAATATTTATCAAAAAATGGTAGCTATTTCCGCTTGACCCAGGAAATGGTCGAATAAAACTTGCCATAACTCAACGAGGTCTACGCTTCGCCGAATAATTCGTTCTGTGGATTTAAAGGGTGGATTCTGGAGCCTGGATGCGAGATAGTCTCGATACCTGAGATGACAGCTCATTTCCACAATGTGAGAAATTACTCTATGGAAATAATAATGAATGAAACAACGGAAATTTCGGTACTCCAGTTCACCACGCTTTGGCGAGATATTGCTCAGTTTTCTTTGGAGATGGGGAGTTGCGGTTTTTAGCACGTTATTGTCCTATTTTCATTTAATTGTCAAGAAGAGTAAAAATCCACCTGAATACAGTTTATCAAGTTGATATCTCGAATGTCCTCATAAGAATAAAGTCCTGAAAATTTAGAAGCTGTATACAGGGTTGTTTATTGAAAATGTTTCGCTCAATTATCATGTTATGACACCCTGCTTTATACAAGTTGGCCTATACAGGGTGATAAAAATATTACTTCTTTAACTGGGTTCGTTAATATTTAAGCAGGAGAAAGAATAGTGGATGTAGACATAAACACACTTATCTCAGAGTACAAATATCTATTTAGCATTCGAATCAATTAGACAGGCAAAGTCAGCAATATAAATAAGATTTCTTACATGTTTGGTGGTTGATCACAATCATGTAACTTTCGAGATGTTTTCCTGAACTATAGAACTCACGTGAATTGAACTGAATACCGGCAGAACCAGATGACTTTTATTAAATGGACCAAAACCGAACTGTCTGATTGAAATCCATCTTTCACTGGTCTGCTAATTCACGTTCACTTGTAACACACTTTACGAGGGCGGCACTGAGATTATGAACTGAGGAACATTGTCTGGAGTCGAGAGCTGAACTGTCGGATCTTGGATCTGCTCTGACTTCTGATTCTAGTTTCAGAGAATTTATAGGAACTTTTCATGAGAAAATTGTAGGAACCTCTCATCCCCGCTAATTACTCTAAGTAGTGGTTCATGTCGATTTTGCCAAATGTAAATCATTTTTAAAAGTATTGTCATGTTAAAAACATTTAATATATATAAATCTCATATTTTTGCGCTTTTTCCATTACTCTTCGATCAAGTTAGTATAAACATAATTTAGTTGAAGGTCACTGGAATAATTAGTTTTTACGGCTGCAGATCTCATGCCCATAAATTATACAGGAGCTAACCTGAAGTGTAAACAAAACCAACGTTTCTATTGGTTCCCTAATTTCCTCTCCTCGAATGATCCTCCCTTCAATAACTTCGAGTGACTCTATTCAGACTATATTCTTCAGTTCCGAAGTGTTTCACCAAGCTGGTAAGTCCATCCTATAGTCATCGTATTGTGCCTCGTATTTATAAAATGTCTATACGTAATGAATCTTTATAACATATTCAATTCTCGTGATAAGAATATGCCTAAGCTTGTTCTTAATAATCATCAAAACCCTCGTAGACGAGATTGCCATTCCAAATACATCTAATTCGTACATTCTTTTATAAAACAAAACTTGGAGTATAAACATAGCTTGGCACTTAGAGAAAATATCGGCCGTAGAACATCAAATTTGTTTATATTTCGAGCCGAGACGACCTAGCGACCCAGATAAATACCTTAAACAGGTGGCCACTTGAATGGATATTTGTTAGTACCTGATATCAAACTCCTTACAATTAATTCATTAGTTTTTCTAGACGATAAAATATATTGTCAAAATTTGGCATCATTACAATCAATCCAATGAAATCAGTTTATTGTAGGTGATCTGATTGAACACAACCAATCAAATCAACATTTTACTGATACAGATTTCGCCTACAGCATCGGTCTGTTTCCAAGCAACCATTTGTTGAATTTTTTCGAACAATTATCAATGTCCCTGGGTCATCGTTATTATTGCAGATATAAATAAAAGTTGTGTGGTTATGACTGAATTTTGTCAATATCCTGTCAAAAGTAAAGTGTAATACAAATTTCGAGTTACCTATATTGAGAGTGATATCTTTCTCCAGATGGAATACACTTTATTATTAGGTATTGTTGAATTTTTGAAATGATCATTTTTATCACAATTATTTCAAGACTCCACCATATATTACCTGCACAATATAGGTATACGTACCGTTTTTGAATAAATGGAATTCGAGCATTTTTATCAAAGTATACATAAGGGTGTCCCTTCGGAAACAATGAGTGGGCCGAATTTGAAAATTTTGTAGCACACTAATGTTGTGATGGGGGCTATCCGGCTAATATATTTTCAAGAATGTGGCAGTTCCGGTTACACCGGAAGTGGACCTCAACTTCGTTATTTCAAATAGGACCCCTGTATCTCATAACATGTTCAGATTCTCCCTGAAGAGCTGATTTCGTAGATCTATCACACTTGGGATATTGCACAAAACGGCTTGCAATCCTGTCTCAAATTTTTATTTAGTACTATCGATTGACCCCTAGATCCAAGTGTGATAGATCGAAGAAATAATGCTTTTCAGGAAGAACCTAAAAATATAATAACATACCCCTGGGTTCCTATTAGAAAAAACGTAGTTGAGGTCCATATTCTTTCTAGGCTACGATGACATTTTTCACCATTTCGAGTAGGGAGGTATACAGTTTTGATCTGAAGATACATTTCAGGTGTACGAAATAAAAAGCGGCACAATTAATTTGAGTTCTAAAATAGAAAGGGTGCCAATTTTAAGGCGAATATATTCACAACTCTTTTTCATCAATCTGTTATTTTAGTTCACTATCATTAGACCATCATATCTTCCTTCAAGGATTTTGATACCTTCATGTACGACCTTCATTTACTTCTTCTTCGATTTATTTACAGAAATATTTTTTCCTTTTCCAAATCGACTTCTACATTTTAATATTGAAAAAAATGTGATAGTTATTTGTGGGCATTTCTATATTACTTCCCTATGTTTCTGCTAAAAAACAAGAAGACGTTATTAGTTTGATAGAATCGCACCTGTGCAAATCACTTTTTTACTTTATTTGTCGTTAAAAGATGAGAGTTGATTATCTCTCAGAGAATAGGTAATACAAGTCAAGAGTCAATTTGTGTGCATAAATCGTAAAATGTAAATACTGAGTTCAAACATCTCAAGTGAAAACGATGGTGATCAAAGAAATGACAGATTTATGAAAAAGCGATGTGTATAAATCTGCCTTAAGGAGAGCAAAATGAGGTGAACCAGTTAGTCACCATGCAGGGTCAAGAGTCACAGAGGCGGATAAAGGGGGGGCTATAGGGGCTTAAGCCCAGGGCCCCGGATTCTGCAGGGGCCCCCAAAATATGAAATAAACGGTTTATTCCAATTGCTACTGCACTTGTATAATAATGGATATAAATTGTTATTGTTATTATAATACTAATATTTTTGTTCTGATTTAGCGTCAGATCTGCTATATTTATTTCCTACTGCCAAACGGGTAATGTATAATATTGAGAGTTTCTGATGATAGAGAGAGAGTGATAATGATATGGACAATCAAATTCTTATTCGACCTGGGCTCTATGATCGAGAAAAAAATCGACGAGGATAGTATGAACCTCGTGATCAGTGAAGTCAACCTTTTTAATAAAAACTTTTAAACAGATTGAGTGCCGGGTGCATAAAAGCCCGTCAAGCCTTCTGTTAACTTAACGTGGCATTAAGTGCCGGTTGCATGAAAGCCCGTCAAGCCTTCTGTTAACTTAACGTGGCATTAACTCTGCTAATGCGCAAGCTAATAAACAAATTGAATATTTAATCGTCTGTTAAATCTTTATGCGCCCTAAGTATTTTTGCAAATAAATTGAATAATGTAAAACTGGTAAAAACACTCGATAAATCAATAAACTTCGGAAGGAGAGAAAATGCTCAGAACACTCTGTCATTTTCACAAATGCAATAATGCATATAATTGATGCAAGGTGGATACAAGGAGAGTATACTATCAAGGAGATCTCAATCCCCATAAGGCAATGGTTCCGCGATAGAAAGAGATGAGAATACGCCTCGTGACGTCACAGAGCATGTCATGGCCGCCAGCTGCCACCAGCCACATTCTTCAGTGGCGGAGTCGAATGTGGTCCAACTATTCTATAAAGCAAGAATTTGTTTCGTGTTTTGTGTTGTGTCATCAATTTTCTATTTGATTTCACAATCAGAGTTTTGGCGGTTTGATTCTAAAACTTAAAACTTTGGATTCTTGCTGGCTTTGCTGTGTTTTTGTGTGTTATCACTCTGGAATTTGTAGCATTCGCAGTGTTGGTGTTGAACCAAAGAATATCAACGCTCACAGGAACGTTGAACAATATATTATAGACATATAGACAATTGTGAATTACTTCTCAAAGTTTGATAGTTTTGGAGTGATCCTCGTGAGTATTCGAATTCTTATCAATAATTACTAGATTTCACCAATCTCCATGTATAGAAGATGATGGGGATGCACCTCCATGAATTCTAGTTTCAACTTATACTTTTTTCAGGAAATGCCGACTTGGTGTTGTGTTTCCTTCTGTGGAAACAGGAGTGATAAAACTTCTGATGTGTCCTACCATAAGTTTCCTAAAAATGAAGGGGAGAAAAAAATTTGGATATCATTTTGTGAGAGAGGATTGGGATGGGTTCCTTCATCAACTTCAAGGATTTGCTCATCTCATTTCCGAAAAATTGATTTTGAGAGGAATCTTCAGAGTGATCTCATTGGTATGTGAATTCCTTTTATTGAGCATATATACCACATACCTAACTTCCTTCCTGGAAGTAAACATTTTGTAGACACCCCACTTTTGTTAAACTGGAAGAATAAAGTAAGGTTTTCTATATTTCTTGCAAATAATTGGGATTTGTCTTTTCTCAAAAAATAACATAGAAATCAGGATATATAGTTTGGTGAATAGTAACTTATTGGCACAAATTAGTAAATTAGCAACCCTACACTTACATATCTTCTTAATCAATTCCAGGGTTTTGTTTCTCAAGATGAACAAACAGAACCCTCAAAAAATAATAATCTGTAATAGCTGTTCTATGTAACTATTGTAAATGAATATATGAAATCTACTTGATAATTGATCATAGATTTTGTGGTTTTTTAATGAATTCTATTATATATTGTTGAATGTTATATATGACATCTTAGAATTTCATTGAAATTGTTATATGGAGAAAAAATTTGAAAGTTTTCAATGATAGGTAGGAATATATTAATTGCCTTTTTGACCCCAATTATATTTGAATTTAATCAGCCTTCATTGTATTATTCAGTGGTTGAAATCAAGATAAAATATATAAAATAAAAAGATATTATACATGTGGGTCTTCAAACTAAACTCTAATTTTCAGGAGGTGTTTCAAGGAGAGTTCTTGAAAGAGGAGCTGTACCAAGTATCATCAATGATTCTGGAGAAGAACCATCAGGAGTTGATGAAAACAAAGAGTACCAGGAATTCATCAAAACTGTAATCAGGAACATTGACAAAGAGGAGAAAGAAAGAAAATATCTGATCTCAAGAGTAATGGAGGAAGCTAGAGAAGAAGAACAAGTACCTAGTACATCTTTTGGTAATCAAGATAGTGTATTGATCACGCAGTCCCCAGAAGAACCAAATTTAGATTACAAAACCCTCTATTCTAATAGGATTTGAATAAATATCAGTTATAAATCTATATTGTAATTGCATTTTTGAAATTGAAATTTCTTAATGTACCTACTAGAAAGTGTATTGTACATACTTAGATATAAGAATTATTTTTGTCAAATCATAATGATTTATAGTGGTTTCATGAGTTTTATGGGTTTTCCTCATGAATCATATGGATAATTTTAAAATAACTATTGTTTTATTATTCCCAATATGAGCAAATGCGCCGCTATTTATTTTCCCACTAAATAAAGGCATTTATATTTCTTGATCATTTCTGAAACATTTCCACCTACCATGTTCATATTTTGTCCAAGTTGAAGCATAATCAGTCCAGAAATAATATTAATCATGACTTTATTACGTATCCTATCCTTCACAATGTAACATATTCTCATATCATTCCACTATAACAGTTTACTCAATTTGCTTTTTGTTATTCACCATAACCTCAATTCAATATTTTTTATTATAAACATTTAATTTCAATGTTTCTTAGAATTGTGGTTCAAGTAATCACTGGAAAAAATACTTTGTCGTAGATGTGACAGATATAAAAAATACATCATTTTTATTCGAAGTTTTACATTTGCTTCATTAGAATTGGAATTTGTGGTAAGTACCTTCAATCTACATCACCCTCCATATACGATTACAAATAATAGTGTAGTTGGGCCACTGTATATGTGATTTTGTTTGGGACACCTACCGCATGCTCTGTTACGTCACTATGACGCGTTTTAGCTGAATGATTCTGATTGGCTAAAGCTGATTGGGATCTCCTTGTTAGTATACTCTCCTTGAGGTGGATATAGGATGGTTAAACAGCTCTTCAATTGTTTCTGCGAAAAACTTGTAGACCGTTTGAGAAGGTACTAATATTTCCACGACTTGAATGAAGATGGCGGTAAGATCGAAGAAGATTTCTGTTGCTTACGTATTTCTGTGGTTCGCTTCTGACAGACATGAGTTTAAATGACATCAAAACACAATATTTTCAGTGAATCTGGAATAATTATCGATATTTCGACTCTTCTCAGTCATTTTTCATCTAGAATAGATGAAACTGATAAAAAGGTGCACAGATTCTGTTTTACCGACACAAGGTATGTCGCCATCTCTGATAACTTCAGGAAATATTACTACGGTATGAAATCAAGTAGGCAAAGGTCTACAGTTTATTCTAGTGCTTGTTAATAGGAAGCTGTTTCACCATTCCTTTATCCACCTTGCATTGATGTAACAGGATAGACATTTTCACTTCATCAAAAATATGTCTGACGTTACTCATGACAAGTTGCGAAGCGGAACGGCCGTTTTCATGATTGAAAATATATATAGGACTATAAAGAGGGAAGACAGGTAGGACTAGTTCTCAATTTTGTCAATACCAAATCGTTAACTCATAATGAGACAATAAAAGCATGTGTTCAAAGCAAATTCTGGTATAGGCTCTTTTAGTATTGAAAGCAGAACCACTTTCAGACTAGTTTATTGCCCTATTGACAAATTTTTCAGTTATTTAAGAAATTACAGCTCTCGAGCTATACAGAACCAAACAGAAAAGTAAGTTTGCAAAAAACCTGATGAATGGACCATAGTTATAAGGCTCTCATTTTAGCCTATCATCGGATATTTTATGCTTTGTTTTCAGAACGCAGAACATACGGCAATAAGCTGAAATTAGAGTCGTTAATGAATCTCAAATTATTCAGATTTTTTATGAAATTTCTCTTTTATGTTATGTTCAACGGTCAAGCTAGCAGAACCCGCGATGAAAAAAAAGTAGAGAAAAATAGCGATAGGGTGGAATAAAAGCTTCGAATGATCTTCAATTATGATACTATTGTCTTCAATATTTTATTCAGATAGCCCATACCTATAAAAGTTTTTTTTCCAAGAAGTGATATTCTATAGGAGTTGTTTCTCCAGCTCCAGGAATCCACGATTTTTTTGTAAAACTACGCAAAAAATTCGGCATTAAGGTAATAAATTAGCCTTCAATTATGGTAAAAGTGATTCATCATCATGTGTCGTTGAATTTTGCATATATTTTTTTCATTTCCGTTATTTTTGTTCACAAAATATAAATAACGAAAAACATAATATTTATATATCCTTAGTCCGACATGACGACTCAAAAAAAATTATGACGTGGGTAACGTTCAAAGTTGTTCAATAGCCCAGGGCCCCGCCATCAGTTAGTCCGCCCCTGCAGGGTCAAATAAGAGATCGAATTCCACTCAGATGTAATACAGCCGAACAATCGTTCAGTATGCAGCAGCTTCCGCAAAAATGCTGCAGCAGCATTCTTGGACAATCGTCGATAAAAATAACCCTACAAGAATGGATTGCAGCCTAGTCATTCATCATGGTAACCCGATACTCTCTTCCTAGTATCGATATCCAAAATGTCGGTCAATCAACGAAGGTATTCAACTATTATCGGGCCGGAATGGCCTATTGTCCACTCTTGTCCCCGAACGCTTTGTTGACATAGTCGAAACGAGGAAACTTTCTCGATCGAGATGGGATGGAAGTGAAAAGGTAGGTAATCTATTTCGAATTCGTCAATGGGGCAATATTTGAACGTTTTCATCCATTGGAATGGAGGAATACCTACAAACGAGTTGTTACTGAAAAAAACCGGCCAAGTGAACTGTTTGGTTGGGAAAGAGTTGGTTAAGAAAATGTTTCCTTCAATGTTGATAACACCTATCCAGGATAAGAATTGACACTTTGGAGCATTCTTCGAGGGTCATAAGAAAGGATTCACTTCTGATCGGAATGTCTGTACCAGCTTTTTGATTGTTCTATAACTTTGTCGATAAAAATTGTTTCTTCTGATATTAAAGCATATCTTGATTGATTGATTGAAACATGTTATTTTTCTGCAACCACAAGAACTTATATTTAATTGTTTGAATGAATGACCTGAGGTTGTTTATTTTCAAGGATGTTGAAATTGTAGTTTCTATATCAGTCATTCACGATTAATTATATCAAAATCATAAATTGATTGAATATACAGAGTCACTCACGGTCGATGGTAGGTTAGACGTTTACGGAGAACGGGACTATTCTAGGATTATTCTGAAAATTTGGTTTATTGGGCAATCAGTTTCGTTCTATCGATCTAAAATACTTTCAGCGTTGCCGCTTCTATCAAAAAGTAGCAACAACTTTGTTATTTCAAATGGAACACCCTGAATTTTTTTACATTCTAGAGTTTTTCCTGAAGAGCTGATTTCGTCTTTGCCTCATACTTGAGGTCTAGGGTGGATGATTACAGAGATATAGGGTGTAATAAATGGAGATTTTTCAACTTTAGGAATTTTTTGTGTCGAAACTATCTATTATTGCTCACTCAAAACAGCTTACATGTTTCTATCTTGACTTTCCATTCACTATATCGATTGATATTTAATTGAAACAAATACGGGGTGGTTCAGAATTTTGAGTTTTGCACCACCCTGTATTTGTTTCTATTCAATGTCGGTGGATATTAGGTGAAAAGTAAAGATAGGGACATGTAAGCCGTTTTGAGCAAAAATGAAAAGTTTCGACATAAAAATTCCTAATGTTGAAAGATGTCGATTTTTCACACCCTATATCTCTGTAATCTTTCTCTCTATACCCCAAGTATGATGGATCGACGAAATCAGCTCTTCGGGGAAAATTCAAAAATGTAACAAAATACATTTGAAATAACAAAGTCGGATCGTTGCTACTTTTCGATAGAAGAGGCAACGCCGCAACGCTGAAAATATATTAGATCGATAGAACAAAACTAATTACCTGAGAAAACAAATTTTCAGAATAATCCTACGTCCTGTTCTCCAGAAACGTCTAACCTACCATCGACCGTGAGTGACCCTGTATATAATGTACTTATGCATTAGCATTGTAGTTTTATGTTGAATAATAATATTATAAATAGTATGAATATAAATAGATAAATAGATTCTTAATATACTAGTTCTTGCCAATAATTATCTGATTATCGTTGTATATTCTTTTCTTCAACTCCAGTGCAGAGATTAGAACGAACCGCCATTATAGATTTTTTCAGAAATTTCATCAACAAATCTTTTCCCAATTTATTTCACTTATTTCACTCTTTGTCGCTGGATTCTTCTTTTTTTATGCGAGCGTGCGCTTTTATTTTTCAATAAATGTAGAACACTAAACTAATGTACAACACTTAACTAAAATGTCCAACGCTACTAGATTTACTACAAACCACAACACGTGTTTCACTTTACTATAGCTTCATCAGGTGGAGTATGAAACTAACTAATATTGCGAACCACTGAAATATATATATATACAGTGTCACACATACAGTTCGCGACTTATGGAAGTTTTTTTTATTAATGGATATAAAGAAAATTTGATTTGCAGTCAGTTTGGGCTCGAAAAATCTTTCTTTTTTTATGTGATACTCTAAACCTGTCAAATTTGACATTTTTTTCGAAAATCCTCAAAAAATCTTTTTTTTTTTAAATTTCGAAAAATGCCAGAGAAAAAAGTTGCTCAGTTTCCAATTTTATACATTTGTTCCAAATTTGGACTCTTTACTGTCACTTCGACTCTCTTCAATATTTTTCAATTTTTCGAATCTTTCGCTCCATCGATTCGAACAAAACATGATTCAAATTTTATAATTTTGATGAATATGAGACTTCAATATCATATCTTGTTCAGGAAATACCCACATCGGCCTGTTACCAGAAAATAAAAAAATGCATCTCCAGAAATTCGTCTTTGTTGTTGCAAAGTTCATCTAATTTTTTCATTTCATTGTTAAACTGATATGGATTTTCAATGTATGGACGTTAATATGTCAGTAATCGAATAAACGAACTTTTCGTACTTCCGGGCCTAAAGTGACAACTTCACTCCCTTGTGACAGGTACTAAAGTGTCACATTTAATCCCTCCGGGATTAAATATTGACGAAACTCCCGGAACGATTAAATCACAAACAAACGAATTTAAGGGATATTTTATTGAACAATATAATTAATTAGAATGGTAATTAACGTTAATATTCAAATTAATATTGTGACAGTTCGTCATATTGACCAGTCTCAGAGAGTTGAGGCACAAACCGCTTTTGATTTATCATCGAAGTAGACTAACAGCGCATTTTCAGTAGGTTGTCTCACATTTTTTAAGCGGCACCACTTTTTAAAAGCATCGTACTGCTGCTCGTATAGTTTTCTAGATTTCGGTGGTAACAATTCTTCACCTACTTCGGCTGCTCTTTTATCAATATCAGATACACCTTCTTCACTCATGATACCAATAATTATCAATAACAATGTTTCTTTACAATGACACTAGTAATGACAATGTTTCTAAATTATAACTGTCACAACGCAATGTTACTATGGTAACTTATTTTAAAGACAGTTTATTAAATGAGTTGAAGAGAGAAAAAACTGATTGAAATTCTTGAAATAATTAATAAAATCATACCGGAAGTACGAAAAGTATCGTATATACCTTGCGACTGAAGTACATTTAATCCTGAAGGTAAAGTTTATGGCCCGACCGCAGGGAGGGCCATAATTTACCTGAAGGTAAAGTTTATAATTTACCTGAAGGATTAAATGTACTACTTCAGTCCCGCGGTATATAATGTACTATTTCTTCATTCTTACTACACTCGTATTTGTCTTTTAATAGATTTTTATCCAGTTTGATTATTTTTCCATATGTCGCGAACTTTATGTGTGACACTGTATATAGGTATCAGGTAAAAAAAGAGAGATTGAGAAGATCACTTTCTACTTAGGCTTTCGTGATAGAACTAATAGAAAAGGAAGATCTATTGGTCAAGAAAAAAAAACAAACGTGAGTTATTTTGTATCCAGTTCAATAGATGATAGATGCTTGAATAGGTGTATATAGGTATGATTTTTGTTATTCAATGACTCAACCTCTCTATTGACCATATTGAATAGCTATTGGTGGCAGCGTCTCAGCGTTCTAGGATTGGTACTAATCTGTCATAAATGTCGACTGTCATTAATGTCAACTATCATTAATGTCAACTGTCATTTAATTTGATCGTTTTCATGTCCTGGTTTCACATACATTTATTATGAATATGAAGTAACTAAACATATTTATGAATGGAAAAATATTAATGACTTGATGATTTTATCTGAACTCATTCACCACTGACATTTATGACTATTGACGTTGATGACAGATTCTTGCTAACTCAAGAATGCTCAAAAAGCTGCCACCGAAAGCTGTTGAATATGGTCAATTGTTTGCAAGCTCACTCACATACATGCGAATCCCACTTAACACGTATCACCAATAATTTCCTGGTGCTGATGCAGTGTTGAGAGAATTGAGTGGCCCGGCTGCTGGGTATGAGTTCTAGGAATCGATATTCAGCTGTCGGTTTTCCGCCAAAGGCGATTCAACTTATTCGTGTACTCCCCAATTTTGGGGCGCCTCCAGTTTCTCCAACTTCTACTCCATCAAGTCGTCGACTGTAAAATGTTATGCTTCATGGTCCAGCGAGTATGTATTTTATTAGGAGGGAATGTTAGAGGAAAACGCTGGGAAATTTTGAGTTCTTTTGTTTCTGCGAGGATCAGGTGGATGCGGAGTTGTATAGCAGGACATTTCGCGAGGACGAAGTTTTGTTTGGGAATGTTCCACCAGGCTCATATTCAATACAATGACTTTGCGTTGTTGTTTATTTGATTTTGGTGTATGGAAAAGTTTGAGTTTCTCTCTGATATTGAATCTTCGAATAATTTATTATTATTATTTAGTCTGACAACATGTGAAATAATATACCAAATCACAAAACTTTGTTGATCTTAAATATTTCATTTAATTTTATAATCAAAATTCAAGTTCCATTGGATTTTTAAAAGGAAAACAAGTGGCAACCAATAATGGATATATTCCCAAAATTCTTGATAACTTCATTGGCTGCATATCTGAGAAAAAGGAACCATACTAATATCAAATTTAAAATAATTCTCGCTGTCATCCTTGAATGACGTGTCTACAGAGATATAGGTATCGTACCTTTTCTTCAGAAAAATAACAATATCTAAAATTTGCTTGAATACACCAAAACCAACCCAGCCGATATAAGCGAAATTAACGATATTTTTTGCAACAATTGTGATGCAATGCAAGGGCCTTCTACTTTCAGTTTTGGCACCAGTCATCTGAATGATCATACTCATACTATTGATGAAGATAATGATGATCTTGAAATTTCACACAATGTCATCATAAAGAATCTTTGATATCTAGAGAAAACGATAATTGTTTATGTACTCAGATTCATTATTCAAACTAGACCATTTGACTATTTTCAAAGCACTTCGAAACCAGTAATAATAGTGTGTTTCCCTTCATCACACACTCTTTGATACGATCTGTATGGGGTTGGATTGTAGTTGTTGCGTATATCGCAGCTTTCATTGATGTGATGTACTGTTATCGATGTGATCGATAAGCTGTGTAAACTGTTATCGTTGTGTTCGATAAACTATGTGACGTCATCGATGTGTTTGATAGTCTTTGTTCAATTTTCGATGAGTTCTACAGAATATATATTCGCCATCGTTGATATGTTCGCTGTGGCGTATTGTGTATTCTATATTTGCATATTTGTTGTTATGTATTATAGTTAATATATACAGAAATGAGTTCCACATTACTCTGGTTACTGTTGTACACGTATATTCTTACCATGCATGGCCTTGGTCGCCATACTAGTATAATAATATAACTTTACTACTCATACTATTTGTTAGTGTCAGTGGATGTGTTTTTTACAATGGTTTTGATGCTTTTCATGGAAAAAATGAAAATATACCTAACAAATGTGTTATCATTGAAATGAAAAAAGACCTATGCAAGCCTTTTGATAAACTACTTCTAGTCACCAAAATATTGGATTTACTCCAACCTAAAAGTCCTAAAACTTTATATGCAGTGCCAAGTCGACAAAGGAGTAAAATAACAATAATAGTGAATTGTTATTTTTTTATTAAATGCGTTAAATGAGTGTTTTATCAAGAGCACATGAGAGACCTGCGGTCTAAGCCAGAAATTTTCTCGAATGTGCCATGAAAAGCCGAATTTTATACAAATACAAACAACATTTTTTGTACAATCGTGAATGTAAATTTACATCGTGTGAAATACATATATATAGACGATAGTATGAATAACGAAATCAAGATTTCTAACAAACTATTGAATTGTCGTTCTTCTTCTAATCAAATCGAAATATCTGATAAAATGTTGGAATCAAGAAATATCTAACGTTTTGGTAACTAGCAACATGGAACATTTTAGGAAACTCATGTTGGAAGTAATTGTTCAAACTTTACTATCAATTATTATTTCAATTGATGTAATTGTTTCTTCATATAGTAATATTTCAGGTTTATTTTGTGAATTATTTTTATGGTTTAAAAAGTTCACATTCACGCATCATTAGAGATGCAGACATGTCAAGTTTTTTTGACAGTTGTACAAAATAGTATATTATGATACAAGTTTTTTAAGACGCTATTTTGTCGCATGCGTTGTTTGGAATACGACGAGCGAAGCGAGGAATGCTCCAAGGGAACAAGTGCTACTACGTGTCTTATAAAACGTGTGTCATATACTAATTTTTCTATTTTGCTTCAATTCTTTAATTGAAATAAATTGATGTTATATCGATAAATAACAGAAACATCTTCGATTGGTAACAACGATGACATTGAAATATTTAAAATCTGACGAACAAGCGTAAAGCCCAGTTTACTGTTGAGTGATTTTGATTTTTGCGATACCAGCGGTGAAAAATGCAATGTTGTAATTGTTTTCATTGGTTGATCTGAATCAAATTACACTCTGAATTGAAATTCACCTATAAAAACATTGAGCCTTTCACTGCTAGTATCACCAAATCCAAAATCGCTCGGAAGAAAGATATTCTGACTTTCATTTGACAGTTCGATTGTACCAACCTCCGAATAATAAAAAATACGTGTCGAAAATAGACTATTTCTATACGCATCTGCGTTTCATAATAACTTCATTATAGAACCAAAATAGAAAAAGTTAATAGGTAGAAGTAATAAACAATTGAAATCACTGAAAATGGACAGATATACGGAAAGGTCGAATGTTTTTGTGCAGGTCGTATTTTTTGTAATATTTAGGTAAAGCAGTATATCTTCTTGTTGTTATTTCACAAAATGATGTGCACGAATGGAGAATTCTTCTATTATCGATATTAAGTCATCCGAGATCGTTCAGTGGCCTTGAATTATGATCACGTCCACTCAGTTCACAGATCAGACGCACGAAAGAGTTTTGGATGTTTATTACACTGGATGTTTCTTTCTCCGCGCGTATTAAGATGGAAATATAGAAGGCACTCGCAAAAAAAATTGGTATGAAAAGTGAGTCTTTTTGATCATATCCATCCACAGATATTAAGCTTCCGTACCCAGACGATATCAATTATTTCATGGTACTCGACTATATCGATCGATTCAGTTTAGTCTACGATATCAAATATCGAAAACGTTGTACAACACAAACAATACTCTAATTGGGACGAAACTGCCTACATGATAAACACTAACTAACGATTAATTTGTTACCTGATACTAATGAGCGATCAATATTATGAATGGGTAAATCCACAACATGACCATATGTAGGAAGGAGGGGGAAAACCCATATCAGAACGCACAGTATGGAAATTTTGGAATGAATTTGATGGTTGTATAGAGTTCAAAAACTCACCGTTATTATTAGAATAAGGTGAATAATTGGAATATTTATACAATTTTCGTTCTAGATTTTTCAATAATAATACAGTAAATCAAAAAAACTCTTTCATAATATTGACCTGCCGAACTACACTCTATCAGAATTATTTTCTTCATAGAACGGCGAAATTGTGGAATTCACTTCCCATGGAGATTTTTCCTGATACACAGTGCATCCTCTCGCCTCCTCTTGCATCCTCTTGCATCCTCTTGTATCATCTTGCATCCTCTTGAATTCATTGTAAAACAAAATTCCTAGTTTGAAGTCGGAATAAAAAAATTCCGACTTCAAAGTCGGAAATTCTGAGTTCAAAGTCGGGATTTCCGAGTTGGAAGTCGGAAAAAAATAATTCCGAGTCTCGAAAATTCCGAGTTTGAAGTCTAAAAAATTGAAAATAACGTGGTGGCCCATATACACTTTCGTATCAACCATATGATTTCAACATTATTGTATTGTTATTCTAACCATAATTTTATTAACATATGGTTATAGTGACAATATGAAATTGTTATGATGACAAGATTATTTAAAATGAAAAGCCATGAATTGATGAGAAAATTAAGTGAAATATTAGTCTAATCCAATTGAGAATATCTCGTCTCGATGTGATATTCGTCACGTCTTAGGAAGAAATAGACATTTGCAAACTGACGTCATTTTGACGGCATTATTGAGTCATTTTTGGTCAGAGACGTCACCTAACGAATAGCTGACGTTGCCATAACGTCATATTGCCCGAAGACGATAAAAATGACGTCTTTGGGCTCATTTACCCGCAACTTCAACGTTAGAATCATGTCATCTTCAAAGTCACAGAACAACCAAAGAATGTCGTCAAATCGACCTCACAAGAACGAAAGAGGTGACGTCATAACGACGATACAAATGACGTCGCAAAGACGTTACACATGACGTCTTTGTTTTTGACATTTACCGGTCATTTTAACGTTACAGTTACGTCATCTTCAACGTCGCAGTACGTCACAGATGATCAGAAAGTGTCTTCCAAATGACGTCTGGGTAAATGAATTAGGCTATCTTTCTTTTCCAGAATAAATTATTGTTTGCCGTATGCAGTGAAGCTGAAATGAAAGCCCTCAATTGTCTTAAAATGCTTGGAGACCACCTTATTGAAGTAGCATATCGATTCGTTGTGCTCGAATCTGGAGTTTTCCTCAGGGACGCCTTGTAATCATGATATCTTGCAGTTCAATCTATTTCAATCCTTCCATGTAGTGGGTACGTTGCAAGAACACGGCGAAGGTATATTTAAATTTGAGTTATGGCGCTAATATGATCGTGTTTTGTTGAGATCATTAGGGTGGAATGATTGTGGAAGTAAGTATCAATTTGAATATTTACCTGCGTTATTAATGGCTGAAAGGAGTGAATATGGAAGGATATTAATAAAATTTGGCAGCACGTCCCGAGGTGGTAGATAATAATATATCTGCTTTATGTATCTAGGTTGCCGATCGTTTCGAATCTTGTTCAATCAGAATGAATTCGAATCGCTTCGAGCCATTGTCAATACATTCGCTTTGATAGTGTTTATACAGAGACTACTCTGTGAACCCACAAATGCTCACGAAACTATCTTGAATAATTATAAGCATCTTTATTTATCCAAGACATAGCCCCTAGTTTATTCAGCAATATACTGGAGAACTGAACTTTTACCAAAATCATTGATTTCTAGTCGTGATGGGATAATCAAAATTATATCAAGGCTCGTTGTTTGAAACACTCCAATGTCCAACCATATCATCCACCCCCGTCAATATCTGTTTCATATAATGCTGCATTGATTTCAAATGTACTCTATGGAAGGTCTTCAGAAAAATCTACGGTTTCGAGCAAATATTTATTGCATTTGGTAAAATGCTCATACAGATTTAATTTTAGTTTCGAGGGGGACATTTTGTTATCCTATAGCAGCAGCATCAAGACTTCAACTTTCAAGTAGGGGAAAATTCTTGAATCTGAACCACCCTGTATTTGTTTCAATGAAATATCAATCGATAGTAAATAGAAAGTTAATATACATGCACATTTGAGCCCTTTCGAGCATTAATAAATAGTTATGACAAATGAAACTCCTGAAGTTGAAAACATTTCGATTTTTCACACCCTACACCAGGTTGGTGGCCGAGTGCGCTGAGGCGCTGGTCTATGGTCCAGAGGGTCCGCGGTTCGAATTCCGGCAGCTATTGGAAATATTTATTTATTTCTATAGTATCGTTTATTGGTAAGGAGATAGGTGACCAACCGAACATTCTTGGTACCTAGATTTCAATCCTTCGGACTTTCATCAACGATAACCAGCCGAGTAGTGCTTCGGATGACACTTGAAAAGCTGAGGTTCCCGACTTCCTGTGAAAAAACTGTAGGTACACTGTTTTTTTGTTTTGAAAGTTGAAGGGCTTCCGAACAATATGCCTTTCCGAATCCGATTCCAACTTCAAAGAATTCGATTTGAACAAACTCACCTTTTTTTAGTACGAATTTGGTTATTTTGGGCGTTATAACTGGCTCTGAAGTAAACATTTTCAGACAACGGGTTGTGAGGTTTCTAGAAAATGAATATTTTTCAGATTCATTGAAAAACTCCCAGAATCATTCAGTAGTAATTACTTTCCAAACTAGAGAAACATTGCGCTTCATTTCAATTATTGTTTGATGGTTTGTTTACATAATCAACCAACCCCCTGACCAACCAAACCAATGAAATCTTTTATCTATTAATCCCAATCGATATATATATACATATATATATACCTACCTACTGTGATTTAAAAACATATATGATTACCCGATTTTTTTTTGGTTTTTCTAGCTGTATTCTTGTTCTCATGAATTATGAAAGCTAACAGAATAATTAATAATATATTGATTCATTCGGAACATAGTCCATTAAATGGTAGCTTTGCGTGTACATACCGAATCAATAGTAACTGGGATAGAATAATGAAACTTTATGGTGATTTAATGAAAACATTCTAGTTGGGAATAAGTAAACGTTGCATTTGGAAGGTTGGTGGCATATATCGATATGGAGTCAACAATTGGTGACTATCGTCTCATAACAATATATGTATAACATCAAAATCATCAAATGTTTTCGAATATCTTTTTGATGATTCGACGTTGGTTGGGCTGACTTGATGTCCTCAGTGAGAATCTATATGGATTCAGATAAAAAATCGCTCATAAGTGAAGTTGTACCGTCAGTTTTTCAAAATAGTTGCAGAATAAAGCCTGGTTAATGCTTATACAAATTTCGCAAAATTCATGCGAATCGGAAAATTTTAAATATTACATATTGATATTCCTATACTCTATAACACTATTGATTTATGCATTCTGATGATCATGATATCATGATAATATAAAAAAATCCGCAAAAAAGTTAAAAAATTTCAACTTTATTGTGATATTTCTTTTCAGCGGCCATTTCATTCGCAGAAATTTTCCGATATTCGTCATGAACCAGGCTCAACTCGAAACAAGAAAGTGCTCTGTCGAACTTTTTTGCGATCTCAACAGAGCATTCGACTGTGTTAGCTAACATCTCTGAATCCCAAAATTGTATGACTGTGAAATAAAGGATTCTGCTCTCGATTGGACTTCTTCTTTCTCATTTGACCGTCATCAGTAACTCCAAAGTAGTCAGCTATACTAAGAATATAAACTGTTTATGTATGTCAGTTGTATAAACTGTCCCCGACTTATTAACCCGTTCAACTAATCTGACGGGTTACTGTACTTTTAGTTTGTTTGAGAATCTCAAACAATGCTGCATTCTTTCACCAATCATGTTTGGCTTCATTTTCTACTTACTTGGTTTCAGATATCGATCAATAACATACTGCACCGTTGTTGCTTCGATTTTTCGGAAGATCGAATGTTGCGAACAGAAAATCATGAGTCGATCGCTGCTGATCTCAATTCAATGCCCTGATATTTTTTGTTCATTACTAGTGATATGTGCTGTTTTTCTTATATGTATGAAACAAATTTTATGTCCTCAATCAGATTAATCAGTTCAAATTTTTTTTGTCCGCACTCTGGGGCAATTTACAAATTTTCCACTGAGTTGCCTTTCTTGATCTCAGTTAAGAAAAATATGTCACTCGAGGCAACCGCTCTTGCTTGATTAAATATTTTTGCGATCTCCATGAATTGAAACAAACATGTATTATTGCTAGATATTTATTTATCATGAGGATTTATTTATAAAATATATTACACAAGATATCTACACTGTACAAGGATATCGCTTTCCTAGAGAGAAAAAAATCATATCCATAATAAATAAGATACATTACATTTACAAAAGATAAAATCATATATAGCACCAGTCAAACTACAAATATACAATCAATTATATTTGATAGAATTTACACATATAAATACAAAAACATCTCAACAATTTGTGGGGAAAACTTGGTTTCAAAAAATAGAGTTCTCCACGACATTCCCGAATTATCGATCAAATGATTATTCAGTAGGAGTTTTTGATTACATCATCACTGAATTTTATGACACCAAACTTTCCACCGGAAGGATACATCTGAAAAGGAAGAAGGAAAGAAAGGGTGGTACTAACAAGAGGCGTACTACGTGTAGTAGTTTAGGAAACGAAATATCAAAAAGTGCTTATAACTACTTGCATCACAGACCTCAACGCGGCGATTTTTCTCAGAGAAAATTGTCCAATTAGGCAATATTCACCGCAACAACTTCATTTGTTCGCATGGCAAAATGTTCGGAGGATTTTGAAGAATTGTAGGGGAGATAGGGTAGCATTTTCGTGAGACATTACATACCAGACGAGTTTCATTTTTATTGAAATATTCAAGTATTAAATAATTTTATAATTCACGACCTATATGCAGGAGAAAATACATAATTGTAAACTTGAGCTATGTTTCTTGTGTCACTTCATCAAGATAAGAGAAAGAACACTATAGGATTCAGGAGATCAAAACAGAGTGGACTGTGGTACGATAGCGATTATGGAAACACTTGTTATAATATTTAGTCGGTTTGAAAAAACTCTCCGAAAATGCAACTCTACCAACACCTGGACCCATATTCTTGATGAATTCTAGGGAATAGTAAACGGGTCGTCTATTTATCATCTTGACAGATGCATAGTATTTCTTCTCACTTTTCTGTCAGTTCTTCTATTCCCTACAGTTCAAGAATAGGGACTCTGAAGGGTTACCCTCGAGGAAACAGTTCTAGACTCACATTGATCTCCTTCAAAACTAATGGCTATTGATTGAATCAGTGAAATCTGGAAATATCCGTATAATTTGGTTGACGAAATAATACGAAATATATTTTAATTAGAGCAAACACTATCCCTGTCTCAAAATTTGTGCTGTAACTGTATGGGACCACGTTTTTTCAATAATTTGTCAAAACATATCGAATCAATCAAAATATTCCAAACGCGCATTGAAAAAAGCGAAATACTTTTAATTCAGTGCAAGATTTCTTTGATTCCCGGTATAATAATATCTCATGTATTGTTTGTTTCTATGAATTCAATTGTTTTTTGTTTCTTTCCATGTGGCACTCGATATCTGCGAAGTTAAATGTGAATGTCATTTGACTTATGAACGTCAAAAAATGTCCATTCCACCAATGTGATAAATTGTGTTGATAGGTGTAAAATGTTAGGTGTGCAATTTCCGACACAATATAACGATTGTCTCAATGATCAATGATCAATGGTAGATATATTCAGGAATTTTTGAAATCCATCAGAACGATACCAGAGTTGAACTATAACGCGATTACATAGTTGAATTCACTGGCATATCAAAAAAATCACTCTTTTTTTGTACGTGAAGGTGGTAACAATGCAATTAAATTCGATGGTCCTCAATATATGCTAATTTTCAGAGATTTTTCCAGGTAACACCAACTTTATTCGGAGAAAAATGTATTCTGGGCTGATCCAATGACGTAGTTTACTGTTAACCTCTCAGGTTGACCCCAATATTGAGCTAATTGGGGTGATCCAAAGCACACATCTTCAGTCTACTAAAATAATAGGAATAATTCAGTCACATGCGAAGATCACACCACGTTGATTGCATGATTTGACAACCTTTCCTCCGAACATTCCACCACGAAACCATCAAGATAATTTTTAACACACTAGAACACTCCTATTCACAGGCTATCAACAGTTTTGAACCTCTGGCCGATCAGACTAGTAAAAACATGACTTCAAACAAGAACTCGAGTCTCGAAAACAAAAAAACAGTCTTGCAAAAACGCCCCTAGATGGCGCTGGCACCTCAACGGTTGAACCACACCAAAAAAGCCGACAACACCATAACCCCGCCACTGAGAGGACACCTCACAGCCGCATTGTACCTGCTGAGGCTCAGGGACTCCTCCACAGCGGGGCTACTGCTCCGGGAGACTTTGCTTCTGGCAGCGCCCTCTATGTGGTTGCCATCGAGCTCGATCAAGGGGGTTCCCCCAGGCCAACCCTCTGTGCTGTATCGTCGGTAGTTGCACTGGTCGATCACTTGTTTGATGTAGGGCTTCGATATGTTGGGGTAGTGGGAGTCCTTGTCAGTGTCCTGGAACAAAGAGAGTTAATTGGTGGTTAGAAGCACTCTTATGGCGGGAGATCTATGGTCAATGTTGTGCACACGGAAGTCTTATGAAGGTTCAACTTTGAGATGGAAGATGGAACCACGTTATCCAAAATTGAATGTTAGAACTCTCGTTTAAAAAACGTTGAATAACGGTTGTTTTGGTGGAAACAACGTTAGTGATTGAAAACTTCCAACGTTGAATTCCAGTTGAGTGTTTGAAAAGTGTTCGAAAAGTGTTTGAAAAGTGTTTTTAACCGCCAACTTAGTTGCCTCGAAGTCTCATTGAGACTTGTATGAGTAAGGAAGACGGGGACCTTAGCATTTTAAGTGTCATCCGAAGCACAACTCGGCTGGTTATCGTTGAGAGTCCGAAGGATTGAAATCTAGATACCAAGAATTTTCGGTTGGTCACCTATCTCCTCCCGCTAAACGATGCTAGACAGAAATAAATAAAATTTCTAGTAGCCTCGCCGGGATTCGAACCCGGAACCTCTAGACTATAAGACAGCGATACACGCACTCGACCACCAGCCCAGATTGAAAACGAAACATCAAGGACGTTATTTCAACTTCATATCATGCTCCTTGGTTCATCACTTTATATTAAACCACAACATTTATGATATGTCCAAATAATACGTTGATGATAGCAAGTAATCCAACGTAATTTTTTTTCAGTTAAACTACATTTCTATAACATGATGACGAATATTGGGAACAAGAAACGTGTACAACGAAATAGTTTCATGTAACAACAATTCACAGTTCACAAAGTTTTAAATTAACCAAATTTCAATGCGTCGCATATACGTATAATGATTTTGTAAAATAAAACCGTCTATTCAATCTATAAAATCAAAGTAGAAATTCAGTTTGGAAAAACACAGCATTTTAACGTTGTTTGAACCTTCAATGTTCACCATGTTGTGACTTATAGTTTCTTCTCAATGTCTGAAATAACATTCGATGAATATGATACGTCTATTGAACGTATAACTCGTTAATAAATGTTTTATATCCTTCATATTATGATATAATATGGCGCCTCTTATATCACGTCATAATATGATACACGAAACAAAACCAAAACTACGAAACAATAGGAAAAAGCTATAATTGAAAAAATATCATGAAAGGGACTCTTATTCAATTTAACGTTATTTCGACGTGAGTGTAAACTGGATGAATAAACTTCAACTAACCGAAATAACGTTCAAAGTGATAAATCGTTGACAAAATAGTAAAAAACTACGTGACATTTTTGCGTTTACTAAAAATATCCATTTGTTAGTTTGAAATGAATATTAAACTGACAGTTGTGGTGATTTCAATACGTTATTCTGACGTAAGTAGTGACTGGATATAACGTCGTCTGAATACATTTGATCACCGTTTATGATGAATTTTGAAAGACGTAGATACAGTGATGAAAATGTACGTAGGATTTATCGATATTTCAATATTTCCTGTTATCGATTCTCAAATGTGCCACATACCTATTTACTAAACGTTTGAAGAAACGTTTCAGTAATAATCAGAAACAACGTGGATGTTACTGACATCTTTGCGTTTAATAAACGGTTCCATTTATCAATTGCTATCGTCAATTCAACAAAACGTTGTGGTAATTCTATACCACGTGTGTTTACTGGAAACATTTAGATATCAAACAGTGCTTTTACCATTACTGCGTGTTCATTCCACATCAAAACCTATTCCTATATATCATTTAATAGGAAATAAAAACCAGTGTTGTTCGAAAGATGTCTGATTGAGGTTAGGATATTGTTATGACATATGAATGAATATTGGAATTTTATTGATGATTGATATATTATATTTAGTTGATACGAAGCAATATTGTCTTCGAGAGTTATTAAGCTATCAGTTTTGAATTAATACTCTCAGGATTATAGTTTATTCAACGAGGTGAAAAACAGTCCTATGATAGATAGATAGATTTATTCCTTTTCAAAGTTAGTAATTACAACTTATAGTCCTATGGCCATTTCGAAATGAGTTATTTTCATGAATTATCAAGAAAAAGTCGAGGCCAGCATGAAGATTTAATGTTATGATTGTGTTTCATTGGTATTATATCCTTTAAAACCAATTTATTTTATTTTTTGTGAATGTATGTGTATAATTGAATTTCCTGCCGAACTTTTTCTACATCAATCGATAATGAAATGAAGCTACAAACTATCGATTTTGTCATCAAGTTTAATATTCATGGATTATTTTAGAAATACCTATACAATTCCATTATAATCTTTTTTATATAGCATGTTAACAAAAATTGATACTAGAAATTTGCCAAAACATCTGAATTCAGTAGTCGGATCCACAAATGGATCGTAATTTTAGTAGAGCCGATGAAATGAGACGATATGGCGATGCCACTGCATAAAAATGGGAGGATGGAGTCATCATCGTTGGGAAAGTAGATGCGGGAAAGTCAGTTTCAATGAATAAAAATCCACTTGAAGAAATTACGTTTCAGAATATTTTTCAGTGAGGTTTGCATGTTCAACAATCTTATCAAGGTTATAAAAACATGACTGTAACGATTTTATGTTGATATCAAACGGTTGAATACTAGCATCTTACTCTCACCTTTCCGAGATCTCTAGAAATATAACCCATATATCCAACAAAAATATAATACTAGAATATTATCCCAGTGAAATAATAAGAACAGCAGACGTGCTAACTCTGAACAGGGAGCAATTGAAAGACATAACTGGACATGCTCAATGAAAAAGTTCCTGCCTATTCAATGGTGATCTCCTATTCAGGTTATGGGCTAAGGAAAAACCAGAAACAGTATGACACGTACTGTGCATCTGAGAAGCTTTGGATCGCAGAATTGGTGCACCAAAATTATACAGCACAACCAGTCAAGGATTCGTACAAGAGTCGTATGACACTTAATAGATTTACATACCTAAGTAATCAAAGGTTAGTGATAGCCAGTGGGATGAAAGCATCGCTTAACCAGAAAATATTTCATGATCAGTTGAAATGCAGCATTATTGAACGAAAATCATCTAACTTCATGGAATTATACTACGATACTTCATTCTTTGATTGCCAACGAATTGAATGAATGTATGAATACGATTATGATTCGATTCAAAGATCTAAGAAGATTTTTTATCGAAATCGCAAGGTGAAATGTGAAGCTTCTTGCAGGACAATTCAAGAACATACCTACCAAATCTACATGTACATTAGGAGGCACAAAACTGGTTTGAGATATTCATTCATCGAAATATTTCATCCTCTCCGAGCACCCAATTATGTCCCATCTTCATCTTTTTCCACTAATTGACGCCTGATGTATCCTCATAGGAATGTCTTCTATATTCGAATCTTGTATTCTTTCGAACCTCAAACCGAATTCTGTAGTTGGAGAGTCATCTGCCTTTCAGAAGACGTTGAACTCATTGAGGATCAGCTTCTTTTTGAGTTTGATTTTTTTGATCAAAATATGCATTTATTGAAGACAGTGTGATTAGGAATACCTGCTATGTGATTCGATGAAAATATTAACAATGATCATTGGATAACTCGATGGCATTTGCATTTAATAACTATGATTCGTTTATATTGAAACGTACCTATTAGTAAAACGACTGGGATAGTTCATTTCATAGATATTTGTTGACGAAAATTACTACATTTCATCTAGAATATGTGGCTTTAAGAAACGTTTGATTTGGAATTATTCTTCGAATTCATTCATGCGTAAACAGAATTGGAATATCAAGAATATTGATCAAAAAATGTGGATAAAATGCATATGATAATGTATCGTAATGGGCAATTAATCAACTATTCGTAGAAAGAACATTGCTTATTTATTTGAGGTGAATTATTACTGCATTGGCAATTCCAATAAAAAGATGAAAAACAAATAACCATAATGAGCATTGTTCATGAAAATTTATTTCCCAATATTGGTTGGTCATAATAATCCAGATTAGCGGAGAAAACTCTCCTCGACCCTTTGTGAGTTTTTGAGTGAACACAATCTGGTCAATCATTTCAAAATATCAAAATGGAAATTTTGGATATTGTATTGAAAATCTCATCAATATCAAAAAAATATTGATGGGGTTTGAAAATTTACATGACAGTACTAACCCACAAAAATACCACAATATTCTTTGTATGTCAGCAAACTTGCAGATCTTTTGCAATCCCAGTTGAACACTTTGAAAAGCCAACGAACAAGATTTAGCCTAATAGCTGCATATTTCAAGTATGATTAAAATCGTTGGTTATAATGCTTATATGAAAGCTACGAGAAGGTAGTGAAAACGACTTCTATTCCTTCAAAAAAACCTGAATTTTCATAAAAACATGGCAGCAGTTTGCCCTCCATGCTTTATTAGGAATGAAAAGAGCTATCTTGCATGATTTCAGAATTAGCTACGAAATATTTAGAATTTCCCGAGGAATTTCCCATTCTTTAGCCTCATCACATGGTGACCAAAATAAAACATTTAAAATCAGCTGAAATTGTTGTAAACTTGTTGAAATTGGAGTATTCACTTCGATATGGAACAGTGTTTACTTCTTGACGAGGTAATAATTATTGTGTTTGAAATATCCCACCTTCTTCCGAGTTCATCTTCAAAGGAGTAATTCAATGAAACGTCTAATATTTCTTTGAAACATCCTCGAAACCATTGAAAAAATAGCACATGAAATAATGATCGCGTATTGTACGACTAATGTCGACACATTTCAAGACGTGCTTACCGGTAATAAGGTTGACTGTGATGTCCAACATAATGGCTTGAAGGATCCTTTCATGGTGGCATCCTGAAAGCTTTGGAACTGTCCATCCCAGTCATACGACACCAATCTGGACTCGAGGGTCATTCCTGCCAACTCCGGCGGCGATGTGATTCGAACCGGGTTAGATCCACTGCAACAAAAGAGAATGTAATTAAAAACTGGGTGTTGAAAAGAAAATCCAAATAATCGCCACTACAAATTATTGCTCGATGAACAACGGAATAAAGGAAAAAATATATTCCTCAAACGTGAAAATGAGTGGGGTTAAATTATATTATGGTGCCTTATTGAAACAGATGATTTTTTCCCGGAAACTACCCCAATATCTTTCACTTCAAATGTCAACCGTTGCAGAGCCTTGTCGCTTGTTAGGAAAAAATAAACTTTTGCATACTCTCGGTGAATCGGTGCATGGAATTCGAGTAGATTTTGTTTTGGTTCTTCTCCGAAGCGTTCTGGAACTATACTGCTCATGCGCATTCTCTTCAAATTGATCCCTTGAAGCAAATGCGCGTGAGCAGAACCGTTCTAGGACGGTTCTAGAACAGTTCTTACGAAAACCAAAACAATGCTATAATTCAATGTTCTGCGTAGCATTAGCCAGGAGAGTAGTTGTTTCTGCTCGTTGTCTATCTTTTCGAGCATCTTAGACGTTCATTTTGTTTAAAAATTGAGACATATTCGTGAGTGTTGTTCTGCTTCCCTGCTTAGCTGTCTTAATATTATAATCGCTGTATTTAATACCCTATCTTGATAATCATAAACAAAAGTCATTCCCGAAAAATAAAGCAAATACTTATCATTATTGAGTCATTAACCAGAAACAACATCATTCGCCTCGATTTGCTCTAAAAGAAATCATCGAGAACGACCTCATGTTCACTTGAGGCTATCGATTAGCTTGATAATAGTTATCGACACACAAGTTAATAGCTCAATCCACATTGGTGAGTGGTTGGACGAGTTATTGGTGATAGTCCCGTAATAGCTGATCACATTAAGCAATTAAGTTTTGATTTTTCTACATAAAACTTTCACCAACTGTTATGACTTCAGCCGACTTCTTCTGTTTGCTCATTTCGAAAGATATATGCAATTCAACATATACCTCTTTTCGCATCTACATGGAATTAGTTGAACATTATATCGACTGATCCAGTAGACACAAATATAATAAGGAAAGTATGACCCACATCAAGTTTCATTTCGATTACCCTTGACACCCTGTGAACTATAGCTGAGACATTAGCTCAATGGAGAATCCCTTGACATATCGATGTAGGTATCCATTATATAAGAAGGCTGGGACGCTATTACAGGCAGAAAACTGGATACAAATGTACCTTGTCACTTTTCAAATACTTCTGATGGAAAAGGGTGAAGTGGATAAGAAATAATTGCAATCGACAACGTTAACACTGACAGCGTAAGACACTAAAGTCTTTCTAGAACTTCGAAAATGTTTCATTCAGATACTTACGGGCTAAGCTCTTGTATCCCCAGCGAATGCAATACCGTGGGCAGACTGGGCAGGCTGTGGCAGGAAGCGAGAGCCCTCTGCCTGGGGTAGTACAACCCCATCACCAAACACGTCTCCTCGCGACTATTTAACCCCCCTAACGTGATGGCAGTCCTACCCGAACTGTTGTACGTGCACTGCGTTATCAAATGATCACCGGGCAAAATCCGCACTGGCACTTGCAGCTTCCTGTACTCCTGATAGTCCGAGTCGACGTTATCATCACTAGAAATTGGCGGCCGTTCAACGTTGCCGCGAATATGCTTCATCACCACACGCCTGCCGATCTTGTGAGTCTTCATCACCACCGCGAACATGTTGATGCCACCTGGACCGAAAGCCTGCTTGGTACAAGAAGAGACACAGTGCCCGGAGGAGATAACCCGCTCCTGCCCCGGAGGGATGATGTGCCTCCAGTTGGGATCCATGCCTATGGAGATGACGCCCGCATCGTGCCTCCTCAGCTCCGGGGTGTAGAAGAGCCTGAGCCCTGAGCCGTCCATGGCGCCCGCGTTGTGGTCGAAGGGCGGGCTGTAATGCGTTTCCATGAGGTAGAACCTGGAGTTCTGCGCGTCCAAGGGGTAGCCCGCCTCTGGGGGGAAGCTGAAGCCCTCGGAGCCTCGAGCCCAGCTGGCTACCACGGTGTTGCAGGAGATGGGAGGGGCCTGGGCCTCGTAGCAGGAGTGGCCGGCGGTTTCTGCTAGCTTTTCCACGGCGGGGTTGTCGGGGCATTCGTAGAGAACTACGTGTTGGAGGCCGGTGTCTCCGTTGATGCCTTGTAAGGGCTCGTACTGCAAGAAAACCGGGAGTCAGTGATGATGATATTTTGCTTGTTGGAGTAGTTGGGATCGTTATTTGATGACAAGGAAAACGTTGAAAACGAAAAAGCCATTGGACAAAACATTGAATGGAAATATAGTCTATCGAATTAAAAATATCAAACATTCGACCCCTATTCTTGAATTCTAGGGAGTAGAAAACAGGACAACTATATCACTTCTTGACAGATGAATGATATATTTCCTCCTTACTTTTCTATCAGTTTTTCTACTCCCTAGAATTCAGAATAGGAGCCCAGAGGGTCCGGATTCGAATCTCGATAGGTGTAGTGCTTCGGATGACACTTAAGAAGCGTAGGTCCCCATACAAGTCTCAATAAGACTCGGCAACTAAGTAGCAGTTGAAAAATACTTTTCATAAACACGTTTTCAAATCTCCTATGTCACAGAACATGCGAGATTTTTTCTGGAGTGTTTCTTTCTTCTGCCGCATGGTGTCGCTAATTCCAACTATCTTTTGGAACGCTGCTCCGTGCGGTGAAATAGACGCGACGGAAAAGCATTGGGACAGGTATATCTTCGAGTGGAGATCTCAGGGTGTCTACTCGGTTAACTACCCTGCACCGATGAGGGTTAAAAAGCCCGAAACCGGTCGTTAGGTTGTTGAGCGTGCCTGTCTCGATGTGTACTTTGCACATCTTAGGAATAAAGAAACATTTGCGATCTGCATTCACAGTGTGAATCGTTGCATGGACAACGAGCAGATATAATTCAATGTTCTGCTTGGTATTTGTTAGGAAAGTAGTTGTTTTCTGCTCGTAGTCTACCATACACCCTGAGAAAAAATGATCATTCACTTTTTCATTAGGAATATAGGTTCCTTCAAGTCATAAAACATCTTCCGATCAAGTTCTAGGTTATCAAATCGAGTATTACGACAAACGACGTATCATTTTCAATAAGGCGGAGTTTGTTGGTTGCATACGATTTTATTTTCAAGGCACACTAGAACGGCGCCATCTAGCGTCTTATGGATATTAAGACACCATTCTTAAAGCTGAATTGTAATGATTATCTTATAATTTCTTCGAACTCTGTTTTGACTTCAGGTATTGAGGGTTTCCTAGTGCCGAATACACCACAATTTCAAAAAAATCATGTTTATTATACATGTCACATTGAGTTTACTTTAATTTTTATCGAATCCAAGTATTCGTGGATACTGGAAAAGTTATTTATGCATCATATCCTGCGAGAACTCGGAGTGCTTCCCCCCACATGATAACACAATTTCGATTTCTATTACCGAATATGAAAAACCCGGATGAATAGAGAACTTCTCGACTAATGTAACATTCTATCTGATTTGAATTTCGTCGCGAGTTTCTCGAGGCTTCCGTATTTTCCACGTGTTTCTCCAACATCTAGATGACATGTAAATTGGTTAGTTTTGAACGCAGTTCACGGCTCCTGGGATAACGTTATGTGTGTAGCTTTATGCGACATTTTGCGGTTCTTTGTTATTCAAATGTCTGATCGTTTCGGAGATATGATTTTTTTACGAAGTGCGTCAATTAAGACGTTATTGAAAAGATGATGAGGCAGGTTGAAAGGTATTGACAGGAAGATATTATATAAAATCCAGAATGGTTATCCACCATGCCTCAATGTCTTATTCTATCTAGGATGGAAGTGGTCATCAAAAGTTCTACAAGAGAACGATTCTATACTGAAAAGGGACGCATAACTGATGAATTCAAGATGGGTGAAAGGGTAAAGTTTGATACTCCCAACCTCTTGGTAACACCCCAACCATCTTCAGAGCCGATGTACTGTAAAGGGCAAGGTAAAGACTGCCGAGCACTAAAAATTTTTAAATCAAACACTTGTAAGCGAACATTTCCTGAAACAACTGGCAACTAACAACAAAGATATTTTGATGTGGCAAGTCATAAGGGAGTTGAAGGCAATGGGAATGAGGACTGCAGAAGAAGGGGCAAAGACAATTTCCTGACCCAGAACCATTCTTTGGAGTCTCCAAAGTTAACTTGAGAGAAAAATTGCGACCTAGGTTGCGACGCTGGAAACTAGATGAAATGAAATCCAACTGAAATAAATTGTCGAAATAATGCTAAGTGGAAAGGCTAGTGAGCCTATCCATAAGGAAAGCTCAAAAGTTTTTCTAGTTGGTCTAAAAGATGGTCAAACCAGATGGTGACAGTGGTCGCTATTGTGATAACTTCGGTGAAACTGCAGAACACTTGCTTTACGAATACCCAGCGTTTTTCTGTGAAATGTTCAAGTTTATGGAACTCAGAAGGAGCCTTCTCAATGCCCTTTCATATCAGGAACTTAGCTTCCAGGAAACTGATAAACTTTGAAGGAAGTCTCGAAATCCCGGGCCTCTAATAGACTGAGGAGGGTTATTCACAAAAGATATGATTGGTTTTGGTACTTGTGAGGCAGCATAATACCTTCACAACTCCCCACCCCCCAAAAAAATCTAATATTCCTATGAAAACTATAAAAAGTGATCATTCAATACTGTCAAAATCTTAGTAACGAGCAACATTTTCATCAGTACAAGCGATGCGATCATCTATTATCATGTTCCATCAAAAGAAATTGTTCGAATTAATATATCACGTGTTCTATGGAAGCTATAACTTTTTTGAATTACCTATTACAAGAAGAAATCTATATAATATGGTCGAAATATATTGAATAACTCTGTAACTCTATGTTTAACGATATATCAGAAATTGTTGTTGCGCATTTGAAGAACAAATACTCAAGAGCTTGGTCCCCATATTGAATAATAACATAGTTCTGACTCTTTGATGTTTCTGGTCACAAATTATTTTATCAGTTTCGCAAATTCATTGGGTATAACTTTCTAGTTTATCTCCCGTTCATTATTATTATAGTATCGAGTAATGCCAAGCGTGGTTTGAAACATTCATGGGTGACCGCTCATAAAAAGAAAATCACGTATAATAGACCCCATATTACTACAGCGGAGTAGCATTTAACATTGAGTGTATCATTAAGCACAATATACAATGAGGATGTGCCACCCTTCACAGGGACCATCATCTGCAAACTCCATGGATTCGAGTGCTGAAAACTGCGAGATCATGAGATGCTCACCCTGATCAGATGATGCTTCCTCGTAATGGTAGGTATCCTGAAGACCCTGCACCAGTGGATGCTGTCCCCAGGCGCAGGCGCATCGATCGCTGGATTCCGGAGTTCCCAAATCCGGGCACTCTCCTCGGGTCCGGGTGCCATTTGGTCCGCCCTTTGGACCAGGTAGAGCGACTGGCTGCCCCTGTTGAAGCTTTCATGTTGCGGGAGAGAATTGGGGCCGACAGCCCCACCGATCGGTTCGTTCTTGTGGAAGGCCCAGATTATGCGCATGGTGTCGTTCTGGAACAAAGAAAGAATATTTAGGGTGAGTTTCTTGGATGGAACCGTGGTGGGGAAACGTCTCAGTTGTGATTGCCAGATTTGTTGACAAGTTTTGTTAGGGATTGTGGTCAGAGAGTACGCCACTGGAGCTATATATCGGCAGGCCGCCAGCATAACCACCATTCTGATTGAGGACTTCAACGGCATCATCAAATACCAAAGGAAATGCGCGAAAATTGTGGCATTCGACCGATTGATGAACGTGAACCCTATCGCGATTGAGTTTGATAGTTCACATCAATGATATCTGATCTGAAATTGTTAAATTTCCTTCAGGGTTAATGAAGAAATCTCATCATAGTTGCCAAGCTAACTGCTTGGCATGTGAAAGTAACCCATCAGCATTCACGTTTTGCAAGAATACATGAAGTTCAGTTCTAGATTCTTCGTCTGTTGCAAATGATTTGTGGAATTTTGTATGAAAATGAATCACTTCATTATTTTCATGAAGGTTATGCAGGGTATTTCTCAATAACATGCTGATATTCAAGAGGGTTACTCTTGGGTTCACTTTAGGAAAAATTTCATATGAACACATGTCCTGAAGTACGTATACAAACACCAATTGAACTGAAGATCTTAATACAACAGATTACATTTTCTGACTAATTTCTCATTCTAGCTAATGCTGTTGGTGTGGGATTTGCACTGAATCAATGTTTCTTCTAAAAGTGAAAACCATTTTTGAAATTATCAATATTTTTTCAGCAACTCTAGTCTCTAGTTTTTTCTATGGACGTTAGGTTTTCTCCTAAAAAAATAATGTTTTCATTTGCATCTTGCTAGACTACTGTCAAATTAGTAAACATCAATAAATGCCCCTAAGGAGAAGCGTTAGCGTATACTACATCTCACAAAAATAGGATCATACCTATACCAAAGTTATCACAAAAAATATGTGTTCTCCAATTAGCAACCTGTTACATGTTTTGATTTAGTTTTTCTCTCAAGAAGGACCCTATAACAACCTTATTGAATATCAGCACGTTATTGAGAAACACCTCATAAATACCCTGTATATTCAACTAAAAACAGGATTACATGTTGAAAGAAGAGAACATGTTATTTCGAAAATGTTTTCACATTAATGTGTTACTTTTGTAATCACCTATACATTATCGAAACTAATATTCGTTTACCTTCAGTATTACATCACATGTCGTGCTTCAGACCTTCAACTGGGCTCTGCCTGTTTAAAACGATGATGTTTTGGGCGTTTACCACCAATGAATGATTCATATCTGCAACTACTTCCAGATCGTAACAAGAATAAATAAGAGTCGCCGTTCTTCAGAGAGAAGGAAACTCCCACTGGAAGCTAGCTTAAACCTGCCAAAGCCAGCTTTACCCAATTACTCTTGTTTGTTCGAAAATGGAAAAGGGACAAGCGTCTATCAAACGTGAGCAGGACTTACGAAATGGGCTCGAATACTAAACAAATATTTGTGGAATTTCTTATAGTCTTCGGAGCCTTTCCGTTTTACGACACCGACAGCTTCCTGCTTATTTATTGATGATTTATGATCGATGACCGCCCCAGCATCCCAGTCGGCGTGTTTCTAACGGGAGGATGATAATGGAGAGGTTGAAAGAGATGAACTTTGAGGGATGTTGCAGAGATAGTACGTGGCGTTTTTATTTGTTCAGATGAAATGATGACACACACACAGCTGATGGTGATAGTTTCGACTGAGCTGACAGGATATGATCTCCAAACTTTGGTTTCGAGTAGATGTCTGCTTACTGGGTGGCTAAAAGTAATTATAACAGATGTTATGTTTTGGTCGAGCTCCCACAAAATTGTTTTCTGATAAGGTACAACATAAAAATCATCTGAAAGTCATCAGATGATAATGAATACAAATAATGTTCTTCATAAAAAAGTTATGGTAGAATCAAATTCAATCCACTTTAATCGATCGAAGAATGTATGTTTTATCAAGGAGCTTGTATTCTAGATGGATCACACCGTATAACCTAACCTAACCTATTTTATTACGAAATTTGATTCTGATGAATTCAATGGAATGAATATCGGGAAAAGCGACTCATCTTATCTTATTTTCATCAATTAATTTCAGAAAATATGATGTTTTGCTGTTTTTTAATATGTTGGTATCATTGTCTGATCCTGTATCATGTAGTTGGAATGATATGTAGGTATAGTTAGGTATACAAAAATGATGAATCAGATGGGTGGGGATTTCAGTGGAATCATCAGTATAATAATTGATGTGGGCTCTTACGTAAAAAGCATTTCATAAAACGAAAGTATCAACCAAATAAAATTTCGAACCCGGACCCTCTGGGGCCAAAGGCCACTGCCTCAACGCACTCACTGTTTGATATTTATAATTTCTTCGAACAGTTTTTTTTCTCAGAGCTTCTCACATCTAAATATTGAAATTCATTACATCTCGAAGCACCAAAAACGCTGGAAAATCATACGAAGTCATATTAAGTACGCCAGATTCGTGATTACAGACTGAAGCAACAATATGCCGTATGTCGTTCTTATTCTGACATTATTTTGAAATGGCTATCTGGTCATTTTTCTTTTCAAGTTCCATGCAAGAATGTCACAAAAATTCAGTAAATTCTGCATATTTTCATCGGTCAACCCACTCTTCATCTTCAACATATTCCGATATAACCAAGAGTTGACTACTTTTCTATTGGGTACAATCAACAACTGTTATCTATTCGAAATGTAATTATATATTGAGACCAATCCTGATGCAATAACATGACCACATCTGCAACATATGGTCTCAAATACCCCCAGGTCACTAAACTTATGCAGAAGCTCTGATAATCTTCTCATCAACACCTTTTATGCAAATTCGAGAGCTACTTAGTGAAATCTCCTTATCACCCATGATACCAGCCTAGAATTAGATGCAGCAATTAATATTATCTGAATATCCTTCTTCCGCCTGTTTTCTAGCTAATGGCCTATTACTCAAAAGACTCCAACTTATTTCAATTTCAAAGTGGCCAAACGTACCGCCTTTTTGGAGATTAAACTACCACTTGAAACTAGACGATTCATCGGCTGAAATTATCCTAAAAGGTTCGAAAACAGATAGCTATTAATAGCTTTGTGCCGAGGGTCTTCTAGTGCTCTGTTTATTAGTAATCAATACTATTTATTATACTACGTAGTAACATCCAAATTAGATCACTTATTGTAGAAGTGTTTCTAACACTTTGGTGCGCTAGGTTAAAAGCAAAAATCATGCCCCGCGTGGACGGCACATCCCTGTACATCCACGTATTCCAGCCATCACCCGTACACGCTACGCACGGTTCATTACGTTTCTAGCGCTCGAACGGTGCGTATAGGTAAAAGTGAAAAAACAAAAACAATACGAAAACAAACATGGGGAAATCCAAAACGTCTAAAAGGAAAATGATGAGCGATTTCCACAAGATCAAGAAGAAAATACAGAGAATTGGAGAAATGCTGGATGTCGATTCAAGTAAGCACAAGTTTAAATGAATAATTATTCTTTTATAGTACAGGCTACAAGCAGAAGAAAACCTTTTCATGGATAAAACGAAATTTAGTATCTGGTCGCAGAGGAAATCTCTGTTAGGGTTTGTCTACCATCGTAGACTCAACCATTTGGACATATACCTAATTATGTTCCTAGGTACACAAAAAACCCTGCACAGTCCTTGACTTGTGTTAGACCAGATACCTACACCGGAACGTTTTTTGTTGGCTTTTGTTTACACTCGGTGATTAATACTGATAGACATTCTCGTCTTATCACAATGAATCACACCTTTTTGTGAACATTCCCTAAAACGGGTCCTTTTTTTTTTTTTTTGCAATGACACTGAGTGAGCCATGCAACAAACAAATGTTATGAAACCAAATCATGAGATCACGTTTTCGTTTCTCATACGACACTAAAAATGAAATCATACAACAAAACATTTTTAGGCTCTAGCAGCTCATCTCAATCGACGTCGTCAGACAGTGAGGACCAGGAAGAAATGAGGTGCCAATCACCAGAACTGAAAGGCCCAGTACAGAGTGATCAACCAAAATCACCACGAATTGAAGAAATATTGGGCGTAGACCCTACGAAGGAAAAGAGCTTGGGACCAGATATATTGGAAGATCTATCTACACGATGGACAAATTACCTGACGAAAGGATTGGATAATGACACAAAATCCAAACTTATTGAGAAGTGGCAAACACCTCAAAATTGTCAGGCTCTCAACGCTCCGAAGCTGAATGCAGAAATCATGGCCCTGCTGGGGCCCTCGGAAATACGAAAAGAAGGGTTTCTATGTGCCCTACAAGAAACTCTCGGTAGAGGAATAACAGCTGTAGGTAGCTATATCACTAAAAACCTACAAAATAAAGACAACCAACAGGATTTCTCCGATTTGGTGGAAGCAGGGAAAAATCTTGGTGATGTACATCACACAATTTCCGTCCACAGAAAATATCGTCTGAAACCATTCCTAAACCAGTCCGTCCAGAAGGTGGTTCAAAAATCTAAAATTGACAACCATTTATTCGGAGACGATTTTGGGGAACAATATAAATTGGCCAAGACAGTGGAGAACACGGCAAATGAACTGAAGGCTCAAAGTCAAAGAAATAGTTCTTTAAACTTCAAGCGATCATTGTACAAAACAAAAATGAAGAAAAGGCCAGAGGAATTGAGACACAGACAGGAACCGAAGTACAGACAGGAGCCGAATACATACAAAGCTCACCCATTCAAGAGGAAGGAGGGGAGGGAACGAAAATACAAAGAGAAATACCAGAGACATCAGCAGTAGACCAGGAGATAATAGAGGTAGGAGAAAAATATGCAGGAAGAATAAAATATTTTTACAAAAATTGGCAAAAAATTACGAGGGATCCAACAATACTATCATGGGTCCGTCAGGGTTTCAAACTTCCGTTTGTTGAAAAACCTACTCAAAATAAAAAGCCAAATATGCATATACATGACAAACATTTCTGCGAACTCAAAAACTGTGTTATGGAGCTTGTCAAAATTGGTGCCATATCAGAATGTAACCATTGCCAAAACGAATTCCTTTCATCCTATTTTATAAGAAAGAAACCAAATGGCTCATTCAGATTCATTCTTAACCTGAAAAAGTTGAACAATTTTATTATAACACAACATTTCAAACTAGAAGACATGCGTACAGTAAAGAATTTGATCACAAAAAATTCATATATGGCATCAATTGACTTAAAAGACGCATATTTTTTAGTCCCGATTTACAAAAATCAGAAGTACCTGAGGATTGAATTCGGAAGCAAATTATATGAGTTTAACGTTTTACCTTTCAGAGCATCATGTGCACCCTGGGTATTCACCAAAATATTTAAACCAATCCTGAGTAATCTGAGATCGAAGGGGTACCTGTCAGTCGCATACCTGGATGACATATTACTTATAGGAGAAAATGAAGACGAATGCAGGACCAACGTTAACTGTACAAAAAATACACTAACTTCATTAGGATTCATAATCAATTCTGAAAAAAGTCAGCTAGTCCCATGTCAAAATATAAAGTACTTGGGTTTTTTAATTGATAGTTTCGAATTATCGATAAAAATTCCTGAAGAAAAGCTAAATACTTTACTAAGCCTTATAAAAGACACACTAACCAAAAACAGGGTGAAAATCAAATTTTTTGCGCATGTTATTGGTTCACTGATAGCTGCATGTCCAGCTGTACCGTACAGCTGGTTGTACACGAAACAATTCGAAAGAGAAAAAACATTGGCCTTGAAATCTTCTCACGGAAATTATGATCATTACATGAAAATACCTAGATACCTCCAAGAAGATTTCAAGTGGTGGTTGAAGAATCTACCCAGTTCCAAAAACTTCATAAAACATGTACAATTCGAAACTGAAATATTCACAGACGCCTCTCCCACAGGCTGGGGAGCAGTTTGCAATAACGAAACAGCACGAGGGTTTTGGAAATCAAGGAAAAAAAAAAAACGTTACACATAAACCACTTGGAACTCTTGGCAGTACTCTACGGGCTGAAATCATTTGCTCAATCTATGGAAAATTGCAATATCTTGCTTAGGGTGGATAATACCACCGCCATAGCCTACATAAATAAGATGGGGGGAACAAAATACCTAATGTTGAATTCAATAACAAGAAACATTTGGCAGTGGTGTGAAAGAAGGAAAATCGTTATACATGCATCATAAATTCGTTCAAAAGATAACTCACAAGCTGATAAAGAATCGAGGTCGATAGATGTGGGAACGGAATATAGCATCAATCAAAAATACTTTCAAAAAATCACTAACAAATTAGGTATTCCTGACATTGACTTATTTGCATCCAGAGAAAATACAAAATGTAAAGACTTTATTTCATGGCACAAGGACCCAGATTCAATAGGGGTTGATGCTTTTACTATCTCATGGGAATTTCTCAATTTTTACGCATTTCCTCCATTCACACTACTGTCAAAAACTCTGCAAAAAATCGAATCAGAAAAAGCAGAAGGCATAGTTATTTTTCCATTATGGGACACACAACCCTGGTACCCAAAACTGAAAAAACTCCTTGTATCAGACATTATCAAATTCGAACCTAATCGAGATCTTTTATTATCACCATTCAGGGGCCCTCATCCACTCTGGAGAACCCTTTCATTGGGGGCAGGGAAATTGTCAGCAAAGCCTTCTTGATGAGAAACGTGGCAAAATCAGCTTTGGAAGTAGTGCTCAACTCGCTGAGTAAAAATACTGAAAAACAATATAATACCACCTTCAAGAAGTGGTGGCAGTACTGTAAAGGCAACATCAACGAAGTACTAACTTCCAACATTAATAAAATAACAGAGTTTCTCACGATAGAATATAACAAGGGTGCCAAATATGCCACACTCAATGCGCATAAATCAGCTCTCAATCTAATATTCGATTTTGATAATGGCCAAATGAAAATATTGAATAGATATCTGAAAGGCGTTTTTAGAAACCGTCCATGTTTTCCAAGATATGAAGAGACCTGGGACACAACGCCAGTTCTCACGTATCTTTCAAATCTATATCCATTGAATACATTATCTCTAGAATTGTTGACAAAAAAGTTAATTCTCTTGATGGCTTTAACTTCAGCTCAAAGAGCACAAACCTTTAGCAAAATAAAGTTATCAGACATCGAAAGAACAGAGGAAAAAATAAACATAAATATATCAGAAATCCTTAAGACCTCAGGACCGAACAGGTCACAACCCAGGATGATATTTCCCTTTTTTAGAGATAATCCAGAGCTATGCACAGCATCCACTCTCATTTATTACATAGAGAACACAACAACTCTTAGGAACCACAATTACCTACTGATAAGCCATAAAAAACCTCATGGTCCGGTGACCTCCCAAACCGTCAGTAGATGGATAAAGGTTGGGATGAAATCTGCAGGAATTGATACTTCAAAGTTTCAAAGCCCATAGCACCAGGCACACAGCTACATCTACAGCTCATCAAGCAGGCTTGAGTATAGATAACATAAGAAAGGCGGCAGGGTGGTCATCGAGATCTGAGGTCTTTCGGAACTTCTATAATAGACCAATACGACAGACAACAGAAAACATTGCAGAATATGTTATCACAGCCTCAGGAAAGAAATAAATCATGTGTTCAATTATTGTATATTCATTAATTTATCGTATGTATACTATATTATATAATTTTTGTTGTACATTTGATACTAATTATAATAAGTGTTATACTCTTTTTTCTATGTTCATGTATCATTTACTACTATTTGAATAATACAATTTTTTTTCACGAAATTGATTAAATACAAATTTTAGTAATTAATCCACAGATTGCCTCAACTTTGAACATCTACAATAAGTGATCTAATTTGGATGTTACTACGTAGTATAATTAGAGATTAAACGACTTACCTGTAAGGAAGTTCAATTCTCAATTATACTAGTAGTTACATCCAAATTAGATCACGCCCCTCCCATTTTCGGAAATTTGAAAATAACCCCCCCTTCTTCTTTTAATCCGGCGATCTGGATGCTCCTTTTTCAGCGCAAGAAAGTAATGAACCGTGCGTAGCGTGTACGGGTGATGGCTGGAATACGTGGATGTACAGGGATGTGCCGTCCACGCGGGGCATGATTTTTGCTTTTAACCTAGCGCACCAAAGTGTTAGAAACACTTCTACAATAAGTGATCTAATTTGGATGTAACTACTAGTATAATTGAGAATTGAACTTCCTTACAGGTAAGTCGTTTAATCTCTAATTATGCTTGTCCACGTTGTGATTACAACATGCGAAATTTCAAAAATTTAGTCGTTAAAAATGTTAATTTTGATGGCTGTCAAATGATTGTATATTTACAGTAGCATCAGTGTTAAGCCTATGCTACCATACATTCAATAATAGTATAGTATGATACAAGTTTTATAAGACGCTATTTTGTCGCACGCGTTGTTTGGAGTACGACGAGCGAAGCGAGGAGTGCTCCAAGTGAACAAGTGCGACAACGTGTCTTATAAAACGTGTGTTATATGCAATTTTTTCTATTTTGAATTGATTTTAAGAAAAAAATTGATGTAATACTGATAAATAACAGAAACATCTCTGATTGGTAACAATGATGACATTGAAATAATCAAAATCTGACGCACAAGCGTACAGCCCAGTTTACAGTGGAGCGATTTTGATTATTGCAATACCAGCGGTGAAAAATTCAATGCTGTTATTGTTTTTATTGGACAATTTGAATCAAATTACACTATGAATTGAAATTTACCGATTGAAACATTGAGTTTTTCACTGCTAATATCACCAAATCCAAATCGCTCAGAAGTAAACTGGGCATAACTCTTTCTGACTTTCATTTGACAGTTCGATTGTACCAATCTCACCAAATCCAAATCGCTCAGAAGTAAACTGGGCATAACTCTTTCTGACTTTCATTTGACAGTTCGATTGTACCAATCTCCGTATAATAAAAAATGCGTATCGAAATAGAGGCTATTTCGACACGCATTTGCGTTGCACAATGATTTCATTGTACAACCAAAATGGAAAAAATAGTTTTTCTAGACCCATTTCTTAAAGTTTTTAGCACAACACGAGAGTTTACTGACGTTTCCAGATTGAAAGTGAACAACATCTACTGACACTTCACAATGATGGAATGATATAGGTGGGCTGACGTGTGATCCTTATTCTGTGTGTTATTATATTCTTCATTCAGATTATGAGACATGAGTTCATGAATCGATGTAATCAAACCATTTACTTCCATTAAGATTATTTCATAGTCCACAGGTGATTCAACGAAATGGCCCGATTTATTTTTTTTTGAACAACAAAGATAACCTTGCTGTCAGATGATTGCATCAATAGAGCCAAACCACTCGTTCAACATAAAAAAATATTTTCAATACCATTTCTGAATATCCTGCTCAAAACTTTGTTTCACTTCCCTATGATTATAATTTTTCCAGAAACCTTTACATTTCAATTATGTGCTGATCCATTATCCATTAAGATGTAGTTTTGACAGGCAGAGGATGGTGAATTCAGTATCGAAAACTCCAATCTGCTCAGGCTACGGATCATCAATTTCAATTATCGCTTTTCCATCAACATTCTCGATCCTAGGCTATTCCACGCCAAAGCACCAAAACTCCACATTCGTTTCCACAATGAGTTCGACATTATTTGTTTGACATAGTTCGACCCTCTTTTCGCAGTTAATAGCCGTAATAGCTGGCAAATTCATCGTCATGACTTGCAGATACTCGTTGAGGGCAACGAGAGCTCAAGAAAACGGCTGGGAAGGAAAAAGTGACAGTTTAATGGGTATTTAGTGGGGAAAACATATGGCAGGCCGCTACGAAGTGAATATTAAGGGGGAGTGATTTTCCGAATCATTTTTCATCCGCTCCTCTGAAGAGGTTAAAAATAGTCTGTCTATACACTCACAGCCAATTATTAACACTGGCTAATAGTGTCAGTACCAGTGTTGCCAACATAAAATCTCAAAAATCTCAAAATGGCTTCTTTGATGAAAACACCAGAAAATCACAATACCTGGTTAAATGAAAAAAATGCGCCGCAGGAGAAATTTTTTGAAAATCTAGTGGTTTTCTGGTGGTTTACTACGATTGAAACCACTAGATTAACACCAGATAATAGCTAGTTCTATTGGTAAAACTGGAGCGCAATCGGTGTAAATGTTTCTGCTTTCGAAAACGGTGCTATTTATGTCAAACTAAAATCTATGCTCAGCATTAAACATGAGACATGAGAGCTCAACATGACGTTGACGATTTGACGAATATATCGAAATCGTGATCCGTGTCATGCGCATGCGTCAACTGTCAATTAGTAGTGAAATCTGTGGCAGAAATCAAATATGGAAGAAATCACCAGATTTCCACATGTGTCATGAAAAATTCACAGAAATAACCACCAGCCACTAGATGCAATTTTTTGTCAGAAAACGATAACTCAAACCACCAGTTTTGGTGTAAAATCCAATAAGATGGCAACACTGGTCAGTACTATCAGTTTTCTCAAACAGACGGTGAAGAGCGCCAATATTGTTATTCAATAAGTGTTTTTAGATATTCTCAATTTGAAGAGATGATCTAAACAAATAACACATTATACTCAAGAGTGGAGATACCTGATTTGTACAGTAACATCGTGAGTAACATCATAAGATTTTCACAAACGCATGCCTCAGCTCGCGAGTCAGCAGAGTGTTGAGATGGATTCATGAAACATCACATTATTTAACTCAACATCACTTAAAAAGATAAATCCATTGAACTTCTTAAGTTAAGTTAACCTAACCTAACATAACCCCATTAAGTTGGGTTAAATTAAGATAAGTAAGGTTGCGTGAATTCACCTTTACTCTACAATTACTATAGATTTCCATAAATAGGTAACGGATATGTCAAATGAAAAAAAGATTTTTCTTACTAAACGTTACTGATTTATCAATCAATGAATATGATACACAAGTATTATAAGACGTACGCGTTGTTTGGAGTACAACTAGCGATAAGTGAACAAGTGCGACAACGTGTCTTATAAAACGTGGGTCATTATTTTCTATCTTGCATCAATTTGAAGTCTTTTTTTAATTTAATACCGATAAATAACAGAAACATATTCGATTGTTGTTTGAATCTTCAACTGGCATCGAATTTTTTCATTCTAACCTAACCTTATCGAAGAATCGACTATTCCATCATCAGTCGAATTCATCCGTATCTAGGTCAAACTCCGCTAGAGGGCTTGCCGCTGTTTGTAAAAGTACCTAATGTTGACCGTCTCACTTTCAACCCTTTATGCGTGCCCATTTTCGGGAGTGAAATATCTCGCACCATGAATAATTAGGGGATGATACTCGGCGACTGTCGACTGCTTGAATATTTCATGAGCCAGGCTTGTAATTCCATTCTATTTGGGATACTTTCCGTTTATTTTCCTTCGAAAGGGTTTTGTACTGGAACATCCAAAACGCGCATGAAATATTCAGTCTCAGTTAAGGAAGGAATATTAGATTTTATGTTCGTTGTTTGAAGTGACATTAATTGTTTCATCAAAGTGATTCTCGAAAGGTTGTTCATGGATCAACGCGAGTATGCCTGACAAGAAGTTGAAATTTCAAGTGATATTCAGGAATAAATCAACAGGAGGGATTATTCCGTTTCAGAACCCTTTGATGAATAACTAAGTTATGAAATGAAAGTCATTTAGAGCTTATGTTATCAATTAACATCTTATGGGTCTGATAATCTGGAGAGAATAACACGTACCACTAGTTACCGTAGGTTCAAAGACTGTGAATATAACGAAGATTTGTTGAATACGAAGAAATACTTCGTATACTTGAGAAACAATGGGGAAACAAAAGAAAATTGGAACAATACCGAAGTTTGGCAATCTTTTTCAAACTGGAAACTGAAGAGAGACCTGAAAAAGATGGTACTTATTTCTGAGCATATAAATGAAAACGATGGTAGTTATTTCTGCACATATAAATGTTTGTTGATCTTTTTCAGAACGAGAAAGGCACAGGCACATTGCTTCTGAATAAATCACCACGAAATACTTTGCTTTTTTGGCAAATCAAGAAGAAAATTATAAATTAAGCAGAGTGGTACTTTCTTACAATAATTACAAGGTGGTTCAGAAATCTGATCACGGCGCAAAAAAAGTAAAAAAATCTCGATATTTCACACCCTATATATATATATATATATATTTGTAATCGTTCCCGTTCAACTCCAATTGTGATAGATCGATGAAATTGGTTTTTCTGGGAGGATCTATATAAATGCAAGAAAAAATAACCACTAATTTTCTGCTAAAGTCAACTTGTCATAATTAACTGAATCCAGAAAACATTACAGTCACTGTCGTTAGAGCTGGAATTGAAAAAATATATATATTAGTGCTATACCTTGTAGAATTCGGAGAGTCATTTCATTTTATTTTTTGCTTAATGATATTCGTAAGAAAATTGTCACCTTAAATTTTTCTTGAAAAGAAGCAAAAATAATTTACAAAATATTATCATTTACGACTGAAATGCACGACTTAGGCGAATTGAACTTCTTTCAAATTAGATGAATTGATTTTATTTATTTAGTTGAATGCATGAAAAATTATGAAAACAAAGAAGTTCGAAAGGTTGTCTTGAAAATTCTTGAAAATTCGAGCTTTCTGTGTGAAAAATTTGGCTCGTTTTTTTCAAAAGCTTCGCTTGATTATGCAAGTGCTTGGCTTCATTTCGACATTACTTCCTCGTCCCTCAATATTATTGGTGAAACTAAAGAAAATGCTATAATTAGAAACTCCTAAAGTGAAGATTTCTTGTGAATAAAATTGAACTATCGTGAAAAAAAATTGCGAGGCGAGCATTCCTATACAAATCACCTGCAAGATCTGAACATTCTGAACCCGCTGTGTATATATTCAATCTTATCTACAGAGCTATAGAAAGACATAACCCTGCGACTTTGCATCTTTACTACAGAGACTGAAGTAGTAAATAAGACAAGAGAAACGTATCCAAGCGACTCATTGTTTATACTCCTATTTTGAAAACTATCTTGAAGTGTCAACAAGATTGATACAATGTCTGCTCGAGAGAACAGCTACCGTCGAGGTTCTCACTATGTTTATTCGATCCAAGGTGGATATAGGATGGTGAAACAGCTCTTCAATTGTTTCTGCGAAAAACTTGTAGACCGTTTGAGAAGGTACCATGACTTGAAAGAAGATGGCAGTTAGATCGATTATCGAAGAAGATTTCTGTTGCTTACGTATTTCTGTGGTTCACATCTGACAGACGTGAATCAAAATGACATAAAACCCTATATTTCCAGTAAATCCGGAATGATTATTGATATTTTGACTCTTCTCAGTCTTCTTTCTGCTTGAACAGACTACACTTATGAAGAGATGATAGATGCACAGTTTCTGTTTTACCGACACAAGGTATGTCGCCATCTCTGATAATTTCAGGAAATATTACTACGGTATGAAATCAAGTAGGCAAAGGTCTACAGTTTATTCTAGTGCTTGTTAATAGGAAGCTGTTTCACCATCCTATATCCACCTTGCTTCGATCGTATGTATATAAAGGGGTTCAGATCTCGAAACAATGTTCCGATCCTTTCTCAATCAGATTGAAAGATATTTTATTTCTGACAGTGACATTATAAGCTTATATCGTCATAGTTACGATATCTATAATGAGGGTCATAACTCCCTTGGGATATTAAGGTTCAAAAACTCCCTCTTAGCTTTTACAGGTGAAAATGATACAAGAAATGCTTATAAACGTTTATATGTAATGAAAAATAAGACATATTTTCCTTATTCACGTCATTACAAATAATAAATGTACAATTTTCAAATGTTCCCTGAAAATTACTTCCGCCGCTGGAAACAATTTCTTCTTTTTTATGGGTGGTGCTGTTGCTGTTCACTACAGTCGAGGTGCCTGCCTCTTCTGATGGCAAAGTAGACAGCATACGCGCCGTTTTATTTCTCAATTCAATACTGTCCTCCAGATACCCCTCTGCCACCGTGGAACTTCTCCAACCTCCGTGTCTTTTTAAGTTTGTCATAGTTGCTCCTGCATTGGCTAGGGCAGTAGCAGAAGTGCGACGAAGGCAATGTCCCGTATAGGTTAGTGGGTTTGGCAATCCTAAATACATTGCGATTTTGCTGGGAATTTTGCCAAACATATTCTCTCCAATTGGCTGAGTTGTACATTTATTTTGTCGGAAGCTCAAAAAAAATCGTTTTGTACCTTCAGGACGCAAGGACATATAAAGTCTCAATAAAGGCAAAGCAGAGAACTCTTTTTCATCCACAACTGTAAATTTCTTCGATACACCAGTTTTACTTTCCGGTACGTTCACTACCATAACAGTATCCCGGTCCTCTATATCTGCTATACTCATATTTAGAAGTTCCTGAGTTCTGCATCCTCCAAAATAACCCATAATTAGAACAACCTATAACAAATAAAACGAAATAAACAAACGAAAAAGAAAATTATGAGAAAAAATTACCTTATGCAATAAATGAATTTCATTAGGGGCGTACTTTAGAAATTTGATGACATCTTTAGGAGATAAGACAGCAGACTTTTTCGGCTTATACCCCTTACTTTTCCGTTTCAAAAAACCTCTAGTTCGTTGAACTTGGTGATATCTCTTTTCTCATATATGGTCATCATCGATTTGAGCATTGACCATTTAGTCCATAACGAATTTGGGCTAAACGTTTCTGACTGCAACGAATAAATACAATTATTACCAAATCTACCAGCAAATACTGAAAATACTTTACCAGTTCTTGAAAATATGCCAGAAAGACAGTTTCACTTTTCACTTTTCGATGGAAGTAATGATTGTCTTGCTTTTTCCGCTTTTTTTATAATATCCTCCATTATATCAGAAAAAGATCGTCGATTTGTGGTTAAAAAATAAACACGTTTTTAACGGAAAAACATTGATTGATAAAGAAAGTTTGCTTATAAACATGTAACATAGCGACAACCTAGCAACAACCAACAATGCTACAATCAACGCTACCTAATTCAAATATACCAGAAAGGTTATGAATTTAAACATTTATTGCGTTCTAAATATGGACATATTGTTATGAAAATCGGTCAAAAATAAAATTATCTATGTACCACGGGAATTATAGAGCCTTAATAACCTCTGGCAATTGCTGTCCCTCGGGCCAGAGGCCCTCGGGACGCAAACTTTGCCATCGGTAATTAAGGCCCTCATAATTCCCTTAATACATAAATAACTATTATGTCACCATATGCGAACTTGATGAAGACGGATTTTACAGCATTGTATAGGTTAGCTCAAAAAAGCATTGCATTCATAATAGTCGAATAAGGATCCACATCACTTAAAAAATATTCTTTCCTCTTTATTAATTGCAATGATTCCTGATAGATATATATGATGATTTGAGTCACCTGTATACACGGCGTAGAACTTATCAATCAAATGAAAGTATATTTCGTGTGAAGTTTTTATTGAATTGCAAAGCGTTTTTGGTTTTAAATATCATCATCATTACTTCACCTGCAAGTGAGTTAGTAATGATTGTTGAGAAGAAAGAAAGAATTGAACAAACATCATTTATATACTATATTTTCACATTTCCTATATTCCTTCTTTGGTTTCTTGACAGCTCCAAGATTTCACTAATTCTACTTTAGTCTAAATAATTTTCATGTGTTGGAAACCTCTCTATATGAAAATATCATCCTGTACAATGTTATCACTTGTTATCTTCCTATGATGTCACTCAAAGTAAATTTGGCGCATGTCAGTTCGCTAGTTGTAATTCATTATCTGTAAAAATGAGAATAACACGATGATTTTTAAATTACTATTATATCACTATGTAAGTTCTGATATTTCATTGAAAATAATAATTGTCAGTTGTTCAGGCAATGACAACTTTATTGATCACACCTTAATAGCCTCGGTGTTAGTTAACTTGATGATTATAATGATTTGAGAAAACTCTCCATATGAAGTTAATTTTTTCACATCCTTCGGAAATCGTTGTGACGAAATAATGACCTCTTGCTTAAAAGTATTTTTTGAAAGCTACTGATGAGAACTTGTTATCTCTCCACGTCATAATTGTTTCAATTAAACATCATAACTCTTAATTACGTCCATTCAAACTTCATCAAGCGTTCAGAGCTGACAACTAATTTTGACACTGAATGTTTTTATGGGTAGAGAACACAAAAAAATACCCAAATAAGCTAATTTAACATCATCATAAATATACAAAATGCAGGAGACCCCAATTTGTTTACCGTCATGAATTTTTTGTAGGCTTTCAGGTAGGTCGATGATTTACCTGAATTTTGGCATTCTGCCTTACAGCTAGATGAGAGAACGAATTTACTGATGCTCTCGTAGAGCACACAACCTGAGATAATAAATCTTCATTGAAAAAGTAATAGGTGACGTAGGAACGTCGTTGATTAGATGTGGAATTTTTAATTACTCTTCATGATAGGTCATAAATTTTGAAAGGAGAAGTTCACTGTGAAATGTTGTTATAAAATAATGATGAATTATTATCAGTATTCCAAATGTTAATCAATGGTCCATGAATCGCGATGTGAATTATGTTTGCTACCAATATTTGTTGGAATTGGAATGCTTCACATAAAAACAAATTGAAATTAATGATAGCAGCTACAGCTTTGAGTACTTTAATGACTTCTCATAATCTTTCCTATTCCTGTTGTCATACCAGTTGTCTGATAAAATGCTAGACGCTGTTCCGGTAAAACAAAGCAGATTTCTTTTTCCAGACGTTTCTGCACACTACTACCATAATGATGAATCAGTTTTCTTTTCAAATGGATTTCACTGTAAGGTTCGAGGTTTGGATTCAGTACATCTGTTTCTTTTTTGTCTTTGACGTACCAGTACCAGTGGTATTTTCCATCAGAACTAACTAAATCTATCACTTGAGATAGCCTTAAACGCATATCATTGCCGCAGCTATCATTTCTGTTGTCTGCTGCAGCTCGAATTGAGTCAACAACATCAATTCTTGCTAGTAAACTAAAATTGTCTTGAGCCTGAGTCCTGCACTTAGATATATGCGACCACACAGAAACATGAGGTTTTGAAATCGAATGTTACGCGAGGTATTTTTTCATTCATAAACTTTTTTTTCACTTGATTTTGTCAACTGCCTTCCTGCTCAGGTGAATCAACCTCCTTTTTCCTTACAAGGTTTCAAAATACACTACGCCATCTTCTCCACTCTCAATATGTAGGTAACCTTCAGAAAGTTACAGAAAGTTACGAATTTCATAATTTTTTGCAGCTTTTTTGCTGAACTGGGGAGTTATGTGATTTTCCCCTCTCCATATCTCCGTAACCGTTCATTTAACGAAAAAGTTTTGAAAATTTTTTTACTTCAGAATTCAATGTAGATCATTTTCGTAAATGATGATTTTTGCGCTAAACCTCATAGTTTTCAAGTTATAGGCAAAAAACTTCGTCTTTCCACCCTCCTCCGACGCTCGGTGAGGTGTAACTTTTTACTACGTGTTAAGGGGAGTAGACGTATCAATTTGGCTTCAGAATCAACTTTTTTCTTGGATGTTTTCCTGAGCTCTAATTATAAATTTGTCATTTTCAGAGTCATGTTCACTTACATCAGTGTATTATCGTGGTGTTTCATCAGATATTGAAGGTGTCTTCGTTCAGTTTGGGGTTATTAGAACTTTATCATTGTCATAAGTTGTTTGCAATACATTATTTTAATTGAATTTTATTCGACTCATGTCTAGTAAAAGGTTTTTTGCTGGTCGTACACTTCAGACATCAAAGGAGGAGAATCTGATACGAAAAATAAAAAAATACTTTTATATTTTGTTCTAGTTTGATGCTACAACCGATAGGACGGCTTATTATTGGATTTTGTGGTAACGTAATTCTCTTTGGAAATTCAGTAAACATGCTCCATTATCTGCAAAAAATCGAAACCCGAGCGCATCACGTAGTTGCTACCACTCTGAGAAAAATACAGCAAATACACATACTAGTAAATCATCGAGAAATCATCTTCGAATCGTGCCTTTCCCTTAACGAGTTTATTTTGGAAGAGGCTGGCGCGACTGCGAGATTCCAGAGTTTCCAGCGTTTCCAGGAATAAATAGAAAATCATAATTGACAATGAAAAAGAAAAAATAATCAGTAACCACCCAAGCAGCAATTTGACGTTGCGGCGACGTGTTTGAAAAAGTTGCGCAACCAAACATGAGTTGCGTAGTCGACCTTAATACTACGTCGTCACGACCCTGTTTTGCACCACTTTGGTAAATCATTTTTGGGTTTTTAAAACGTTTCATTTTCAACTGTAGGTAGCAGTTGGTCGTTTCCTAAACGTTGCTAAATTTACCAAAAAACAACTACACACTTGCGCCCTCTTGCGCAGCGATGACAGTTCACTTTCCACGGTGTTCAGAAATTAGTAAATATTCCAACCAAATCATTACTGATCACCAAAATGGACACTTGGTAAAAACTTTCTGACGGCTACTAATGTTTTACTCATGTGCTCATGATAGGTACCTACTCTATTTATATTGCCTGAAAATAAAGATTTCCAAACAGAAATTATCAACGCATTTCAGTTTAGTGTCAAATTTACTATTGTTTTGCGTCAAAAAACACGCGCTCCTTCAATCCGTGGCGAATTTCTCAAAACTCGAAGAAAAAAAAACGAAAAAAATAATTTGGAATATATAATATTCAAAGTTAATATTTATCCAAACAAGAACTATAATGATGTATTAATCGTTTCTAGAGTTCTGTTAATATCTGTTTATGTTTGTTTATGTCCCAAATTTCAATGGCCGACCATGTTTCCGAAGATAATTACACATCAAACATGGCGTAGTATTATAATAGACGTCAACACGACTTAGGATATCAGATAACTGAAAAATATACTGCTTTCAACCTTAGTCATCCAGACAATTAAATATAACCAAAGCGCGACTGAAGTTGGTTATCCGACCAACAACTGAACGAAGTCCAACTAACGAACACACCTCGCTCCACATTTTAAAACGGGCTTTCCTGTGTCATACAATTGTCAGTAGTGTTCTTCGAAGAATTAGTTGCTTTCCTCAATCTCTGCATCCAGGTTAGCATTTGTTCCAAAAGAACTGAAGTTTTCCAAACTGCCTGTCTTCAGGCATAATTTTATTTTTAATAAATTTTTTGAGGTTAGGTTGGATCAAGTTTTTCTTATCTTACTAGATATTTATTCTTTCGTCGAAGCATTTCAGCCAACATTATGTCCTTGTTGTCATGGGGCATGTCCTCTATAGTGAGTATTTGGAAAATTTAACTGCAAAGATATGACTCCACGAAAACGTTTACAATTTTTATAAAAAATTGCCCACTGCCAAGTTAAATGTCACAAGGTCAGCTCAACGTCGGTAAAACGTTGAACATAACTAGAGTAATCACTCAAACGTTTTTAGAGCGTCACTCCTATTCCCAAAATTTTTACTACATGAAGTTTGTTGGGTTTAACCTTGTAACAACGTCGTCGGTTAACTAAAGTCATGCTCAACACTGATACAACGTTGTCCGGTGGTTTAGAGAGCGTCGTTTCATAAATGACTGATTTCTACACTAAGTATAACGTTAATTTTGGTGTATTATGTGGTTATCGTCGCCAAAATGCTACTTGGGCATTACCTACTGTTCCATATTGGTGAATATCATACAGTACCTAGTGTCTCTGAAATCATGATCTGATGAAGAAAGACTGGATTTCAAAAAAATATTAGGTACCTATATTATATATACTGTAAGTAGGTACATCATAGGTATATAAGAGGATCGTTTTTCCTTCAGTTATAGAGATAAATGATTGAAAGCGTCCTATAATATATATAGAGTTGATAAACATCATCATTGGATTCAGAAAAAATGCAGAATTCGAAGGTGTAATGTCACACAGAGTGTTCTGATTGAAAATCGGTGAAACGGTCAATAATGGTATATCTAAAGCTGAAGGAAATGAATAGAGGAGTGTATACTACTTGTTACATCCAGTATATGAGATATAGTGCCTGAAATTATTGAAAAAAATGCGGAAGTGATTTTACTTGCAGAATTTACAAAATAACCAACCAAAAATTCCTGAATTGTTATACATTTCTTTGTAATTTACGTGTCATTTATTGGAGGACTCATGGGATTTTTGGTATCGAATAACTGAAAAATCTTTCCATGATAGGTTTCAAAAGGTTGTTAATACCCTCTTCCCATCTGGATGCGCTCCTTACATCATCTCTTTCAGCTGTTAGTTTTACTTTTGTGATTCACTACATCCACACATTACCATGACTTTCTAATGAATTTAGGATCAATGAAAACTTAGGTACCTATGTACTGTAACATTGAAAGCCTCAGTCGAGAATATATTAAGAATAATCACCCCACAAATATGGATTAAATTGAGTTTGATTTCGAAGAAGTGATGTAATAACTTTTCTTTCATTTATTGTAATTTTTCAGTAATGAAGAAATTCTCTATTCCCCTGATATAAAAGATCCGTGAAAAACCGAAATTGGAAACGTGAAAAATGTCATTTGGCAGTGAGTATGGCGGTGTTTTCTAAAACTCATTTTCAATTTCATCAAGATTTCGATCACTGTTATCGATAAAGAACTCAGTAGTAAATGAAATATTGAATAGTTCGTTTACATTATGTTATAACGGGAACATTTCTTGCTATGTAATGAATTTGCATTCATTCTCAACAAGACCAAGTAATCACTGGAATCAGAAAACTGGTATCCGAGTAATAGGAGTTGATCATTGATATGGTGTGTTCGATTGCTCTGGGATTAAACTAACTTCACTGACAATCGGATTATTTTCCAGTGATTCTCCAGTCGTTTTCCAATAAGAACAATTTCAGTCTGTTCATTATCCTCGTCGCCATATAGTGAGTAAATTAACAACACTTATATAGTAAGTTGATGAAATGGAAATAAAGTGACTTTGAAGCAATCAATTTCGACTTAACGGTGTTCTAATACAAGGTGTATCAAAACAACACACTGAATATTTCTCCTTAACCTTATAAAAATCACCCTCAATGTTTGACAAGAAATTGTGTTTTCATGACTTCACTTTCCATAGTAAACACCACGAATATTCAATAAAGTATAGCTGACATCGAGGCTGACATCTTGATCATACTAAATTACTGTTTCAAGGATAACTATAATAGCCAATTCTAATTGTTGAAATGGGTGAGTAATTCAAAATCAATATTTCAAATGCAACCAAGAAAATTGTATTCGAAATGAGATTCAATCCAAACTAACTAATCTGAAACTTATCTGAAAGCGCATTCCTTTGGAGTTTTCTATACAACTTTTCCAGAATTATAATAACCAAGTGTTTTGTTTTTATTAAAAACCCTATAAAGTTCGAAGCTCTTAATTGTTTCCAAAGCTGACTGCAGAAATAAGTCGAAGGAGCCCTAGATAAACGAAGAATGCAATATAGTGAAGCTAATCTGGTCTGTGAAGTTGGCCGTGGAAGTGATTGAAGGACTTTCTGGAAACCACGAAAAGCCAGTATGAGTGCGGGGTAATTTTGATTAATATCCGCAAGTTTCTCGGATATATTTCATAACTTCAACTCCACTTTCTTTAAGCATATTGGGAGTCTCAGAACATCAAAAAGCTGTTATAACTTTCTTCGTGAGAATATCGGTTCTGAAAGTGAATTGGTGCTTTTTATGCTAATGCATGAATCCGAAACAAATTGTTTTTATTCCCTGAGGAGGGAAGGAAAAATGTGATCTCATCCTGATGGATGGGATTTTCTTTCCTCTCCGATTCTTGAAACGGTGCGTAAGATTATTCCAGGAAATATAATCCATTAGGGAAAATATACGTCGATGTTCTTTCATTTCAAATCCGAAACAAATGGATCTTCTTTGTTGAAGATATAGATGAAAAATGTCAAAGATTCTGCAAATGATTACTCAGGTGACGAAGTTATTATAATCCGAGTTATAATCATAATAAAATCCCCATCTTGCCCTCATATTTAAGAAGTAAGTATTTAAGAAAAATGATCCTGAAAAAATGAGAATTACAGACCTATCACGGTACCTTCTGGATTCTCAAAAATGTTTGAATATTGTCACTTGGAGCGACTTGTTGTTTTCTAAAAAAATTTAGCATTCTTTTAGAAGTTCTTTTCCCACAAATACGGCAGTAACAGCCTTTTATAACGCCCTATCTGACCTCATGGAGCATGGTGAGTGACCTGTTGGGATCTTTTGTTATCCCAGCAGGGTATTTGATTGTGTAAGTCATAAAAGATTGCTGGACAAAATATTCGATATTGGCATAAAGGGGACCTCCACTTGATTGGGTTGCTTCATTTTTATCTAAGCGAAGGCAATTCGTTAGCATCATCCACAATAATGATGGAAGATATACAATTGTATCATCACCACTTGTGGACTTGAACATGGGTATCCCACAAGGATCGATTTTAGGCCCTATGCTCTTCATTATTTATATTAATGAAACAAGTAGTGTGTCACCGTATGCTTGTTTCACACTTTAAGCTGATAATGTCTCTGTTATTTTATCGGATAGAAATGATGACAATATTGCTGTCAAGAGCAATCTAGTACTGAATTCTCTCAGTGCTTGGTTTTCTTATAACTCACTTTACTTAAATCCAACCAAACTTAATTCAGTGAGATTTCATACCAGCCAAAGAAATGCAGAATATATGAATATAGTAATTGACTATTCAAACGTCGATCCAAAGAAAGTAGCTACATTTTTAGGTGTATATATCGACTGTTCTGTTTAGAAATATGAGATCCTTATTGAATACACAACAGGTCCTAAACTTGTACTTTGCCCAAGTCGACTCTCGACTGAGATATGCTGTGTGTTTATGGGGAAATTCCTCGGGAAATTCAGTATCAGTAACTAACGTGTTATACAGCAGATGTATTTGTAATATGCCCATAAGAACTTCCTGTACCGACTTTTGAATATCATGAAATTTTAACAGTGACGTATTTACATTTTTGAAATGTGTATGTTCGTTTTTAGAAATAAGTACAAATTAAGTAGGAGTACAATAGTGATCAGCATAAATACCAAACTAGCCAAAAAATTACTATTATGTACCTTTTGCGAGGACAAAAATCAGAAAAAATGTTTGGTAATAAAACTGTTTAACAAGCTCTTTACTAATTTGAAAAATATCAAAAATATAAATTCTTCCAAAAGCCAACTCAGTGGGTTCTTGGCATCTTCATGTCACTACTCACTTAAATAATGTTTAACTTGAATCTATGTTTTTTTGTTACTTTTGTTCACTTGACTCTATATGGTATTTGTTACTATCAAAAGGAAAATAAATGTATTTATTTATTCATATATTCCAGTGAAATCAAGATAGGATACAGGAATATTTTCTGACTCGTTTTCATACGAAGCGGTTTTCCTATAGAGTTGATTCAATGAATATACTGTATACCTACGGATTGTATACGCACCAATAACAAAACTAACATCTGCCTTATATTCGATATTTCAGTGACTATATAACGAATGTGAACAGATGCTCCTGGCATCATGTTCATGAAAACAGCGGTGATTTCTGGGATCATCAAAAATGTATGAATAGTAATTTTCTCAGGTGGGTACATTGAATGTTGAATTGTACTTTTGAACATTGAGTCAGACAAAATGAGGTATGTAGTAAAATAATACGACAAATCATACGACAAATCAACAACAAGAACTCACCGTTATAGGAATATCATGATGGTCGCAAGTATCCAAACGTCTCCTGAACCGCAATACAGTATGTGTGCTGTTTTCGTATCCCAGCAAAAGTTGGTAATCCTGACTGGGATCCACTTCCGGTTCTCTGTCTATCGCACTTCCGGTTGAATCCTTTACATGTCGGTCCTGTAAAAAAAGTATAGGGGATAGAGTTGGAGAATTGGAATTTCATGTTGTCGTTTTGCAGCTATGGACGGTTCGAGGAGTTTCTAGTTTTTTGATAGAGGGGTAAGAGAATCGTATTGTTCGGAGGACTACGAATTGAAAATGTGACGTAACACCAGTAATGTATACATAGAATACACATGAATCTGGGAAAGAAATGACATGTATGGACCAAATTTGAGTTCTGATTGAAGATTAATCGAACATCTCTAACCAAATCTTGTGAAATGACGAAACCTGGACAGAGATTTCTTGATTTCCTCGAAAATAATATTCCTCAACTGCTAGAGGATGTGTCCTTCACATAATTAATTTTTTGAAAGTCCTTCAAGTGATCTATATGAATATGAATGAATATTTACCGAAAATATCTGAAGGGTTTTTACGAGGGTTTTTAGTTACGCCAAAATATCTGCCAACCTGAAAGCCCTGGATATTCTAAAAAAATTTATAACTATCGAAGACATTGTTGTCGACTAGGTTGTCCATGGAAAACATACATATTGATTTAACCTCGGATTTAACGAATATCAGACCTTTTTTTTTTAGGTAATATTGTCATAAGATTCAACAATAATTTCCCAAGATGTATTCTAGATGATCATTAGTTACGCTGAATGGTATCATTCCCATCATGCATTTATCTCAACAGATTGGCAACCTGTTTTGTTTAAAAATAAGTCTGAATCCTTGAATGAAATTTTGGCGAACGCCATTGAAGCTATACAAGGATACAGTTAACGAAAACGACCTTTATTCACACATTTCTCAATGAAGCTCAATGAGCTCGGACATCAATACTTAGACCAAAAGGAACAAAAAACGAATTCAAACTGCTCCGCAAACTCACATCACAGGATGAATTTAATTACAGCTCTAGACGGCGTTCTCCATATGGTGGAGATGGGTCAAGAATATTGTCTTCTCACTATCGCAGTTGGCATACTTCTCACGTATCGGTGTCTACCACATGTTTTTTATTTTTGATCGGTACTGAACACTGATTAACTTCTAACATCTTAAAACCATCAGAACCTCAATATCAGCATATTGATTCTATACCTTATCTGTACAGAATTAAATTGAGTAAGTATTTTCTTGTGAGCAGAATATTCGAGGATAAAGAATATGATCGTTTTCATATCCCTTGATACATTTTAGATGGAATGTCAACCCTCACATGGCATTGTGAGCAATCAAACTTTCTTCATCATCGATAGATACGAATGAAAGTGTTTGAAAAAAGTGTTTTTAACCGCCAACTTAGTTGCAAAGCAACCCTCGAAGTCTCATTGAGACTTGTATGACTAAAAAAATCAATAATTTCCAGAAATAGGTCCCTTCCAGTCATCATCACCTAGTGAGATTTTTCCTAATGCCTATAAAATCTCAGAATTTTATCGAAAAAATTCTTGTAGCTGTGACAGTGTGCCATCTTACTCATGTAAGAGCTTCAGATTTCATCCACTTGAGTCTAATGACTTGAAGGGAGGAGCACACCCTTTCCTATTTCGTAACCTCTTACCTCTTCCTCAATACATAATTAGTGAGTTCCTTATATTATGTGCGAGATTGAGGATTAAGATACCACAGACGAAAGTGCAAATGCCTAGCCGAAATTGAATGTATATGCTTATAATTATTTACTTTTACAGTTTGTATTACGGATGGTATATTTGTACGGTAAGTAAGTGATATAGTTGATTACATTCACATAGTGTTGACAGAAATAACAGAAAGGTAGCTCATTTGAGGAGTATTTCTGTCATCAAACTTTAAGCTCCAGCTAGATGGAGAAATGAGGTAAATATTTTCGTTTGACGTGGAATATTTTTTCTTGTTTGTATAAGTCAAGAAGAGAGAAAATCCAATCAAAACTACGAGCCCTGATGAAAATCATTTGATATAATCATCACGATGATCATCAAATTCTCGATTAAATTCCTTTAATAACTATTATATAAATCATTATAAAGGATGCTTCAGGTTTCAAGGCACAAAATGAAATGGGTTAATAAAAGAAGTTCATATAAACATAAGTCCGATCTCGATCAGTAGCGGATATACAGGGGGTTTGAGTTTAATAATTTTTTTCTATTAATCAAAATATCTCACCGACTTTCAAAGATATCAATTTGAAATTTGATATGGGTAATACTTCCTGAAAAACCATCATGTTTAACAGTTTAAAGATTCTCTAAATCTACAGGGCGATAGATTTTTAAGGATGGAGGCTCCTTTATCCCCCCAAACATTTTTGTAGTACGCATCTGGAGTCTTTCAGTCACCAAATTGGATGGATCGTTCAATTTAGAGGTTTTTTTTGCTTTCGATTTTTTTTCTAGACACTCACCGTTTTCGAGATAAATAAGCATATCAGTTCTAGAACATGTTAATTTTACCTACCCTAAAATTTAATTCTTGGACAAAATTCAATAAAAACTGAATTCAATGTACTAAAATTTAAGCGAAACATAGGCAAAATTAAAATGTTTTAGAACGGATATGCTTGTTTATCTCGACAACGGTTTGTTTCTCGAAGACAATTGTTTAGAAAAAAGCCTCTAAATTGAACGATTCACCCAATTTGGTGACTGAAAGACTTCAGAGGCGTATTACGAAAAAGTTTGGGGAAAAATAATTAACCTTATTGGTTTATTCCACAAACCAATAAGGCTACATTGCCATTATGGGCAGTTCGAATTTTGAATGGAAGCATGATAATTTCTTTCTGGCATAATCACTATATCGCATGCAGATGCAAGTCGACAATCTATTCGACGATAAGCTCAGGAATAATTATTATAGTGATTCCTGAAAATTAATTGCAATTTGGCTATGCCGGCAAGAAAATATTGTGATGAAATTACTATGAACGAAAGAATAGACTTCTGGCAGTTCCATAACCAAATTTGCACGAATGACTTCACTGATTAGATTGAAACGACCACAATGCTTTTGTAGTGCAATCAATAAACTCCAACCAATCAGTATGTTACATTACCTTCCATATATAAGCTCGAGAGCTCGGGATTTTATGATGCCGAACGAATTTGCACCTCTTACTACTACTTGGATAATTAACCAGCCCTTGATGCAGTTTCGCTTTTTATTTCACGCCAACTACCTTATGAGACCACCTAAGGTAATAAAACTACACTTAATTTCCACCTTTGGCCCCCACAAGAAAAGTAATTGCATGTTTTATGATGCGTTTTATTTCGAAACCCTTTCCTGTTGAAGCATGACGAATATCCAGCAGAGAATGGAACTTGAAGAATTAAATGTAGACCATCGGTCTTGCGTTGTAAACTGAAAGTGGATTTATGCAGCAACATTTAACAATTATCAAGTAAGATTTATCAATTAACAATTATCGATTAAGAAGTGGTGAAAATATTGGCATTTATGCATGCCAAATTAACAATTCATGAAGAAATAGTACGCAGGCGTACTTGGCCCTGCCATAACCTCATATTTTATGTTTGTTGATCTTTCGGAAAGTAAATACAAAAATAACTTGATTATATTTCCTGATCTAGAAGAAACTGAGTCAGTTCTTATCATAATCATGATATTGACTGCGAGTTTTTTTATGTTAAAACAGAAAAGGCATAGGAGGTGGTCTATCAAGCCTGTGAATAGACAGAGGAAAGAAAAGGGGCTTTTCAATAACTTGATCAAATCAATGTACTTGCAAGATTTGGAACCTTACCTTCTGCTACCATATGTCAAAACAAAGTTCGGGCCAATCTTATGCTTTCTCCTATGAATCATAGAGCCAATCAGCGATCATCTGCGTACTATTTGCGCAGTAGAAGGAAATTTGGTTCAATTAAAGTAACAAAGTTAAAAGTTGGCCATCTTCTTACTTGTTACTTCTAAATTGATAATTGTTAATTGTCTGCATAAACACATTTATTGAAAACAGGGAGTTCAACTTATGATTGCTAATTGTTAATTGATAAATCTTACTCGATAATTGTTAAATGTTGCTGCATAAATCCACCTTGAAAGGAACGGTTTCGAATTAACAATTGGGGAAAATTGACTGCTAACATTCAGTGTCAGTTTCTACTCTATATAGGCGAGAAGAGAAATTTTGATTTTTACTACAGAAGAAAATGATCCTAAATCACAGATTGGAAAACTTTACAGATGAGACAGTCAGACAGAGCGAAGAATATTAGAGAGAGATGTCAAAAGCCCAAAATTTAAAGGTCCGGTCATAGATATGCGCAGGCGCTGAAATATTGATAGAGTTTTGTTTACATCGTTGTCATCATTTTGTTGGTTATGTTACGAATGTTTTCGTTTAACACGATTCAGGATCCAGTATTTCGGATGGTTTTATGTTATTTCAATGTATAACATATTTTCCATAAGGAAAAGGTTTTGAGGTTTATCACAGCACCGATTAAACAACCTGTGATCATAGTATATACCTTATTGTCTGGAATGTGAATCAGGTACAATACTATGTTTGGCAATCATTACTGTGTATATAAAGATTGCAAATCATTCTCGAATGAATCGGAGAATATCAAATCACATTGTTTTCCAAAGGACGAAAAACTGTGAGTACTTGCATTGAATGATATCATTGACTTCAATCAAACTTTTCCATTTGGTGAGAATATCACCATTTTTGCTATACCTACACTGCTATATCACATCAAGTTGAGGAATTCGGAGTCTGATCATTTATGAATCGTTTTTCATGTTTCCTGATGACAACTAATGGGCTATATTCTAAATATTCGAATTTCATCGTCCAATTCATTCAGAATACAGCATATTCCTGATAGAAACTATAATTTCTGATGACAACTTATTCATAATAAATCACTCAGAAGTAGGTAACCTTTTATATTGGTGTTGATCATGCATTACTAAAATGGCAACATCGCACATTAGTAGTTCCAGCGGTGACAACGACTATCCGACAACTGCGATGCGCAAAATTCAAAGGTCCGAAGTCAATGAAACATGTCGGTACATCAAATAAAATGTAAGGTTCTCTAATCTGTGCCTAAATATCGTGTATGCACTTACCAGTGAAGAATTCAGAATATCAGATTCAAAATATGTATATAACTGAATATATCATTTTCTGAATGCTCACGAAAAAAGAATTTCTTCAAAAAATCAATACAGATTTTGGTGATATATGTCCGAGGTGGGTATTTATCAGAAAAATGTTGAATGCACCTGTATGTAATTTTTCTTATAATACACCTGAATGAGATTTCTAATTATTTTGGTGATTGATTTAAATCCCACCCAATCTCTCATCTCTTGTTATCAATTCCAGTTCGCCTGGGTTAATCCCATAGCAATCTAGATTGGATTAAAGAGGTAAGGATCGTGCATAATACGTTTCCTTTCAGTTTCCATACATTATTCAGCGAAATATCTACCTAGGAACAGGGACATCCAACATTGAACATCAAACCCCCATGCTAATGCCTATCCCTTTAACCTCATACGGCTGGATATATTCAATCTCGAACATTCTATTCCGGAACCTATTCGCACTAAACGTCCCCTGTCGGATGAAACATAATAATAACCATGTCGTGGAGACCATAAGGCTTTGGCCGAAATGGTGATTTCAATATTTTCAGTGGTGCGGTGAAATCCTTTTTCAGAGTATGTTAGGACATTTTTTACGCATCTGATGGAATATTTTCGACAATACGGTGTTACAGTGTAGAAAATAGTAGCAACTTAAAAAATACATTATGAAAACGTATTAAGAATCTACATCGGTAATTGTGCACTTATCATGCGATGAATATTTTGATGAAATTTTTTTTTGGTACTTACGTATTTTGACCTGAAAAACACGAATGTCATGATATTATCGTGAACATATCTCTAGTTTTCAAGATAATCGATGCCAAAGTTCGAAATTTCACCTTCACCTGCAAGTTTTGTGCAAGTAATGTATCTTCTTAGATCCCAGGACATAATATTACATGCATTCACCACGGTCGATTATGATTTTTGCCTAAGAAAATAATCATGAATATGTTATTTTTTCATAATTTTCCTATTATTTCTGCAACTATAGACTACATAAACAACGGCCATTTTGAAAACCTCTGTGCGAATCTTGAGCGAATAAGGTGGGTTAATAGATGCCTTATAGCAATACGAGTCAGTGATATGTGTTTTCTCTCTGCAATACATGTCAAAAAGAAAGATAGATATCAATGAAAGAAGGTGAAATTTCAAACTCTGGCATCGATTATCTCGAAAAGTAGAGATATGTTCACGATATTTTTTTTTCAAGTACTTTATTCATAATATATAATGCCTAATAACAATTTATGTACATTCAAGAAATTAAAGAAATTGAAATTAGTGCATTACATTGAACAAAAATTATTCAAAGCAGCAAATTTGCTGGTCTCGGAAACAGTATTTAAACAAAAAAAAACTTACAAAATCCATATTTCAAATGGAGATTCCTTTGCTCAAAATATTGATATTTAATTTTACAGTATGTCCAATTTTCAATGTGAAACGAACATTGTCGAAAACATCTACAATTTTCACCTTAATTTGCAAAAATAATTTTTCATCTTAATTTACTTTCCTATATTGATACAAAAATATAAAAATAAGAATAAGATCTCTAACCTATTTTCATTCTAGAGAACGAAAAGTACATTATATATATATAATTTTTTTTTTGCTCAAAGTTTATTTGTGTATAAATTTTGAATTCTTATTTTAAATAAATTTATGTTTGCACTGTCAGTTATGACTTTTGGTAAGGAGTTATAGGTTTCCATGCTATGAAATTCATGTTATTGAGGTCAAATACGTAAGTACCAACAAACATTTTCGTCAAAATATTCAACGCATGATAAGTGCACAATTACCTCTAAGCAAATTTTTCCTTCGGAAATTATGCTATTCAAAAACGCTGATAATTTCGAGTTCAGAACTACTATATTTTCGAAACTTGAGAGCTTTTTATCCAGTTACCGAGTTTACACATACATTTCCGAGGTTATTTCTTTTGCCTGAGAATAGAATAGATCAAGGAATAGACAACCCCGAGGACAACCCTGATATATATTGTTACGATCTTTCAACTAATTTATTTGAACGAGAACTAACACTTATGACAAACTAATCTATAACGACTTTTTATTTTGGAGGTTATGGACGATGTTCACATAACGTCGTATTCGACTGACTTCTGCCATTAGCTGCCCCTGTATATATATATCGTGTTCGGGTTGTTCTAGAACAATCGGGAACTGTCATTCTTCTGTCATCTCTCTCTTCATCTGATAGCTTCCAGGATATTCCATCCTTTTCTGTTCTAGATCTTTAACGAACAATCGATAATTATCTGGAATGTCCAATACAGGAGAGGATACTTCTTCTTGACTTGACTTCGCCAAATTCCATTAAAATATAATTAATAATGATTCTGAAAGTTGCAACAATTTGCCTTCCATAGTGCAGTCGTTTACGAATTGCGAAGTAGGCAACATAACCCGACATAAGTCAAAGTCCTTTCCACTGGTTTTATTGCCTATTTATCCTAACGCCTAGACTTTTCAAAATGTCTATTGTTTTCATTATTTCATTGACATTCATGATCCAGCTCTTTGCAGATCCACCTCTTTGTATGTTGTGCTACGAATTGATATATATATATATATATATATATACAAAATATATGTGAGAAATGAAGTTGTATTCACAGATAACGGTAATCAACTCGCCGTAGTTCCATCACACCAATGACATAATTTCGAATGAAAAAAGATTTGTTCACTTTCTGATTCAGTTCAGACAAGAATGGAACATTCACAATTTAATCAATTCAATTAATCACTGCCGTCAATAATGCTTTCAATTTATTGTAGGGAGCATTTCCCTTATCAAAACTAACTCGATGACATTTGCGATAACGTTTAGGTTCTATAGAGAAAAATATCGTACAGTAAGTTGCTATTATATAACAGCTTGAATGGACTCAAGCATGAACGTTAATATCAACCGGCCTATCCGCCATTATGATGGTCTTAATTGGTCATTTCATGAAATCTAAGATTGCTCAACGTTAACTCGTAAAGCTTCATAATAGAGCTATAAATTGGGTGCCTAATACAAAAACGAGTCTTACAGGACACTGGATTTCTCGGAAGCCTTTGTAGGTATCGTAATTGTTTTACCCATAAAGTATAGAATAGAGAGTGAAATAGGCAGGAATTTATTTTATCGTAGTTTTGTCAAGTAAAAATTGATCGGTCTATGCAGACTTTTATTGGCTGATTACGAGTGAATTATAATTAGGTTTCAATACTACAGGGTGTCCCCTCTCAATTGGAAAAAACTTCTGGGGCATATTGAGGAACCATAGACAAGCAGTTTGAGATAAGAGACTGATGTCCGGAAGTGCATGGTTTTCAAAATACAGGGTGTCAAAGTTTTTTTCAAAAAACTTTTTTTTATTAATATTTCAAAGACACGTTAACCGATTTTCTTGAAATTTGCTAGTGATGTAAGCTTTAATAAGACGCTCAGTTAGCACTAATTAAATGTTAATTATGACTTCCAGTGGCGCCCCGGGGGACAGTGTCACGAATAAAAATGCCAAAAAATGTACGCTGCTGACTTTTTTTTTAAATTTTATATATTTTTTAGAAAGCTCAGTTAAAAATACAACTTTTTTGTCACTTGATATTTTTTCGTATCTCTCTCCGTTTTCGAGAAAAATTTTTTATTAAAAACTTTATTGAAAGGTTCATTATCTGAAAATCTAAAACAAAACAATGTTGTCATGGTAACACATAAACATGTCAAACTTTAGTAAAAGTGTCAGTTTCTAAGTACTTAATTATCTTCAAACGTTACACTGATTGCAAAAATGAATCGGTTTGAATTAGCCGAGCTTGCAGATATGCATCTCTTGTATGGGGAAGCGCGGGGTAATTCTTTGTTAGCACAACGGTTGTACGGGCAGCGGTTCCCAAATCGTGAATTGCCAAACCATAAGATTTTTATCAAAATTCATCAAAATCTACGGGAGACCGGCTCATTCGTGGTAAGTATTGCAGAAATGGCAACTTTCTGTGTTTTTTTTCTTGCGCGTTTCTGTTTTACAGCCAATCTAAGAGGCTTTGTTATCTTTGCAGCCTATTCGAGAATTTGCAAGGCAGTTTCCGATCAGAGATGCCGTTGAGGATAAAGTCATGGCACGCATTCAGAATGAGCCCAACACTAGCACTCGTCTGATTGCGTCGCAACTTGATTGCAGCAAAAATACTGTCCATCGAGTATTGAAAATCCACGATCTCTATCCATTTAAACTGCAAAAGGTGCAGCATCTACTGCCTGACGACGCTCCTCGGCGGCTCGAGTTCTGCGAGTGGTTGCTCCGTCAAGCGGATGAAAACGCTGATTTTTTAAGTATAATCTTCACGAGCGATGAAAAAGGATTTTCGCGCGAGGGGACATTCAATCCTCGTAATAACCACGAGTGGAGCGAACAAAATCCCCATTTTACGCACATCAGAGGATATCAGCAGAAGTTTGGTGTTAATGTTTGGGCAGGTATTCTTGGCGACCATTTGATTGGGCCGTACGTTCTACCTGATCACCTCAACGGGAATAACTATCTAGTTTTTTTGCGAGATATTCTGCCCGAGCTGCTGGAAGATGTACCCCTCCAGTTGCGTAGAGAGGCCTGGTTCCAACACGATGGTTGTCCAGCGCATTTTGCGCGCACCGTGAGAGGTTACCTCGACCAAACCTACAACAACAGGTGGATTGGTAGAGGTGGTCCCGTCCCTTGGCCAGCAAGGTCGCCGGACTTGCCCCCCCTGGACTTTTTTCTTTGGGGCGAAATGGAACGGTTGATCTATGCAACTCCTGTGCCGACCATGGAGGACCTAGTTGCTAGAGTTGTGGTGGCAGCGGAATTTATCGCGAACAATCCAGGCGTGTTTGCTCGGGTGCGCGAATCCTGGCTCGACAGGTGCAGAAAATGCATCGAAATGCATGGTGGACACTTTGAGCATTTGCTCCACTAATTAATAATAAATTATTTGTAAAAAAGCCTCCTTGTTTTTCTTTCTGATAATAATGAACCTTTCAATAAAGTTTTTAATAAAAATTTTTTCTCGAAAACGGAGAGAGATACGAAAAAATATCAAGTGACAAAAAAGTTGTATTTTCAACTGAGCTTTCTAAAAAATATATAAAATTTTTAAAAAAAGTCAGCAGCGTACATTTTTTGTCATTTCTATTCGTGACACTGTCCCCCGGGGCGCCACTGGAAGTCATAATTAACATTTAATTAGTGCTAACTGAGCGTCTTATTAAAGCTTACATCACTAGCAAATTTCAAGAAAATCGGTTAACGTGTCTTTGAAATATTAATAAAAAAAGTTTTTTGAAAAAAACTTTAACACCCTGTATTTTGAAAACCATGCACTTCCGGACATCAATCTCTTCTCTCAAACTGCTTGTCTATGGTTCCTCAATATGCCCCAGAAGTTTTTTCCAATTGAGAGGGGACACCCTGTATAAGTATTTGTATATCACCCGATCCATGTACGAAAATAAACAATACGTTATTCTTTCAGCTTGGGGTTGGGTTTAGAAAATTATTTTCATTCATTTAACAAATTCGAAAACAACCAGGTCACTTTGATGTGCATACAAGTAAGTAGGAAGCATCAAGAAAGCATACTTCCTTGCCAAAGAAGAGAGAAATACAAAATCTTCAGGCACAAAACCTACAAAACCCACATGAAAGAAGAATTTGGACGCTGGGAAACAGATGAAATTAAATCTCACTCGAATAAAGTGCTATGACAACGACAAGCGAAGTGGCTACAGTGAGTCTATCTCAAGAAGATAGTTGCCACTACTGCGAGAACTTTGCTGAAATTGCAGAACATTTGCTTTGCGAATAATGCCCATCAGCTATTTTCTGAAAGAGGCTTCAGTCTCTAAATAGTTCCTGAAACTTAAGCCTTCAATCGTCAGGTAACATTTTTCATGAATTCTCCAAAAATCATCAGAGATAACCAAAGAAAACCAAACTCCTAACATATGTAGAAGAAATCGACTTGTTATATATGAGACATATCCAGTTGTGTACTTTTTTCTCCAGGGCATGTTGTGAAATGAAGCCTGAATATCAATCAAAATGAAGTTTCCGATGCTCCATGTCAACTTTTCCGAAACCTTCAGTAACGTGAGATCCCAGTGTATTTATTTCTGAGTTTTCTTGTATCCTTATTGATTATTGATATAGGTACATACAACATGGTCTATGCAGTATACGAAGATGAATATCTCTGAGCTTCCCACGTCTCTCAATCAAGTTTCCACTAAAAACCTGAACGCATGCCATTGTTCCTTCTGCGACATACTCAACTGAAGCGGTATATAATTAATATCCATTAGCTTTATTTACGGCCCAGCTCGAGTTTATGCGCCACTTTTTGTTATAAAATACTCTGACATTAAGTCTGCCTCTTTCAATTTCATTATGCTCCATGAAAAAGATCATTGTCGGAAGAGCTTGAGCATCAAATCGGTCTTAATGTGAATTACTGAACCATTTTTCTTTCATTATTGGCGAATGAACTCACTATCTTCAGCCGACTCAACTTCTTGTTCTGACATCAAGAGGCAACTATTTCGAACTGAGTATCTGTATCGAGGCATCAAAAATTTAATTATACAGGGTGGTCCAGATGAAAATTAACTGGTTTGATATTGTAATGACTTCATATCAGCTAGATCAGCTACACTAGTAGGTAAAACTTATTCGCAATTTTATTAGGTATAAGTAACTTGTATGAATTTATCCATAAAATCATCATCTTATGTATTCTTGAGTGAAACATAATCTAGCTTTTCCTGCTAACTCTGTGAATATTTATCAGTATCTTGATGATGAAATCATTATTGATATCAATAAAAATATACTTCTTATGTACCTATAATAATTTATGCAGCGAAAAGACCATCATATTTTCTATCCTATTATATATATAAGGCTCCATAAAAGGATCTCTATATTCATTATCATTACTGGTATCTTCAGATGTTAATACAGTCTTCAGTGTGAATTTTGTCCAAGAAGTTTGATCAAGGATACCAACAAGAGTTGGAAAACCTAGTACCTATAAAATCTGTTTCATTATAATACCTGCCAAACTGAAGAACCAATTTTAAGTAGATTTGAGTGAATACAAATCGAAATCGACAAAATGAATGCTCTTCACAAACGTTCTTATTCATCCTTCTAATGTGAAGCTGAAAACATAATTAGAGAGATAATATACACGAAGTGTTCCGTCATATTGATATTTCGCTATAGGTGATAGAATATCAAATGATTCGAAGAATAATTATTCACCTGGCGGTGTCATAATGTGTATGTCTGCCTATCCTTACATGAGTAATAGATTTGCAATCACGTCGCACCATATCCTTTATGACTACAACCACGGCAATCTTGGCTATAACCTCAAATTACTCAACATAACTGTCCTATTAGAGTTTAATCTACAGTTACGAGTTGAAATGCATTTTAAATTCTGGGAAAATGGCATTATACCCAGTACTTACCTGCGCGTGGGAGGATATCAAACTATTCATATTCTCTAAAAATATGTATATGTTCAGGACTTGCTATATACCTGAGTTATCTTACGTCTAGGTATTGTTCTGCGCGTGAAGTAGAGAGTGTTTACCATGGAATTACAATTAGCCATATTACTACTTCTTTATTATACAAAGCCGAACGTTTTTTGTTTCACAATGACGTACCAGATGAAGAGGATATAATTATTGTCACCAGGTTTTATGGTTGGACGTTGATGTGAGTTGAATTCAGAATTCTCAATTCCCAGGTACCAGATTCCTGATAGGTGGATTAAGAGGTGGATAGATAGACTGGTGAAATCACTTCCTATCCTGTGACTGGTCCCAAATCTCTTGATTTCGCCTACTTCGATAAAACGTGTCTAACGTGACATGGCGTGGGTGAATCTCGCTAAGTGAATCCGCGATTTCAACCAAATTTTCAGGTTACTGCAGGTGTCAACACGAAAGTATGAATATTTGATTCTGAATGACTTTTAATCGTTTCTAACAATTTCATGGAGCCATTTTCCAATGAGTTTGATGCGAATATGTATCGAACATGATTGAAAGTAAATTCTTCAAAAATCTTTCGACAGTATCGCCATCTATTGTTGTACATGAGAACCCCACGTAATGAGCTGAAATTCAATTGTTTCAAATCAAGGATTTGTCTGCTGAAACAATTGAACAGTAGCGCCACCAGGTCTTATTTCCATCATTGTGGATTATTATCAGATTTCAGTTGACTTCAACCTTAACTTCTATATGGTTAGATTATAACTTGATACCGTATCACACATGACCTTACAGTTCATGCAACCAATCTTGCACAATTGGTAACACTGTTTAATTCGCTCCATGGATTCAGTAAAAAACAATAACTTGTTTTTGTTGTCTGAAATCATCATAGTCGGCCTCTATTGGAACTTCCAAAAACTTCTCAATGCATGATTGTAGAGAATTGCTTCAACTTCCATCAATCACAGTGGAAGTGTGTCTTGTTTTAGCGTATAAAATGAATCATCCTAAACAAAACTTGAGAAGTATTTGGCGAAAGAACTCATTCAACTCACCCCAATATCTCTAAAGTCCTGAAAAGAACGGTTCTAATACTGCCGTCATAAGAAATACTCACGTATATACCATATTGTCAAAATCGAGCAAATCGCTTTTGAAAGTTTGAATTCCTCCAAAACGTTCCATTATGCATGTATCTGAATACTCTTGGTGTCATTTGCTTCAGCAGAAATATATTTATGTAATAAAATACCTTTTTTATACTGAAGCAGCAAGATTTTTGTTTTTGGAGACTTTTATTGCAAATACGCCGTATTGAGCTGCACATGGGCTGGTCAATACTAAGCAAAAACCAGTTATCTGTGAATACTAAGTAAAAACCACTCAAAATGTGTATGTAATTTGTTTCAACTTAGGAACTCTGATATTCAAATGAGAGATACGTATTGTATTACTAGTTCACTCCTTAATAACTAACATTTTTTTATTATAGTTTTATTGAAATATGATATAAAAGAAACATAACTTATATCACACAAATAAAATGATAATGTTTGTTTCATACATTCTAGAAAAATGATCAACTCTGAAAAATTGAATATGGCATACTAATTCAATTTGTCGGCATCTCAAGCCAAAAGGGCTTCCTGTTATCGGGCATCAATGGTACCAAATCCCTGATGATAGTTTCTTTCTTATCTTTATTAATGCCAGTTGGTTCTGTTCTCGCAGTTACTTGCATCAATTCAATTTTCTTCCTGTACTTTTCTTGCAAAACATCGATTTCGAAGAAACTTTCATCGGTGAAAGTTCTGTATTTTAAAGTCGTTTTATTTTTCAGAAAAATCATCTCTGAAATTTGCCTAATATATGGTCGGGGATTCAATTTATTGATTTTTGCCAAAGAAGTGCAGTTTCTCCAATTACCAAAGTCCTGAGGTGTAAGTGGTCTGGCAAATGCTCGTTTATCGTTGCATGACTCTACAGCTTTAATAAAATCTTTGAAATCATACGTTTTCCCTTGCCTTTTCAGTGACAGCTCGACCTGATGGTGAAAGCTGTCAGCAGACATATAACTATGACCAGGTTCAAAATATTTCACGTGTATTTTTTCAGCACTTATTTCTTGTCTGTTCATGATATATATAAGAAAAGATATAAATGTCCAATTCTTCAGTTGTCCTGTGCAGTTATCAGCCCATATGATGAAATGTTTTACGTCTCTATTTTCACGCAGAAAAACAGAAAATGCACTCACAAGTTCTTCTTGGTTTCGTCCTGCTAAACCTTCATGCCATAAAGCAGCCATTGGTAGATGTTTTTTCTGATTACCCAGTGGTACGAAACTTTCGTTATAAGCAGTGATTCTTTTCGTAAATAGTACCCTTTTGAATACATCTATCCTTGGTAACATTATTACTTTCTGAAGATCTACAGAAACGAAGAGAACATCTTTTTCCAATGATGATTCTTCAGCAATTCTGACGTCATTTTTGTATGCACTCCTTGTATATTTCACGTTATCCAGATGAGTTTTCCAAAGAGTACATATTTCGCAATTTTCAGCTAATGTTTTCACAGTATGGTCTTTGTTGTGAAAAGAATATTCCTCACATCTTTCACATTGTTCGTTTCCAAGTTTTGTGAATGATATATTCATTTTTTTAACTTCTGACCTATAAAAGTCATATGAGCATTCATAAGAGGGATATTTTTTCTGAAATTCTTCAAACATAGTTGCAACTGTGATATCGCTCGGTAAATATAGTCGATTAGGAGCGTGTTCCCTTCGATAATGCGAAATACTAGGGTTGAAGCTCATGATATGAGTGTGCACGTCCTCTCTTGGTAATCTCTTTTTGCTAGGTTTCCTACCTCTTCGATCTTGGATGTGCTTTGTATTTTCAGGAAATGAACGATATAGGCTGTTTACTACCCAGTCAGAGGATTTTTTGAATCCTAAGGTAGTCAAGAAGAAAGTCTTGCAAACAATTTGAATAGATTCGTTTCTATCTCTCAGCGTGTATTGAAATGTTTGATTCTTCTTGTAAGAATTGTCTTCGCTCTTTTTTTGCCGTCTCGCCACATCTTTTCTTGAAGTGTTGTGTAATACGAACATCTTTTGTTCTTTCCATGTCAAACTCCAATACTGTTCATTGATTATCTTTCTTCTTTCCTCATCGATTTTTTGAATGCATTTCTTCGAGCAGGAAGGTTCACACGCGAGAAGTACAGAATGTTTCAGGATGTGGACGTCTTTTTTCTGCTTTTTTCGATCTCTTAGAGATACTGAGTGGAGTTTCCTTTTACGTACTGTACCACGCTTCGTCATCTCAGAATGGGTGCTACTGCCTGGAAGAGAAACAAAATTTGATAGTGCCTCATCCTCACTATTCGTCTCTTCAAGTGCATCAGTTTCTCCATTCCTCTCAACTAGCTCATTGGTAGGTGTGATAGCTGATATATCCAAAACATCAGTCCCGACATTTGTTATATCAGATTCTGTAATTGTTGGTCCCCCGATTGTTCCGAGAACATTTTCTATACCTGTCTGTTTTATCATATCAGTCCCGATATTTGTATTCTCTGGTTGCATTATTTCTAATGTTTGAACTGGATTTGTGATGACCGCCTCATTCGAATGATTAGTGAATATATTTGTGATATTTCCTTCTTCAATTTCAACATGTCTATCAAATATTCGGATAGAATGTGCAATGACTGAACTCTCAAGAATTCTAATATCTGTTTCTTCAGCACCATCTTGTACCTGTTCCGGAATCAGAGTTTCAGTATCTGTTAATTTCAGTCCTTCGACTCCTTCCTGATTATAATTTACACAATTGAGTTCAATACCAGGTATCACCGAAATATCAGTCACTATTTCTGAAAAAAAAAAATCAAGTATTGCAAAACGAACATACACTTTTTGAATCATTATGATGGAAGATTTACCTTTATGTCTATATCAACTGATCATCATAAAGTCAATCATCGAATACCTACTAATAATAAAAAATATGCTGAGGAATACATGAATAGATACCTTGAACAATATTATCTTCCATTATACAAAAATTCTGGTTCATTTTGATGAAACCAATTTCCTCGTTATCATCAGCTATAATGGGAACATTCTGAAGTTCTGCAAACACTTTGGAGATGGTTGCTTGTTTCGGAGATGTTTCAACTTCAATATTCAGTTCTGTATTCAGTTCATTGGCCATCTCTACCATTCTCTGACCACGATTCATTCGTTTTCTACAAGAAGCAATCACTATCCAATCAATAATTCAAAATACTTTCCCAAAGTTTTGAAAGTTAGAGTTGAACCGCTAAACTATATCTATATGGATAGAATACAATTGATATTTAACAATCAACTGATCACCCTGATTTTTTCGATTGATTCAAACAATTCGGCAATGGTGTTTGGAGAGTGTGTTTTTCACCGTCAACTTAGTTTGCAAAACAACACTCGAAGTCATATCAAGACTTGTAGTTTTTTAAGTGTCATCCGAAGCACTTGGTTTACCTGGTAGGTAAACTATGTGGAACAGTTTTATATAATCATTTCATTGGACATAAAAACTTACCTCATCATTATGAATACACTCTTCACTGCAGAATTGGTTTACTCAGACTTCGAAATTAACTCAATTCAAATCGATAATACCATACAAAATCAAGAGTAACATTACTATGGATTCCCAAGTGCCGATATGATATTTTATTGACCGTTTCGCGCGTAAATCTAGCGCGCAACGTAAAGATACTAAGACGAAACCCCTTACATACACACCTACTAGATGAAAACTACGTATATCGTGCGCTACTAAGAGAAAAGCACGTAAATTCTTCAATTATGCGTGGTTTTATCTTAGTAATATTCATATACGTGGATTCAATCTAGCGAGAAGCATAATTTCGTTCAGATAAGTGGACCATATAATGCACGAAATACTTGTTTCTTGTTGAAATAAATGGTTCTGATGATTGAAATGGGTAATATTTGTTATAATATTGCATCCGGAACCATAATCTCATATTACCCAAAATTGTTATATACGCGGATTTTTCTTATGAGGGCAGAATAATAACGAGGGGTTGACCACTAGAACAAAATGTGTACACTGGAAATACTATAAACCGAAATTCCTCTAGAATTCCCCGGAATTCCCCGGATTTCCTCGGAATTACCCGGATTTATTCGGAATTTCCCGGAATTCCCCGGAATTCCTACGGAAGAAATATGTCAATCTGAACAAATAACGATGCAATTTCAAATCTAAATATAGATAATACTCGGAATTCCGGTGAAATATGAAATACTTATTTCATCGATTTTTATCCCACTTGGGGTCTAGCGAGAAGATAGGTATAAATGATTTGATTTTTCAACTTCAGACCTTTTTTTGTCACAACTATTCATTGATGATCAAAAAACGGCTTCCATGTCCCTTTCATAACTTTTGACCTACTAATAACATTCTACTAAATCACATACAGGTGAGTTCAGAATTCAGAATTATGAACCACCCTGTATTTGTTCCATTCGAATATCAATAATTGATGGCGGATAAAAAGCCGTTTTGATCAATAGTCGAATCTATTCGACATAAAAAATCAAAGTTGAAAAACTTCAATTTTTCACACCATATATTTCTGTAATCGTTCCAGCTAGATCCCAAGTATGATAATAAAATCAGCTTCGCAGGCAGAATCTGGAAATGCAATAAAATATAGGGTGTTCCAAAAGAAACAAAATAACTTTGATATCACAATTTTTGGAACATCCTAAACCTTTCAAAATAATTTTAAAATGTAGCCTTCATATACAAACTACTAAAGTAACAAAATCCCAGAGTCAACAGAAATTGTGCAAAAAAGACGGGAATGAAATTATCGATGATCATGAGTGATGGTTAAAATAATTTATTTAACATTGTTAGTTCAACCTCATCAGATTTTCTGCGTGTGTTCAGCAATAAAACACACAAATATCGTATTTTTTCTGGCGAAAAAAGAAAGGAATTGCCCGGAATATCAATTGTACACCGGAATTCCCATGAGGTCAATCCCTCGAACAATAATTACGAATAATTACAAATTCAATACGCAATCCAAGCACACTAAACGACGCTCATGAATTGACATAAACAGAAATGATTGTTTGTCTATAGCGACAACCTGAGAACAACAAATTCTTGCGGCAAATTCAAAATTTGGTCACGTAAGATACGGGATTGAATGAAAACCCTGTGGGTGAAACCATGCATACACTTGATCGAAAACATTTTCGAACCGTTTCTATACTTGAATCAAGGTAACGTTCGATAGGAATTCTTAATGCATGAATCGAATCACGATTTTTTTTCTAATGAAAGGAGGATACTTTAGTCTCGAATGATTAATTGTTTCCCAAAAACATGTGCAAAGGTGCAGTTGAAGTACAACACAATCGATAAATTGAAATCGAATCGATCAACTTTCACGATATCTAGGCATATCATCAGTCTCCACAGGCATCTATTCATGACAAACGTTGATTCAAATCGCTCGTGGCATAATTTCGTGCCAGCCATCATATCTCTTTGGTGTGGACTGGTGAATGCGTGAGTCGAGGTAACGCTTTTAGACAATATTAATAGTTGGGCTGTCAAGAAAATGAAGTCGGCCCGACTATTTCTTACAGAGGCCGCCAGGTTGGATGTGGAACCCACATGACTTGAGGAATATTTCAATCAAGCGTTCATTTGTGGAAATCGTACAACCGCTTGATATCAAAATATGTGAGGCCGGTTGAAATTCATCTAATCATTTCTGTGAGAAATTTGTCCAGAACAAGGTGGATCAAGGATGGTGAAACAGCTTCCTATTTACAAGCACTATAGAAAAAACTGTATAGACTTTTGCCTACTTGATTCCATACCGTAGTAATATTTCCTGAAGTTACCAAAGATGGCGTCATACCTTGTGTAGTTGAACTGTGCATCTGTTATAAGAGAAAAACTCGGAGAAAAAAGACTGAGAAAAATCAATATAACGATATTTATTACAGATTTACTGAAAACTTTGTGCTTCAATGCCGTTACAACTCACGTGTGTCAAATGCGAACCACATGAATATACATAAGAAACAGATATCTTCCTTGATAATCGATCTTACCGCCATCTTCATTCAAGTCGTGGAAATATGACTACCCGTCTCAAACGGTCTACAAGTTTTTCGCAGAAACAATTGAAGAGCTGTTTCACCATCTTATATCCACCTTGGTCCAGAGTCACACCAGTTGTTTGCAGATTGTTTTTGATTTCTCATAAAATTGATCGAAAGGCTGCTAGGGTTCAAGCAATTTAGGAAAAAAGGCTCAAAGACCACACCTCGTCATTTCAGCATGGTCTGCAACTTGATTCTCAACACCATCTAATGTCCCTTGAGGATCTATTTGTTCTACTGTCAATAAGCACATGCATCATCGTAGGTGTCAATGTGATCTTTTCCAAAGGTGTTTGAATTTATCAAACTCAGTTCTGAGTAACACCGGTGTTAGTGCTGATATCAGCAGATTGAAAACTTCGATGATGTTAATTATGTTTCAATAATTGCGATTTGACACTGTATAGAGGTGTAGTGGACTAAAACTCCCAAGGTTCTATGGTCGAACACAAAAACGCATGAAATTCCCGCTGTTCATCCATATATTTCAATCAAGCATTCATTTGTCAAACGAGTTTGAAATATCTAATTTCCGCACGAGTTGTGCACTATACTTTTCCGACGACCTACATGAAAAACATAGGTATGTCGGATTTTAATTCCGCATGACTGTATTACCTATACTTACAAATCATTTTTACAGGAAACCAATTCAATTGCCTGAAGAAGCATATAAGAAAGATGTATCACACAAAGAGAACAAATTATATTGGACATTTAACAAAAATATTTTGGTACATTTTGGTCTGTATTCATGAAATATTGGAAAAATAATTATTGATGGTAATATTCTCGGTAATATTTGAAGAATTGTTCATCAGTAATAACGGAATACTATATTATTTTCTTTTACCAAACCTAAATTGCATACTTCTGGGGGAGGAGAATCTACCATTTCATCGTCGGATGACATTGCAGCAAAGAAAACTGAACAAATTATACCATTCGGTACCTATCTACTTGATGAATCACATTGCACAATAATGTCATGAATTCGTTTGTAGATATGTCATTGTGACAGCTACCCATGAGTCAAATCAGAGTATAGTTAAGTATATTAGGCACCAATCGCAGAGCGTGGAGATGAGTATTTCATTTCACACTAGTGCGCAATATCTCATTTTGTGATAGTGATAAAGACGAGAAAGAGGAATATCAAAACAAATAAGGCAACTTACCGCTAATTATAGTGTTTATTTCTATAATGGATGAGGTGAATAAATATATACCTACAATAATACCATGCATAATGTGTTTACCCTTTCTGTACTTATAAATCTCGACGAGAACAATAAAAACACAGCTATTTCCTCCTAACGCTCAGCCATTCAACCGAATAAATATTCCAGATAGTTATCGCTCCTTTTACTAACCAACAGTCTAATCTGCATATGATAAACCCCTTATCCAAGGTGGCCGTGGAGAAAGAGCGAACAGTGTCAATTATTTCCCGGGCGACAAAAGACGATCATAAATTGAGGAGTGTCTCCGAGACCGCACACGTTTCCGAACGGAGATGCGCGAGGAGATACGCATGCGCGCTCACCCGTCAACCTTAATTGGATTGCAATTGTTTTGTATATAGGTGGGTTTCGAAAGGCCGGCCTCCTGCGATGTCCCTATATGGAGTAATTAATATGGTAGGCGGTTAGAAGCGGTGTACGAGTAGGATGTATAGCTTAATTACCTGCAGCGCATTGTTTTCGGACCAACAAAAGTTGGCCATGATAATGAATTCCTATCAGATTTTTCTTGTGTTTTTTCCTTCGTGGACTCCCCGTACTAATGAGAAAAAGCAGGCCAAAAAGTTACCAGAGGACGTCAAGAGTCCAACATCTGAAAAGGCTCGATGACATTTAGCAAGTTAACAAGCTGATAGCTGGTGAGTTTGAAAGCCGCTAATAGAGAATCCAGCCTAAACCCTGACATTAATATTACCTTCAATAATACTTCCAGTGCACCATTGAAGAAATTAACACTTATTGAACTAGCACAATATCCTCGAGAGTTCAAAACTGTCCGCATATTTAAAGCTTTATGTCTTCGTATTCAAAAGAAAATCCGCTTATGATCATATTTTAAGCATAATGCGACTTATATTGGGCTATTTGAGGTAACAGCGTATTTGGTGAAGATTTCAGAGAGAATTGTATGGCCACACAATCCATACGTTTTCAGATTATATCGGAATTTAACATGAAAATATTTCGTAGTAGTTGTGGTTAGGAAGATACAAGCATTAACAAGGCAAAGTGAAAAACGGTTATGGTCTCTGCTGTGATGCTCTTAGCACATAGACTCTGCATCATTATGATTGATTTACGCTTTGAAATGACGAGAAGCTTTTGTTCCATTGTTGCGAAAGTAATATTCAATTGCTACCTCGTTTTCTAGTGCCTATTCATTTGATGAATGCCTACTCATGAAATAAATACCAAATTAGTACCTTGCCATCATACTTCTCATCTCATCTCATTGACCTCATATAAACATTCCAAACTTTATTCTTCAAGGTTTTTCATTGTTTCCTCTGATTTCTATTGAACCGAAACATCCGAGGAAACATCAGTAATAAAAGCAACCACATTGGAAGGAGGTGGTGCTGTCACATTGAAAAATTAGAACGATGAAAACCCCCGATAAAAAAATCGCCTCAGTGGTCGATATATCTAGGTCACAAACCGATCCAGAAGGTGAGATATTTCCAGAGAAATATCCTGAAACGCACAAAAGGAAAGATAAATCGTCAGTTGGAAGTTACGCACAGGCTGCCTCTCGACTAACGAGGGAAAATGAGGAAAAGGAGTATTATTGCTTCGGTCTCTTTGGAAACAGCTATTCATTGTGAAGAGAAATGTCTTATATGTCTTTGACTTTTGCTGGAATTGTAAGGGATAAAGGATGGATGTTAGTGACAGACATTTTCCGTGGGAGTGAATGATAACATTGAGGAATGGATCACAAAATGATTTCCTTGGATGGGTTCGAATACAACGAAATACTTTCACTTATTTTATTTGGGGCCTATAATTATTGACTCTTATGATTTCTTATGAAGTCAAGGGTGTACTCTAGACGGTTTTTTTCATTTCAAAATGGCCAATATAGTCGATTCAGCGTCACAGCTTCTTCTCTAATGAATAGTGATGCTACTTTCATCTAATAGTTCCAGTTTATACTAGGTCTTGGGTCGAAATTCTTCAGAATTTCAATTATTTCTGACTGAACAACATATCTAATAACTCCTCTTCAATTGCCGATCGATATCAGATGAAGAGTAGCTCCTTTGAGAAACACATTTTTAACAAGATAGAGTAATTTAAATCCACAGTCCATTGGAAATCGAATTTGTGATTTGGCTACCAAGTGCTCATCAATAATCATGAATGTGTTTCAATTTGACAGTATATATAGGACCAATTATATCAAAAGTATGCAATAGTTAGAGGAATTACATATAATGAAGGATTCTTGTTGTGTTATTAATAATAAAATTGATTACAATGACTTCAAACCCTGATGTGTCTCAGATACAGATAAACGAAAATTGAAAAGCTGAAAGTATTAGCCCTTTAATTATTCTTTCACAATATAATAAAATCATGTTGAACATCATTTTTCCTGAAGCTGGTTATCAAGTATCCATTGAAAAGAAATTTATATCGTATAGAATCCTCGATAGAATCAAAGTGATTTCTTTGCATTCCATAATAATCTCAAGAGATGACAGATCCGTATCAGAACGTGTAGTTAGAAACTCTTGACTCCCCTAACTCAAACGAATTATGGATATTGTATGAGGAACAGAATATCAAACTAATCTCAAACTCCTTGACTGAGATTTGAATAGATCTCTTAACTGTTCCGGTTGGAATATCAAACGGCAGAACTTACAGCGACTATCGAGCTCGAAATTTCGAATGATAATGAAGTCCAAACTGATGAACAAATCAACCAGTTATCGAAGGAATATTTGGGAAATGTTCCATTTGGGTATATTCGAGAAATTTTATATGTCTGAGAGTACCTTCCTACCAATCACGGTTTTTATCTTTCTTTTCGGATGTGACAGTTCACTCTTGACTGATCCTTCATCAAAATCCAGTTGATAGAAAACATGGGTTAGAAGAAGAACTGGCTCAAGGATATGTTCCTCAACGTACGTCGTACAGTTTATACCCATATATATAATAACAACTATATGGATAACACCTATTCTACTCTTCACGCGGAAGTGAAGCCAGTTTTGGAAAAAACAAAAGGCTGTCTGGCTTGCTGATGATGAATTGTGCGCATGCGCGGGTTTTGACGAGTTGAAATCCACTGACGGTTCTAGAATTCCATAGGTTAGGTTAACCCAAATTATGTAAAAGAGCGTTAATATAATAGTTATAAATGTACTTACTGATTGTTCACAGAAGTGATTAGTGAGTGATAACAGTGATTGATCAAAAATTAGCCCACGAATCTTGTTCCGATGATTTTATCGTCACAGGTTTCTATGCAAAGTTTCGCTTTGTAGATCACATCCATTTCTGCATCTATCATCAACTATCGAGTCAACTATCATCCAAAATCGTCCAACAATCCATCGATGAATGAATATTTGAAAAATATATGTCATGATGAAATAAAAACATCGAATTGAAGGTTACGTGACACATTTGATTGATTTTTGATAATTATCATACGTTTTTTTCTCACTAGAAAGCTACTCTCGAATGTCGATTCTTAATTCAAACTTGCGCGTGCGCATATTCGCGATTTGTCCCGCAGACTGTCATTTGTTTTATTTCTCGGCTTCAGCTCTGGTATCTATGTTACCTATATAGTTATTATTAGATATATGTTTATACCTACTGATGATGTTAACTTGGGAATCTCTGACTTGGGGTTATCGAATTATGCATATATATAGGTGAGAAGTAAGTTAGGTTAGGTCGAGGGTTGAGTTCAAGCATCAATATCTCAGATTGATGGAATGGTAGATTTTTTTTATGTAAATCCCATTACGAAAAACCTTGCTATACTTTCCTCATTTCAAACTGTCAGAATAAAAAGCCGAAAGCTCCTTGATATTAGATATTCAATCGAGTATTCAATAAACGAATCAACGATATGAAAATCTGAAACAAAACAACATTTTTCAAACATGGACACATTGCAGCCTACTAGGTTTCAATTCAGAATGACACTGATGCTTCAGATAATGACTCATTCCAGTTCAACTTTTTTAACTTTCTACAATAATTGAGTTCTCAACTAGTTTCCGTTCGAATCAAACTTGGATGCTATTCAATTTGGCTCTAAGAAGGGTAATTTAAATGCGATTCATTAGGGAACTTCACCTCCTAATAACATTATATAACTACCACTTTCCTCTAAACTGTACTTTCGTGAGTTGTTCCAGTTGTAATTGGTGATTAAGATAATAAAAAAGACAGATGTTTTCATTCGGTTTGTTGCTTTTTACCTCGCTTTTTACTAACTAATGCAATGGCAGTTACCCTGATGTCATTCTCCGTGAAACGATGTGTTCGTTGGACAATGACTAATTGGAAGTGCAGTTGAGAATATCAGAGTCCCCACCATGGACTATCAACCAATCCATCATTGAATAGGGAAATTTTTATATTCAGTCAGGAAGATTTCACAGATGACACATTCTTGATATGTACCTACTTTGGCCGAAGTCACCATTTTGTATCACATTTGAGACCTCTCCTACATGAACATAACAAGCTGGATAGTCATCAAGTTTATGTTATTTGGAACTGCTCTTTTTATTATCTATTCTAGCATCAATGCATCATCACTACCAAATCAAATTTTCATTTACTTTCTTGAACATTCAGCTGTTTTCCGGAGAAGGAAAGAAAATCCAGCATAAACTCGATGAATTATTCATGTTCAAATAGTTTTCCAATGGATCGATGGAGTAAGAATGAATGAATATCTATAAAAGATCGATTCAGCATGGTGAATATTATTAGAAAGTATAATCTTGTTTTTCAACCTAATGATTGACGTAATTTTGTCTATACGATAGTCAACTGACTATCATGATTAAAGTTTAATTGACGTCATCCAATGGGAAGTGCGACTTAAGTAAATCATGTTATATCGGCTACTGCTGTTGGATAGTGGTGAACAAGATGTTGATCTTTAATTAGAGGCTTTTTTAAAATTATCAATAAAAAACCAGTTTAACTTGCTTCTACTACCATGTAATCATTACATCGTGGGCGAATCAGCTGTTTCATGCTCTTATAAGGGCAATTCAATCAGGTATGTCTTATATATTCAGTCAGTAGAAATCTCGGTAGAAATAATAATCATTTAGATTGGAAAATGGTTCCAATAATATGAGTAATTATGGCCAAACAAAGATATATTATTATTGTCTTGTTTAGAATGGAAGCATCTACAATATAAGCAATGTTCTAGGTCATGTTGGCCATGTAAGTTGTTTTTTTTTTCTCCATCAACACAACCAGTGATCTCACAAATGTTTCCAAGACATCGAGCGTTCCTCCGGTATATTTCACATGCAGAGTTTGGTTTGTTGAAACGCCCAAAGCCCCTACATATTCTTCTCTTGACCACTAGCTATTCCGGTTCTCAAGATTATAATTATAATATGCAGCTTGGGTCGCTTTTTCTTCTGTTATTTTCACTGCAACAGTAGCTATGCTGACAGCTACCGTGTAACATGTGTTTCTGCCTAGATATTAAAATGAAATGTATTCTTTTTTGTCCCAGTGGTAGACATCTGAGAGCAGCGAATCTTTGAATAATTCGGTTTCTTTCGGAGTTTTATTGTATGATTTTGGATACATCAGTAGACCGAGTGACTGGATTTATGTCAGCAGTTTCATGGTGGAATTTAGGTAGGATATTGAGAAGCAATAAAAATAAAAAGGGTTTCTCGCATTGGTATTCTGACAAGCGTATAACAAATTGAAAAAGGGGAACCAGAGCTTTCAGCAGAATTGAAAATGCTGTTACTTAGTGATCGATTGGGGCTGATTGTTTCATCTTATGCGGTTGTTTTTTTATTCTAACACGTTGATGTAGCTTAGATTAGAAATAATATAGCATGGAGAAACACGTATCAACAAAAAATCAGATGTTGATAATCTAAATCAATCTAACGAAACATCAAATATAAATTGTGGATGAATTATTACTACGTATAGGTGATTTTCTCAAATTCCCATTTCTTTTACCAGTCTTCTCTTGACAAACGATTCACAGATATTTTAAGTAAACATATTCCTCGCCTATTCTCAGATCCATCCGGAATGTATTAATTATCGACATTTTTTTGTATGCTGTTCGATATTTTTCCTTTTTAACGATTGACGTTTCACATAATGTATCAATCAAAATTCCATAGGACGTTTCCATTTCGATATGTATTATTACCAACCAACTATCGAACAGATATCTGATAACGTTCCTCATCATGAATGAATACATTGTATGTGATAGCATTATTCACCTACTTTTATTTATGATTCATTAGATGGATTGCTAGTTGGAAACACTTTCCGAGATAATTACAAAAGTTCCCAGAAATGGCATCCTTCCGAATTTCCCGACAACGTCAAGTAAGCCATGAGCGAGGCGGCACGAAGAAAGACAAAAGAACATCGCAGGCCTCCTTTACGGCATTTAATTACTACAATCAGGTCGAATTCTTCGAAAAACTCGACGACACAACAAATTAAAAGAACAAGGAAAGCGTCCAATTTCGAGAGTTAACCGGGCTCAGTCGAAGAAGCCTTCGGGGCGAATTTAATTATTTGGCGATGACTGAGACTTCTTGTGAAATTAGGAGAACGAGCAACCTCCAGATATCCCTGTTTGCTTTGAAGTGATGAATTCTGCTTCGTTTACTGTAAATTTTATCAGTGTTGAATATAATGTAGCACACAGTAAAAGAACTTGGGTCGAGACTTAGGTGTACTTTCAAAGAAAAAAGAAAACACCTGAATATCATATGGAAATGTCCTTTTCATAATACTTTTCGTAAAGTGTTCAACAGTGTCAATTTTAAGTTCAGTGCTGATTAATGACGCAGATGTGGTAAAAAATACGATCTTAAAATATGCCAAATGGTTGAAAAGTATTATTATCGATGGTACTGTCATTCGGGTACACGCAAAAACAAGTTGTAATCAAAAAATTGCATGAAAGCATGCGAATGGCGTCAATTTCATGCTTGCATGCTTGAATAGAACCTTAGAATCTCGCTTAGAACTTATGCCAATAGGTGGCACTGACGTCCTTTCTACAGATATGCGATGATGATGCATGTATAGATTAATATCCAATCAATTGGCCCCTAGCTTGGCCTAATGTGAAATATTCACAAGGATTATAGTATTCTAACTCCATGGCAGTTGCCGTGGTTACGTCAATAAAAATCTGGAGTCAATATAACGTTTCAGATATTCAGATAAGATGCGCTACTATCATTCTCTTCGAAAAGCCTCACAAATATCAGTCGGTTGAGACTTTCATTGAAAGGAAAGTGAACAATAAGTCAGTCAAGTCAGTCACAGAACATTGATCCTTTTCAAGGTGTTGATAATATCATTCCCATAAATAGTGCCATCTCTTAGTCAGCGATTAAATCAAAACCTTATTTAACCCACGCTCTCAATTGATTCGTCTCTAGATTTGGACCAAACAAAAGCGAATCAGTAAATACCCCATTATGATTGTAAACATGTCAGATCCATTGCGACAGATGACTTGTTCTTAGGGACGAATCAAGAAAAAATTTTAAGCGTCTAATAAGCATATTGCACACAAATTATAGTTTCCTGTACTACACTCTTATCTCATTTGAAACCAACAAGGAATTCTTCATTTAAACCAATGCCTGTTATGAACTTGTAAGATTCAGGTAAAACTATTTAATTCTGCCAGTGAATACTCTGTGACCTTGTTTCAACTAATGAAAATGTATTTCAACTCACAAGCAATGCCCTCAGTTAAGTATGACAGAACCAAGGATTATGAAAAATAAAAGATAAGTCCTACTGGTTATTCATTGATTCATGATAATGCTTGGACGTTGAGACGAATGATTTTTTTGAATAATTCATTTATTCCTCGATAAATTCCGAGATATGAGCTGGAGATGTATATAAATAAGAGTGTATGGATGAGCATATCTGGAGAATGTTGAGGACATGAAATATTTATTCTTTGATGCAAATGAGGATTACACTTAAATGATTATTTATGAATGGGAGTGGTATTCCATAACTAAAATTGATTCTGATGCTCATATTTGGTATCTAATCCACTCGCTAATCCATCAATGCATAATTGAATCAAGTACATCATTGAAGCTCAAAACTTGGAAATAGACAACAATAACTACTATGCCTCTTGTATGGATACCAATAACCTCGCCCAATCGTCTCATCTACCCACGGAGAAGAATAATCGCCACAAATTTAGGACATAACAAGTAAATTATAGTGATTTTCTTGGTCTACGTTATATCCTCCACAAATTTCATTAAATCAGGTGACTAGAGGAAAATTTCTCCGAACAACATGGATAAATATAGTAATTCGATGCATAACGCTCATCTTCAACAAGGGTGGGATTTTGCAGAATATTACAGGATGATGTATATTATGATTATAATACTGGGGCTCTGAGGTCATGATTATCATACTTTCACATAGGAGATGAATTCTGATTTTTGAAAATAAATACCTACTACAGGATACAAGGTGAGACATAACTAATATCTTTCAGATCTAATATCTTTTTTGAGAAATGAGAATATCCATCATATGGATTCTACTGAGGATTCTGGTTCATTATATGTTTTATGTTTCAAGTATCTACTTGAACTTCAAGTTGAATTCAATTACAGATTCAAATAACAAAATGGTAGGTACTCTCATGGCTGTGACTCTTTTTGTTTTGTTAATTATATCTAAAGAGAACCAAAATTTGATAGCACTTCTTACCAGATAAAGGTCCCATTTTTATACAATGGTTTGAACGAGGGTTTGAAGATGTGTAATCATTTACAAAGATTATTGTCCAGAAATCCCTATCAATTTAAAAAGCTACGAAACAATTATAAACAAAACTTCTCGATAGCTGACCCAATTACAGTTTTTTTGCAACGACTTACTTTCACAAAAGTAGGGAGGAACATTTGAGAAATTGTTCCGATTACATTTTCATATTTTTCTTTTATATTATTTATTCTTATCAGAATTTTTGCTCTACCTATTTTTAGATCCTCACACTTCTTTAACCAGGACCAGATCACGGTATAATTATCATAATATAATTAACTCTCTGATAAAATTAGTATTTTCCTATTCAAGTTGACCTAACCTAACCTTACTCTGTATCGAGCTCTGTATGCTGTTTCCATATTGTTCGATATACTGTATATAGTATCGATGTGTGAGGAGGTATTGGTTAGTGGATGTGTTATTCACATTGTTGTTGATGCCTTATATGAGAGAAATATAAATATGTCTAACAATATGGACTTTATAGTGGTATTAACAAAGAATCCTAGACGTTCACTTGCTGTGACTGTTGTAGGAATTCACGATCAATAGATTAATAATTTCAGAATCGAAATAACGATAACGGTGAAATGGAAGAATGATGTGCATTCTAACCAAGATTCTGACTCATTTGAAAATAATTGATGACTGAGTTTGTGTAACCTAATCTGCAATTCATGCGAATGAAGGCGTGAGTATCCATCATACCGTTTGTGATTCATCGACCACAAAATGCATGATAAGAATTCATCATACAATGTCTTATATCTTCATATAATTCGAGTTAATGTATTATTTCCTAAGCAGATTTACATGCAGTCCTTAAAATAAGCCAATCCAGAACACGTGATCAAAAATGGCTGCCTTGAGGCATATACGGAGTGTTTAGTCTATTTGATTACATGTTTTTTGTGTTTATAGTTTGAATTTCCTTTTTGAAGGTTTCAAAAGTGAATACAATGGCTTGTGATAATAAAAGTGATAATCTGTTGTCGTTAGAGACTGAAGATAAAGACATTGCATTACGGTATAAGAAAAAAATCAGAGTCATTCAAGGCATCGATCCTTTCACTATGATGGATCAGTCAAAGCAGCTGGTTTTCCTAAAATTTGAAACCACATTTCTCAACAAATACTTTCATGAAAAGTTATGTAACTATTTACCTTTCAAAACATGTTTAGCACATACTTTGGCTTTGGCATACTTTAGTTCAACTTCTGAGATCTTCCCTTTTGATTGCTTTCAACCTTCTTTCTCTTGGGATTTTTGAGAGTTCATTCAATTCTGTTTCGTGTTCAAAATGTAGTACACTGGGTATATTGATCAACTCCCACACTTAACAACACAACAAGTATGTGGCATGTTTTTGTAGCTCTATCTTCAATTTTATGAGAAAATTCACAAATCACAACATAGTGTACACACAGAATATTCACAAATGAATATTTATATTCGTTCTGGAGTTAAAACTTATTTCAAAGTAAAATCACAAGGTTCAAATAGCTAGAGTTCTAATGCATTCAAACGGTTTGTATGCCTCCAGGTATCCATCTTGAATTTGATTTGACAGCGTCTTGGTTTAGTCCATTACTTCCAAAAATGCTCCTGTCACAAGTACTGACATGATATTCTCAATGGCAGTATAGTTTCATACGTTCATAGCTTCTTGACGACTGGAAGATATAAGATTCTCGATATTTTTGTCTCAAATAATTATCATATCTAGTATCAATAATCTCAGCAGATATTTGAAAAACGGTGATTTGATCACATTCGAACTATCCTATTTATAAGATTCCAATCAGTTTATTCGTCCATCCGAAACATAGAAACATTTGAATAACTCTCTGAAAACCAAGTAATTTCCTGTGACGATAATCATCGCTAATCTTCCCTACAAGTTTCCCCGGTGAATTATGTCGTAATACCTTCAACACATATATCTTTTTGTCACACCCTCGAAGGGCCAACTATCAACCCTCCTCTTATCAAGAACAAGATCTCTTTCAATATCGAACATTTCCGCTATCGTACGTGTCTATTAGGGCGAGTATGTAATACGAAATAGAGTACTTATTTGTCTGTGTCAAAATAAATCTAACAGCATGATAACTCGAATGAAAAGCTGGATAATTTGTGGAATAACAATAGGTGATTGTTGAAGTTGAAATGACTTCCCTGTGGTGAGAGTAAAGGTATTTTTCCTTACTAGACTCTATCGACTATTCAACATACCCATGATGTGTCAAACCGAGTATCGAACATTGAACATGAAATCAGCATCTATCGAAAATTTTCGCGAAGGTATTTCATTGACTATTTCACGCCCATTGCCAAATGAACCAATTGAGAGCTCTATAGGCAAGTTCGGATCATCGATTTGTAGGTGACAGTAAACGTCAAATATAAATTATTAATCAGTCACTTTGTTTGTGAAATAGTCTATTCAAATTCCACTCGTGATTGGATTCATCTCATAAGTATGTTTTTCATTTCATAACTCAACTGAGTTGCTTGAAGGAAACATCACTCGTCCTGCAGGCTTAGTTTCGTATGGAATAAATTAACAGACTTACCTATCGCTGAAATTCAATCACTTGTGGTATTACTACTGACAATTCAATTCATGCACTAACAATGCATATGTTGTGGTGTTATGACAGCGATAAAAGTTTGATCTAACTTTTCCAGCGACAAACCGGAACTTAACTTTTGAAAGCATGACAACCAGCATGGTAAACAAATTTTTGATGATGTTATGTCAGCTCCCAAACTTGCGTTGTCAGAAAAGTATCTTATTTGTGGAAATGTCTAGGAAAATGTCGCGATTTGGAGAGTCTTCGAGTGGAGAAATTGAAAAAGCCATCGATTATAATGTGTCTCGCATACTGTAAATTCAACTACGTCAATTTGAATTGTCCATATTATGTGGTATAGATGATTAAAAACTTGTGAAAATTACGAGACATAGCAACCCATAGTCATTAAAACCGTACCATCAGTTAGATGAAGAACATCATAGAGAAATCATTGATTCTATTCGTACTACCATCTAGTTACTACCACCTTCGCTACCACCGTTCAAAATACTAGCATACATCGAACTCTCCACAGCAAACTATCAACAAAAGACAAGTAAGTTTTGAAAATCAATCTTTTTTCAATAATTGTGTTTTCAACAATTGTACTTTTTCGTTAAATTGAATAAACTAATTCACATCTTATTTTTTAATTTATTGATATACCTATATATTATTCATTATATTGTCCCACCGAATTACACTCTAGTCTTTGTTTTAGTCGAATTTTGTTGCCATTGGGCAATTCAACTCAAAAAACTCCTAGAAAAACTTACTCGCCATATGGACTATGTTTTCAAATGCACTTTTTTTTCTTCTTGTTGTCTTGTTTACTTCGACAAGAAAAAGCTCTCTTGTAATTACAAGTAAGAATCAGATTTGTTTGCTTCAAATAATGTAAATGATAAACATTTCTGCCTCGATTTCTGCTTAGTTATATTTTGTAATGGACTCCGAGTTATTTAAAAGAAATTATTACGAATTTCAAGCTCGGAGGATTTTGTTGATGACCGTTGGATGAAGTTATGTTTGGCAAATATGAACGGGTGTGAAGATAGCCACATCCACAAATATACACTGAAAAAAAAGTTACTCTATCCTCATAGTCTTATTATCTGGCTTAAATGACATGTACAGGTGTTTTATTCGCAGATCTCAATTCAATACACCTCAAACCATGCCCGCAATTGTTTTTCACCCCTTTGTAAGGGGTAAAATGAGGGTGAAAATGAGGAAAAAAATCATAGAAGGCACAAATGGCTTTGTACACTTTTCTGATTGATATATGTTATAGAAAATGTTCTTCTCTTTATTCCTGATACCGAGTAGTAGTTTGCCAAGCCGTCCGAGGGGGTGAAATTGGGGTTAGTTTACTTAAAAAATTCATAGAAGGCACAAATGGCTTTGTACACTTTTCTGATTGATATATGTTATAGAAAATGTTGTTTTCTTTATTCCTGATACCGAGTAGTAGTTTGCCAAGCCGTCCGAGGGGGTGAAATTGGGGTTAGTCTACTTAAAAAATTCATAGAAGGCACAAATGGCTTTGTACACTTTTCTGATTGATATATGTTATAGAAAATGTTGTTCTCTTTATTCCTGATACCGAGTTGTAGTTTGCCAAGCCGTCCGAGGGGGTGAAATTGGGGTTAGTTTACTTAAAAAATTCATAGAAGGCACAAATGGCTTTTTACACTTTTCTGATTGATATATGTTATAGAAAATGCTGTTCTCTTTATTCCTGATACCGAGTAGTAGTTTGCCAAGCCGTTCGAGGGGTGAAATTGGGGTTAGTTTACTTAAAAAATTCATAGAAGGCACAAATGGCTTTGTACACTTTTCTGATTGATATATGTTATAGAAAATGCTGTTCTCTTTATTCCTGATACCGAGTATTAGTTGGCCAAGCCGTCCGAGGGGGTGAAATTGGGGTTAGTTTACTTAAAAAATTCATAGAAGGCACAAATGGCTTTTTACACTTTTCTGATTGATATTCATGTTATAGGAAATGCTGTTCTCTTTATTACTGATACCGAGTTGTAGTTTGCCAAGCCGTCCAAGGGGGTGAAATTGGGGTTAGTTTACTTAAAAAATTCATAGAAGGCACAAATGGCTTTGTACACTTTTCTGATTGAGATATGTTACGGAAAATGTTGTTCTCTTTATTCCTGATTTTTTATTACCGGAAATTGTGGATCCAGTATATCCAAATACAATCAAAGAAAGACGATGGTCAGAAAATGTGGAGGATTTGGAGTACACCAGAGAGCTACCCTGTCGAATCTCTAATCAACTGTACCAGGATCAAGAGCTGCCTTATCACGTCACCGTACTGAGACTTTCAAACGATCGTTTTCTTATTGTATTGTCAACCGTCTCAATAATCTACCTCACGATTTCAGTCATTTATCACTATACAAACTCAAACGAGCTCTTTATGACCATTTTTTCTCTCAACAATAAGTTAGTTTTTCGAATTAGAATATATTCTCTTGGTTAATGATTATTTGCTAAACTATATGTTATTCTTTCTCTATTAATATTTACCTATTATTATTTTTGCTGTCTTTGTCTTCTATTTCGGGGTTAGATGGTAGAGCAGATGTATGTTAATTGCCAAATATATATTCCATACTGTACATTAATTATAATTGCATACAAACTGAATCTCGCCCTAAAACTATATGAACAATTTGTAATTTTCTTTCTTAGTTTGGTAATAAAGACATTTATTATTATTATTATTATCAAGATCAAATGATATTTTCCAACAGATTGGTCAGGAGATCAGAATATTACATATCATGCGGTATATTTTGATTTGTTTTTTTTTTGTTTTATCTATTATGTGATTTATGAGATTTTAGTTAAAATGTCGAAGAACTCCGCACTGTATAATGGAAAACAAATTTTTAGAAGTGATTTCATTTTTGAATTAGAATTGGATTTTAGTTGACTTTTTTTGTGTTACCAAGAGAATAGTGCGGGGTTTATTTGTTTGAATTTTTGTATTTTGTTTTAATATATATTATGTATGATACACTCTTGCCAACATTATTCCATCACTCTCATCATCAACATATCTCAATCAGAAAAGTGTACAAAGCCATTTGTGCCTTCTATGAATTTTTTAAAGAAACTAACCCAAATTTCACCCCCTCGGACGGCTTGGCAAACTACAACTCGGTATCAGGAATAAAGAGAACAACATTTTCCATAACATATCTCAATCAGAAAAGTGTACAAAGCCATTTGTGCCTTCTATGAATGTTTTAAAGAAACTAACCCCAATTTCACCCCCTCGGACGGCTTGGCAAACTACAACTCGGAATCAAGAATGAAGAGAACAACATTTTCCATAACATATCTCAATCAGAAAAGTGTACAAAGCCATTTGTGCCTTCTATGATTTTTTTAAGTAAACTAACCCCAATTTCACCCCCTCGGACGGCTTGGCAAACTACAACTCGGTATCAGGAATAAAGAAAACAACATTTTCTATAACATATATCGATCAGAAAAGTGTACAAAGCCATTTGTGCCTTCTATGAATTTTTTAAGTAAACTAACCCCAATTTCACCCCCTCGGACGGCTTGGCAAACTACTACTCGGTATCAGGAATAAAGAGAACTACATTTTCTATAACATATATCAATCAGAAAAGTGTACAAAGCCATTTGTGCCTTCTATGAATAATTTAAGTAAACTAACCCCAATTTCACCCCCCTCGGACGGCTTGGCAAACTACTACTCGATATCAGGAATGAAGAGAACAACATTTTCTATAACATATATCGATCAGAAAAGTGTACAAAGCCATTTGTGCCTTCTATGAGTTTTTTAAGTAAACTAACCCCAATTTCACCCCCTCGGACGGCTTGGCAAACTACAACTCGGTATCAGGAATAAAGAGAACAACATTTTCCATAACATATCTCAATCAGAAAAGTGTACAAAGCCATTTGTGCCTTCTATGAATTTTTTAAAGAAACTAACCCCAATTTCACCCCCTCGGACGGCTTGGCAAACTACAACTCGGAATCAAGAATGAAGAGAACAACATTTTCCATAACATATCTCAATCAGAAAAGTGTACAAAGCCATTTGTGCCTTCTATGAATTTTTTAAAGAAACTAACCCCAATTTCACCCCCTCGGACGGCTTGGCAAACTACAACTCGGTATCAGGAATAAAGAGAACAACATTTTCCATAACATATCTCAATCAGAAAAGTGTACAAAGCCATTTGTGCCTTCTATGATTTTTTTAAGGAAACTAACCCCAATTTCACCCCCTCGGACGGCTTGGCAAACTACAACTCGGAATCAAGAATGAAGAGAACAACATTTTCCATAACATATCTCAATCAGAAAAGTGTACAAAGCCATTTGTGCCTTCTATGAATAATTTAAGTAAACTAACCCCAATTTCACCCCCCTCGGACGGCTTGGCAAACTACTACTTGATATCAGGAATGAAGAGAACAACATTTTCTATAACATATATCGATCAGAAAAGTGTTCAAAGCCATTTGTGCCTTCTATGAATTTTTTAAGTAAACTAACCCCAATTTCACCCCCTCGGACGGCTTGGCAAACTACAACTCGGTATCAGGAATAAAGAGAACAACATTTTCATAACATATCTCAATCAGAAAAGTGTACAAAGCCATTTGTGCCTTCTATGATTTTTTTAAGTAAACTAACCCCAATTTCACCCCCTCGGACGGCTTGGCAAACTACAACTCGGTATCAGGAATAAAGAGAAGAACATTTTCTATAACATATGTCGAGCAGAAAAGTGTACAAAGCCATTTGTGCCTTCTATGATTTTTTCCCTGAAAATCACCCTCATTTCACCCCTTCCAAAAGAGTGAAAAACAATTGTGGGCATGGTTTGAGGTGTATTGAATTGAGATCTGCAAACAAAATACCTGTACATGTCATTTAAACCAGATAATAAGACTATGAGGATAGAGTAACTTTTTTTTCAGTGTATATTTGTGGATGTGGCTAACTTCACACCCGTAAATATGACTGGTACAATCAGAGGTATCTATTTTTGGATGGCGTCCTATCTTCTTTTATGTTTTTCCATTAAGTGAAGATCACTGCATTATAATTATTATAGCAAGAGGCGTATACATTTTCCACTACTTGATCAACCCATAAAATATTAAGTAATTACGGAAAACGAAGTCAAGAACATACTTCATTATTGTCTCGAATATTGAAACCTTTATGAACATTTGAAAACAGTTCGTGAGTGTTTTGATATTGCGTCCTAGAATACATGAATTTTTCAAAGTTCTTCAAGATTCAGGTAGATTAAAAATGATATCGTGAGTTGCCCATTCAAATCGTATACCTACGTTAGGTGAATATTCATATACCAGCTTTACAGCATGAGATCCACGACCAGATACAACTCCAGATTATACCAGAATATTGGGCTCAAGAATCCATGGTCCATATTTAGATACATTTATGCTAAGTTGTTATGTTCGTAGTCAGTTTAATTTACATGTCATTGAAAAGCACTACAAGGCTGATGAATAGTGAGTTGGAATTCTTCGGGGTCTATCCGCCTGATTCAATTCATCCTAAATGAGGTTATGTAGGAGTGAATTCGTTTTTGAGAGGTTATCCGTCATGAGCGGGACGCCTACTTGATGTAACATTATGCAACAAGGACAAATCTGTTGAAGTAGATGGCGTGTACGTATTGATATTTTAATTTCATGTCTATAAACACAATGCGATGTTCCGAGGCTTTGTAGCTCCAAAGGAAGCTTCAGAGTAGCGTGTACACGTATTAATGTCTGGAAGTTTGAATCTTTCAGCGATTTATTACTCTAGCAATAATAGATAAGAACGGGAATTCGGCGAAATGATATAACAATTCTCATAATGATATTTACGAGGATATCAATCATTACAGAGGTCAATGTTTCTAGAGTTTATATATTCAAATTAATGATTTTTTATTGTATGCCCTGAAAACTCTATGATTCATTGGAGTTTGGCATTGACTTCAAGATAGGATCAGAAAATTCTGGACTACACTGAGAATAAAGCATTTATTTCACAGCTTAACGGTTGAAATAGTGCATAGGTATTCTTTCTTTACTAAAGTCGACTGACTTTGCTATTGCAATGATCTTAGGCTTGTTGGAGGAGATCGGAATCTCATATACCTTCCGGTTTGAAAGTCTTCTTATCTTTCAACAAGATAGATTCACATGTGAACGAGTTCGTTCAAATATTGTTTTCTCAGAAATCAAAGACCGTTCTAGTTTAAACGAAAGCAAGAAAGATTCAACAAAAGGCATCATCATTTCCATAGGACACATACACTAAGACCATCTGGTCACAAATGGCTCTAAGAAGAGTGATTCAGCTGCCGCCAGAGGATAAAACTAGAACAATATCACTCCTTCGAAAATTTTGCCATAGAATTTCTGACAGAAATTTTCGCCATACTCTCTTGTATCGAAGAAAATACAGACAGATGCGACAAAGGCCCTCACACCATGAAGAGTCAGTTCGCTCCTAGTGTCGGATGGCATTGATGATCTATCTCCCGCTAATAAGGTAAAACTACTAAGGGTTCCTGATCATACCTAAAGAAACGAAGGGACCGACTATCTGGCCACACAAAATATGAATAGCTCCGCGATCGAAACAGATTTAATTCTAGAATCATAAAGTATCTGAACGATATAGAGAATTCTGCAAAAGGCATCTGGCATGAAGCAATCCAAACTCCACATAGAAGACTCCTCTAGTAGAGGAACCAAGACTACTCACACTGAGCAGAACTGAAATTAGAATAGTGTTAGTGTTAGTTCTAACGGGACTCTAACACCTAAGACAAGCACTTGAACATTATGGGTAACACTGACGATAACGAATGAAGGTGGTGCTTATAGAGGATGAGGAGTCAGCTACTCACATCCTCACGAATTGACCAGCAGTGGCATCAATACGGGAAGAGCACCTCGCTTGCGATTTATGTTACCTTCAAGACTAAACCAATTCCCAGTAATGGAAGGAGAATAACTGGCCTGGAAGATATCAGAACCTTTCATCTGAAACTCAGACTCACATTGACCGAAGTAATAGCCACCTCTGATTGTTTTCGGTTTTCCTTCGCCCTGCGAACCGTGAAGCGATCGCTTCCCGTATCCCGGCGCCATATTTCATCACACCGAGTATCGAAATTTACTTTGCCAATAAATAAAGACTGTTACATAACAAAGGTAGAGGCATCCTGCCTGGGGGCGCGATAAAGTGTAATTTTCCCTGGCTGGGACGAAGACCGTGATGATATATCTGCGCCGCCGGTTCTCTATCTCGGACTGAGTATTTTATGTTGGCTGTATGTTAATGTGGAACATTTAGATCGGAATCTGGCCGGTGCTGCTACTTTGTGCGCGAAGGGAAAGACCGCGCTTCGAAGGACACTACCACGAATTCGGAGATGAGATTGATCCTTTGCGCTGATGGAGAGACGGAATGGCAGCAGTGACCTCATTCTTTCCTTGAATTGTACCTTCAGCAGAGTATATCGTGATGAGGATCACATCAGGCCGCGTTATTGGGAACCATGAGGGAAGAGGTCTCCCATTAGAAGTCAGAATTGTAATAATAGTATACAGTCAGTCAGTGAATGATGCGATAACTGAATGTCAAAATCGATCAAAATTCATTCAGATGTTGTGTGGGTATATCAGCTCTGATCCAGATCAATTGGACCACAAATATCCAGTCTAGAAATGAATAATACGTGAATTTATTTTTGATTCATCATTGCTTTATTGGCACACTTATGTATCTTACGCCTAACTTTTTACGCAGTATTTTTTTATGACGTTGAAATTGGGTCTACTTTCGGCAGTCACGATTTGAAATATATTCAGTAACTTAGCATCTCCAGTTAGACCAGGAGTACACGAATGTACTATGTAACTAAATACAGTGAAGACCAATCAATTGCTTCGATTATTTGTGCTCCACATATTATAGAAAACGCAGGATTTATAAACAATTTTGAAATCTTTGGAAACGTTGAGTTTCAGTGTAGAGGTAAACCCTCGGGTAAACCTCCGGTTAGATTCTTATTCAAAAGTTGGGCTTGTTCACATGATATATTTTGTCAAATTCCTCAACGATCCGAGTGAGAATTCTCCACGATCAGATTATTCTCGAGTTATTCTGAGCACTAAAATGAAATACTTCTTCAACTGTTGTGTTCAATGCATGCCAACGAATATAATGACAAAACCTGTGACATGTTTCAAACCCATTTATATTTATATTAGATTGTTTCCTTATTCCTACCACTAGAAAACGTCATTTCTGAATCTTCAACCTGATCGTTTTGGTCTTCAAATTCACAGTTTCGTCTGCTTTCTGCTACTCTCGTATCTTCAATCGCTTCAACGATGACGTCGACAGAGAAATGCTATTGCTATACTGTCTATTTATTCAGATCCAGGATCGAAGCATATATGATCGCATATACCAATGTTGAATCTTCAGATGCATCACAGATCATAAACAGGGAGTTGTGAAAATACTCAGAAATATCTGAGAATAGAAAGTATGAATCTAGGGTAGCTTATTTAGTATTCGTCACAGGCCCATGGCACACCTATATGTTGTAGGTTCAGATATCAATGGAGCTTCACCGGAAGCCCCTGATGACTAAGAACAACTAATTGAGTTCGAACTCTGCTCTTCTGAAGTGGAAGCAAACAAGGACTCACAAGGGCTTTCCTAAGTAATTGAGTCAAACTGCAGGTCAAACCAGCGATTCACCATTTGAATGTGAATTGTTGATCCCCGAATAATTCAGTTTCGTCTTTTTTGAAACATTCACGATATTCGACAGAATATTCGACAGAATAATCGCTAAGAGGGAAGAAATTTGCTGAGCCGTCGCATTCAATTCTTGTTCGCATGCCAAACCTTCTCTGAAATCTGATGAATGATGATTTCCAAAAAACAGGAGGCAGGTATTTCAAATAGTTGTAGCAGATTCTTGCGGTCTGATTAACGTCGGGTTTTCTCTAATTGGCCCAGGACTGATGACGATGTGGTGATATAATTGTTTATAATGAGTGGTGCATGATAAATTCGATGAGAAAGGTATGTTTGGTTCAGAGCTAGACGGGTCCGATTTGTGAAGGTGACTTTATAAAAACTTTTAACATTTGAGATTTATCACCTAACATTTAAGACGTTGGCAAGTTCTAACCTATATCTATTAATATTGTTTTTGTTTGAATTTTCTTTAATTTCATTTGAATATTATTTGTGTCTATTAAATCAACAAGTTGAAGAATTTAGACATATTTATGATAAACAAAAAGTAGTTATTCTAAAATAAACTCGCCAGGAAAACTGACTGGAAAACAATTAGCCAAATATATCTTAGAAAACTGAAGGAAGAAATGGAAAATTGAATTACGGAATACATTTCCATAATGATTTGATCCTGGACAGCCTACATCAATGAAGATGAGTTTATGAGATGCATCACATAATTCACATACAGCCATCAATAATATGCTTGAAAGTCTTCTTGTAGGAGAAGCATGTTTTGTATCTTGTATCTGAATATGTTTTTCCATCAAGGGCACCAACACAGTTTGGCATATTCCATTTTTTATAAAATTCCATTGAGATTCCATGCCAATCGATTTTTTCAGTAAATTTTCCACAGTTCATCGCTGGTTTCCTCTATGGTGACATGTGTACATAGTAGTCAGTCCAACATAAGCAATTTGTTGCATAGAGCATCCCTCTGATCTAATAAATAGCTAGAATTTGGAGTTATTATTGTTGACATCGATTTCAAAATAAAAAACTGTTCAATATCCATATTATCCATCATGTTCAAATGAAGTTGGAATGTGTATTCCTTGTCCTATGTATGGGTTTAACTTTGTAAGTCTTTTATGAAGTGGCCCTGAAGCGATGTCCGACATTTTTCAGAATCAACTCGAATGTTCTGAACACGATTATAGAATGATAACATAATACGAGGATTGAACTCAACTGAATATTGTACCTACATGATAGCCTTTAATGAACATAAAATGATCCAAAATAAATGTTTTAAAAATAGCATAGGTACCCGAAAATGCGATCGAATGCAGTTAATTATCGAGTTAATTGCATCATTGAGCAGTTTTTTTTCATTGAAGTAATTAAGGGGTAATCAATACCGTAGTGAGTGAATATCTAATTTTGCTTATTCGATTAATATAACTATGCTGGCGATCAGTAGAAGAAAAAAAAGAGTATCTGAATGGCATTTTCCAAACACTGTGCATAATATAAAGGTGAAGGTTATAGTGCTTGGCTCTGGATATTTTCCTCTAACGTGATTTTATTTTCCGACATGATTCGACTGCTTGGTTAACGAAATTGGGTTGAATAAACACGCAAGTTTGCAGGAAACTGAATGGTTGATTCGTGAAGGAAATGGAAATAGTCTTGCCGATCAATTCACGGCCCTCTTAGCAAAACAAACTCTCCTGGTTTATTTACAGTTACTCCAGTTTTTCGAGACCACAGAGGAATTCAATCAATGGATATAACTCGGGATGTAATTAATAATGGTTAACTTGGTGTTTATCTCGATTTTCATCGATCGATGTCAGGATGAACCTCTGAATAAACAAATAAAAAAATTGGATAAATGAAATATTCCTACCAGAATATGTAATATTCCAGAAATTGTCCTTATCTTGAATGAAAACAATCCTCGAATAGCAATCATGATATTTTAACTTATAATACAACTAGAGCTTCAATTATTACTGGCAATTTTTTCGACAGCACGAAATATTATTGAAGTCTGTCCGTTTAAGAGTTAGAGAAGGGTCGACCTCGTTTCTCATCGGTCTAGACGCCAAGGAAGCATACAAGTGGTTAGTTGACCGCACGGCTGTGTATAAACAGTACAATAAAATACAACTTCGACGAGATTGACTGTTCAATTCTTCTTTACCGTGAGATCCGTTGATCAAGATGTACAATTCAAATAATCGTAGGACACGAATTCGATTCTCATTAACACTTGACAGATTTCATAGTCAGCCGCTACCGGTCCACTAGCCACCAAATCCGTATCGGCTGTTTTGATATATTATCGCAAATTGTGAATCAACAATTCAGTTCATTATTATTTACCGATACCGTCTGGATACATTGAATGATCATGACAAAAAACCAGAAAACTCTGAACCACTGTGGTGAAGTTGGTAGAAATATATTACACTGAGTGCACACCACTTGTGTTATTATTAGTTCCAGTGATTCTGTTACCTATTTTTCTGGAGAGATTTGAATCACCTCATACATTAATGCGGTCATAAAGATGAATATCTAGATGACGGTAGCTTATTTGAATATTCCACTCACGAGTTGGTACGAGAGTTGGACAGTCATTCGTTCCGTTAATATTCCAAAAAGGACCATATTTCGGTGGGTGTTTTTTCTTTTGATGCCGTGCATTCAGTCGCCCAATCTCTAAGATGGTGAGATAATTTTTAATCTCGATACATTACAAATAACCATAAACTGCTGCTTCCCTGGTACAGTGGTAACAACCGTCCATGATATTACCATAACTTGTTCTCCATCTGTGTATATATCATACGACTGTCATCTAAAAGTATATGCTAATAATTCCGTTCCACCGCAAAGGTAGATACCTTTGTTTGAACTATCTCAACAGTGTATCTGCAGTAATAAATGACCCAAAGGTAATGATATAATGGCAGAGCTACGTAATACTGCAGCTTCTGTCCGACAAACTCTTTATTGGAATGGGAGGTAATATGAATTGAATAGAGCTGAAACAGTGCCTATTAGGGAATGCTAGCCTTCTGGCTGTCCTGAGTATTAGTCTTGAAATACTACCTCCGTAGAGAATAATGTGGAGTTTCACACATGTTTTTTTCTTACTGGGATGGTCGGCTTGTAAATATTTATGGGTGGCAGGATTTCCCATGGAACTTCATGCTAGAAAGGTCTAGATGAAATCTTGGGTGTATTCTCGAATATAAACACAGTTGCTATCCGATGACTATTGCGATATTCGCTAGAGAATTATTTATTATCGGTCCCAATATAGCATACACAGAATACAAGAAGAAGTACTAAGAAATTAATTTCCAAGCATTATTGAATTATAGAAATTGAAAGTTGAATGAATCTTGAGATGAATCTCCTATATAGATAACGTAATAAGACATAATTCAATTCGTTTTACAATTTCATGTGGATATATTCAAGTCACGAGAACATTGATTTTGCAATCCGCAAAACCAATTTCATCTACTGGGCAGCATAGTAACGAAAGTCTGAATAAATTTCCAACGTGTCCTGTAAGATTCACGAGATGTTTCTCATGTCATAGTAAGTACATCTTTATTCACCCACTGAACCTACAGTTCCAGGAAGTTTGGATGAATCAGGTCAATCCAGGCTACGTGAAATCGATTTTTACGATTCAGAAAGCATCTACATCCACTGAATGGTTTTTCACAGAGACTGAAATGTTTCGGTGCAGAGATATAGGCAGTTTGGGATTGGGTCAAAAGGTCGAAGAACTCGAAGAATCGAATCGAAAAAAAACACAAAGAATGCACTCAATTATTTTCACTTGATATTATGTAGGTACTTCAAAGGGTTGATGTTTGAGAAGAACGTGAACGGTCACTATAGGAACGAAATGAAGATATTAATCAATGTCTCTCAATTATTGAACCAAGCGTACTTCAAAGTATAAAAGTGCTTTTTCGAAATACATCTGGATAATTTGGCAACATGATATTGATGGAAAATTGACTTCAATACATTTTGAGTACATAATAATAAACTGTTATCACTGTCAGCAACAATAATGGCATAAATTCCACAGTAGTTCATGGATAATTGATGATTATCAAACTTGGAATAATGATAATTTAATAGCAACCCCAGTAGCAGTCATAAAACCTAGTAGGCGAGCAACAATGTACGATTAAGTTTATAATACTTCCCACACATATTATGGGAGGTAATTATAGCAGAGCCCATCATGAATATTTGGCTCCTTCTAACCGAACAACCAATGGAGTTCAAGCAGTGTTACTTGAACTAAAATTGGGATAATTATTGAAGTTGAGGAATATTCGATTCCTAGTTATATGTTTCTTGACAAGTTTCTTGATTAGTCACAAGTAGCGATCACTTCACATAGGCATCGCTGTTTTATATAGATAGATAGATAGATAGATAGATTTTTTATTTGACTACGTTACATAAATTCAATTCACATTTGTAGCAGGTCATGGATCGCGAATTCTTGTATAGATATAAAAACAGTATTATATACATACATAGGAGTCACATTCAGAACATACACATACATATAATATAAAAAGTAGCGAATAGTTCAATAGAGGATGTGCTAATGAGCAAATCTGTGGGTATAAATCCTAAAAATATATGAGGACAAATAAAGTAGCTATATATCACTTGCCATGAATTCCTCCACTGAGTAGAAACAGTGGTGAAGGCAGATTTTTTTGACTGTTGTTTTGTACTGTATATGATTCAGGTTTCTGATTTCGTTCGGTAACTTATTATATAGCATGATGTTAGCAGAATTTTTAGCTGATTTGTACAGACGATGTCTAGGTTCCCTGAGGTTATTTCTGTTTCTAGTGTTATAGCAATGATACTCAGAATTAGTTGGATAGATATTTTTGTTTTTGTGTATGTGCAATAAAGACTGATATATATATATATATATATAGAGTAGGTAAGGGCATAATTCTGTACTGGCCAAATAGCGGCTGGCAGTGATTCCTGTATCCTGCATTAGCTATAATTCTGATGGCTCTCTTTTGAATGATGAATGCCTTTTTAGAGACTGGTGAATTTCCCCATAAAATGACACCATGAATTAGGTTTGATTGTATAAGACCGTGAAAAGCACTCAATAATGTGTCTTCATTTGCAAATTTTTTTAATTGACGTAGCACGTAAACGAATTTCGATATTTTTCTGCACAGGTCGTCGATGTGTGCCGACCAGTTTAGATTATCATCCAGAGTTATTCCCAATAGATTAGCAGTATCACCATTAGAAAGTGTATGACTTGTGAAAAAGTTCAATTTTTGGGTTTTATTTTCATTCAGGGAGAGAAGATTATTTCTATACCAATGATCTGCTATATTTTTTACCTCAGTTTCAATGTATTCAAGAGTGGACAGGTCTTTATTCTGGTTATAGATTCTTGAATCGATAGATCTATTGGATAAAATAGCCCATACTTCATAATATTTGTTTCAAATCTACCTGAATAATATCCATGTCAGCTTAGATTATTGCCGAAATTATTGCTCATTGAAAATGACATTGAAACTATCTTAAACATTAAGAGATGGAACCTCGTATGAAACCATCAACAGTAATCAAACGGATTCATTAAGGTGTCGGCAGACTTGATCAGAAATATTTCTTCATTACATACTCCTATCCACAGAATATTCTTTTCCGACGACCTACCTGAAAATCATTTCGCACTGTAAACTAATACACAAAATAAGATATTTCGCACTAGTGCGAAATGAAATATTCATCTCCACGCTCTGCGATTGGTGCGATTACCTAATATAGTTAACTATACTCTGATTTTTACTCATATATAGGTAGCTGTGACAATGACATATCTACAAACGAATTCATGTATAGTCAATGTGATTTACCAAGTAGATAGGTACCGAATCGTATAATTTGTCCAGTTTTCTTTGCTGCAATGTCATCCGACGATGAAATGGTAGATTCTACTCCCCCAAAAGTATGCAATTTAGGTTTGATAAAAGAAAATGATAGTATTCCGTCAGTACTGAACAATTTTTCAAATTTCAATAATTATGTTTCCAATATTTCATAAATACAGACCATAATGTAGAATATTTTTATGAAATGTTAAATGAAATTTGCTCTCTTTGTGTGATACATATTTCTTATATGCTTCTTCGGGCAATTGAATTGTTTTCCTTTGAAAATGATTTGTTAGTAGGTGATACAGTCATGCGAAATTAAAATCCGACATACCTATGTTTTTCATGTAGGTCGTCGGAAAAGTATAGTGTACAACTCGTGCGAAAATTGGATATTTCATAATGGTTGCACAATATACTATTTACTATGTGATATGCTGACGATGAGATAACCGGAAATAACTATGTTATACGGTCCTGATTAGTAATAGCTTGAGGCCCAAATAATTGCATCGTATGACTAAATTATTCAACATTTCGTATAGGTACGCGCAATCTTCTCCATTTTGAACTGATTATCATAAAGACATTCTCTCGGACATCCTCTTCCGCTCATAGTTAAACCCATTGGTCTATTCAACTAGAAGTAGTTGAATATTCAAAATGGTTGTTACCATGATGTTCAGTAGTTGTGAGAACTGAGAAGCAGAATAAATTTTCCTGTATACTCGAGTGTATCCTTCATACTATTGAAGACGAGATAGTAGGTTTGATGAGGGAAGAAGAGGAACTTATTCATTATTTCGAGGTAATCAACAATCAAATTGACTTCTTCAACTTACTGAATTGAATGAATAATTGTGGTAGATAGGTACAAAGTAGGACGGCATACAATATTCAATATCTTTGAGCTGCCTCATTTCCGATGAAACCGAGTACGAGACCTCGATATGTGCTGAAGTCAAAAAACAAAAAACCATAACTTCAACCTAAAATTGGGTCGCTGACAGACAAAAAACGGAAACAAATGAGCATCGAACGACTTCTATAAAGTAGAGACCTCAATTTGGCAGACGTTTGGGTTTTGAGTGAACAGACAATATTATAGCTCCAGCCTACTTGGTTTCCATCTGGAACGACAATGGTACCTACCTATAGTTTGAGGAGCGCCATATTCTTCTTGGTTCGATATAACGTTAGTGTGATAGACATAAATGAATGTGAATTGGACCTGACGTTTTGAAAAAAAAATGCGAATTTGCTAGCGATATCCCGATGACAGTGAAACACCTAATCACAGACTGTCCCTTGTTTGAAATAGACAGGGAACAACAGGATATACCTAAAGACTTAAAAATCGCTCTAAGCCCGGGAAACGTTGAAAAACTCGAACTGTATCTCAAAAACATAGACATGTTCAAACACATCTGAAATTTATTGTATTTTCTCTTTCATACCACCGCTAATAACCTCATTGGTTGATGCGGATGTATAATTTGAAGAAAAAAAAAAAAAAAAAAAAAAAAAAAAAAAAAAAAAACTTCTGTAAGAAAATTGATGAACCTCCACTAACCTGGAAGTACACTTGTCCATGATCGACCCATCCGATGACCATATCAGCGCCAGCCATCCTGCCGTCCCTGGAGAAGCCGAAGCCCACGTAGCCCAGCGTCCTGACCTGCAGCTCGAAGGTGATGTCTTGAGGTCCAGGACCCAGAGACCACAGCAGCCGGTAGTCGGGGCTGAGGTAGGCCGAATGGGCCCATCTTGCGCCCATGGATACGTCCACCACGCACAACACACACAACACCGATAACGATTTGGAGAGCGGCCACATGGCTCTGGGTGATGGCTCAGGCTGGGGTTAGAAGGATGGCGACATTTTCTGAAACAAATGAGGACAAAAATCAGTGTGGGTTAGGTCTCAGATTGTTTTTTTTTAGCACGCATCCCGTTCTATACGATGATGATTTTTCAGATCGCTTCGTCTTGAGAAATGGAGATGATGATGTACGTGCACTTTTTCAATTTCACATAGATAAATTACTGCATTCTACGCAAAAAAATAATTATGACAGCTGTCATCTGTCAAATTTTGACAGCTGTCACGTTGACATTGACATCTGTAACTTCAATCACTGCTGAGTTGACTCTGGACTGTATATGATGTTGTTTTTTTATCAACATTGTCGTTTCTATGTTACAATTTTGGAATTATTTTCTTGGAAACTATATGGGTCTGAGCGAAAAATTCCACATAGTTTTTTTTTTGGACATCGTGTTATGTTATATAAGTGTGGATATTTTCGTTTCTTCAATTTCATGAATTTAGAACTCATGATCATTTTTTGGAGTCCTGTATTATAGATTCGATTAGAACTCGAGAAGCGCTATACCTACTAAGTATCAATTTTTGTTTTCGAAATTCTTGCAGAAACTATTTTTTTACTTTTTCAATCCACCAGAAATATCATTAAAATCAATCAATAACTTCAGAGATCTCCCAAATACATAATGGCACTACGTTAAGTTAGCGCCCAAATTAGATTTTTCAATCTGAATCCATTATTTGCTGAAACTATCGAAACTTTCAGTCATGACCTCTCGAACTAAATATATCAAATCCACACAGCACCAAAAAAATATATTGTTTTTGAAAAAAGTTGGTACTCAACTTCACACGAGTTGATGATTTGAGTATCTCATGTGCGATTGTGGCCGAGATAAAAAGAAAAATGTTTGAAAAAAACTTTTTTCAATTAGCAGGATGCAATTGCTTATTAGAAGATGGGTAGTTTTCAATCCCGCGGATAACTTTTCTTACTTTACTATTGAATAAAATTCATATATCTCGTATAGAAATCTTAGAATTTGATATCTGATAGTGGCATCTTGGGTTTGAGACCATGCAGAACTTTTTATAAGAAATAACTCTTTTCAGTAAAATGAATAATAAAAAAGTTTCCTATTTGTAGCCAATTTAAGCAGACTCACATCAGTACCTATATAAAATACGAGATAAAATGTATCATTTTATTCATCAGTCCTGATGAAATATATCGAAAGTATCTGGAAGTATTTGAGGATGTGTGAAAATTGTTGAAAGTTTTAAAAAAAAAACTTTTGGGGTCAGAGAGACGTGAAAGTCTTCAAGTCACATTTGTCATATATTTATAACAGTTTCAAGAGGCTTTGAACATTTTCGAAAATCTTCAGATATGATAGGAAATTTTTGAGTGGAACATTTAAGACATTTTGGAATGTGGTGCGAGTTCTTGATAGACTATTAGGGTCCCAGACCAGATGTTTGACTCTTCCTTAGGTACCTTCGAAAGGTTTTGGGAGAATTTCACACAAAACGGTTAGATACAACTCATGTGTTTTTATATTTAGGGCTTCCATGGAAAACTAAAGAATTCGTATCTGCTTCATTATGATATTTACCGAGATATTTACTAACAAGGAATTCATTCGGTTTGGGTTGAGTCCAATATGCCGTAATCAAACAGATAAAAAATTGTGCCTCATTATCTTGGAACGCAATGCATTTCGGAACTGGATTAAATACACAATATGCAACAGCGTTGACTTGCTCTTTCAGTAAGGCTAGGATAACAACCGAAATTTATGTGATTAAATTTTCAACGATAATCGGTTCATCAATAACATTTTAGTATACGGTCTGGTCTGGCAATACACTCGAAGATTAATGATTCTTTTGTTCTTCGTTGACATTTTGTGAGGTTGATGAAATGAATTCGAGTTTGTTTTGTTTCCGAGCAACAATGCGTTACAAGATTGAAGACAACATAAAAAACAGATTTAACCGGATGATGAAATTAATGTTGGTAAGCTGGACGGTTTTGTCCCAATTGCAAATGAAAATATTCAACAAATTGATAATGAAACTTCGTAGAATTGATGATTAAAAATATAGCAGAATAAGAATTTCAACCATAGTTGTTTGGATCTTGATGAGAAACTATTATATACATATATTTTCTCGAGTATTTTCTATACATAAGCTGTTTCTTTTGCTATGTCTCAACTTTGATTTATTCTCAAGAATATGAGGGATATGAAGATAATTAAGTGGGTTGAAGGGTAATTATTTTGGCAAACAATAAACAAGTTCTTTTCCAGAAACTGTCAGCCGAGCTGTCAGCGTCGGAAAATAATCTAAAGGCTTGACCTCACGAAAAGGAAAACTTCTGTAGATTATTCGAGGAATGAATAATTTCGAATCATGGGCACATAAGAATAAATTAAACTTGCCAAATATGAAAATATTGAAGTAAACTACGAAAAAATCCAATCTCCCCTCGAATTTGGTCTATATACCTATACTCAATTGACGGTGGATTTATGCAGAGGTTTTAAGTCGTTAGTTTTAAGTCTCAAATTTTAAGTAATAAGTCATAAGAAGTTCACCAATTGGTTTTCAATGTTACCATTTATACAGCCGTCATAAGTTTTAAGTCCTAAGAAAAGTTGGTCAACATTTATCTCTTTCAACATCCCGATGAAATATATGGAGGAAGAAACCATTCAAGATTGCAATAGAGCTCACATGCAAGCTTTTTTCTAAACAAATTATCTGGTGGCATTTGCAGCATGGATGTATTAATGTACCAAGAAATTTCTAAAACGAAGTTCATTCAACGGTAGATTAAGCTCGAGATTAAGTGTGAGATTGATCACATACGTGTGGGATGAGATGATTAAAAAGCAATTTTAACCACTATGTGGGTCTTAGACTTCAGGTTGATTGAAGTAGGTATTGATGTATCGTTTGTAATTTGGAACATCTCGAGAGGTAATAACAGAATGAATAATCGGGAATGAAGAATTCGCTAGTCAGGAAATAACTATAGATATTATTCGGCTCAGATATGAAAGATTTTCCCGAGGATTTTCAAATGAGCAGAATTCATATAGCATTTTCCACTGCATTTTCTATTTCTGACATAAGTATTTCATTTTTAGCCTGAAAATTTGCCCTGGCAGCAAATTTTCTATTATTATAGCAATGTTTTTCTCTGTATACAGAGGTGTGCACAAAAATCAGTCAGAGCTGTAACTTTTGAATCATTCGAGATCGAAATTTGAAATTTGTTGGGTAGCAACTATATGATATTGTTCATTCTTTGAAGAGAAAAATTGTATTACATCACTTCCGGTCTAACCGGAAGTGACCCCAACTTTGGATGGAAAGAAGTTCCTGTATATTTTTTCATTTTTAGATTCAGGGTATCATTTTACATACACCAGTAGTTTTTCCGGATCAGAATGTCGAAAGAAAAATTCCTCAATATGTTTTAATGTTTGAACAGTGTGCCCATTAATTGGTAATAGTAATCAAGATCGAGGTAGCTTTGTAAATCAATTTCAATGTGACAGTAACATCCAATAAGGTGTCAGCAATGCATTGCACAGAATGGGGGTCAATTTGAGTATTTGTTGTAATTAATTTTTATCGCCCCTCTTTCTTTGCTACTGAAAATAATAAAGATAGATGTGGAGTTCATTTTGTTGTTCTTTCTGTTTCACAAAAAATGATCCGGAAAAACTACTGGTGTATGTAAAATGATACCCTGAATCTGAAAATGGAAAAATATACAGGGGGTTCCATTTGAAAATCAAAAGTTGGGGTCACTTCCGGTTAGACCGGAAAAAAAATTGCTGAATCTAAGGTATGTTCTCATGGTTGAACAAATTCCAGAATTGTATGGAAATCCAAATTTTATTACAACCTCGATCGATATAGCGTTCAAATTGCTAGTAAAATTGAAACGATTAACGATTCCTCTTCATTATATAATCGTGGATAATTGTATGAAAACATTTCATGTCTCTTATGTGCTATTACATTTCACACGGGATTAGGAAGCCTCAGTATTTGCAATACTCCAGTTTATCAACTTAGTACTTGATAATTGGATTTTACCCTAACAGTATCAACGGGTTTTCTACAGTTAAACTTATTATTTCTGATATTATTGTTATCAAGGAAGTCCTAGTCCTATTTCTCTTATTTCTTTTCTATATGTGTGTTGTTTGGCTTCTCTGTATGTAGATTATTTATTCCTGTATTACAGGATTCGAGTAAGTAGGGCATATTTGATCCAATCTATGTTTTTAAGTATGTTAGTTGATGGAACGATTTTTTGCAATGGTTTCAATTCACCAGCTGCAGGTATCATAATAAAAAATAAACTTTGCCATTCAAATGACATAAAAATCATAATTTTTCTTCAATAAATTCTTATTTGAAACTATCTACATCTACAAACTGAAGGAAATAATAATCTCGAAATCAATAAATGACTTGAAATACAAATGTCCTTCAAATGAGCTGAATATTCTTCTTCTCGCGAGGTATATATATTCATTTTATATATCTACACATTATTTTCAACATCTATAAAGCTGCAGTTAATTTCTTAGCTGTATTTAAAAATTTTAGTTGCCGTTATTTCTACCAATTTTCAGATTTTGCAAAATCAAATACACACATGTTCATCAATTCTAAAGATTTTCAATTGACTTGGCCGTTACTTGATGAAAATCCATAGTTATTGTGAACAAACGAAAAACGATAAAATTTTCACGATTAATATATTTATATATATATTTTTTCACAACATGTTTCGCTAACACTGTAGCTTCATCAGGTATAAGTACACTAGAAGTTAGTGGGAAAATCTTATCGTTTTTCGTTTGTTTACAATAATTCTAAAGATGTATTATTGTTCAATATCAGAATCATAGTAAAGTCAAATTGAACCATTGTTCCTGGAGCATTTCCACAATACGTCGTTTGAGTATAAGTCCTGAATCAACACCGCAGTAAATTACTATCTCATTTTCCTGAACATTTGAACCATTGTCTGCGACTAGACAATAATTCCACGATAAGTACTCCCTATATCTCAAACTTTGACTAGAGTTAACTAAGTAAACTATTCAGACCCAACAACAACGTATGCTGTTCGGAGTTGCTTAATTCCAGCAGATTCAGCTGAATTCAAACTATTTGTCTAACATATGTGGTCTTTCGTCAGATGAAATTTCCCTGAGATATATCTTGTACCTTCAGCTGTTAATAGATGAGTGTGGGGATGCTATCACTTGAGGCTGCATGTATTCCATATAATTCACTGAATTTAAATGTGGATTCAAGTAATTAAATGATGATTATATACATATCGAATAATGTGTTCCATAAACCAACATCATTTATTGTTGCGGATTGTTGTAAAATATTTCAATTCATTCACAACGTTTGAATCGCATCTGTATAGCATGGTAATGATTCAATGGAAAGATAATACCTACCTCGGATAATACAGAATACAGAATAGAGAAAACATTATATTCTTCTATGTTGGACATGAAAAGCTAAGCAATAATACATATCAACATTTAATTTTCCAGATGAAGCAATGCTGCTTTGAAACATGTCGCACTTATAATCGCTAATATTGTAACAAAGGAGGTGTTTTTTCCTCGGTTTTTTCTTTACAATCGTTCTATAGGCGCCTCGAAGTGAAACAAATTGTATTGCCTTTAATTAACTGAAAGATTATGAAGTAATCGTACTTTTTGCACGATTGATCATTTTTAACTGTTTACCGTGACAGATTTTACGTCAGTAGGTGATATTTACTAGCAACTCGACGGTAAGTAATCCAACTCGACGGTAAGTAATTCACTTACCGTCGAGTTAAAGAATCTCTTAATTTTAATTTATTTTTATAATTTATAATGGTATCAATCGTGCAAAAAACGTTATAAGCATGTCGAACGTTAAGGGTAAGGGGTTACGGTATAAAACCCTTACCGTTCTCCATACTTAATATACTATTTCGAAACCATATTGTGAAGTGTTATCAAGTATACATCATGAAATTCTACTATAAAGGTTCCATCAGGCTACAAAATGAGACCCATCGTCAGGAAATGATTAGCCAGAGTATATTATGTCTAAACTTATAATCCTCTTTACACAAGAGAGCTTCGTTAGAGTTGACTGACAGAGACATTCAACATATAATCTCCTTTTTTATCGAACTATCCCAACTGTATAGGAAATTATTTAGCTGGTGATACAACAATAATTAATTTTTTGGGTTAATCGAATATTTACCGAGAAACTGAAAATAAACTCCGCTGTTTGGAAAGGAGAATGAATTGTTTGATGTGTCTGGGAACTGGAATACGGACGTTTCTTGTAACGTTATCGCGTCTGGTGTCTTCATCAGCAAGTACTCAAACATGTTGGTGGATTCATTCGACTGGAATAAAAATATTCACCAGAGCGGAATGCAGTAGCATTTTAGTTTCACGATGAATGTAGATTTTTTTCCTATATTTTGACTCCTCGAAAGGAAAATCAAAGGGAAATCCTATGATGTTCTTGGTGGAACATCGTGCATCAGTAAAAAATCCATTAGGAAGTTAGTTCATTCAAGAATTGAATAGAATTGTAACGAGATTCGTTCAATGTTGGGTTGTAATCGAATGATTAATATTCTTTCTAATAACCAGTAGGTACTCATTGAACATCCTGTCAATATTTCCAAGGGAAAATGAAGTGTCGAGTAAGCAAAATATTATACTTTTTGCATCCATGAAATGTGTACATATAGTAATTAACTTTTAACTTTTATTTGTTATACAGTCCCTAAATTCCCACGGAATTCATCTATTCAATTAGTGTATCCAAGATGTTTATTAATGATGTTTTATAACTCATAAACTTGTGAAATTGATACATTAAAATAAGTACATAAGTAAAATAATGAAAGCTATAAGTGCGAAGAAATATTTGATACTATGGAATAACTGATTGTACATTGATTATTTTTATGCTATTTTGTTTCAAATAATGCCACTGTGTTCTCTGATATTCATCTCCCGATAATTGGTGATGAAAATACTCAGATCTATAACGGATATTTAGCCGTCATGCAATTAACATAGTCGATCAGCTTCTGGTTTTCAGATGTTGAATATCTATATTCGAAACGAATCAAATAATATATTACATCAACGAGAGTATGATTAAATCGACCCTAATTATTATCTAATAATTTATAATTGGGTATGAGCTATTTCACCAAAAATACATCTACGTGTAATTTGAAACAATTATTTGTCATATAATTTGCATAATTCTGGAATAAAACACGAACTTTATCACATGATATCGGCAAGGTAAGGCAGCTTTACCTCACGCGTTACCTCATCGCTTTATATATAATTAAAAACAATGATTTATAGCTATTTTATTCAGACGAGGAAACGCGCGTTGACTGCCATTCACCTCAATCGAGAATCTTTCGAATCTTTCGAATCGACATGCAATCGCGGAAAATAAGAAGAAGTACGAGCACGGCATTCATACAATTAGGTGCGGAATTGCGTGTACACATGACGAGTAGGTATGCTAAGCAGCCCTCGTAGCTAAAGCTATTTGCATTTCGACCATATTTGAAGCTGTTGAAATGCATATCATCCTCGCGATGCACAATCGCTCGAGTGTGTGCTTCTATTATCCATCTATTCTGATATATTGGTTTCTCACGTTTCCTGAATAGGATTGTCAAGGTTCAGAAGCCGCTGTACTGAAAGGCATCCTCGTTCTCGAACTATATCTGGAGGATATAGAAGATCTGATGTTGACTGGCGAGTCATGTAGATTTGACTGCCTCTCTGGGAAGTGCTCTCATCAAATTTTGTTGTTGTAGAACTAAGTCTGATGAGACTTATGATATTTCTGACAGCTGTGTTGGTAACTTCTCCATGTGATATCTGTTCAAAGTGGTTCAGCGTTTAACGGAACAAAACTGCGCAAGAACAGAGTAGGTATTTATGTACCCAGAAACAGCATATGTCAACCTCTGCTTACCCCATCTTCTTCTGGTGACTGTGTTTCAACCGAGGTTTCAACACAGTTTCAGGCAATCTTCGAGTAAAAGACCAATGGATGAGTTGTAGATTGTAGGGGGGGATCGTTAAGGCTGTGCAGCCTCTCAAGCACCTCAACCTATTAGATATTTTGTGCATAACCAATCTATTCGAAGCCCGGGATTCCCAGGCTTCCCAGGCTTCTTGCGAAGTTCATCAGTTTCCTGGGAGCTAGGTTCCTGACATCGTAGAGCTTTAAGAAGGCCCCTTCCAGGAACTTGAGCCTCTTGCAGAAGAGTGCTGGGCATTCGCAAAGCAAATGTTCTGCAGTTTCAGCGAAGTTCTCGTAGTAGCGGCAACTATCACTCTCTGTTTTACCCATCTTTTTGAGGTGACACCTCAGAGGGCAGTGTCCAGTGAGGAGTCCAGTTTCAAGTCTTTTTTGTCCAACTCGAGAAGCTGTTTAGCTTTCCTTGGCGAAAGGCTCACTAGCCTTTTCGCTTGTCTTTGTCATGGCACTTTATTCCAGTGAGATTTCATTTCATCTGCTTCCCAGCGTCGGAACTTTTCTCTCAAGTAATGGATGAGTTACCTTGAGATATGCCTGGCTGGACGCAGAGATGTATATTTCAGCCAGGATGATGGTGGGTAAACGGTCAGAGGCTTCGAATAATCTAGTCCATGGAAAACAGCCGATGTATACTTTTTTCATCTTTGCGCCATCAGTGTGACAAACAAGGGACAAATTGCTGCTACTCAGAGCTATGCCATTGGTCGCTAACTCCTTGTAGAATGGAACTGTTGCCTAAAGAGATACCTGATGCGGTTTTGATAGCTCGATGATAACATCTGTATGCGTTGAAAACTGCATTTCTCTTGATAAAAATGTGCAATTTAGATCTAGCATAGCTTCTATCTATATATTGCTGCAGTGGGGAATTATCAATGCACTTTCTGCAGTATTATAATGAAAAAAGATTATTTTCTATAACTATAAGAAAGAAGAGCCAAGAAACGAAAAATTCACATAGGTTGAACCCGGTTGAACCCATGAGATGGGCTTATAATTTGGCAGAATTAAATCACTGAATCTTGATAAGATTTTACGTTTCTGAAAAACATTCCAGATGATATTGGTCCTCTACTAGGTAATATCATGTTCATGTTTTCAATTCCAGTGATTATACATGTTCCGGTATATCAAAGAATCATATTGACGTGGAAATGATCGAGTTACTCAAAACATTCTTTGATTATTTTCATCGTATGATTTTCAACCAATGGAAACATCAAAGTACCTCATATAATTTCGAATATACGTTGATATATATGCATTGAGTGATTTCAGCAACCATCAAGAAATGATTAATTCACAAAAACAGAGTCATCAATCAGCATGATGTGTTTCTATCAATTGGGAATCAAACTGCCAAAACACAGATCTTCATACTGTATTTCAAGTTTGAAGCAAACTAAAACAACATGAGAACGTTATTAATTCAACATGCTTCTCATCATAGATTCAGTTACAAAATTGCTCACTAAATGGTATCAACAGCACAATTAAACACCTTCATTCAATTGTTAGGTCTCGCCCATTTCATAATTACTCCAGCAATAAAACCATCAATTTCAATATAAAAAATGTTTCTCATTTACACAACAAAGACGACTTCATTCTTCACTGCATCATAAAATTCCCTCTGGGTCGATTCGAATATTCCAATGATTGATGGCAAGACTAGCCTTTCAAATAGAAATAGCATGGGGATGTATATAGGGGTGCAAAACGTCATTGTCTCCTGACAAACTTCGAGGCAGGAAAACGTTACCAACTAAAACTTATAGTCCAGTCATTTGGTAGTTTCATCTGGAAAGATTTCCGGGATTTTTGAAAATTGGTGATTTTATAGATTCCAATGTGCTCTTTCCGAATTTCATTTTTTCCACTCTGTATCTTTGCCGCTTGGGCCGCCATATCGAAGAAATGGCGCCTAATAGCAGTTTTTTCACCATATCTCCTTTCTGTGTCATTTTACGATTAAAACATCCATATACAAAATTGAACTGGAAGAGATTTGCTACTATTTATATATCAATAGTTTTTTTTTCCTTAAATCGATAGTTTTGGCGTTATAAAGCCACAACACCTTGGCCTAATAGCAGGTTATTCACAATATCTCCTGTGCGACTCATTTCACGATAAGGATATCTACATACAGAATTGAACAGGAGAAAATTCACTACAATTTATTTCAGTGATTTTCTTTGAGTTGTAGGTCTTTCGTAACAGAAACTATATTATTTAAAAGTCAACGTTTCGACAGTTTATTTTGTCCTCATCAGGGCAATAAAAATAAGTCTCCAGTGTAGGAAATGGTACAAACAATACATAATACAAGTAACAAAACAGGACAGTATGGAAAGTAAAATTTTAATAGAAACGAAGGATTTCCTTTGAAGATCATCGAAACATATGTTCTGTTAAAATGTTTGAACAGTATAGTTTTAACATTTTATTCGAGATTTTGTGTCGAAACTATAATACTGAGGTATTTATTATTGGTCAAAACGGCTTTACGTGCGAATTTTCGAGAAAATAGAGGAATTTCAGGGAAATGAACGGGAAATAGAGGCATTTCGGGGAAATGCGAGGAATTAAATGAATTTCGGGTAAATGCGAGGAATTAGGAGTAAAATGAGGGAATTGAATGGGAATTGGAGGCATTTCGAGAAATTTCGGGGAAATGTTAGGAATTTAAGGATTTTTTTGGAAATAAATGGGAAATAAAGAAATGAGACAGAAAAAGGAATTTCTAGTACACTATTCCAGACTGTGTTTAACCCCTCATGGGTATTAGTTCGTCCGCCAAAACGCATATTGAAGTATACTTTGAGGCGCTAAAGCGGCAAAACTATTGATTATAGTAAAAATAATGTCGATACATAAATTGTAGTAAATTTTCTCTAGTTTAATTTTGTTTATGAATGTTTTTATCTCAAATTGAGTCTAAAAGAAGATATTGTGCTATTATGCGCCATTTTTCTAATATGGCGGCTCGATCGGCAAAAATACGTGGTTGGAAAGTTGAAATTTGGAAGGAGCACATCAAAATCTATAAAATCACCAATTTTCAAAACTCCCGCAGAACTTCCTAGGGAAGCGCTATTTTAACCACCAAATGACTGGAGTATTATTGCTAAACGAGAATGACCATTTCCAAACCGACATGTGTGCAATTGGGGGTTATTATACCAATTTACGGGCCGAACATAAATCCTGGTATTCCACATGCGATGGACAATAATAGAAAACGAATGCATTGTGGATCTGCATTCCTACCTGGGGGCAGTTGTTTAATTTTTTTTCTTTGCCTGGTGTTGCTCTCGTGATTGCTGCTCTTATTGTGGACTCCCACTTCGAGTTTGAACAGGTTGGTGAGCACCCAAGGTGCCATTTATATTATTTTTATTCCTGAGAAAATTGCGTAAGAGACTCGAATTATGATCCTTCAATATGCGTGGAAATTATTAGAAAAGTTTTACCTTGGAGCTAGAACCAGATGCTTAAGCGTATTCTTTTATATCAGACGATGTCATCAACTGCCGAGTGTGTCGGAAAAAAAAAACAGAATTTGAGCCCAATCATGGCTCCAGTGTGCTCCGGTAGATGTATATTCAACTCAATTCAGGTTACTTCAACGAAATCAATATTATTAGCGTTGAGTGCTTCTTTTACCTTCACTTCAACCTTATAAGGATGAGGTATATGAACCTTTCATCGATATTAAATGTAAATTATACTTGTCACTATGAGATGAAAGTGAAGAAAGCTATTATGTTTTAGTACGGAGAATATTTATATGACGATAAAAATCTAACATGATTATTATAAAGGTGAGGATGTACGAAGAATTGAGGTTCAATTACCAGGAATTCAAATTCCGTAGAAGATGTCATTCGAATCATTGGCGATAATGATCTTGCCTCTAGAAGTATCCATCAATGGTGTCAATAACAGCGTGCTTATTGTTCAAACAAAAATAACAAATATGTACCTGGTGGACAAGATTCCATGAATTCTTGTACCAAGGTAATGGACAGTAAATTATTTTCCATTTTTATTCCAGGTTGTTTTCTTTCGATGACTCTTTGCTGTTTGGCGTCGATATAATGATATTCCTCAGCATTCTTGTATCTTACATGAAAGCGCTGGGCAAATCAAAGTTCTGCAGATTCAGCGAAGTTCTCGCAGTAGCGGCAACTATCACTCTCTGTTTTACCCATCTTTTTGAGGTGATACCTCAGTACAAGTGTATAACTTCAGAGCTTTCTGTGCTGCTTGGCTATCTGATTTTTTGGAAGTCTGGGTACCCTTTTCGAGGCACATAACTCCTTTACAGTTCTGGTCTTTGTGACAATTGTCAGTATTGAAATATATATCAAGTCTATACAAAAAAATATTTAGATAATCACCAAATGTTCTAAGATTTATAAAAATTGTGAGCAATCATTTAGTCAACTATTCTACGCTACTGTATATAACCGTATTGAACTGTTACGGACGTTTTGCTCCAAGAGAGTGACAGCTTCTAATACCGCTGGTGATTATTTTTTCAAGGGGAGATGCTTTTTGTGACGTAGAATTTAATTTACTCGGAATTTTTATTGCACGAACGGAAAGGGTGGGTTTGTACTGGTGATGCATAAATTTCGAGCCAATGAGATAAAAAAATGCATCGTTTATATGCATATTTTTCTCATTTGAATTTCTCGTATTTCTCAGTTGAAGGAATCTGGGATGGATGAAATAAATAATATACTCTCGGTAATTTCTCCACTTAGAAGAGAGCTGAAGGGTGAAGTATATTGTGAGCTTTCAACTCGGCTTTCCAATAGTGTTTTGAAATAATTTCAGCATTACCAAATTCCAGCAACTAGAAGTACCTATAAGTAATTCAATGTCAATTGTTTCTCTTGCTATCCTTCTTTTGATTCGCACGGATTCTCCAATGGTTCATTTGCTATTTATCCTGATATTTGTGGGTCCTGGGAAGAACAAACACATCATCATAGACCATTTAATTTCAATTTCTCAGTTCCACATCATCAACCGAAAGTCAGTGACTTTCTCATAGCACTCCTAGAATTCAGCTGAAAGAAGCTATGTAATCAATATCAATTGTGATATCTATGGTGACTTTCAATTTTAATCACAGTTATACAAACATCCATCGCCAGTAAAAAAAGGCATGATTGAAAGAAAGTATTAATTATTATAATTATTCGAGTGTGAAGTGATCTTCAGCATCATTGAACTCTTTCTATTTAAATTTATAAGAATATTAACAACTTTCCGAGTTGACGTAGAAAATATTAAATAAGGTCTCAATATATATTTCCAACAAGATTTTCAGTTATACCACTAGAGCTTTAATTATTACTGGAAATCTTTCCGACAACACGAATATTTTGATAATATTTTGAATTTCCTACAAAATATTTGTGTTGGAGAAAACATTTACAGTTTTTAATTGAGGCTCGAGTGGTATTTGGTGGGAAATTTCACACCGAAATATTATTGAAGTATGTGCGTTGAACAGGTAGGAAAGGTTCGACCTCGTTTCTCATTGGTCTAGACGCCAGGAAAGCATACAAGTGGTTAGTTGACCGTACAGCTGTGTATAAACATTAAAGTAAAATACAACTCCGCATCGGCTATTTTGAAGTATTATAGTAAATAAAATATTTGAAGTTCTGCTTGCAAATTGTTTCTACTCCATGAATGAATTTCTTAATGCCAAGTGGTAGATCCCTTGGAAATTATTCCCTTTTTCTTTTGTATTTTGCAAATTATAACATGTTTCTGTAAGTTCCATTGCAAAATGTTCGTGTTTGTTTTATACTAATTCTTCATAATTTGTAAATAGTTAAGTGTGAAATGTAACAAAAATATTTCAAACTATGTTCCAGTTTTCAGTTACTCATATTGCATAATGTAAGGAACAATATGTTGAAAATGACCTATCTCATGTACATGCTGTATACCAAAGAGATGAAAATAAATCTAATCTAATCTAATCTAATCGCCAACGCTAAATCGCCTAGGAATAAACTAGGCTTAATACCATGCTCCTTTCCCAAAGAAAGAGAGAGAAACATGTTCGGAAATAGTTCTAGTTGCCATGGCAACAATAAAAAAATATAGACTGTTTATTGGTCGAAAATTTTAGTTGTGAAATTTTCAATGAGCATTATAATAAAATAATCTCTGTTGGATAGTGATAATTGATAGTAAGATAATTAGTATTTGTGGTTGATTAATAAAACAGGTAGGTACCTACTTTTCCTAGGAAGAGTAGTGAGTTGCATAAGCACAATTTGGGGATATAAATCCTTTAGAACTTGTTTTCGTTCCATGCATTCCTAGCTTGACGAATGGAAATTCTAATGGAGAATCGGAAAATAATGTGGCAAGAGACCATATCGCCTAGTCTCGAACCATTGGTTCAAAATGGGCCATTCGAAAGAATTATTGCTTTCGCTTCCTATAGCACACTTCATAAAACGCATTATGTAACTTTGAACATTAAATTGGCGGGGACTTTTTGCACGTTGTTTTCGTAGGGCACGTGAAGTAAAAGGTGTGGCGAGCTCTTCCGGATTCAGTTGTATCGTTATAGGCGGTGTATATGAAGTGTTCACAACTGAACATCATTTTGTGAAGTTTATAGTGGGTTATGCCAGTGGTTAGGTGTAATTTAATAGCTATTGAGAAACTTACGCAGCAGCTTGGATATAATATTGGATGAACTTTGTGAAGAAATATAATTTTTCTGAGCAATTTGAAACTTGCATAAAATTTATTAAAAAAGGAAAATAATATCTCAAAGTCATCTCCACAACATTATTAGAATAATCTAACATAACAAGGTAGAAAACGAGCAGAAAACAACTACGTTCCTGGCAAATACCACGCAAAATATTGAATTATATCCACTCGTAGTCTATGCATCAATTCATATAAATAAATAAAAATACAAATATTTCTTTCTTCGAACATGCGTTTATGCTCCCAACGAGACAAACACGCCTGACAACCTGTAGACCGGTTTCGGGCTTATTGGCCCTCATCAGTACAGGGTAGTCAACCGTGTAGAGATCCTGAGATCTCCACACGAGGCGAGGTCTGAATCGATGGAAGCATCAACGCATATTTGATAGCAGTGAGCCGATCCCCAAGAAGAGAATGAAGACGGCGACACCAAGCGGCGAAGAAAGAAACACTCCTTAATAAATTTTCCATATAGAAATATGAGAGTGGCTGGCCGCATCTCATAGACAAAGCAAAGCTTTGCACAGCTCATTTAATACAATTCTGACTGCATAACAGCACGAAGCTATCTTCTTGCACAATTGACTAATATGGCCATCAAAAGCTAATTTGTCGTCGATATGTAGTCCTAAAACTTCAATGGCAGAGACATTGGGGATAACTTCATCAGCTAGACTGACATTATTTAGAGTACATTTGAATGATACAATGTTTTTTTTTACTGATTGACCTCTTACACCTTCTCTATATCCGCGCTTATATCGTTATGAAGCTCTGTGATATTCTTGTTATGAAATAGGATCGTCGTGTCATCTGCAAACATTGTAAATTTTCCTATATTCCACTATACAGTTAAATCATGTTCATATATCGAAAAGAGTAGTGGCCCAGTACCGATCCCTGTGGTACACCACATCTCAATAATATCAGACATTACTATAAGGAAATAATAATTCTGAACTTTTTTATGTCCTTAACTGATATAATCGAATTCCTTCTTGGAACCATTCAAAGGAACCATACCTACTGAGATTATCAAAATTTGGAACATCATCTACGCAAAATTACTGCACTACTGACAAAGAATTGATGGAATTTGTTTTGTTCGAGGTTTCGTTAATATTCAAATAAATATCTAGGAGTGCACTTGGATCAAAAACTGAACTTCAATCATCATACCAAGTTGATGAAAAAAAAGTGTATCACAAGAGCTAAACATTTTAGGAGCCTCACTTTCAAGAACAAAGGAATTAGCCGAAGAACAGCAACACATATTTATAAAACCATTTGCCGCCCAATTCTTGAATATACTCACCCAATATACATAAATAGTAGGAAGACGGCACTGAATAATTTGGAAGTAGCAGAAAGAACGAGCCTTAGAGCCATTACCAAAATCCGGCACCCTCAAAATCCCCTTCACCATCCATCAAACGAACTTTTATACCAGCTGACCAGAGTACAACCCATATCTGAGAGACTGAAAAATCTAACTTTGAAGTTTTCCAAAAACGAATCCAATCTTCGGATTATTCAATCCCAGTGTCTACAGAGAGATCCAACAGTGAACCCAAGACGGAAGTTCCCGGATAAAACATAATTGGAATGCCTTATCAATTTAGCGCAAGTGCAAGATGACTGAAATTCTCAGAACATTATTTCCTCTTGATTAGTTTTTTTTTTATTAGTAGAAATTGAATAATTCCATGTCTTGCTATCTACGAATATGATTGTAAACCATTTTATAATCACTGTGTAACACAGGCTGAAGGACCTCGGTCGGTAGCCTTTTGGGTATCCAATAAAGATCGTTAATTATTATTATTATTCGAAAACTTATGAAATTGTAGATAGATCGATAGGTATAAATACTCCTTTTGGGAAAATACTCCTGCTACAGCAGTTATTTATATAAATGTTAAGTATCTTGGCTACGATGAAATGAAGCACTCTGTTTCATAAGCTGATGGAGTTGTTGAAACTTCCTGAATGCCCACAAATATAACTTTGTTCTCCGCAATTAATAAGGAATTAGGAAGTGACTCAACTTTATGTGTAGGGGTGTTTCAGAATTTGTATTATAGGCCAACAACAATGGTGGTATTAGAAAGTTTGTTGGAGGTGGTGAGTTAGAATAAATACAACAATGGATAGGCATGATCAGTTGGTATAATGTTCCTGCCGAAGATATTACTATGGTACTTTTTCTACTCTCTGTTAGACAAAATATATATTCGGCTGGGGATTGACGTTATTCCATTTTTTCATGCTGAATAGAATAAAACAAAGTTCATTGAAAAATACAAATCTATTGATTCAGGTTCAACAAATTTTATACACATCTCGAATGAGCTCACTAATTCCGATCACTTCATTATGTTGATTCACTCTAGACTACATTCCACCAAACATTTTCGTATTGACCTGAAAATAAATGTCACTCACTCACTTCATTTCATTAAAATTTATGTAGTTCTCACCATTTGTAAAGTTCCCGAAATGTTGGATTATAACTGTTTCAATTTCCATATTTCCATAGAACGTCCATAAAATGTGAGATGTTTATTCATATACTCTACTGCCGACGTTCATAATCAGATTCAGATCGAATATTTTTGATTTCAGTTGATCTGATGGTATATCTCATCTTGTAACAGATATCCGGATACAGTTTGAAACTTCTCACCAACACTTCTCACAACAAACTTGATTTTATAATGCCAAAATATAACATAATCATATTATTTGGGATATATCATGAAATTATATAAGAAACTTGTGGGATCACTCTTTAGAAGTGAAATATAATCAAGACAGTAATTCAATCTGACAAATGAGTTCTTAGAAATATTTCTTCGAAGAAGGAATGTTAACAAAATAAATATGTACTTAGCAACAATTCTTGAGTGGGGATCTAATAACCTGGTAGAATTAAATGCAAACAAAACACAAGCATGTATTTTCTCTAGAAGAGCCGATCTCACTGTGCCCAACATAATTCAGTCAGGAGTAAGCAACCATACCATTGAAGTCATTCATTTCGATGCTTGGCGTTACTATCAGCAATAACCTTTCTTGGGAAAATCACGAGAGGTCCATTGCCGAAAGTGCATCCCAAAAACTTGGATTTCTGTGTCGAGCCAAGAGCTATTTCCGAGGCTATTTCACTCCCAGTCAGCTGCTTATGATCTATAAGGCACAGATCTGACCTGTCCTGGAATACTGTTCCCATATTTCGAGTGCGGCACCTAAACATATCCTGAAACTATTGGATTCTGTCGCTTACAAACTCGCTCACTTCTCTGGAATACCGAAGAAAAGTTGGCGATTTATCTCTATTTTATAGATATTTTCATGGGCGATGCTCTTCTGGAATATCAACAATCGTTTCTACAATAGCAGTCTCTTCAAGATTAACCCGCCAAGTTCAGACTTCACACCCCTTCGTGGTCACTTCAGAGACCTGCAGAACGTCCCTTTCCAAAGACTTGTTTATCCAACGAACATCGAGACTTTGGAATTGCCTAGGGAGGTGTTCCCCGAGGCATACGATCTCCAGAAATTTAAGAAGAACACCAACTCCTACCTTCTTTTCCTTGGTTCTCACGATGTTCTCTGAACATTACAGGATATCCCTTTTCGTGAGAACCAGAACATAAAAAAAGATACTCTACATAGTATTCAACGTATTGAACCCTATTGAACAGTCATTTCAAATACAACAACAACAACAGTACCTACCTCGTCACAAACATCAAGAAGATGTTTGGGATGTTCTAAAAATGCAACGATCAATGCTGTCACTCTGATTAATTCCAATTTCCATATTATTGTAATAATTACAATATCACAATCATATACATCACATCGTAACTGTAAATTCTATACCATTCTCTCCCATAACCGTACGTATTATATCCAAGATCCCAGCCTATTGAAGATGGTATCTGGGCGCACAAAGCTTGACAAAAGAAAAAAAAATTCACCTCATTTCACGCTTATTATACACAACGAAGGAATCGTTTTGTAGAGAGGCTATTCTCGAGATTCATTTTCACTTTTTAATTGGGAACATTTTAGGTTTCCTTGCATATTGAATGATTTCGTATGCTATTGTTGATGAAGAAATAGTATTATGTTGAATTAATAGGACTTTCACAATGAGGGTGAGGCTTGGCATAATTCGAGGTATAATGCCTGCTGGAATGTTAGGTATTATCTCGGGTATTATTCTCGATGGAGGGTATGGCTGTTTTGAAATCAGAGCTTCAGGAAATTTGTATTGGCTGGTATCGATCCGAGTACGCAAACTCGGATTCAATTAATGAAGATTCAGTTCAGAGCAAGGTTCAGAGTAGTTGTAAAGGATGATCACGAGGATGATCATATCCAATATCAAGTGATGATGTGAGGGTTTTCCTCAGTCTTCAGTTTGAATATACATTTTTCGTTCATAATATCATGCACAGAAATTTTCCAGAGAGTTTTTTGCGTCCTACTCAACCTTATCTTCCGTTACATTCAATATAGTCGAAATATAGGTTAGTTAATTCAACGTTCATCATTTCAATGATGAAATAGAAAATCTTTCAGTCGTAAACATAAATATCAGTCACAGTCAAAGAAGCAATAGACCTTGCAATAGACTCTCATGCAGATAATTCGTTTTCATCTACTTGGAGGTGAAAATCCGGTGGAAAAATGCAGTTTCATAGTATTTGAACATAACTTAATAGACTTAATAATATTGTTACGGTATTTCTCTCTGATTATTTCGTTATTCGAAACACACTGTGCAATACTATAGTATATTATTCAACGAGCGCTTAATGATGGCTATTGACCACGAAGATGAAAATATACCGCGAAATTCAAATCATAAAATGTCTAGTGTGTCAATAGCATATTCATTTGACTAATGAACACATAAATATTGTCATTTGGAATATATCTGACTTCTTGAATTAGTGTATATTGAACTGCATAATGGCAACTTAGTTTAGCTCTGTTATCAGTAATCTTTCATTCAGGACCACTCCTTTAAGATTTGAAAGACTGAAGCAATCGAAATTTAAACAATGATAGGTTTATAAGATGTATCTAGACTGATACAAATATATAATTCTTGAAAAAAACCTCTATGAACTCTCCCTACTCAAATTTCAATACTTCGAATCAGAAGACAACATCACTGAAATCGAGACTGAAATATTATGTAGGCATGGTTTATTTCGAGGTTTATTTCCATCTATAATTTCATCCACCTTAAAATGCGCTTCGAATTCGATGGATTGAAACATGATCCCGATTCTACAATGATGCTGACCTTTTCTTGTCCTTCGAAAAAAATGCGATAGGTCCATTGGAAACATCGATATTGACACGTCGTTATCTTGATTTTCGACCCTGGAAGTGTTAATAATACCCACCTCATTAAAATTTGGACATGTGGTCGTCATTCGACACTTTTCTTCTTCCTCCTAATCACTGAAATGCGATATTTTCCTGAAAAGGGCGTCCATGAATATAAAATTTCACGCGTCGAGCTGATGCTTAATTTAACAGTCGCTTCGAATTATTAACAGGTTCCCGATAAACAAACTCTGCTAAGTGGAGTGTGAATTCATTATAGTGCCCAGCTTAACGTGAATAGACCCAGTGTAAATATTTGATGGCAGCTTTATCAGAATCCAGCAGGTGCAATGCACCCATATGGTTGAAATTGTGTCAGAAAGTATGAATCAATTATTTTGACATGCCTGACAGTTGATTCGCGAAAAAATCAACGCTTATCGCATGTGGTGATTATAATGGCCATTATTGAAGGCTTTGTCATCGTTCTCCGAATTGAAAATATCGATAAGAATGATTAAGTAAACTGTTCCGGTAGAACAAATATTTTGAAACATGGCTGCACTATCAATGAACGTATAAAACAGGTCTGATTATCATGATATTGCTATTTGCTGTTACTCATAAATATAACACACAGTTGACTTTGATAACATTTTCTTATAGGTAGGTACCTATATACAGGGTACGCCAAACTCTATGGTATGTCTACGGAAACGTAACGAGTGCAGAAATGCACTTTTCAATGAGTTTTGTGAACTATTTTTCCAACAACTATATGTATTTTTTTATTTCGCGGAGAGTCACTTCAAAGATGTACCTAACTTGAGTGGCCTCTATAATATTATATAGAATATTTCCATATTTAAGGTAATAACCGAGGTAATAACTGACAATTCAGATGTGAATTATGCAACCAGGAATACATCAGTGCGTATTGACCTCGGTATTGATAGACATTCAGATAGATAGACATTTATTAATCATTTCCCAACATGCACATCGGATTGATAAGTCAAAATAAGAAATGGCGCAATTGGTGGGCAGAATATATAAATGAATACTAAGAAATCTAAATAGATATAAGTATGAAAAACATTAGATATATTAAAATTAGGTATAAGTAATGTCAAAATTTAAAATTGGATAGACCAGTACAGATATCAAAGGCACTGGCCAGACGATTCAAAATGTATGGACAATTAAGTGTAAGTACCATAATTACCTCGGTATTGACAATAACCGGAAAATATAAGTTGATTCATTATCTCAAATGTAAAAGTTGAGTCTTGTGATGCGAGCCCGAGTGCAAACCGTACTCTTTCATTTGTTTTAGTAGCAAGTTGTATATGATGCGAGGAATGATGTCACCCGCTGATATCAATATCTCCAGAGATGTAGTAGAAATGGTCCAGAATAATTTCTATCAAAGTGACTGTTGAGGTGACTGTAGAGGTTATCTCAGAAAAAACACAAAATATGATTACGTTACAAGCGAGGTTACAAGTCTATTTTTCAAATGGAACACCCTGTATATTGCCAATTTTTTAAACAATTCTGAACATTTTTTATGGAATAGGTATGTCCTATGCCTATTTGTAATAGTTTTCGAAATATTCGCATTTCCATACTAAGCGGCTACCGAGACGGCTATACATTCTAGAAAATTTGCAACAGATTCCAGTTCTTTTTCTTCTCAATAGGCTGGATTTTTGTTTGAACTTTTCATAGATCCTATAAATTGATTTCTTATCTGGAAGATGCATTCGGGGGTTAATTCTATGAAGTTCCCCTAGGAGTTCCCTTTGAGCAATTTCAAGTGTTTGCAATGCAAATTTTTTCGTTTTTGAATAGGGCATTTCGATAAAAAATTAATTTCAGAATTGTCTGAAAATTCTAGAAAATATCAACATTTGAAAAAGTGTGACTTTGACCTGTAACGCATTGAGGCATTATAAATGATCACCGTATACATGATATTCAGTCATTCTTCAACTATTTCTCTACACTACGGTATAACAGATCTCGTAAGATATTATTATGATTCACCAGAATTATATTTTTCTACTATCAGGGTTGATTGAATATTTCTACGACAAGCTATATTTTCAATTTTTGAATCCAAAATATAGCTAATACATAGGTACATCTAGTTATTAATCTCAAAATCAGTAATGTTTAGTCGATATTAATTATTAAGTCCTAATGAAACGATCACACTCGCGAATATATTTCATATTGGCAAACGAATATTCTGAAACAATGAGAATCTCGAGAAGAATCTATAATCAATTCTACATACATCTAACCTGGTACCTATTTTATTGGCGGATATCCTAGTAGAACGCGAGTAGGTATATATGGCAGCTATTTCTAAATGCATGCAAAATAAGAGCTACATTATCGTGATCTGTCCAACCTCAATAAAGGCTGAGATACAGACATAACCCATCCCAGCGAAATAAACGAACATGAATATGTCGACAACAAATGTAACAATAAAACACGGCGATCTGAGCACGAAAACAAATGCCTAATATGTCCCAGACAAACGCGGGACACACGGCATACACGACAACGGAATTCCAAGCTCAGCGCCTACTCCGACCGAACCGAGACATCGGCACTAGCAGCGCCACCTGTGGGCGACTCGGCCTACTACGATCGGCATCCGCCTCTTGCGTTGTTGTTCACACAGCGCGGATCGCACGATAAGCGAATGACCGATAGGAAGGCCGGCTTTTTAATTTTTTCGGCTTTGCGCAAACACGAAGAACAATGAGATAAGTGATGAAAAGGCAGGCCGCGTTCGTTTGTTATGATGTGGGAAATGATGGTGAACAATACTGGATGTGGTCGGTTGTTCAGGTCGTTGTGTTTTGTCATTCCCGGCTAGTTGGGATGGGAATATCACTAGGACAACCGCGATAGTCGGATATAGCTAGAGGGGTTATTCTTATTGATGGATGACATCAAACTAACTGCACTGTTCACCATGAACATTGATGGGATCGGATTTGGGAATGTGCCAAACAGTACAGAGGATGGAATAAGTCGAAGAATAAGTCAAGGAATGAGTAAATTTCAAGGTTCATTTCTAAGTTTATTTATTCGAAATTGACTGCAAACAGAGAAATTTCAAGTCGCATATAGTTCCATCAAATTATACATTTTGCATTATATCGACTATAACAAAGTAGAATGATCAGTTTTTGATGCTCTGACAATAATCAGGTAACCATGGCTGTACCTCTTTACTGTTGTTGATAATGTTTCAATAAAGTTCCATCGAAAGTTTCGCAGTTCCAAAATTGTTTCTGTTCATCAGGTTTTTTTCTTTTGAAGATTATAACTTTTTCAAGACAACTTGCGAACCTGATGCTACATCTGTCAATTGAAGAAGATTTGATATATTGATTCACGAAATAAAATCACATAGTGAAGTATAAATAAGAACATCAGAATACACAAATTGATAAATCTTGGCTACCAAGGTTGATGAAATGGATGATGATTAACCAGGTTGATATCAGACATAAAAGTGCTACGACAAATTGTAAGATATACGCATTGAGTAGCATTGAGGAATAGTCGATTTAATAGTTTTCAAGTTGCAAAGATTTTCTTGTTATTATACATCCAAGGATTATGTATAATCGACAATGGGTAACCTACGCATTAATCTAAGATCTCGTTTAAGATTACCTAAATGCTAAATTTAGTTTGTTTTTTCTTCTAATGACGAGATATTTCCGTACTGAACTTTAAGAAAGTAAATATATTACTGGAGTAGGTATTTCGCGAAATTTTGTATATATTCATGAACATAGAATCCGACTATTCCGACTTGATCTATATGTAACATGGCCAATAAAAGTTCACTGATTAACTGATATTGATTGCCCTGAGGATTTGGTTGTGAAATGTGGACAGCAGAAAGCACTCTCGATTCCAATCGTTTCTAATGACACTCCTACACAAAAACGCGAACTGTCCTAATTCCAAACGTTTCGATTCAGCTTGCATAGAACAAAACTATCCATTAATGTTAACCGAGCTTTCAGATTCGCAGGCATGCATTACGCTGCAACGGAGGGTTTTTTGGAAGGAGTAAAAAGCTTCCCCCGGAATGAAATACACTGCTCGATGCTGCACTTGACTCGGTCATAAATCTTCAGAGAAATTTCCTGAACGCACGGTCGCCATATAGACCCGGATTTCGACTGAAGCCGTAGCCGACTTGATTGTCTAATTTTCCTCTCCCTGTTCTGTGGTTCTCGACGTCATCAACAGCAATATCATCGCGAATCTTCCGGAACGAGTGTTTCCAATTAACCATCAGACTATCAGTCGAAAGGCTCATTCTTATTGGTCAGTATCATATCTTGTACATCTCTCATTACAGAGAGAGCTTTGGAATGGCTCGAATTCTTTCTTCTGACAAAAATGTCAATACCTACGACGCATTTTAGTCCTTCTATGAGTTCAGTCGGCGCCATGACTGGGATCTTATTGTTTTTGTGACAGGGGTCGTAATGAGTTTTGATCTGTCGTGACAAGGAACATTGTAGCATCGTGCGTCTAATCGAACGAAGTAGGTCCTGAAAGAGACCCGGATAACTGTGGTTTACTTTCTAGTTACATGAGAAACCCGATGTGGCAGAAATGTGGATTAATTGGAAAGTGCAAGAATAGTTAAGGAATTTATTCAACTCCCCTTGGTTTGTCGTCAACGTATATATAGTGAATCGCAGGCGATATTTTTATTTGGATATATCAACTTCCAAAGTGCGGTATTTGGAAAGTTCTGCACTCGCTTCAAGATACATTATATATTTTCAATCATGTCTCTCCAAGTACAGTTCTGAACAGAGTTAGGGGAAATATAAAGTTCCAATCTGGTTTGAGACGTTTTTCTTTTACGTCGTTCACATAAAAAGTTCTGAAAGAGTATATAGATGTTGAGTACCTACTTGAAATATGACGAGTACAAATAGGTATGAATTTACCAAGTGTCCGGACCTTGTTCCAACCAGAGCATGTATACGACTTTGATCTCAATTAAGTCTTTCATCTTGTAAATATAATCATCCAATTCCTTGGGAATTTATAATTAGTGATATTTGTGATATTCTCACTCTTCCCAATTCGTGTTTCAATTCTCAAGAACGTGTTTTGGAAAATCAATTTAAGTCCAAGAATGGTAGAGCGATAACCTCAACTGGTCTTATAAGGAATCATACACCAACCTATCATGTTTCATAGATGTCAGTAACCGCTGATTCCTCGTGACAAATGAAATACGACTAGGTACGGCACACAACATGAACATCAATCACTTCTGAGAAGACATACGACCTACGTAAGTTGTAATATGACTGGATCCGCATTTTCTTTTCCGTGAAAAATGGGATATGGCTGGAGTCCATTTGATATCAATCGCTTTATATTTATGGAGGAGAGTGTCAACAATTCTTGGGATTCATTTTTTTCACTGTAAGCGGATATGACATCCTCCACAAACATATTTTCTCTCATTATTTTGATGACTATGGTTTGAGTTCGTCCTCAACGATATTATTATGAAAGCAAGAGTTTCCCAACCCTAAATTTACTATGTTGATGACTATGGTTTGAGTTCGTCCTGATCGATATTATAATATTCATCAACAACAAAAGCAAGAGTTTTCCAACTCCTACGTCTCATACCAAACTGGTCTCGTAACTGATGGCTCTTGAGGTAACCAAACCGTTAATTTCCTTCTATTATCTAATCTAGTTCGATTTAACTGAACGTGGGAAAACGTACGCCATGCGTTCCGTTTAGCGTTGAATGATTTCGTGCTAGGAGCAATTTTGTTCGATTATCTACTCAAAGAGATTTCACTTGTAGTTCACTGATCTGTGGAGTTTACAGACCACAACTTCACGCCTCAGATTCCTAATGTGTTCTTCGGTTTTCACTTTTTCATCGCTATCTGCGAGTTTCGTACACTATCTTTTTCTTTGAGGAGAAGCGGTATAAAACATGATTTACGCATCGATATCAATGATACGATTCTTTTTATTGCATTTAGGTTTTCACTGGAACGAACCAATAATTAAACTGAAGGAAGAGTGGATAATTTATGAAATTCAACTTGCGTTTTCAAGATCTATGTGAGCTTTGCTAAAATATTGACATGTAGCACTCACCAAAACAAACTAAAAGAAAATATCCAGCTGGGAAGTTAAAACAGTACGAACAGTTAACAATACCACAATAACACACAAGTTTCACACAGGTTTCTGAACACTCGCACCGCGTCGTATAAACTCCCTGTTGCTAGGCTACCCCTAGCTCCTCGTTGCTCCTAGTAGGCCCTGGCCGACTCTAACGGCTCTAACCGACTCGCTATAACTATATATATATCGCGTAAGCTCGGAACCAAACGCAGCTTGTGTCGCGCACGTCACGCGGCCTGCTCGGATCTGAACTGAACTCCGCTGCGTTCAACTGTTCCGTCCGAATCGCAGCTTGCCAGGATGCTTTGGAACCCCCCCACCACCGCCTGGTTAGGAGCTTGAGCTGTGTCTCTTTACCTGTGCTGGCATTGAGTTCGCCGGTCGCTATTGGCTCCGGGGAACTACAATAGGTGCACAGGAAGTGAAAAAGAACTGTCGAATTCGGTTTGGGTGTTGTAATTGCTACGAGATTCGATTTCGGTGACAGATCTTCGTAAATAAACCGGGTGTAATATGAGAGAGTGCGTGTAACTTGACGCTTTGTTGTTGGATTTTCGGATGGAAATCAGATGGAAGGAAGTTCTGGTTTCTGCAAGGTTTTCTATTTATTTTTGATCCATGATGCAATGTGATGATCTTACGAATTCATCAAATATATCAAGTGATCCTTCTGGGAATATAAATGTTAGAGCATTGATACAACTCTACACAACCCAACAAATCCAGTATCTTGAAAATCTCACGACATGTCAATTTTGGAATCTGAAACTGCAATGATACAAATTGCAACCTCGTTCGATTTCCTTTGCCCTCAAATATTTCAATACAAAAAAATTGAATAAAACAATACTCTCTAATGCGCCTCTTTAAGGGAGTACCTAATTGAAATGAATATATTTTTGTGGCAACAGAGTTGAATAAACGTGTCAAATAGTCATAAGGGGAATTTTTCACTACAAATCCAAAGAAATATCTTCCAATTCCAGAAGATGCCAAAGTGAATTTTACTCCATCATCATAAACGGTTCCTAGAAGACATCGAGCAATTTCCGAATCTTAGGAATACGTTTTAATTTATTTTTTCTCAATTTGTGAAGCTGAATAATCAGAGGCTGAGAGTAACTAGAAAACAGATCCTGAATGTTTTTTTTATAGTTTTCCTTCTGCATTAAATATACCTAAACAGTTTGAAGATATACTGGAGGAGATCTTATGAAACCAAACATCTCAAAGGTCATTGATGAGTAGGTACAAGGTGTATTTTTTAATACCTATGAGAAAATTCAAAGTTGATGATGATTCTTGAGGACGAAACGTTGGACTCGAAATTTGTCACCATCATCATTGGATAAGTACCTACCAAAACAAAAAGCCTTCTCCTGATGGACAAAAAAGTATATTGCATTAAAGATAATTGAAGAAAGTGACGATGAAAATCCATAATACCTTGTATGGTGATAGCTCTGAATTCGAAGAATTATATAGGATGCACAAAAAAAACATTTTCAGTTTTCATCAGGTGACTCATTATAAATTTAGACTCACAATTCGTTGCTTTGCCTTCAAATTATATCTATTTTATTTATCAATATTTGTCTATCAGACCACTTGATCGCCAAAGTAGAATACAAGATGCAAAAGGATTGAGTACACACGATAGAAGTGGCATATCAATAATTCTTGTAAACTCTGCACCAATCGAAAGTATCCACATTTCACATAAAGAGAACTGTTGAATATATCAATACATACGGAGAATTTGTCATGCAATAACTGCTTGAGAAATAACTAGTTCTGGATAGAATCTCATTTATAGAACTTTTCCTGAAAGGAACAATATCCAACTACGTGAATAGAATGAAGAAACAATTCAAATAAATGATCAAATAAGTTGAAATTATATAGGATGGTATTTGACAAGAATAACTGATTTGTAAAACAGAAATAGGTAGTTGAAAAACTTTTCATTTTGCAGTGAAGAGAACGAATTATTGACAATATCAACGCCCTCCATCAGAGGATACACTTTGATGATTCAGACACTATGGGTATATAAAGAAAGTTTCACATAATGATACTATTGTTCAATAACAGCATTGTGAAACACCATTTGACTGAATTGCCTTCGCAGAAGACAATAAAAATGTGGAGTTGAAAACTACTATAAAAAGCTTGGATCGATAGCCATACTATTATTTCCCAAGAATTATTATATTTTTGCTATGAGATGGATACATGCTACATTGGCATTTTCTTGAAGTTATTGTACCATCTCAGCTGCTTTTATCTATACATTTGGATTTTTCCTCTCGATTTAGGATTATATGAATGTGAAAAATATAGTATTTTTGAGAACTCTTCATAAAATTGCCAATTTCCGGATGCTTTTTCTCTGAAAATTGCGGAAAATTAGCTTCAACCATCTTAATCCGAAAACTACCTACTTATTTTCCACACTAAGCCTAGAAGAAATATGCAAGGTATTCTCTGAATGTAATAATCGCATATAACTTTGTATAATATTGATTATTTCGATTGTTCGGAGAATTTATTTGGTTCCTGTAATGGTGGTTATATGTATATAAGCAACTATTATTCGACAATTTATGAAAAGATCTTTGAAAAAATTTGGTATAGGTATCATGAAACAAATACCTAATCAATCACATAACGCTATACAAACATTTCACTTATGGCTGAATAAAGATTGGTTTCTGAATTGAAAACTATAGTGATAGTGCCATAACCTATATATGAAATTTTGTGTTTTTAAAAATAGTTTTTATATTTTGGTTCTATAATGAAGTCATTATGAAACGCAAATGCTAATCTAATAGCCTCTGTTCTAATACGCATTTTTTATTATTAAGAGGTTGGTACAATCGAACTGTCAAATGAAAGTCAGAAGATTTTAGGCCCAGCTTACTTCTGAGTGATTTGGATTTGGTGATAATAGCAGTGAAAAACTCAATGTTTTTATTGGTAAATTTCAATTCAGAGTGTGATTTGATTGAAATTGACCAGTGAAAACAATAACAACTTCGCATTTTTCACCGCTGGTATTGCAAAATAGCTCAACACTAAACTGCTGGGCTTTACGCTCGTGCGTCAGATCTTAAATATTTCAATGTCATCATTGTTACCAATCGAAAATGTGTCTATTATTTATCGATAATAAATAAGTTCTTTTCAATAATAGACTTCAGATTGATGCAAAATATAATAGTTATTTATGTATTAAGGGAATTATGAGGGCCTTAATTACCGATGGCAAAGTTTGCGTCCCGAGGGCCTCTTGCCCGAGGGAAAGCAATTGCCAGAGGTTATTAAGGCTCTATAATTCCCGTGGTACATAGATAATTTTATTTTTGACCGATTTTCATAACAATATGTCCATATTTAGAAAGCAATAAATGTTTAAATTCATAACCTTTCTGGTATATTTGAATTACGTAGCGTTGATTGTAGCATTGTTGGTTGTTGCTAGGTTGTTGCTATGTTACATGTTTATAAGCAAACTTTCTTTATCAATCAATGTTTTTCCGTTAAAAACGTGTTTATTTTTTACCACAAATCGACGATCTTTTTCTGATATAATGGAGGATATTATAAAAAAAGCGGAAAAAGCAAGACAATCATTACTTCCATCGAAAAGTGAAGCCCTATATCAAAAAGAATACAACTTATATCTGAAGTGGCTGACACAGAGAAATGTTATGTCAAAAGATGCCAACGAAACTGTCTTTCTGGCATATTTTCAAGAACTGGTAAAGTATTTTCAGTATTTTCTGGTAGATTTGGTAATAATTGTATTTATTCGTTGCAGTCAGAAACGTTTAGCCCAAATTCGTTATGGACTAAATGGTCAATGCTCAAATCGATGGTGACCATATATGAGAAAAGAGATATCACCAAGTTCAACGAACTAGAGGCTTTCTTGAAACGAAAAAGTAAGGGGTATAAGCCGAAAAAGTCTGCTGTCTTATCTCCTGAAGATGTCATCAAATTTCTACAGGACGCCCCTAATGAAATTCATTTATTGCATAAGGTAATTTTTTTCTCATAATTTTATTTTTCGTTTGTTTATTTCGTTTTATTTGTTATAGGTTGTTCTAATTATGGGTTATTTTGGAGGATGCAGAACTCAGGAACTTCTAAATATGAGTATAGCAGATATAGAGGACCGGGATACTGTTATGGTAGTGAACGTACCGGAAAGTAAAACTGGTGTATCGAAGAAATTTACAGTTGTGGATGAAAAAGAGTTATCTGCTTTGCCTTTATTGAGACTTTATATGTCCTTGCGTCCTGAAGGTACAAAACGATTTTTTTTGAGCTTCCGACAAAATAAATGTACAACTCAGCCAATTGGAAAGAATATGTTTGGCAAAATTCCCAGCAAAATCGCTTTGTATTTAGGATTGCCAAACCCACTAACCTATACGAGACATTGCCTTCGTCGCACTTCTGCTACTGCCCTAGCCAATGCAGGAGCAACTATGACAAACTTAAAAAGACACGGAGGTTGGAGAAGTTCCACGGTGGAAGAGGGGTATCTGGAGGACAGTATTGAATTGAGAAATAAAACGGCGCGTATGCTGTCTACTTTGCCATCAGAAGAGGCAGGCACCTCGACTGTAGTGAACAGCAACAGCACCACCCATAAAAAAGAAGAAATTGTTTCCAGCGGCGAAAGTAATTTTCAGGGAACATTTGAAAATTGTACATTTATTATTTGTAATGACGTGAATGAGGAAAATATGTCTTAGTTTTCATTACATATAAACGTTTATAAGCATTTCTTGTATCATTTTCACCTGTAAAAGGTAAGAGGGAGTTTTTGAACCTTAATATCCCAAGGGAGTTATGACCCTCATTATAGATATCGTAACTATGACGATATAAGCTTATAATGTCACTGTCAGAAATAAAAAAATTTATACGACACACGTTTTATAAGACTCGTTATCGCACTTGTTCCCTTGGAGCACTCCTCGCTTCGCTAGTCGTACTCCAAACAACGCGTGCGACAAAATAGCGTCTTGTAAAACTTCATAATATACTCTTATTGATCTGAATCTTTATATGAGTTTGAAAAAAATCATTATAAAATACAATTTTCTACAGAAATTTAGTGTTGGATGTTTGCTTGATGACTCCTGTAACTTTTCCTGTCATTCTTATATGAGTATGTCACTCATTTGAATACGCAAAAAAAAATTTCGGATGTAAAGAAGTCTACACTATACGAACATTGAAAGTTGACATAACAAGATGATTATTTTCTGGATTAAATTGTTTGTGAAACCATAATTTACTGAACGTCAAACTGTTTTGTTATTCTTGCTTATTATGTGACTGCACTGCAATATATTTCATATAAATGATACAATGCAATTCTATATGAATATCACAAGATAAGAGCTTACTCTTGAATAATTTCCTAATAGAGAGCAGGTAATGCAATCTAATTAACTACCATTGTTCCTCATTTACCAAGTGAACTACGTATATTAGAAAGTTGTGATAGTCAGAGAGGTTGCTCACATGGTTTTCCTATGTTTATTGAGGATGAGAGAATGAAAATTAATCTTGTTACCCATCTTATTATGCAGAATATTCCTTCATGCATTGTTTACTTCTCTCAGTGATAACTATATCAATTCATATATGTGATTATCATAGTTTCAATAGTAAAGGCACAATAATTATCAAATTATCGAACACCATTGATTCAATAATAGAACACAGAATTATGAGAAGATATTCAGAACTGAGTTGTATTTTGCTCGACTATTTTACTAATCACAAGTCACATTTAATGTAATTTACTATTATCATTGTTATAATCAATGCCTTCGATTTTCAACACAATGAGTGCTCAGTAATTCAGAAGGAATATCAGTGTTTCGGGGCTATTTTCTGCATCTGATTTCGAGTTTTGTTCTATACAGGACGTTATCAATTTCCTCCATACATGTAAGATTCCGATTCTTTTCACACGATGTGTTTGAATCTTACATGCTAATCAACATTAAGAAAAAATCGTTTTTACGAAGAGTGCTTTGAAAATAACACCATCAATTGTGTTTAACAAAAACTGAATTTTAATTCTTCAATTGAGAATAAGTTACCTTCTTAAAAACGAACGTTAAAAGTTAGGAACAAACTTGACAAGAAAGCTAGAAGTTATTTCACCGCAAAACGAAACAAAATTATTAAATACATAACAAAGTTATGAAAGATGCTTGAATACTACACCATTCTCTTCTAGACCCAATTTCACTCGTTCTTCTTTCCAGCTCAGCAAAATCATCGATGGGTACAACTTTAAGACATCTTTCTTAATTTTCCATAAACAATAATCCAGTACTCTTTCTTTCAAGATCTGATTTTTGGAATTGTAGTTACCCATCGTTTGAGCTATTCAGAACTCGGGGTGAAGAATAAAATTGTGTTTAGATGTGATTGGTGGAATATTCGAGCATCTTTTATGACTGTTCTGTTTTGCGGAGAAAAGACTTTTATAACTGTAAATGTCGTTTCTAATTCAAAATAACCTTGGTTTTTATGTAAGTAAGCTTTCAAGTTCAATCGCACTATCAGAATTCAGGTTGTTAAAAAAATTTTTTGACATTTTTTCCAAAGCACTCTTTGCAAAAACGATTTTTTGCTAATTTTGACCAGCATGTAAGATTCGAACATATCGAGGGATAGGTCATAGTAATCAGAAGAAAACAGACTTTTTAAAAATGCAAGATTTCAAGGAAAATACGATGACAGATTTAGATTCCTTGTGGAGAAGTGCCTCCAGAACGTCCTAGTTGAAAATGTCCAGTTCGCTTCATTTTCGATTGAAAAAATAAAAACGAAATTATGTGACAATTTGTAGTAAAATTCCGTTTTTCCCAATATTTCAAAAAGAAAAATATACATAAAATTTTCTTTCACATAATTGTTCATCATAAAAATGGGCAACTTTGAGATCCCCATGGTTGAGCTCGAAAAACAGGTACCCTGTATAATTCGTCTGAAATCTAAGAACGCAGTTCCGGCAATCCCGCATCATTCATGTCATTTCTGTTTCCCCATCATATAATGGCGTATACGGCTCCTGAATCCCCTTTCACGTCAATTTCTCAATATTCGATTTCGCCTTGAAAAGACCCACCTTTTGCCATCACCTTTCCTCGCAACCCCAGTAGCTATTCTTCCTCTCGGAATAATTGTCTTCGACCAGGGTTTCTTTGCGTCGTGAACAAAAGGACACTCACGTGACCTATCGGTAGAACCAAAATATTAGGACGTGGAAATTCACACCCGTTAAAAAGGTGGCAAGGGGGTGGATAAGGAGAAAGAAAGAGTGTTATTATTTTCGAGGAGGTGATGGAGGATTTCCTCATTAAATCGGTCTTTTGTTGGTGACCGGGACGTATGTCAAAATAGTTGTATGGGGATATTTGATGATTGGATTCAGCTCAATGTGGATTGAATCAGGTTGAAATCAGAGCAGAAGGAACAATATTTTCCCTACGACCACGTATGAAAACGTCAATAATCACACTGTTCTGTTATTCAGAAAGCAAGCTCATATCACCATGGTATTGTTTATTTGAAAGAAAAAAAGCACTAGTGTTGATATAAAAAATATCACAAAGGTCGCCTGAATTGATATAGAAATAATTAGCTACATTGTGGAGGTACCTACTCACTGTCAATATAAGCGTTCTCAAATCAAATTCATATTATCTATTGAAATTTCTGTCTTGTTTTGAATTATACCGAGAACTCTTATCTATTAATTTCAATGTGTCTGATACATAACCTCTGAATTCACTTTAAAACTGGAACCTAAACTCTTTGCTGGAACTATTTCGATGTTGATGACAGAGGGTAAGATCATTCAAAAGAGTACGGCTATAGTTTTTTTGCGCGGCTTGCTGCTTGCATCAGTTTGATATCACAGTATCACCAACGAGAAGATTCTTTGGTATCACAGATGTTTGCAAAGAGTCAAGGACGCATTAACTCGAGTAAATCGTACGCGCTTGCGAACTACATACTTCTATGGTTCTGTATTCCTGGTTGCGTGATTACTGGTGCTAGCAGGTGAATGGTGTCAAGGTTGTTTATGTACGCTGTATGTAATTTGTCCAAACTAGACTAACTCAATCAATCAGTAATTCACATAATGAGGAATTGTCAGAGAAGTATTCAAATATTATCTTGAATATGGAAATAAACAGTACTTGATATCGAATCAAAACCACCTGAAATTCTAGAGACCGCTTAAGTTACATTTTTGACAAGACTTCCCGCGAAATGAAAGTATTCGGAGTCGTAGGAAAAATAGTGTACAAAACTCGTTGGAAAGTGCATTTCCTTCACTCGTGACGTTTCCGCACTCACCGCTACGCGGCTCGTGCTAAACGACTACTTGTGTGAAATATGTCACTTTCCACACTTGTTGTGTAATATACTTGTTTCATTGAACACAGAGTGCAGGTACAATTTGCTAATGCGTTATTTATTCGTTCAGTTTCTTCATAAACTCAAGTGAAACGGACAATGTCTTTCATTAGAAAACGTATCTGACATATCTAAAAAATATTGGAATACATCAACTCCCCACTCCATTTTGTTACTATAGACTGTGTGATTCTCAAAGTACTCATGTAAGCAGAACACAGAGTAGCCGCTATATTTTTATTCTCCGATATTCTAATATTTCTCTGATTACTATGAAATGGAATGGTATCACTGCTCGGTAACAAATAAAAATCTAAATATTGAAATAGTATGCACATTTCCGAGAAAAACTATTTGTTTTGGTTCAAGAAGTATAGTTGGCTATAGAAATTGAATGTCACTTATGGCAGTGTAACCAGAACATTTTTTTTTGAAGCATTTTTGAAGCATTATTGAAACCTTCTCTAATTTATAGGTAGACCAATTCAGTATATATTTGTTGACCACAAACATTGGATTTTGTGAATTATCACTTGTAATCTCCTTAGCAGCAAAATTATTACCGATAATTATTTAAATGTCACGAATGTTTTTGTTGATTCTATCAACAAAAACATAAGTGAAACCGAGAAAAAAATATAGGAAATTGATTCTGCTGCCTGGGAGATTCGGTGAAAATTTCTTAAATTGGAGTTGCTTTTAATATGATGAGAAGATGAACCCTGCGACCTATTCTGCGTAGATAGTAACCAAGGTTTTTTACTAAAATTTCAGAAACATTCAAAACATTCATCCGTTTTCAATCATAACATCTTATATTACATGTCTATATCCATATTTTATTCTGAGTGACTTTTGTTAATAGATATAAGAAGCATCATTTTTGACAGAAAAATCATCACCATATTAGTATCTTACATAACATAGTGCGTAGACAGAGACGTTAAATGTTTATACGCCATTATTGAATGATTTCTTAATTATAACATCAAGTAGTTTGAGTAAAGTTTCTTCAAATTCTCATTTTTGACTTAGCCAATGTTTGCAAACAAATAAGAAGATGAATTTCCTATATTTATTAATAAGAGTTCGACAAATATTGATAATTGAGAACCTTCAGTATCCCATAATTTATTTTTCAAATTATGGTTTTTCAAAATTCATTGATGAATATAATAACATACTATTTCACATAACAATACTTTTTTAGTAAATATTATAGTGTACACTGATGAAGAGGGATTTTTCATAATTTTGTAAAATTCGATGAGCTGCCGTGCAATATTTTTCTGTTACTTCTAACAAAAATGTATAACAATATATCAAATAAAAACATTCCATGAATATCAAAATCATAATAATGATATCATCAAAACTCTATCTCAGATCACATTTTAATTCAATTTATGATGACAATTAATTGCCAGTTCATCAAGTTCGTACTGATTGATGCCCAGTATTGATTTTTGAGTTAATGCTGAATCAATATAAGATTTGAACCGATCACCTTTTCTGAATCTTTTCTTTGTTCATAGAAACACAAGCAATGGGTTTCAAATTTTCCCATTATTCTCCGATACTTAGGTATAACACGTTCCTATTGTAATTAAATAGTTTCTGGAGAGATTAAGTCATACATTTCCATTTCCATATATCACTCCAAACCCTTTCAGACATTGGAATCTTTATTACCGAAATAAATACTTCGGAGAATTTCCCAAAAACCATCGAATACCCAACGATGATAGCAATATCGCCTCAAATTACACCATAAAACTCCAAAGACTAGAATTATACATTTGTACCTATCATTTGCCGGCAATAAAATAGAAACCACTAAACGCGGACCACCAGAATTAGTTCCACCAGGAACATTTTTATTTTAAAAGCACGTAATAAAAAGGCATGTACTATCACCTCGGCTCAATTACACGAAGGCCCAGTTAGGAAACAAGCCTAACAATGGCAGTTTACCAGTTTACAACTCTTCAGCTCACCTTTGGGAACTGTGATGTGAGTGAAATTAAGTTTATTTCCGAAAATAACAAAGAATATAGTCTTGGCGCATAAGGGCCATTCTCTCGAAAATCAAACTCTTCATGTACCTATCCATCACATTGGAAGATCATCGACGAATTGAAACGTAATGTTATTTTTCAAGGGTAAAATATAACGAATTTGAGAAGAGAGATGTCATCCTTTTCAATTACTTAAGTATTTCAATTTCAAGTAACAATGCCATAGTGATATGAGCCACTTGCTCACTTGCGAAATCAAAAAAGTGCAGTATGACGTTCTCATTAAATAGTTGTATACGAAAATATCATTCTTCTTTATTGTTTCATGTGTACCATGAGCTGATGAGGTTATTATGAAGTGGAATGGAATAAGTTGAGGATTTGCCTGATTGCTACATACATACATGAATAGATGAAATTAGTTGCATCGGTCAATCCAGAGCTCTGACTTCAGCATTGACCATGCACAACGTGCACACTCCGTTTATGTAGGTATAGAATAACCGGCTGAAATAATTTCTCCAGATACGAATATAGAAGATCGGATGAATAGAGCATATTCCTGGAACTCAAATCAGTCTCAAGTTAATATGTTTTCATTGGGAGCATGCTTGATAGAGTAAGAATCTGTTCACTATTTATGCGAAAAGATCGATAAAATGAATGAAAATATAAAAAACTAACGAATCTTTGCAAAGATTTGGCAACTATTGAGGATACAATGAGAGTGATTAGTATTCGTTTTTTCTGATGGAAGATGGGTATATCTGATCTAGAAGGTTTTTTAGAAGAACCCTTCTAGGAACTTGAGCCTCTTGCAGAAGAGTGCTGGGCATTCGTAAAGCAAATGTTCTGCAGTTTCAGCGAACTTCTCGCAGCTGTTATTCAAGAGGACTTTGTCCAGAAGTCTTATTTCAAATATTTCTTGTCTTTATCCTGGCACATGTTTTCCAGCTTCAAAACTCTGCTTTCAAGAGGGCTTTGAAGATTCTATAGAAGGGTTCTGGGATGGTTATGCTTGAACTCTTCATTGGCAAGGTGAGGTGGTTGTGGTGTTATCAATCTTGGATCCATTAGTATACCACTTCAAACTTCATTCCTAAGTCACGCCATGTAAAATAAACACTGATTCAACAAAAATTGGCTACATAAACCACGGAAGGCTATGCTAGCGCACCTATTTACTGGGAATTCCACTCTGGAATCATCGGAAAAACAACTCCCGAACATTACACCTATATGCCCGAGATCACCTTTCGCCAACGTAGTATCAGAAAAATTTTGTTGGGTCTCAAAACTAACAAAGCCTGTGGATCTGACGGAATCTCACCGATTGTTCTCAAGAAATGTGCCCCCGAACTAACACCTGTTCTTTGCGACCGTTCTTACAATTTGGGGGTATTTCCGTCCAACTGGAAAATTGCAAGAGTAAAACCAGTCCCCTAAAAAGGCAAAAAGATCTTACCTAGCAAATACAGACCTATTGCACTGAAATAGGTCATGGAAAAAGCCATCAACATCGAGCTCATGAAATATCTGGAACACTTAGGAATTGTCAACAATAGGCAATATGGTTTCCGTTATCAGAGATCAACTGGTGACCTGCTCTCTTACGTCTTACATTTATGGCAGCTATCTTTTGAAAAATATGGAGAAACTTTAGCCGTGGCATTAGATATTTCCAAGGCATTTGATCGAGTTTGGCACCAGGGACTCCTCGCCAAGCTTCCATCCTATGGTTTGCCCCCTTAGCTGTGTTCTATGCTTGCTAGTTTTTTCTCAAACAGGTCTCTCCATGTAGTGGTCGATGGAGTTTCATCTGATACTCTACTCATAAATGCTGGCGTTCCGCAGGGATCAATTTTAGCACCAACACTATTTCTACTTCACATCAACGATTTGTTGGAAGCAACTTCATGTCCTATACATAGCTTCGCGGGTGATAGTACCCTCCATACCGCTTTCTCTTCCAGGGCTCCTATATCGGCCTGTCAAACCAGAAATGAACAAGGAAGAAATGTTAACAAAATAAATATGGACTTAGCAACAATTCTCGAGTGGGGATCTAATAATCTGGTAGAATTCAATGCAAACAAAACACAAGCATGTCATTTCTCTAGAAAAGCCGATCTCACTGTGCCCAACATAATTCAGTCAGGAGTAACCATATCATAATAGAGAATAACAGGAGAGCTATAGAACATGAGCAGATCCAAATAATGTCAGACAGTCAAGCGGCACTCAAGGCAATTATAAGCAAGGAAGTGACGTCGCGACTGGTATTTGATTACAAGAAGGAACTGAAAACGCTGGCAGACCGGAACAGTGTCAAACCCACCTGGGTGCCAGGACATCAGGGGATTGCTGGCAATGAGAAAGCTGATGAACTTGCAAGAAGAGGGTCAGATAATGAACCAGAACCAGGACAGATTCTAGGAGTACCCAAGCGTGCAGCACGAGCGTCTGTAACAGACTGGATCCGGGAAAAACATAAGAACTACTGGAAAAACATTCCAGGAAATATACATGGGAAACAATACATCAAGGAACCATGCCAAAGACGAACTGCAGATCTGCTAAACATGAACAGAGAGCAGATAAAAACTGTTATAGGACTCATGACCGGCCACGCCCCAGTCAAGGAGCACCTTGCCAGGATGGGACTGTATAATGGTGACCCAAATTGCAGGCTATGCGGAAAGGAACCAAAAACAGTATCACATATACTATGCAAATGCGAGGCATTGGATCGCAGAAGGCAGACAATTTTTGGGCAACCAGTTGGCGAACCAGAAATATACAACTCACATCCAGTGAAGGACTTGTACAAACTTGTACAAGGCACTTGTTTTTAGTGGGTAGACCTGGCTGAGATCAGGGAGTCCCACACTATCATATGGGGAATTTGACCCATATGATGTCCATAAAGGATTTCAACCACCTCTGGAAAAAAAAGAAGAAAAAAACCATATCATTGAAGTCATTCATTTCGATGCTTGGCGTTACTATCAGCAATAACCTTTCTTGGGAAAATCACGTGAGGTCCATTGCCAAGAGTGCATCCCAAAAACTTGGTTTTCTGTTTCGAGCCAAGAGCTATTTCACTCCCTGTCAGCTGCTTATGATCTATAAGGCACATACCCGACCTGTCCTGAAATACTATTCCCATATTTGGAGTGCGGCACCTAAACATATCCTGAAACTATTGGATTCTGTCAAAAAGGGCAATAATTCGTCTCATCGGTGATGCCTTGCTTACAAACTAGCTCACTTCTCTGGAACACCGTAGAAAATTGGCTAGTTATCTCTGTTTCATAGATATTTTTATGAGCGATGCTCTTCTGAAATATCAACAATCGTTCCTCCATTAGCAGTCTGTTCGAGATTAACCCGTCAAGTTCAGTATTCACACCCCTTCGTGGTCACTTTAGAGAACTGTAGAACGTTCCTTTCCATAGATTCGTTCATCCGGCGAACATCGAGACTTTGGAACTCATTGCCTAGGGAGGTGTTTCCCGAGGCATACCATCTCCATAAATTCAAGAAGAACACCAACTCCTACCTTCTTTTCCTTGGTTTTCATGATGTTCTCTGATCATTACAGGACATCCCTTTTCGGAAGAACCAGAACATAAAAAAAACTTATTCAATTGTAGTCTCTTCTACACTGACATTGAATGCTCTTCAAAACCCAATTTTCCGTCAATATTTATAATATTATCTATAGAAGAATTTCTCATACATATATCAATGTCGCGTAAATATTCAGATCTGAAGTGGGTCATAGTTCAAATAAACTTTTCATATTTCCTGCAAACACTGAAATAATCTTTCATTCCCGACACAGCCACCCAAATATAACTGTTACGAAACTGTCACCACTCTTATTCAAAAGTGGGTCATTTGTGTGAAATTTCGAGAAATATCCGACACAATGATGATGCCCTTTCAGTAGCCCACCCTTCTTAAATGAATAAAATTTCTCAGAATCCCAAGAGGACAGACCCACTTCGTATTCTGTGCTGAGGAAAGAAACGTCAAGACTACGGATTTCTATGCGCTTTGTTGCCAAATAGGCAGGGCAGAGGGTTGTGACCACACACAGGGTGATTCTTATTGATGTAACTGACCGTGGCCGGGCTGTAATTACCGGGTGATGGGTCCTTACAGAATTGTCAACTCGGGATGGTCGTTTTCCTCTTTAATAGTGATTTCATTTGTGAATGGCACAATATCCCGTATTTTGACATAGTGACTTTATGCATTCGGTTTTGACAAAAGGAATAGGTATATAATGTGTCAGCAGGAAGCATACCTGATTGTGAACGAACATATTATATATTTCTCAAGAACCAATATCAGAAATGCTTTATTATTGTTAGCTAATATAAATTATAAATTATTTTGACAGGGCTTGTCTGAAACTGAGGTATCATAACAATCGTGAATAAAACAGCACTTCTCAAGTCATCTGAACTTGATACATTGATGTTGAAATTCGAAAAGAATGCGACTTTTCTATTTGATAAACAAAATTTTGATGGGTTAGACTGATAATTCAGGAGTGAACTGTGATGTCCGTGAAAAACTAATTCAGTTTGTTCTAAGAACTTTGGCACGATCAAGCTGCAGAAAGTGTAGCGGCAACTTCAGAGGTAATGCTGAATCTTCTAACATTGCATTTTTGTGTAATGAAATAAGCAGCAATCAGTGTCTTCGAACTAGTCATCAGGCAGTTAACTCGAGAGGAAATCGGATTGCAGATTGGTTATAAAAAGCCACCAAATTTGCACAGAGAACATCTGGAAATAGATGCATCCAGTGTGGTGAACTGATGGATCCAAGATGAAAGGGCTGGAGTGGGCCTCACAGGGTAATGCTAAGGGCTCACAAAACCCCTTGGTAACATGCAAAGAAATATGTGTAGGAGTGTCACAAAAAGGGTACTAGAAGGTCAGAAATATGTATCCTATCACATAGCCAATAATCAGCACTGGATGCTCTGAAGGCATATAATCCCTGATACAATTGACAGGTCACTTTGTTGTCAGTGTCAGGTCACAAAGGAGAAGATGAGGACGCAGACTGCCCTGTCAAAGGAGGGGCGAACACAATCCAAAGCCCAGTTGACAGAAGAATTTCGATGCTGGGAAATAGGGAATAAAGTGCTAGGACAAAGACAAGCGAACAAGCTAGTGGGCCTGTCCATATGAAAAACATCTTCTCGAGCTAGGCAAAAAAACTTTGAATTGGCAACAGTCACTGGATACTGCCATCTGAGGAATCACCTCAAGAAGATGGGCAATCAGAGTATGACAGTTGCCGGCTGCTGCGAGAACTTCGCTGAAACTGAAGCTGAATATTTGCTTTCTGAATGCCCAAAGCTTTTTAACAAGAGGCTCAAAGTTCTGGAAGAGGCCTTTTCAACGTCAGAAACTTGGCTTCTAGGAAACTGATGAACTTCTTAAGAAATCTATAGTGCTTGTCAAGTTGTCAGGCTGCATAACCTATACGACGCTTCCTTATCTAATCTAAATCAGGTACCTATCATGTGGCTCATTGATTATCAATATTTTCAATACATTGGAATAATTGTCATAATTGTCATAATAATTCCGTTGATGTCATTGGATATGTAGTAATATCTATCAGAAGATAAAATAATAAATGTCATGAATATCCTGAGTATTTAATTGAGTTGTTAAAGTGAACATTAACATTATTCATATTACCCATGTGCATGTCTTATACCAAAATAAACTCATAAAATTGTTCATCATAAAAATAATTATGTTTTGGCAACGACGTCGGAGTTAGAGTTACACATCATTGCTAGACTAAGTAATGCAAATAACTGGCATGCTTCATAGGAGAGTATGTGCATACTGCAAGCTTTCGAGGAAATGTGGTAGAAGTCTACAGCTCCACAGAAATGAGAGCTTCAAATGACTCGGAAACTGAACCTAATTTTGGAATGTGAAAACATGAAACCATACCGAATTAATTAACTTAATGTTCAAAATGTTTTTGTTCGAAAGTGGATGACAATATAATATGTATATCGAATTGCAAGGTGGACTTCCATTGGCTGAAGGTATAAAGACTTGCATTCCAAGGAAAGATAAGTTATACTGTAATAGTATATCAATATGAACCGCAATGTGCGAGGAGTTGAAAATAATGAAAAAATAATAAAATTGGGTCGAGGAGAACATTTCAAGTAGTTCATAACCTGAACAGAAGTAGCAAGGTAAATTGAGCAAACATCCAGCAAGAGGAAGAGGAAGAAATCGAAGAAGACATAACTGCATATCTCGAACTTGACGGATATTGTTTCCTTGAATTATCGCATGTAATACAACAAGTGTATTGATGATTATCGAAACACAAATTCCTTCGATTTTGAGAAACAAATCGTGTTGCTTGGAAACTACACGAGCGCACAGCGCGAGTGTGGTTTCCCAAAGAAACATGATTTGTTTCGAAAAAGAGAAGGAATTTTCGATAATCATCAATAACACAAGTTGTATTTGTTCAGATTATTTCATGAATAAAATCAAAGTCATTTTGTTGATTTTCTATTTTAAACGTACAGTTTATGGAATTAGTTATTTTGATTATGCATTGTAGTTCGACACACCGTTATGCAACCAACAATACATGTATGCCATTGTATAATGTAGGCAAGATTACCTAAGCACTAGGTACTACTGAGCTAAAATCATTTTGATTGCTGTCAGAATTTGTGTGGTTAGGTTACATTAGACTTGCTGAAATTATCCATAATTTGTTAAAAATGAAGTGGATACATATTAATAGTGTGATTAGTGTGTGTTTATCATGGTTCAGACGGAAATTTGGTGTAGTGGCATTCATTCATTTACCAGGGAATCGGAAAATACTATGACAGATTGCAACTAGTAAGTCGTTTAATTAAACTACTCTACTGCCTACGAATCAGAAAGCGAAATACAGAAACGAAAACACAGCATGTAGGTATCCAATAGCCAATCAGGAGCCGAAATACAAAATCGAAAACATGGTGTTGTTGCTTATCAACACAATCATTTCAACCAATCAAAAACGTGTATTTTAGCATGAATGAAATAATCCTAGAATTGTCATGACAGTTAGTGAAGTAGGCCTACAGGGGAAACTACGGTAAAAAATCGCGCCGAGTACACTACCTCACAGGTGGCGTGGAAATGTGTGCATACCGGGTGTAACAGGATCATGGTACACCCCCCGTATCTCCGTTAGTTTCAAAAGTAGTTTGTTGAAATTTAGGACATGCTATGAACATAATAAGCGTCACTTTTTGACCAACAAATGATTTGTTTTTCACTTCCGGTTTCGCCGGAAGTGATACCAACTTTCCATTTTTTAATGGAACATTCTGTATATTATTGCATTTCTGAAATCTGCAAAATTTTCTGAATCCAATGATATCAAATAAGTGACATTTTAAACGTAAAAATTTTCAATAATTTTATTTTCTTATTTTCTTTTAGTTGTAATTTCCATTGTATTTATCGCATATTTCATTACCAGCTATGAATAAATTCCTTATTGGTAGTACTAATGAATGGTACCACGGTACCAATATGGTTCCATTTAGAAAAAAAGAGTTTTACCGCAAAATCGACTATGATGAACTTTACTTGCTCAAAAAAAAACGCAATTTAGTATTTTTGACGGGATTTAGATTTTTCTAGCATTAGACGGATCAATTGAAATAAATCGGAACCATCATGGCACACCTAAATGGAAAACTAAAAATTGAATTTTTAAAAATTTTGAAGTTTGAAGTGTCACTTATGTCAAAGATGTAATAATATACAGTGTGTTCCATTTAAAAATCGAGAGTTGGTGGAAAAAAATCATTTGTAGGTCAAAAAGTGACACTTATTATGTTCATAGCATGTCCCAAATTTCAATAAATTACCTCTGAAACTAACGGAGATACGGGGGGTGTACCATGATCCTGTTACACCCGGTATATCATGACTGTATAATGTGACTCTCAGAATCGCGATATCTCACGAATGGTAACTCTAAGGAAAAAAATTGTTCGGGACCATTTTTGTAGGAGATTTCAAGATCTACAACTTTGGATCACGTTTTTTTTTTTTCGATAAATTTCACCGTTTTCGAAAAAAAATCAAAAAACCTCAAATTTCGACCATTGACAACGAATAACTTTTGGAGCACACATAGGATCGATCAGGATTTTTGAAACTTTATTTGTAATGGTAAACTCCAACTCTCCACCAATATTTGGCTTTCCGGAAATTTTCATTATTTGACCACCATTTGTATGTCTAAATTGACCGGATTAAGGAACTACTAAATCTTTTTGTTTGGAAGTGGCTGACAATGTATCGAGTTATGAAGAAGAGTTTCGGACTTCCATTTTCTAAAGGTTATGAAGAATTGAATCCAAAGAAAAGAAATGAGTTATGCTGAAAAACAAAATAAATGATGAAAATTATTCAAAACAGGCTTAACCTTGAACTACCGTCATTGATTATATTAGTGTATTAGGGTTGTTATTATTCTACCGGGTCAAATAGATAGACTACAACCCCTTCAGAATTTCTATTTTTATTGCAAGAAATCACAGAGAAGAGGAGATGAATAAGTCACCGGAGCGAGCAAGCTTTCAGCTCGTCTATTAATTTGTGACAACAGTACAATCATCGACGAACATCCAGTCTACCTGTGTACAAAGAATTAGAAAGCTGAGCCACGGCGGCAAGTGGATTTCAGGAAGCCAGCTAACCCAATAAAACCCCGAGTTTTATTAGTTCAACGTCAAGTATGACGACATTATCCTCGAAAATAACGTGGAAAGTTGGTGCACAAAGTCCAACCACGCAGGGGTGCCAATTGCTAGCCGATCGGTAGCCTGGTAAATCAGTGGCCAGAGCATTATCGGTACATGGAACAGTTGTCTCTGTTCGAAATGGGTCACAATGTGAAGGTCTCCAAATGGATTTGGTACAATAAAAGTGTCATCTTCGGTGAACAACTACATCGGTTCATTGCGATGTGATTTTGGCCCAGTCATAAATCCCGAACTGTGGAGGTGACATGCATTGCTGGTGAAAAATAGATGGTGGGCAATTAGAAGAATTGGATGGCGAATAATAAAGCAGTTACTCATGAAAACTGTGTTTCAAATCAAAGAATGACAAAAACTCAAGGTTGATGGTCGACCATAACGATATTATATATTATGAAATAGAGTAGGTAACTAGTTTCGGCTAAACAGCCATCATCATACAATCGGTATCCGCTATACAGAACTCAATATCCCAACATATTTAAGCCATATTCGAACCAATCGATCAATCAATACAATGACCCAGTCATCCAGTTTCGGTGGCAGGGAAGTTGCAAGGAATTACTTATTATTATTATTTTATACTTGGAACGGCATGATTAGTTCATAAGAACCTACATATATATAACATCAACCTTGGATCCACCCGCCAAAAAAACAACATAAGACTACCCATTCCAGTTTCAAATTTATCGAAGAACTCGATCTTTTATAATGCAGGCAAAATATACAACCATCTTCCAGAACGAGTCAGAACCATTGAGTCAACAGTGTTGTTTAGGAGAACTGTTAAGATGATTCTCTTAGAAGAGGTATTCTATGAAATTGATGAATACCTCAACAAAAGCTTTAATTAAATTAACTGAATTAAACTTTATATCCATTATATCTTTGCTGTCCCTGTTTTATTCATCATTATTTTTATTGTATTTTATTGATCTTTTACTATATGTTTTTTTTAATGACATCGACTCTTTTAGACTTTGTCAATGAGATGTAAATCTTCTGGCAATAAAGCATATTTTGATTGATTGATTGATTGATTGATTGATTGATAACTATCGTAGTGATGCGACTTCGCAATGTTGATATAAAAAAGGCGCAACAGTACTTATTGGCGAGTGCTTAATCCGCAACATCACATATTGCCAGTAAGTTGTCAGAATATCGCAATGAATATCTATTTTAGTTACCATATAGTGCAATTATGCGACGTCTCTTTATGGTATAGAATTAAACATCCATGGAACAATATAGTACAAACATCGAAATGAAATCCAATAAAACTTTCGTGGACGTTGAATCCGAGAATTACCATTCACATCGCAAATGGTCATTTCATTTCACGTTGATGAATACGTGAAGAATATCTATAATCATTATTGAATATGAATATTGAGTTGTCCTAACGTGTCATTGAATGAGACATCTCAAAAAATTCACAAAGAGACTTCCTCAGGTAGTTGCTCGGCTATAGTTCGAGGAACTTCACTTATTATTTCAAATTCGTATAATATCACGAGTTCGATATTTGAAACAAGTTAATAGAAATATGTCACATAGTATTAGCAATATGTACTTCATCGAAACTTCTCATGAACCCTATATGACCTATTCTGCGTATAGATACAGTTGATAGTAACTGATGTTTATTACTAATATTTCAGGAACATTCAAAACAGTAATCCGTATTCAATCGTAACATCTAACACATGTTTAGTCTACCCACATTTTATTCTGAGTGACGTTTGTTAATAGATATATAATGAATATATAAGCAACGTATACAAAAAGATGCCTTCTAATTGGTTGAAAATACATTTATGAAATTTTCACGGCAATCGCCCGTTGCTATAAGCAACCTATACAAAAGGGAGCCTTCTGATTAGTTGAAAATAAATTTATGAAATTTTCAATGAAACAATATTTTTCCTTCCCTGCGACTTAATGAAACTTTTTTGGTTGACTGGGGAATGAGGTGGTTTTTAAATCTACTGAACAACCAAAAGTAACAGGTAATCAAAAGTTGCAAATGCGGTTGAAAAACATATTCAATGGTAGTCTAAAGTTCAACGCAACTCGTGTTCAACTCAACTCAACCAATATATGAGTCTTCTCAGGTCTCGCGAATCATCTCTAAGAAATGACTTGAATTTTCCAAGTGTATTGGCAGTACCAGTTACTATCCTCATAAAATCTCGTTATATTCCTAGCACTAAACGTAAATTCGAATTCAACAGCTAACGTAAATTATGTATTGTGTAGATGATGATACAGCATGTCGTAAAATAACAAACTGTCTTTTTATAGGCATTCAGGGTTAACAAGTTCCTCTCGATGATAAAATATCGGTAAAACACGTTGAAGCATTTATATGCGGAGTTAAAGAGGATATAAATCGCAACGTTTGAGCCAGCCAAGTTCAGGAAATGCGTAAAGATGTTTGCCGCATTATGACCTAACCTAACCTATCTCGACGTGGTGAAATACTCTTAAGTCAAGTTAATGTTTGTGTATGGTAATACTGAAATATAAGAAAATTTATTGAAAATATATTTATGAAAGTAAAGTTTAGTGAATACTAGTGAAAAACAAATTGGTCCTTTTGTCTCTACGCCGGTATCCAGGCCGGATGACAACGGATTTGTCGGATAAGGGGGCCATACCTGTATCGAAGTTAAAATGCATGTGTGAAATTCAATATATTGGAAATTGTAATCATGTATAGAACCCTCATGGGGTATGAGATCCAGTCTCAGATCCACTTTGAGGCGGGCTCCATTGAGGTTATATAATCAAATATTGCGTGTACTTGGCTGGATAGTCCTGGTAACTTAGGCCATTCAAATCGAATAGAAGAAGAAGAAGAAGAAGTGGTGAAATACTCACATACCTACAGGTTGGTTGACAAAATACGCCTCAAGCAATTATCCCGATTTTCATCATCCGATCTATAACGTCGGCGGTCAATACTTTCTTGTAGGCTAACATATTTAGGTGATATTTTTCTTGGCAGAGCAGAAGTTGTGTGATAGATTAATTTTTGACGTTAACCAGCCATTATAGACTAGATACCAACTTATTCAACTGGACTGATATTCAACCGTTCACGAGTAATTTCGGTGATTGTAAAAATGTTTGAGTATGTTTCAACATATTGAGATATATGTTTTTTTATGTTCTGGTTTTCACGAAAAGGGATATCCTGTAATGTTCAGTAAACATCGTGAGAACCAAGGGAAAGAAGGTAGGAGTTGGTGTTTCTTAAATTTCTGGAGATGGTATGTCTCGGGGAACACCTCCCTAGGCAATGAGTCTGCAGGTCTCTGAAGTGACCACGAAGGGGTGTGAATACTGAACTTGACGGGTTAATCTCGAACAGACTGCTAATGGAGGAACGATTGTTGATATTTCAGAAGAGCATCGACAATGAAAATATCGCCAACTTTTCCACGGTGTTCCAGAGAAGTGAGCGAGTTTGTAAGCGAGGCATCACCGAAGAGACGAATTGCCCTTTTTTGGAAAGAAACCAATAGTTTCAGGATAAGTTTAGGTGCCGTGGGAACAGAGTATTCCAGGACAGGTCGGATCTGTGCCTTATAGATCATAAACAGCTGACTGGGAGTGAAATAGCTCTCGGCTCGAAACAGAATTCCAAGTTTTTGGGATGCACTTTTGGTAATGGACCTCACGTGATTTTCTCAAGAAAGGTTATTGCTGATAGTAACGCCAAGCATCGAAATGGATGACTTCAATGGTAGGTTCAATGCTTGTATTTTGTTTGCATTGAATTCTACCTGGTTATTAGATCCCTACTCGAAAATTGTTGCTAAGTCCATTTTTTTTTGTTAACATTTCTTCCTCGTTCATTTCTGGTTTGACGGGCCGATATAGGAGCCCTGGAAGAGGAAGCGGTATGGAGGGTACTATAATCCGCGAAGCTGTGTATAGGACATGAAGTTGCTTCCAACAAATCGTTGATGTGAAGTAGAAATAGTGTTGGTGCTAAAATTGATATCTGTGGAACGCCAGCATTTATGAGTAGAGTATCAGATGAAACTTCCTCGACCACTACATGGAGATACCTGTTTGAGAGAATACTAGCAAGCAGAGAACACAGCTAAGGGGGCAAACCATAAGATGAAAGCTTGGCGAGAAGTCTCTGGTGCCAAACTCGATCAAATGCCTTGGAAATGCCACGGCTAAAGTTTCTCCATATTTTTCAATAGATAGCTGCCATAAATGTGAGACTAATAAGCGGGCAGGTCACCAGTTGATCTCTGATGACGGAAGCCATATTGCCTATCATTGACAATTCCTGAGTGTTCCAGATATTTCATGAGCTCGATGTTGATGGTTTTTTCCATGACCTTTGAAATAATTGATAGCAGTGCGATAGGTCTGTAGTTGCTAGGTAAGGTCTTATTGCCTTTTTTGGGGACTGGTTGTACTCTTGCAATTTTCCAGTTGGACGGAAACAGCCCCAAATTGTAAGAGTGGTCGAACAACTTGCAAAGAAAAGGTGTTAGTTCGGGTAAATATTTCTTGAGAACAATGGGTGGGATTCCGTCAGATCCACAGGCTTTGTTGGTGTTGAGACCCAACAAAATCTTTCTGATAGTACGTTGGCGTAAGGTGATCTCGGGCATATAATATGTATCCACCTATGACAACCAACAATTTCAAAACAGAAACGTTAGAAATTTCACCAGAGCTGAGATAGAGCCTGATTTAGTCCAACGCATACCATACCTAGTTACTTTCTCAATATATTTCTACTGGTTTGCACTATGTTCCACGAAAATTATAGGTTCTCATTTCAAGCAGTCAATAGACGCATATACCTACTGCTGGGTCTTGATACCAAAAGGCTATAGGTCCAAAAGGAATATCCTTAAATTATTCTCGAGATTTTTGCACCAGAAATACCACAGGTTTTCTGAAGGTTGTGGACCACATCATTTGGACATTATCATCAAACTGAAACGCAGCTACAGTTGAAACATTCATTACGCTACTATTAGGTCAGAAATATGGATTTGTTGAAAGTGATCCTTCAAGGATTAAATGCTATAGTATCCTAAAATAAATTTTATACAAGACACATCAACTTATTTGAATAATTTTTTGTTTGTGAAGTTAATCTGGTGTATATCTGTCGAATAATTTGCAAGCAGCCATGGTTATTCAACTCTTGAAATGTGTACCCAATAGAAGTAATTTATTTCAAATTGATTTATGTTTATGGAGGTATTAACTTAAAATCCAGTTTGACGCCAATTCAGTTGAAATCTCACCAATGAAGGTAAAATCTAGTCAAACCTCAAACCAGTTTTGAATTTGCAAATTGCAAATGGAATCTGTCAAATTCTAGACAAATCTAGCAAATCATAGAAAACTGTAGGCAAAGTTTCTCAGTACGTGGATTTCAAATTCGTAAGGTTCTAGCAAATGTAAACTCTTTGTTCTATCGTTATACATTACATCACTTGTAATTGAGACACCAGGTACCATACAATAATGTTATTCATTCAACGCTACCTAATTTAGTATGTAATGGGAACATTGTTCATTTTTGAAAACAAAAAAATTAAGCATACTTGGAAACAAGTTACTTGTAGGGATAGTTGAAAAACCATTCAATAAAGCAGGATCGGGACTTCAACTGATGGAAATATATTTTCGTTCCATCAGAGCTAATGAAACAACGAAAATTGGGTTCTTTTCTGCATTATATACATCATTTATAATATGATTAAGGAATATACCAATTTGAATGTAATTTTTTAATCGAACTCCTATTTCTCTTGAGAGTTTGTTTCAATTCAACACTGTCTGTGGAACTTGATGGCCTGAAATAAAACAGCAGTTGAGGAGCATGAACCAAAAATATCAGGTTTCGTCTAGACTCTTGCTTCACTGATATCCAGAAGGAGTAGAGCAATCATGTAATGATAATCATCATACCTGTATCATTTTGGGTAAAACTTCGTTTATCACACTCCTATGAGTTTGGAAAAAATTTTTGGTGGAACTTACGTATTTTGACCTCCTGATCACGAATCTGAAGTCAGAACCCGGCGGTCTCAAGTATTTTCGGATATACGGCCTCATTTTGTCTCAAAAATGCACCATTTGACATCAGGAATACACAATATTCACCCTTCTTTGAACCAAAACACTACACGCATATATTTACTTGTTTCCAACACTTCTCAGCAGAAAAAACTATTATTTTTCAAAAAATTCACCCTACTTTGAAATGTAAACAAAACAACCTTTTTCCACTGATTTCCTGGTAATTTGTATATATGATGTTGGCAACGTGATTGTTTGGCTCATGGTAAGACGTTGCCAACATCTCAAATAAAAATAACCAGAAAATCAGTGAAAAAATATGTTTTTTTTTACGTTTTGGAGAAGGGCGAATTTTTGTGAAAATAACAGTTTTTTATACAAAAAAGTGTTGGAAACAAGTGAATGTGAGCATGTGTGATGTTTTGGCTGCAAGAAGGATTAATTTCATGTGTTTTTATTAGCAGAAAATGGAGATTTGAAATGGTGCATTTTTGAGACAAAATGGGGCCGTATCTCCGAAAATACTTGAGACCGCGGCGTTTCGACTTCAGATTCGTGATCAGGAGGTCAAAATACGTAAGTTTCACCAAAAAATTTTTCCGAACTCATAGGAGTGCGATAAACGAAGTTTTACCTCATTTTGTGTGGAATGTGGATATTTATAAGGAGAAATAATTATTGCTCTTTTCAGGTGACCCTTCCAACTAAAATTATTGCTATTCATCAAGAATGCTTATTACTTTCAATTTGATATGCTTGAATACCTACTCAAAGGGTGGAATACTTCGTTGGCGAAATACATGATGGTCAGTGCAGGTCTAGAATTCAGGAAATATTTTAAATGAACAACGTCCTGTTTGAGCTGCCTTGATAAATGTGGTCACAGTAATGCATATTTTTGTTCACCATCGTTGTCTAGGTTTTTGTGAGTGAATCGAGTTTATTAACGAAAATTTATAAAGAAACAATCATTACTTTGCTTTCTTCGAAAAGCCAATGGATAATTTTATAGAATATGTTTATTGATGATGAGTATTTAATTGTACATATCAAAGAACTTGGTGATTTGAATTAGCCCATCAGTTAATATTTTTCTTCAAATGCATTATCAATGATTTGGAATAGTAACAATTTATTATTTGATTGAAATCTATTCCAAGAGTTTCTCACCATATTTCGCTGAAGTAACCGCATCTGTTTCTAGTTAGACAAATATTGTTAGGTACCCATATAAAGTATGAGTTCCTCTTTATTATCTCAAACAATGCTATAGACCATATTGCGGAATTTGGTATTCATTTTATCTTTGTATACCCAGTAGTAGTAGAGTGGCCATGGATTACCAGTGTTGTTGTAGTAATAAATTATTTGCGGTCCATCTGGACCCAACCTAAAAGAAGGGATAATTATAAACTATGGTCACAATTTGAGGATGCTCCAATATTCATCATCTTTGGATTCGCATGTTTGATCTACTTCTTGGTCTAATACAGTATCGTGGTATTATTTTGATATCGATTTGATTAGGATTGTTCAATAAAGGCTTCATTATTCATGAGCCTTTCTGAATGAATATATACTTCGTCATCGTCCATAGATTTTCGCGTGATGCAACTCTAACAAATGAAAGCAAGTCATAGAATGTTAATGACACCCAACAACATTCTGGACTATAAATGAGCTTACACAAAAAAAAGTTTCATTCAAGTACTAGATTTTTTGTATTCTTACTGATCGTGCATGCTATTAAAAGGAAATTGGAGAAACAAATCGGTACTCGAATCATTTAGAGATTATTGGCATCAGAAAAATCCTCACTAGGTAAAACGAATTTTGATAGAGAGAAGCTCGGCATCTCTCGAGATTGGAAATAAAAGTGTGGCCGTCTGGTTTGCCTGCTCAGAATAATTCGTAGGGATGAATAATAATGTACCAAGAGATCTACTGCGTCTTCAGGAAATAATGATATCGAAATAATTATTATTGATCGCTCAGTGTACGAATTCCTTAGCAGATGATATGTATTCGATTGCGATTCCGGAAAATCATGCATGTAAAAATCATGAAGTAGGTATACCTACTTAATGAAGAAAATGTGTATATTGAATCGTTCAACAAATGATGAATATAAATTTTGAGAATAATCAAACCACTTCACAACGATTGTATGTAAATTTCCTTCATACTGGCAAAGGTTCTAATCCGAAAAAGTCAGTTGGTTTGTGATATTTGATAATGGCTCTGGTGCTGAAGAAATTGTATCATGGATACTTTTGGATTTTCGACGAATTAACAGGTGAGGCTTTTATTGTAATCGAAAAATTAGCGGGAATGGAAAAATTATAGTATCCTAACAATAAAATGATACGTACCTACTTTCTGCCAATCACTGTATAAAGTCTAATATTTCTGAGTCTAATATTTCTTTTTTTAATTCTGATATCTATCATCTCTAATTGATACAAAAGGCGAACAATATCGAGCTCAGCCAATATCTGGAATGATCTGGAATCGAAACCGAAAATATGGCTTTCGTCTTTCGTCACCAGAGATCACCAGAAAATTTGACTGCCTATTCAGTGGCATTAACCACTCCGAAAAATCGTAGATCTCTTCCTTTTTTATAGATTTTTTCATGGCCTATATCTTTCAGAATTATTTTCTTTCCATAATGGCGAATTTGTGAACCTATCAGCTACTGATTTCCATGACCTCTAAAATTTCAATACTCGGGTATATCTTCCCCTTACATAATATAGTAAGTACATATAGAACTTGGAGATTCTCCTTAAATAAGTTTAGTTAAAAAACGAAAGAAAGTTTGATTGCCGTAATATCCATTTCTCCATATATATCATTTCTTTTATAAAAACTCCGATTTTATTCTTTTTTTTTCAACATCTCACAAAACCAAGCTAGGAACACTAGAAACTCGACTAGAAATATTTTTCAGAAATAATCCAAGTCAAAAATGTTAAAAATCTACTGGTGAAATTAAATATGTGTACCCTACTAATATACTTTTGATAAAGAATCGAAAAATATTATCTATTTACAGATGTGAGGTCGAAAGATGTTTCATTCAGTTCCCCGTTCAGCATAATAGCAATTATATTGACTTATGCGTATATAGTTAAGATTTGGGGACCAAAACTGATGGAATATAGACAACCGTACAACATAAAGAATATCATTATAGGATATAATGCATTACAAATTATATGGAATGCCATTATAACAATTCAGGTGAGTATTAGAAACATCGTTCAGATCACAAGAACATTGCCTGCCAAAGTAAACCAGGGTGTTTCTTCATTAATTGGAAATATTACAACTGTCGATTATCCTGAACTCGAAATATTGATATCTAAGTTATTCAAGTCAAACTACTACTGAATGATTTATCACCATTACTTCAAAACTTTTTGACTTATCAGATAAGGCATCAGAGAGGATTGAAGTTTCCTTTGCGTCATAATTGCAGTCCAATGACAAAATAACACCTCCAAAATCAATTGACATTGAACTCAAAATAACTTTCTAGCTTTATATTACTTACTTCAAGTTCAATGGAAGATTGGTGCTAGAATGGCAACATCGAAACAAAAGAGCTGGTGCCTCTAGCTACGGAATTGATGAGATTTGACTCAGAAATTAACTCTCATTTCAATGGAGTACAAATCTTTATTTTACTCTTGATATTTCGAAATCGACAAAATGTGGAAGGAACTCCCTATATATGTAGGCACCTATTGTATTACTAGATTGGGTAGACCGTTAAATTTTGAAAGCGTTCATCCTATAACCACACCATCACACTATCGCCAGAGTGAGTGATACACTATACCTTGTATACGATTTTCCACTTGTTATAGTTGTTTGCCAAAATTGTTGATTTGTTTGATATCTTCGATTGGTGACAATGATGACATTGAAATAAATATTTGAAATCTGACGCGCAAGTGTAAAGCCCAGTTTACTGTTGAAGCGATTTTGATTTTTGCGAAACCAGCGGTAGAAAAAGCAATGTAGTTATTGTTTTTATTGGTCAATTCAAATCAAATTACACTCTGAATTGAAATTCACTAATAAAACATTGGGTTTTTGACTGCTACTTAGTATCAATCCGAAACCACTCAGAAGTAAGCTGATGTGCCTAACTCTTCTGACTTTCATCTGACAGTTCGATTGTACCAACCTCTGAATAATAAAAAATGCGTATCGGAATAAAGGATATCTATCTATCTATCTATCAATAAATTGACAAAATGATTTCAGGCACTCCGTCATGTTCTGAAAAACAAAGTGGACTGTAGTAGTATAGACTGGTCTGATAATCCTGAATCTTTGGACCAACAATCCATTTTGAGGAACTTCTTCTTTCTCAAGATGTTCGATCTTGTAGAAACGGTGAGTTGTTATTAATGGTAGTGAACGCATCTGGGCAAACTATAATGAAAATATAGAGTAGATTCCTGGAGATATATTTTCGATATCAGCACTCTTGCACAGGTTCAGTGTTTTTTCTGATCCCCTTTCTGATGATGGTCCTATACTAAAATACCAGGAGATGAATGGAGCATTAATTTCCTCCACAACCAGAGAGTATGAATCAATTGAAAATGAAATATTTGAAAATGTGGTGGTGGTCCACTTTTTGTAATACTCGTTAAAGAATGGAAATAAAAAGTTGAACAAAGGTATGGATTCAAAAAAATACATATTGGCAGGATCTACAAAGAATGAGACAACAAAAAATATTTCTGGAAACCTTCAATCATCACAGGACTCTTATTAGGACACTGTCGACTGCGAGGACCTCTGAAGAAACTTGGGGTAGTAGAAGAAGCAGAGTGCAGATTATGTCCTATACACAGCTTCGCGGATTATAGTACCCTCCATACCGCTTTCTCTTTCAAGGCTCATATATTGGCCCGTCAAACCAGAAATCAACAAGGATGAAATGTTAACAAAATAAATATGGACTTAGCAACAATTCTCGACACACGCATGTCTTTTCTTTAGAAAAGCCGATCTCACTGTGCCCAACATAACTCAGTCAGGAGTAACCATATCGTTGAAGTTATCCATTTCGATGATTGGCGTTACTGTCAACAATAACCTTTCTTGGGAAAATCACGTGAGGTCCATTGCCAAAAAAGCATCTCAAAAACTTGGATTTCTGTTTCGAGCCAAGAGCTATTTAATTCCCAGTCAGCTGCTTATGATCTATAAGGCACAGATCCGACCTGTCCTGGAATTCCTACTGTTTCCATAATTGGAGTGCGGCATCTAAACAGATCCTGAAACTATTGGATTCTGTCAAAAAAAGGCAATTCGTCTCGTCGGTGATGCCTCGCTTACAAACTCGCTCACTTCTCTGGAACACCGTGGAAAAGTTGGCTATTTATCTCTATTTTATAGATATTTTCATTGTCGATGCTCTTCTGAAACAATCGTTCCTCCATTAGCAGTCTCTTCGAAATTAACCCGTCAAGTTCAGTCTTCACACCCCTTCGTGGTCACTTTAGAGATCTGCAGAACGTCCCTTTCCAAAGATTCGTTCATCCAACGAACATCGAGACTTTGGAACTCATTGCCTAGAGAGGTGTTCCCCGAGGCATCCGATCTGCAGAAGTTCAAGAAGTACACCAAATCCTACCTTCTTTCCCTTGGTTCTCACGATGTTCTCTGAACATTACAGGATATCCCTTGTCGTCTCAAATGTCGTTGAACTTCGCAACGCAATTATGCTCAGCTAAGGAACTGAAACCTTCCCAAGACAAAAACGGGACTAGAAGAACAGCTACTAACTGGACGTATAGCTAGATCACGTGTATTGAGAGTGATTCATTTCCAAAATCAATGTCATATCGAAGTCTGATTAAACTGAAGTTTTTTTTAGGTATTTTTCTTGTTGAGGAAGAGTTACAGACAGGTCAGTTTTCTGCATGTTTATCACCATGGTGGTATGATACTATGCTCTTTTGTCGCATACCGATTTTTCCCTGGTGGTCTAAGTATGTGGCTCCCAATGCTCAACGGATTCGTCCATGCTGTTATGTTTGTCTACTACCTACTGGCTGCTATTGATAGCAGTTGGAAGAAAAGCATTGCTTTCAAGAGGAGTCTCACACAAATTCAACTGGTCAGTATGGAGATGGAGTTGGCACTACCGTGCACTGACATATGACAAATATGGGTGCATCCATAGATCTTATAACACTAGACATGGCATCATGTAGTATTTGTTTGGTATCAGAGGGGTCTGCAAGAAAGTAAGTTCTATGTTCACGTGTTACAACACATTTGTATGGTCAACAATTAAAACGACCAATCAATGGCTTAGGACCTCCAAACAAATAACCTGGATACCGTATCTAGCGTAAGCATATTAAATGTATGGGTGCATCAAGGTGGATATAGGATGGTGAAACAGCTCTTCAATTGTTTCTGCGAAAAACTTGTAGACCGTTTGAGAAGGTAGTATTATTTCAGCTACTTGAATGAAGATGGCGGTAAGATCGATTATCGGAGAAGATTTCTGTTTCTTAAGTATTTCTGTGGTTAGCATCTGACAGACGTAACTTGAAACGACATTAAACAATATATTATCTATAAATCTGGAGTGAATATTGATATTTTGACTCTTTTCAGTCATTTTTCATCTAGAATAGATGAAACTGATAAAAAGATGACAGAAGCACAGTTTCTGTTTTACCGACACAAGGTATGTCGCCATCTCTGTTAATTTCAGGAAATATTACTACGGTATGAAATCAAGTAGGCAAAGGTCTACAGTTTATTCTAGTGCTAGTTAATAGGAAAAGGAAACTGTTTCACCATCCTATATCCACCTTGGGGTGCATCCAGCAATGACATATTTCATTTATTGAGAGTTCAGCACATCACCATGACCCTCACAGATTTATTCTTCAGAAACTGTTTCTCCTCAGAAAGTTATAACTCACCGATATTTGTCATCTTGCAGAGCTCGCAGTGCCATATACTTTGTTATAGAATGGCTACTAGTGAATCTGCATTCACAGTGTGAATTGGTGCATGGACTGCGAGTGAATATAATTCAATATTCCGCGGGGTGTTGGTCAGGAAAGTAGTTGTTTTCTGCTCGTTCATTCATGCTGCGTTTGATATCATGAATTATTGTCTTATTTATATTTTTATGCACGACCGGGTTTATAATGGCACTTTATCGCCTGGTTGTGCGGGAGTAAAATAGCACTTTACCTACCTCGGACTACTTTACTTCGTCAATGGAATGCATTCATAATAATAATAATAATAATAAACGCCTTTAATGTGATAAAGAAAAAAAATTATACAAAATGGGTGACTAACATAATGATGGCGAAGTCTAGCTTGAAGCTATTCTACTTAACCAACAGTGGGCCAAATGCCCAAAAATAAAAAAATTATATAAGTAATTGGCTGGGCAAACAAGATTCGTATTTACTATTGTCTGGATTGACAGCAAATATGGCTAGCAGCCTATTTATTCACCCACCAGTCTGGAACATGAGCAAATTGTAATTCTTCATAACTCCCTTATTATAAGAGATAGCGAAAAAGTGAAAACACTCTCAGTAATGCTTTGTCGACAGGAACATCATGGGCGTAGCAAAAATTATTTTAAAGGGCGTAACTTGCTTTTATGGACCTAGGCGTGTTAATAGCCCTTGCTATCGCTCAGGGTATTACTTACACGCTGCGGTCCATAAAAGCCTATTTTACGCCCTTGATACAAGTAACTATTTTTGTTAATCTGTTTCAGATTCAATTCGCTATATTCATCGCTGTTTACGGCAGTGTGTTCTTCAGGGAATGCGGTTATTCAGTTATTGGCAGCTATCTATTCGTTCCACAAAATGTTTTCATGATATTATTATTCGGGGATTTTTATGTAAAGACATACATTTTGAATAGTTCAAAAAATGTGAAAAGTGTAAAGTGACCAAATAGAAATATATAAAATCGTATAAACTGTGTCACAATCCCAATAGGTAAACTCGCAATATCCATCTGAAACCATTGATGAGGACATGTGGAAGACGGCTGAACATCTATAGCTGTGCATACTCATCAAAATAATGTAGGAAAAATAGGTCTCGAGTGTTTCAGGAGTCAGGTGGGCTCAAAATGAAAATACAAGGATTCATAACAGCATACCACGATTGTATCAACACTATCATCTACTTCTGTAGATGAAAAGAGGATCTGAAAATCTAGTAAAGTTCATTGCAACCAAGAGTCATCAGAGAGACAAGCTTGTAATTCCTCAATATATCTACATTATGCAATATGGTCAAAGATGAAGAAGAAACTAACAAGAATTGCTCAGTACATATTATTTATGTGGAATGATCACTGGTTGTGATCCAGCTCGACTCTGAGTAGGGTCGGATAGTCTAGAATAAGTCTAGATAGCGAATATACTTAGTGAGCAAATAAAACGAGACGATTTCGCAATTCTACTGCATAAAAAGTTGCATCGACAAATGGTCTATATACAGGGTCAGTCACGTTAAGTTAGACGTTCATAAAGAACGGGACATAGGATCAATCTGAAAATGTTTCATGTAGTTGTTGAAACGTTGCCGTATCTTTCGAAAAGTAGCAACAACTTTGTTATTTCAAATAGCACCGCCTGTGATTTGTTACATTTGATCAAGGTGGCTCTGTCCATCTGTACAAGCGAGTTGGACGAAAGGGAACAGTCCATAATTAGTGTTATTGAGGGAAGAATCCCAAAACAAATATGAAGGTGTATACAAAAATATAGTAATCAACTTGCTGTTATGGTCATGACTCACTTGATAAATTACAGCACTCGTCTGCGGCTGGCGCTGCAAACTTAATCCGCGTGAGTTATGACCTACATTACCACTCGTTAAATAACATACTATTATGGTACTAGGGTGTTATGGTTGAAAATAAATCACACGACACGAGAAAGATATAGGAAACATAACACACGAGAAGCATACAATGTTTCATCCATCAAGTGGAAGGAATCGTTTTTTTATTAGATAATAATTGATAAGTTTTATGATCAAATCAAAGCTTTTCCCTAATAACACAAGGGAATATATAGCGGCTGCTGCTGTCTTCTTATTCATATTGATAATTCCATTAAATTGGGTCAATAATGAGAACGATTTGAATTACCCCATAAGGATTAATTCTTGGATGTCAATTTGGCATATATTTCATTCTACACATCGCAAAATTTAAATGGTATAGTACGATAATGGAGTAGACAATGTGATATTTTTACTGTTATCCGAACCACTTTCATATAGGAGTAATTATGTAATCTAACTTATAATTCCCATTGCTATATTTGAACTTTATAAGGGTTCCTTGATGTCAATTTGAACTGTTTTTCATTGATGCAATGGAATGTGTTATTAAGGTTTGTGTCTCAGAACCCTTTGAATGTCATAATGACTTGACAATGACTTTCTTACAATTTGGTCAAAGTTGGTTGATTGTTTGGTTGCCAATGGCACCATGATACATAGAATACTACCATACTACTTTGAATATGAACGTTAGTTATAATCCATAACTCACTAGAGGATTATAAAACACTAGTGTGTTATTTGATGGTTTACTTGTCTAAAATGACATTAATTATGACAGTCATAACTTTCATGTGTTGAATAAAGTTATAATCATTGAAACAAAGCTCTCAGAGGGCCGGTTTATCAATGGAGGGTTATCCCGCGGGGTTAGCTGACCCGGGGTTAACTTTATCCTGGAGCTAATTTCTCGTTTGATTTTGACAGCATTTAACCCCACCTCGAAGTGAATGAACATTTTATCCCAGAGTTAGCTGTTAACCTTGGGTTATATTAACCTAACCCTGCATTGATAAACCGGCCCTGAAGGGTTAGATACGTGAGCAAACGAATATCTGTTGCTGTCAAATATGACATCGATGCCTTACATCCAAGGTGTATATAGGATGGTGAAACAGCTTCCTATTAACAAGCACCAGAAAATACTGTAGACTTTTGCCTACTTGATTTCGAACCGTAGTAGTATTTCCTGAAGTTACTAGAGATGGCGCCATACCTTGTGTCGGTTAAACAGAAACTGTGCATCTGTCAGTGTCATCTTTTATAAGAAAAAAATACTGAGAAGAGTCAAAATAACAATATATTTACTGAGAATTTAGCGATTTAATGTTGTTACAATTAACGTTTGTCAGATGCGAACCAACAGAAGCAACAGAAATCTTCCTCAATAATCGATATCACCGCCATCTTCATTCAAGTCGGGAAAATATAACTACCCTTCTCAAACGGTCTACAAGTTTTTCTCGAAAACAGTTGAAGAGCTGTTTCACCCTCCTATATTCACCTTGCTCACATCGGTATGTTAAATCATCCTGTATCATTCATGCTCTCCCCCTAATTGAGACATTTCAGGAAATCGGTTAATAATTTTCAGCAATTACGGTTTTCTCTTGAATCTAAAGCACTCTCGAAATTATTAACGGTCCCGTATCGTGCGCATAACTGACGGTTATAAATCACGGGAGTGGGTCGGCAAATATATGAAATTCTCGGTGGTATATGGATCAGAGTTATTACCGCCTGCAGCAGTGTGTACCATCATCGGTCGACCTTTTTTGGGCCTTTTCAGCCTTTCCAGCCTCTGCACGCGATTTATTAATTCCTGGGGCAAGGGATTCCTGGAGTTACGTAAAGATATACGGTTGTGTTGTTACCTCCCCTCTCAGCTTTTTTATATTTTGTTCAATTTTTCATTTAAAAAAATATTATACAGGGTGATTCATTGGGAAATGCGCATACCGTGAGGGTATAGATGGAGGACAGCGAGGTGCTTCCAAATTACCTATATTTTATGGGTCTAGGGTTCTTTTTAACCAAGATAAAGGGTGATTTGTTAATTTCTCCAATTTTTTCAATTGATCATAACTTATGAACCACCCTTTGAATTTTTGTGATATTTGTCGATCAACATAATGAAGAAAAGTCTTATTCCAGGTTCGGCCTCAAAAAAATTTAAAAATAGGTTTCGAGTCGAAACAACACCCTGTACATGAATATTTTGAAACTTAATTTACAGATTTGGAAAGAGCAGAAAAAACTGAGTGATACTAAATACATTTGGTGTTTCCACATACAACTTTATCACTTATTAACTTGAGTCAAATCTAGATGTTTCGATAGAATGAGTGGCACAAAATTTCAAAAAAATATTTTTCTTCCTCAAATGGTACTTTTTCAGCTTCAATCCATGGAATCAACAAATACTCCTCATTATGTAGATTTCTTGATAAGCTATAAAAACAGAAAATTTCATGAATAATGGGCTAATACTGGAAATATTTATGTTTCAAATATTGAAAAATATAAAGGGTGTTTCATTCAAAAAAACATAACTTTGGGTTATATCTCAATAATGACATCTCATTTCAAAAAACTGACTACGCCACTGGATTCTACATAAGAATATGTATAAAAGTCAGTATTTACTTCTTCCATAAGTTGAAAGACGACTGAGATTCAGGAGGCGTCCCAAAACGCAATATTTTCAATTTCGCCCTGTATCTCAGAAACGAAGCGGGCTATGACAGTTTGGTTTGCAGTATCGTGGGTTTCACAAAAAAGTAGGCAAGGACATCGAAAATGGGACAGCCTGTACAACCCTTGCAGTTATCAGTTTTTAGTGACAATAGTGAAAATATCAATACATATGGGGATAATTAATTTCTTGAACAAGCGGTTGTTGTCCACCATGTTCACATTTAATTAACAAAAAGTGCGTGTGGATGTCAGAAATCTACAAATCTCTCCTTCATAATATAATGAAAGATATAAAACTTAGCTTGTAAAACGTGGAAGAAGTCACAAAGCAAAAATTGGGCCATAAACGCAATAAGGGCTACACCAGGCTTGTTAATAAATCAAAATGATGTTTTTATTACTAGAAAACCCACAGTCGTAAAACAATTTGAAAGCTGGGCCGACCCGTCACAGTTCTTTTGAGGGGGTGCGACCATAAAGAATTCTAAACAATCAATAGGAATCCCAGAAAACACAAAAATTGCTAATTCTCTGTGGGGTGTGGACGATAGAAATGGACCTGCTTATAATTAAATTCTTTTTTCGGGTAGTTCTAAACGAATAAAATCGTGATAAATTTCCCAGCTTGATACAAAATTTTGTCAGACCATCCACAAAATTTCGAAATAATATGGTAATAATCAAATATAAGTTTGTCAGAGTTATTATACAGGGTCACTCATGGTCGATGGTAGGTTAGTCGTTTCTGGAGAACAGGACGTATGATTATTCTGAAAATTTGGTTAATTGGGTAATCAGTTTTGTTCTATCGATCTAAAATATTTTCAACATTGCGGCGATGCCGCTTCTATCGAAAATTAGCAACAACTTTGTTATTTTAAAAGAAACACCCTGTATTTTGTTCCATACTCGAATTCTCCCTGAAAGGCTGATTTCGTCGATCTAACATACTTGGGTTCTAGGTTGAATGATTACAGAGATATAGGGTGTGAAAAATTTAGATTTTTCAACTTCAGGAATTTTTTGTGTCGAAACTATTCATTTTTGCTCAAAACGGCTTGCAACTTTTCATTAACTATCTACTGACATTCAATAGAAACAAATACGGGGTGGTGCAAATCTCAAAATTCTGAACCACCCTGTATTTGTTTCAACTAAATATTAATCGATTGTAAATGGAAAGTTGAGACAGGGACATGAAAGCCGTTTGGAGCAATAATGGATAGTTTCGGTACAAAAGATTCCTAATGCTGAAAAATTTCTATTTTTTATACCCTATAGGTATCACTGTAATAATTCACCTTAGACTCTAGACTCTAGACCCTAGACTTGTCGATAGAAGCGGCAACGCCGCAACGCTGAAAATAGTTTTTTGGTTTATTAATTCCAAAATTAAGTGAACCTTTTCGAATTGACACTCGTCATTTTTCCAAATTGAAATTCCTCATTTTTCTTGAGAAATTCTACGAATATTTTTGTACTGGTTTTGTAGGTTAGATTAGAATTGATGATTCTCTTGAAATATGAATGCTTGTGGTTCCATATCCATGTCCATGTTTGCTGCTTTGCTATAGCAAATTGTTAATTATTTGAGTCTTCAAAGTATCGTAACCATCATTAAGATACAATATTGAGATATTGTTAGAATAGTTGATGATATTATGTTAGGATAACAATGTTGTTCAATCAACAAGGCTGTGAATCATTCTACAGTCTGAACTATACCTTTCGACGGTTGCTAGCTAGGAAAATTCACTGATAAAGTGGATGAATAAATAAAAGCGTGAGCAGAGGAGATACATATACCCAATATGACAACTATCAACTCGCAAACTAAATGACTCAGGAATAACAACTACTCAAGCAATAATTCTTAATCAAAGTCCTCACTTGTCTTTAAGGTGAATATTTAAACATCGCTGATATATCACAATGAGTCACCTAGTAAACTTTATTTCTGAAAGGAATCATGTCGAGAAATTCAATATCGGAATTAATTCGTTTTCTCTGGATCGTTCCCTGCTCATCTCGTTCTCCTTCTTCTGTTGATATTTAGTTAAGATAGTTCATTGATGTCCTGGATAAATGAATTCAGGACGCTATTAAATGATATTCTGCGCTCAAAGCCGAAGGGCAACTGTGAATGTGTCTGACAACACTCAGGAAGGGAAGGAGATACAGTTGGAACGCGTTTGATGTGAACAGTACAATTATTTTGATTATACGTACGTAATTGAATTCTTGAAACTTGAGATGCAGCAGATGCAATTTGGCTATGCAGATATAGCTCATTCTGAAAGAACGACAATAGAAGCGTGAATAAAATGAACATATTCTATCAAGGTCTCTGGCAACGTTTTATTTTGATAAAAAAATCCTTTGATGTTCACTGCATATGAGAGTAACTCGATTTTATGAAATGATCGACAATGAATATTCAGGTTGGCCCAATCGAACAGTACACCTGCAATATTTTCAATGGAGAAGGTTTATCTGGAAATACCCCAGAAAGAAAGAATTTGTTTTCAGTGACAAATATTTTGTGTATATAGTTAGGTAGGAAAACCTGGAATAGTCAAGAATTCAATCAAATTCAAAACACGATGGATGAATGAAAGAAATACAGGATGCTTATGGGTATAGGCACGGCCTTCTTTATGAACAGGCCGGGAAGTAATTGACTTGGCAACGTCGATCTAGTCCCACCGCGCTCGCTCGTTTGTACATCAGTATTTGGATAATCGTGTCGGGATCTTTGTTTATCTCGTTGTTTTCGGTCGATTGATATAATCCTATGAAATTTGGTGCAATATTCAAAGAAGAATAAGGTTTTGTGAAGAAGAAGGTGTCGATATAATATTCAGTGCGGAAATTACCATGAAACTGGTGTTATGTTTTATTTGTGTGCGAGGTTGAGTGTTTGTTCAAAGTGAGGTTATAGTGAATGAAAATGCCTAGGAAATGTTGCGTTCCTGAATGCAAGACAAGTTATGTATCTACTCTGAAAAGGGAGAAAGCCAAGAGTACTTTCTCCTTTCCTAAGAATTAATATTTGAGAAAAAATTGGTTGAAAGCCATTCCTATTAGAATAGATTGTCAACCGTCCAAAAGTTCTGCAGTATGCAGCGTTCATTTCGAACAGGGTGAGTTTATCAAAGTTGTGAAAACTATTTCTTTAGAAGGTACCTTGAATGACACTCCTTGTTTATCGAGGTTGAGAAAAAATACTGTCCCTTCAATTTTTCCAAATTTGCCACAGTATTTATCGACAACAAAATCCATTCATCGAAAGAATCCAGAATTAGAACGACAAAATCGAATCCATGAGAATGAATTATTAGTGAAAAATTTTGAGAATTTCTGACATTATTGATAGTATTGATGATTCATTGAACAGTTATTCCATAAAGTTGACAATATCTGATTCCTGAAAGATTGAAATATTTGGTACAAAGATGTATGTATGTATTCTTCACATTATTTCTGAAAATGCTCATTTGAAAATTGAAAATGCACTCATCATAGGTAATGACCTCAATATCAACATTTTTGTAGAGGACAATGTGCTTGGTTTCAAAGAATTGAATTGGATTTTTAGTTTTGATAATTCAGAAATGATGTGATGTGAACTACAAGTATCTCAATACCACACTATGTGTCTGTTCAAGAATTAAAACATGATAAATAAATTACAATATTATGATTCGAATGACGGTCATCGCTGTGTGCATAGACGAACGTGAGAAACGGTAGGACTACGGCTGCGGCACTTTGCGGTGTTGCCTTGTTTTGTTCCAGGCCTGTTTGAGTATAGGTATTTGAAATAAACAAGATACCAATATTATTTTGGAAGTTGAAGAAGTGAAATTTCATATTTACAGCACCCTTCAGTTATACTGAAAATATACCCATCTTTGCACATGGCACTGATGTTTTCGCAGCAGTTTGTCATCCTGCTCGTCATATTTTCCCCTCGTTTTTTCAATAATAATGTTCGCATCCTTTTTTATTTTGATTCGATGGTTTTATAGTGATGCCAAAAGTTCATTAGTTTGTCGTGAAGAAGTGGAAATTGAATCGACTGTAGTGCGTGTTGACACAACTGTTCTTCGATGTTCTGCGAATAATTTGAGGTACATAAATGTAGCTCTTGAAAAATGTAGAAGGACTGACATACAATCTTCCTCAGACAGTTCAACTTTGATCTATTTGTACTTCAAATATCACTTGGACATGGAGGAATATTTGTTATAGGTATAGTTTGCAAGACGTTTTACGTGTCCCCTCAACAGAACACTATATACAAAACTACTGTTATCCTATTGGAAATATGCATTTCATTGCCTTCTTTATCAAAGTTGACAAAATAATAACTTTTTGCGAGGAAAAATTGCAGAGTTATTTATTCTTTTATAATTCACCTCAAAATGCACGCCAGATCATGGTGTTCGCGCGTGACGTCAGTTCTATCTTTTTTAACAGTAAACATTGGGGATTCTAAAGTGTATGAAAGGTGTGCCTTAGTGCGATAACATAAAAAATATATCTGACAAGTTATATCTTCTCTCCAGTCCCTGATGACTCCCACTTTTTCTAGGTCTTTTTTTACTTCCACCAACCATTCTTTTCTAGGATGACCTCTTCTTCTTGTACCTCCTCTTTCCATCAGCAGTCTTTTGATCAATCTTTCTTCAGACGTCCTCGATATATGTCCCAACCACCTGACTCTTTGCACCCTCACTACCTGTGTGATGTTCGGATGATTGAATAAATCTTCAATTTCTTTATTCGTTCTTCTCCTGAATTTTCCTTCCTCTTTGATACCTGCATAAATTCTCCTCAAGATTTTACGTTCCCATATTTCAAGTTTGGATTTTTTTAGATTCTCCATTGTCCATGTTTCACAAGCGTAGGTGACAGTGGGTCTCATTACTGTTTCGTATATCTTGATTTTGGCAGCCTTGAGACGTTATTTGATTTCATTATTTTCGCATACATTACTGCTGCCTTGCTTCCTTTTGCTTATCGTTTTTCTATTTCTCTCTCTTCATCTACGTCATTTCCTAACGTCACTAGATAATCTATTTGGTCTACCTTCTCTATTGTGTACGTTACATCTGCACAGTTGATGACAATATTAGCCTCACCTCTTCTTCCATCTTTCATTACCATGCACTTCGTCTTCGCCTAGTTAATTTTCAATCCATACTGACGTGCTTTTTCTTCTTATAATCTGAATGTTTGCTCTATTTCTTGCTTTGATCGTGCCACTGGTATTTGGTGCCATATATCAAGCCTTCCGTTTTTATGCCACTTTCTCTCAGAATTACTTCTTGGACCAGGTTGAACAGAATTGTGGATAATGGATCTTCTTCACTTCATTCACAGTGAATCCTTCTGACGATTTGCCCTCTAGTTCAACCTTATTTTCTGTTTTTTCCAACGTCATTTCTACCAATCTCCTCAGCTTTGCTGGTATACTCAATTTCCTCGAAGCCCCAAACAACATATTTCTAATTCTATTGATGGAATCGTATACTTGTCTGTAGTCGATGAACAACATATGTAGACTAAGATTTTGTTCATGAGCGTTTGTTGAATTTCTTTTAAACAAAGATCTGGTCAATCTTCCATCCTCCTTGATACTCCCCAACTTTTGTCATTGTTGTACTAGTCTTATCTGCATTTGATTATCCTTGCTAACACTTTATATGATACGTCTAGTAGTGCAATTCCTATGTGATTGTTGCTGTCTTCCTGGGTCCTTTTTTGTACAGTGGCATATCTTTGTTATGATGCTCCATATTCTTGCGGTTAACATGTCTCCGTCATACTTGATGATTTCAGCTGGTATGTTTGTATGTTGTATGGTTCTCTCCGGCACTGTTGTTATTTTTTATTTTATTAATGCACTCTTGTACTTCTTGTTTCGTGGGTGTACAGATGTTTCCATTTTGTATATAATTATAATACTTCTATTTCTTCACATTCTATTTTCTCTTCCTCCTCATTTCCGTTCAAGAGTTCTTTGAAGTACTCGTTCCGCATCTCCTTTACTTTTTTTTATTTCTTGATAGAAATTCCTTAGTTCTTTGTTCCGGTATGATTCTTCTATATTTTTCAATTCTTGTTCCATGTGGCTTATCTTTCTCTTATTCTCATTCAGATCTTTCATTTGCTTCAATCTTGATTTGTTTCTTTTTGCTAATATTTGTTTGCACTCTTCATCAAACCACTTATTTGTATGTTATTTCTTCGGTTTTCCTAGTATTTCTCCTGCTACTTCTTTCGATATTGTCTCGATCTGTGTCCATTCTTCTTTTATCTGTTCTTTAATGGTTTCTGCTTCTAGTTTTTCGGATATTCTTCGTTTCATATCATTCACATTTGTAGAGTTTTTCAGTTTCTCCAGGTCATATCTTCTGTATCTACATGATGCAGTGCAGAAATTGTCAAAGTTCAAACGAAACAAAACGACGTTTTCATGAGAGAGTCATGATCCTCTTCGATCATGGAGAATCTCTGTGTTTTTCAGTTCCGTTTTCCCAAAAAAATATCAGTCTCGAACATAATTTTTGTATCCATTTTCTTGATTCATCAGATGAATAATTAATGAGTAACTCCAGTTATTCTTGGTTACTGTCATTATGCATCATCGATAATATCATTTTCCCTAACTATTTCTCGTGTACACACGTGGATAGTAATATTACTTGTCTGCCAGACGTAAGCTGATACCACCCCTGTTTACATTGTCAGGCGGCGAGTTCTGTTTACAGAATAGGGATCAACTCCAAAATTCGCTGCAACATTTACAATAACCTTGTCTTCCGACCCCTAACAAGCTAGCTGCCATACAAAACAATTAATTAAACTTGCAATAAAATGTGAGTAATGAGATACCATATGAATAGGGTGATGGTGAAACATGCATTGATGGGGATGAAATGGGGATGCTCTTGCGATCGACTCCTCTCGTTAATGATATTCGCATGATATACAGGATGGAGGAAACATATATATTGCACACATCTAGTAAACAAATGAAAAAAATCAAAATATTTTGAGAATGATTTTGCTTGAAAAGTAGGTGGATGTCCTACAATGATTTAATTTTATTATATAAGTATTAGCCAAAAAGCACACTTCATCAATTGACCAAAAAGTTCAGATTGTTTTCGAGTTTTTTAGGGTTAGTTTCGTCAAAATTCGTAAACATTTTTGTTGTCAGTGGAATCTCAAACTATGAAAAAAATCATAACGAGACGATCATCGTCTCATGCTATGTCAAAAAACGCACCACTACAGGCACAATCATAACCTTGAGGTCGTAGTTTATCAAAGTTCAGATTATTTTTCTCAAAAAACAACAATTACTGTTTTCAAGTGCTCTGAGCTGATCGTCCTAATTTCTTCAGAGGCGAGAAAGAATTCCCTTATGTACAAGACTGAAATTGGTAGCAATAATACGAAACTGTAAAAATTTGCTTGAAATGATTCCGCTTCAACTCGTGAACCACTCATCCTATTTAAAAAACATTACCAGAAAACTTGTAACTTTAACTCTCTATAATTCTTATGATAACTATTCTAACATCATGGAGAGAAAACATTTTCGAAAAACTGATTTTTGGTAACATTTTTCCAATATATATAGAACCACAGATATTAGAACCCCGAACTATATTGGAACTCTCCTTGACAATTTGTAGTATGTCAGATTCTATACCCAACGCGAACCGCCAGCAAATTTATATATGTGAAATTCATCACGAGCTAGTGCCTAAAAATAAAATGCACAAAGGCTTTAGTTTGGTGAATATATAATGTACGTTTTTCATTTTTTTTGACTGCATTTGCAATATATGGCGGCCCGAACCCGAATTTATCTCAAAATCTGCCTGAGTCGCGTTCCAATAAGTATGTACATAAATGGCCTATAATGTTCACATAATCGGCATCCTTGATCAGACTTTCCAGATCTAACTACAAAACTCACTCGATCAATTTTAAGCGATATCTTTTAATTGTACTGATTATATTAGTGATTTGCTTGATCAATTATGTCTTCACCTCTGACGTTATATAAATGGTCGATAATTCTATCAGAGTGGCGCCAAATATCTCACAGATTTATTATATTTCAATAAGAGGTCTCTTAAAACAGGATCATCAATCGATAGTAGTTTGATAGCGTTCACAAAATTGACACAATAATGATATCCAACATATTTTTAGTGTGGGTGGCAGCTCGAAACGGAATAAAAGGGGGGTTTAGGGTTGTTGAGGGTGCAATCAGAGATAAGTAGTGGGTAAGTTATCTCTGGTACAATACCCCCTGTTGCTACGGCCCTTAGAAATAAAGCATAGAGTTTTCTTATCGAAATATTATCGCGCAATGTGTAGCGGTGCGCTCTAAATACACATATAGCTTTCATTGATGATAGAATTTGACATTTTATAACATCTATTTTACAGATAACAAATTTGTGCAGGTTAGGTTAGGTTTCATTATTTATATTGGATGGGACTTTGGGATTTAATGAAGATGATTGATGAAACAAAGGTTGACTGATTGTTGGCAGTTGTGATGGACCAGTTGTTGAAATATTATGCATGTTTCAATTCCTGTTAATGACATCCAGACGATGAGTGGGATCCATTTGAAGATATTACCTTATCCCATGTTATTTTTGATTTGTAGCTGATGTTTTTCAAAATTTCAATTATCTACAATAATAGCAGACTTTCAACTGTTGTCGTTATCAGTGCGTACCTGTAGTTATATGATCTTGTCGAACGAAATGAATTTAAAAGAAATTAATGAACAGTTTTTCATGTGCGGACAAAGTACTTATCCATCAGGTATCACAAAAGGTCCATGTGAAAATTATTAGCGACTTCTTTGAAACATTGTATGTAAGGTTCTTCCCTGATTTGATAAAACCATCATTTGCACGTGAATATGTCGATTTCTATCGTTTTTTGCATGAAAACTCAATCGAAAACGAAGATCATTCAAACGATTGTTGTTTCGTATCATGGAAATCTTCCAATACACCATTTATTTACTTTTAAAAATGGACGCGCTAAAAAACAGTGGCATGTTCTCTGACAAAAAACTCGACTCGTTAAAGACCAGGGAATTATTCCAAACCGAGGCATGACAGTACAGTTCGTTGTTCTCGCTGATAGACTTCGCCCTCGAAGTGACCAAGTGAAATTGAAATTTCACGCGAATATTTTGCCGGTGTTAAAAAAACGAACTTTACTCTTTCGTACTAACATTTCCAGTGTATTTTATCAAATAATTGTGCAACATCGTGAGAGTTTCACCCATGGACATGAAAAGGTCGGCCGTCCAGAAGAAGATTCTAGATCTTTCGATCAGCACACATGGTGGTAAGTCGTTTAAGAAAAATTGCCATTGTCGGGGTATTTCTCAGCAAATGTCGAGATATTTTCAAGGAACTTGAAATTCTTCCACTTCCCGGCCTTTATATTTTAGAAGTATTAATATACATTCACGCGAATAAAAAAATATTCTCCACAAATAACCAATATCACAATCACAACACGAGGAGAAAAAACGATTCTCATCTACCAAACTCACATCTCACCATTTGCCAAAAATCACTAAATGTGATAGGACTGAGATTATACAATGTACTTCCTAATGAGTTAAAAGTAATTGAACAAGCGCATATTTAAAAAAAAAAAATTTTTACTGGGTATTACTCCATACAACCTTGATGAATATTTTGGACAATTTTAGAGTAAGATTTAATGTATGATTTCATTTTATTCTTATAAGGAAAATTTTACCTGAAATATTCTATAATTATTGTTTAGATATTTTCAATGCATATCGTTGATATATCTGATATACCTCATTTATTCTTTTTTTGTCTTTTCTTTTCACTCTTTTAATTTTAATCTACATTTCAATTAGGAATTTAAAAAAAAAATTTTTTACACATACATGTACTCTCTGTTGACCTGTCCTATAGCTTTGTAAGCTCGTATTTGGATTAATAAACTATCTATCTATCAAATACAGTCCATTGCATTATTCTCGCCTACTTGTATTGTAAAAATAAGTGACAAACAACAAAACAACAACCAATACGAAGGATAAAAAATATTCAAATGCGAAAGACTAGTTTTGACCCCTCCATCACCATTTTGATGATATACCAAGGAAACAATCGTTTTCACACAATCACACAGAAACAAAATACGATTCAGTGTGAGAATGTACAACGTTGCCATGCTTCTATATTCTTCTATATTTCAGAAAAAAACGGACCTCAAATATCCTGATGTGATGTGATTGTTTCTGCAATATCATCTTACGAATTATCATTATTTAATGATTCAAAATAAGCTTTACATAGATACTAAACAGCTAGAACTTTTTTTATTAGGAATACTTATTCAATGCGATGAAGCAAATCAGTAACCCACTCTTGAAAAGCTGACGATCACCAATAAGCAAACCTTAATCAATTGAAGATATTTCAGTCACATCTGCATGCATAATAAAACAATTCTTTACCGAGAATTCCAAACAATGTTGAAATTTCACCGAATATCACGTATAGTCCATGTAAACTATTGTTTTCTGGCCACATTGTTGGGAATATCCCGCAAACAATAAACAATGCCTTATTCTATAACTATATACACGTACGTCCGGACTTGGGCTCTCGATGTAGCCTACCCAAACCTCTTTTGCATGATTTTCCGTTATTTTCCACTTTGTTGACACTGGGTAGCTCTCTGAGCATATCAGGTGATCCAATCAAAATTTCAATTAGTTTCTATCGTCTTGAGGATGTGATTGTATAGAATTCATACCCGAATGGGGTTGTATGTTTCCAGGTACCCGTAATCGTTTATATACAATCAATTTACCATCAGTAATATCAATGAGAGAATATTCAATGAGATATCTGAGTTAAAAGTGACAAGGTGTTTAATAATTCCACCCATGCACCGGTGCTGCTTTCAATATATCTATTTATTTAAAAAATATCTCTTTCAAAGTCATAACGGAGTTGAAAAAGTTTGTTTTTTTCGGTCGATATTTGACTCAAATTCACATGTTTTTTGATGAAATAGTAGGACATTTTCCTCTAAATACAATGAAAAGAACAATACAATAACTGGGTAAAGGGCCCGGGTTCAAATCCCGCGGTGGCCATTGGAAATATTTATTTCTATAGGTTTCTATAGATAGGTGACCAACCGAACATTCTTGGTACCTAGATTTTAATCCTTCGGACCCTCAACGATAACCAGCCGAGTGTGCTTCGGATGACACTTAAAAAGCTCAGGTCGCCGTCTTCCTTACTCATACAAGTCTCAATGAGACTTCGAGGGTTGCTTTGCAGCTAACTTGGCGGTTAAAAACACTTTTCAAACACACTTATTCAACAAAAGTAGGAATAGGTAACCTTGGAAATAACTCATACCAAAAAGTCATTTCAATACTGAGATGACTTCGACCAAAAACCGACATATATATTTTTCTTAGTGTGTCACAAATATATCTCACAATGAAGTTATTTTGAAAATTTCACAAATTTATTTTCAACCAATTAGAAGGCTCCTTTTTGTATACGTTGCTTAAAGCAACGGGCGATTACCGTGGAAATTTGTTACCTTCTGTATTAAACCAATCAGATGCCTTGATTTCTACAAGTTGCTATGACGATAACCTAAATTATCCGGAAATTTTTACAGTCACTGACCTAGGTGAAAAATTAATAAGTGATAATCTCGCTGGCTTGACAGCTGTACCTAACGTCCAATATAACACAGATCTACTTCTTTCCCTATCTTATATTACCATAATATTGCGTAATTCTGATAGAATATCAAGTTGATTCAATGATTGAAACCTTATTCTACTGAAAATAGTCGAACAAGGAGTTGTCGAATCTCACATAAACGTGGTGGTACAAGATCACGATTTGTGCAACTCCCATCAGAAGTTGCAATGGTGTAGTGGACAGCGTGTTGGCTGTTGGCGTACCAAGCATGCGGACGGGGTTCGATGCCCGTCAACTTTTTTCCCGGTTGCGAATTTTTTGAAGAAAATTTTCCTCGGCTGCGCCTCGTGAAATTTTCAATAAATTCGCACCTCGAAAAATTTTCGGAAATTATTCAAGCTCTAGGGAGATTACATACGATTATTTATTCATTCTAAAATACACGTTTTTGATTGGTTGAAATAATTGTGTTGATAAGCAATAACACCATGTTTTCGATTTTGTATTTCGGCTCCTGATTGGCTATTGGATACCTACATGCTGTGTTTTCGTTGCTGTATTTCGCTTTCTGATTCGTAGGCAGTAGGGTAGTTTAATTAAACAACGACTTACTAGTTGCAATCTGTCATAGTATTGTCCGATTCCCTGGTAAATAAATGAATGCCACTACACCGAATTTTCGTCTGAACCATGATAAACACACACTATTAATGTGTATCCACTTGATTTTCCACAAATTATGGATAATTTCAGCAAGAATTAATCTAATGTAACCTAACCACACAAATTGTGTACATCCTACAATGGCATAAATGTATTGTTGGTTGCATAACGAATCTTCTGGTGTCGAACTACAATGCATAATCAAAATAACTAATTCCATAAACTATACGTTTTATATTAATTAAAACAATAAAATAGGAAATCATCAAAATGGCTTTGATTTCATTCATGAAATAATCTGAACAAATACAACTCGTGTTATTGATGGTTATCGAAAATTCCTTCTCTTTTTCGAAACAAATCATGTTGCTTGGTTTTTTTTGTTTCGATAGTAATCATCAATACACTTGTTGTATTACATGCGATAATTTCCGTTTCATGGGATTCTGTATTTGCTAGATTAGTTTTGATGACAATGGATACTTATAGTTTCTAAAAGCTGAAGTTAATACCTCGATATCTAGAAAAAATCGATATATTCGACTATGAACACAGCGTGCAGATTATTTTTACATGTACAGACATAAGTCATCGATGGTAGCATATCAGTAGGGTTTTTTTGATGATTGTCGCTACTAAACACTGCGTTTTCTAGAGGACGCTGTTTCAAAAGGTTTAGTTTTTTCTAAATTCCTTGATGAAATCAACTGAGACGATGCATGTTTTTGAAGAGCATGAAAATAGCAATACTTTGGCGCAAACCGTGATGATGATTTTCTTCATCATAAAACAAATGAAGATATCCATCAATAACAGTTTACGCCAAAATGTAGCTATTTGCATGCTCTTTAATTGACGGTGACAAAAAATGCATCGTCTCGATTGTTTCTTCAAGAGATTAAAAAAATTCCAAACCTCGTATAATCAGCTTCCTCTAAAAGACGCGGAAATTATATTATTTCATGATTGTGTTCATGCGAGTCAGTGCTTGTCTTCACCACCTCCGGTGTTATTTACTAATTTGGATTACCTATTGAGATAAAATTCATTTGATGATAAACTAGACTCAGAAGAATCTATGGACAATTCGGATGATGACGAACTGTTTCGGTTCATTTATCCTGATCAGTGGCAGTGGGGCCTAGGCCAATTGATACTGATTTATATCAAAATCATCTGATATTTTATGCCCAATATTGAATTCAGGTACGGTAGGAAGGACGTCAGGGCCACCTATTGGCAGTTCTAAGGTTCTAAGATCGAACAGATGAGCGCATGAAATTCACACCATTCAGATGCCTACATACAATATTTTGATTGATTTATATCAAATCGGGTGTTTTCAGTATGCAATACTTAACGAATGATTATTGTCACTAAATTAGATGATTCATACATCACCTCGATTTCATCTTGATATTACACGGTGTAATTTGGTGTTAATTTTATATAATAAGTGTTTTTCATGCGTTAACGTGAATAATAGCACCATTGAGAATATAAGATTTCAACCATTTGGTGTTTCTTATGATTTTATGTTTCAGAATCGTTCTACTTCACCACATTCGTGTCATTTTTCACTTCTGAGATCGGAATTAACACCACTCAACACTTAATTGTGAAATGTATAATAAAAAGGACACAACTTTGATATTCAGGCGTTGTATTCGTCGGAGTTTGCTCTGAAATCCATTTGATTGTAATCACACCCAAGTTTTTTTACTGTGTATATATTATCGTGTTACCCTAACAATAATGTAACGTTACCACAATGTAACGTCAACATAATCATATGTATGATCATGTTAATGAAATTATCATCAGTATAACAATCGGACATTGTTGTGGTGAACAAGATCGTATGGCTGCATGTCGTGTTCATATACCAATAACGAGACACTTTTCTGGTTCTACTGAAATATCATAAGCAAACAATGAACAAAATTCTGAGCGGGATACAATCATATTCCTTCTAACCATTTTCTCATTCAAGTGAGAAATGTTTCGTGTACAAGAACAATAGGTATCTCGTTCCATCTTTCTCCCCATCATGATTTTTTCAGTCCACCCACACACCTTCCGCAACACTAATGACCATCTGAACTTCCACGAGGGGAAAATTAAGCTTCCCCAGATGAATCTCCCAGACTGGAAAACAATAACTCACCGACGAACTCCTAAGCAGCTTTCCGGTGGTGCAGATAAAGAATCTCAGGAAACATGTTTTTTAACAAAGCAAATCGATGCAGTTTCCTTTGATATTTCTCCATATTTCTTTCGATGAGGCAGCTCGAGTGTATTTATTGTATGGAATGAATGGAAAAGAGTATCAGTTCAAAGGATTACGAGTCTTTTCTCCGAGTAACATTCAATCAATTCTCCAGAAAGCTCCTTCAGATATGCTGGTAGGTACAAGCAATGATGTTTCAATTTATCATTTCGCTGTTCATGAAAGAATTATCGTTATTTCTTTATAATGATCATCAATTTAAATCGAGATCAGAAAGGCCAAGAAATCTAAAAATAGTGTCGACTAACTGAAGAAATGAGAGTGTCAGTCAGTTTTTTGTAGCAGTAGTTCAACAGATCAAATAATACATTTTTTCTAGCAGAAATGTCAAACGTAATATATGAGTAGGAGCTTTCTTTCCAATTTTTCCAGAGTTTCATATATTTTTTGTTTTTGAAAGTTATTTTCTCCTACAGTTTTCGAAATATTGGTTTTCAAAATTCGGTACAAGTATTACACTTGCAATATTGTACGATTCTGAAAACCTACTGAATACCATCATACATCTGGTGGTCGTTTACTCAAATTCACTTCAACTTTGAAAAACTAAAACTAAATATGAAACTTTGACATCCTGTATACATAGGAACCAAAACTTATATGCATATATTATGTTCGTATAAACTTTTCATATACTTAAAAGCTCTTCTTTGAGCTTTTTGAAGTTCTGCTACAAAAAACTGACAACCTTATATGGATCAACTATTACCAATGATTTGGTAATGATGAATTTTTTGATAGATCAATTGGGATGGACAGGTGATCTGGAGCGAATCAATAGCGAATATTTCCTTCACAGCGGGTTTATGCAGCAAATAAAATAGAATGAGAAATAACATAATAATTTAAGGGTGTTCAACATACGTGCCACCATTAGAACGTTTGTACACTAAGATGAAAAGTGTTTTTAACCGAAGCACTACTCGGCTGGTTATCGTTGAGAGTCCAAAGGATTGAAATCAAGGCACCAAGAATGTTCGGTTGGTCACCTATCTCCTCTCGCTAAACGATGCTACAGAAATAAATAAAATTTCTAGTAGCCCCGCCGGGATTCGAACCCGGAACCTCTGGGTCATAGAGCAGCACCTCAGCGCACTCGGCCACCAACCCAGTTAAATAAGATAAAATAAGAAATAAGAAAGAAATGCCATCCTATGTTTTTTTTTCTGTATCTCGAATAGAATTTCACATACTGTAATTGTGGAAATGCCAACACCTTGTTCGATCAATTGATCATCATCCACTTTTCTTTTTTATATTAAAATTTCTTTTCCCTCGCAAATTAAACAATTTGATAATTGCAGACAATATTTCTATCAAAGGATGATATATTTTCCATAATGCAGTGATTTGATTGATTGCTTCTTCGATACTATTTGATGTTATTCATCTGTATAAAACTAATCTGATTGTTCCTTATTCCTCAAATTATATTATGTTATTCCTCATTTCATATTATTTACTGTATAAACCCGCTCTTATTAAATCAATGTACCACATTGAATCAAGTGATATTGGGGTGCCCATGTTTCCCAAACATACAATTCATAACTGCTTTATCAAAACCAAACTTTGATTATATCTCACAACCATTATCTAGTTATTCAATGAAAGAAGGATATCGCAATTTCACTTCAAAACAGATGCATTAGATTTGTTAAAAATTGCAATGAATATTGCCCAATCTATAGCTTTGATTCAGTATAGGTGAGTACTTTAACTTAATACCTACTCAACTGTTGTATGTAAGTATATATTTTCCACCAGCTTCCGATATATTTACTTCGTTACGAATAACCAAGTTCTCATCAAGACGCATACGTATATTCGTGACGACTCTTAAAAAACGTATATCATGAATAGATACTATAAATATTTATGGCTAATTCTCCCACAAAGATATCATGAAACTAATTATTTCCTCTCCATTGCGAATGAACGATGCAAATCTGAGAGGCATCATAATATTCTGTCAGGATTCTATTCCGCTAAGTTCAAAACCATCAATAGCACTGAGGACTGGTTTCTTCTGCTGAAGGCAAAAGGATATAAACTTCATTGCTGACTGGCTGAACAATGATCAAATGTACTTACCTAAATATTTCGGCATGATTTATAACTACTATCACTCCAATAATATAGCCAACAAAACTTATGTGATTAGTAACTCTGAAAACTTCCAATCACATCACATGTCGTATATTTTTACATACATTCAACATACTATTAGAATGGGTAGATTGTGAAACTACCCACTGAAGAGGGTATACAGATGTTGTCAACCAATTTTGATTGAGACGAATCATCACAAGATGTCGAAAATTTGATAGTAAACTCTTTGAATTTTATTGCCCGCCTTTATATTCGTTTCATTCACTGCGAAATGGAAAAACAAATATTCTTCTAGTTGCGATAGGCAACAGGGGTTTCTCTCATGAACATTAATTACATTTTGAGAATATCTTCAAAATTCATCATCGTCCCCTAAGTCTTGAGTTGATTCGTTGATTTACAACACACGTATCTCCTTCAGTGTCTTTGAATCTTCACAATATAGGTATATATATCAAATCGGAAACGGACAGAGATACGAACCACTTAGGATAAATTATAAAAAAAGTTGGGCAATTTCATGGCCATCTCGAATTTAAAAAGAAATCGAGGATATCTCACGTGGTTCCTGAAATATCCTGCTGCTAGAATTTTGAAATTTGGTACAGGTATTAAAGTTTGCATGCTGAATTCAACGGTGAATAAAAATCTGGGCACACTAGATTCGAAAATATCGATGTAAACTTTGATATTTCTTACGTTAGCCATATTGGATTGTCACATCATCAGATAGAAAATGGCCAATTAATCGATGTATCACACACTCGTGTGTTTAATGAAAGAAAAGTCGAAATAATAGGAATAATAGAAAATATCAGGTGAATGCGAGATCTGTCAGACTTACAATTCCAGATATTCCCACTAAAACTGTCAAAAATGATGTGAAATTCTATAACTATGGTGCTAGAATCCTGAGAACTGCAAAATAAAGGTATATTCAACTGATTGTAATTTTTTTGCAAATCATGCGGCGTCACTGATTGTTCTGAAATATTTTTCGAGTAGAAGTCTTCTAACTGTGAAATTGACAGTCCTGATTTTCTCATGTTATAACATCAAGCACATGAGAACTGGATATTGTGCAAGCCTCTAGTTGGCTGGTACGTGTCGAATTTCGAAAGCAACGATGTCTACATTGTAGGTACATAATAATCACTAATTTTTTTTTTCGACATCAGATGAGATAAAAATATCAGTTGAATTATCCATTCCATTATATCCAAAAATGAGTGGTAATTCTATCAGCAGCCTACTTGACAGGTGATGATGAATTTTTCACAATAAAATCACAGCTCGTGAATTTAAAGTGCAGATAGACTAACGTATAAACTTCTGTTTAGTGTATCGTTCTATTATGACATAAAAACAATGAATTATCTAGAAGCATTGATGCTATACATATATAATAGATTTTACTTCCTATTTTTAATTTTTTCTGTTATTTCATCTATTTCGTCTATCTCATGGTGTGAAAATCCACAATCACAAAAATCACAAAAATCAAAGTTGGCGCATCTTTTTGGTGATTTCACCTAGTTGAAATTTGCATCGCCTTGTATATTTTTTATTTTCTCTGCTTTGTAGGTAAATATTTCATAGGTGTCAAAAACCTGAGAATCTCAATATTCCATGTTTTGTTTTTGTCTCTCAGAGACAGTACCATAATTTTATTAAAATTATCTGTTCGCCAACAAAAAAACAAGACCATCGATATGGTGGAATCGAATATTAATGAGAAACATCAAAGAGAGAAATATGAGAAGAAAAAAAGATTCAGAAGTGAACATTCACTGCGACCAACACACAGAGAGTAGGACCAAGTATCATATTCTGTCATCTCGAATTATGCATGGAATGTTAAGTCGATGACTTATCATTTGCAGCAAGGAATCGCGTCTCGACTCTCGAGATGTTCTTCTGGTCTTACTGGTTGTCATTTGTTACCGTTAATGAGTTCCAGTCCGTAATTGGTTCAATCAGAGCAATAAACTCTCGAGACATGTGATTTTAATATTCGAGGAAATATGCATAAACGGTCTTTGTGTTGCTGATGTTGAAAATGGACTAGTCACCAGTAGGTAATACTCGTTTTAATGATAGGTGTTCTCTCGGGAACTTGGTAGTTGGTTTTGTTGTTTCCATTTATGGAATATCTCGTGAGACAAACAAAGTATACCCAGCTTCCTGTATCTTCTATATGAAGACATATAAACTCTTCTTCTGGAGATCGAGGTGGATACAAAAAATGCACGATGATTTCACAAAAGATCGTCAGGACACGTTTATGTTTTTCTTCTTTTGACACAAAACAGTGTTACATACTCACAAGTCCCTACCCTCAGAATAACCTCACTTTGATTCAATTTCATTTCAATTTCATGTAAAAAACTCTGATAATATCACCATCGACTGGTAGTTGATAGAGTATTCTATAGATCATCAGTTATTGTGTAAAAATCCTTGATATAATCCGTTGCAGGTATTCATTCATTCTTTTATCAACCCCAGTTCATTGAAGACTGTGTTGACCCTAACTTATAAAACTCGGTGTGTTTAACTAGTTGAGATAGCTGAAATTCAACCGATTTCAAATATTTGAGGATCAGTTTTGGTTAATATACCATTGCACCACTTTCTTCTGTCATCCATAGTAATATTGAGAGCGACCAACATTTGACTAATCCAATATATAGAGATATCGTGAACGAGCGAGGATTCAAGGCAATACCTACTCCATGTCAGGTCAAACATAATATGCTTTGTAGACTATGAAATGCTATTGGGGTATGAGGAATCTCTTGGCACGAGAAAGAAAAATGTGATTCCATAGGGAGCAGATTTTGCAATGGACCTCACATGATAGTAATACCGAGCATGGATGTTGAGGACTTTACAGGAACAGTTGGCTGTCCTATTAGACATCATTGTCTTCGTCTCAGTCTCAGTCTTTGTCCTAATTTTAGTCTTTAAGCCAAGTTGAATTCATGCATTTACTTAAGAGCATTTATCTTAGTCTCAAGTCTTCGTCCTAAAAACGTGACCTTGAGAGTTCCTAATTTTCAGCTTTATGTTTAGGACTAAGACCACGGAGTCAGTGCGCATGCTCCCCATTCCAGAGTAACCACAGAAATATAATGTGTTAACAGTCTGTGACGATTTTTGGCAAATTTGCGAATGTAAAATAGTGCAAAAAACATTCTTTCATCAAAAAATACACACCGGTCGTGATCAATGTTTGATTATCCATACATGTTTTCACTTTTTCAAGTAATGACTATTTGTTTATATTGATGTCATTGTCTTAATGCCTTAGTATCTTGAGTTGTATAAATAGTCATTCCTTATTTCTTAAGAAACAGATTGAAGACTGGGACTGAGACTGAGACTTGAGATAAAGACAAGGATGACTAAATAGACCCATAGTTGCATTCGACTTAGTCGCAAGTAATATTTGTAGGCTGGAAATGCTGGACAAATATCATCGGCTAAATCGTGCGTTCTTTTTAGTAGTGGAGCTTCGACTCCAGACTTCTTATGAAGACACCAGTCCATATTTCAATCTGATTTTTTTTATGTGAGTTGAGATCAAGATTACATAAAGGGAGCATTCTTTTCGAGAATTAATCATTTGATTTCGAAATAATTGTTATTATTTAGGTAGAATATCCTAGTAATGTAAACAATAATTGACTGAGAATACGTAGGTAGCAATAGTGAACTGTAGTATAAACAAAATTAAAATGGAGCCACATTATTTCAAGAGGAGACACTTGAATAAACTGCTCTTCCGAAAGTCGGAACAACTATACACACAAAGGTGCAGATCTTTATAATTTTCCTCACAATGTTACCTATTCATCGTGAATAACTTTACGTTTTCTAGTCGAGTACCTTCCACACTTGTAATTATCCATGGAAATCATCAGAAGCAATGATGAATGGACTCTTTACATGTGCTTGTTAAAGTTTCACTAGATAACTTCAGCAATTAAAACTTGAAATTGAGTGACACGGTCTTTAGGAAAGTTTATAATTTATTAGCAGTGTTGATTATTATGATTTGAAGTTCTGGCTACTCATTGAATCTATGAATGAGGATAGTCGGAGCAAAAATATGGCACATTCGAGAACGAATGCGAACAATATCCCGAGTCAAATTTGTGATGCTTTATAGAAGATGAAAAGCTGTTGAGGTGTGAAGTTGCTCTTAGCACGAAACAAAAATCTTAGTTTTTGTGGAGCAGTTTCAGCAATGATCATATGGAAGTTTGAAGCTGAAAGTCATTCTAAATCATGTTCAAACGATTTTGGAGAGCATTCCATGATAATGATCATTTGGTAGTTATCATTTGTTCTCATTCTATCTTGGCCAACATTTCCTCTTCTCATAGTCCTAATCTGCCGTGGCGAAAAAATAATGACACCTAGGTGTAATGAGGTGTCTTGAACGAGGTCTCTGTAAAACACGGCAAATTTCAGTAGTAAAAATATCTCAAAATGGCGAATCAGGAAAACATCTCACGAAGAAAAAATCTTTTAACCTGGGAAGAACATGGTAAATGGGCATCACATAAAATAGACCTTTACGTCTAAGTATCTTGGGAGGCTATACTGTCAGAGAGGTCTATGAGGAATTCCTTGAAAAAAAAATAGTGCCTCCAATTTAAAAGATTTTCTTTAGTCTCAGGTTGCACTAAAATGCATCAATTTCTTGGTGAACCCACAACTCAGGACGTTCCTAAGAAAACACCAGTTCATCAAATTTGAACTACCCCCGAGAACTTCATCTATTCATAGGTAGAAACAATAATTCTCATTCTCCAGAGGTACAGCTTTCCTTTCGAATCTATTTCATAAACAATACATATCCGTACAATGACACCACTCCACCCTGAATTATCAACTGATAACACCACTGTGCCATATCAAAAGAAAAACAGAACACCCAAAAAGTATTTATGATGCATGATTCAAAAATCTTTAGAGAACTAACAATACACGTATCAATCCAAACAAAGATATCCACGATGTTATCTAGAATCAATAACTGGAATATGCTCTCTGAATTTTCTCACCACCGACAACAAGAAAAAGATTAATGTTTGGAAGACGAACTTATTTGAACACATGGACGGTATCATCTGAGAGATATATTAGTCAGGATTTGTTGACCTTTGTCAATTATCAATGTAGCGTAACTGAAAACACAGACATTAATGCAGCGAATGATATATTATCAGAATGTTATTTTGAGAAACAATTCAACAAACAGATTTGAACGTCGAGTAAGTTTCATTCAATATTTCAGTCATTGACATTATGAATGCAGAGTGAGAAATTGAATAAATATCTTGAAAATATTTTTTTTCATTGCGTCATCTTCCTTCTTTCTGCTATAACAATTAGGATTTGGAAGGGGAAAGTACTGAGTATGACACAGTCATCATTGAAACAATGATTTCAAATTCCTAGAGAATTCAATAGTTCTGAGTTCAGTATAGGTATAGTGGGATTAGAAGTCCTTATCTGAAAACTGATTCTATTAGTAATTCAATGCACAACATGACAAATTCCAATTGACAAGTTCAGCCAGCGTTGAGAGAGAAAAAATATGTCTGCTCTATTGTGTAAAACAATGAAAATGCTATGATTGGGGCTAAAAAAGAAGAAGACTCGTAAAACCTGTATATAATTGGTTTGTTTTTCTTGTATTATTTTCGTTATTCTGATTTTTTCTAATACTTTGTAAGCATTGTTAGCTTACAATAATTGTTGAATACTTCCAAACATATTATAATTGTGATATTAGTTTCATTCTCTTTTCTTACATCCCAATCATAACATTTTCATCATTTTAACTTGCAATATTGATGACAAAGACAACACTAGGGCAGGCATATTTTTTCTCTCTCAACGCTGGCTGAACTTGTCAATTGAATGAATTTATACAGGGTGTTTCCTAGTGATATTTGAGAAGGTTATTCTTTGGTCCATTTTGAGAAAGAAAAAATGCAAACATATTTCCTGAAGGTCTTCACTTTTGATCTTCAAGGTGCTGAAGTTTGGTATGACTAGATATTTTTGTGGAACGTAGTACGCATCATCCTCTATAATCGAAATGCATTTTTTGCTGATTGGCATTCGTGCGGAATTTGCAATTATTCATTTCAAAGAGAAAAGTCATACGATACGGTTTTCACATGAGAAATAAAACTAATTTTTTTGTAAGTCAGAACACACGAGAAATAAAAACAATATGTGAACTTCACTTTTCACAAAAGTATCGATGGTAATATGAAAATATATTCTCATCTTGAAACTTCAACATTTTGTATCGGTTTAAAAGTTAAGACCTTCACAACATATTATTATGTTCATTGAACATTAGCATGTTTTTTATCTTTTGACTGCACCAGAGAATGTTTTTCTGTGTACAGAGTGGCCAGATAAGAATGCAAAGTGCAGTATCTCGGAAACTATTCGTCTAAGAGACATGCCGTGAAAAATGTATATATCGAGATACGGTTTTCACTAGCCTATTAAGGTATCATTCTACTACATTTTCATGGAAAAGAAGTCATATAATTGCATTTGATTTTTCAGATAATTTTACAAATTTTTGTTATTATGTCAAAAAACGCGCTCTAGTGGCATCACTCGAAATCAGACACATTACAACTAAGATGAATTTGATAGACCAATGAACGCTCTTTCCAACGATACCAAGTTTTTTGAAATCCGTTCAGTCGTTCAGGAGTTACAGCTGTTTATTTGAAAAAACATTGAACCACCCCCCACCACTTCAATTTAATAGATACGTCAAAAAGTGTCGAGCAAAAATTACTCGAATGGAGCTCAACTTCAAAAGGTAAGTATTTTCTTGGTACGTTTACAAGGCGTATTTCGTCAAAAATTCATTTCAAAAGTTATAGATTGCGGTTACGCCCTCTGGCGGCCATCTTGGAAACACGAAAATAATTTCCAGGATTTTCTTTTGGTAACTTTAGTTATAACATTTATCACCGCTCTTAGACGAATAGTTTCCGAGATACTGCACTTTGCATTCTTATCTGGCCACCCTGTATATTGCTTAAACCGGGTATGAAATTGGTGATAAAATCAGCTTTCACATTCAATTCTTTTACTTGATTGAGAGTTATCTACCTAAATAAAAATTTTCTCGTTAAAGGTTAGAATAAAAAGATAATATGGAGTCGTTTCTTGACAACTATTTCATTTATCGTCTCTTGTTGCTCGAAAGTTTCAGTTCAACTTCATCTCATATTTTGGCAATTTTTTTGCGGCTACGCCACTGCTTTCTGCTTTCGTCAGTTTCATACCTAAACATCAATGAAAGGATGCATCGAAGACAAAACAAGAACGTATATCATTGGCATCGATCATAAGTCACGTATTTCCTGCTGATTCCAGAGATATTTCAGACGATGTTTGAATTCATTGATACATTCTGCAACAGGATATTGCAGATGTTCATTCCTATTATTCTCTGAATCACGAAATTATGCAGATAACCACGAATTCCATAATCGAAGATGAAAATCAACTTTTATTCGTCCTTCTTTTCTGGAATACTAATTCAATTTTCAATTACTTTACTTGATATAGTAAATGGTAACATGAAATAATAATATTTTCCTACGACCACGTATGAAAACGTCAATAATCACACTGTTTTGTTATTCAGAAAGTAGCTCATATCACCATGGTATTGTTTATTTGAAAGAAAAAAAGCACAAGTGTTGATATGAACAATATCACAACGGTCGCCTGAATTGATAGAAATAATTAGGTATATTGTGACTCACTGTCAATATAAGCGTTCTCAAATCAAATTCATATTATTTATTGAAATTTCTGTCTCGTTTTGAATTATACCGAGAATTCTTTATCTATTAATTTCAATGTGTCTGATACATAAGTTCTGAATTCACTTTAAAACTGGAACCTATACTCTTTGCTGGAACTATTTCGATTTGATGACAGGGGGTGAGATCATTCAAAAGAGTACGGCTACAGTTTTATGCGCGGCTTGCTGCTTGCATCAGTTTGATATCACAGTATCACCAAAGAGAAGATTCTTTGGTATCACAGATGTTTGCAAAGAGTCAAGGACGCACTAACTCGAGTAACTCGTACGCGCTTGCGCACTACGTACTTCTATGGTTTTGTATTCCTGGTTGCGTGATTACTGGCGCTAGCAGGCGTATATGGTGTCAAGGTTGTTTATGTATACGCTGGTGTCAATATCAATAAAATTTGTCCAAACTAAACTAACTCAATTAATCAGTAATTCACATAATGAGGAATTGTCGGAGAAGTATTCGAATATCATCTTGAATATGGAAATAAACAGTACTTGATATTGAATCAAAACCACCTGATGAAATTATAGAGACCGCTCAAGTAACATTTTTGACAAGACCTTCCGCGAAATGAAAGTATTCGGAGTCGTAGGAAAAATAGTGTACTAAAATCATTGGAAAGTGCATTTCCTTCACTCGTTACGTTTCCGCACCCACCGCTACGCGGCTCGTGCTAAACGACTACTCGTGTATCGTATATCTCGTACTCGTATATCATGAAATTTTTGTGCAAATAACTGGGTTATTCATACCACACACCTATATATAGGGTTGATATTTTTTCTAATGCAGAAGTTCCGAGTAACAAACATGGTGGGTACGCAAACTTCGATGGTGATAAAGTTAGTTTTCCAAAGAACGGACAGAAATCTATTATTGAAACTTTGGTGACGTTTATAGGATGCTGAGATCTATAGCCTTTGGATATTTCCACTTATGCGCTGTTCTCAGAACTAGTGTAATTATAGTCAACTTTGAGTAGCATATTGAAGCTATTATTGAAAATTCAGCTACACTCACGAGGCAGTACTGAGCATAAGCCGATGATTGTTTAATGGAGAACTAATTACAAGTTTCTAATACGCAAGATCCTACAACTTTTAAGTCACTTATCAGTTGTCGGATCGCTCTGTATGATTCAATTCAACTCACCCCATTTACGTAAATCAATATTTCGGTTATTATCTGATGTGGAATATTTATCAGACTAGTACCAGATTTATAGATATTGCATACAGTTGAAGTGGAACGAATACCTAGTAATGCATTAATGATGTTTGGGATAATATACTCATTGTTAGTCAAGAACAATCAATCTCATATATCGTCGATACTAGCCAATCTATGAATATTCATTTCATTTCGGATATCTATCGCATCAAATACCTACTGATTTTCACATATTCATCATTTTAAATGGAAGTTATATACTACTTTTAATAGGGAATTTCGTGTTTGGGCAAATTCATTTTAGTCAGAATAACATGTTAAGTATATTATTAAAGGGAATTATGGAAATTCGCATGGAGCGCATTGATGTTCCCTGTCATAGATGCCATTTTGAGTTCCATTTGCACATTTGCTGTGATGATAAACTTTTGCAATGAACTGAATTAATCGGTTTTCATTCCAAATATCGCAATAGAAATCAGCAAATACATTTGTTTCCAATTTAAACTGCTATTATTCGATCTCGACTAATTTATCAAAATGTTTGTTCAATAAGGTTTTTGAATACTTACTCGTATATATATAACTCAAACTCTGACTTGATTATAAGGATATTTCTATTTCCCACTATCTCTTGTGATTTGACATATCTCAAGATATTTCTCTTCAAGAAGCTTCTTACCCGAAGATAATGAGAAATGACAATCCACTCAAATGCGGTATCATAAACATCAACTATAGAGTTCGATTTCAATGAACCCTATAGCGATTGATGACTATTTGGAAGCACTTCACGATATTTCTAGAATATTTCATGTCATGAGGTGTAAAATTCAAAGTTCCAATTCATCCTTGTCCATGCTCATGTTGCTTTGCAGCTGATGATTTTGGCAGCTACATTGAAGTTACTTTCTCTGATAATAGCAGAATAACTGAGTACCTACCAATACCTACCTTGTCGTTCTACTCGACATACCTATAAATTGGTAAGTTGCTTTGCCCATACTTGTAATAATCCATTCTAGTTGCCATTTGTACATCAGATATATGATTCATAATTAATGCGCAGGACTTCAGGATATGATAGCTCTTTCAAGAATATGAAAAAAAGTTCCTATTTACTTACCCTCTAAAATGCACCATTTTCGACGAATGCACCATTTTCGACGAATTAAAAAAAAATCGTTTTTTGTGATTTCTGGAACCGTTTATCGCACAGAATACAGATTTCGTAAACATTTTCTACTTATAATAAGCTATGTTTTGGGCTGATTTGTTGTTTTTTTAAATCCATAATTGGTGAAGATTTTGAAGGGGTAGTGAGTGTTATTTCCTCCAACTTTTACGCCACTGGAAAAAGTACAATTTTGGGCCACCTATTTAAATCTATTTCTACACGAAAAAGGTACTCCTGTTCATAAGCTCTAAAGTTGACCGTTTTCAAGAAAAATCAACTTTCATGTTGAAAAATTAATATTTTTTTTCATAATCATACAAAATTTATTCAAACGTTAGAACAAATAACAAAACCAAACGTTAACTTCATATTTGCAAAATGAAAAAAAATCATACTCAGTTAAATTAAGTGTTGGAAATGTCCGCCGTTAGCTTCAATGCACGCAGCAATTCTTCGATGCATTGCACGCTAAGAAATATCCATCTGATAAATCACTTTTCCGGCTAGTGAAAATTTCCTGATACTTCTCAACAGCAATCCTAGTAATCCCAACTGCGAAAAAAGTTTCCTTCAATATACCATTAGGAATATATACCAGTCTGAAAATGACATTTCAGTTAAAGTAGATAGTACTATACCTCGAAGTAATTTACTAACAAGAAATCGCAGGTGATGTATTCACTATTCCTTATAGTTATTTTAACCTGGGAACTCTGGTACAATCTGTCCGAGAGAATATTGAAAATTACAGTCAGCAGTTCTTAACAATGTATTCAGAAATATTTACTATCACCTTAGTAAAATTAATCTCAGAAAATGATGAAGTTAACTAATCCAAATGAAAATAAGCACTTACTCTTCCTAAGCAATGTAAATAACTATTCAGCGAGTAATAATTGTCATAATGCTGTTCATTGATGAATACTAAATTAAACAATAAACATTCGAATAGTCGTTTTTCCCCTGAATGGTATGGGTTGACTTTCTTCTTCAGTTATTTGTTGATTCTGTTCGAGGAAGTATCTCTTTTTCGCAGCTAGTGTGCCATCATAATCGAGGTGAAGATACGAGATGTTTCTGTTGTTCAGCGGTATTTGCTTCATTCAAGGCTCCCAATGAACATTTGAGGATAACGCACAAATTATAAAATGATTCAGGGTATGAATGTGTTGAAGACAAAATGGTTTCTGGAGGGATTCTTTATGGTTATTGTTGCAATCAGAGGATGAGAGTGATTAAACTATAGCACTAGCCAAGAAGAAAAATGAGGAAAGTGAAAAGAGAGGTAATTATAGCGATTTTTGAGTAAATTGTGATTGTTATGTAGGTTGATTTATTTCTTATAGAATCACGAATACTTCTGTCTAGAAGATGGTTGAAAATGTCTCTGGATCCATGGATATTATTGTGACACAGAAATTGAATACCTAATACATTTCAAGGAAGGGTTATGGTTACAAAAGATGAAAGCATCGATATGATACTGAAGACATTTTCTGCTCGCATAAACATAACCTGGGATACACTTTGGTAAGAAAAACGACTTTTTCATTCTTTATTAATACCTACGAACTAAATAATTGTTTATTCCAGATTCAGTACGATTTCGAAGAGTACCAATAGAGACATCAAAACTTTCCTATAAAAATCTACTCCGGATCAACTGGATAACGTCAGTTAAGCGGCGCTATGGCTGTTACCACTATATTTTTCATTGAAAATAATCGAAAACTTATTATGGAGGCCTTCGAAATTGGAATCTCAAGAAGAATGTTTGCCTCTTGTTCTAATGATCAATACGATCAATGAGTATAGAAGAAGGGATTACAATAAATCAGTTTAGAGTATTCCACTTCCGGTAATGAATATAAGAATACGAATTGTCACTTTTTGTCATGTAGTAGGTACATTTCAATCTATTATATAAAGTTTATTTCACTGAATAAAAAACAAAAACTACCAGGGCTCATTGATTAATTACAATATTTGATACAAGGAAGAAGTACTCTTCCAGTATTGTCTAATACTATTATATTATGTGATCAGTGGACTCATTTTACTTGTATTCAATGGTAGTGTTCACTGGAAAGAATTTCTGTCCATATATCAACTATATAAACCAGTGAAAATCACTTCGATTCTAGTAATTTCTACCGTTTTTTTCTTTGCGTGTGATTGTCTAAGCTGTATTCACATGCCAGCTGTCGCTTATTGGGTGGAGAGCTGAAATTTAAGGCGTGCCCTGTTTTTTTACGAATACAGCCAATGTGCGATAAACGGTTCCAGAAATATTCGCAAAAAAAACGATTTTTTTTTCAATTCAACACCCTGTATGTCGAAAATAGTGCATTTTAGAGGGTAAGTCAATTGGAACTTTTTTTCATATTCTTGAAAGAGCTATCATATCCTGAAGTCCTGCGCATTTATTATGAAACACCCTGTATACTTGTCTTGTTGAACTTGCAGTTTGAATACTGTCCAATATCTTCTTCCACTTGCTCATTAAAACGCAGTGTTCCTTATTAGCGCATTGCATGCTTCAGCCAAAAAAAGGAGTTAGATAACTTTAGGTAGATTTTAACGAGTCTGCCGATGTTAAAAGGAATCCGATTCTATCGGTGAAAAAATCCCCAATAATGTTCCTGTTTGCTTCAATACTTCCGTACGTTTATGTGGTTGTGAAACAGTTTGAAGTTATTGAAGGAAATGCAAACTTAACCATATGTGCTCAAATAGGAAATGGGGTAGGTATGTTGCAGTAAACGAGATGAATCAATTCAGTTTGATATAACTGATAAAGTTCAGTTTATTGGTATCTTCCACGCAAAGGAATGGAAAGCGATCAGATCTGATTTATGGCAATGGTGGTTTTTAGTAGGTAAGTTGGGTTTGAGTTTTACCATACTATTGAGAAGAAATATAATTAGTTTCATAACAATGTGGTTATAATACCAGGATTCAAACAGAATAATTCTCGATCATTTTTAAAAGTACACAGGAAAAAAACTTGGGTGTAATTTCAATCAAATGGATTTCAAAGCAAACTCCGACGAATACAAAACCTGAATATCAAAGTTGTGTCCTCTTTATTATACATTTCACAATTGAGTGTTAGTTATTCCGATCTTAGTAGTGAAAAATGACACGTATGTGTGTGAAAGTAAAACGATTCTGAATCATTAAATCATAAAAAACACCAAATGGTTGAAATTTAATATTCTCAATGGTACTATCATAAAACATCTATTATATGAAATTAACACCAAGTTACACCGTGTCATATCACGATGGAATCGAGGCGGTGTATGAATCATCTAATTTGGTGGCAATAATCATTCGTTGAGTATTGCATCCTGAAAACACCAGATTTATGGTGTGAATTTGATGCGCTCATCTGTGCGATCATAGAACCTTAGAACTTTTGCCAATAGGTGGCACTGACGTCCTTCCTACCGTACCTGATTTCAATATTGGGACTGATACATCAGATGATTTTGATATAGAAACAGTTTGTCATCATCCGAATTGTCCCTAGAGTCTAGTTTATCATCATATGGATTATATTTCAATAGGTAATCCAATTCAGTAAAGAACACCGGAGGTAGTGAAAAAAAGAACTGATTCGCATGAACACACTCATGATATGGTGTTCCATCGCACCTGAAAAGTATTCGCATGTACCTGCTCAGTGTTTAAACGAACCAAAGCACTCTTTGATGATATTGCTAATATTATTGTTGACCTAATCATTATCACTATTATTTTTATCATTGTTGTCAGCTTGGTTTTTTTCTCTCTAAGTATTTGCATCCTCAGAGTGTTATTGGCATTCCGCCTCAACCTCAAACATGACATACTGTGAAGAATGAATAGGTGAACGTTAGTTACATAACCTTCCGAATCCGGACCACTCCTGTACCCTGGAAATGTCAGCAGGAATACACCACTAAACATTCCCGCTCTCGCTATTGGCCTGGCAGGCATATCATCGGAGATTCAAAGGAACACAAAAGGGCACGTATTCGAGACACGCTCTCATTCGCCTATACAATAATCTGACCACTTCTAGACGTTGATGTAACATATACGTCTCCTGCAGCATCCTCGTTTGTGTTTCTCCACAATAATGTCTTCGTCGAACAAAGAGAACCTTTCCGGGATCATCTTACCATATCTGGAGAGTGGATAATGTGTCAACGGAACGACAAATTAGTCCAGTCGGAGAAACTGTGCTCTGTGACCAATTGGCTAATTAATATGGAAGACATTGTTACCAGGGATATCATCCTTGAATATTCAAACAGAATTATTCGTACATATTCAGATCGTCCCATTCCTATCCCAAGATCATAGTGGGTTTGTTTTGGTTCTTTTCAGAACCGTCTTTGATAACCCACTTGGAATGCACATGAGCAAAATCTTTCTAGAACGGTGTCACGACGGTTCTGAGAGAAACCAACTGGGTTGGTGGCCGAGTGAGCAAAGGCGCTGGTCTATGGGCCTGAGGGTACGCGGTTCGAATCCCGGCGGCTATTGGAAATATTTATTTATTTCTTTAGCATTGTTCAGCGGGAGGAGATAGGTGACCAACCGAACATTCTTGGTGCCTATAGATATCAATCCTTTGGACTCGCCACGGTAACTAGCCGAGTAGTGCTTTGGATGACACTTGAAAAGCTAAGGTCCTCTTCTTCCATACTCATACAAGTCCTAGACTTATGAGGGTTGCTTCTCAACTAAGTTGGCGGTTAAAAAAAAGCAAACAACATCTCGGAAAGGCTTCGGGACCAGATGGAACTCCTCACATCGTTCTCAAGAATAATGCCTCCAGAACTAACACTTGTTCTTTGTGAGCTGTTCATCCTCTCTAATGAACTCGGTTATTTTTCCTCGAACGGGAAGACAGCTGGAGTTCGGCCCATCTTCAAAAAAAGAAAGAAGACCAGTCCTGGTAACTACATACCTGTAGGTGAATTGAAGAACAAGAAAGCAACTGGCAGATATTCTATACCAGCTGAAGAATAGAAATCAACTAAAGCACGTGGATTGCAAATTCCCAGCACCATTCGAAGAATCTGTTGTGACTCCAGTATTCATGAAAGGTGTCAAAAATGCGATAATTATCCACAGACCAATAAAACTGATAGCACATATCCCAAAAGTTCTGGAGAATATTATGAAGAGATATGTTTTGTAGATTAATTTGAGGAATCAGTTCGGATTCAAGTAGGAAGCCATGCTATCATTCACAATTGCTGTTCATTCCTCATTGAACGATGGTTTACCAAGTACCTGCATATTCGTGGATTTACGCGAAAGCTTTCCAGTAAGCCGATTGCTCATACAAAGTGTGTTTGAAAAGTGTTTTTAACCACCAACTTACTTGCTAAGCAACCCTCGTAAGTATGAGTTAGGAAGACGGGGACCTTAGCTTTTTAAGTGTCATCCGAAGCACTTCTCGGCTGGTTATCATTGAGAGTCCGAAGGATTGAAATCTAGGTAGCGCTGAGCAGCTGAATACGTCAAAAGAATGCTGGCATATATGAGACTTTTGTCCATGCTACTGACAAGGATGAATGCATCGTTCATAGCTTTTTTAAGAAAGAGCGCGACATACTAAAATAGCGCGCTTTTCCGATTATTCATATTTTTTCGGTCTTAGGTTTGTTTTTAGATGAAAACATCATGTCCAGTGACAAAGAATTGTCTGCAAGCTCATTTGCTTCAAATTATACAAGAACAATTCCCATCTGATGCATTTCTGTTAGAAAGGCTTCAAGTGTGCTAACTCTTCAATAAGGGAAAGTGATGTGGTATAAACAAGTCGTTTATACAAGAGAGGTACCATCAAATATGATGAATATAATCAAAAAATTGTAAGTAAGAATGAAACATTGGAAAATTAATATTTGAACAGTGGAATGAAAAGAAACAAAAATCAATTCAATTAACCTACCTATCGGACATCAATTATAAAGGAAAATATGTATTTGTAATCTCCACAATATTTATTTAATAGTTGTGCACATGGTAAAGTATATGGTACATCAGAATTCAATAGGTACTTAGGTATATGAACATAAGAATATATCGGAATATAATTAACAAAATTTCATATAATAATACGAAAAAAGTTGAAAAAAGGCCTCTGTCTGTGCCCTGGTAATCCTTGAAGTCTGCTCATAAATCTTTCTTGAGTGATAAAATATTAACTTTGTACCTGTAAGATCCTTCCATTTTTGTTCTTCAAACTTCTTCCAGTTGTTGTCAGGTTCCATAGGGGAAAATCGAGGTGAATATAATATGGGAACAGCTAAAAGCAAAAAAGAATTGCAACATTCTTATTATAAAGAGAAACCTGTCGTTTTGGAAACCTTAGCTAATATTCTCTTATTTTATCATTTTTGGGAAAATCATTTCTGTCCTACTTTGCTTTATCCGATTCCTTCTGCAAGTAACACAACCCATATTCTCTTTGTAACAACACTTTGAATAGTACCAATCATCTAGAATATGAAACAATATAAAAGCCCATTGTTGTTTACATTATACTCCATCCTACTTGTTAACTATTCACCTCTCACAAAGCCAGAGAGGATCAATAATCAGAATGCCTTGAATAATGTCCATGCCATGATGGTATAACAATACAAAATGAGCCCTCAAAGCAGTCAAATTCATATAAAATATTGCAAAAGTAAGCAAAAACATGTAGGTAGAAATGGTAGAATGCCATTTACAGCATTCTTGTGACGTATCTGATGACGTATTACTCCCTACCCTGAAGCAGTTACCAGGCAACCGTCTCTCTATAAACCGTGGCATGAATCCACCTTTAGTGTTATACATATCAATCAATCACAGTCAAAAAATTGTACTTCGCTTTTTTATTTTATTTCATATTTTGAATGTGTTTCAATTTATTGTGTAAGTGATGTTCAGTCACTTTTTGAGTACTTTTCACCAAATGATATCGTTGTTTATTCGTCAATCATGGTAATTTTGGTGGATGAATATTATTTTCATCGCGCTGCGCCTTGTGAAAACTCAGGCGCGAATGGTACATCATCCGATCACATCAGAATCGAAGAACATTCATCCCCATTTTACCTGAGGGGTTGGTCACCCTTTCTATTGCACCTGGATGGGTGGGCGCCCAATAATTTCGGTACGATGAACATCGACAGTGAAGTCAAACCGGCAGAAAATGTGATCGGGATCGCTTTTCAATGCAAATATACGATATCGTTTGAGGCGAAATGGAGGTTCGATGAAGGCATGTAGGGTTTTGTTTGCAGGCACGAAAATAAACACGGATTTCATGTTGTGGAAGCAGGGGCGGATAAAGGGGGGGAGGGGGCTATAGGGGCTTAAGCCCATGGCCCCGGATTCTGCAGGGGCCCCCAAAATATGAAATAAACGGTTTATTCCAATTGCTACTGCACTTGTATAATAATGGATATAAATTGTTATTGTTATTATAATACTAATATTTTTGTTCTGATTTAGCGTCAGATCTGCTATATTTATTTCCTACTGCCAAACGGGTAATGTATAATATTGAGAGTTTCTGATGATAGAGAGAGAGTGATAATGATATGGACAATCAAATTCTTATTCGACCTGGGCTCTATGATCGAGAAAAAAATCGACGAGGATAGTATGAACCTCGTGATCAGTGAAGTCAACCTTTTTAATAAAAACTTGTAAACAGATTGAGTGCCGGGTGCATAAAAGCCCGTCAAGCCTTCTGTTAACTTAACGTGGCATTAACTCTGCTAATGCGCAAGCTAATAAACAAATTAAATATTTAATCGTCTGTTAAATCTTTATGCGCCCTAAGTATTTTTGCAAATAAATTGAATAATGTAAAACTGGTAAAAACACTCGATGAATCAATAAACTTCGGAAGGAGAGAAAATGCTCAGAACACTCTGTCATTTTCACAAATGCAATAATGCATATCATTGATGTAACAGGATAGACATTTTCACTTCATCAAAAATATGTCTGACGTTACTCATGACAAGTTGCGAAGCGGAACGGCCGTTTTCATGATTGAAAATATATATAGGACTATAAAGAGGGAAGACAGGTAGGACTAATTCTCAATTTTGTCACCCACCTTGGCTAAAATAATTGAAAAATTAGTCCAGAAGAGAGCTACTGAATTTTTAATTAAAAATAATATCTTGAGTGATGACCAGTTTGGTTTTCAAAAACAAAAGAGCACGAATGACGCAATATTTTCATTTTTAACCAAAGTTTATAACGAAATTAATGATGGGGAAGCAGCCGCAGCAGTGTTTTGTGACTTATCTAAAGCATTTGACTGTGTAAGTCACAGAATACTGCTGGATAAACTGAAATACTATGGTTTCAGAGGAAGCAGCCAACAGTGGTTCGAATCCTACTTAGGAAATCGTAATCAATTAGTAAAAACTAACTACCTTTCTCGAATTGAGGCAACTCAATGTGGTGTACCACAGGGTTCAGTACTCGGCCCCACGCTGTTCCTACTTTATATAAACGATCTAACGAAGATCAATATTTCAGGAAAGTATACATTATTTGCCGATGATACAACCATATTTTGGCATGATAAAAATGATCACACTTTACATCATAATATTCAGGTAGACCTAGAACTAATAAAATCCTGGTGTGACGATAACTTGCTTGTTTTTAACATCCCTAAAACAAATTTACTATCCTTCCGTTGCGAGATCTCTACCCTGAACTTAGGCACTAATAATATCGAAAATGTCTCCTACACCAAATTTCTTGGACTACACATCGATAAAAAATTGAAATTCAACGAGCATGTCACCAAACTATGCAATAAATTGTCTTCGGGATGCTATGCAATTAGGATAATTTCGCGTCATCTGGGTTATACTGCTGCTAAAACAGCCTATTATGCTATTATAGAATCCCATCTGCTCTATGGTATAGCATTCTGGGGAGTATGCAGCAAACAATTAATGCAGATGGTACAGGTCATTCAAAAAAGGGCCATTAGGGCTCTCTGTAAAGTAAATCCGCGCGACTCTTGTAGACAGCTTTTCATAAACCACAGAATCCTCACTGTTACGTCAATATTCATATTGGAAACTACCTGCTTAATTCACAAAAATCGTGACAAATATATTACAACGTCACCAATACATAACACTCGCTCATCAAAAAAATTTACTTTATCATTACCTTTGCCAAAAAATAACCGTGCTAAGGAATCCATTATATATAACGGGCTAAAAATTTATAATTATTTGCCACCACGAGTAAGGGAAATTGATGCATTGGGATTATTTAAAAAAAAGGTGAAAGAATTGTTATATACTCATCCCTTCTACAAAATGGAAGAATATTTTAATTGTGAAAACTTGTGACAATAATAAATTAAACATGTCCCTTCTCCTTAGAAAGGACTGATATGATTGCATCTGATGGACTTCTTTTTCATTCTATGTAAACAAATTTTAATATGTCTGTACCAGTACCAGTATTTTATTGTATTTTGTATTTTTATTTTTTTATTTAATGTTCTGTTATTAATATTGTTCTTCATCTATGAATCTGCGAAACATGACTTTGTCGATAATATTGTTTTTCTTCTGACAATAAAGCATATTTTGATTTGATTTGATTTGATTTGTCAATACCAAATCGTTAACTCATAATGAGGCAATAAAAGCATGTGTTCAAAGCAAATTCTGGTGTAGGCTCTTTTAGTATTGAAAGCAGAATCACTTTCAGACTAGTTTATTGCCCTATTGACAAATATTTCCTCTCAGTTATTTAAGAAAATACAGCTCTCGAGCTATACAGAACCAAACAGAAAAGTAAGTTTGCCAAAAACCTGATGAAAGTTATAAGGCTCTCATTTTAGCCAATCATCGGATATTTTATGCTTTGTTTTCAGAAGGCAGAACATACGGCGATAAGCTGAAATTAGAGTCGTTAATGAATCTCAAATTATTCAGATTTTTCATGAAATTTCTCTTTTATGTTATGCTCAACGGTCAAGCTAGCAAAACCCGCGATGAAAAAAAAGTAGAGAACAATAGCGATAGGGTGGAATAAAAGTTTCGAATGATCTTCAATTATGATACTATTGTCTTCAATATTCTATTCAGATAGCCCATACCTATAAAAGTTTTTTTTTCCAAGAAGTCATATTCTATAGGAGTTGTTTCGCCAGCTCCAGGAATCCACGATTTTTTTGTAAAATTACGCAAAAAATTCGGCATTAAGGTAATAAATTAGCCTTCAATTATGGTAAAAGTGATTCATCATCATGTGTCGTTGGATTTTGTATATATTTTTTTCATTTCCGTTATTTTTGTTCACAAAATATAAATAACGAAAATTATAACATTTATATATCCTTAGTCCGACATGACGACTCAAAAAAAAATTATGACATGGGTAACGTTCAAAGTTGTTCAATAGCCCAGGGCCCCGCCATCAGTTAGTCCGCCCCTGTGTGGAAGTGAGAGCGGGTGCACCCGATGTTGACGAATATACAAATATTCGAGAGGAGCGTGGTCACTTTATCAAACATAAGATATAACTTGAAAACTTGGTTATTTATTATGCATGAGACGAACAGCAATCATGAATATTTGGTCATTCGTTGATCATCCCTCTCATAGTAACAATAATAAAATAATAGTGTATTTCATTACGAGTCTGGAAATAGGGATTTTACCGTGCGCGTGTAACGTGGGAAGTCATGCAAGCACGGAAATAGTATATTATGATACAAGTTTGCTATTTTGTCGCACGCGTTGTTTGGGGTACGACGATTGCTCCACTCTTGGAGGAGTGCTCCATGTGAACAAGTGCGACAACGTGTCTTATAAAACGTGTGTCATATGCATTTTTTTCTATTTTGAATTGATTTGAAGAAAAAAATGGATTTAATATCGATAAATAACAGAAACATCTTCGATTGGTAACAATAATGACATTGAAATGATTAAAACTGACGCACAATCGTAAAGCCCAGTTTACAGTTGCGCGATTTCGATTATTGCAATACCAGCAGTGAAAAATTCAATGTTGTAATTGTTTTTATTGGTCAATTCAAATCAAATTACACTCTGAATTGAAATTCACCAATTAAAACATTGAGTTTTTCACTGCTTACATCACCAAATCCAAATCGCTCAGAAGTAAAGTGGGCCTAACTCTTCTGACTTTCATTTGACAGTTCGATTGTACCAACTTCCGAATAATTGAAAATGCGTATCGAAATAGGGGCTATTTCGACACGCACTTGCGTTGCACAATGACTTCATTATAAAACCAAAATAGAAAATAATCATTTCTGGACGTGTAATGAACTTTTTTTTTCATTATACTTCGTTGAAAATGAAAACATAAGACAAAAAAGAAACTTGGAACATTTTTACTTGTTCTGGGGTGAAAACTTTGGACTTCTTTGTAATATATCCTACAGCTTGACGCATCAGGAAAGCAATAATTTTTGGATGTTTGTTGATGTCATTATCTTTAATGGCCAAACAACTCTTTAGCATTGAGAATCGACGACTTCATAACGTGGACGATTTCATAGATTCAGCATGGATTCACGCAGCACCAAGTAACAATCATCAATTAAAGATTATCAATTAACAATTAGCAAGTATGAGTTGAACTCCTTGATTCACTATGATTGCATTCATGCAGACAATTAGCATTCATCAATTAACAAGTAGAAGTTGGTCAACTATTATCTTTTTAGTGTGCACGTGAACGCGAATTGGTCAGTCCAATGATGGAAATCAATCTCTCAATAAATATTTTTCGTTATTTCGTTTATTTTGCCTCAAATTGATTGAAAAAAATGAATGAACTTGTCCTTAATAGCCTTTTCCATTTCACTAACCATCGTGAATTATAGAAAAAATTGTTATATTTTGATTCCAGAAAGAAAAATACTATTGAAACTTATGATAATCCAAGCACATTTTCAATTCTTGATAATTGTTAATTGATAATTCTTACTTTATAATTGTTACTTAATTATTCAATTATCCAATAGTCACATCAATAAATCCATTAATGCTTGTACTGATAAGTTTTTCAACAATATAATATGGAACATTCGGGCTGGTAGAAACCGTATTATATACAATATACATTAGCATAATAAAATCCAAATCCATAATTACCAGAAAACTAACCCAGTAAGTACCTAACAACTACGAGTCTATGTATAGCAACTTGACGACTGGCCGACTAATAATACATGAATTGGTCAAGATGAGAGACCACACATTGTCAACACAAGATAATCGTGAGATAATAGGATACAAGGCTGTCACATATAAAACTAATTGTCTACCCAAATGTTAAAACTGACATCTATAACACGAAAACTAAATAGGCAAAGGTGCTGTACCAATCGAGACAGACTCGCATCTGACTATATATACATTTCCTAATCCGAAATTGATACGTATCGATCTTGATGTTCAAGATGAAGCTTGGTCATCAATCTCGTGGTTACTAGGATGAATTGAATTAACATCAGCTGGTTTGATTCAACGCCCTAATTTTTATTCCAAATCATTTCATTGTTGTTTGGTCGAAGTCACTTTATTTTGGTTTTTACATTTTGCCAGTCTCCAATCGACCATGTGAGATTTTTTATTTCTAGAAGATTATGAGACATGGATTATTTCCATACATTATTTTATCATGATATTTCTGTTTTTCAACATCAGAAAATCGAAAATATTCCAAGAAACTGAACAGGTTATTTGATTGACAAGAGTCTGAAGAGAAGTTTTCAGGAAATTTTATTTCAGAGCCTCCAAATTGGCAACAGAGGTACAGGGTCATTTCGTAAGTATATTTGAACAGCTTCTACAGGGTTCATCATTGGAGGTAGAAAAAAACTGCAAATGCAGAAGTTGTAGGGTTCGTTCTGAACCTCCAGAAAGTACGAAGGAATATCGCTGATATCAGAAATGAGTGCCAACTTCGTTATTTTCAATCTCTGCAATATCAACGTGAATTTAACTGTATCTAATTATTGTACATGTGATCTAGGATGCTCTGACAATAAATGTAATTATTTCACATGTACGGTACGGAAAGATCAACATGTTTGTGATAAATAAAAAATATAAATGTTCGGTTTTGATATTTTGAGAAAAAACTGCAAAACATCATTTTTTCTAAAAAGAAGGATGTGTATAAGTATACGTCTTCTTATAAAAACAAGTTTCGATATTGTGAGTAAAATTTAAATTTTTTTATATACTTGTAAGATTGTTAATATTTGATATCTAAAATAGTTTCATCTTGGGTTTCAGACAATGCAGAACTTTTTGAAGATAAACTTTTTCTCGTGAAATCAATGATAAAAAAGTTCCCCATGTGTAACCAACAGCAGAATCCTAACCTGAGAGCTAGTAAATGAACATATTCATTTCACCAATCAAATAAATGATCTATGAAACAATTCAACGGCTCATTTATATGATTCAAAACTGATGGAAACTTTGTAACAACCAAGCTTGTTCCTTGAACCTATACTCATATTTCAGAGTTTTTCAAATGAGAGATTTTCTGATTTCAAACGTTTTCAATCTCTTTGTCTGATGACAAAATTTCATTCGATTTACAATACCATGTAGATATCGTATTCGATTGATCCTAGAGTTGTTCCTCCAGATATAACAGTGCCATAGCTCAGAAAGACATGAATGAAAACCTAACAACTTGATTCATCTGATCAGTCGGATGTGAGTGAATCCACCGTAATGAAAACTAGACTAATTGCCCTTTAATGGTCTGCAGTGTAGAGAGAAAAACGAAAAGAAACCGAAATGGAGGTTCCCAGACCTCATTCAGGAGTCTTTTCAGGAAACCATCCTTATCTGTCTGCTTTCTATCAACGCTTCACCGTATAAATGAATGATTCAAAAGGTTTTCACGAACCTATCGCACGCATACAGTAGTTCACAGTTAATCGACATTTTGGGTTATTCCAATGGCGTACAAGCCCTTGTAGTAACGGGATTAACCTTCCAAAAGCATTTTTTGGAAAAGTCAGAAAAGCCTTTCGAAATTGATGAACTTTCAGATACTAGTGCCTAAAACGAAAACAATGAAAATATGTATTGTGGCGCAACTTCACAAAAAGAAGTTAAGGCCTCACTACACGGTGGCTGTATGTCGGAGAGCGGTCGTGGGATTTGAAAATGTTTCTCATGAAATTTTATCAAGATTTTATGTGTAAAAATATTATTAAAGCAAACCAAATGGGCGCCACTTCAGAAATATCTGAAGAAGGATAGGGTAGGACAGATCAAAAAAATATCATACCAGGCCTTTTGAAAACCATGCATATACTTATAATATAATAATAACCCTGGTTAGTTCGTTTACAATTATTTGTAATGAGTCAATGTTTGTCTTAATAGATACTGTTAATTAAATATGCCCTGCCAAAAAAATAGAAAATGTATAGTAGTAATACTAATTAAATTTACTATAGCAATAGATTGAATCTTCAACTCTATTCAATAGTTTAACTACATTGATATGTTAGTTGAATTTGTTATTAGAAAGAATATTATCAAAATGAAAAGTACAGACCTCACTGTGGCTGTATGACAAAATGGTACCTTGAAGGTCCGGTAGGCATTAATTAAATTTAGAATGAACTTTAGGTTATTCTCTATGAAAAGGAATAACAGCTGTTATTTCAATTCTCACATAGATGAGAACCCTAGTGCTTGAATATGTAATACTAAATCTCGAAAATAACCAGGTCGATGAATTCTTTCTTCTAGTTCATCACTGACGAAGAAGAGGTAATTGAAAAGGTACTCACAGGAGGACATCCATTATGGTTGTGATATCATTTCATACTTATCAGCAAAAGTATCCATCCTAACAGCAAAATTTTCCATAATCTTGAGGCATCATATCATTTATTATTATTTGTAATCTGCATGGGATCCAGACAAACAGAAAAACAGCTTCTTTATTGATAGGTGGACATCATCAACGGGACCAACAAAAAATTTATTGCCCCATTAGCAATATGGGTGGAAATGTGGGTGGCTTCATCGGAACCATTTATGCCCAACTCATATCTCTCAACATCAGTCTATCCAAAATGTCGGATATATATCAGGATAAGTAGAATTGATAAAATAAAAAAGGCCTATAGGTGTAAATCGGCCTTTTTGAATATTAAAAATGTTGTTAATTCATAATGATTTTTGATCAAAAATTAAGCGGCGTGCGGCGAGTGCTTGCTCTGGTCATAGCCATTCGAAAAGAGAACGAACGAACCGGTCAACCTCTAGTTTACCTATCCCTGTCCAAAAATTTGCGTTGCGACAAAAACTCCAGAAAACAGTGGCGGTTCTCTAATTATTAGGGTGAATGAAAACACATCGTCAATGGAATTCTTCACAGAACATGGTTTCGTTCGGTCTCGCGTATTAGGTTTTCTTGGATGATTCCGTTTCGATCACCTTGAGAGAAATATACAGGTTGTCCAAACAGTTTTGGAATTTATTATCTTAAAAGTACAATGCCTTTTCGAATGCTACGGGAATTGAACTTTCACGATATTAGTGGATCGTTACAGTATTCATTATTAATTTCAAAAGTAGGTCCCCTTCTTCAACAGTTAATGATAGTCATTACTGTGATGAATCGAGTAATAATAACAGTACGATGTGGTAATATTGTGACATCCCATCGTATTGTCAAATTCAAATAGGAGTTCTACTTACTATGCACAATACAACCGCGTTTGTGAAATACACGCAAATTCAACAGAAACTTACCCGACTTATGTTTTCATGGTTTCAATCAATCTTGCACAAATAAGAAAAACAAGAATTCATTGTTTTTTATTCTCAACCGTATGAAATGCGTTGTTTCTTCCTCGAAACGCGGAAACTGAGGTTAGGGATGCAAAAACGGACAAGAATGACAGAACGCTCAGACCAATCAGAATAACATACAAGTGTATATTGTTGGTTGCATAAGGCATCTTAGTAGTATAGTCACAGGTACAGTATAGCAATAGCATTGTTGAAGACTTAATTACATTTCCAAAATTGATATTATGCAATAATATGCATACTACTTTTATAAAACACTGGTTGATTGATAATGCGTGTTCACGACTTCCTTCGCTAAGGCGGCTGAGATTCAAAATTCTCGAATTAATTCAAAAGTTCAAACACATAAATGCTGAAAAGTACGTTAAATATTAATCATACCATTCATATAGACAGATACATGAAACTGCAGGTATTTTTTAAACGCCAATCTGAGGGCCATCTACCAAAAAAGCTTAAACTTTCACTGCAGATGAAGTGAATAAATTCATAGAAGAAGCACCTGATCAAAAGTCTCTGCTGGCAAAGGTATGCATTCCTGAGTATAGGTAATGAGTAGTTTCTGACCATAAACTTTTTTAAGGTTACATTAATCATGGGGTTAATGGGTGCTTGCCGTTGTAGTGAGTTACATTCAATGAAAATTGGTGATGTACAGAACTACAATGAAGCTCTTATCGTGAATATACCTTTTACGAAAACGAAAACATCAAGATCTTTCACTTTGTATCTGAAGAAATATATAGATATTCGTCCGCCTCATGCTGAAAGCTCTTCATTATTTTTGAATTACCAGAATGGAAAATGTACTGTTTCAAAAAGTAGGCAATAAACTAGCTTCTATTTGAAAGCAAGTTGCTACGTTTTTGAAAATGGTGAACCCTGAATTATACACAGGCCTTTGCCTCCGAAGATCCTCTGCTACCATTGGTGTCAGCGGAGGTGGTGATATCACATCCGTAAAAAAAAATTGGCGGATGGAAATCTACCTCAGTCGCTGAAAGCTATATAGACGATAATTTAAACAATAAGTTGGAAAGGGGAAACAAAAGTCATTCACTATAACAAGCTCCAACAGTATAAATAGCTCTGAAATAAGGACTACCATCACTAAAAATTTTATCACATCGGAGAATGCAACTCCAGGAATCAATTTCAACAGTAGTGTCAATAATGTTACTATCACTTATTATGTGAATAAATCGGTATTATCCATTTTGCTTTAGCCTAATTGAAAATGTTTGCTCGATAGTTATTGGTATAAGCCCGTGTAGAATGAAAATCGATGAAAATTGTTAGGTCGCTATTGGGTGTGAGAAAATCCACTTCATTAATCAATAAATAACTCATACGGAGTTGATGTAAAATGCAATTGTTGTTCGATGATTATTGATATTGGGAGATGCTGTCAATCCAATTCAATATCATATCTTGAAAAACCAATAAATAACTTCTCGAATAAAATATTTCAATTTTATGATATATGGTGAAATGAGAAATTTATAATTTCGTCTAGGCAGAATGTGGGGTGAGGTTGATTTATATTCCTGTCGTCTCATTTGTTAATTCATTCAAGTGACATATTTCAATATCTTTTCTCATTTCAGATGTTTATCTTGATGATATGATTCTTCCTTTCTGACATTATGTCAAATTATTAATACCACCCAAGGTGGATATAGGATGGTGAAACAGCTCTTCAATTGTTTCTGCGAAAAACTTGTAGACCGTTTGAGAAGGTAGTAATATTTCAGCTACTCGAATGAAGATGGCGGTAAGATCGATTATCGAAGAAGATTTCTGTTGCTTACGTATTTCTGTGGTTCACATCTGACAGACGTGACTTGAAACGACATTAAAACAATAAATTTTCGATAAATCTTGAATGAATATTGATATTTTGACTCTTCTCAATCATTTTTCATCTAGAACAGATGAAACTGATGAAAGTATGACAGATGCACAGTTTCTGTTTTACCGACACAAGGTATCTCTGTTAATTTCAGGAAATATTACTACGGTATGAAATCAAATAGGCAAAGGTCTACAGTTTATTCTAGTGCTTGTTAATAGGAAGCTGTTTCACCATCCTATATCCACCTTGATACCACCCAAGCTATTGAAACCACATCATTGACAATAATTCAACTTGAGAGCATGAGATCTTTTCGCTCTAATTTGAAATGTGGTGAGATCGTAATGATAAAAATAATGAACAAATACTTTTGCACTCGTTTGTTTTGACAATTGTTATTAATATCGCCAGTTATTTTGTAACCTGTAGGTAGGATATATCGGTTATGTGGAGGCTCCAAATAACTTTAGTACCCCGGTGAGTCTGTCATATTTTTCAATTTGTGAGACATCTGTGTCTGGACTAATTGGTTTTGGGTGGTATCTCTTCATAGCATGACAAGGTTCTTTCATTGTTTATCTTTGATCTCTCTTGATAATGTGATCTGCACCATATTTTATTGGGACCGATTCAGTTGCATAGTAGTTTCCGTTTATATGTCATAGTTGTTTTTATCACAAATCGACGAGTAATCGAAATCATGATAGTATCAGGGTGGAATAGAGGATTATTCCATATCATGTCTCAAAATGCTTGAAACGAAAAGTAGGTAGCTCCAGCAACCGAATTTGTGATGAATGTATATAAAGTTTTACTCTTTTTCTATACCGATGAATGATTTCTATCAGCATCATTAACTTTACAAGAAAGTATGGAGGAAATAGTGAACATATCATTATAATCATAGATCACGAGTATGTTTGAGAATGATTTTATTTGGATATATACAAGGGGTCATGTCCAATTTTTTTTCTCTTCATGTCATCTTTCATAATGTAATTCTCGTTGAAATTAATTTCAAGCAGTTAACTACTGCTGATGATAACTAAATAAATAATGTATTTTGTCATTGTTCCTCATTGCCTATAAAATATCGATGAAATACTCGATATAATTGTGAAATTCAAACGATTTCACGCTTCGATATCTGATTGTGGCCACTTTTAGGTAAAACAGTATGCTTATTTGTCTCTATCTCCATTATTGTGACCTTGTACCCATATCTCAAAGTGACCTGGTTGTCTCCTGCCAGTTGTCTAAGGGATTTCTTGCAGTCCTAGGTCAGCTAAGACGCAAGAGTGTATAACTGCAGAGCTTCCAGTGATGCTTGGCTCTTTTATAGGATTGCCTCTTTCGAAGCTAGCGTTGACCAAAGCCGCTTTTCTGGGTAGAGAATTTAATATCCCACGGTATATTAGCAGCGTTCCAGAGGCTTATGGAAATATAAATTGAGCCTTTATAGGTGTTTCTTTGGTCGGGGGTCGTCAGTGTGATATTGATTTCATCATGAAACCTAGCGTACACGAATCAGTGTTTATTATTAAAAACTTTCAATGTACCTACTACACCATTTGTGACATGAAGTGCAGATCTACTTTTTTATATTGGTTGCTATCCTGATTGTGGCCCTAGTGTTAGAAATGGGAATACTTCATAACAAATGTATTGCCCCGGGAGTCCCGGGATTCCGAGACTACGTGCAAAGTTTATCAGTTTCCTGGGAGCTAGGTTCCTAACATTGAAGGGCTCTAAGAAGGCCCCTTCCAGGAACTTGAGTCTCTTGCAGAAGAGCGCTGGGTATTCGCAAAGCAAATGTTCTGCAGTCTCAGTGAAGTTCTCGCAGTAGCGGCAACTATCACTCTTAGTTTTACCCATATTTTTGAGGTGATACCTCAGAGGAGGTCTAGTGAGGAGTTCCGTTACCAGTTTCGAGTCTTTTTGTCCAACTCGAGAAGCTGTTTAGCTTTCATTGGCGAGAGGCTCACTAGCCTATCCGCTTGCCTTTGTCCTGGCACTTTATTCCAGTGAGATTTCATTTCATCCGCTTCCCAACGTCGAACCTCTTCTCTCAAGTGGACCTTGAAGAATTCTTTGGCAATGCAGTCGGCTTCTTCGCTGCCTGGTTGGTCGCTGCCAGTTGTTTCAGTGATTGTTTAAAGTTAAGTGTATGACTTCAGAGCTCAGCTTTCAGTGCTGCTTGACTTTCTGATCAGAATTTAGATATTATGAATGAAAAACAGGGTCTTCCATTCAAAATATGCGATGATATAAAAAATGCGATGTCTCTAAACAAATACCAAACGGAAGTAATTAGAAAGGAAACCCACTCAGCCTGTAACTCAATGTGCAAAAAAACCTGTGTGGTCAATCTCGAAACGGGATAAGATTCGTAATGATAAAATTAATGATCACAAAAATCTGCACTCATTTATTTCCAAAATCGTTTCGAGAATTATCATCAATATCGCCCATTCAAAGGTAACTAAAAGGTAGGGTATATCTTTTAGTGTCAAGAGATAAGTTTGAAACCCCGGTGAGTCTGTCATGTTTTTTTATCGGGTGAGACATCTCGCATTGTCTTTGAGCTAATGGAAAATTATACGAAAGGGAAACAACTTATATGCTTTTAGTGAAGATAGACAAATATCCACTGATAATACTGCTCGAATGAATGGGATCACAAATAAAGTAATAAATATTCTAGCAAAGTGAGGATTATCAAACAAATCGAAAGAGTTATATAGAAGAGCCACCATCAGAGAGATTCGTTGTTTTACTGATTCTCCTTTCATATGAATATTATAATAGTCAAGATGATTGATCTTGAAAATCTGTGTTGATGTTTGAAAATATCTACTTCTTACGGAAAACTGCAGTTGTATTAATTGATTTAGAATTGCTTGATATCTTGATTTTAGACCACAAAACGTGTGCCATATAACGGCTGCTCGTGACGTCATTTCTATCTTTGTCATCATTGAAACTTAGGTGGCAATGCGAATATTTGGTGAATCTGTATGTTAGGCATGAATAAACCTCAATTGTATGAAAGGAGTGCGATCTATCAGTGCAAAATATTTGTTTACATACAACACAGGAAAAAAAGCGAAATTAGTGGCTCAATCTTACACCAGCTATAAGTCTGAATTCTTATTCAATTTATTTCTGTAAAGATTACTTTGACGTAAGTCTTCACTTCATTTTGTATAGATTCTGAAGTCTGTATGGATAACGATCTTGTTGAAAGACTAAATTTAATGATAAATTCAATGTGGGTGGCAGATTGTTGCTTTTGTAGCAAAAAAATAATCGCTCTTGCTCATAATATGCAAATAAATTGTTTTCTGTTTTCTTATATCCATAATCATATTTCCTGGAATGAATACATAATTCTAGTGATTCTTGGTTTCATGTCTATATTCTATTTATTCACCAATAATTATCATTCAAAACAAAGAAAGGAGACAATGCAAACCAGATCGCACCTTGTTTGTTGTTGCTTCTTATCTGCCATTCCAAAGTTTATTGAAGCCTGTGAAAACAATTGGACGTGCTTGCACGTCACATGGAACAATAATTCAAGATAACGATTGGAGTGTGTAAATAGTGTTAATACACACCCTTCCGGAGTCCAGGTAACAATGAGATCGTTTCCTATAGGAGATAATTGAAAAATTATAATGATTCACAAGGCAATTTTGAGAATTGATGGGGTAGCCTATAGTTTTAATAATGATGATAAAGGAAATTAATAGTAGAAAAATTATTTGTAAATGAACAGAAATATAACAGAAGAACATTTGAACGTTAAAAAATATAAGAAATCTATTGTTTAAACCCATCAGAAAATGAAAAGTGTTTTATCTGAAAAAATCAGCAGCCTCGGATGATAGCGTCTTCCTTACAGACTTACGAGGGTTGCTTTTCAACTAAGTTGGCGGTTAAACACACTTTTCAAACACTTTTTTCAAAAACACATGAGCAACATTATATGGATCGAATCAATTTGTTCGAAAACATTTCAATTTAGAGGAAAATCTTGAAACAGATCGATGATCAGATTAATTGAAAGATGTGATGACGTAATCAACGTTATTATTTAATGGAACACCTCATTCTACAGGTTTTGCACATAATAATATTGAACAAAAATTAGGATGTTATTCAAATACAATCCAATTGCGGTGAAAATTCTCAAACACAATTCAAATCACATTTCTCTCTGGCTAATTGAAAATATAAATCTCGTTAAACAGCAGTTGTCCTTCACTGACATCGACTGTTTGAAATGCCGTCCACTAGTTTGTTCACAATGAGCAAATCCACGGACACATCCTGCTTCTGTATTCCTATTGTTGAATACTTACTGATCTTTCCATTCCTGTAGCTTCTGCTGATGCGCTCTATCTGCATAAACTTTAAATTTCAAATAACCTCAGCCCAGAAAGAAATAATGATAATGCTGAAATTACATTCACTTACCAAGGGCATTGAGTGATGATACAAACTCGATGATATCCTACATGATATATCGAATAGTACAAACTTCATTTTCAGAAGAATCTACTCATATAATTTCAATTTCAGTTTTCAACGATCATTATGCAGGATATGAGTCATCTTATAGTGTTTGTGATCTGTTTGCAGACATCAGCCACACATTAAGAAATTTGACGGAGTAATAGAAGCCGGTATATTTGAAATTCAAGGTACAAACACTTAGGGTGACTTTATAAAAACTTTTAACTTTTAAGATTCATCACCTAACATTTAAGACTTAAGAGCCGATAAGTTGATTCTGTTACAAAAAAAATTAAGATTTAGGAATATTTGACACGGAACAAATAATTTTGACGTTGGAAACTTCTAACCTATATCTATTATTATTGTTTTTGTTAGAATTTTCTTCAGTTTCATTTGAATATTATTTGTGTCATGGACGATGCTGTATTATTTCAACAAGTTGAAGAACTCAGACATATTTATGATAATAAAAAGTAATTATTCTAAAATATACTCGCCAGGAAAACTGCCTGGAAAACAATTGGCCAAATATATCTTAGAAAACTGAAGGTAGAAATGGAAAATTGAATTACGGAATACATTTCCATCATGATTTGTTCCTGGACATCCTACATCAATGAAGATGAATTTATGAGATGCATCACAGATAGCCATCAATACTATGCTTGAAAGTCTTCTTGTAGGAGAAGTATCCTGTTCCAGCATGTTTCGGATTTTGTATCTGAATATGCCATCTATCAAGGGCACCAATACAGTTTGACATATTCCATTTTTCATAAAGTTCCATTGATTCCAGTCGATTTTTTCAGTAAATTTTCCACAGTACATCGCTGGTTTTCTCTATGACATGTGTACATAGTAGTCACTAGTAGTCAGTCCAACATAAACAATTTGCTGCATAGAGCATCCCTCTGATCTGATAAATAGCTATATTTGGAGTTATTATTATTGACATCGATTTCAAAATAAAAAACTGTTCAATATCCATATTATCCGTCATGTTCAAATAGAAATGGAGTTGGAATGGGTATTCCTTTTCCTATGTATGGGTTTAACTTTGTATTTTCAATCCCGACCTTTCTTTCTCATGCATCTCAAGTAAACACCAAGCCCAAAAATCATGAGCAAATTACATGAAGTAAATGATGCCCATGGTCTTATCACTATTATAAAAAAATTGATAAATGCAACCAAATAATTACAGACTATCCACAACAACAAATAATATTCGAAAATATAACCCAAAATTCAAATATCGCGGGAAACAGTATGTCACTTTTCGTTGCTCGAACATGCGCATCTCCCATTTTCATTTACGATCATTTATCATCCATTTCTTGAGTTGTAAGTTGGTCATCTTCTTAAGTCTTAGTTGTAAAATCATAAGTCTTAAATGGTTTTATAACACAATCAATGATATTTCCATGTTTCATCTGTCATAAGTGATAAGTATTAAATGTTAGGTGATAAATCTTAAGTCTTAAAGTTTTTTATTTCTGACAGTGACATTATAAGCTTATATCGTCATAGTTACGATATCTATAATGAGGGTCATAACTCCCTTGGGATATTAAGGTTCAAAAACTCCCTCTTACCTTTTACAGGTGAAAATGATACAAGAAATGCTTATAAACGTTTATATGTAATGAAAACTAAGACATATTTTCCTCATTCACGTCATTACAAATAATAAATGTACAATTTTCAAATGTTCCCTGAAAATTACTTCCGCCGCTGGAAACAATTTCTTCTTTTTTATGGGTGGTGCTGTTGCTGTTCACTACAGTCGAGGTGCCTGCCTCTTCTGATGGCAAAGTAGACAGCATACGCGCCGATTTATTTCTCAATTCAATACTGTCCTCCAGATACCCCTCTGCCACCGTGGAACTTCTCCAACCTCCGTGTCTTTTTAAATTTGTCATAGTTGCTCCTGCATTGGCTAGGGCAGTAGCAGAAGTGCGACGAAGGCAATGTCCCGTATAGGTTAGTGGGTTTGGCAATCCTAAATACATTGCGATTTTGCTGGGAATTTTGCCAAACATATTCTTTCCAATTGGCTGAGTTGTACATTTATTTTGTCGGAAGCTCAAAAAAAATCGTTTTGTACCTTCAGGACGCAAGGACATATAAAGTCTCAATAAAGGCAAAGCAGAGAACTCTTTTTCATCCACAACTGTAAATTTCTTCGATACACCAGTTTTACTTTCCGGTACGTTCACTACCATAACAGTATCCCGGTCCTCTATATCTGCTATACTCATATTTAGAAGTTCCTGAGTTCTGCATCCTCCAAAATAACCCATAATTAGAACAACCTATAACAAATAAAACGAAATAAACAAACGAAAAAGAAAATTATGAGAAAAAATTACCTTATTCAATAAATGAATTTCATTAGGGGCGTCCTTTAGAAATTTGATGACATCTTTAGGAGATTAGACAGCAGACTTTTTCGGCTTATACCTCTTACTTTTCCGTTTCAAAAAAGCCTCTAGTTCGTTGAACTTGGTGATATCTCTTTTCTCATATATGGTCACCATCGATTTGAGCATTGACCATTTAGTCCATAACGAATTTGGGCTAAACGTTTCTGACTGCAACGAATAAATACAATTATTACCAAATCTACCAGGAAATACTGAAAATACTTTACCAGTTCTTGAAAATATGCCAGAAAGACAGTTTCGTTGGCATCTTTTGACATAACATTTCTCTGTGTCAGCCACTTCAGATATAAGTTGTATTCTTTTTGATATAGGGCTTCACTTTTCGATGGAAGTAATGATTGTCTTGCTTTTTCCGCTTTTTTTATAATATCCTCCATTATATCAGAAAAAGATCGTCGATTTGTGGTAAAAAATAAACACGTTGTTAACGGAAAAACATTGATTGACAAAGAAAGTTTGCTTATAAACATGTAACATAGCGACAACCTAGCAACAACCAATAATGCTACAATCAACGCTACCTAATTCAAATATACCAGAAAGGTTATGAATTTAAACATTTATTGCGTTCTAAATATGGACATATTGTTATGAAAATCGGTCAAAAATAAAATTATCTATGTACCAAGGGAATTATAGAGCCTTAATAACCTCTGGCAATTGCTGTCCCTTGGGCCAGAGGCCCTCGGGACGCAAACTTTGCCATCGGTAATTAAGGCCCTCATAATTCCCTTAATACATAAATAACTATTATAAAGTGGCCCTTAATGATAATGATTATAATGAAAATTAAGATCGTCTAATTCATTTGGTTGTATCTGATATAATTACAATTTCGCTTCATCTCGAAATCATATAATTTTTATTGAAATACCCTTTATTGTTTACCAACACTAATGTACAAACACTACAAGATGTTCTCTAATTAGGGTTCACAAACCACGAAACCGGTTTCGCCACAACATGGTTTCTTTATGTGGACTATTAAGCTAACTACTATTGCGACTCATTCAACCATATGTATATCAAAATCAGGTGAACAATAAGGAAATTTATTGAAGTGGTCGTATAACTTACGACTTTCACTGGACAGGCCTTTCAAGGCGCATGCGCTAGATTTTTGTAACAAAATTGCGAAACTTGACAGCCATTGGCTAGTTTCGGCAACAAAAACTGAGATCAGCTTATTTCAAAATTAGCGGTATTGTTACCTTCTGTCAATTGTTCATCTGATCACTCCACTGTTTTTCCTATTCATTATATTCCATGAAATTGTGAATGAAATAATCCAACGAACTAAGTACAATATTCGTGTAATAACTTTCCTGGATTCTGACTATACTTATATATTTTTCATTCATCCTTCTATACTGAGCTGATAGGTATTTTCAGATTAAGCAAACGTTCTTAAGTCACACAATAAATTAAATAATTATAAATTCCTCCAGTTCAAATTTCCATTTTTGTGTCTCTGAAATATTCTGTAAGTAGACATATTTCTAGAAAATAAAAACCGCTGATCACGATTCTAAACGTTAAAAAAATCTAAGACGAGCGATAAAAATTGTTATACATTGAAACTACACGAGATACAAATATCCACCAAATTCTTTTCTATCGGCCCACCTGCCTAAAATATTCAACATCGAAAGCTAGAATTCGAAGAATTCCTTTTAATGGGGAACATCCAACCGAAAAAACTGGAACTCACGCTCTCTCCAAATATTATTTCTATCGATATCTATAAATACGACATGTCTCGTATTATCCTAAAATAACAATGGGGCCCTTTAAACCAACATCTCGTAGGTGAGATAACAAAAGGGTATCACTTCTCCAGACGATACGGACACCGATTGTCCGGCACTCCCGAACAGCGTTGCCAAATCAGTAGATTATACACTAAAACTGGTGGTTTCAGATTTCCTTTTGCTACAAAATTTGGCATCTAGTGGCTGGTGGGTATTTTGGTGGATTTTCACTTATGATATCACTAGAACTTCAATTATTACTGAAAATTCACTGTTTTTTATTGAAGCTAGAATGGTATTCGGTGAGGAAATTTCACACCGAAATATTATTAAAGCCAGTTAAGAATACAAAAGTTCTGTGTAATACAGCGTTGAAGGTTCAACCCCGCTTCTCATTTATTTGTTTATCTGTGAACGGAAGTGGTTAGTTGACCGTACGGCTGTGTATAAACAGTAACATTAAAAAGTGGACGAGATTGACTGTTTAAGTCTTATTTCTTTGAGTTCCGTGAGTTCCGTTGATGAAGATGTACAAAAATCAATAATCGCAGGATATACGAATTTGATTATCATTTACACTTGGACAGTTTTCATAATCAGCCGCTACCGGTCCACTAGCCACCAAATCCATATCGGCTATTTTGAAATATTATAGTAAATTGTGAATCAAAAATTCAGGTCATCATTATTTACGGATATCGTCTGGACACATCGAATAATCATGGCAGAAAACTCTGAACCACTGAGGTCAAGTTGGTAGTGATATATTTACACTGAGTGTGCACCAGTTTCAACAATGGAAAACGCTATTAGTATTTAGAGTTAGATAAATGTGAATGTTTTTCAACTTATGAACGTTAAAAAATTTCCAGTGTAATACTGTGCTCCGTTCCCAAAGAAATGAAGAAATAATTCCGGAAATTGTTCTAGTTGCTATGGTAACGATATACAACATATAGGCTTCTGATGATTGGTCGAAAATGTTGGTTGTGAAATTTTCTTTGATATATGTGAAAATTTGGTGATTTCTTTCCCTAATATCACACAATGTCCTAGGGACGTCCCTATTTGGTACCATTTATGTCCGAACGTCCCGTACATGAAATTTTTGTCCATAGGACGTCCCAATCAGTACATATCTTGAATTGTCCCTGTGAGGACATCCATGGAATGTTCCAGATAGTACATTTATGCAAACATCATGAGTACAACATTCTAAGGACATCCCAATCGGTACATATTATACATTATCCCTGCGTCAATGTCCATAGGACGACCAGGGCAGTAAATATTTTCAAAAGTCCTAATAACAACGTCCTATGGACTTCTCAATCGGTACATTATATTGAATGTCCCTGTGAGAACGTCCTTTGGATGTCCTATTGACAACATCCCATATGGACACAGACACACATTATGACATTGTTCAAATATATGCTTATTTCAAAATATTCCCAGAAATACCAGAATATTCTTGGAGAGTACATAGATGCAGAATCGTATCAAAATATTCTGCCATTGTTCAAATATACTTATTTTAGAATATCACTGACTCTATAGGTTCCGAACTTTATCTAGAAAGTAGTAGAGAAACGTCTCAATAGAAGGGAAGATGAATTTTAAAAATGCGCCATCAAATATGGTGTGGTTCTCGCCATTTACATCCCAACGCACGAATTCGACATCCTTTCAGAATTCATATTACGCTGAGAAGTGGTTCGGATATAAGTATTTTCAACCGTTGGACTCACTTCTCACTTCCTGTATGCATTTGATTGATTGGAAGTTCCCTACTTCGAAAAAGAGAGATAAAATAATTACATTGTCCTCTCAAGTACTCCATCTTTGGACAAAAATATTTCATATATTGCCAAATTGCGAGCCAGAAACCTAATATGATCAAGATAGGAATTTATTAAGATCCAGCCACCAAACAACGCAGGAGAAGATACAATCACAGAGGTAAAGCAACAATACGCGCGGCCGTGGTTTGGATGGGCGACCGCGACTGCCTGATGTCACTGGCAGCTGCTTTTTTATTTCTCGGTTCTTGGAAGTAGGTCCTTCGATGACGTCCTAAGGATATCCCGAAAGGACGTCCCTAGTTAGTTCCCAAGTGGGACATTTGTGCGTCCCACAGATGTACAATGGACGTCCGCGGTACCAAACTTGAACGTCCTATAGACGTCCTGAATGTCCTAACAGGATGTCTAAAGGACATAATTGTGCTATTAGGTATAAATATATTTGCCTTGACAGGTGACATATGACACGATTTACATAAGAGGAGATCCAATAGTGACATTATTGAAAAAACTTTTTGCAGTTTCCTAGTTTGACATTGTATCGAGTGTCATTCTAGTTATTTGAATCGTAGCTAAAACCAATAGAAAATCACTAGATTTTCGAAATTCTCTACCTGTGGCGGATTTTTTTGTTTTTCGTATTTCCGTCTGATTTGGTGATTTTTGGTGTATTCAACGAGTTTTACGACTTTTGAAAATCTTAGTTGGCAACACTGCAGTCCCGAACGAGTGTTTGATAGTATCGATGATCGCTGAAACTTGAACACGTTCGAGGTTGAGAGGAGTGAAGTTCGTAGTTTTGTTCGACGAGGGGTGGTGAAAGCAAGACGCACTCGAGGGTCTTTCGGGGTAGACACTGACAGGGGCGGCGAACGTGTCGAGGCATCGAAGCAACCATAAAAAATTACGTTGCTGTACGCAGCAAAAATAAATAGACGTGTCTGGAGTCCCGAGCGCGGGACCTCTACACCTTTTCCACTTGTAGTTTGATTTCAAAAAGTATCAAATTTATCTCAAAATTATCAATTCAATTACAAAATCCATCATTTCAATTTCGAATCTAATCATTTTTATTTCGAAATCAGTCTACTACGATCCAATATGTGATATATGATAGGAACCAGGAGCGTTCCTATAACAGGGTGAATGAAAATATCACCTTACACCCATATATCTAATAATATCTATATAGGTAACATGGATACCAGAGCTGAAGCCAAGAAATAAAACAAATGACAGTCTGCGGGACAAATCGCGAATATGCGCAAGTTTGAATTGAAAATCGACATTCGTTTTCATCATGGAGGAGAGAAGCTTTCTAGTGAGCGACAAACGTATGATAATTATTAAAAATCAATCAAATGTGTCACGTAACCTTCAATTCGATGTTTTTATTTTATCATGACATATATTTTTCAAATATCCATTTATCGATGGATTGTTGGACGATTTTGGATAATAGTTGATGATAGATGCAGAAATGGATGTGATCTACAAAGCGATACTTGCGATTTGCATAAAAACCTGTGACGATAAAGTCATCGAAACAAGATTCATAGGCTAATTTTTGATCAATCACTGTTATCACCCACTAATCACTTCAGTAAGTACATTAATAACTAAATTAACGCTCTTTTACATAATTTGGGTTAACAAATATACCTAACCTTTGGAATTCTGAAAACGTCAGTGGATTTCAACCCGTCCAAACCCGCTCATGCGCACAATTCATCATTAGCAAGCCAGACAGTCTTTTGTTTTTCCAAAACTGGTTTCATTTTCGCGTGAAGAGAAGAAAAGGTGTAATCCATATAGTTGTTATTATATATATGCTTTCACTCCATCTAACCTTTGCCTGTGATTTTTCAGTTTTGAAATTCAAATGATGCATTTCGGAATACATTTGATATTTTTGGAAATACAAATGACCATTTTGGAATTTGAAGTGTTAGTTTTTGAAATTGAATTGATAATTTTGGAATACAATTGATACAATTGACCATTTTTGAACTAAAATTGGAAAAGGCTTGAAAAATATTCTGGACATTATAGTTTGCATCAAGACTTCGCAGCTTTCAGATATCTTCATGGTACATACATTCATTTTCAATAACATCAATAATGTTTGATTTTTTATATTCAATTGGTCTCAGGTTTGAATAAATTCACAAGGTATTTGTTGTTTATAGGCGAAATTTTCAAGGAAAAGGGATCAAATCCGGATCTCAACAATATATGATGTATATACAGGGTGGCCAGATAAGAATGCAAAGCGCAGTATCTCGGAAACTATTCGTCTAAGAGACTAGCGGTGAAAAATGTTATAACTAAAGTTACCAAAAGATAATCGTCGGAATTATTTTCATGTTTCCAATATGGCCGCCAGGGGGCGTAACCGCCTTCTAAAACTTTTGAAATGAATTTTTGACGAAATACGCCGGGTAAACGTACCAATAAAATATATACCTTTTAAAGTTAAGCTTCATTCAAGTAATTTTTGCTCGACACTTTTTGACGTATCTATTGAAATGAAGTGGTGGGGGTGGTTCAATGTTTTTTTAAATAAACAGCTGTAACTCCTGAACGGATTTCAACAAACTTGGTATCGTTAGAAATAGCATTCATTGGTCTATCAAATTCAACTTATTTGTGATGTGTCTGATTTTAAGTAATGCCACTATAGAGCGCGTTTTTTGACATAATAACAAAAAATTGCAAAAGTGTCTGAAAAATCAAATGCAATCATATGACTTTTTTCCATGAGAATGTAGTGGAGTGGTACCTCAATAGGATTTTAGGATTTTCTTTTGATAACTTTAATTATAACATTTTTCACCGCAAGTCTCTGATTAGACGAATAGTTACCGAGATACTGCACTTTGCATTCTTATCTGGCCACCCTGTACTTAGTAGAAATATCCAAGGAAGGGGGGAAAGTCCGGATCTAGAGACTCAAACCTTTTCGTTTCGGGATATTTTCTACTCATGTCCCTATTTCAAGTGGTGTGTTCTGAAACTTCTCCTCATGAAATAAAAAATAATGTTGTGATTTACTTCTCTGGTGGATATCATTAGCAGTTGATGGATTCCATGAGTGAAGTGCTTCATGATTGAATTAATCGTACCTGGTTAGTTGAATCAACAAACGATTCGTAATCGCTTACAGATTAGTTTCTACGCCATTTAGCTAGGATATCGGACGATTCAGTTCAGTTATTAAACCAATTCCAATGAATCATTGCAGGCTAGCATTGAGATATGAACTGATTACATTTAATTGAGATTTATACTCTTGGGCGAGAGTCCAGAGACTTTCAAATGGTTTCAATATATAGCGAATTCGGTAACTATATTTCACAATTTGAAATGGAAAGGACATGTTTAATGAAATATAGTGTAGACTCTATAGATAACATCAGATCGATAATTGAATGAGAATATAAATATCCGTACATGATAAGTTGTACTACTTGTAGCATCTCCACTGCATGTTCCACAGGATATTCAAGTGAAAAAACATTAACAATGGCTTCATAAGCTTCTAGATTGGATCTAGGTTTATGTTCCATGACACATTCCGACTCTGAATGAATGTTTTTTCAAATGTGAGGACTTTATCAAATTACAGTACCTACCTAGGTGAAAGAAAGTGAACAAGTCAGCACTTGAGGGATCATCTTCGATATTGTTGTAACTCGATACATCATCATGATTTTTAACCAGAAAAAAGTCAGAGTCGTCATTAGAAGGCGTGGAAACCTCTTCAAATAAATGCAAAAAACTGTCACTTTCGTAATGCTTTAATGCTTAATAGAACTAGACTACCTATAATACCTATCACTCAAAAATGCACAAGATCTGATGGATCTTACTGAGTTTGAGCAGAATCGAATCTGGCACCCTGTAAACATATTTGGTACGTTGAAATGACGTAGCAAACTCATCCGTTAGTTGAAATAAAGTTTCAAATAAATTATGAAAACGTTTAAGCTCAATTTATAAACTCCGCTGCCGTAGCTACAGTTGACACTGCAGTTACTGTTCGTAGATGGAATATGCTGGAAATAAACATTTGTTCATAAACTCCGCAGCTGACGCAGTTGCCGTCAGATATTTCCTCAATACATTTTGGAACGGCACAGTCAACTGTAGCTACGGCAGCGGAGTTTATAAATTGAGCTTTGTAAACGCTGAAATGTCGGTGACATCCACGTTGTTTTCGACCCCTACTTCATCGTTTATTTATATGCATTTGCTTGAATCAACGGTGCACAAATGTGTTATATGATGTCAAGAAGAAAATGATGAAATTCAACAAACGTTTAAATTGGAAATAATGTTTCCAAATTCACGTTGTTTTTCACTAGTTTTCACTAGAAATATAACGAAGCATTTTACTATTTTGTTAAACATTTATTAATTGTCCCTCTGAATGTTATTTCGATGTGGTTAGATGATGTTTTATCTAGCAATTATACTCAAATATACTCAAAATAACGTTTTATTTAATTAATGAAATTATCTTGACCCGAGAAATATATTATGTATAGGTAAATGATTCGAAATTCTACTGAGAATCAAGAATCTCTTTCATAATAAATGAGAATGATTCATCATTTTCAATATGGTGCAATTTCGAGTTATGGCCTGAAGTTGTAGCTTTTCAAATGGGAATTATATTTGGCTATAGTTTGGTAAATATTTTGCCATAAAAAGTCAATTATTCTGACAAAGGAACTCGTTGATACAGCCAATAAAAATATTTCAAATTATATTTCGTAAAGATTTTGTTTTGTACTTTATTCGAAGAAAAGACGAACAGAAGTGCAGAAAAAAATCAATATGATGCATACAATCAGACATGACACCGTGCACCATTTTGTTGCACATGACAGTCAAGCTGTTGATACATATTTCACACTCACACTGAAATATCAACAATCGTTCCTCCATTAGCAGTCTCGTCAAGTTCAGTCTTCACACCCTTTCGTGGTCACTTTAGACACCTGCAGAACGTCCTTTTCCAAAGACTCGTTCATCCAACGAACATCGAGACTTTGGAACTCATTGCCTAGGTAGGTGTTCCCCGAGGCATACGATCTCCAGAAATTGAAGAAGAACACCAACTCCTACCTTCTTTCCCTTGGTTCTCACGATGTTCTCTGAACATTACAGGATATCCCTTTTCGTGAGAACTAGAACATAAAAAAAAGTGGATTGAATACTTGGTCGAAACTTTTGAGCCCTAATGAAGTAGCATTTCGAAGTTACTATGCATTTAAACGCACTCGACACCCTCTTCTTATTCGTCAACTTCTTACATTGCGGTGCAGTATTGATAAGACACAGCTAACATATAAATAATTCCCAAAACACTTGATACACCTTTAGAGTATACATTCCTTTCCGAGTCCCTTCCTCTAACTTTTATGATTTGATCATTTTTGAGGAAGGACAGAGGAAGAACAAACCCACTAGAATAGTAACACCCCGAATTGCCTGAAGCCAACATGAAATTCATATTCATATGTTTTTTCCACACAGAGGTTGCCACATCGTTACATTTGAAAGTGATAATCACCCCAAGACCACATTTTTTCAAGATCCCCAAATATATATATCCTTCTGTGGGTACTTATATGAGCCATATGGGTGTATCAAAAGCTATGTATTCAATGTTCGTCATATAATACAGTGCCTCATTTATATATAAGTGGTTCTTTCTGGAGATTGCGGCATTTCTGGTAAATGCGCCAACGCCGCTAATTTCGTTCAACCGATAATCGACTGAATGCTGACAATGACAGCGCGAAATGTCTCATTTTCAAATCAAATTTTGTTTGATGGTTCATTAAACGGCAGTTTTTAGTTTTGTATGAAAATTCGAACATGATTTTACTTATGGTGAAACGCTGTTAAATGTGTAAGAGACGATTTAAAAGTGGTGACCAGAACACAAGATTCCACTGGTGAGTTACTCAGTGTCGTATCATTCGTTGAATAAACATTATTCACCCACCCTCATATGCGAAACGGTATTTGGTAATTTGAAAACATTCTCCCGAGATGGAAATTTAGTGGATATATGTAAAAATAAGACCAAGAACGAGAATATTTCAAGAGACGCTAGAGTTTGCTCGCATCATTTCACTACAAGTGATAAAATGGTTGGCCCAAGTGCTAAGAAAATGCTCCGGATTAGTAGATAAGCCTATATTTAGTGGAATTGAAAAGTAAACAACATGTTTGATGTTATATTTCTCAAGTTCGACACTTTGAAACTTAATATTGCCAGGAAATAAACAATATAGTTGTGACAGTGAATTAAATCTATTATTATTCGGGTAATAAATCAAATATGTAAATTTTCAGAAAACTTTGATAGTTTTCATTCAATCTTAGGAAGAATGGATACGATAATTTTGTTAGGTAAATTTATTCAAATTCAGACCCTTTCAAGATAGTAAGACACTGATGCTGGGGGAATCTGTTGTTGCTATCCTTGTTTAAGAATGAGGTAACCCTAGTAAATGATTCAGATGTTGGCTTCAAACAACTACTGTGGTAAGGATATGATCGAAGGAATTATTTATATGTTAGCTGTGTCTTATCAATACTGCACCGCGTTGTAAGAAGTTGACGAATAAGAAGAGGGTGTCGAGTGCGTTTAAATGCATAGTAACTTCGAAATGCTACTTCATTACGACTCCATCTAGAGCGATATCGAAGCAGGGTTTTCACGCATTTACCTTATGAAAATCCTATATGATTTCGTCGCAATCCTGGGGACGTATTGGCGTAGCTTTTCTATAAACGCGTCCCGGTCCGTTCCTGGTCTGGACCACAACATAGTCAGTATATCAACCTCTCAATTAAACGCTTCTCGCCTTCTTCTCCGTGACACTATGCAGCTTCGACAGCTGGAGGCTCAGGGATTAACCCCAACATTAATACGTGCTTAGACATCTCATTAGAAGATCGATGCGCGGAGAGAAAGGTCGCCCAGTGGGTTCCAGATTTATCTGCGGCCTGGTTTCACTCTACGCGACGCGTTTCCGTGAGATTAGAATGATTCGTGATTTATTTCCTTGGGCTTGGTGTGGGCGTTTGGGACGAATGGATTTTATTGAGGAAACAGGATTACGTTAGCGGGAACGTGAGCTGTGGTTGAGAGATCACATTTGGTGAGGGATTTCTGATGTGTGAATCGTTGCGTGGATGAGGAATTTAGTTTTATTGATCAGTAATAAAATATGAGGTTCCCCTTGTGGTACCTCCACTGCAATATATAGGGGGCGGATATCAAGATCGAATAATGCGGCCCAGCAAGTGCCCAATAAATCTATAAGTGAGGTTTCATAGTTTTCCTACGACCACCTATGAAAACGTCAATAATCACACTGTTTTGTTATTCAGAAAGTAGCTCATATCACCATGGTATTGTTTATTTGAAATAAAAAAAGCACTAGTGTTGATATGAAATATATCACAACGCTCGCCTGAATTGATAGAAATAATTAGGTATATTGTGAAGGTACTCACTGTCAATATAAGCGTTCTCAAATCAAATTCATATTATTTATTGAAATTTCTGTCTCGTTTTGAATTATACCAAGTATTCTATATCCATCAATATCTACATAACCTTTGAATTCACTTTAAAAATGGAACCTATACTCTTTGCTGGAACTATTTCGATGTTGATGACAGAGGGTTAGATCATTCAAAAGAGTACGGCTACAGTTTTATGCGCGGCTTGCTGCTTGCATCAGTTTGATATCACAGTATCACCAACGAGAAGATTCTTTGGTATCACAGATATTTGCAAAGAGTCAAGGATGCACTAACTCGAGTAACTCGTACGCGCTTGCGAACTACATACTTCTATAGTTCTGTATTCCTGGTTGCATGATTACTGGCGCTAGCAGGCGAATGGTGTCAAGGTTGTTTATGTACGCTGGTGTCAATATCAATAAAATTTGTCCAAACTACACTAACTCAATCAATCAGTAATTCACATAATGAGGAATTGTCGGAGAAGTATTCAAATATCATCTTGAATATGGAAATAAACAGTACTTGATATCGAATCAAAACCACCTGAAATTCTATAGACCGCTAAAGCTACATTTTTGACAAGACCTCCCGCGAAATGAAAGTATTTGGAGTCGTAGGAAAAATAGTGTACAAAACTCGTTGGAAAGTGCATTTCCTTCACTCGTTAGGTTTCCGCACTCACCGCTACGCGGCTCGTGCTAAACGACTACTTGTGCGAAATATGTCACTTTCCACACTTGTTGTGTAATATACTATGTTATTGAATTGATTTATTTATTCATACTATAGGTGTCTACGAAAGGTGACTCGCCCCCTCGCTCGCCCCTAACTTATTTGTTTTGAGAGATTATGGGATAACATTTGGTGGATCTGTTTATTGAGTGAAACTGCAATTTTCGACAAGTCGAGTCAACTTATGCAAATTACAGATTCTCGGGAAGTGAAAAACCTTCGATTTTTAAATTGGTTTTTCATCGAAAGTTTATATCACTTCTGGTGAATCCAGAATTCACATTAAGTTGAATTACTTCTCAGAAAATTCAGTTTGAAGCATTGAGAAAATCCACCGGATTTCATACCATTATCTTCAAAAACAAGAAAGTTATAGGCTATATTAGCCACCTTCCGTTTGACAACCGGTATAAAGGCCTTCTAATAAAAAGTGAAAAACAATACAGATGTAATGGAAAATACTATGAACTGGTATCAATGTGAATCTTTTCAACAATAACCGAAGCACAACTAAAACTGTCAATAATTATTTACTTGCATAATGATGGCTCGGATGATAGTGTCCTATTGAAAACCTATTGTGTTTTCATTACTGCTGATGTGAGTAATAAAGTACAACGTATGACATGCTCCAAGTTCACTCAGGCTTTATTGCAGATAATGATATAAGCACCCAAAAATATTTTCAGTTTACTCATTTATACCTACTGAATAGGATCTTAAAAAAACATTTCTTCTCAGGTCAACCTCACTTCGATTACTGTGCAAGTTTACTAGACTTATTAGATGCTAACACTGTTCTAATTCTTTTTTTTATTTATCAAAGATCGCCATAATATCAGATTCTGTGGAGTATTCTAAGGTCCTTGAGGTATTCCATTAGTTGGTTTGTTTGTCACTTTTCTGAAACACGGGAATACGTTCTATTTTGCAAGTATATTGGATACCAAAATATTCAACATGTAGTAATTTTTAATATATACAATATAATATATTGATAATAATATATGTGATAACTCTTATATAACTTCCACAATAACATAAGAATTCCTATTTGATAAATATTCATTATTTCTTTGAGTGCCATAGGAATGATTTCCAAGCTGACGATTATTTATATTCTAATTTGAAAATATCGACTTAAACTAAACCCAAAGGCTTTTTATTGAAATGGCTTCTTGGTTTTCCTCCAATGACTCCACTAAGGAAAGCAGAACCTCGGTTATTTCATATTATTACAAATTGGACATTTTGTCATATGATTAGAGGTTTCTTCGCTATTTGAGGTGTTTGATTGAATAAAATTATTATTGTAGGACGATTTTTATTCGTTCGTTGTGCTACCTGTACCATTGATGATACACCTATGATTCGGAATTTACTTATTACGCTGTTTGTTTTGAATTCAAGTTTCGATATGGAAAAATAAAACAAAATGTTGAAATTTAACTGGTAATTGTTCAATATTTCCAAAACACTCTGTAATTCAGATGAAAATACGACGTCAATAGGAAACATGATTCTTGACATTCAAAAAATGCAATAAAAAATACAGGTCCGCCCTCGGGGTGGGCCAATTTATACGATTTTTATTTAGATATTTGGAAAGGCTAATGGAAAAGTGGCAAAATTCTAAAAAAAATAATCGCAAAATAAAAAGATTTAGGCAAAAGAAGAATTTCAAAATGTACGTATCAATTATATATTATACAGTATTGAAGGGTGATATCATAATAATTGATAGATGCTATGTCGAGAAACGAAGCATCATATTTGTTATATTATCGAAATTTTTAATATCGCAATATTGACGTGCCTGTGTAATAAACAAAATTTCAAATTAGAATTCACTAGAATAAAAGTTGATGAGTATTCGAAACTCAAAATACTCGCGTGAATATATTATTATAGATGATTACATTATGAATGTAATGTAATGAATGTCAATCATCATGAAAATGACTACGTAATTATAATCAGCTACCTACTCACTACCTTCGAGACAGATATAAACTGAGTCAAATTTACTAATAGTTTTCATTACAATGGAGTCATTGCTGAAGGAGATAATATAATTCCTTATACGTTTCAAAGTTTGAAGTAAAAACTGCTGTCAGCAAACGTTTCTCTCCCATAATATTTATGGATACTGCACAACTTGTACGGGGATATAACAATTCCCACAGCAGCAGGTAGTAGTAGATACATTCTTCTAAATGGTTATCGTTATTGTCTTGTGTCCTGAATTTTTATTCTATTCCCCATCGTCATCTCAGAATTCAAACAGAAGTGAGACTGTGATGGGGCATTAAGGTTATTGAGTAATTTCTACGATATATATTCATCATCTACTTGAAAATAGAAGCAAGCTATAATCACACACAATCATTCGGAAAAGAGGTGTCAATGCCGAGGTGTCAAAACCTGCCGAGCTTATCTCCACCAAAATTTCCTTTTCTATAGAATGGTGCAGTTGTGATGCTCATTATCTGATGAGATTTCTCCTGATGCCAAGAAGTTCGATATAGCTACCCTCCAAAAAAATTCCAATACATTTGTTTTCTGTCTCAATCTTCTCCTACTGGCTTGCACGATGTTCCACGAATATTATAGATGAGCCTTTCGTGTTGCCAAAATATGTAGTAAAAACAAAGACACAAACTTGTGAGGCTGAGATGAAAATTGAAAGCAACACATCACATTCAGGTGACTGCGCTATTATACACTCACGGTCTATGGTAGGTTAGACGTTTCTGATGGAGAACAGGGCGTAGGATTATTCTCAAAATTTGGTTTGTTGGGTAATCAGTTTTGTTCTATCGATCTAAAATTTTTTCAGCGTTGCGGTGTTGCCGCCTCTATCAAAAATTAGCAACATCTTTGTTATTTAAGATGGAAATTTTCAGAATAATAATTCTACGTCCTGTTCTCCAGAAACATCTGACTTACCATCGACCGTGAGTGACCCTGTATATGCGCATAGGAAACAGTTGAAAATCTGAAATAGTACCTAGTTCTTCTATCTTCAAATGAAGTACAGAAGAGGTTTCCATCTACATCACACAATACTATCAAATTTCTGATCTGGTATCATCATATCATAGTAAAATATATACATGGTTAGAACTCCAACTTAAATAAATTGCTGTATATAGAAGTGGAGGGAAATATCTGGAAAACATTTAGAAATACATCGATTGAATTTTTTTCGGACTCGATTTTCCTAACAAAAATCTTCCAACACCCTTGAAGTGACAAAAAATCTCCAAATTCAATTTTTTTTTCCAAGAGAATGGCATTGCATTGCGTTTTTGTGGCACCTTTTCTAAGAGCTCATATAATAAAAACTATATTGATATTTTGATATTTATTCAACAGGTTGGGTTCAATAATAATTGAAGATTCAAAAATATTGTTGGTGGTCATTTATCGATAAATTAAATATCAGACCTACTTTGGCAAATCAAAATTCGAATTCTCGAACCTGCATTATGGGTTTTTGGCATTCTAGTATATTTATTTACATCCATCCATCCAGCGTTCTGAAAATACTATCTCTGTATCTCCTTCTTGAAATTCGAAGTATCACGACAAAGTTTCGCAAATAGTAGCAGATTGTCATAGAAATGGGAAAAAAACATTGGTTATACCTTTGGCCGACTTCAGAAATTTTGGAGAGACGATGATTTTATGTTATTATGATGCTTCCAAAAATAATTATTCTACGCTACGTGTAACGTTCTGTGAAATTTTGACGATATAAAAATATTTTTTCGTACTTCCGGGCCTAAAGTGACAACTTCACTCCCTTGTGACAGGTACTAAAGTGTCACATTTAATCCCTCCGGGATTAAATATTGACGAAACTCCCGGAACGATTAAATCACAAACAAACGAATTTAAGGGATATTTTATTGAAAAATATAATTAATTAGAATGGTAATTAACGTTAATATTCAAATTAATATTGTGACAGTTCGTCATATTGACCAGTCTCAGAGAGTTGAGGCACAAACCGCTTTTGATTTATCATCGAAGTAGACTAACAGCGCATTTTCAGTAGGTTGTCTCACATTTTTTAAGCGGCACCACTTTTTAAAAGCATCGTACTGCTGCTCGTATAGTTTTCTAGATTTCGGTGGTAACAATTCTTCACCTACTTCGGCTGCTCTTTTATCAATATCAGATACACCTTCTTCACTCATGATACCAATAATTATCAATAACAATGTTTCTTTACAATGACACTAGTAATGACAATGTTTCTAAATTATAAATGTCACAACGCAATGTTACTATGGTAACTTATTTTAAAGACAGTTTATTAAATGAGTTGAAGAGAGAAAAAACTGATTGAAATTATTGAAATAATTAATAAAATCATACCGGAAGTACGAAAAGTATCGTATATACCTTGCGACTGAAGTACATTTAATCCTTCAGTCCCGCGGTATATAATGTACTATTATGCACTTTCGGGAGTCAAAGGGTACTTTGAATCCCTATTTTCGGGGAAGGAAGTGGTACTTTCAAAGTGAATTTTGAATTCCTATGGATTTTAAGTGCCACTTTTTTTTCCTCAAATAGGGATTTGAAGCAGAAATAGAGTACTACTTTTAATTTTCCTCTTAATTTTTCTGCAACGTTTCACTAAAGTGTTTTTAAATCCCTCGATAAATAATAGCCCTCCCGTTGGTTTGTCTATAAACTTTTTATCTTGGGATTCAAAATACAACTTTATTCACTAGGTGTTTAATGTATTATTCATCATCTGTTTTATATTGCAAAACATTTACATGACATTAATATTTGTCTTTTTCATATTCGTATTGTTAAGCAGCCACAAGAACATGCTAGAAAATTGCTGTGGTTTGGCTATAATTTTGTTTGTGCTCATTTAGTTTGTAAGTGGCATTAACTGAGAAGAGCCAAAAAGAAAACCGTTCTTCTTGGTCTATTATGGCTAAGTGGTATTTGGTTTGGTCTCCAGTATGAACATTCGTGTTACTTGGGCAAGATAATACAACATCTTCTTCACATGGCATATCATCACAATTTATTGCCATTACATTTCCTCAGTGTGTGTTGGTCAGAAGGTTTACTAGAGAATAACAATGCTCATTTGGAATCTGAAATAAAAAATATGATTTTCACTTCTAAAACTCTTCTCCAATCGCGATCGTGAAATGTTTAAATCTAAATTCTGAGTAGATTCACGTATAAGCAGAATGGAATGATTTAGTTGTAAAAATACATAACGATAAACAGGCTTTGGTATTTCTATTTTTATAGAACTTTCCTGTATCTCCACAAAGACTTCAATGATACGCCGACTCTTCCCATGATTTAGGGAAAAAGTAACCGTTTAGCGCTCGTATAGGTACTTATACTTCTTACCATATATCGGTAGAGGTATAATTTTCATTCCTATGCTACGTTGACCATTTGAACATAAACCAGTGCCGGCTATAAAAATTCTGGAAATGTGTGCGGCGAGGAAAAAGTTGTTAGGCCTTATTCAATACATAGAAATGCTTGTGAACCACTTGGATTTCGAGCGCTGTGATATTTTAAACGCGCGTTGTGTACGCGATTCAATGTTAATTCGCGATATTGTTTCATTTGAAAAATACGAAGAAGTTGCAATGAAACGTTCCATTCACTTTTATTTTATGTATACCTCGGATTGTAATCAGGGAATTGTTGAAGAATCCGGTGGGCATTGAATTTTAGCAGCTCATAAATTCCATGCTCATAGGTCTATACAGCGACCGTCATAAGGTTAGCTACATATCGTAAAAAGACTCGTTGGGTATTGAAATTTCTGAACAAATTTGTCAGTTGTGCCGAAAAATGGGTCAAGTTGACAAGATATTGAAAAGTTGAATCCCCTACCCTTACGAAAAAACATTATACATTCTTGTTTCATCTGAATACAGCTCCAATAACCAAAATCACATGGGTTTGCGTCGAAACAAATCAAATATTTATGGCATAGACATTTTGCAGGAGATTTAATATGAAAACATATAATTAAGTCTTGTCACTAGGTATAGTTATGCCCTGTATATTGATGCACATAAGCTTATTCAACAACCTATGATTGAATTTTTGATTGAAACTCAATGATGTATGATTTTTTTGCTAAGTTAAATATATTTTGGTACCACAAATAACTTTTTTTTTATTTCCACCGAATCTGAGGTCACGTATTGTAAGTAGCAATGGAATTTTTAGTTTTCAGACATCCAGAAATGAACCGCCAAAGGAACCGCCATTAGAGTTTTTCTAAAAATTCCAATGAAGAATTTTTTTCATATATGTAGCCAACATTATGACGGACGCTCTATATATATTATACAACCCGACATTCCTTCAAAAATGTTGCTGATGTAGGAGATACAGAGTATTCCAAAGGGAAATTTTTTCTGATTTCTCAATAATTTCATAAGTTTTCAACAGCATGAACATAAAATCTGGTAGTTTTATATAAATCTGAAAGTTTGTTCAATATCACATAAAAGACGTACTCCCGTGCAATTTGTCTAACTCTCTTATGAAATATGCGAAGTTCCCAAGCTATAAAACAAAAAACAACCGGATTTAAATCATTGAAATAAAATGCTCCCGTTAATGTGATGGTTAATTTTCATATTTTGATGGTGTTAACTATCTGTACTTTTGTAATGGTGAATTACCATATTATTTCGAGTTTCATAGAGAAGTTGACAGTGATTCATTTCACCAGGTTACCTGTTCCAAGAAACATCTCAGCAATTCTGAAGAGGTCACTTGGAAATTGAAATCAATTGATGATTTTAACATAGATGGTTAAAAATCCACCAACAAAAATACCTGGTTATGATACTGATTGTGTCAACAAAAGGAACTATAACCTTTCAATGATTTAACCGAAAGTTGAAACGAAACCAGTATACAGTGTGTCCAAGATAAGAATGAACAGCATGAGGATATCGGAAACGGTAAGTGATACGGGGTCGATTAAATTAGAGAAAAGTAGTGCATTTATGTGCCTAATAATATGACATTTAGAAAGTTTTAATATTCCAAGCAGTTTCGGAGATATCCGAGAAAAACCGAAATTTGAGAATTTCGTTTTTATTTTCTTCTAGCTTTATTTCCAAAGTAAATGTAAAACAAATAGCACTTCGCCATGGCCACTTTTTAAGGACTACACGATAACATAAGCAGAATTTTTCTGCGACGTTTCGTCTTTTAGAAAACATCATCAACTTTGTATTTTTATAAGGGTCGAAACTAAAGTATACCCTGTATACGATTCCATTTTTCATTGTTGATACAGCAATGTATCACAAAATATGATTTCGAAACCATTTCTCGCGCAAAATGTAATTTAGTGATTATACTTAATTTGTTTTTCTTCAATTTTAGATAGTAGGCGTCTAAATATTGATTTACCATCAGGTTGTCGCTTCTCTTATTTAATCGACCCCGTATCACTTACCGTTTCCGATATCCCCATGCTGTTCATTCTTATCTTGGACACAGTGTATTGTGAAATCAAATGAATATCCTGAAAACAAGGCATATTCTTCATTGCAAAACTCCCAGAGAATTATTTCACTGCCTTTTCAATCCCTAATTTCGATCGAATTCATAATAAGCATTGCAAACCAGCGTACAGATCCAGTAACTAACTGCATTTCCTTCTTCACATTGCACTCTGCGGCATGAACAAAGAGTGAGACGAACCCTTTTTCCATCACTAATCCGACCGATCGTTTCAATTGACATTGAAATCCAGGCTCACTGGGCCAAAGTTGTACACCACGAGAAAGAGCCATTGAATTCGGTCAGCGAATGGATGACAAAAAGATGACTTTGAGCCAGACAATGTTCATTGTAGCGAGGGGATGAATCGATATGACAGGTAGTCAATGGAAAAGAAGATTCCTTCGAGCCCTTCAGATTGATGCGGGACGATATGATGGCATTCTTAGGAAAAGGGACTGCCACAAAGGGCTTTCTAGTGTCGATAGCACTCTCGAAGATAACGAATTAATTCATCAGTTCAGGAATTTATCACTACGGGTAGTTCTCACATGGAGCCGATTGTGCAGTACTTTCTTAAAATACTTAGTGGATACATTTTATTCCTACGACAAAAATGTCACCAGGAAATAACATTGGATCACAGGGTGTTATTTGGAAAGTACATAGCTCATACGGGTGGCTCATCACGACTAGAAATTTATAGCAAAACTAAGTTTTCGTCAACTCAGTAGTTTGTATATTGATTGAGGCCACATTTCGAAATTATTTCACAACATACAGTGTGTTTCAAAATGTTGTGGCATTTCAGGAATTTTTGGTGAGGAAAATATTTATTATTGGTCGAAACGGTTCAGATGTCCCTATCTTAACTTTTGATTAACTTTTTAATGACATTCATTTGAATCACATACAGGGTTGTTTAAAATTCTGAATTCTAAATAAAATTCGTAGCTAATTTCAATGTGGCAATGAGACATAACCTCTTTGATGAAAATTATTGTGGATTTGGAACTATTTCTACTACAACTTGCTACTGCTTGCATCATAAAAGTTTACACTTTTACAATAATTGAGATACCATTCCTGGTTGCTTGATCACTAACTGGCGACAATTATGCATAATAGGTGTCATCTGAAACAACTGTCATATTCGTGTAGGCATTTGGTTTCAAATATCAATGATATTGTATGGGAAAACGAAAGTAATTCAGGAGTTCACATCTGGAATTGTCAAAAATAATTTCAATTATAACCCGAAATATGGAAATAGATAATTAAATCGAATCATCATCACCTCCAGTTACATCTTTGATATAGAAATATACATGGTCGTAGGAGAAATAGTGAACAAAACTCGTTGGAAAGTGCATTTCTTGCGCTTGTTACGTTTCCGTTAATATGTCTACCATTTCCGCTGGAATATATATATCAATGTTTGTGAAAATTCCGGGAACAGGTCCTTGTTCAATTTATATTTGCCATATATAGAAAGAAAAACTCTGTACTGTGTCTCACAACCGATTCAACATTTAATATTTTTCACAAAAGAAGTATCAAAAAGTTTCTATTATTTTGATAAACTGAAAAAGAAATGAAATCACTCATCAAATACTACGAATTATTCATTTGATGTTGCACGGAGTCTACTCATTCTAACATCTACGGCTTTAATTATTATTATTATTATTATTTAAAGATTCGCTCTCACCTTTCACTCACCCTCAATCATTCATTCACTCATTCCTTTCACTCATCCTGGCATCGAAACTTAGTTCATTTGCCACAGAAAATTTCTAAGTATAGGTATATTTTGTATGTATGGCCTGGGAATCGAATGGACCAATCAGAATTGAAAAAAATTCTAGTGTTTTAGTGACTATTTCACACACTTGCCAAATGAACCAATTAGGAGCTCAAGTCAAGTTCAGATTATCGATAACAAATACTTCACTCTTGACTCTGATTGGCCTGTCAATTTTGGTATTTTCAGATTTGTGTACACTTAAACGTCAAATAAAAATAATCTCGTTGTGCACGCTTTTCAAAATGAGCAGTTATATCAACCATTATTTTTGTTTGTGAAATAGTTTTATGGATTTCCACTTGTGATTGGATTTTTCTCATGAGTTTTTTCATTTCACAACTCAATTGATGGAATAAATCAACAGACTTTTCGTGGAAATTCAATCACTTGTCACTATTTATACTGACAACATCAGCTGTCTTTGGTTTGCAATGGTCAAATTATATATGACGACGTATGGGCTGAAATAGACGTGTTTCGTTACAACACTGATACGTTCTACTCAATAATGTACCTATATCCATGTGATATTTTTCACGATATGGTAATCCATCGAGGATTGAAATGAAAGACTACCTTTCATAAAATATCATTGCTCATCGGTAGTCGATATCGTTGAAAAATTAATCCATCAAAACTCTATGGAGTCCAGGATATATCTTCGTGACAAATTGATATCGATGCTAGTAACTTTATGATAAATATTGGAAAATTGTCAAAGTGATACAGAACACCGACCGCTTCGTTGAATGCTTGGGATGAAATATTATTTATGAAGCTGCGTCATTCTACAGTCCATATGTATTATGGTATATAAAATTCACCAGATTGATATTTGATACCTTGGTGGATGATGATACATCATCAATGCGTGAGAATCGAATATTCAGTGAAAAATTACGGTCAGTACTGATCATTGGGAGCATTGTTCGTCATACACATATATATAATAACAACTATATGGATAACACCTATTCTTTTCTTTACGCGAAAATGAAGCCAGTTTTGGAAAAACAAAAGACTGTCTGGCTTGCTAATGATGAAATGTGCGCATGCGCTGGTTTTGATGAGTTGAAATTCACTGACGTTTTTAGAATTTCATAGGTTAGGTATATTTGTTAACCGAAATTATGTGAAAGGGCGTCAATATAGTTATAAATGTACTTACTGATTGTTTACAGAAGTGATTAGTGAGTGATAACAGTGATTGATCAAAAATTAGCCCACGAATCTTGATCCGATGACTTTATCGTCACAGGTTTCTATGCAAATCGCAAGTATCGCTTTGTAGATCACATCCATTTCTGCATTTATCATCAACTATCATTCAATATCGTCAAACAATCCATCAATGAATGAATATTCGAAAAATATATGTCATGATGAAATAAAAACATCGAATTGAAGGTTATCTGACACATTTGAATGATTTTTGATAATTATCATACGTTTGTCGCTCACTAGAGAGCTACTCTTCTCCATGATGAAAACGAATGTCGAAACTTAATTCAAACTTGCGCATGCGCATATTCGCGATTGGTCCCGCAGACTGTCATTTGTTTTATTTTTCGGCTTCAGCTCTGGTATCCATGTTACCTATATAGTTATTATTAGATATATGGTCATACATAATGAGCTTTTAGGTTTTGAGTCCTTAACCAAACCTTTATTTTCTGAGATATTCAATAATATACACTGAAAGGCCACCTAATAACTCAAGGTTTCAGTTTTTTCCTACACAAAACCAATGCTATAACCAAAATCTCAATTTCAACAGATGAATTACCACTGAATTGAACATATATTATAATATGTCTGGTAAGTTTATGACAAATTGGTAGAAAATTAATGGTTATTGACCATCTTCCTCTGTGATGAACCCAACAGAAATTCATGGACCATATAAGAACCAACCATTGAGGGTATATCAGGTCATGAAATGTATTCATGCAATAAGTTAAAATTACTTTTGTTACTCAATAGATATTGTTTTCGTGGGTATGATTACCTGTATGCCAAAAAAAATTCACTCACATTTTTTGCTTTTTCCATTTCAATAACGATTCGATGATATCTCCTCTAATTAGTTGATTTATTAATTGACTAGCTATGAAATTTTAATAAGGATTCGAATAATTGGTGCCCTATTTCACTAGTATTGAAAACATTATTTGATCCACGACCTGAAAGCTCAACCAAAAACTATGAGTGCTATGTGTTGATAGTGGGTCTATAAAAAAAGGCCACATAAAATTGGCGCCCATCGTAGGGCGTGATAGACAATGAATAGATAAGCCCTACAAAAAAATTAACGAGCCATGTTCCTATTTGAAAAATCTATCGATGACGTAACCACTACCATGCAGATGACGTAACAAACTGGATTCTTCTTCAAATGCATATGCGTTAAACATGATTAATATATACCATAAATGTCAACCAAGGTGGATATAGGATGATAAAGCAGCTCTTCAATTGTTTCTACGAAAAACTTGTAGAACATTTAGCGTAGTATATTTTCACGACTTGAATGAAGATGGCGGTGAGATCGATAATCAAGCAAGATTTCTTATGTGTGTCTGTGGTTTAAATCAGACATACGTCAATTGAAATACTATATTTTAAATAAATATGGAATAATAAAAAATGATATTTTGACTCTTCTCAGTGTTTTCCTTAGAACAGATGACAATGACAGATGTACAGTTTCTGTTTTACCAACAAAAGCTAGGGCACCATCTCTGCTAACTTCAGGAAGTATTGCTACTGTTTGGAATCAAGAAGGCACAAATCTTCAGTTTTTTCTAGGGTTTGTTTATAGGAATCTGTTTCACAATCCTATACACAGTGAAAAAAAAAATTACACCAGCTCACACCGTCTGGTGTCCCCTGAGGTCCTGATTGTTATAGTGTCAGTAAACACCGGCATATTATTCACCACTGTAGCTGTCAGTAACACTAGTGTTAGTGTTGAATTTAGCAGAATGAATACTTTGGTGGTATTCTTAATGCAGTGCGATTTAACACCGTAGTGGTGTGATGCATATTCAGTGATTTTCTTGATGCTGAATCCTAAAAAACACTGAGCAGGAATACTTTTCTGGTGTGAAGGAACACCATATCATGAGTGCGAATCAGTGCTTTTCTTCACCACCTTCGGTGTTTTTTACTAAGTTGCATCAATTCATATGACAATGAACTAGAAGAATCTAGGGACCATTCGGATGATGACGAACTGTTTCGGCTTATTTATCCTGATCAGCGGCACTAAGGATTAGGCCAATTAATACTGATCTATATCAAAATCAACTAATATATCATGCCCAATATTGAAATCAGGTACGGTAGGATGGACGACAGTGCCACCTATTGGCAAAAGTTCCAAGGTTCTAATATCGAACACATGAGCGCAATTCACACCACTCACATGCCTACATACAATTGTTTCATTAATTTATTAATGTGGGATATTATTGTAGGATGCAATAGGTACTTAACGAATGATTATTGCCACCAAATTAGATGATTTATACACCGCCTCGATTCCATCGTAATATGACACGGTGTAACTTGGTGTTTATTTTATATAATAGGTATTTTTTATACGTTAACGTGAATAATAGCACCATTAAGAATATTAGATTTCAACCATTTGGTGTTTCTTATGATTTTATGTTCCAGAATCGTTCTATTCAATCACATTCGTGTCATTTTTCACTACCAAGATCGGAATTAACACCACTCAACACTCAATTGTGAAATGTATTATAAAAAGGACACAACTTTGATATTCAGGCGTTGTATTCGTCAGAGTTTGCTCGAAAATCCATTGATCGTTGCATGGGCTACGAGCAGATGTTCTGCGTGGTATTTACCAAGAAAGTAGTTGTTATCTGCTCGTAGTTTACCAGACATTCATTTTAAACTATGTTTGATACTTTTAATTTGGTAGACTATTTTCTCTTTCTCTTCTTTTTTCACGATCATACTATCGTGTATCGAGTATTATATATTTTCGAATGAATGTATTATTTTACTACCATCGCGGGAACTCTTGAAGCTATACCCTGTATATACACCCATTACGTTCTCGCTCGTTGCCAAAATATTTACCTCTCTTGAAACGTGATCCTCGTCGAATATCCATATCTCGGAAATGTTACCTACCTACCAACAAACGTCAAGAATCCTGACATAAGTCCGCTGCTCATTTCGAACACAAAAAGGCCGAAAACGCGCTGCTGTCCGCTGTACATACCCCTGAGGATAATCCTCGTACAATACGCCCGGCTACATTTCTGATGCGTCCTTATGAAAATATTCGACGGCTCGTTGAGCACAATTCGAAAGCACCGGATTAAAAAACGGGCTCGTTAGAGACGGGTATCAGACTTTCTCGAATCCCTTGCAACTGTTTTCAGGTGCGATTTTGCGAAACAAATGCGATTTCCAGTGGGATGGTGTGAGCTGCATGATGAGAGCGGATATTATATGTTGTGGGGTGGGATAAGAATCATAAAAATTCAGCTGAACAAATATTGGGTATTGATTGTATGGACTGTTGTAGTTTTGTTTGATGCTTTGATGATGATAACTTTCCCAGTCTCACTATAAATTATGTCTACAATTTTTTATGTTCAGTTCTTAGCCACGTACACTGATAAAAATAGGTGGAAAAAAACAGCATATTATCTGTAAAATAATGCAGAATATTTACTGGATTTTCGCAGAATCCAGTAATTTCACCTGAAATAGGTATTTTTCCCATGTAATATAGTACTTCTCTGGTATTTGTTATGTTTTTTTTTATTTTACCACTTAAATTTCAGGTCCTTACTGAATAATCAATTGTAATACTGTCATTTCCCTTTGTGAATCCCAATTACACTGGTTTTTTCCTTGGTAATAACGTAAAACTGCAAGATTTCAGTAAAATTCAGGTACCTATATTGAATAAATGTTTTCTTTGGAATTGACATTTTTATTACGAACATCTCAACCTTTCAAATATAGAATTAACAGTACAAAAGTACACTGTAAAATGTACCTATCATTATGTAATAAACCAATGAAAAAGTACCTGATGGTAAAAAAAAAGAGCTAAATTATGCACATGTGAAAAGTCCTATAGAATAAATCCAGAATAATGAAAATAACTAGGTGAAAATACAATATATTCACCTGAAAGTCGCAAAGTTATAAAGCAGTTTATATTATGTATTATTATTACAGTATAGGGACTGTAAACGTATTTTACATATCTGTTTTTATGGTGTAGCAAGATTTAACAAATTGTTGCTACTGATTTCGAAATTGAATTCTCAAGATGTCATATTACGATATAGTATATTAAGTATGGAGAACGGTGAGGGTTTTATGCAATATAAAATAAATTAAAATTAAGAGATTTTTTAACTCGATGGTAAGTGAATTACTTACCATCGAGTTGGAGTATACTTACCGTCGAGTTGCTAGTAAATGTCACCTACTGACGTAAAATCTGTCACGGTAAACAGTCAAAAATGATCAATCGTGCAAAAATAAATATAACAACCTCTATTTTTCACTGGGGCTTTTATTAATTCGCGATTAAGTGAGCCTATCTCATGTCATTTTTCTATATTGGTCAATAATCATCACATGATAGCTTCCTGGTGACGATTATGATGCGTCTGATGAAAAAGCGTCAGCTATAAATTAGAGATCAATCAATCAATCAATACTTTATTGTCATGAAGAACACAAAATTATTATGGACAAAGCACTCGTGTAATACAAAATACTAATACTATACAGTAATATAATAATATATGGGACAAGTAAACATGTAAAATGAGGGTTAAAAAAGGGATTGAAAGAAGGATTTAAGCACATCACTATAATAAGTGGAAGCGAAACATGAATTCAAAAATAAATTTAGTTAAAAGGTATCAGCATAAAATTCTTCCAAAGTATAATAAGGACGGTTACACAGCAAGAAGTGAACAGCCTTTTTAAAATTATCAACAGTTATGATTCCTCTTATACGAGTTGGTAAATGATTAAATATTCTGCAACCATTGTAAATAATAGTATATTAAGTATGGCGAACGGTAAGGGTTTTATACCGATCGAAGACAATTGTTTGGACGAGGAGCGGAGCGACGACTCCAATTATTGTGTTCGACATGCTTATAACGTTTTTTGCACGATTGATACCATTATAAATTATAAAATTAAACATTTTCGTCATATTGACTAGTTTCATTCATTTTATCAAGATAGATACTTTGGTTGTTAGGTAGTAGCTAGGGTGCAAAACAACAATGGATAATTGAGTTTTTATTTAGTTGTCAATAATTTTAAGTACAATTTTGATTATTATAAATTAAAATATGAGCGAAAGTGAATTTGAAGAAATTGAACGGGCTTGGGAAGAAGGGTGTTCCGCAATTATTCCCGAAAAATCTAAAATCCGTTATCAAAATACCTACCAAAGTTTTAAAAAATGGTGCGAAAGCAGGAATTCAAGAATCGATGAAAAGACTCTATTGGCATATTTCGTTCAAAGACATATGCAGTTGAAAGATCCTGGAAGCCTCTGGGCAGAATATTCAATGATTAAATCCACCGTTTTTCTTTATGATGGCATTGATATTTCCAAGTTTTCAACTTTGATAGCGTATTTGAAGAGAAAAAATGTTGGCTATAGGCCTAAGAAAGCGAGCATTTTTACACGAGAGCAATTTGAAAATTTTCTGATGGAAGCACCGGAGAATTTCTAATTCACAAGGTAATGTAAGCTAGTTTAGGTAAAAGAAATACTCTAATGAAGATTTTTTCATAATTTGTAGGTCGCAATGATATTGGGAATATCTGGTGCCTGTAGAAGAGAAGAATTATATAATATTACTATGAATGACATCCAACAAACAGATGGTTTAATGATTGTAAAATAACCCAATACAAAAACGAACATCCAGCGTAATTTTACACTCGTTAATAAACCAGACGATAAAATTCCATATTTAGAAATCCTGCAAAAGTATATAAAACTTCGTCCATTACAAGTAAAATCGAATCATTTGTTCTCAAGATACGCCAAAGGAAAATGTTGTGCTCAAGTAATAGGGAAAGAGACAATCGGGGGCTGGCCTTCTCGAATTGCCAAATTTTTAAATTTTCCTAATCCCGAGAACTATACTGGCCATTCGTTCAGGAGGACATCAGCAACGCTTTTGGCTATAATAAAGGTGTTGATGTCCTCGGATTAAAGCGTCATGGAGGTTGGCGTTCATCGACAGTGGCAGAAAGCTATGTAGAAGATTCTCTTGAAAATGAAATAGATTTTGCCGAAAAAATATTGTGCAATACTAGTAATACTACTAATGTATGCGATTCTGCAGGAGTTTCTGTTAGAAGTGAAACCACAGCCCAAACAAGTGGAATTTCATTAAATAATTTAACAAATTGTACCATAAGTTTCAATATTAATAAATAATTCGTTAGTTTCCTTTATTCTTTCAAAAAATTAATTAAAATTAATAGATTTTTTAACTCGACGGTAAGTGAATTACTTACCGTCGAGTTGCTAGTAAATGTCACCTACTGACGTAAAATCTGTCACGGTAAACAGTCAAAAATGATCAATCGTGCAAAAAAGAGTCTTTAACTAACTTTGAATTTGGTCTAGGTAAGTTGATACTGTTTGGAACGAGCTGTATTTATTGAGATATAACACAAAGTTATGTTTTTTTTAATGGAACACCCTGTATATTTTTCAATATTTGAAACATAAATGCTTTGCGCTTTCCAAAAATATATCACACTCATGTTATATTTATAGCGCTCATAATTTTCCTATAAGTTGAAAGATAGCTGAGATACAGGGGGGTCCCAAAATGCAATTTTTTTCATTTCGCCCTTTATCTCTGAAACGAAGCGGGCTATGAAAATTTGTTTCGTAGTATGGTGAGTTTCACAAAAACGTAGCCGACGTTCGCGAAGACCGCAAAACTCTATCTTTGAAAATAAGAGAGATATCTCGTAAGGACATCGAAAATGGGACAGCCTGTACAGTGTGTACCATTTTCGACACTTTTGTTTCTCAGTTGTCTTTGGGGGCAGAGAGTTTTCACATTCCTGTACCACTTTTTTGCCGAAAACAGAAATATCGTAACCTTTTCTGTTTTTGAGAGATTGGGCGGAATTGAACATATTGTATTTTGGGATCCCCCTATATATCAGCTATCTTTCATCTCATAGGAGAAGTAGGAACTGTTTCTCACACATTATTTTAAGTAGAATCCAGCCAAATACAATGAATTCCACCATTTATCTCAAAAACAGGAAGGGTTAAGATAGTTATGTTTTCTATACATTGTTAGTTTCACAAAAAAGTAGAAGAATAATGTGAAAACCCCAACTCTCTATCCCCGAAGACAACTGGGATATCGTTCAAAAGTATCGAAAGTTGGACGCACTGTAGAGTAATGACGCGCGCATTCGTACGCCGCTTGACAGACGGTCGTGTTACGCAGCACCACCGTATGCCCGTGATCCAAGATACACTTGCTTGCGAATAAATAACTTGTTCTGTTGATAATTAATCTAATTGTTTTTGATTCATGCTTTATGGTCGTGGAGAAAAAGAATTCTGTTACCTACTCGTTTTAAAATGAATTCAATATTCGTGATTCTATACTGGTGTAGATTATTATCCATTCTCAACTTGTAACTAATCCAAGTACCATTATACTAAATATTTTACATTCAAATTTCAATCAAACATAATTGAATATAATGATGCTGATTTGAGAAAATCCAACATTTCGCTATAGAGTATATTTTCGAAAATGTGGATTTTATTTCATGAAAGGATGCATTGAGCCTTAGTCAGTACTGGTTCTGAGAAGCACCCAGTCACCCAGGGCATTCTCCAAATAACTCTTCAACTCTCATCCCAGTAAAGCGTTCTCTGAAAAAAAAAAAACTATGTCGATAGCAGTATAATTGGAGGTATGGACAATGTGAAAAAAGTCGTTGACAGTGATCTTCAAATGATGGATACGATTCGTTCATCTCTAAACTTTCTGTGGCGAATTCACATATCCCCCTTGACAGTGGCGGCACTTCAGGTTGTACAACTGGCTCCATTTAATTTTTTGTTAAAAAAAAGTCACATCTATGCTAAACGAGATATATCCCAACCATAACAAATAATATTGATGTTTTTGAAACTTTTCTATAGATTCTACATTGAATACTACAAAAATGAATCCTCCCATATTGTTGCAGGTGAGTTTTAGGAAGAAGAAACGATAATTTTGCTTTCATGTTTCACATTATAGTCAAACATATTCGGATGAGTATAAACAGAAAAATCTTTTGGTTGCTGATTGAATCTGAGCACAGATGAAAAAACATCAGGTAACTAACACAAAGTTAGAATATAGAAACATAATTTCGTGTTGAATTGTTCATATTGACACTCTTGCATTTGAAATGTTTTTATGAATCTAATGGTTCAACCCTATATTATAAATGAGTATTACATGATAATATGATGAACATATGAAAAAATAAACAAGGTGTTTGTTAACATCATGCTCATATTCAAGCAGATTAATCTTGGGTCTATTTTGAGACAATGCCCTAAGTGTATTAACTTTCAAGTCAACGGATGCAAACATTTTTAGTAAAAAATCCTTTTTTCGGCAACCGTCCGGAAAGTACGTACTTTCCAGACGATTTTTTTTTGAGAAAGTGGCATTTTTCTGGCCTAGTCCGGGAAGTACGTACTTCCGGGAAGAATCACATCGTTGTTGTCATTGTAAATATGAAAATCTTGGTAGTATGGTTTTGATAAATGCAGTTGATCATTACCATAGCAGCAAAATAACGACTGACAGCTATCTGACATAAAATTAGCTAACATTTCAATTTTTGAAAGAAATGTGTTTCTTTGATTCGTTATTCTACACGGTTGCCGAAAAAATTGTGTACGCAACACGCCCGAAAAACAGTTTTTTTGGACTCGCAGATTTCCAGGACTCGCTACGCTCGTCCTAGAATTTTGTCCACTCATCCAAAAAAACAGTATTTTCCGGACTTGTTACGTAAATTACTATTCCATGACATCTTTGGAATAACCCTACAACTCAGTCCGCATCAAGTGGCATTTTCTGCTGTACAACATGATTTTTCATTCGTGTCAGTGGCGTTCATGCACTGATTCATTTAGGTGAGAAAAGTGATACGCTATTGTTTCATCTTAGAGTACAAGTCTTCTTTGATTTTCTTAATTCTTTTTGAGCGTATCACATTTCCAAAGAAAAACACTTGTGAAATCATTTTCTGTGGGAAATTCAAAAATAATATTTTTTTCTAGCATTTCGGGAAACATGGATAGACTATCAAAATAGATAGGTATCCACATGCTTGAGAACGAATTACGCCGGGTACCCTGTATACCCCTGAATCAACCTCGAATACATTCAATAGTGATGATTATATTGATATCTGATAGTTGTTATGGATTTTAGTTCAACATACCTTTCTGTCTATCGATTATTGTGGATCGGTAGAACTCTTGAAACAATTAGGTACCAAAGATCCGAAAATCTGTGTTTTTATTTGGATTTGACCACAAAAGAGCAGACGAATTTAATCTTTGGTAGGCGGAAAAGAATAGCAGATATAAAAGGTAAGTTAATGTGAGAACTGGTTTATTGATTGCGGTGTAATATAATTTGTTTGTTAATTTTAATCGATACAGTCCATTAAATTCGTAATAAATCGTGAGTGCAACAATAGTGAAGTTGGATATTGAGATGACACCAAGCATTCCAAGAAAGCACAAAGCGTTTGTAGTTTCAGAAACGCCACTGGCCAACATAATTCTCGACCATTATCCCATCTCCTTTTTTGCGCCCCATCCACCCAGATTACTTCACCGCGAATCGTTTCACTGTCTCAAGATAGACTGAAAATTGTCGAAACGTCGCAGCTAAATGTTTGCGGAATTATACGTTTTTTGCTCACAGAAATGGCGAGTCCTGTCGGCCGCTCTCAGCTATTTTTATTGACCATTATCTGCGATGTCGCGGCAGATATAAATATTTTCCTTTGATTTTATTAATTGATCTAGTTCTTTGAATCCGAGCAGGGATGCCAAGAGATTGACAGGATACATTAAAAGTTTTGAATCGTGTTTTCAGGTGGGCTTCCAACTATACATCCACGAGTCTCTGATGTCTAGTTGGGCCAGGGGATCTTGAAATCTCATTTTTTTAGTGATATGATCTCTTTCGTGATCTCATCATCCTCCAAGCATCATCTGCAGAGGGGATTGACTTTGATCCCGATTAGCTACAAATTCCTATTGAGATGATTGGGTCCCGTTGGTAGGCCACCTATCATCTTGAAATCTAGTTTTTTTTAGAGATATGATTGCCTCATTTCAGGTGTATCCAGCCTTGATTCGGGGAATCGACTATATAGCAATTCCTTCATGAAAAGCAAGTCCATACTACACACATAAAAAGAATTACTTAATTCGATTTGATATGCTTTGGTTCAAGAGTATGGCTTGTTTATATATACTGGAATAAATGTCTGCTCAATTCAAGACTGAATACACTCATACCAATGTTATAGATTTCTTGAATCGTAAATGAATGGAGTTCTCCGTGAGAATAATACAATATTTCAGATTGAAAACACAATATATTCAAATCAAGACAATCATAATCTCTCAATGACTCGCATTTTTCTTGAACAAAAAGAATCAGATTTTTAGTTTTAGCTGTATATTGTTTTGTATCAAGAATTTTATCAAATTAGAGGAATTATATCGACTTCTTGAAATGAGAATCATCCTCAATTTCCGTTCCCCTATTGGGGTTCTCATCAATCACATCATCACTTGCAGACCTTTTTCTTGACAACCTTTCCCCCTATTCGTAGAGATTATTCCTGAACTTGTCCACCAGTTTACCTCGCAATAAAGTTGTATTCCTCTGGTTTAAAACTACTGAAAAATATAAAATAAATCATTCACAACTTCATGTAGGTACAATGTGAGAGATAATCTGACTTAGCACAATGCATGGTTATTATATTTCTTCAAATCTGGGTTCACATTCTTACTACTGAATTCATTTTCCTTGGATCGATTTGGTATAAAAATGTAAAAATATGTTAGATATAATATGCAATATCAAAATACCTAAGATGTCTACAAGTTCAAGAAGATTTTTTCCACTGTTCAATCAGTGTTTGGACAAATTTAAACGTTCATCCGCACATAGGTACCTAACCCCAATTTTCACTCACTATGCCGATCCTGGTTATTCAAGTTTTTCAGGAATTATCAGTTTTCGAGATGATATAGCTACGTTAATTGATTGATGGATACACAATAATACCTATATATACCCAAGAATGAACGTCGATAAGATATAGGCATGTAACTTACCTCTAAAAGTGGTAATTATATCCTCAGATATCTCCTAAGACCTTAGTTTTTCTTTCATGGCAAGCCAATATTTCTATGCCAATAAAATAGGTTGAACTGGTTGAACAATGATGGATGCACGACAAGAGCACCGAAACAACACACTCACACCGTTTGGCAATATTCTCGGCTCGAAGGGATCGCAATTATATTCAAGAAAATGTTATGGTCAATCCAAAGAAACTTTCCCAGAGATTTACTTATTCAGAGATAAATTGTCTAGTAAATCTTGTTATTGAAGAAAATGCTACATATGTTATATTGAAAGAAGACATTCCGTGACATATTATTCAAGAACTTCATTATTTTTTCTGGATACTTTGAATTTCTTGAATTGAGAACATTTTGTTATACCAAATGAATATTCCAGTGAAATAATTTTCTACAAGTGACATATTCAATAAATTCATTTCAAATAAATTATTTCAGAAGAACAATGCGCTTTCTCAAAACATGAATTGGACGTTGAACGAATGTATCGTTTTCATTTGAGAATTTTTTTTATGTGTGTACTGAGAACTCCCAGTATTGGTTCAGGTTCCGCTATTATGTCTTCCTTCTCGTTTCCAGGAACACCTGAGTGTCCTTGGACACAATTGAGGCTGACTTGTGTCTAGTTCGGTTCTGGATTTGCACTTGTCGGTCGAATAATCGAATGAAGAGGTGTTTCGTGTTATGTTTTTTCCGAAGGCTCTTTTGCGATTCGCTTGGTGCTCATTGTTGAGCCTTTGTATTGGAGACATCTTCCAGAGTGATATCTGAAAGGGTTGCCATTTTGAGCTTCTTTGGTTGGCCTTGAGACTAGATAACCAAATCTTGCATGTATATAAGCTTGTGCATATAGCCCTGACTGACATTGACATCCGACCTGTCATGTTTTAGTTGAAATTTCAGACTGACGACGCAAGACAAGAGACTGAGGCCCTCACCATAACTTTCATAGTCTCGAGCAACTGAAGAATAAACCCGTATGACCTGTTCCTATGTCACTCCACGAACCACTAAAGCATCTCCACGTATATCTCGAAGATCATTATGCTGGGAATGAAGGCTTAGAAACCTCATGCCAACTTCACACTATCATCTTCGGTGAATGTTAGTTTATCAAAACATGTTTGAGGGCTGTTACTTCAAAAATCACATTTTGTCAAATTTTCAATCAGGCGACAAAACCGAAGTGAAGAATAGGTGTATGTATATTATCTGCAATTCTGCAATCAATCGGGTCAATCCTAAATGACATTCGAAACATAAAATTTTCACATCTCCAACAATATTATTATTTCAAGGGGCGATCGACCTACAACATAAATATCAGGATATTCTCATAAGAACTATATAATCCTGTTCGCGAGTGGACATTGAATACAGATTTATCAAGTCTTTGCATGACATTGTATCTCTTCGTTTCCGGAGAAATTATAAGCCTTTGGTGTTAGGTGGCTATTGTTGGATTGATTGGTTTAGTTCCTATTGAACAAATTAAGTTTGAGTGGAGAAGAATCTAACGAATTGTTCTCGTCGTTTCGTGTGCTGGAATAAAAAAATTGGTCTCCCATACATGATTTTCACATCGATGGAATTGAGAGAATGCGTTCTCAAGATATTTTTTCTTTAGATATTCATAAGGAAATGTTTCCTGTTATACCAGATTGCCATCATGTGGTCAACAACCTTTTAAAGCAGGAAGACGAATCACATTACTAATATATGTGTATAATATAATTCTTCGAAAGGCAACAATCATCCAGTGCAGCGAATTATTATACTCAGGTCCCTCAAGACTAACCATAACACATCAGTTTTGTTAAAAAAAATACACTGGACATATAATGGTTGATTCTTACGATGCCTTTTGTATGTAGACGAAATGACAATATGACGATCTTTCCTTCCATTCTGGTGCCTAAGAAGATGTCACAACAAAAAAACTTCAGAGAAGGTATGGGACTGAGAACATAGCGAAACATCCGGAACGTGTTCTTTCAAATAAGTAGCTGGATATATTTCGCATCAAATTAACAATCGTATACGATATCCCTGCTTGGTATTACAGCAGGATGCTTCCTCACCATCAGCGGCGGAACTCCTCAAATTGTAGAAGGGTTCTGAGAAAAAACATTTATTTACCACTGAGGAATTCAACTTGAACAAAGGTGTATGTTTTTCTTCGTGGGTTGGCTGTTCAACGTGTATTGAATTGTTTTCAAAAACTTTGAAGAAGTGAGGTAGTTTCTACTCTTCAGAATGCTTATTATAAAAAAAGCTATCTCAATAATTTTCATATTATGAATCGTTTTTTGGATTCATTCATTGAATATTGATTGATGTGTGAGATTAGCATGGTAATTGGACCTCTGATTATTATTATTATATTTATTAATATTATTATATACCCGCCTATGGAAAATCCCCGGTAGCAGGTGATCGTGTGGCGCAATGAACAAAGACGCAGCGGTCCGCTGCCAGTGGGATTCTAAGGACAACTGCTACTTTTCGGAGCATGCTTTGATGCAAAGAGACATGAAGGCTATGACTAGAGAGGAGGCGGTTCGGTTCACTTTATTTTGATGACTTAATCTACGACATTGTCGCGGTGTTGATCATCTTTTAACCAACTCTTTTCCACATGGTTGACTGTTTAGTTCGATGGTTGATATACGATATACCTACATATAAGACTGGATCTGTTTCTATCGTTCTGGAGTTCTATCGTTCTATAGTTCTATCGTTCTGTTATTCTGTCATTCTGTTATTCTGTCATTCTGTCATTCTGTCATTCTGTCATTCTGTCATTCTGTCATTCTGTCATTCTGTCATTCTGTCATTCTGTCATTCTGTCATTCTGTCATTCTGTCATTCTGTCATTCTGTCATTCTGTCATTCTGTCATTCTGTCATTCTGTCATTCTGTCATTATGTCATTATGTCATTATGTCATTATGTCATTATGTCATTATGTCATTATGTCATTATGTCATTATGTCATTATGTCATTATGTCATTATGTCATTATGTCATTATGTCATTATGTCATTATGTCATTATGTCATTCTGTCATTCTGTCATTCCAAAGGGGAATCAATCAACTGATGGATCCATGATGAATGGAAGGACTGGAGTGGGTGTTATAGGGTCAAGTTTCAGGCTCTCAAAACCCCTTGGTATTTTTTTTTGAATAGATGAGGCCGATACTCGATGAAAATCAATGATTGGACATTAGAGTTTCAATACTTCACCTGAAAAAGCTATAGTGATTAGCGAAACACGTGGTTTGTTACCCTCATTCAAAAACCTTGCAGTGTTACCTGCTTCAACTGCTACAACTTCTTGATCATTTTTAAAGAAGAAGTAATATGTGCCAAGGAGTGCCATCAAAGGATTTCTCAGAAGGCAAACATCTATATCCTATCAATAAAGTCATGAACTGAGAAACAACCAGGTCACTTTGATGTAGGTACCAGATCACCAAGGAGTTAGAGATATCGAAGAAGCATATTACCTTGCCAGAGCCCACTTGAAAGAAGAGTTTCGACGCTGAGAAACAGATTAAATGAAATCTCACGGAAATAAAGAGACAATGACAAGAGAAAAGGCTAGTGAGCTTCTCGGGTCAGATAAACTGGTAACGGAACTCCTCACTGTACTCTGAGGTATCACTTTGAAAAGATGAGCAAATCAAAGAGTACCAGTTGCTGCTTCTTCCAGAACTTCGTATAACCTGGAGAGCATTTGCTTTGCAAGTGCCATGTGCTTTTCTGCAAGAGGCCCAAATTCCTGAAAGGGGCCTTCTTAACGCCCTGCCTCATCAGTAACTCAGCTCCTAGGAAACTGATGAACACAGCTGATGAAGACCTGAAAAGTGACCGTTCTCAGTACAAATTTCATCATAGCTGTATTTCAATTATTTGAGTCCCACCTCAACGATACAACTCCAGGAATTATATAACACAACCACAATTATGCTCTGGTTATACATTGATGATGAAATGATAACGGCAAAATGTGCCTGTTTGAATATGGTATGATTGGACATAACGAATATTCATGAAGTCAGAGTAGGAAATCGGCTTAATGATTAGAAATTGAGTTCTGCGCTCCAGAAACCGTTAGACCCAAACAAGTGAATGGACTATTCCTCTATATAATTTCGATTCATATTCGGATAGAAACAATAACATCCAAATGTAATAATCCCAGATGAGCCCACCCAGCTATCCATCCATATACCTTTTCGCGTGATACACGATGAACTCTCGTTTTACCTTCACCTTTGATCACCCACCCTAATGAGCTAATATTAGACTAATATGAAAACAAGGCAAATCCTCGGACCGTTTACCATAATGACAGTGCACGAGTTAGCGCCATTTATGCGCCAGCCACGAATTGAGCGGCCCGAGAGCCGGACCTTGCGGTACGACATTTCGCGCTGTATCGCCCGACCATTTAGAGGCCACAATGGTTTATTCGCTTTCCGATATAGCAACTTCCACGTACGTCGGATCCGGTACCGCAAGGAGGTGATTTATCTTTTTCTTCGTCTCTCGGTAATCACCGAATTATTCATCAGGCTCGATGCCGAATCCGAGTGAAAAGTGGGTCAAGAACGTGATCGTGGAACGGCTGCGCTGATCACAAAGCAGCGTAGCGGTTGCTCGGAAAGAAGGAATTCTAGTTGGGGCAAGGAATAAATGTTGCGATCGGTATTTGTGCTAGTTAAGTCATCGATGGAGGAGCTGCTTTCAATGGGATACTGTAAGTACGTCCAGAGGCGTAGTGTAGCGGGGGTGTAACTTTTTGGGGGTGTCAAAATTTCACAATAAATAAACCATTTCATTCCAGAAAGAACTATGAACTAACAATGATTGAAGTTGATGTTTTGTGTTTCATAATGATGGAATATGATGATACAATATAAATTCTGAATGAAAACAAACTAAAAAAAGAATACAATTTATGAAATCCATGGAACCATTTACCGTCATCTTTCGCCCAAACCGAAGATTGTCCGCATCATATACGTAAGAGCGGACTAAATGACTAACTAGATTTGAAAACGCATAAATTCATCATATAATGCAATATTGGCGTATACGCCATCTGGAAGGATTTGATCCACATCAAAATTTTCGGTTTGCTCTAGCAGTTCAGCTAAAAAAATCAGAACTGTCAATAGTTCGATTAGCTCAATTCGTGGAACCCAATCCCTAGTGAAGTACTACTTGACGCCTATAATAACACAATCAAATGAAAAACTCAAAGTCGGTCGACCACACAATATAATAAAATAATGAAAAAGTGGGTGTAACTATAGTTTCGGCTCAACAGCCATCATCAGACACAGTAAGTAATCTGTAATAGGAGAAATAATACTAAATAACAAAATGGTGTTCCCAAATACTTACAATCAAATTCAAAGAAAGGGGTATAAACCAAATCAATGCCAAAATCGGATATCGGAAATCAATCATACATCAAAATACATCTTGTTTAAATTTGCATAGCCACCAAAAGAAGCTAAATATCAAAATTAAAGCAGAGTTGAAGAACATCATCCTCCACTGATGGTAGTCAGTATTCAACTAACAAGAATTAAAATGGTTACGGTTGAAATTTGACAATGACTTGTGGAATTACAGTTGACATGGAACAATGAATTTTATGTCTATGAAATTTATATAATAAAAGTTGTATGAAATTTTTGGTGAGAAATAGTGAGTTGAGGTGGAAGATTCAGCAAAAATTCACTCAATAAAGTTGGATGAAAATAAAATTCTATAACAAGAAACCTTGAAGCTTATAGATGAGAAAAATTTATGTTTTTGAGAAGAAGAAAATCAAAGGTTAAGATTGAACATTTATATACGAGTTCAGAGGCGTATTAAGGAAATTTGAAAATTAGGAAAAATTGGATTAAGAAAATTGTAGGGTACGAAAAATATGATTACGTTCAAAATTGGTCTGATCATTTAAGCAATTCACTCTTGGGTTATTAATACATTTTTGAATTTCAAGAATTTCTAAGAGGTTCAATCTATGTCCTTTGTTGCAGAAGTGTAGTATTTCCATGTTCGAATTAACGTTGAAAGAATGGTTGGAATCAATAATATGGTTGGCAAAGGAAGAAGTTGTATTGGAATTGTTTGTACTGATAAATTTGTGAAACAATCTCTTATGTTCCAAGGCTCTAGTTTCAAAACACCTACCTGTCTGACCAATATATGAAGAATTACAATCGTTACAATTGAGTTTATAAACTCCTGATTTCTTGTCTGAAGAAACTTTATCTTTAGAGTTGACTAGTAGATGTTTAATATTAGTATTTGTTTTAAAAGAAATATTGAAACTGTAGTCTCTGAAAATTTTGGACAATAAAAGGAATAGTGACCAAAAAAATGGATAGACTTGTAAACCGTAGGAGAAGGATCTTGATTTGTAGTGACATTAAAGGATAATCTAAATTTTGTATAGAATTTGAAATAGAGTTTCATGATGAAATCTAACGGATAACCATTGTTGATTGCAATTTGCTTGACTATATTAATTTCTTTGTTGAATGATGAATCTGAAAGAGGAAGTGAAAAAACTCTATGAAATAGGCTGTTAAAAGCTGCTGACTTATGAGATTGGGGGTGGTTAGAGTTAAATGGAATAATAGTGTCTGTGGCAGTGGGTTTTCTATAAATTTCAAATTCAAATCTTGATGAAAAGGGGTTTTTTGGTTTATACCCCTTTCTTTGAATTTGATTGTAAGTATTTGGGAACACCATTTTGTTATTTAGTATTATTTCTCCTATTACAGATTACTTACTGTGTCTGATGATGGCTGTTGAGCCGAAACTATAGTTACACCCACTTTTTCATTATTTTATTATATTGTGTGGTCGACCGACTTTGAGTTTTTCATTTGATTGTATTCAAATTGGACCACTTTGAGAATGGATGATTTCCATAACTATGCCTATAATAACCTACAAAAAATCCTAGGAAAAATCCAAATAGCTATATCCTCTTCCAATGGCTCAATGTTTCACGAATTCTGTATGGGTCTCGACTGCTCGAATTATTGAAAAAAATAACTGGAAATTGGAGAGAAGAATTCTGCCAGCAATCCAGGCGGCTGAGTCCTATGATACGTCCAAGATGGATATAGATATGGTGGAATGAGTCCCATTAAAAGGCACTAGAAATATTTGTAGACTGCTGCATACTTGATTTTGTTGAATTTCAATCATAGTTTCAAACACTAGTAATACTTCCACGACTTCATATGGATGGCGCCACGTCTGCTGATTCCGCATGAATATTAATTTTCCAAATTTCTCTGCCATTTTGATTTTGTGTGATTTCTTCAATCAATATTATGATTGAAGAATCGAACAATATTCATATTTCAAGCCAAAACCACAATTATGAATGATCTGTCACTGTCACTTGAACACGAAACCATAGAATACGGATATAAATAGAGAACTGAATTATCGATATTGATATCAAATGCGATATTATCGCCATCTCCGAACGATTAGTGAAATAGGTATGTTATGATCTTCGCTGAACCAGTCTACAGGTTTTGACGAAAAACAATTGAAGAGTCGTTTCAACATATCTATATCCAACTTTGATACGTCACTGAGCCGTACGCAGTCGAACAATGATAGAGCATCCTTTTTGTTCTCCACATCTGAAATATCGCAGTGGGCTCGGGTTTCACTGAATGAAAAAAAGAAACAGTAATTCTATCCATTTAATTGATAGATAATTCACTTTTCTTGAAAGTTCTTGATATGGAGATGTCATGGATCCATAGATTATTTCTAGATATTCTATTTTTAAACGTTCAAACACATTGTCTATATTATTGAACTCTAATGATATTATCTGTAAATTCTTCACAACAGTAAATCAGGAATATCTATTTCTTGCTAAAGTATTTAGTGTTGGGAGACTCTCATCATTACCATAGCTCATTAGTTATGTTTGTCATATCTGAAAAATCGATTTATAAACTTCTCTGAATAAGCCTTCGATACAGTTTACCAAAAATTGTTGAAAAAGTTTATATAGTAATTTAGCCAAATTCGACACGTGATGAATATATATAAACGGTATCATCAGCCAACCAAGGAGAGTTCCTTATGGAGTACTACAGGGAACTGTTCTTGGGCTCGATTAGTTTATAATTCATAAGTCGTTTTTCGATTCTGAAATTAAATTCAATGCGGCAATAACTTCATCAACAACCCCTTGGAAATCATAAATAGAATGATCAGTCTTCTGATAAATCGTGATTTCTTTTATTCACCATTGATATTGCTTCATTTTGCTATTAATTATAATACAAAAAATTACCACGCGTGCACTGTTTCAAAATAATTATTAATCTTGGATAACAAAAAACAAATTTATAGTCTAAACTCATCAGAAAATGTATGAGTATTCTTCTACACTTATATATAGATAATACTTTGTCGTGAATCAATGAAATCCACTGATTTGCTTTTGTAATAAATCGTTTGCTCAAGTAATCCAATCAAATCAATTAATTTGGGATGACATCTGATTGAACAACCAATCAGAAAATTATACTGAAAAGAGATTCCGTGGGCTGTTATCACATTTCGATTTATTTCGATTTTGATGTTTTAGAAAAATTGATATCTAATCAAATACACTCATTTTGATATTGATAGATACTCTTGATTGATGCTCAAAAATATTGTACATCGATTGAAGCTCATTTTTATATCATACCATCAAAATCTGTCATGAAATTGTTTTTAACAATACCCACAGTATGTAAATATGTTCTCCCAACATTTTTTCTCTCTAGTTTTTAATTATATCCTCCAACATCGAAGCACTATACGAAAGATCATTCCTCGTATACATGGAGAGAGGATCAGAAAAAACTAATGAGATTTTTTCCTAGATTAACCGGTAATGTAAGAAATTTCATTACTTCTTTCTAAGAACCATTTATCATAGTCTCCTCGACAGAGTATAACATCGCCAATATTGAGCAACGTTATTAATGAGAGAAGAGTGCTCATTTGAACCAAAATTGGTGGGTGATTAACACCAACTAATATTTAATTATTAACGAACCGCAAGTATGAGCCTTGAGCTTGCCCGTTGAATCCGGACTTTTGGTAATTGAGTGTCAGTTGAGACCGTTATAAATGTAATTACAGAAGATTCTGGGTGATGGATCTAGGAAAGAAAGTATTGTTCCTGATCACCTAGAGGTACGAATTCATCTATTAATTAGCTTCGACCTGTTTAGAATAACATTGAATTATGACCAGTGGGAAATCGACTATAGGTAGGTACTTGTTTTTGATTGACAGTGAAGAATTATTGCTCTTCTGATGATACGGATCTAATGTGAGGCTAGGTGGAGATAGATGATACTATTATTTTTTACTAGACAAAAAATAATTAAAAAATGTTCAGGTTTCATTTTTTTCCAAATCAAAAACAAGTGTTCTGTGTATGTTGTCATAATTATTCACTCTCTAGCATATGTCATCCAAGAAGCAGCAATGTCAATTCCATATCAAATTCAAAATCCTTACTTTTTATGAAATTGATTGTTCAGAGAATGTTTATGATTAGTTCATATTAATTTGCTAAAACGTTTTATTCGTGATATTCATTTCACCAAACAGTATCAAGGATACGATACCATAAATTCAATGGTATACAGGGTATGTCAATAGTCTGTTTTTCCTCTGTATTGACAACCAAATCATTGGAAATATCAGAAATCTATCACAAAAGTTACTATTCTATACATCCTGTGTATAACGAATGGCTACATAGTTGCCAAGTTAATCAATTCTTCCCGCGATAAATTCATAGAATAGAAGAATATATGAAAACCAAGATGTCTCCCACCCGCGTTCTCACAAGAATAGTTCAAATTATTGAACCGTGATTCATCAAAGGTCTGTATGAGGAAGCTCACACAACATGAGTATTTGGGGGGAGGGGGTAGCCCACTGTGAATGTAAAATTATGATACATGAATGAGGGTTGTCGAGCAGCACGAGAAGAAGTCCCTACGACGACCCATCAAACGTTACATGAGAAATCTCGTGTCAACATGGTACCCTCTTCAATGGGGTTGGTTTCGAGGAAGCATTTGGTTGGTCGAAATGCTTGACAGAATCAATCCGTGGTTGGTTTAGTCTGTCTTCTCAATTCGGCAGGTGAGCAACGCCTAACCAGCTCGGGTACTGATCAGTGGCCACGTTTATACCGTCTCTTGGTAAGCAGACTAATGACTTTATACCAACCAAATACCCTTGGTCATGTTGGTGTAAACGGAACAGTTGGTCAGGTACTCAGCTTGGTTTGGTAACGAAAATTGTTGCGTACCAGACTATTATAGTTAGGTGATCAAGATGGTGTAAACACCTTCTGGCGGTCTGAACTAACAGTGCCCTAGTATCCATTTGGGCCATTTGATGATTTCTTCGAAGAAATATATATATATTTGAGATTGATATTTGACAATAGACGTTTTCTCGCCAGTTAGCAGTGTTACGAAACTGTTTCACGGACCCCAACCCAAATAGTTCAGTGGTACTGAGTAACCATCAAATTACCAAACGATCCAAACATACCAAATCAGAACCTAGTTGTTTACTGATGGAATATGGTGTAAATAGGCATCAACTTATTATTTTGGTATGAATTTGGTATGATCAATTTGGTCAGAATACCAAATTTGCGCACGGTATAAACGTGGCCACTGTTAAACCCGAGAGGTGAGTACATAGCCATTTTCTGGTACACCAAAAGGCATTTAATGCCTCTATTCAACCGAAATTTCCCCCACAATGCTCCTTCTTCACTTAATAATGCCCGACAATGCCCCACATTACCCAACAATGCCCCACATTGTCAAACATTGCTCCGCAATGCCCAACATTGCCCCGCAATGCCTCGTAATGCCCCCCAATGTATTATATACCTGTTTCTCTTTATTTTATTTGTTGAAAAGAGATAATATTTAAAAGACTAAAACAAATCCTTATGTCTCTATCAATTTTATTATCATAATAAGTTATCTGAAGGCACAAAAAATGGGTAAGCAACGCCTAACCAGCTCGGGTACTGATACTGTTGAACCCTCGGACTTGCTGCTATCGAAAAAACTGTCTCTAAATTCACAAATAGCTATTTATCAGAATAGTATTCCATTGCAACTTTCACATCATATATGCGACAGATCATCGATCGGTTTGAAGGAAATATTAATTTTATAATCTCAGGAAGAAGTCCATGGCATCTCAAAGTGGAGTGGTAGATATCAAAGTAGGAAAAAAGCTCCAAGTCATCTCCACATCATTTAATTAGAACAAGGTTATAGGGAACATTTTTCTAGTACATATGTACTCATCATCAGCCCGAATAAAATATGATTGTTGAAGATGAAAAAATTACATAACAAATTGAAAAAATTAATACAGGAAAATTTTTATACGGGGCCCTGTACCCACAAATTAGGGATATCGGGACGGTAACATATTGAAAAGGGTTCTATGCAATAATACAGTGTACATTATCAATAGTATCGACCACGGCATTTTGCACTACAATATGAAATACACAGAAGAACTTTTTCCGCAACATCTATCCACCAAACAAATAGGAGCCATAGCGGTGCCAGTTCTGTTAAAAAAATTGCCATCTCAGTTCCGTCAGATAGGAAGCGACATCAGGACTCACTAGGTTGAATAGTCGATTATTTTTCCAGCGCATAGGACGAAAAAGTTGTGACGAAGTAGGACAAGCAAATCCACAGATAGAGTTTGTTACATCGCAACTGCTGGAGAAGTTGTACGAGACCGACGTTAACTAATGAAGGGGCATTATTTAGGAATTGAAAGATGCGAAGAGTTAATGGTGCAGAATTCCTGGGTAGTTATAAATCGCAGTTTCTTGAACTCCTCACTGGAAATTCGTCTGACAGTGTGTTCAGGCTACTAAAAAGTTCAAGATTTATCAGTTGGAGAAATTCCATTATTATTTTTACGACGAGAGCTGTCGCTCCTAATCTGAAACTTCAGTATTCAAGTAAAAATCTCATTTCGAATTATGAAGTTTATCTGCATCAAAAATGTTTTTTTCTACACCTTCAAAGCAAGATTCATCAGAATATAATTACGTCATTACGCCAATGATTCTTTGATTTTTTTTCAACCTGATTATCTAAAGATTAGCTAAAGATAATGAATTCGATAATTTTAGACGGATTATTGTATGATATTTCTTCATCATTATTGAACATTAATAACGGATGAAACATTTATTAGGCGATGCTTGAGACTGATTGGTTGTTCCTTAGCTATTTCAGTTTCAGGTAAAAATGGTTCCAAGAAGCTATTGTTTTCCAAATCGGTTCCTTCGTTTTTCTTTCATGAATTACATTCAACATTAATGTGAAATAAGTACTTTATCTTGCAATACTGTACCCGTTCTTTATAGTCAACTTGAACCACTGGCATTTTGTATGGGTGCATGTGTAAGTTTTTGCCGTATGTCAAGTTCCAAACAGTGCCTGTGAACATAAGAAAATCATACAGATCTGATTCTTTATATTGCCTCAAAGATTTCGTTGGAATTTTTCCCAATCGCAAATTTCCATTTGAAGCACTTTGGCGCACCATATACTGTTCCTTCTGTCTTCTGATGTATTCAACAACATTTTCTTTTACCAGTTAACGTTTTCCTTGAAATTTGTCAACAAAAACTTATTGGTGGTTTGTCAACAAGAACTTATTGGTGGTATATAAAACCCTCATTGTCAATATCGACCTCTTGTAAGACCTTTGAAAACTTCTCAGCGTATATTATATGATTGTAGGGAATACGATTATATACACCTTTCTCTCTATAAAGCAAAAAAAAATCTAGAGAAATCTTTGGTGACAAATAACTCATTCAGCTAGCCTCATTATGACGAAATAACTTTTAAAATAATAATTGCAATCGTCGAATGGAATATTACACAACAAGTGTGGAAAGTGACATATTTCACACGAGCAGTCGTTTAGCACGAGCCGCGTAGCGGTGAGTGCGGAAACGTAACGAGTGAAGGAAATGCACTTTCCAACGAGTTTTGTACACTATTTTCCCTACGACTCCGAATAATTTTATTTCGCGGGAGGTCTTTTCAAAAATTTAACTCGAGCGGTCCATATAATTTCCGGTGGTTTTGAGTCAATATCAAGTACTGTTTTTTCCATATTCAAGATGATATTTGAAATCTTCTTCGACAATTCCTTATTATGTGAATTACTGATTGATTGAGTCAGTTTAGTTTGGACAAATTTTATTGATATTGACACCAGCGTACATAAACAACCTTGACACCATTCAACTGCTACCGTCAGTGATCACGCAACCAGGAATACATAACCATAGAAGTATGTAATTCGCAAGCGCGTACAAGTTACTCGAGTTAGTGCGTCCTTGACTCTTTGCAAACATCTGTGATACCAAGGAATCTTCTCGTTGGTGATACTGTGATATCAAACTGATGCAAGCAGCAAGCCGCGCATAAAAGTGTAGCCGTACTCTTTTGAATGATCTAACCCTCTGTCATCAACATCGAAATAGTTCCAGAATAATTATAGAGTATAGGTTCCAGTTTTGAAGTAAATTCAGAGGTTATGTATCAGACACATTGAAATTGATAGATACAGAATTCTCGGTATAATTCGAAACGAGACAGAAATTTCAATAAATAAAATGAATTTGATTTGAGATATACAATATATCTAATTATTTCTATATCAATTCAGGCGACCGTTGTGATATTTTTCATATGAGCTACTTTCTCAACAACAAAACACAGTGATTATTGACGTTTTCATACGTGGTCGTAGGAAAAATATTCAACAATGCGCACTATGAGCATACTAAATGTCGCTCATGAATTGATATGAATAGGAATAATTGTTCGTCTTTAGCGACAATCTGATAACGGACAAGTTGGATACCTACTGGATTAAATACAAATAAGATACATTGAATGTCATATTGAGTATTAGACTCCCAATTGAAAAACTAGTAGGACACTATTAACCATTGATTAATTCACTTTTTTACTATAAACAGATACTCAATTCAGTTATGTTCATCACCCCAATTCTCATAATTTGAATCTAGATGCGAGGATTTTTGCGACTATCGTTCATCATCGGACATCGGCTTCGTAAAGGTGGATTGCCACCAAACAGACTAGTTTCAGTTACAACAACAGAAACAAAAAAGTTTCGAAAACAAACCCGAAACTCGGATTCCATCAAACAAACAAAAATCAGTCTGTCGCGTGTTTTGTTTCGAAGATGTTTTCTGTCGTTTCCACTACACGAACAGTTTTCATTATGCCATCAAAGTCACATACCACTACCAGAAAGAAATAGTGAACTGTTGTCGACAGCCATTTCCACATAGCGAACTCTGTTTACAAAAACAGAGACAAAACACCGAAACCTTTTGATCTTTCCTTCTGGCAACGGGGCTTTTTTTTTGTTGACGAAAACACGAACTCACGACATGTCTTCAAAATGTTTCTGATTTTGACAACAAAATGTTTCTGATTTTGACAACAAAAGTTTTTGTTTTGTCGAAATCGACACAGTTGCTGTTTTTTTGCGGTTTTGTCCATTTGGTGGTAATCCGCCTTAAGAATCACAAAACTCGCTGCTCCCAAAGTTAGTCCTAAATCCCGAATAAAATCTCACACGCCGATAACGACAATGAGATTTCGTCCAAGTCGCCAATGTCCGAGCCTTATCTCACGATTCCACCCCTGTCTCATCTAATGGCACCCCATTTCGCCATGCTGCATATTCCGAATCGCAAAAGTTTTCAAACTTTCGTTCGAGCAAGAATATGTTGGGACTAGGTCGACTCGATGAAGACGTTAGTTGAAAGTGGGGATCATTTTCAGGACCAGTGGGTATAGTGCGGTTTTCACGAATGGCTAACATAGAATTCGTCAGGAACACAGAAAAAAAGGAACTCTTAAATCGAGTTGTAACCGCATTAACTCAAGAGATTGGTAATCTTGAATAGGTCCAACCAAATATTAGTTTGATTTTTCGACAAAATCCTCTTTACTACTTTTGTGTCAAATATATCCTTTCTTATTGAAAAATGTGTTTTGTTTGAGGCAAGAATATTTCAATGTTGTTGTGAATCAATTTTCTTGGATGAAGCTGATTTCTCAGCATATCTGAACAATGATCCTCTTGATTCAAGAGGAATCACTTTTGATCCATTCTTATTGACCTTTGAAGGATCGCAACTCTGCATACCGATAATTGAAAATAAAAAATATACGGCAGTTTTTTCGCAAACTGGGGCTGCAGTATTGATACAGCAATGACTTATCACTTCAAGCACATTGACATGTCCTGACAACACCAAACAAAGCATTCTTAACACCCAACAGTGCCAGTGATACGACGCCATGTCCACATATGTTCTAGGTTGTTTGCTTCCAGGAAACCTTTTACGTCCATGTTGAGTACTAGAGTTATAAAGAATTCGCGAGCCTGCACTCTGCACTATAGAAACACAAGTACCATCAAAGAAAACTTCACAGTAACCTGTCACAATGTATCTCTTGATAGTCTCAAATGGCGGCCAACGGCGTTATTGTTGGCGTTGTCTATAGCTGGTTCTGCGGACAGTGCGCGGACTGCGAATCTTCGCCTCAAGTGCTAATTCTCAATTATGCTTATTGGTCGAGCTGTTCACGTGGTACATGCCTCCGTCATCAAAACACATTTTCTTAAGAAACGATATTCTTGAGCTGAGAGAAATAATCTTGACTGACATAACTGACAATGTTTTCTATGGTGAAGAGTGCGGAATACAAGCTTCTTTACAAATCCCCTGAAAAGTAAAACATAATTCATGTATTGGGAACAAATTCGAAAGCTAGCTGTTGATACAAAATAGTAAATTGTTTTACCATCAGGATCGAAAGTGACATTTAATTTGACAAGCGAATTTTGCGCTTGTGAAGCGAAGTTATAACGATGTCGAGCTCGCAAAATTTGGGAGTTAAACAGAAACAATTTCGATCCGAAACAAAGCAAGTGAAGTAACCACCATTATGACTAACAAAAATCTTACCTTGACTAATTTTCTGACCTGAAGAGGCCAATATGACAAAAAAGAAGAAGAATAAGTAGAATTAACCTAACCTCTATAATCTAGGATTCAAAAGTCAACTTTATCTCCTAGACACTACAAGTATTGCCTAGCAACATAGATATTAATAAATTTATTGTGTTGAGAAACGTCAACTTCAAGAGCTGATTTCAGAACAAAAATGAACGACTTTTGAGTCGGTTGCACGAAAAATATTTTTAAAATCAAGCTTTTATACAAACCCCCTGAAGAGAAAAACAAAATTCATTCCATTGTTATATACGGTTCTGTGGGTAACAGATTCGAAAGCTAGCTGCGAATACAAAAAAAGGTTATATTCTGCGGCAAGTTTTTAGCTAGTCAAAAAACAACCTATAAATCAAACAATGAAAGGAATCATTTTTTTATACTAAGTGCATACTGCATTCATATAAAACCTTTTTTCCAAAGTACTATCTACTGTCATTTCAGGACATAGGTCAAAATTTTGAGACCAATATAAGTAGTGTCATCAAGGACTCTTTATTTACATGAAAGACTTATCTTAGTAAGTGTTTGTGTGTGATTTTTTTCCAACGATTTGTTCTTATTATCAGTATGATTCGTATAAGATTCTGAATTGAAAAGGAAGATTCAGCCACTTTTATCAGTTTGTGAATTTCTCAAGTTTGGCATTATACATCACGGCGGCTTTGGATATACCTCATCGTTCATGATGGAGCTGACGTTCCTGAAATATTCATCCCCAAAGAAAAATCCAGCGCAGTGTTCTTTTGGGCATTGGCATGACTCGAAAATCCCAGTAAAGTATGCAAAGGCAATAAAATTCCAATAGCCCAACTAGGATATGCAATTCGAAAAAAAGGAAAAAGTCACAATTCTGCATAGTTATTACAGATTTGAGAGCGTAGGAGCACAGAGTAGCCATAGAGATTTCCATAAAACTAATACAAGTAAAAGTCGAATGGAACAGGTAAAAATGCACTGATATTTATTTTATGCTGGAGACTTATTGATCCGGGATTATTAAAGTTCCGCATAGCATACCGCATGGTATATTATTTTGTGAAGTTAATGAATATCATGGAATAATTAGATAGTAGGCATATTATTATGTGTTTGAATGATTATGGAAAATATCATGTAATCTCGGGCACCAAATGTTGATATTCAACCAAACTCACTTGCGTTTCATTTGCGTAATAAATACAAAACAAGAAGATGGCATTTCTTCAATCTTCCACACGGAAAGTGTCCTAGAATTAATACCAGTTCTTTGCCGGCTGTTTTTCATATGGGTCAACCCGGTGTGTCTCAAAAAAAGGTAATAGAACCTTCCAGGAACTTGTGCCTTTTGCAGCATAGCGCTGGACATTCGCGAAGCAAATGTTCTGCAGTTTCAGCGAAGTTCTCGCAGTAGCTGCAACTATCTCTCTCTGTTCTTAGAGGGCAGAGTCATGTCACCAGTTTCAAGTATCTTTCTGTCCAATTCAATAAGCTGTTCAGCTGTCCTTGGCGAAAGGCTTACTAGCTTTATCGATTGTCTTTGTCCTGGCACTTTATTCCAGTGAGATTTCATTTCATCCGCTTCCCAACGTCGAACCTCTTCTTTCAAATGGACGTTGGAGAGTCCACTGTAGGGTTCTGGACTGAACAATTTTGTATTTGTCCCTTCAAGCACTGCTATCTATCATCTATGAAGTCCTTTGAAAAACACAGGTGATCTCTGCTTCCTTCAGAATAGATTTAGCCAAGAGTTACGTCACACCCCAACAGTTTCTCATGATGATCTATCAAACAAACTTTCAGGCTTCTGGATTGTATCCATAGGAGGGCTGTTTGTCTGATTGGTATTTCTGCACTTACGAACTAGATGACCTCTTCAGAAAATATCAGGAAAGTAGGTGATTTCTGCCATTTCTATAGGTATCAGAAATCACGTCCAATATTCCTCTACAAGCTGTTTCGAGAAGATTGTAGGGGGGTCGTTAAGGCTGTGCATTTGTGCATAACCCCTCAATTTATTCGAGGTCCGGGATTCCGAGGCTTCTTGCGAAGTTTATCAGTTTCCTGGGAGCTAGGTTCCTGATATCAGAGGGCTTTAAGAAGGCCCCTTCCAGGAACTTGAGCCTCTTGTAGAAGAGTGCTGGGCATTCGCAAAGCAAATGTTCTGCAGTTTCAGCGAAGTTCAGCGATAGGCCACTATCACTCTCTGGTTTACCCATCTTTTTGAGGTGATACCTCAGAGGGCATTGTCCAGTGAGGAGTGTCGTTACTAGTTTCAAGTCATTTCTGTACAACTCGAGAAGCTGTTTAGCTTTCCTTGGCGAAAGGCTCACTAGCCTTTTCGCTTGTCTTTGTCCTGGCACTTGATTCCAGTGAGATTTCATTTCATCCGCTTCCCAACGTCGAACATCTTCTCTCAAGTGGGCCTTGGAGTATCCACAGAAGGGTTCTGGCCGATAAATTGTGTATTCGCCCCTTCTTTGGCAAGGCAGTCTGCTTCTTCGCTGCCTGGTTGGTCGCTGCCAGTTGTCTCAGGGATTGTTTACAGTCCCAAGTCCAAGTGTATGACTTCAGAGCTTTCAGTGCTGCTTGGCTATCTGATAGAAAATATATATTCTTGCCCTTCGAGTGTTCCTTTCTAGGCACATATCTCCATAGCATAAAAGGCATACTATAGATGGGACACTCTTTTGTTGTCAGGTTCGAGTCGGAGTGAGGTATTTCCGAATTTTCGAGAAAAACAACAATATATTTATGTCGTCTCTTGAATTCTTCCACTGGCTTGCACAATGTTCCACGAACATTATAGTTTCCACTTTCGTGTAATCAATTAAAACATACTTAATCTGGAAGAAGACTCTTCCTGGAGTAACTACCACGCTGATTTTCTGAAGCATTCATTACGAAACTTCGAAGAAAAATGTAATTTGTTGAACCACCAGTAGCGCTCAACTGCTACATAATTGAAATCGCTACAACACGGAATCTCATGATGAACTTCATCAATATTACGTGACTCGAACAGTAAAATCTAGGTTTCCACCGCGTCCTGAAAGAAAATGGCTGTCTTGAATTAACCTACTGAAACTAACAGCGCTCTCGAATTAAATATGTACCAGGCCGTACTCACCAAAAACAAACGACTATTTTATGCTACTTTATGCAGCAATTTGGCATCATAATGCTGCTTACAAACAAGCTCGTTGAAATAAATTACTCAAAATTTGCATCGCTCCCAACACAAAAGTGAGTTACGCAATACGCAGTTGATTTTCAAGAGAAGGCAAATCAGAGTTTTTATCTGAATACAGGAGGAATTATTTGTCCAATTATGTCAAAAATTCTCACTGCTCTCCCGAGAATGGATATTTTTTTTTCATCATGCTGCTGCATTATCCAGTGGCCTTTGTTGTGTTTTTATTTGTTTTTCAGACTATTGAAATTTCAGGGGCATGTTATGATATTCTTTCACTCGTAAGAAGGTACGTCAAACATCACCACAATTTTTTCTTTCGAATGAATCCCAGAAGCAGGAGAGATTAAACGTGGAGTGCCACAAGGATCAGTGCTTGGACCTATCCTATTCTTACTATATACATCAATATGGATAAAAAGAGCGAGGATCTTTAAAATGGAAATCTCTTTTTCTAACACCCCTCGATTTATTTATACAGGAATATGTGAAAGTATGGAATACAAAACTTAGACACACAATATGATCGAGATGAAGAATAATGAATTTGTTTGGTCACACAGATGTAAAGAAACGATTCAAATATGTTTCCTCAAGTATATCTATCACCTCTCATCTTCTAAGGAAAATGTTCATACTTAGGTATACAGGGTACCTAGATTTTCATAAGTTAACTCGATCTATAATTCATATGAGAAGGGTAGTCTCTGATAATTAGGAATTAAATATTGGGTCGGTGTTTATACAATGCAATTGATAAATAAGAATCATATGTTGAATGTTACATGATTGAAAGCTCTATGTCATTTCAAAGTGTTGAATTGAATGATATTATTAATTAAATGAGCAAAAAAACCCGAAAAAACTAAAAACTCCTGAACCTGACAACCATAAACACTATTAGAAAAAATTACAAATGATGGCATTCCAACGATTCTATCGTTTTGCGCGTTTTGTCCACAAAATTACTTAATTCTTAGTTGTTAAGTTGAAAGTTGACCAACTTCGTAATTCATAATTACTTATTTAAGTGACAGATGTAAATGTTTAAACCCTCATAAGCGTTCTCGTGTATTCAACATTCTTAATTCTCAGTTGTAAATTCAATTTTTGGTTTAGTTGAATCTATAAACCCAGCTTAAGAGATTACAAATAAACTCATTAAATACAAGAAAAAAAAAGGTATGAGGTATAAGTATGGCCATGGAGTTTCTTATAATAATATTTTTGCTTTCACTAATTTTTGTACGTTCAATTAATGAATAAACACTTCATTTCGAATTCTGTTTTTATATTTTTTCATACAAGTACATAAATCACTTTTAGCACCAGTGATGCTGAAAGTGATTTCCTTGTAACACCAGTGTCATAAAATTACATTTTAGACACTGACAGCATGCGTTGAAAAATATACTATTACTGACGTTGGCTATGAAACCAGCCAAGGCATTAAATCTGCTTTTCTGCCGTGTGAAACATATAATTTTTTCTTCAAATTTGTTCCAATTCCATGCAAAATCGACTTTTTCATATTTAAATTGCGTTTCATTATCAATATCCAAATAACTAAATTATTTTATCAAAGGTAACTGGGCCCTGCGTTACTATGTTAACCGCTGATGACGTTTGTTGAATATGTTTGTTTACTGTTTACTTTGTCATTGTCAATTTTGAAAAGTTGTCATGTTAGAAATGGATTTACTGCAAAGTTAGGATGAATTGATGCAATTAACACCACCTGAGATAAGAGACCAGGCGCGAGATGTGGAATTTAACCTTTTACCGGAAAAATCAAGAACTGTATATGAACTCACATACAGCAGATTCATGGAATATAGACAGAAGAAAAATATAGGATCTTTCTCTGAAGATGTGCTGATTGTCTATTTTTCCGATCTTTCAAAGAAAATAAAGCCTTCAACGTTATGGTCTACCTATTCGATGTTGAAAGCTACCCTGCACATAAAAAATAACATTGATTTGGCAAAATACCTGAAGTTACGGGCTTTTTTGAAACGCCAGTCATACGGTTTCCATGCAAAAAAATCCCGAGTTTTTCAAAGAGAAGAAATCGAAAAAAATTTATCAGATGCCCCAGATGAACTGTATTTGTGTACGAAGATAGGAATATATTGAAAATGATCTATTATGGATTAAAGAACTAATTTTCAATTTATATTTTAGGTTGTACTTATTGTTGCAGTCGCTGGGGCTTGTAGATGTGATGAGCTTTTGCAAATGAAAACAGATGATATAAATGATATGGGCGACAAATTGCTAATTATGCTACCAAATACTAAGACCAAAAGATCAAGATCTTTTGTAGTAACGGAATATTTAAGCGTTTACAGAAAATATGCAGCCTCCAGACCCTCGAATTTAAATAATCGGCGTGTCTCCTATAAGTATGCGAGCGGTAAAGCACATCATCAATTCATTGGCATTCACAAATTCGGTAAAATGCCAGAAGAAATTGCTACTTTTCTGGGACTATCCCATGCGAAAGAGTATACCGGGCACTGCTTTCGCAGAACTTCGGCCACGTTGCTGGTGCATTCTGGTGGGGACATAACAATGTTGAAGCAACATGGAGGATGGAAGTCTTCCGCTGTCGCGGAGGGCTATATTGAGGACTCGCTAGCCAATAAGTCGAACATCGGCAATAAAATATGCTTTCTGACGTTTCCGGAGTATCAAGTGTGGATACTAAAGTTGTTAATTTTACTGGAAAGGAGGGAAGTGGACAGAGTTCAATTGTATTAAATAATTGTTCACAAATCACCATAAATATATCTAATAAATAAAAATTTCGTGTTGTAGTTTTAATGCAATAAAACCAGTTTATTATCATGAGCATCATTTTGAGTTTTCTTAATGTCATTGTCAATTTTAATAACCAGTTTGATTTAAATTATTACTTGGAAGGTTGCCTAGCAACGAACTTTTTCTGCCTAGGCAGTAAAAGTGGACTTTTTCTGCCTAGGCATTAAAAGTACAACTTCTAAGCCTGCCAAGTGTCATTAAAAGGCCGCTTTTAATGTCATTTGGAGAAAAACATATTTTTTAAAACCTCAATGAGAAATCATAATGACCATTCATACGAAATATATGATCAATAATTCCATGTGATGAACAATTATTATTTGAATCGTATATTCTCTACCCTAATATTTACCGATTGAGTTATTCCGAATAAGTGAAATATCACACACGTTCGACTTTCGAAGCTAATAAATCTCCAATAGCGTGCGATCATCGAACAAAAGCAGCCTGAAACCGACGAGAGAATGAACCGTTAACAACAACAAATCCATTACGACCTTCTCCAGTTTCCATGAAAAAGTGGATCCGAGATTTGGAGATGATTTTTCTGCTCGTTGCCAGACAATGCGCTATGTCTCTGTCATACGCAACCCGGGAATGCCCGTAAGATCGAGGAAATTGTGCGGTTTTTCCTGCTATCGATTTCATTAGTTGGTTTTTCGCAGGATCGGGATTGATGGTGGTGGATTCCATGATAAATAGGAATGCATGCTATGAATGGGAACATAAAGAGTTATTATTTATCCGTTGAATTCTGCGCAAAAATGCGAAATTTAATGCTCATGATTGCACAGTAGATATTTGGAGACTGTGGCTCAAGAATATACAGCAACTGAAAATATAACCCACAACCCCAAAATATTTTTGAAAAAGAAAATCTAAACTATCCAACTTATACACAATAACAAAACTTGGGTGTAATTTCAATCAGATGGATTTCATAGCATCTTAAAACTTTTGCCAATAGGTGGCACGACGTCCTTCCTACCGTACCTGATTTCAATATTGGGCAAGATATATTAGATGATTTTGATATAGATCAGTATCAGTTGGCCAAGGCTCTAGCCTAGTGCCACTGATCAGAATAAATGAGCCGAAACAGTTCGTTATCATCCGAATTGTCTCTAGATTCTTCTTAGTCTATCATCATATAAATTATATTTCAATAGGTAATCCAACTCAGTAAAAAACTACCGGAGGTGGTGAAGAAAAGTACTGATTCGCATGAACACACTCAAGATATGGTGTTACTTCACACCAGAAAAGTATTCGCATGTACCTGATCTGTGTTTGAACGCACCGAAAAGAATTTCGTGGAGGTACGATTCAGCATCAAGAGAATCTCAAAATGTGCATCACACGACTGCGGTGTCATATCGTACTTTCGGAAATGCTTAAAAAACACCACCAAAGTGTTCATTCTGCTAAATTCAGCACTAACACTAGTGTTACAGACAACTGGGTTTGATTATTGAAAACACCTATGGGAAAGGTCACATAACACCTACAGTGGTGAATAATATTCTGTTGTTTACTGACACTAAAACTATCATGACCTCAGGGGACACCAGACGGTGTTAGCTGGTGTAATTAGTTTTTCACTGTGTAGTTTGTGACATATGTTCAACTTATTCCAAGTTGATTACAGTGATGGGGTGACTAGTTTCAAGAATATGTTGGGCAATACTCGATTTCTCGAAATGATTAATATTGCAATGAGCAATATGTTCTTTGAAGCGGGCTTCTATGTTTCGTCATGTTTGTCCAATATATTTCATGTCACAGCTACCACATTGTATATATTTCATAAATTCCTGACTTTTCTTTATTATTATATTGTTCAACCGTATCGACGTTTCTTGTTTTCTTATACTAGGTACTGAGATGAGAATTGACACCACTGAAGTAAACTTAGACACTCGCGTCTTAATTTTGAGGAAATTGATTCTGATATCCATTTGATTGAAAGTGCACCCGCGGATTTAATCATTGTTCTCAAAAAAGTAGCCTTGTAGATTTTTCTGCCTGGGTATTTTTCTTAAGTCCGTATTACACGGTGCAGAAAATGGTATATTTACTGTATGAAAATGTGAAGGCAATATTTTCTGCATCGTGTATTACAGAAAAACTGAATCTGAATATTCCATCCAAGAAATATAGGACAGGTTCTATTTTCGGACAGATTTTTTGTATGTGATCATTCGCAGTGTGATAATTGCATTGCAGCATTATTGTTTTTGTTTTTGCGAATATTTGTGGAGTTAATTTTATTAATATCATCATATTTCGCGAATCGCCTCGAAATACAAATAAAAGTGAGAGTCTTTGGGCACAGTTAGGGCAATAGTGATATGAATTGGACAGCAGAACAAGTTTTGGCACTAATAGAAGAATACCGATTTTTGTATGCTAAAAAGTATTCTCAACAAGAAGTTCATTCTCAACCATATTAAGTACACCTCTGCCATTATCTCTCCTTCTCAGCAATGATGGAAATAAGACCTATCTATCCTATCTATCCACCTCTTTCTTAGCCATTCGCGATTCCAAAGCCGTCCTTTCCTGCTATTATTATGTCTCTCCATATAAATTTTCATTAATGTAAACATTATTAAAGCACTGCAAGCTGAAGCTGCCACAGTCAAAGAATGATTTATTGGAGACATCCTTGTTTGTGTAGAAAATTTCCAAAACCATCTCTCAACAAGTTAGGTTAAAATGAGGTTAAAATCCTCATAAAAGCCGTTTGGATTCACATATTGCGCATGCTTATGTGTTGAATTATTGATATCGTGTATTACCAAACAATATTTATTTGCAGAAAATTTGTCAATGTTTTCTGTACAAGAGTCTGTTTGAGAAAATGGAACATTTTCTGTATCAATTTCTGCACCATGTAATACGGACTTTAGAGAGGAAATTTGCCAGTGAATTTGTCGGAGTATTAGTAAAACTAATTCGTCCAACATGATGATGATGTGAATGGAAAGGTGCATTATAGATGATTTTTTCTCTTGCTAACAATGTTAATAATAGAAATACAGCTTGCTAAGGGCGGAACTGCACTGATTAAAATTACACTATCTGCTTTAATTTTCTATGTTGATGATATTTTGTGTATTTCAATTCAAACGCGGAATTAGTTTTATCATTATATAACATGATATTTTCAACGATATATAGGTATAGCTTTTATGATAGTTCAATCAGGAGAAAATGATATTCGGAATGAACGAGCGAACCGAATTATTATACAGGATGTATATGTATGTACAGGATGAAAGGAGCTCTAAGCTATATATAACGTCAACAAAAAGAAAGTCAAACTGAATGATTTGGAAAACATTGTAAGCTGGTAGGTACTTATGTAATTTTTTTCTACAACGGCCTGTGGAATCCAATGGAATAGACTGGGTTGACTGAACTTCATCTTGCATATAATCTTCTTTCAATTGTTGTTTCAATATCAATATCACAAATCGATTGAATGTTACTATGCATCTATGCTTTTGTTTCTCTAATCTGTGCTTTTGTATCAGATTTTCTTTTCGACCTATAGTGTATATTATGCTGTTCGTTCTTGATGACCTATTTCTTTCTAAAATAATAGTCACAATTATATCACAATGCTACTAACTATAGGTAGGTATTTCATTTTCAAATTCTAGGATTTAAAAATTCGACTATATCTTCTATAGGCAGTATAGGCACTGGTAGTGTTGCCTAGTAATATACCTGAGAATATTTTTGTTGGGTCAGTATGAGAAAGCCTAGAGCTAATTTCAGAACAAAAATGAACGACTATTAAGTCGGTTGCAGAAAAACAATATTTCTTCGAAACAAATAGAAAATCTACATGAAATCCAATTACTGCTAGAAGCTGAAAAGTGTTTCCATCAAGACACCCACCTCTTGAAATATCTCCGAAGAAGAACGATAACAGAACATTCGATTTTGCCTAACGGACATAACCAAATAAATAATACGCTCTCGCACCTTTTCGAGAAGGAAATTATTTTTTACGGTAGATCGGAATTTATGAAATCGAATTAGGAAAGAAAACGACCGACACGTTGAGGGTCGGAAGTCCATTCCCCAGGCGGTCATCGATGATATTAAGGTGAAAATTGTGGGAAAAGATGCCGTTTCTATGCTCAAAACGACGCGAAATGGGCTCAATGGGCTCCTAATGAATTTATTAATCGGCCAATTCATCGGGGAATTCCCGTAGCTTTGCCAGTGCTGGAGTATAACGGCGAAATGAATAAGTTTGTTGCTTCAGACTCGTTCATCCTGGCACCATATTGGATGTCATCCCACGTTCATGGACAGTGAATGGACATCCTTTGCAAAAACATTTTTTGTACACAGAAAAAAGTTGTGTGTCGAATATTCATAACTCCAAAAATAATGTATTGTAATGGAATTCGGCAAAGTCATGAAAAAGTATCGCCGATATCAAAATATCCTCCTGTATTGGATATTCCAGATAGCTCTCGATTGTTCGTGAAAGATCTAGAACAGAAAAGGATGGAATATCCTGGAAGCTATCAGATGGAGAGAGATGATAGAAAAGTGACAGTTCGAGAAAGTTCTACAACTCAACCACGATATATATACAGGGCCAGATAATGGCAACAGTCAGTCGAATACGACGTTGCGTTACGTTCATAACCTCCAAAATAAATAGTTGTTATAAATTAGTCTGTCATAAGTGTTATTGTTCGTTGAAATAAATTAGTTTTCAATTTATAACTCGGTCATCGTTCATTCTACCCACGAAAATCGTAACAGTATGGTGGATCATTCGATATAATTATAATCAATTAATCAGTCAATCTTTATTTCCTTTTTTCCACATGGTATACATGTTTAGGATTTGTCGATAAATAAAAAAAGGTACATGGTAATTATTTATAGAAATTTTTGCTACTGAAACAAATAAACACCAGAGTGTGTATAGAATCGATAAGGTGTACTAGGAACAACTAGGTCGATACTTATCGAATTATTGAAGGAAAAATTACCATATATCATAGTATAATAATCCAAATCATCACAATTTAATACAATTTATCAACATCAATCAAGATTGCACATACAGTATAAAATATAAAAAATGTATAAACATATCAGACTAGTCCAGGACCATAAACTAAAAGACAAACTACAAAAAAAGTAAGAATTTATGTTCATTATTTTTTATGTATAGTATCACTTGAAAAAGATGAAGGCTTGGCAGGGTTAATATTTTAGATTATATGAATAATTGTCGACAAGAAGTTGATGAAGAGATATTATAAATTTCTCTCATCACTTGTTTTGTGCTATAAATTTTTTTTCTATATGTGGTGAAGCACCCCAAAGTAGTAATCCGTATTGAAGTACTGATTGCACTAGTCCAAAATAAAGTAGTCTTAGTACATCAGAGGTAACTGTTTCTCTGAGGTAACTTACCTATGGTAAAAAAGTCTTCATTATGATAGTGAAGAATCTAATATTAATAATGAAGAGAAATCTATCATAGTATCGAATACCAGTTAATTTTAGTGGAGAGAACTATTTTATTATGACAAAATGTGAGTGTTTATTGATATAAAAAGGGGTAGATTTTTCATAAAATCATCTCAGGCATATTTTACAGAAAATCTAACCTCATATCATTCTTCATGGTTGAAAACCCCCATATGTGAATTTTCACCTAATTTCTATAGAGGGTTTTGAAAAAACGGGCACATATTCAAACTCCATATTTTTAAAAAGAATACGATTAAGGAAATCCTCATTATTTCTGCAAGTTCTATGTGCTACACTTTCGTAAAACACAATGTATTTTTTGGTAAATATTTTCAAAACGTATAGCATCCAGAGCATGATATAATTCAAGTATAATATGTGGTACCTATTTTCCCGTCCATCTCATTAGTCGTGACTCACACCCTATAAACGTTTGAAATAGTTGATGCCTGGGGTGTGCGGTAGGAATGATCCTGAACATGCCATCAGAATGCATAAAGCCAACAAGACCCAAACTATCCAACATGATATCCACTAAATTGGGTCAGCTTCGCTGTATATCGTTTTCGTACATGGACCGAAACAAGCTGTAATTGATTTTACAGTTATCATGGACATAAATGTGGAATAGGTTTCCATGTCGGAAATTTTGTAAAAGCGGATTGCCACCAAATGGACAAAACCGCAACTAAACAGCAACTGTGTCGATTTCGACAAAACAAAAACTTTTGTTGTTGAAGTGAGAGACATTTTGAAGACTTTGTCTCTGTTTCTGTAAACAGAGTTCGCTATGTGGAAACGGATGGCGACAAAAGTTCACTATTTTGTTCTGGTATAGTGGCATGTAACTTTGATGGCATGATGAAAACTGTTCGTGTAGTAAAAACAACAGAAAACATCTTCAAAACAAAACACGCGACAGACTAATTTTTTGTTTGAGTGGAGAATTCGAATTTTCGAGTTTATTTTTGAAGCTACAACAAGTTTCTTGTTTCTGTTTTTGAAACTGACTATATCGGCCCGTCAAACCAGAAGTGAACGAAGAAGAAATGTTATCAAAACATGATATATATATATATACTTAGCAACAATTCTAGAGTGGGGATCTAATAACCTGGTAGAATTCAATGCAAACAAAACACAAGCATGTATTTTTTCTAGAAAAGCCGATCTCACTGTGCCCAAAATAATTCAGTCAGGAGTAACCATACCATTGAAGTCATTCATTTCGATGCTTGGCGTTACTATCAGCAATTACCTTTCTTGGGAAAATCACGTGAGATCCATTGCCAAAAGTGCATCCCAAAAACTTGGTTTTCTGTTTCGAGCCAAGATCTATTTCACTCCAAGTCAGCTGCCTAGATCTGGTACAGATCCGACCTGTCCTGGAATACTTTTCCCATGTTTGAAGTGCGGCACCTGAACATATCCTGAAACTATTGGATTCTGTTCAAAAAATGGCAATTCGTCTCGTCGGTGATGCCTCGCTTACAAACTCGCTCACTTCTCTGGAACATCGTAGAAAAGTTGGCGATTTATCTTCATTTTATAAATATTTTCATGGGCTTTCATGCTCTTCTGGAATATCAACAATCGTTTCTCCATTAGCAATCTCTTCGAGATTAACCCGCCAAGTTCAGTCTTCACACCCCTTCGTGGTCACTTTAGAGACTTGCAGAAAGTCCTTTCCCAAAGACTCGTTCCTCCAACGAACATCGAGACTTTGGAACTCATTGCCTAGGAAGGTGTTCCTCGAGGCATACCATCTCCAGAAATTTAAGAAGAACACCAACTCCTTCCTTCTTTCCCTTGGTTCTCACGATGTTCTCTGAACATTACAGGATATCCCTTTTCGTGAGAACCAGAACATAAAATAAATCAACCGCATATTGAGATCCCCCAGAGGTACAGAAGAAGTATAACTTGAATATCTTAATCATATATTTTCTTGTGATGATTGCACACAAGTTTCTTTAATGGTTACTTCTTCCAAAAAATACACCTGATGTGCTTATTCGTGTCGAAACTGGTAGGATTGTTTTCAAGTGTTTGCTGAATTGGTTACTTAAGGTATTAAGCATGGACTGTAATCGTTGGCCAAAAATATGTTTCAATAGAATGCGTCAACTGGAAACTGGGGATCTCCGATATAATTGGGTGGTTCAGTGTAAGCTCATCTTCAACGATATTGGGTGTGCAGATATCTGGCGGAATATCAATAAACAAAATTTGAAAGCGAATTACCAAAATTTAATAATAAGATTTTCAGAGAAACTCTATAATGAGGTTTTAGCCAGAATCACGCTTTCAAATTACTCACCAATTTTCAACTACTTGACAACTTCCAGAAATCCCCAGACATATTTGAGTTTGAGATGCCCAATTAATTACCTAAGAATAGTTACTCAGACGCGTCTTTGTTCGAAATTAAGTATAAGATACTATATAAACGGAAACTATAACAATATTGATCAGACTGAACTTTGTACCTGCTGCAACATGCAAGAATTAGAGACATTGGAACATGTATTTATTTTTTGTCCAATTTATGATTGTTTTCGTCCATATGAACTGAAAATAATGAATGACCTGAACGATTTATGCAATTACTTTGACTCTTTAAATTTTGAGAAAGTAAAAATCATCTCCACGTATGTGAATAATATGCTGAAACTCAGGTCATTTATTTGGAATGAATGAGCTATTCCTTCTTTCTTTCGTTTTTTTTATCTGATCTCTGCTTTTTTATATACCTACTTACTTCATTTGGTGAAAAACATAACATAAAAATGTCCTACTTTTTTCTTTTTTTCATTTTATTTTCACTCCTGCTCATCATTGTATGATTAAGCATAATTATAGGCTAGTAAACCATCATAAGATTTAGTTTAGTTGGATTGATAATTTAATTTTTTCATTAATATATTAATAATACCTGTATATTGCTGCAAGCCAAACCCTTGCTATATGTATGTATTTACATTGAAGCAATAAATTATTCTAAAAATTCTAAATGGACTAAAACAAAAATTCTTCCAATAATGAAACTCATAACCCAGGGGAATGGATTCATCAAAAAGGTTGTCTGGCTCTGTTAACGACCTCCTTGAAAGTTGTAATAGTAATTAATGCACCCCACTATCACCGTCGACAATACCTGAATCCGGTTGGCCGCATCGTTTAATGCTTCCTCGACATTTTTTCAGCATAATCAACTCCGAAACATGGAGAATCTGCATACATAATTCGTTCCGGCGGATGATTGCTGCTCGAACGTGTCCGAATAGTTGTTGAAGAACGAAAAAAGGCCCCGCCTCGATTCCTCCGAAGTGTCCCCACCAAAAAGCCTCTAGGTGGTACTGAAACAAACGACTGGCTGACGGTTAAGTAGGTAATATCTGCGGTCATTTGTTTCTGAAGCGGTATGTGGTGCCACATGCTTCGAGAGTAATCGACGCAATTTATTGTTCCCGGTGTAGGCGTGAGGCTAAAGAGGAAAAAAATTACAGGTGCATGTTGGAGTCGTTTGGAGGAATTGAAAATGTTGTTGTCGTAGCTGATGGAAAAGTTCGTTGTTGCCTTTGGGCTAAACAATTATAGGTCGGACGTTTCAAGTACTTACCTTTGAAATTGAAAAGTATTGATACGATTTGTTGGGCTATACAGATGTTGTGGGGAACATTATTAGTGTCATGAAATATTTCCATGTGTTACAACTAGGTATACCCATAATGTATATGGGTTGTTGATTGTGGTGATACAGACGTGTGATAGTCACGTCAAAAGACTAACATTAGACCCACTGGATTTAGATTAGAACTATAAAGATGAAAAATAACAGAGAACTGACATGGACTTGCTCCAGAATATATTTATAATTATAAACATGATGAACATGAACCAAAGTCTAGATAGCATTCAAATTAGAAACCATTTTTATTCCATGTCAAAGATGTAACATGATAATAATTTGTGTTAGAAAGAGAAATTAGTCTATCCAATTAGAATATCAAACATAGGTATTTACCAGGAAAGTAGTTGTTTTCTGCTCGTAGTCTACCAGACATTAATTTCAAACTATGTTTGATATTCTAATTGGATAGACTAATTTCTCTTTCTAAAATTGTTGTCCAATTTATGGCTTTTCCATTTTTTAATAATTTGTGTGTTATTCATATTCAGAGTGGTTCTCTAAATACGAATCTGCATGATGAACATCTTGGCTCTTTCAAAACAGTCGAATATCTACTTTATTTTTTCGCAAGTTAATCATTAGATATTTCTTTGCTTCTTGCGTATTTCCAATAATCCATATTGTACCTACACCGTAAATAGGTTTATTAACCGAATAAGACAATGACAGCAGACTTTATTATCATAATAATAAGAAATAATAATAGAAAAATAAGCGAGAAAATAAGTATTTTTACGCCTACAGGATGTTAATACCAAATTGATAATCTGACTCTTTGGCGCTGGGCCACCATCATCAAGTTGTTAGTTAGATTATTGTCTAGGAGATAATTTTCAACTTCTAGGTTTTGAAAATGAGGTGAGTATTTATAATGTATAGCATCATAATATGATTTCGATTATTATGTTGGTGAAAACTGGCTTCATTTTCATTAAGAATGATCAATTCTATATATTTATTATCCATCAAAAGGTGAGTCTAGGATGAACTCTTCAATAAATTCTATTATCTTCGATAGAAATCATATATAGAACAAGAAAATAATTCTATGACTCTATATCTTATGTAATTCCCAAATACAAATAGTGCAAATAGAGAATAGATGTATGCTTAGTTCTTTTACTGACTTCAATGTTATTGACAAATTAATTTGTTTATTGAGAATATGAAATAAATGGATTAGTCCTAAATGAAGTAGGGTATAGATACTCGCTAATATCATCGTTCGTGAATATTTCTTGAGAATAATAGGTATCATTATGTACTCGTTGTATACCTAATCTACACTATTTATTTGATTTCAAGTAAAATACAGTCCGAATTATTTATTTCGTACCACTGTTGACATGGTTTGAGGAAAATACTTTTAAAGTGCCATCTCATCTACGGATCGTATCAAGAGGCTTTTATCGTGCGACTCAACTTGAGAATTGATTAAAAAGATTGGAGTGGTTCCCTAATGATCAAGTTGTACGACATGGGATTATAGGATTAAGTGTGGTTAGACTTCTTGACGTTTCTTGTAATTGGTGATTAGTGCCTTGGGTTTGTACCTTTGCCTTGGGCTTCTCGATCTGAAAGTTCTCCGTACTTGTAGCCAGGAACTGGTTTGGAATGATTAAATCTCTTTGTGGTCATTATGTTTAATGTTGGTTATTTTGATGCTCTGGATGAAACATGACATTTATTCCTCATCATCTCATTTTGTTGGGTTTCAGTAGCGTTACTTTCTCGAAAGATCCTATAAACGTTGTAAAATTGAAGTCGAAATAATATCCTTGGACTAACTTCAGGTAGTATTCCTGAGATATCCAGAATCATTGTTTTTGGATACCCTTTATATGATCGATACATACGTATGTGCAGGTGCTGATCTGGAATGGAAAATTATATTCCATAATAATTATGACAAGAGTAAGAATACAGGGTGTTCTTCAATAATACACGTATATGTTAGAGTATCATTCGACATTGAATAAAAATTATAGTTTGATTCATAAACTGTGGTCCAAAAATGTTTTTCATGCTGAAGAGTCAGAAAGGCAGAGTGGAGTTATTGTTAATAAGTGATGCCGATCTGATCTTCGTACTCTGAGATGGTCCATTGGCCATTCTCAGTTTTCGTTTTCAACTTCTTCATGGAAGTATGGCTGCATTTTCGTACCTCCAGGCCCCCATAGAATTAGACGATAGCATATATTATAAGGTATGTTTTCATTCTATTGTTCTTTGTTAACCAGGAGATATGTATTGAATGAATGTGTAATGCCTTATTGTTTGGAACTAATGTTTTTTATTTAATTTTCTGCTATATAAAGTACGACGGATTCGTTCTCTACATATAGAACACGATTTTAGGTAACCCCCGCCTAAACTTCGTGACAATATAAGTCTACCAGAATTAATTCCAGAATTTCGCTGGTGATGATACATATAATCAATCTCCCTTCAACTATTGTGAATAGAATCAGTAAATTTCGATGTGTAACAACTTATAATATATCCCCTCGACTGATCATCGTGCTGTCTATGTAAGTAGTGCCATCTATCATAAATTTAAACTTTTTTGTTCAATGAAATTGATTTTCACAGTGCTTGATTTGTGATTCTTATCCCATTTTGCTAATTCTAGAATTCAAGGAGGATAATTTGTACCACCATCAGAGAGAAATGATAACCGTTCAGACTCAAGATATTACTTTGCATGTTAGTTAGTGTAGATTTTAATGAAAAGGCATCCATACTTGCATATAATGAAAATTCAAGATTAAACATTTCAAATGAAAAGATGAAAACAGCATCGTTAGCGCTCCGTAAAATATTTTGAGGATCCGATTTTTTTAGGGTATTTTTCAAAACTTTTTGTAACCTGATAGCTACAAATTTCAATACAATAATGTGAATAGTATATGACATCACAACGCTGTCTATATTCAAATATTTTATGTGATAACTGATAACGTTGTCGCCATATTTATGATGCAACCCGAAATACAGAAGAAGAATGATATTGGCATTATACGAGAAATATAAGTTGGTCGTTCATCTCAAATTTTGATGGCAAAGATCTGTAATGCAAGTACTTTTTGGTCGCAGCAATCAACATCATCAACTATGGAGAACTGTTCATTATTATTCCGGGCAGATCGTTTTCAAAGGATATCGGTGTATTTTTCTTGAGAAGGCAATTATTGCTCTATAACCTTATGTCCTACCATATTTCGCTGTTATAATTTATTTATCATTTCATTTCAATTCATTGTTATATTTGCCCATATATAATTGGATGTATTGTAAATGAATAAGATCACTCGGAAACGAATTCGCTGACGACTTTTTTCAACTAATTAATTCGTTTCCCTTACAAGACCTACATAGTGTCCCTCATTATCTTGGACACATTGTACATAATGCCTTCGTTATGAAATCCAAAATGTATATCCTAATGAAGCGCTTCTCAACAATCTAACAACATCATCAGTCTACCCAGCTCTCCACAATTAAGATCAGACATCCCAGACATTGAACGTGGAATCAGCTAATGCCTCAAAGGGACTCCTTATCTGTATGGCAGAGCGTCGCTCTGTTTATAAAATACTAAGAGCCTTAATAATGGCTTCTGTTTGTATAATTACGGATCGCCAGGATGGCATTATATTTCATATATCGGTTGGCTCTCGACGATATATATGTCTCATACGTCTGTTATTAACGGTATCTTGTAACAAACGTGGACAAGATCGTATAGGGATAAAGACAGTGGCGTAGAACGATCTTCGTGAAATCTACTGCATAGCACATCATAGCACATGAAATATTACCTAGACTCAGAAGAATCAATATACAATTCGAATGATGATAACTGTTTTGGCTGATTTGTGTTGATCAGTGGTAGGTACTAGGGACTAGCCAATTGATACTAATATACAGCAATATCATCTAATATATCTAGCCCACCATAACATGAGTGTGTTCATGCGAATCATTGCTTTTCTTTACCACCTCCGGTGTTTTTACTAAGTTGGATTACCTATTGAAATATAATTCATTTGATGATAAACTAGACTCAGAAGAATATACGGACAATTCAGATGATGAACTGTTTCGGCTCATTTATCCTGATCAGTGGCACTAGGGCCTAGGCCAATTGATACTAATTATCAAAATCATCTGATATTTTATGCCCAATATTGAATTCAGGTACGGTAGGAAGGACGTTAGTGCCACCTATTGGCAAAAGTTCTAGGGTTCTAAGATCGAACAGAAGAGCGCATGAAATTCACATGCCAACATGCAACATTTTCATTAATTTAAATCAAATCTGGTGATTTCAATATGCAATACTTAACGAATGATTATTGCCACTGAATTAGATGATTCTTTCACCACCTTGATTCCACGGTGTAACTTGGTGTTAATTTTATATAATAGGTGTTTTTTATGCTTTAACGTCAATGATAGCATCATTGAGAATATTAAATTTAAACCATTTGGTGCTTCTTATGATTTTATCTTTCAGAATCGTTTTACTTCACCACATTCGTGTCATTTTTCACTACTAAGATCGGAATTAGCACCACTCAACACTCAATTGTGAAATGTTTGATAAAAAGGACACAACTTTGATATTCTGGTGTTGTATTCGTCGGAGTTTGCTCTGAAATCCATTTGATTGAAATTACTCCCAATTTTTCCTACTGTTATTTGTTATGGACTTGTGGCAAAATCTAACGTAGGTACGGGTAGCATTTGACCTACCTACCAACCATACCTATAGGCTGTGACCTTCAATCTATTCGGGGCTCAGATTCTAATATTCTGTGAGAAGGATATTAGTTGCATGAAAGGTGGATATAGATATGGTGAAATGACTCTTCAATTGTTTTTCGTCAAAACCTGTAGACTGGTTTAGCGAAGATCATAACACCGGTAATATTTCACTAATCGTTCGCATTTGATATCGATATCTAGTGCCTTTTAATGGTACTTTTTCCACCATATCTATACCCACCTTGGTTGCATGACAGCTAAGTCTCTTGCGAGAAAGTGCAAGGCAAAAATCTGTTTCCAAACATCGAAACTTTTTTTTTCAGGAGGGGTTTGGAGAGTGCACAGAAGGGTTTTGGACTGAGGCGAAGCTATCTGCTTCCTAGTTGCCTCAGATAACTCCCTTATGACCTGGCATCTACATCAAAGTGACCTGGTTGTTCGCTGCCAGTTGTCTCAGGGATTGTTTCCAGTCCCAAGTCAGCTTAGAGTCACAAGGTATGACTTCAGAGCTTATAAGCTCAATTCATAAACTCCGCTACCGTAGCTACAGTTGACGCTGCAGTTACTGTTTATAGATTGAATATGCTAAACATAAACATCTGTTCATAAACTACGCAGCTGACGCTGGTGTCGTCGGATATCTCCTCAATACATTTAGGAACGGCAGCGTCAACTGTAGCTACGGCAGTGGAGTTTATAAATTGAGCTTTAGTGCTGCTTGGCTATCCGATGTGATCACAGGGGCAACTTCGATCCCTTACCTCACGTTCTATCCACTGATCAAACGACGATTAAAGTTGCCAAACTTTACCATTCTCTTTGGAATATTATAGATACACCATGATTTATAAATTTTGATAATTCATCATTAAAACTATCTAATAAGTAGGTACTGATTTGGTTTGATTGATTAATTGAATGGGTTTTTATATAAATAAATCAAATGAATGCATAGCCTATCAATGTGATATCTCTTGAAAACGGGCAGAGGATATATTATACACAACTTTGTTATTGATACTTGATAACCTCAACCTTAAGATAATGTACTTATCAATTTTTGGGACTTTCTGAAAAACTCCAAAAACGGCTCGTTTTTGCATGTCTGACAACTAAAAAATCAGTTACGACTTTACGACTCATATCACGTGACCTCAGATCTGGCGGGAATATGAAAAGAGTTGCCAGTTGTGGCAAAAATGGGTCAATCCAATGGGGGAATCCAACAAAATTGACATTTTTCTCCATATGTAGCCATCTTCATGGCCATATTGTATATTGATCTATGAAGGAAATTTCAAATTATCTACCAAAATTTCCACGAATATATGTGGCAAACGAGCTTCCCAATACCAAATCCCTCGCGAAAAACTTCTCTAAAGATTTGTTCACTGTTTATGACAATTTGAGTCGACTCGAACTTTTCAGCAGCCATATTCGGGAACACCTCCTACCGTAACCCTTTTCGAGATCGAAAATAATCGCAAAATCCTTACCTTGATATAAATTACCAGTCGAGTGAGTGCAGTAATGACTCGTTAAAAACAAAAATTGTTGCCATTTCAAACTCACTGTGAATCAATTGAAATTGGCAATGAATTTTCTTATCCAATACCAAATGCCATTACTAAATATGGATTGGACTTAAAACTTGGCTATAAAACGAATTAGGAAGAGAATGCCTATTCAGAACCCATTGGTCACGAACTTGCATATTTCAGAATGAAATTGATAGCATTTCACCCGACAAATTTCAATGTGTGTCTCTTAGCTTCTCATTGAATTAATACAGAATATTTCAATCATTCCTTTTTCACCCAATATACCATGATCCAATAGGAACTTTATTACTTACAATTAGTTACCCACGAAACGTTATAGTATGTGTTCAAATGTATAAAACATTCGAGTGTCAGAATAGAACCATATAAGTTATGATATGTTTCACACTCCAGACTTCACCTGTCATGGAATTTTCACATGTTTAGAGTAAAGCCCTCAAACATAAGCTCCTATATACTATGCAGCTGATCATCTGGTGATTCTGCCCTTACACACCTTCCTCTCTAGAACATCATATACATAGACTATAGTGAGCAGCTGATCATCTGGTGATTCTGCCCTTACACACCTTCCTCTCTAGAACATAACAGACTATAGTGAGCGATATCTCCCTTTTCTATAAATTGAATCTATCAAAATTTCCAAAATCTACCCCTCTCCCAATATTTCATTCGTGTAGTCAAAATAAAAAATGAAAAACTATTTCATACGGCAGAGTTCCTGAATCTCTATTTGATTGTATTCTTGGCAGATGGAAGAATTATTGATGATGCTATTATATAATAACCGTGTTATCAAAGTGTAACCAGTGTAATCAGTTTTGAAACTTTGAGAGGAGATTTATGAAGAACTGATAGTAATTCAATTGATCCCATTTTGAGTTGAGTTTGATATCAACTGAATTAAATTCAAAACACTTCAATAAAAATGATATTCCATATAGGAGCAGGAACTTTCCAACTATTTCATCACCCTATAATGAAACTGAGTTATGCAAAATACGATGAATATTTGCCCGTCAGTGTCTCTTGAAGTTCTTTCCTCAACAAAATGATTAAAAAATAACGAACCTAATATAATTTAAAAAAATTATGGAGTGAACATAATTTCGAAAAAAATATAAACTTCTTCCAGAGTGTTCAAATAAATCCCAGATACTTTCCGATATCTTCCAATAAACGTTTCCTCTACTATAATCGAATTTAATTTCGTTGTTATAATCAATCCTCTCAATCATCATCCAAAAGCAAAAAGATGACAGCCAATTTGTTATCTTTAGTCGCCATTCGAATATTTCGGGAAAATTTTTATAACAGATCAACTAAAAGAAACTACCATATAATAATAATAATAATATACCAGAGCAATAAATAAAATAACGAAACAATGACAATAATAATGAAATGTCTGTTTATAGAAATTTGATGCGATTTTGATTATCAATATTGCATTACTTACCTGTCCCGATTGATCTTCATCATAAAATTAGATCCAAAATATTATTCGTTAGCTTTAAAAATTCCAGTATGATGTTTCATAAAACGTTTCAATCGGTGTATTACTCAACATAATTGTATGTTTCAGGTATTTATTAGGTTAATGAAATAGTTAAAAGCATTATAACATGCACTTAGTGCCCCTATATGAATGCCTCCTACAACAGGCATTAATCAAATCAATAATCGTTCATCCTTCTAGCTACGCCAATGTTCGAAAATCACATCTTAGTAACATCTTTATTAATATTTGTATTGCCCAACGTTCGTTTGTCATATACCGGATGGGGTACGGCCACTAAATCCTTATTATTTTCATCTACCAAACCCAAATTATAGTGTACGATTTGACGGCTCGAGGTATTTATTAGAAGAAGAAAGTATATCTGTTTTGATTTACTGCTTACGTTGTCAGAAACAACAATATTGATGTTGAAATATCAGTGGAATAATGTCAGGGTATGATATCGTTTGGTGGATTCATAAAGACGTGTGGTATAGCAACGCACCTAGTGCTTCCTGCTAATTTGTGGTTTCATTTGTTTGATCAAGACTTGGAAAATGTAATTATGGGAGATCGGATATCAGATCATGATGACTTCAAAGTGAGAAGGCGAAGATTTAATTACTTAATGGCTCATCCAGTTTTGGTATACCGAGCGTCAATGTAAACATTCAGAATAATAAAGTCTTGAGTAATTTGATCGAACGCATCAGATTGTCGTTGATCAGATATTTAGACCGGGAGCTGAAAGAAAGTGAGAATGTGAGGACTGTCTCTTATCAACAAATATTAGCTGAAAATATCTTGAAGATCACAAATCCGGTTCATTTTCCTCCCCTCATCTTCAGACTAAAAGGATGTGCTTTATTGGAATCATTTCAATTATGAGTCAAGGTCTCATACCGAGGTTGATACTCTCCACGTAGATAGTATAGATATAGATACTATTATAACCGATAGCCATTGAATTGATAACGCAGATGAAATAATAATAATAATATTTATGATGTTAATGTACAGCGAAGTACTTACATAGGTCAAAAAAGAAAGAAAGTTTGTAATCGAATGCATTGACTTTATCAATCTGTTAACAAACAAGTCAAAGAAAAATCAACACGCAGACATTTTTCGAATGATTAGAATGCATTCTGAAGTAAGAACAGTCCAATTTGCCTCTCAAAGATTTTCAATTCCAAGAAGGAGAATCTTAAAAATAAACACCAAGTCGGTCGACCACCCGTATAATAAGAAGCAAATGGAAATTAGTAACCGGTTTCTGCTAACATAGCCATCATAAGACTGAGTAAGCCTAGAAGAATATTCGGATATAATGATATGGTGATATTCAATACTTCATCCTGATCACATGAAGAAGACACTGGAGTATGTAAACTGATGGCAGAATTAGGATTTCCAGTCGTATTATTTGATTTTAACGATCTTCCCGGTAACCAATATTTGTAATAATACGAATTGCTAGCAAATAATATGGAATTTGTGTTTTCAAAGATACCAATAAGTCAGGAATCAAGTTTTCTACAACCATGATATATTCTTAAATGCAAATGTGAAGAGTGCAAACATTTCAACATTATTTGTGGTGTTGGTGCAAAGAATCCAATAAATATAAATGTGGTGTTAAAAAAGCTCTTATGGTGACAGTAGGTATATGTATCTAGTAATTTCTATCCATATACATGCGAGCATGCGCTTTTTTTTCATCTCAACCCTTGTGATTTTTTCTTTCAAATAACAATGTCATGGTGAAATGAGCTACTTTATAAATGACAAAACAGCTTGCTTTATGACGTTTTTCATACGAGGTCTTAGGAAAAATTATTATTAATATTATATTATTGAATATTAATCATAACTATACTGAAATAGGAAATAGTACCATCATGATACAAATTTCATGAGTCGTTTCTTATAAAACGTGTGTCATATATAATTTTTTTTATTTTGCATTAATTCAAAGTCTTTTATTGAAAAAAAAGATTTGTTATATTTAGATGATTTACAGAAACATCTTCGATTGGTAACAATGATGACATTGAAATATTTAAAATCTGACGCAAAAGCGTGAAGCCCAGTTTACTGTTGAGCGATTTTGATTTTTGCGATACCAGCGGTGAAAAATGCAATATGATTGTTCTTATTGGTCGATTTGATTTGAATCACACTCTGAATTGAAAGTTGCCAATGAAAACATCGATTATTCCACTGCTAGTATCACCAAATCCAAAATCACTCAGAAGTAAGCTGGGCCTAACTCTTCCTACCTTGCATTTGACAGTTCGATTGTACCATCAACCTCCGAATAATAAAGAATGCGTATCGAAACAGAGGCTATTTCGATACGCATTTGCGTTTCATAATGACTTCATTATGGAACCAAAATAGAAAACTTAAGTTTTTCAATATTCAATGCCTTCCAAAAATGTAACTCGACCTCCCCTACTGTACGTTCACATACACAAAGGCTTTGTCATTGTCACACATCCTGTAAACGTATCGGTGAGAGATCGGAAGTCGTTGGAGAACGATTTCTCGGCATCTTCGGTAGTCGAAGAACGAAGAACTGCTGCGGCAAACACTGCTCGACCTCGATTGTTATTTCAGGCGTCGGTAAATAGAGATCATTGTGGAGATACGGCTCGAATTGCAGTGGAGGAACGTGGTGAAGTATATTATTTTAAATTGCACGTCTCGATGAAACGAAAAGTGGACGTGAAGAGGAGGTGTGAAACGAGCGGCAGGAATTAGTGTTACACAAAGAGGGAACGCGGTGTGCGTGCGAATGGAGAGAATTTTCTTAGAAACCAACGTTTTGAAAACCAGCAACAGTTTTCTCGAAGGAATCTTGCCTATGGTCCATTGTAGTTGAGAATGCATCGTTGAAGAGATAGGGAAAGTTTTTCTTCGCTTCTTGCGAAACCGCAACAATGGAAGTGGTTAGTTGACCGGACGGCTGTGTATAAACAAATAAATATAATCCATAGTTGACGAGATTGAATGTTAGAGTCTCATTTCTATTATTTTTATCGTGAGTTTTGTTAATCGAGGAGTATGATTTCAATAATCGCCGGACATAAATTTGATTCTCACTAACACCTGGCAGTTTTTATAGTCTGCCGCTACGGTTCACCAGCCACCAAATATATTACTAGCTTTTCGGAATCAATCATGTGGAAAGTTATCGCTAAGATGCAGGCTGAAGGCACTGTTGCATGCCAAGGAAGAAGCGAATCCAGAGGGATATTTCTGCAAACATTGGATGAAGCTGAGTAACAAGTTACTCTTGCAACAGTTCACGCTTTTGTCCATAGAAATGAAATACCAACATTGTGATTATTACAAGAAATACATGAATTCAACTGAATATTTTATTTTCATGGATAATGCTCAAAACCATTTATTAGAAGAAACCAACCAAGCATATCAAACTCAACCTGGAAGAAATAAGATCATAGAATGGGTTATCAAATTATAATTTTGTATAGTGGTTTCATCATTTTTTGTGTGTAATATTGAAATTACTATTGATTTACCATTTTGAGGAAAACTATTCCATCCCTACCATTTTCATATTTTGTCATTTGAAGCATAATCAGTCAAGTAAAATGAATAATGACTTGAGTTTCTATTTAAAATTCCATACTCAACATTACATCAGATTGAATATCCTTGGAATACGTCAACGAATTATTGTTCCCTTATGTGCTTCTTGAAATTCCATAATAAAATTATTTTTGCAGATTTGTTAATTCACTTAGAAATCAATGATTTAAGGCATCTTATATCCTGTAGAATATACCCTTGCTACATAAATTATTATTGATTCATCACGAAACATTTTCATATTTCTGAAGTATATGAATTTGGCGGGTTTGCTAGTGTAAACCAGGCTACGTCCACCAGCCCCACTACTGTATTCTTAACTGAAATGGACTATAAATGCTATCCTGGCAGAAGAAATATAATACCCACAAAGCAGGGCTGTTCCCATCCTTTGAAAAATAGTACCAGATCTTACTTGGAATAAGCATCATAATTGAAAATTAGGTATTGAATTTCAATATCAAAATCCTTGAGATATTGGTAGTATTTTTTCATATTCAATATGAAGCAAATTAACCAACATAAGAAACAAGAAATGAGAGAGTGGTAAGTCTAACAATATGGAAATATATACCTCAATGAAGAATCAGAGGAATGTACAAGAAATTGTAATGAGCTAAGATGTCGAAGCCTCGAATCAAAGAAAAAAATCAATTGGTCATTTATGAAGAGAACTTCGAAATGAAAAAAAGTTGATAAACAACTTAATCAGAGGTGCATCTATTCATAATAGTACCACCTACACTTTAAAAACATCAAGGAATCATAATATCAGGTATTAGGTACAAAAAACAAAACAGTCACACAGCCTTCAAAAGGAATTGTAAGACTTGAAGAAAACACAGCGTTGGACATTCTTCTTCTTCTCTCCTTATTTGGTTTCAGTTACATTGTTTTGCCTCATATTTGCCACATATTTTGAGATTTTGTTTCGTGAAAACAGAAATAGAATGCACTAGTTTTTGCTCGAAATTACTTTGGTACTGAATCTATGCAATATCTACATGTGGTTTTTTTGCCAGATCTATATTTTTCATGTTTGTTGAGCTTTAAGTGTCTTGTAAAGGTGAGTTCCCAATGCAGCGTTTTTGCTTCTCGCGTCGCGCGTTATGCAGTCTGATTGGTGAAGCGGAATTTAGATAATATCGAAGCGAAAAAACTGAAATGGAGGAACAAGACCATGAAGATATCTTGACAGTGAGTAAAATGATTGCTGTTTTCCTTGATCATATTATTGAGGTTTTCAAATAATTGCAGCATTATTGTGGATTAGGAAGCATGAACGTATTTTACCCTGTCTTCTACGTTTTCCTAGGAAATAAACTAATAATTTTCTTAGCTTCTGTTTTATTATGGCCTCCAATCATTCCATTTATTCAACCGCACTTAATTATCTCATTGGGAACAATCAGAATAAACAAAAAGCAGCACAGCAATTTTGAATTCCGCTTCACCAATCAGAGTGCATGACGCGCTACGCTAGAAGCAAAAACGCTGCACTGGGAACTCGCCTTAAGAATGCTCATACTATTGCTTCCAGGGACCTTCTGACCTTGTTAATAATAGTAATAAATAAAGTAAATAATAGTAATACATATTTTGAGAAACTATTTTGCTTACCTTTTGTATTTCCACCAGCTTTGAGCCTCTGTGTTTATACGTCCATGTTTGAGCCTGTTTTCACAACCATATGCTGGTTGTTTTCTTAACTATTGCATGTCGTAGAAAAGGACCTGGAACCCCTTCCCATTTGAGTTTGGAGTTAATTGACTTAAAATCATCACGATTGGCCCAATATGACCTCAGTAAATGTTCATAGTAAACAAATATTCGTTCATAGTAAACAAATATTCGTTAGCACTCCCTTATGGAGAAATATAGAAAGTAACCATAAGTCCATAATTTTCTTCAAAATCAGTGATAAGAAGAAGTAATAGGTAGATAGATTCAACTGCACAATCCATTATGAATCGCCCTGTACACCAGAATGAAATTAATAAGAACCCTATATCACATAATCATAGTTGTGATCATCGTTATTGTCTGAGCTATCATCATCATTATCGTTATCATAATAGACATATACATTATCAATAATTCGATTATATTTTAACTAACCTCCACCATAACAATGGCTTCAACTGAAAGAGGTGTTGGATTAACATTTCACCAAAGCCGTTTAGTTTCATTGCATTTCATAGCATCGTGATATTGAGGCCTCATAAATTGCACTAGGTTATTTAAACATATAGAGAAATAAAGATATTTTGTTCGCACACATAGCAAGGGTATGAAGTGATAGATGGAAGGAAAATATAATTTCGTGTTTGGAATTTCAACTGGTGCAAGACAGTCTGTTTCGGCTCATCAAGCCTCATCAGTTGCACTAAAACAATCTACTACCGAAACGGTCACAATTTGAGAACCACGATGTAGTCTTCAACAGAGAGGAATACACTGCCACCTACTAGCACTAATAAGAGAAACGTGTTTTGCGACATTCGACGCACTTGATTCTGGAAACTTATTTTCATTGCCCTTATGACGACTGTCGAAATGTTGGCTCATGAGTAATAGATTTTTTGTTACTGAAGACCTACGATAACCCAAAACACCAACCGAAATTCATCAAAGGAATTCTTTGAGTTTATTGAAAGACATTCTGTGAATGCATGCAATTCTGTTGCAATAATGTACGATGAGCATGATTACGTTTATAATATATTGAAAATATTATGGGAGTTGACGAAGTTTTCTTGTGAATGTGAAGTTACTCTTGCAATTGATTCGTATGTACTTTTTCTTCAACTTCTCCTTTGTTACGGATTTGAAATATTACCTATCAATTTGATTCAACAGATTCATTTTCTGATTCAGCAGGTGGACAATGATGACTCATAAGGAGTTTCACGTCTCCCCTGATATTCCTCAGTGGGAGTTAGTGCCCCTACTACTATTGTGTAATCGGCGCCTATTTCTTCATGTCAAGTCTGATTAACAGGCTCATATATATCAGTGTATCACATTCATCCTATCGAATCGAGGGTGTGATAATCATATGTAATAATCGATTTGAATAGAGACGATTTATTGATGCCTTGACAATCGCTAAATTCAGTAACCTTCGTGATTCCGCTCACTTGATAAAGTTGCAATCATTAACATTCTCAATATCAGCCCGATGTGAATCATTTCACTCATCAATATTTTGAGATCTCCTTTTCATCTGCAAAACACTCACAATAACAATATTTATCTTAAAATGCTTTATAATCTCTTTGTTTCCACACGTGTACCGAAAAAGCTTTGTTTTGAGTGACGTGAATCTTTTACAAGCAAATTACATCAACTATTCGTATTAGTACACAACCAAACAACACTGAGAGGTTGTTTTCGGTGCATTATGTGAAGGGATAATTCACAAAGAGTGGCTATGTAAATGAATTTTATAGAGGAGTGAGACTGCTAACATACTGAACGAAATTGGCTCGAATAGGAAAGCATAAAAGTCATCTGTATATCCTTTCAATAAACCTCATTTCAGCACAGAGTACCTTTCAAATAACGCCTTCATGTTCCTTTTTATCTTCTCAAACAGCCTACTAGCTTCTGAGAATAGGGACATAATACTCTAAAATAACATACACTGATACCTACTCTCATCGAATTGTTTATTTCTACGAATCATTCAAGGAAAATCTTGTGATTTATGGTGAATTCATGCACGACGTAACTTATTCCTAACTTAACTTAACCCTAACCTTAAGAAGTTGAAATTTGTTTTTCGAATGAACACGTTCATGCACGAAACTTTAGACTTAACGTATGACTGAAGAATGTCTTAAGTTGGCCAACTTTCAACTTTATATGCGATTCTTCGTGCAAATCAGGGACTGCACATGATCAGGCATTTTTATAACCTTCAACTCTGTTTTGATTTCATTTTATACAAAGATATCTTAATTAATCATTATGTTGGACAGGAATCAGGAATTAAACAGTCAAAGTAAACAAACACACCACAAAAATTTTTTCAATCAATGAATTGACTCTGATAATTTTGATAAGTTGTGCATGAACACTTACAAGAATTTTTATGTCAATCTTAAGTTGAGTCTTAAGTTAAGACCTAAGTTAAGTCGTGCATGAATTCACCATTATTCAGGATCATTAATGGCATCACATACATATAGACTATAGTCCTTATCAGTTAGGTTAGATTATCTATCTAGGCGGTAGATTTGAAATTTTCTTCCCCAAATGATACCTTGATCCATGAAATCATCAACTATTTCTCATTCTCCTTAGAATTTCTTGATTTCCGTATTTGTTGCACCGTTATTATTGTTCAAAATAAAGTTCGGAATGGGCATTTGTTCCCATTTCCATGATTTTTTTCAATGGATAAATGTTGTGATAATGTTTTATGCATAAAAGGTGTTTTAAAGTTAGTCGTTGGTATAATAATAATTTGTTTCAAATAAGGACCATCATGTTCTCTCGTTTGTCAATGAGATTGGCATCCAGAAATCGAGATAATGAGAAATTCTTGATGATTCCATGGATTAAAGCTGAAAAAGTACCATTTGGGGAAGAATATTTATATTTGTCAATTTTGTGCCACTTATTTTATCGAAACATCTAGATTTGACTCAGAGTAATAAGTGGAAAAGTTGTATGCGGAAACACCAAATGAACATTGTCTTACTCATTTTTTTCTGCTTTTTCCAAATCTGCGAATGAAATTTTAAAATATTTATGTACAGGGTGTTGTTTCGACTAAAATCCTATTTTTTTGTTTTCAAAGACCGGACCTGGAGTAAGACTTTTTATCATTATGTTGATCGACATCACTGTGGATAAAGAACATACGTATCCAATATCACAAAAATGTATATGGTGATTCATAAGTTATGATCAACTGAAAAAATTGGAAAAATTAACAAATCATCCTGTATCTTGGTTATAAAGAACTATAGACCCATGAAATATAGGTTATTTGGAAGCACCACGTTGTCCTCCATCTACCCTCACGGTATGCGCATTTCCCAATGAATCACCGTGTATAATAATATATTCGACTTTTTCAACATCGGCGTCTTATAGAGGTTGAACTTTGAGATTAAACCACGCTTTCTGAAGGAATGAAATATTGGGCTCTTTCATCACTACTGCGTTTTTTTATGTCCATTTCAATCCAAAATTTGCTCAAAAATATATCCCCAAATTTAAATCAAAACTAGTGTTTCAATAAGTCGTAGATGTTTTCTGTAGTGCTTGTCCGATTGAGGTTATGATACTGTCAGGACATGTTACAGGACATATTATAGTTATTTATGTATTAAGGGAATTATGAGGGCCTTAATTACCGATGGCAAAGTTTGCGTCCCGAGGGCCTCCGGCCCGAGGGACAGCAATTGCCAGAGGTTATTAAGGCTCTATAATTCCCGTGGTACATAGATAATTTTATTTTTGACCGATTTTTATAACAATATGTCCATATTAAGAACGCAATAAATGTTTGAATTCATAACCTTTCTGGTATATTTGAATTAGGTAGCGTTGATTGTAGCATTGTTGGTTGTTGCTAGGTTGTCGCTATGTTACATGTTACAAGCAAACTTTCTTTATCAATCAATGTTTTTCCGTTAAAAACGTGTTTATTTTTTACTACAAATCGACGATCTTTTTCTGATATAATGGAGGATATTATAAAAAAAGCGGAAAAAGCAAGACAATCATTACTTCCATCGAAAAGTGAAGCCCTATATCAAAAAGAATACAACTTATATCTGAAGTGGCTGACACAGAGAAATGTTATGTCAAAAGATGCCAACGAAACTGTCTTTCTGGCATATTTTCAAGAACTGGTAAAGTATTTTCAGTATTTTCTGGTAGATTTGGTAATAATTGTATTTATTCGTTGCAGTCAGAAACGTTTAGCCCAAATTCGTTATGGACTAAATGGTCAATGCTCAAATCGATGGTGACCATATATGAGAAAAGAAATATCACCAAGTTCAACGAACTAGAGGCTTTTTTGAAACGGAAAAGTAAGGGGTATAAGCCGAAAAAGTCTGCTGTCTTATCTCCTAAAGATGTCATCAAATTTCTAAAGGACGCCCCTAATGAAATTCATTTATTGCATAAGGTAATTTTTTTCTCATACTTTTCTTTTTCGTTTGTTTATTTCGTTTCATTTGTTATAGGTTGTTCTAATTATGGGTTATTTTGGAGGATGCAGAACTCAGGAACTTCTAAATATGAGTATAGCAGATATAGAGGACCGGGATACTGTTATGGTAATGAACGTACCGGAAAGTAAAACTGGTGTATCGAAGAAATTTACAGTTGTGGATGAAAAAGAGTTCTCTGCTTTGCCTTTATTGAGACTTTATATGTCCTTGCGTCCTGAAGGTACAAAACGATTTTTTTTGAGCTTCCGACAAACTCAGCCAATTGGAAAGAATATGTTTGGCAAAATTCCCAGCAAAATCGCAATGTATTTAGGATTGCCAAACCCACTAACCTATACGGGACATTGCCTTCGTCGCACTTCTGCTACTGCCCTAGCCAATGCAGGAGCAACTATGACAAACTTAAAAAGACACGGAGGTTGGAGAAGTTCCACGGTGGCAGAGGGGTATCTGGAGGACAGTATTGAATTGAGATATAAAACGGCGCGTATGCTGTCTACTTTGCCATCAGAAGAGGCAGGCACCTCGACTGTAGTGAACAGCAACAGCACCACCCATAAAAAAGAAGAAATTGTTTCCAGCGGCGGAAGTAATTTTCAGGGAACATTTGGAAATTGTACATTTATTATTTGTAATGACATGAATAAGGAAAATATGTCTTAGTTTTCATTACATATAAACGTTTATAAGCATTTCTTGTATCATTTTCACCTGTAAAAGGTAAGAGGGAGTTTTTGAACCTTAATATCCCAAGGGAGTTATGATCCTCATTATAGATATCGTAACTATGACGATATAAGCTTATAATGTCACTGTCAGAATTAAAAATATTATTTATAATCGTGATATTATGTTTAGTTGATACGAATCAATGTTGGCTTCGAGATATATATGTCAATCAGTTTGAAATAAATACTCTCAAGAAAATAGTTTATTCAACGAGGTGAAAACAGTGTGGACATTTGGAAATGTTTAATTCTGATCCTGGAATACGAATCATCCAGCGAAAAGTGGAAGCCAGCATAAAGAATGATAGTCATGGTTGATTATTGTATTTCATTAGTGTTCTGTCTTCTTTACAGTCCAACCAATTATTTTATTTATAATCAAATTTTCCGCCAAACTTTGCCTCCATCAATCAATAATGAAATGAAGCTAATACAGTAATGGATCGTAATTCGAAATTTTCGTGTAACCTCACAAATATGGTCTTTAAACGCATCAAATCGGAAGAGTTGGAAGAATGAACATTATTTTCAATCAAGATGTTCATGAGAAAGTAGGTACGGGATTTAGTGTATTTCGGTTCATTTAGTGATGATACAAGATTATGTTCAATCATTATATAAAATGATGATAATTCAAGAACGGTTTAGTAATTTATAAGTACGCAACTACGACCGACCTCGTTGCATTTTCATTTAGGCGGACATTGTTGGTTGCATACAATTTTACATTCCTGGCGCACTAGGACGGCGCCATCTCACGTTATCAAGGGCAGCACTCTCAAGTGTAATCACTGGAGAAAAAAATGATGGACAGTGGATTACCTCGAACCTACTATCCGTAATGCATCAACTCCAGACCTGTCTTTCTGAATAATTTACCAAGTATCAGCATCTCTCTCACTAAACCGATCTATTAATCTTATCTGTCTGACGTACACTAAAAACATTTCAAACTCCTTACACCCAAGTGATTCTCCAACTCTTTCGGACTGCTTGATTATGCCGATCATATCTAGTGGTGGGATTAACAGCGGCACAGTCAACCGTCAGCTGTTTAACCTCTTCTCATTGGACTAAGATGGATGGTGATAGAATTGTTCGGTTTTAGAAGCAAGCAAGTGCGAGAACCAACGATATTTTCCATAATAAAACAGCTGTATTCAGGGTTATTAATGATATCTGAGATATCTTTAATATAAGCGTGGATTTATTTCAAGCGGTTTGGGTTGAAGAAGAAATAGTAGACAACGTGAAGATGAATTCACAGATGCTTATAAGATATTGTTCCTCCAAGCTCCAAAGAGTGGATGCACAGTAAGGTTAGATGTGTGGATTGAAACAAACCTATTTATGAGGTTTGTTCTTGAAAAATCGACCGGTAAACAATTCTTATTTTTGACCGCATTTTTTTATGGTTTGGTTAAGGGACACGCCATGAAGTTGAAAAAATTTTTTTTACAATTATGAAAAATTGTAATGGCGGTTCGTTTCTGCATGTGCAAGTAAAAAATCCGTTTAGACATATCACGTTGACTCTAATTTGGCAGGAATTAAAAAAAAGTTGTATAAGGTGCCGCACCATATCAAATTCACCAAATATGAATAATGCATTATTGAGTTTCACTTCACAAATATTAGTTGGCTCACATCTCATTCACGGGTTGAGCATATCGAATGAGTTCAAGTACATCAGAATACAAGACTAAATCGTATTTTTATAAATGGAATAAATCTCCCGCAAAATGTCTATTCAAAAGAAAATTCATAATTTTTGAGCCAAACTCATATAGTTCAGGTGATTAAAGCTGTTTTCAGAAGATACAAGAATGTGTGATATTTCTTATAGTAAGGGTGGAGGAATAGAATGTTATTCTTTATTTCTTCTCAATCTGGTTCGAAATTTGTACATGAGGTCTTCAGTTTGACCTCTTTTTCGAAACGATACTAATTTCCCGCCAAATCTTAGGTCACGTGATAAAAGTTTCAACCGATTTTTCAGTTGTCAGAGATGGAGAAACGAACCGCCATAAGGGTTTTTCAGACATATCAACAAAACATGGCAGACGCTGTATGCCTAATATGAAATTCAGGTTATTGCTATGCCAACTGAAATATTGTCGACTTCTACCAGAAATGAATCAACGTCCATTTTTTCAAAGAACACCCTTGTACTTCATTACATATTTCAATTCCATAATTTGCGGTTATTTTTTTTCAAATTTATTCATATATCATGTAAAATTAATCATAATCAAAAAGTTATCTGCAATATTTGTTCTCAATTGAAAATGATTCATAAGTAGCCATTTGAGGAAATAAATAACAATCGCTGACAATAGAGTTAAAATTAAAAATGTTGGTGTTGCTCTTATATAGTAGTATTTCAGATATCACTAGCTTAATTTACTTTGTTTTTTCCGAATTCTACTAACAGCGCTACGGCTTGGGGTATTTTCTATCACTCAACCTGTAAACCCCAGTCCATCATTCTGAACATATTCGCCACGAGAGTAAAGATAACACACTGAAATAATCTCAATCAACCATCCTTCAGACACCTGCCATCAGCAAAAGTGAGCAAAAAACCGCATACGTGCTCTCACAATCGCCATACAGTGGACCCAGTACCTATCCCTTCGGGATCTCATCAACAATTCATGAGGAATCCAGGTGCTGAAACACGGGAGCTGGATTAGATAATTGGACGTTTTATATCAGTTTGAATAATAAATTGATTCAATATCAGAGACGAGTTGGCCACTAATCCATTATTCATTACGCAGAAAGGGTTGTTAGGTATGTTTATACCCAGGCTGACTTGTTCCAGTGTGCTCAGACAGATCTATTATGTTCTCAGACCAAAATTATATCCTCAGAAAATAGGTATTTGTGTATTTAGAAGTTTGCGCTCGAAATACAAACAATATTTTTCCTACAAATACAGTTCCAAGACAAGAGAACTCAATACTTTATTTAATCAACTCACATTTCATGATATTCTTCATCTGAGTCATTAATGAATTGTATTATTCACTATTATATTGAAATCAATTCCAATAATTCATACAGAAAAGAGGGAAAATGACTCACATTGCCCTGCCCAGGGATCGAACCTAGGCTGGCGGCTTGAGAAATCGCGCATTGAACCCGTTGGCTATTGAGGCTACTTGAAAACTTATGTATATCCCACAGTTATGATACGTTATGAACCAAAAAGATATAGTTGAACTTATTTTCGTTTAATATTCAACGGAGTACGAACTGATGTTTTTTTGAGAAATGAGACAAGTTTAGGATACTTACTTTGATATATTCAACATTCAATAATTTTTTGGCAACATGTCATGAATCTATCATATCATAATTCATATTTCTCCTCGATTTCTCTGGTAGGAAGTTCATATAATATACAATTTTTGCTCTTTCTGGTACATGAGGAGTTGCCTCAGATAACTTAAAGTCACTATTTTCTTTCTTACTCATTCATATGCAAGAGAATTAGAGTTCGTTTTCACCTGTGGTGAATGCGCGCGTTTTTTCAATATTTCCGATCAAAAGCGCAAATGCTGTCACTCACTGACTTCCTCGGAAAAAGTCCATTTATTGTTGAAATATGAAAGCATCAGTGTCAACCAGTTGTAGAAAAATTCATTTTTCTTATTCACATATCAATACGAGAGGAATAAGGACTGATTTATGAGATTGATAGCTCTGAACATAAATATCACCAAATTATCGCTATTATCAAAGCAAGCATACAAAATTGATAGACATCTCTCCGCAATTTGAATCTTGCTGTTGTACCGTTTAGTCTCAGCACGCCACATGTTCGTTGCCATTGACCTCCGAATTCTCATGTGATCAATCAAGATAATCCCAAAGTTCGATCTATGTGCAACTGTCAAATCGTATGGTTCTTGATGAACGCCACCACGTTACGTAGGTAACCTCTTTCGTGATGTTCGTGTCATTATAAGAAGCGTATCATTTTTCTAATCTTTCTGAATTTCTCTCGTGAGTCTCTTTCACATTGATTAGATTTCAGGTCAGATGCATATTTTGATCTGCCTCTTGAAGTGATGATTCTCTTTTGTTTCCTGAATGTGGTTATAGTTGTTTTATGTCCACTCCAATTGGCTCCAAGGCATTCTTTGGACCACCAGTTGTACAGCCCTATTGTGCAGCCTCTCAAGCTCCTTGACCTATTAGATCTTTTGTGAGGCCCAGGATTCCGAAACTTCGTGCAGAGTTTATTAATTTCCTGGAAGCTAAGGCGAAGCTGTGAATATGCAATCATTCCTGAACTATTTGAAGGGTTTGAAGCTTTCGATAACTGAGAGAATTCTTTGTAGAATGCAACATTTTCCTGCAAGGCTCACCAGTTTCGGGAAGTATTAGTTGTCCATCCACTTGATCTTCTGAAAGTAGGGCTATTTTCTAAAAATCTAATTGATCTGACTCGTCTAAATTCGTGTATAGGCAAATAATAATAAAACTTCATCCTTGTACATTGCGTTTCGAACATGCTTGATTAATGAGGTCTCAGCTCATATCTATAACAGAGGAGATGTGTGTTTATCACAATTCAAGTCACTCGTACGGTATATACGAGACTGCAAAGGCCTATGCTCAGGATAGTATTGCATTCGTTGTGCCAAATTCATTGGAATTCTTTATTTCCGACCATTGAGTAACGTTGAGTAAACAAACAAAATATGCAGGCCTGCACTTCAAACGACGCAAATCTTATCTGGACCACTCTCTTAGACTGCTGACCCTGATTGAAGGCTCCACCAGCGGAACACAAGTGAAGATCTTGTGGCTACAAGAATAACGAACTTAGTAAGTAGTCTCTTTCCAGTTCGATTCTGCGAGGTGTCGCGGAAAAGAATTCGAAAGATTTCGAATATTTTATGTTAGTTCCTATGTTATTTTTTTATATTTACGTTGCCGTGACGTGAAGAACAATCATAATAAATTTCTTGATATCAAGTTAATCAGTTTATTCGATTAATCTATCGGAATGGATAGTGTTAGGAAGAATTTGATCCTGCTTTTATCATCAACAGGAAATCGAGACTTATGATCTCCGTCCAGCCAGAATGATACATAGCCTAATTATCAATCACGAGATCTCTGAAACATGTGATATATCATTGAAATATAATATCGACTATGTACTTACGAATATATTATTAGGTATATGTTCAATTTTCACATTAAAGGGATAAGAGTATTGGATTTCGATATCTACTGATATCAAATGTCTTCGTAGGAGAGATATACCAATTCTCAACAGTATAGATTTCAAGAAATATTACGAAAATGTTGAAACTAATTGAAATTAATGGCAATTTATTATGCATTCAGATGACGCGTGTAACACAGATTTGACGGATAGCAATCGTACTTGCTTAATTTCCGAATTGGTATTTTGTTTCTTATCTCGGATAACAGCGAAAACAATACCTATAACTGTTTTTGAAGAGGGTCAATATGCCTACCACTACAAGCGTCATTTCGAAATATGATCAAAAATCAACTATTTTCTCATTATCATGCGAATGTAAGACTTTAATAATTGAATTGACTTATCATAATTTGATCTGGATAATATCATAGGTCGAATCATTTCAATAGTCATGGATCATTATTATAATTATCCAGATCGTGATTCCAAAGAACCGTTTTAAATATTTTTCGTATTTTATTATTCATTCGATTGCCTGTGATATTTTCTGATAAGAAAATGAATTAGTATTTTTTCAGAGATTGTTTTTGTGATTTTTTTGGAAAAAAATTTCAATTTCAGTAATTCATATATACGTTCTAGCCAATCAAAACATTTTTATGGTGGAAATAATCTTAATTTGACGCGTGAAATGAATCCCAAACAATTTAGTGAATCATCAGTTGATGATATAAATAATATATTCATTGAAAGTGCATGAAAGAATACCAAAATAAGCAGCGCGTCGATTCGGAAACAATTCCAATTATTTTGGGACGAGAGGGGATATGAATTGGAAGAGAAGACATCAACAACAAAACTAGCTGTTGTTTTGAAGGACTATGGGTTCAATATGAAGAAACAGAATGGAGAAGACTATAGAGAAGCTGTGATCAAGACAATGTGGAATAAAACCGCAAAATCAATTCAAGAGTTTTACTTCGATCAATTTAATAGAAGATTCGACCCATTCAATGATATCGAATTCAAATCCGTCAGAGATGCTAAAAACACCAAGCGTATAAGTTATTACAGAAAGAGCCCGAAAAAAGGAAACAAAGTTCTCCAAGTTTGAGCAAACGAGAAATCTTGGACATGATAAAACTCTACTCTCTGGCTTTCCGAAGAAATTTCATCATATTGCTTTATATGAACTGGCATGACGTGGTGGAGAAGGTCCATTATTTCAAAGACGAAACGAACAATTCGGGGTTGACCACCACAAGAATAGAGTATAACCCTAAATATTTTCCAAAATGGCGCAAGGTGGAGCACAATGATGTGCGGACAGTAAATGGTTAATACCACATACCGAGAACCCTGATATTTGTCCTGTTCGAGTGCTCAAGAAATTACTTAGCAACACGGAGAAAAATGTATAGTAGATGTAACTAGAAATATGGTAATTACTACCATAATTCCTGGTACTATATGTGACAGGAATATATTGCAGGAATAAACATAAATTATTTTAAAAGCCATGAATATACTTCTTATTATTTTACTGCATATGTTTTTGTTTGTGCCTAACATATGTGGTGAGTAGTATGTACTATAAATTATATTTGATAGTGAAATATTTTATGTACAATACTGAAAAATTGGTATATTTGGCATATACATAAATTATGTTTTGAACTTTAAACTAATATATTCATCAGCAGAGGCTGATGATGGTTACGATAAATATAACTTATTTCAAATGTTAAAAAGTTGTATGTTTATGAGTTACATACCTCTATTCCCAATATGGATATCAATAAAATATTTGGTATTTTACTATTACTGTTTAGTTATCATTCATATATTTTTTATGTAAGTATGATAATTAAAGTAAATATCGATTCAATATAAAGAAATATTTATTCATCATTGAATGAGAACAATGAAACTATTGGAATGAAAGTACAAATTGAATACATATAATTTATTCAGTATCAACATAAACACACGTCATATGGTTTGTGATCAATATATAGTAAATTTCATCCAGAATTACTGGCTTGACCATCAATAACGAATGTGAAGTCGGTTCAAGAGACGACTCTTTCAAACCATTATTCTCCAGTATCACGAAGGCTTCATCATCAATTCCGTTATCTGAAAGTGAACCCAACATGAATGTAAACAGTCATATGCCTAGGTATGTCATCTAAACATAAATGCCTGATGTTCAAAAGATTCGTGTATATAAATCTGAGACGAATCTATACAGTTTGTGAGAAATCCCAAGTCTGGATTATACACCTAAAAATCATACTCTCGATGTATCCCATTGGACCCTATACGAACCATTCGAAGAATCACTTGAAAAATTTCTGATGGCAAAGGTCAACAGGTCAAGCTAACGCGACACAATTTATAGGTTATTTTATCAACGGTAAAATGATTGTAGTCATATTATATTGGAAATGAAGTTTAAGTAACTATCCATCATTCAAGCCTGGAACGAACACATCAACTCCTCTGTCGATTTTCAGTTAATCAAAATTTTACCAACCTATATACAACATATTAACGGCAGGTGTCCTCACCTTTGAACAGGTCGATGAGCTAATCAAAGCTCCATTCCTTCGGGATAGTCTCCATACCCATATTACCTCGCACTATTCAATCGTAGCACAGCCATAGTGTTGAGAATGTTATGAACTTGAAAGAAATAATTATTGCCGCCGGAATTGACACACTAATCAATGAATACAATGCAAAACTGCACAGTTCGATATGATACACGAATTACGAAGCGTGGCGTTGGCCCAACCACCACCATTCGATATGTTCTGAAATCATTTATATTAATATTCACCATACATGCTGTGATTTTTTGGAAATATGAGATGGTAAATCAAGGAATAGATGTCTATGAGCGACAAATCATATGCTTACGAATGGAAAATTGTTATGTTCATATTATCAAATATATAAAATGGTAATGTTTGAGATAAGATATATTGGAAATACGAATTACCAGTAAATATAAACATTTTCTTCTGTTAACAATAGGGAGACTGTATGTCACATAAAAATTTTGTTACCAGAAATATAAAACTATTAGTGGAATACATATATTATGTCGAGGAGCCACATAATTTCTTTACAATAAAATATATTCTCTAGATTTCTCTCCGTGAAGCGAAATGCAAATATCAAAACTAACAGGTTATTTTTAACAGTTAATATTGCTTGAGATGAACCAAATTCTTCAGGATGATACAAAAATATGCCGATTGGGGTGAACATGATGTCTAAGTGAATGAAAGAATCTGCAGAGATGATTGGACTCGATATTAAAAGAAATTAAAATTACCAACCATTCTGCACGATCGACTGCAGTGTCTCACCTTGCCAAAGCAGGTATCAATGAGCAGGAAATTCAATTGATAACCTGAGAGAGAGTGAGGAAGCATCATTAACTGTCAGCAGTTTGAAAAATCCTCCACACAAGGACACAACATTTATTTTAATTGTATTTTTCATGTTCAAAACTTCAATGTATCCTAATTTGAATAACTCATTCTGTTTATATTGAGTCGAGTGATATAAATTTGTTTGAGCTTTGAGATTTGAGCTTTTGAAGTGGGGTTTGATAGGGCAGAGATCTGTTTATCGCTTGACTGCAGAAAAATAGATCCAACTTGAAAGTTCGGAGGTTATTACAGGCATCCGGAAAAACCTAACAAGGTAATAAGTTCCACCATTTCACTGTTAAATGAAGAAATCGGAATCAGTGAATTTCCGCTAGAAATTGAAACTTTACACTGGAGCCTTTCAAGAGGATGTTGTGGTCTACTAGATATAAAAAGGGGCACTGTGAATGACTTTAACGGTTTGAAAAAATGAGAAGTGAGTGTTAACTATTGCTGTCACCGAAAGTATCACATGAGTTTGCCGTTGTTTACGTTCGTAGACCATAAAAAGAATGGAGTAGTAATTCGATGCCCCCGTTTTTACTCACTGCTTTTACGTCTTCGGATGACAGGAATATTTGAATGGGAGGTGTGAAAAGGGAGTTCTACTCTTGGATGATAGTGAAAATTGATGCTTGCTCACGATATCCATACAAGTGTACCTATGCAAAATGTTTACTACGACGTTCAACACACGCCATCTATGATACATTTTTGAGAAGAGAATAGATTGGGGAATTTTCGCAGACCTTCAACTAATATTTAACATTTGGATACAATAGAATAGGAAAAACTACTGAATCATCATTTTCTCCTGCAAAACAATCATCACACGCAGGGCTGGATTAACCCTATCGGGGCCCCTAGGCAATGCAATTCTCGGGGCCCCTTTCGACTCCTGCTTTTTGCTTTCATTGAATGAAATGATTTTGATCACAAAAATATTTTCACAACCAAAGAGAATATTTTTGTAAAGTAGGTACAATATAAGTTTAAATAGCAATTCTTGTAACTTTTCAGATACGAAATCGTTAAAATAATCTTGGAAGTTGACCTATTTTAACACATAATTTTCAATCGCCGTTGTCAACAATGATGAATTTAAACGGTTCTGTGATATTGTTGAACGAAGACAAATTATTTATTATAATGTTATTTTGAAAAACTTCGTTCATCTGTGGATATCATCAGAAGTCTATATATTTGCAATGCTATAATTACATTCGAGAAAGTTGATTTACCATCCATCATTTTTTTATGGTGATATTACCGGATATCAATAATCGGGTATGTCACGAATGAAACGATTTTTCCTTGGGGCTTTCGACATCAATTATGTCCCCGTGGGCCCCTAGTCGGTGCGGGGCCCCTAGGCAGTTGCCTAATCCGCCTTTTGGATAATCCGTCCCAGATCATACGAACTTCATTTCATCAAATGATCACAATGAGATATAGAATAACGAGTACCTATTTATGTTACAATATTCCAGTGAATCCTTGAATTATTCCATAGATTTCTTTATCATGATCGTATTGGAATTGGAGATACTGCCAACAATATTTACCGATCCCGAAGAATCCATCAGCTTACCAATATGCTGTAACAGACAGGAAACAGTTTATTGATATGGATATAACCTGTATGCATTTGCAGCGAATTGATGTGTACTGTGAGATTTTAGTATCGTTATTCGAAAATTATTCATATTGAATCAGAAATTCCTGTGCGCACATAATATGATCGGCAACTATTGAAAATTGGTTGATAGTTTGATATGTTTATTCATCTGTAGACAATTCAACTCTTTCAAGATATAGAATGGAAACTCATAAAATAGTCATCATTATTCAGTGATACAGGTAACTGAATATAATTATAACAAATTGAGAAGAAAAAATATGAACAATTATAAATAGTAAAGGACATTTTGCTATATTCAGAATTATAAGAGTTTTTGGGTAATCACTTTTGTTCTATCGATCTAAAATATTTTCATCGTTGCGGCGTGCCGCTTCTATCGAAAAGTAGCAACAACTTTGTTATTTCAAATGGAACACCCAGTGTTTTGTTACATTCTCCTGAGTGCTCTAAGGGAACAAGTGCGACAACGTGTCTGATAAAACGTGTGTAATATTCAATTCTATTTTGCATTAATTGAAGTATTTTCTTGAAAATAAAATGATTCAATATCGGAAAATAATAGAAACATATCCGAGTGGTAACTGTTGAGCAATTTTTACTTTTGCGGTACCATCGATGAAAAATGCAATGTTGTTATTGTTTTCATTGGTCAATTTAAATCAAACCACACTCTGAATTGAAATTCAGCAATGAAAAAATTGATTTTGTCACTGCTAATATCACCAACTCCAAAATCGCTGAGATGTAAGCTCTTCTGACTTTCATTTGACAGTTCGATTGTACCAACCTTCGAATAATAAAAAATGCGTATCGAGACAGATGCTATTTCGATACGCATTTGCGTTTCATAATGACTTCATTATGGAACAGAAAGTAGAAAAAACAAATTCATCAAATAAAACCTTCGTACACTACCTACTACCTATTTGAGCATGAAATATTTCGTCAACATAGTGACATCACATCCCTTTATTATTTTTTCACAAACAAAAAAGTTTTTATCCTTTTTTCCCTCCTGAAAAACTTTCAGCCGATATATTTGATGCGCAAGGCAGATGAAAAATATGTGCTGGAAAGTTCTTCGACTGGATAATTTGCAGTCGATGTTCGAATATGGTTGAGATGAAAGTAAATGGGGTGAAAAAAACATTTGAAGAAAAGAGAAATTTGTCGACGTATCGTTTCCAGGTTTTTCACTGATTGGCAGAAAGAAGGCCGTGTGGAATGAAAGCTCGAGTGATTTTTCATGTATACGTATACCAGATTTGAGATTAGAATGAACGTTGGAAAGATGAATTCGTCCCATCAGAGCACATCGAAGTGCACGATTAGTATTCCTATCTGGAGAAGTTAGTGTGATTCAATGAGTCGAAAAAAAAAACTTGAAATTTTCTTTTACGGAACATCGTGCGAACCAGTGGACTATGAGGGAAGAATGTTGTAGGCATCCAAAAATACCTGACAAGGTAATGAGTTCCACAACTTTACCGTTCGATAGAAAAAATAATTCTGGTGGAGAGAAGTTCGTAAGGAGTCGACCCTGAATACGAAAGGATGTTCAGCGTACATCCGTTTGGTCGGCCTGCTCAGAATCGCACGTGGTGGAGTTAGGTATAGACGTAGTTTACGATAAACATCAACGATAAAGATATCTATATAAGCGGGAGAGATAATTTACTTTTTCACGATGTGAACAATACTTCATGAGGTTTGTGTAGCCAATTCACACATGCATAAAAGTGACTGGCTAGTACATAAGCACGAAAATATTATCTTGTCACTTCAAACATGTCTTTGCCTTATACTAACCATAATTTTGTGAACAGGGCGATGCATATGATTGTAGTAACGATACTTATAACGTTGTAAGAGTAACCAGATCATTCATGGTTGTGCCTATACAACATAACAATATTTTCGTGCATTACCTTTACCTACCAATTTGTGTGTTATGCAAATCGCCTACTTAATATTTCAGCCAAACATCAATTTCGACTCTTGTTCATCAATATCTTCATGCTTAAGTTCAGAGTTCGTTCTCTCTAGTGGATCATAGATTTATAAAAATTGATACTATGAGACGCCATATCATCATGGTATGGATATCATTATTATAGTGTTATCTGAGTACCTACTCTATGGACTACATATTCAATTACCTTATAGTTCAGTAGGTACCTATCCGTCTGATAACTCAATTCTGGATCTTTTTCAACACCGTCTAAAATATCTTCTTCGACTCTAATATTCTCCAACAAAGCATATACGTGTATACATACTTCTCGACCTGGTCCTTTACAGCATATTTTAGAGCATAATAAACAAACCACATTGTGATTTCATCTATGGTCCATGCTTAACAAGGGTAGACAAGGATAAGATTCAGAAAGTGCAAAAAAGTTGCTGTAGTAGTAGTAGTATCAGAAAATATGATCATATTTCTTTCAAACTTCAAGAATGTAACTGGCTCAAGTTAGAAAACAGGAGGCAGCTCCACTTATGTACTTTCACACATAAGCTTCTCAATGATCCCAACCTACCAGCTCTCGCAAGAAAATTCATTCCTAGATCGAGAATACATTCAAAGAATGTTAAGAAGAGGTCCACCCTGACCATTCAGTTGCCTGATGAATATAATATCAATAAATTCAAATATAAATTGAAAAAACAATTACTTGAATCACAAATGGACTCGACCTGATTTATATCTAAACTTATCTCTATGATATAGTCACTATATTATGTACAATTTTCCATTTCATTCAAAAACTGCTGGATAAACTGTATGTACTCATTCTATATAATATGCTTTATATTATGCGTGTGATACAACTGTCGCATTATTTTTTTTGTATTTCCTCTTTGGGCAATCGCCCTCTGGTGGTTGAGTAGAATAGCTTCAAGCTAGACTTCGCCATCAGTTTCAGTAAACTGTAATGATACGTTTCTTTATTCGCAAGAAAGTATGGCGCCGGTGTGAAAGAGTGAGAAATAGAGAAAGTGTGAGAAGGCGGGAAGATATAGGCGCGGAGTGGTACAACTTTATAACTATGTCAGCTTGTCAGATTTTTGAAACGCAAACTTTTCTTCATGTAATCAACTCACCTTGCCTTAATCTGCCGAGCTAGAGTAAATCCCGAAATCCCCGCTTGGGCTCCCCTACTACTGCTGGTCTATAGCGAGCCCTTACTTTTCAGAAGTGGGATCGAGTACACACCTGAATTTATCGCGGTTTCGTTGGGCGTTTTATCTGGATGACGCGCTTCGTTGTCTGTGAAGCGATCGTTAGGGCTCTATCCAGTATCGCCGATTAAAGCGTCGACAGGTCGTTGAGAGCAATAATTACCGTCATTATCGGCGTCGGCGTCGGCAAATTGCATGCGAGCGCATCACGACGCAGGATGGAAGAAGAGTCCCCGCTGGTATTTAGCGATGTTTATCGTAATAAGGCGCATTATATCGAAAAACTACCAACTGAAGCGAAATAATCCATCGAAAATAGCTGAGGTTATAGCATGAATAGAAAAAAAATATTGACATTCCAGACAAAATTTCTTAAAGAAAAAGTCAAGATTACCTAACTCTTGGGAAATATTAATTTCCTTACTGTGAGGAAATGTTCTACATAAATGATTGAAAACATGTTGTTATAAGAAATTAATTTATATTTTGACAAGCAAGAGTTGACTTTAACATTGAATAATTGGCTCACGATGTTGAAGATTTCATCTTTAAACCAAGGCTTGCGCCTCGATTTAGCAATCTTCACAGTCGTCCAGGAATGTTAGGCTTCTACTACTCGGTAAACAATTATAAATTGAGTTTATATGCATCAAAAGGATCACGTGTGAAGGTAGGTAATATGGGCACAAGCTGAATTTCAATAGAACTCTCATAGATGCTCTAAAACATGATACAATACTCAATCCATCGAAAATTTTCCACTGAAAGACATTTTTCCTTTTTTTCCTCGAGAAATATATGTCTGATGGGTAATTAATTTCAAAACAAGAATACAATCTGTTGAACGGAGTATCAAATGCATCCATACGATTGAAACACATTTTTAGGAATTTATGAAAGTATTATCAACTCTCAAGACGTTGGAAAAAGTAAAGATCTGATGAATATTAGATACATGCATGTCATGCATAATCTTTCAATCTTTCAAAGGTTTTATCTTGTTTCTTTATTTTCTTTTTCAATTTCATTCTCCTTTTCCAAAAATTAGGCCCTCACAGATAGGTTGAGTACGTTTGGGTTGGGTAAGTCTCATTGGATAAATATACCGCGAAAGCGCGTTCAAATTTCCTGTTCAGCTGACTTCATCTTTATTTTAATTGAAAAATTTTCCTTTCTCGATAATCTGGAAATAGTGTATTTTGAAAGCTTTTTTCAAGAAAAAATGAAAAGTCTTTTACCACGTTAAAATTACGATAGATTTAGTATTTTTATTATGTTTTAAAGCATGTGTGAAAGTTTCATTAAAATCCGGCTTGTATACCCTCATTCCCTATCTTTTCCCATTTTTCGACAAGAAAAAGATGAAAAAGGTCCTTCCGCGGAAAAATTTCGATGGATTCCTTATTTTTATCATGTTTCAAAGCATCTGTGAAAGTTGTATCAAAACCCGGTTAGTAACCATATTCCATACCTTTATCAAATTATCAACTCAACAATAGCAGTGAGTTGTTGAGAAGGAACTATCAATATCAGGTACCTACACACCAAATATGTATGATACGATCCACTTGATTCTGAGATCTGGGAAGAAAGTTTAAAGACTTAAAGGATCAATTCAACCTTCATTGCTACCTGACTGTCTGAAAGCATATGCTCTTCTATTATTTTCCTTCACATATTGGAGTATTGCGTAAATCTCTAACTAAAACAATTAGATATGAATACCCAGCGAGCATCTGTAGTCAGTCATTGGGTTTTCAGAAAACAGCATTGCTCTCGCGCCATTCTATATCTCAGACTAGTCTGTGTACCAGATCTTGCCATATGGAATGCTGTTGATGGGTTCTGTATTGATCCATCCAGTTTCGTCTGGTATATACCTAGAATCTTCATGGTTGGTCTCAGGTTTAGCACGTTCTTGGTTACAAACCTCACTACGACGCTCATGTGTCCTGTCCCAACATTAATGTTCTCCAATTTGTTTATGTCTGGAGGCCCCTAGCCTTGTCTCACCTTGTATCACCAAGAATAGGTGAGGTTTTTCCATTAGTGTTTCTATGGCTGCTATGGGTGTTGATATCATATCGCCATCAGTATTACCTCTGCAGGCAAGTCTTTGTACTTCGCCTAGTTTATTTTGAGCATACGTAATGGTCAGATTTACCACCATCATGTTATTCATTGTTTTCTGAAGGAGCGTCTGGCTACAAATAGTGTCTTCTCCGCTTTTCTAGTAACACTCATCAAAATGAATGTATATTAATGATATCCATGAAATATCATTCAAAATTGTGCGACCAATGGTATATGAGAAAAACAAGATCACCGTATTAGTGGCTTTTTTTTGGGAGTGAAGCTCACCCTACTAACATTGTTTGATCTAGATCTGATGAGTGTTTTATGAAGGTAATTAGACATAAGCCATGTGAGCTTGATACATTATCTCTTAATGAAATGGAACATTAAATATCCAGATCCATAATAGCATAACATAAATTCTCTTTAATATACATCACATTTTTAGTTTCCCATTTACTAATTCCAAGAAATGAACCATTACGTGGGCCACATCGATTCTGAATTATTGATGGCATCAATTCCTTTAACCCCGAACAATATTATGATTCACTGATGGTTCAATGCGAAAATACTAGCCCTCATGAAGATAAAGGGAACACTTAATGTAGCTGACCCATTTGAGTAAACATCAATTATTCAACTTCCAGAGAAACAACTATAATGGTGCCATCAAAAGCAAACCAACTGTATAATAGTGATGGCCTGTTATCATGATAATTGTCAATCAATCAGGAAATCATTCCACGTTGAATGAGCTCGTGATATTATGAGATGCATTAAGTTAATGATACCTGAAAATGGAAATAATTTTATTTGAACGCATTAAAATTATCTATGAGCCATCAAAATATCGAAAATAAAAAAAAACTAACAATGCCTGCTTATTTGAAGTAATTGTGAGAATCTTCTATTCATAAATTTGGAGCGCCTATCCACGCATGACATTTTGTTGATTTCGCTCCTATTTCGAGACCTGAAATTGCTTCTTCATTTCTGATACTCTCACCTATTGAAGTCTTTCCTGATGCCAATAACGTCAAAACTTTCAAGGAAATTCCGATGCCTATATCTTTCAAAATATGTCTACTGTTCCGCTAGCGAGATGTTTTAGACAGCTGATGTCAATATTTGTCACCATTCCTGATATTTTCATGAAGAGCAATCAATATGTCCTTGATTTTTCAATGAAGGTTTTTTTGTTGCATATCTGAAGTTGATACAATAGGTATATTTAAAAATCATGAAACTATCAGGAATTGTAAGGTCACTAGTATCAATAATTTTTGTTTCTTTCATTGTTAGCAACAAATGAGATTATCCTCATCCAACCCTCTTCGATTGGTTGATTGATTGAGTCGGTTCGACAAGGCTTATTGTGTCCCTAGTGGCCTAGAATTTGCTTACGTGAATAAGTTATTCATGGCATGAGAGGCTATTTCATTACCTTCATTATATGTATAGTCTCTTCATTGGGTGCCTCTGTCTATATCAACATCCGATTTTCAGTCACCTGACTAATGTCAGTGCCTACATTTTTTGTCTTTGCCTTGAACGAGTCTGGTGTTTTAACATGGTTTTTGGACTCTCTTGTCATAGTGTCTGCAGATTCACTTTCCCCAGTGCCTTTTTCACCCTGATCACCCTGATATCACGTTACAACTTGTCAGGGTGAGTAGACATTGCAGGTAGGTCCAGTTTCACGTTTCTGTCATAATTATTGGTATCCACCATAGTTCGCTGTTTTCTGCAACGGAGTTGATGAAAATCAGCTATTTTTAAATCTAAAATTAGATCTTGAAGTTGACGATTCTCTTATTACCAACGTCTAGGAGCTAAAGTTGAAGTTTAGCTTCTAGGAAACTGAAGATAAGGTAGCATAGCATTGTGCTTATCGTCATTATAAATGAATAACACGTGGAGTCTTCATTTAATCCCGTATGCTCTGTGGTCAAATGTCAACTCATGATCATGGGTTGGTATTTCTGTAAATCTTTTGCATTTCATCATCGGAATTATTATTGGAACAGTTGTTTTGAAGATTCTGGAATGCTTTGAAGATATTGAGTTAGTGAGGATGAATGAGTTATTTGTCATCAAATACTTCTCATATATTTTGTTCGTGACGTAGAGTTATATACACCAGTTTTTGTTGAGAAGTTTGAAGCAAAAATTTGCGTTTGCAAAAAAAATAAAACTAATGGACCGTGTGTTTCAACAGAAAATGTTGGTATATGGACATTTTAATGGAATAAGGTCCTAATAAACCCATTCCAAAAGTATAATCTGATCGAAGAATCCCCATTGAACCAATGTTTGATGATGAAATTCAATTCTAGTAATGATTCATTCACCTTCAAATGATTAGTTCTTTGTTCTTCAGTACAGTTCTAAGAATAAGGACATTCATTGATTCCACCTTTTGCCTGATATTAGATATACGAGTAAACCATCCTTGATGCTACGTTGATAATTAATTTCGTTTGAAGACTCGTAGGCACAATCTAGCATCCAAATTATACCCTTTACCGAATAGGTACTCACTATAAAAGCCGACTATCTCCTTTTCCAGATCTATCTTCCCTTTCCGTAAAGCCCTCCATGCAATTTCTTGCACTAGAATAAGTTTAATTGCCTTCTTTGACACCTTATCTTCTGTATGCTACTCCGGAATCCCCTGATCCCTTTGATTACCGCCATTTGAATTCGTCCAATGAACATGAATGCGGGAACCAAAGCACAAAGTATTGAATCATACACTCTGCGTGATGTCGAATGAGAGATCAAAAAGCTAATTTTCCTGTTGTCATTCGCAAGTCGAAGCCGAATATTTCAATATTCCACGTTAGACGATTCCGTGGGATGGGATAATTTGCGCCCTGGAAAGACCAGGAAGGGCCAGTAGGAAGTAAGGGGGGATGGGGAGAGGAAATTGGGTAGAAAGAGGTATAGGCCAGTTACTTTGGCAGCAGGAATCTGGAAAAATGGCAAACCATTGCAGACTTTTACGAATGTTGTATATCCGTGGTCAGCAATAAAACTATGAAAAATTGTCCCCTCACGGAAAAAAATGATTCGCTACAGGTACTAAAATAAAGGTCAACGCAACAAAAAAAATTAGTACCTATAGAGACAGCAAAAAACTATGTGAATGCAACAAATATTTCCTCCTAATAATTCTTTGCAGTATCAACTAATCCAACTGGTGTCGGAAGCAAACCAAACTTCCGACATTTTGGCTGCATGTAAGAACATTCCTAAGCTGTTATTACTAATATATTTCGCAGCAGTAGCAAATATTTTCAGGTATGATCACATAATGCTCTTGCTATAAGAAACACTATACCAAATACTTCCAGCCAAATATTTTTGCTCTAGTAGCAAATACTACTGCGTTAGTAGCAACTATTTTCAGGTATATTATGAATGCAATTGCTGTAAGAAACATTGTAGTTGACACTCTCAGCCATATGTGTTTGCACTAGTGACAAATATTAGTGCTGTAAGTAACGATGTATTGAATATTAACAGCATACTAATTTTGCACCAGTAGTGAGGTTTTCTAGGTATTATTGCAAATGCATCAGTTGTAATAAAAGACGAAACTCTTTATTGCTACTGCATCTTCATTTCTGCTTTAGTAGGGGCACAAGAGCTGAAATAATGTTACACCCGGTATAATATAAAAACATTACTTTAGGTAGGTCCACTATATAGAACAACAATTTCTGGTGAACTCTCAATTTGCAGTTTATCTCCGAGAAGTGGTATACTGTTTTTTTCATGGACGATTGATGTAATAATAATCCCTCAAAATTTGTATGATGATCTGAAAAAAAAACGTAAATGAGATTAATAAACCTAGAATATACTTTGTCACATCTCTATAGGGTTTTTCACCTCATCAGTGATTACAACATAAATGTATAGTAGCTTCAGTGAAATTTTGAAATCATACCTTAAAATTTTTGCCTCAGGTGTCCGAATCCCCACGATTCCAAGAGCTCTTCGACAGACATCAAATTTTTCAATTTTTCACATATATTGTTTCTGACAGTTCTAAACTATACATCATTATTTGCATGCAGAAGAAGAACAATAGCAAGCAGGACACTAACTGATCCACGTGTTAATACTCTCAACAGTCTCAACTCAACTGAAGACAAAGATCGATGCGTCGGTATTAAGAATTCGCACAAAAGTAGGTCACGCCATTCCATGTAGCCAATCAGGACGCTTCTTTCTTGTTGCCATGTGAATTTTAGCAAATTTTATTTGCACCACCACGAAGTTACCCAGACGCTTCTAGCAAATTGAATTTGCTCCATTCGAGTCCTGAGATTTTTGCGGTTTCGCATACCAAAGTTCAATACATTGATTGACGTTGTTTAGGTTCGATACTTAATAAATAATGATAATAATTATTATTATGTTAATGACTTTGCGTGGTGACGGATCATTGACAGCAAATAGATAATTGGGTAAAAATGTTTGCTGTGTTCATTTTCAAAACCATGCATGATTGGAAAATAGGTGATTTTATTAACTATTCCCACTTGAACATATGGATATATACCCAGCAAAAATAATAGTTCACCCGAATCCAAACTTCAAGTAGGTAGTCTTTGCAAATAAAACTGTCCAATGTTACAGAACGATTATGCTATCGCAGCATCGTTAGTGAGGGATTCGAGCCAACAAATTATTATAGCTGGATATAAATATAATTCCAGTCCCTACAGCAGATTGATTATAGCATTTTCAATTATCATCTGTGACAAATGAATATTCGTGATGATGGCATGAATGTTTCATCTACACCTAGAAATGTTGTTGTGAGAGCAAATATCTCACCAGCAATTCTGTTTTTGTTATGAGTAGCAAGTGATTTTTTTCCGTGCTCGTACATTTAAACACCAGCTAACACCATCACCTGATTTCCTCTGATATCCCGATTGTTTCAGGGTGAATTAGCAAAGGCATTTCTCTACAACTGGTTAGAAAGTAGTCATCTACGCTTTTATATCTCTACACAAAATTGACAATTTCTGAGGAATGTGGAAATCTGGAAAAAACGCTCGCCTCTACAATAATAAAAATGAATTGACTTTATTTAGCCTGACGGAGTTTAGCATAAGCAACTCTTCCACTCAATCAGGTAACCAACTGTATTACAATGTTTTAACAAAATGATTCCCAATGAATTCTATATGTAGTTATAAGAACTCAATTGCGATTTATTGTACAAACGTCAAACTCCGGATCGCTGCTTGTCGAAGATAATATTTTTTATTTTATTTTTGAAAGACAGATAGGAGACATGAGCTACATAACATAAATGTTTGTGTTGAATAGTTTGGCGGCTTGGTAGGAAAATGATCGCTCATAAAAGGATGATGCATGTTTTGGTATTGTTAGATTATTTTTTCTGAGTGTAGGTACTTGATTTCTGGGTGTGAGTTTCTTGTGTGATGAGCTTATGGTAAAAACGAACTCTAATGTATGATTGAAAATAGTGACTGTGAATTATCTAAGGCATCTCCTCATGTGTAGCAGAAAGTGCAAAAATAGTAAATTCGAACCTACTACCAGAGAAGTCGAAGAAAAAAATGAATAATGATATGATACATTGATGACATGATGTCATGAAATGCTTGAATGTTGAAGATATCAAAGAGAGTATACTATACTTGTCCTTCGGACTCTCAACGATAGCCAGTCGAGTATGGTATGGTATGGTATGGTATATACTTTATTGTGCTGAGGATGACTGAATGAATACCTACTGAATACAAATGTGTGACATGTTTTGCACTTGAACAGTGGATGAAATTATCATAATAAATTTGTATTCCTTCCGAGTACATGAGAAAGAACAAGCATTACCTTTTGACATGGTCATTTTCAGAGATCGATTTTTTATTGATCACGTTTCAGGAGAAAACATAATAGTTTTCTCCACTGGTATATTCTACTCTGCTATTGTTTCTATTCCAAACGTAATTTTCTGTGGAAATTATAGAACCGGAAAAATAAGTTGATTCGCCAAATGGAATAGGTATATACTTATTTCCTGATACAGGTCACCGGAGTATTGACATTAGAACGTCACGTCGAATTTGCTAGGAATAGTATATCATTCGTTCAAAGAAAATAAATGGATTTCCCATATACGAGGTGAGCAAATAAAAACGAAACATCGACTATTCTGAGGGCAATTCTTTGTGCAGAAAAGATGCAACAGGTCAATTTCAATCATATCATCAAGTGTCATCTGTCCCCTCTCACGTCACTTCAACCAATACGAGTAGACAACGTGATTCTTTTTTTAACTCTAGACAACACAAATGTAAATCCTATGATGTTTGTTGATCATAGCGCAAGCCAGTAAAATGATAATGGAAGAAGAAATAGTAATCGGAATTTTTCTTGAAAGTTTTTAGGTTATAGATATCAAGAAAAACCTCTGAAAAAAGTGAGTTCCACAACTTCACCGTTCAATAAGAAAATAAATTCAAAAAAGATTAAAATACAATCAGTTCCTCCTTTTCAGAATGAATCTTCTTCATCAGTATCGATATCAACGAGGAATCAGACTGGCTTGCCGAAGAATGGGCAGTCACACAATTGCCTGGCCAAGAACTCTTCAGTGGACTCTCCAAGGTCCATTTGAAAGAAGAGGTTCGAAGTTGAGAAGCGGATGAAATGAAAGTGCCAGGACAAAGACAAGCGAAAAGGCTAGTGAGCCTTTCGCCAAGGAAAGCTAAACAGTTTCTCGAGTTGGACAAAAAAGACTAGAAACTGCTAACGGGACTCCTCACTGGACACTGCCCTCTGAGGTATCACCTCAAAAAATAGGCAAAACAGAGAGTGATAGTTGCTGCTACTGCGAGAACATTTGCAACAAAACAAAACCCTACAATCTGAAATCGAAATGTTTTCACAGGTCATTGATGTGCGACCGAAACAGATCCTTGCGGAATACCTGCGTTGATGACTATTCCACCAGATGATGCTCCATCAACTATATGGAGTGCCCTATTGAAAAGAAGTAAACGAAATAGTTATGGCGGCCAATCATATGACAGAAGATTATTCTCAATAATGTTGAAAGAGTTCATTCATTCCTACTTTGACTGAAAACTTATTCATTTTGCGTATATTGGGAGACCGTTCTGCCTTCTGCTCGGCGAACATTGGTGACTTCTTTATCATGACTATTCTCAGCGCTGAGACAATCAAATAAAATGAATATTATATTCAAATTCATACAGGGTATTTATACAACATCCAACGTGCAGCGTTAACACTCAGGATCATGAGAAACTGTTCGAATGTGAAGTAGCTCTTGACTCAGATCATCCAATGATGAGGTATTGTTGATGATGGTTATATCGAAGGAGGTAAACTTTAACATACCTATCATGTGGAGCATGATCAAAGTTGGCGCCATATATTAGGCCAGCAAATCTCTTTATTATCTTGAAGAGAGACCACAATAGAAACAAGATAATTTTGATTTAGGAAAGAGATTTAATGTCGCGGATATGTCTTGATCTGGACAAACGAAAGATGAAACGAAATTACTCAGAGGTACAAAAAGTCCCATCAGTATCTAGTTAAGTGTTTTGTTATACATTTCTGTATGGAAGCGAATAGGACTATCAGGAAATCATACTGACCCGCTCGTTTTGCTTGTATACTGTTATTCAAATTGAGCCTCAACAACTAAATCGAGGTAAGACAATCGTATAGATTTAGGCTCGGTTTCACCAAGCGCGACATAATCTCGGTTCTTGTAATCGAAGTTAAAGTAAAACCGTGGATTTAATCTCGATTATGTTCGTAGACGTTTCACCAGTCGGTTTTCACCACACAACCAAGTTCAGTTAGCTAAACGCGATTCGCTCTAAAAATTGATAAGGCAACAGTGTAATATGTCATGAACAAGCATACTCGTCATCTGAACGTCATCATATAACCTCAATTTTAATTTTCTTTTGTTTGTTTGGGATGATTTTTTCCATTATCATCGTTTAATATTTGAAGTATTTGAACATCAGACAGAGAATTTTGATGAGGACAGGATGACTGACAAGAAAGTAGGTATCCGGGGAGAGAAGGAAAATAATAAAGAGATATACTAATTTGAGCATTGCCGAGAAGGCATATTTGCTGGATCTAGTGCAGGCTAGATTCAATATTATTGAAAATATAAGTGGACATATGCAGGTATTTTAATTGATCTTCGATAGATTCCAAAACAGAAATCACTGCTCATTTTGGGAAGTCTGAATCTCAGTATATTCCAGTGTGTCGAATGACGTAACCAACGGGGGCGATGCCCAACAAATTCATCTTCATCACTATCACTACTCTCGTCTTCGAAAGCAAGATCATACAATTCGTTGCAAATCGGCCAGTTATTAATTCTTCAATAATCCAACAACAACATTCAACATCAACCTAACCTCACTGTTTCGAGTAACGTGAGATTAAATTCCGATAACCCGTCAAAAATGGCCAGTTAATAAATAATCTCGATTATCGGATATAATCGTAGTTAGTGGTGTGGTGAAACGCGTGGAAGGCATAATCGCGATTAAAATTGTCAGTTATCTTTAAAACCGAGATTGATTCGTTGGTGAAACCAGGCCTTAAGCTCGATTTATAAACTCCGCTGCCGTATACAGTTGACGCTGCAGTTATTGTTCGTTGATGGAATATGCTAGAAATAAACATCTGTTCATAAAATCCGCAGCTGACGCAGGTGCCGTCTGATATCTTCTCAACACATTTTGGGACGGCAGCGTCAACTGTAGCAACGGCAGCGGAGTTTATAAATTGAGCTTTATACTTCTGTTGATTCAGTGTTGCACAATAATTCATCGCAATTCAGAGCAGCTCTACTCATATATTAAATCTCCATATAGTTCATCATCAAACACTACTGCAAAAGCTCTTTATGAAATCTTGAACAGAATCTGCGGAATCTTGGCTATAGGAATATTTCAGCACAGCGTGTTCATGGCATGAACACCGTTTAGCGCTGATACATGGAATAAGTAATAAATATTTGGGAAAGTGCGTTTCCCTAAAATTTACCTTGCCTAAATTTCCAAACAGGTGCAAAGCTACAGTACAACGAATTATCTGGGAACTACTGGGTGCTTATTCACTACACATTCTAACTTTGCCATGAATAAATGACTCTATTTGGAATGAGAATGGAATGGGTTAATCAAGAGATACTGAACGTGATTACCAAGGAAATCTGTGGGGGTGAACTGATTTATTCTAGGTGTTTTCGAGAACAACACGTTGTAATTATGGAAGAGTTTTCACTTCTGCGACATTCAGCTTGGGAAGGGGTTGAATAATTCAATTGAAAGGGTAGTGATGGATCTAATGAGAAATGATGATTGAAGATGCCATTTGAAAACGAATACTCGAGCAGAAGATAGTTGAGAATTAATCTGATTCTCAGCTGATGTTTACAGATTATAGATATTGAAAAACAGTGAAGATATTCGTGAAAATAACTAGAACATCATAATGATCAAAGAATTACAACAAGTTTAATAATTTCAACGATATATTCACTGATTCATCTGAAAAATTGTGAATCTGATATTGTATCTAATTGTTTCAATATGATACCAATTTCATGTTTCGGGCTTTCAAATTAGACCAAATATCATCTTAAGAATACCTGTTTATCCCAAGTATTCAGGTTTATTACGCCGGATACAATTTTTTATATTATTTATCGTATCATTGAAAGACATTATCATAAGAAATCTTCAATAAAAATTATCAACATCATAAGCGTACCAAAACCTCAGTTACTCATAATACATTATACTTAGTATAACTTACGTCGGTAGCGAAATCATAATACGTTAGATACAAGCATAAACTGTCACGAAGTCATTATCTCGGCGGCGTGACTGGCCGTGATTTATGGCCTCGTGATAACATCGCTCGCCGACGAACCAATTAGAGGACAATAGCAATTGACGACAAGATTTTGCTACATGTGTATTTTGTACCTATATAAGCATCGCGTGGCGCAGACAGCTTTAGAAAGAAAGCTAGTATTGTGAACATTGAGATTTGTAAAGCGAATATCGTTGTGATTTAACTAAGTGTTTATTGACTTGTGTTTCGAGTGTTTATTTGTAAAATGAATTTTTCACTTTTGTACTTAGTGTTTTAAAATAACGAACTCTTTTCACATCGCCGTTGTCAATGATACGATAAAGCTTCGAATGTAACTCGATCATTAGCGATTTAACACCGTCTCGGACATGGCGGTTGACTAGACGCCTCGTTACATAGCAATGTCCACGACTATCTTCGAAATTGATTTTAACCAATAATTTGCATTCGTCGGAAGTATTCTGAATTTGGCAGGTGTTTACAGTGACAATGCATTATAAAATGGCTGACGATATTTATGTCGTATAAGAGTTATCGGAATCGAAGATTATGAATCATTTCTCAAAATTCATAGAATCAAGATGGCGTCTCCAACATGGCGGACGATTTTTGTGATTACGCGGTCCGATTTGATTCAGAATTGGTTTGTAAGGATTTTCGGGATCGATGATTAGGAAGTTATCCCAGTATACATATTCCATCAATAACATACCTCAGCCATTGTAAAGAATAAAAATCTGGAAATAGGTATAGGTAACGATTACCTACAAATATTCAAGATATATTGAGTAAATGTCAATAATGCAACAGACTGAGTATTTATAAATATCTACATTCACAAGGTATTATACAGCTGGTGGCCGAGTGCGCAAAGGCGCTGGTCTATGGGCCTGAGGGTCCCCGGTTCAAATCCCGGCGGCCATTGGAAATATTTATTTCTATAGTATCGTATTAGCGGAAGAAGATAGGTGACCAACCGAACATTCTTGGTACCCAGATTTCAATTCTTCGGACTCTCAACGATAGCCAGTCGAGTTGTGCTTCGGATAACACTTGAAAAGCTAAGGTCCCCGTCTTCCTTACTCATACAAGTCCTAGACTTACGAGGGTTGCTTTGCAACTAAGTTGGCGGTTGAAAACACTTTTCAAACTTTTCAAACGTGAATAACTCACAATTCGTGGGATCAAGATGAATATACATGACGGGGACAGTAATTGTGAAAAATATGCTGGGCTGGCATTCAAATCGAGTATATATAGGGTGAAAATTGATTGTCTGATTGGGTATTTATTTGATTGTATTCACGACTTCAATTGAAACCACTGACGTATAATTAACCAACATAAATTTCGAATTCAAAATTGCCACCATTATATGGATCATTATGGCGAACTAATATTCAACAACTCTCAACAACAAAACTAAATTCTGAAAGTCTCCACTGAGTTCCGCCTATAGGTATCCAGGAACTTCTACTAGCGTGGAAATTTGTTCGATTTATACACGTTTATTACCGCTGAACAGCATATATTCATTAATCTGTGAGTCGGTAGAACTATGCAACAATAGCAGTATAATGTTGATATTAGGCAAGTTTTCGACTTTGCATGGTAGAAGTGAATTGTTCGTTATGAATGTGGAAGGTGTGGCTATCTATCCCCATAATCTATAATGCATGTTATGGGGAGTCTGCCAGCCATATGTTTAGTTGAGGAATTAACTTAATCATCGTGGATAATGCATTCCATCAATATATTGAATTCCAACCATATATAATTCTTTACCTAACCGCATTATTAACAAACTAAAATATCAGAATCATTTTCAACGAGAGACGGACTAAGGACAGGTAGGAGGACTTAGCTGTTCACGGAATACATTGATGAAATAATCGAGAAATTCCCTTCCATAGGCAAATCAACTTCATGTGGGATATAGATACCTCAACAGAACAGATATATCAGTAGAAGCATTTGCCGACGACGTAGTAATAATAGCAGTATACTGAATGAATGCGTAATGGAATATAAATGAAACGAAAGTAATGCTTATGATAGACCAACAAAAGTCAATAAATATACAATAATTAGGAGGGATAGACATTAAGCAGGTGAAGAGTTTTTAATACTCAGGAGTAGAAGTAGAAGACAGTGGAAGGCTAGATTGTGGATTGTAGATTATAGGGGTGGGCGTTGAGGCTGTGCAACCTCTCAACCACCCTCGACCTATTAGATCTTGATTGTGCATAACTCTTAATCTATTCGAGGCCCAGGATTCCGAGGCTTCCAGCGAAGTTTATCAGTTTCCTGGACGCTAGGTTCCTGACATCGGAGGGCTCTCAGAAGGCCCCTTCCAGGAACTTGAGCCTCTTGCAGAAGAGTGCTTGGCATTCGCAAAGCAAATGTTCTGCAGTTTCAGCGAAGTTCTCGCAGTAGCGGCAACTATCACTCTCTGATTTACCCATCTTTTTGGGGTGATACCTCAGAGGGCAGTGTCTAGTGAGGAGTCCCGTAACCAGTTTCGAAGTCTTTTTTGTCCAGCTCGAGAAATTGTTTAGCTTTCCTTGGCGAAGGGCTCACCAGCCTTTTCGCTTGTCTTTGTCCTGGCACTTTATTCCAGTGATTTAATTTCATCTGCTTCCCAGCGTCGGAACTCTTCTCTCAAGTGGGCTTTGAAGAGTCCACAGAAGGGTTCTGGGCCAAGAAATTGAGTATTCGCCCCTTCTTTGGCAAGGCAGTCTGCTTCCTCGTTGCCTTCAACTCTCTTATGACCTGGCATCCACATCAAAGTGTCCTGGTTGTTCGCTGCCAGTTGTCTCAGGGTTTGCTCACAGTCCCAAGTCAGCTTTGAGTCACAAGTGTATGACTTCAGAGCTTCTAGTGATGCTTGGCTATCTGATGGAACATAGATTTTTGCACTTCGAGGCTAGATATAGAGGGGAATAGCAGAATTGAGATAACTTTACTATGCAATAAACAAGTATGTCATGAAAAAGTAAATATCGAGGAAATCGAAAGTGAAATGTATTCAAAACAATTCATAGACTAATCCTAACAAAAAAGCAAAATACAAGCCACAGAAATATATAATTGTTTAAATATGCAAATAGCTGGATTTAGATATAATAACGTCAACAACGCTAATAATTGTTTCGAATGCTACCAACACATGCATTATATACAATTGTAGAATATTCGATGATGAATAGGTGTTCTCATTTCTCCCTTACTGCATAATACATAATATTACGCTTACTCAGTAGAAGAATATTCCTTTCCCAGATGTTCAATTCTGTAATCGAAGAAAAATGCAGTGTTACGAGTAGAAAATTCAAACTTTTTCTGCCCATTCAGTATTCCATCGGCATTACTTGAATTACCGGAATGTTGGTCGAGGAAAATGCCAGCGCGAAATGCTATGCGAAATATTCAACATACTCGATACTGGCGGAATGTAATATGGTAATGGTACATGGTGTGAACATAGTAATAACATAATTGGAATTGTCAGCTTTGGCAAATTCAAGCGTCCACACCAATCAAGTGTGACACGCTCTCTTGTTTTTCACTGTATGTTCAAGTGATAAACGTTTACCTCAGGTTGGTTCCTTTTATTTTTTCCATAGTTTCTGGAATGGAAAATTATCATCATCATAGACAAATCGCTGAAACAATAAAAGTATACATATGAAATAAACGAAAGCTCTACAGAAGTTAATATTGAAATGTGAATCTTGATAACTAGTCGATTGAATTGTTCTGGTGAAATGTGAATCATTATATAATATATTAATTTAATAAATTCTATAGGCAGGTGTACAATTTTGTATTTCTACTATGCACAAGTCGAATCTGGTTCAAGATAAGATATTACCTTCTGAGTCAACTCCATATAATCCTAGAACACACTCACTGTGCAAACAAGAGTTACTGTAAGGTGATCAAGACAACATTATTTTCGAATAAACCTACATATCAACCCTGCCTGCATTATCTATTTCAAAAATATGTTTATTTCTTCGTACATATGAATGCATTTTGGGAATCTGCTGTGAAATTTACTAAATTATGAGAATTTTGCAGAGTCACAAATCGTAAGTATGCTACAGAAAATTGGGAAAGAATTGATTCTAATGAAAACAATTGATGTAATTATAATGTAATGTAATTGAAATCAAATCAAATGAGTTACAATACACGAATAATAACCCCCACAGCATTGGTTTTGATATTTGGTAGGAGGACGGATATAATACAGGGCGTTAATAAATACCAAACGAAAAAAAAAGATGAACCTAGAAGAAGTAGTGAAGAAAATATTGATATTAATTTAATATGAAACTCATTAGGATAATACATTGGAATTGATTCAAGAGAAACATAATCATATTCCTGACTCCATCAGTGCAAATCATATGACTAATTCGCTATGAACTTCCGTCTATAGTAATATGAAAAATAAGAAACAAAAAAATTGTATAGAATCTTCTAAATACAGTAATACACATGAAATCCGTATTGATCCTTGCATATACTTTCAGCAAAAATTTGAAGGCTAGAAAGGAATCTATAGAGTTTTGTTGGATTACTTATAGCCAGACATTCTTAGATAGCAAAACATTAATCGGGAGATATCAGTTGGAGTCTGCATTCAACTCTGATATGACTGGAAGATGAGGGTCTTTGTACCTATATTCAATTCATCTCCATCCAAATCCAAGACTGTGGATGCTGATATAAATACGATTTTCCATTCTTCGATAAGGAACATTTACATCCCATTCAACATCAAAGTTGTTTTGAATCATAGCCAATCAGGCTGAAAGATCGATATAAGGTAAGCGATATATTGCAGATAAAACAAGGAGTTCACTGGGTGTTCTAATCGAGGTTCTAATTCTTTCTTGTGATGTAGAAGAAAACGGATGAAGGTAGATAAGTAAGTACAATATCTTATAACTATACTCGTTCTGAAGTGGAATTGAGTATATCAGGAAGTAATATATCTCTTCCATTTTTTTTTTCTTAGATAATTTTTTTATAACCCTGATAGAGTTTTACAGTGTTATATATGCCCAATGAAACAACTGTGCTCACAGTCATTCAATTATTCGCCATTAGAAATAGAAATAGAATAGAAATATAAATATCCTTTCGTATGGTTTTCTTTTTCAGTGACTCATCTAGCATATCTCTAACTGGTAATTTCTCATTGGAAGAAAAACCAATCGGTTTCCAGGCTCTAATGGTTTTTTTTTATGGAAGCGATAAGTTGAACCTATTGTTACGTATACCCCTGGGAAGGTTGAAGTACCTAATGAATTTCTTATAGATCTCTGTATTCACGGCGATTGAGCGAGTTCGAGGAGCGATTAAGAATTTACTTTCTTTATAAGTTCAGCGTTTTTTTTTTCTCAGGCAAATGTGAATTCACCTGACATATACTTTGTTCTCGAAGCGTGTGGAAGTTTTTATTCCTAATCCTAGGTATACTTTTATCCTGAAACTTTTCATTTACATTAATGCATTTTCGTCCCCTTCCTTCACCCGAAAGACATTAGGTGGTAGCTTTCCGCTTGATCAGTTAGCAGATTAAAAGATGGTAGTATATTCATGAAGATAATGATGATTACCTCAGTTTCAATTCATTCGACCAATATGATATTCACATTCACTCAAATGTATTGATTCATTTCATATGGGATAAGTAAGTATATCTACAATTATCAAGTATATCATACTCGATTTTCAAATGATGTTAATGAAAGTCATTAAGATGATGAATCCTTCTTGCACAAATATGAAAAACTAGAATAAATTGTTCTTTATTCTCAACCGTATAGAGCGGAGCGACTTTTGTTCCGAACATGACGAAATCATGCACCATGCAAATGAAATGTTTGTTGCATAAGGATTTTTAGTTGCATAGTAGCAGCGTAGCTGCACTGATCTATTCGCGAATACTCATAGATCAGTGAGTAACAGTTACTGCATTGTAGAATAATGAATTTTCTGAGAATCTTCAATAAAATGACTTTTCACTTGGGGACAATTTTTCTTGAATTAATATTCCACAATAACATGGTACATTTCGCATACTATTTTCATAAAATGACATGTTACTATCAATTATAATGTTAATTCAAGTATTATAGGTCTGACAATGTTTGTCACACATTTATCATTAGAAGCTACTTTGTACCTATCTGGTTTTCAATGATTTATTTATAATCTTCCAGAATTATTTAGGTATTCAGATAGTTGAGGATGAAGTATAGTATTCAAATATACTATGTTACCTTTCAGATATTTCTAAATGATCTTGAATTTTTGTTAGAATTTTTGTTCAAAGTGATAAGAGCACTATTCGAATAGTATTATGTATTGTGTATTTCAATCTCTATTTGTCCAATTTGTTTGCCAAGTTCCCATAGTTATATCAATAACAATACTGGTGAGATTTTATGAAACCTTTTCAATACTCTCAATATAACATACAATATCTTAAGAATGGATAGATTCAGCTGTAAGGAATGTTCAAGGGTTTTTCATGAAAAGGGCGTATACCGAAGAAAATAAAGTTATTCGTTCTATATGGTGCTCAATGTTTGGATGCATGGTTATTCACCAATTGTATTCCAATTATTTTTCATTAAAGCTGCCAATCATATCAAATAAATTTGAATGATAGCACACCAAAGAATTGCGCAGGTAACATAAGTGAATCGATATATCTTCGCAAATTTGGCAAATGAAATGATTTGTTTCTCACTCTCATCTAAATAGAAAATAAGTGACTTCTCCTTGTTTATATTTATTTGAAATGAATTTGAAATTAATTTTCTCTCAATATTGATATACATAGAGATCGCCAAGTTCTTGAAAATATCAAGATCTTGTCTTGATTTCAAGACAAGATCAAGACAAGAATCCATATCAGATTTCAAGACAAGACAAGAAATTTTATGTGAATACCAAGATTTCTTGTCAAGAAAACAAGAAATCTTGAAATATCTCGACCAACAATCAAACGTATTTATTTGTGAAAAATATAACATATTTCAACATAATATAACATATTTTCATTTATTGAACACAGTTGCAAATTGCGAATTGGAAAAAATAGTAATGATGAAATTGCAAACTAGTTTTTCAAGTCGGAATTCATTAGCCATCATGAATTAAGGCACATAAGACTTCTTATGAAGTCAACGTCTAGCCGATTTCTTAGATATTTGGTTGTTAAAGCTGCTGTTGAAAATAGCCTTTCCGCAATACAGATGTTGATTGCGTTCCGAGAAAATTCTTGGCCATTTGCGATAACAACGGAAAGACATTTTCGTACCGGGGAATCACCATGTAGTACAGGGTGTCCCACCTGAAAGTGTCACCCTCCTTTTTTCCCATAATTCTCAACATATTTTCGACATTCTACGACTATTCTGGAATGATTTTTTACGAATTTTTGGAATCGGTGCTCACTTTTTCTCAGTATCAACCAATTACAGGGCGAATCAAGATTATTTTTACATTCTACGGTTGTTTCCTTCGACAATAATATATGAATGTAATATATTTTTAAAATCAGATTGACGGGCTCCATCGAATTATGGAAAAAATATAGATCATCCGATTTGAAAAAAAAATTCTGACTCACCATGTATTTTATTGATATAAGGAAAAAGTGACGTTTAAGTGAGACACTCTGTATCTACGGTCCTATACGGTGTCATCTTCGTATACTTCGTCTCAAGACAAGACACAAGAAGTTGTTATCAAGAATAGAATTCTTGTCTTGTCGACCTCTAGATATACACGAACATAATACGAGACATAAAAGTGATATCAGAATAAAAAAGACGAGGATGAATATTTCCTCATGTGCTCAAAATATACTCGGCCCAAAAATATTTAACATTTTACCAGATAAAACTCTTCAAAAGGATACTTGAATTGTTTTTAGCTGACAAATCATGTTATAACATAAATGAACAGATAGAATTATTGTATTTTTAATTAACATTTCAATGTGTTTTTTTTTTCATCTTTCGTTGAATTTTTTTGTAATTCCATGAATTTTTTTTCATCACAAACTGACCTTCGTATACCTGTAAATGTCACAAGGAGAATAAACTGATATATTGATTTATTGATATTAGAAGAAATTACAAATTATGAATGCAAAGAGGAAAGATTTATTTTGTCTGCTGCTCATCATCGATTTGTTAGATGGGCAAATGTCGAATTATCCTCATTCGAAAATATATCGTAATATCCATCATATCAGATCAGAATGCCATCATATCCAATCTCCCCTTTATATATGATCAAGATGTGATGAAACCTGTTGAAACAAAAAGCAAACCATTTTCATCTCCACAATCCTCTTCAATCCCTTTCGCACAAAGAAGTAACATTACAGCAATACATAAAACATTTCCCTTTATAGAATCATAATAACTGTCAGGCAGCTTTCGCAGCCCATACCATTAAAAAGTAATTTATAAAAGGCGAATTGAAGAGATGATATGATGGAATTTGCATTTCGCCAATCTTGATTGTGATTGTGCATTATAGTACCGTTATGCTGCTCTCTCTCTATCTCTCTCTCCACTTCTCCGAACAGGAAATATAATTATAAAGAGAAAATGTCTGATGGTGTGTTGTGAGTTGTGATGTTCATGTTCATATGCGTCGCAGGGTGGTCAGTGGCATGGGATCATCAATTCCCTAAGAATTTTATAGGAACTTGTTTTTTTTTTCATTACTCTTGAAGAAATTGGTCATTCCTCCATACGTCACCAACACGTTTAGCAAGTATTTTGTGAATATTATAATTCAAGTGTGACTCACAAGTGAGTATAAGGACTACTGTCCCTATGCAAAAAAAGTGTGACACAGTAACACATCAATTCCTATACTATTGAATTAATTTAAAAAGCGTGGTAAACTGATGATGGTTTCAAGATGGATGAAAGTGCTGGAGAGGGAGTTACAGGGCCAAATTTAAAGCTCTCTAAACCCTTTGGTAACACCCCAACCATCTTTCAAGAAGAAGTATATGCTATAGAGATATGTGCCCAGGAGTGCCTCGAAAGGGACACTCGAAGGGCACAAATCTATGTTCTATCAGATAGCCAAGCAGCACTAAAAGCTCTGAAGTCATCCACTTACACATACACTAAGCTGACTTGGGCATGTAAATAATCCCTGAGACAACTGGCAGCGAACAACCAGGTCACTTTGATTTGGGTGCCAGGTCATAATGGAGGTGAAGGCAACGAGGAAGCAGACTGCCTTGCCAAAGAAGGGACATATACACAATTTCTCGACACAGAACCCTTCTGTGGACATTCCAAAGCCCACTTGAGAGAAGAGTTCCGAGGCTGGGAAGCAGAGGAAAAGGAAACTCACTGGAATAAAGCGCCAGGACAAAGACAAGCGAAAAGGCTAGTTAGCCTTTCGCCAAGGAAAGCTAAACAGCTTCTCGAGTTGGAAAAAAAAGACTTGAAACTGGTAACGAGACTCCTCACTGGACACTGCCCTCTGAGGTATCACCTCAAAAAGATGGGTAAAACAGAGAGTGATAGTTGCCGCTAAAGCGAGAACTTCGCTGAAACTGCAGAACATTTGCTTTGCGAATGCCCAGCACTCTTCTGCAAGAGGCTCAAGTTCCTGGAAGGGGCCTTCTTAGAGCCCTCCGATGTCAGGAACCTAGCTCACAGGAAACTGATAAACTTCGCCAGAAGCCTCGGAATCCCGGGCCTCGAATAGATTAAGGGTTATGCACAAAATATTTGATAGGTCGAGGTGCTTGAGAGGCTGCACAGCCTTAACGACCACCCCTACAATCTACATCTACATTGAATAATGTGTACCCAAACGCACTCCAATGGAGATATTTATGAAATAAACACTTTAAAATTCAGGAACAAATATTTGCAGTTCAGAATAAAAGAAATATTAATTCAATACACCACATTAATGAGGTGAGGCATCTCAAAGTTGAACTTCCATATTGAAAATTAACTAACTCCCATCTTGAAAAAGTTTAATATGCCTGCCAAGAGAGTGATTAAAAAATATGTAGACCTAACCATTTACTTGGTTTGACACAGTATCAGTAGATGGGGACACTTGCTTCTCATCTCTGAATGCTCATTCATTCAGTGTTCAGCTACGAGCTGAAACTTGTTTTTTGTTATCTAGCATTATGTCCTTTGAAATAGTTCTTCCATTTTCCGTCTATATCAGCAATTTTTAACCTCTATAACCTCCAAACATTCAAGAAAAATTCGAGTACCTACCTATTTCCTGTCCATATTTTCACCTATTTTTCCCCAAGTTTCTAGAAGAACAATGTTAACCAAGGAGTTTTTTAAATTGATGGAAGCATTTGGACATTCTTTTTATCAATTACGAATAATGGTATTCACAATTTCTGCTGATAATGAACCTGCATGGGTATCATTCATAACTAAATATGGATCAAGATTCAGCTAGGCATGTTGTATGTCTATACGATCAGTATTCCTGATAGAATATCATAGAAACCCTTGTATCCACGTTTATCGATCTATCCGAACAAGCCATTATTCAAGCGGAATATAATAATTCATGAGTCTATCCAGCCATACCATACATATCAGGCGTCATTACTAGATTTTAACGTATAATTATGAAATCGGTTATAAGTTATTTCTATTCCATTATTTTTTGTAAAAACAACCCCTGAAGATAATCGTGGTCGTTCAATAATTTTATTCATATAGAGGAAACTTTTGCATTGTCGCTCTTCTCTGAGATTGCGGGTTAAACAATTTATTATTTTTTAATTTTCAGTTTAGACCAATAATGAACAGTGTTTAGTGTCGACGAGTTTAGAAATCTCAATTATTCACACCCGATCTCTCTGTAATCGTTTCAGGTAGATCCTCAGTATGATGCATCATTCCCGCTATAGACCGATGAAAATAGGTCGTCAGAGACAATAAGAAAACTCAATGAAATGCAAGGTTTTTTCAATCATAATTCTTTATTTTTATAATATTTAATTTTTGTTTCGAGTAGCCTTTTATTATTCCTTTCATCATTATCCGTATTACCGATTATTCAGAGCTCTCTGAAATATCTACCTTTTTTGCCACAGGCAAAGTCGAACTTTCTATATCTGCAGTATCGGTATCAGTAAATTTGTTTCCCGAGGACACCACGAAAATGATTACAGGCTTACAGAGCATCTGCACTTCTAGAGCAGTCGAATGGTATGGCCTCCAGAAATGGGTCACAATGTGTTACAATTAAATACGTAATGTATAATACCTTATATCCTGCATATGGCACGTTTCATTACATATTATGGTGGAATATAACTACAAGGGATACATTTTACGAAACCAACTGTATAGTTCAGGAACTTGATGAATAACACCATCATCAGAAATGTGTTCAAGTCGTTCGACCACACAATATTTATATTCAAATTCGGCCACTTTGAGTATGGATGATTTCCACAACTATAACAATGAGATGTTGAAAAGTATAGGAAAACATGTATATAACTGAGACATTACATCACTCAAACGTAAAATCACATTATCACATATTAGTTTTGTTTTAACATCACATCTGTTTCAGATTTGATACCACCTCTCACCTAATAATATTTAATGGGTAAAATGTTCATTTTATTATTGGATTCGTAAAAGAGTGCGATGAAATATATAGGAATCATTATTATGGAAAAATGTATGTAATTATGACACTATTATTCACTTCGAGATCTGAATGAATATTTACTTCTTCGTGTATTAAACGATGAGATATCATTGTCTTAAATATAAATTATTTTCATCAGAATATTTTGTGGGTACTTTTGACACCCTTCAATGATTGTCAGGATGACTTGCTCTCTCAACTAACAACCGAACTTTTTTTTCAATGGTGTTATCAGACACTCGTTATTTTCATGAAATTATCTTTGCAGCGAGAAATTTCGATAACTACGTGTATACGTGTAACGTAATGAAATGTATGAAAATTCGAGATGAATAAAATAAGATTCGAAAACGAAAACATTCAGTATCCACTAATAATAAGAGTATTTGTAGTTGTGTTAATTTCGGAGAATATGTATTTTCTGTGTTGTAGGCATATAAGTTCACACCATAATACGAATAACTATATGATTTCTAACACACCTTGTTGATATTCATCAGGTAAAAGACATATCAAATGAATAAAAAATATCATCGAGCGTTTTTTGATGGGAATACTAGAATAGCTAGATGCACCTGCTTTTATGAAATGCAATGTAAATTTACTATTCCATTGTGAAATAATTAGCCATAGATCTTACTGCTTACGCTAGATCCGGTATCCAGGTTACTTGTTTTGTAGGTCCGGGGGGGGGGTTGAAAGTACTAAGCCATTGATTGGTCGTTTCAGTTGTTTACCATACAAATGTGTTGTCCCACGTGACCATAGTACCTAATTTCTTGCAGGCCCCTCTTGACCTAAAAATTACTACAGGATGCCGGATCTAGCGTAAGCAGTAAGATCTATGGAATTAGCCGTTATTAGCCAATTTTTTCATATCCTGACTGAACGAAATAGGAAACTATATAATATTCATGGATCATTATGCAAGCCAGTAGAAGATAGTAGGTGAAATAATTCGTCCTAGAGATCCCCGTATTTCATAATCGACGTCTAACATAGATATGTGTGTTAGGTTGAAGAAAGATCAAGCAAACATTGTGACGCAACAGTTGAACAACAGTCGAAAAACACACGAGTTCACACAGTGTGGTCAGTGTGTACGCAGTTGTGCAACAGTTGTGCATCTGTTGCCTAACAGTTGTGCAACAGTTGTGCAGCTGCTGCGTAACTGATGCCCGGTGTTCGCTTAGTTTATTCCCACCTTTAGGTATTATGTGTGTTACGTATATAGAAGCAAATCTCCTATTGATCTCCTATTGACCAAGCAACCATGGTTGTGCAATAGTTGCCCAACAATCGCGCAGCTGTTGGGCAACTGTTCAAAACTATGAATTCTTTATTTGACCAAGGGCTCTCGAAATATAACAAACTCCCAAACAACAATACTGATTGAACAAAATTAGGCAACAAAATCATTAATTTTATTTGTTTGTTTATATCTCACATATATTTAATTCAAAGTAAGGTGATTATAATATATGTACTTTTTTTGTATACGAAATAATTATTTCATTTATTTCATTTGTATATTAGGATTTCCTATATTTAATAAAGATTTTCATTTCATCATTTCATTAAAAATGTTTGCTTGGTCTATTCCCACATTCACGTATTATGTGTGTTATGTATATGGAAGCATATCTCCTATTGATCTATGGCAACGCATATTCCTCTCGAAATAATTATATATACAGTGTGTCTCACTTTTCATGGAAGCACCTCGTGCTATTGAGTCGCGATGGAACTACCCATATTCTTGGTAAATCATTTTAGGGGTTAGAATAGGCACCAAATTTATTTGAATTCCATTGATCAGAATTCTGGACTGATGGAATTTCTGCAAATTACAAGCTCTTAGGATTACCCATAGCTCTATGGGAGCTTGGGAGCGTATATCCAAATCCTAAATCGATTTTTCGATATAAATGCTCATTCAGTGAACTCTAAAAGCCAATGATAACTGGAAAAATGATTTAGCGTGCGGACAGAAACGTTTCCATGCTCAATTTTTTTTTCTATATACCTTATATCTAGAGAAAACTGACGAAACTGTTATGTTTTATGTAGATAATAGATATAGGTGATGGATTCTAAGATACCATCTATTGAACTATTATCATTTCATGAAACAATTTCATGTGTTTTATGAAAAAGGTATAAGAGATAATTATGACATGCGAAAAATATATATCTGAAATAATATACTTAATCAAGGAGCATGACTCAAGATGAAATAAATGTAACACTCGTAGTTTGTTCTTGGAGTGAAACGAATAAACAATTCTTTGCTGAGATATATTCGATAATCATAAAAAAATCGACCTCTACAGCGTTCCACACTGTAAATGTCATTATCTCTCAATGGACATCATTAATTGCTCACTCCCCAAATATCACCATAACTGCTGGAGTGCTGGAAAGTCCGAGTAATCATGATGAATATCAAAGTACCTGAAAGTTCAATGCGTGTGAAATATTTCGATATTATTATTTTCATTATTATCTATTGTTGACTCGAGAGACATAGATACGTGACACGTTCTACACATTGTGTTTAGTATTCTTCTGTGGATTAGTCTGTAATTAAGCCATGCCTGATACGTCTACCCTGTAATAATGGAAGAATTCACACTGAGGCGTACATTTGCCAGTACATCTTGGGGTCAACACCCTCATAACAATAATTATTATCCTCGGTATTATGCTCATGAATTGAATAGTTGTCTGTTGTTATAAAGTCTTAGATCTTCCGACATATTACCTAGTGCATGTCTTAGAGGTGTGGTATTCGAAATTGAAATGTACCCAAATGAATTTAAATCATGATAATTCACCTTTCAGAAATATCTCCTGATGATGGTAATATAGCCGAAAACGTTTTGCCTTTGGTAGTTTGTCATATTCATTATAATTTTGTTACGTTGATTCAGAACTGCTTTTCATCCCATAGAATCACATCAACTGAAAATAGTTTACTTAGCACCAATAGAATCAAGATTGAACTCTGAAATATAAGATTAACGAAAAATATACATATCTCAGTGAAACTTGAACATTCGACATCCGTATTGAGATATATTGATTTGAAATTCGGTCTAATAGGTACCTACAATTCAAAAACATGCGTTTTCCTAGTTTTTTGACGTAGGTATTCAATTATTTTCACCTGAGGCATCATTCATCAAGAGCTATCGAAACACCCTAGTACGGAGTCTCTTTGACTACTCCTCGTAAATCTTTCATCCACTCTTTTTTCCTCTCTTCGCAAACGGATGAGGCACGTACAAAGATCCAGCGGGGTCAAGGAAAAGGTCAGCTGACCAAAGTAGACATTACGATGCGCCTGATTCATTATTCTCCGTCATTTCTTCGCCTCTTCTTATCTTTTTACCTCGCTTAGGGCCATAAGGCCAATCGATGAGCAGGCGAAAATTGAATAATATTCAGAGAATGACTTGGGCCAAGGATAGCCTACTTCGTCGATGTCACCAGTAGTTTCCCTATTTACTTTTATTTGAGTAAGGAAACAAAATAGTAATTTACGTAACAAGTCCGGAAAATACTGTTTTTTTGGATGAGTGGACAAAATTCTAGGACGAGCGTAGCGAGTCCTGGAAGTCTGCGAGTCCAAAAAAACTGTTTTCGGGCGTGTTGCGTACACAATTTTTTCGGCAACCGTGTAGAATAACAAATCAAAGAAACACATTTCTTTATTAGAACAAAATTTCGAACATTTCAATTCTTATTTATATTAATATTTATATTAAAATTAGAACAATTGTTAATATTGAATGGATTCAATTTGTTTGAAATGCTTGGTATATTTAATTGCCTTTTGTTGAAGTCAGAACAAGAAGGTAAAGTTTCCGTTTCACATTGATTGTTTTCATCTGATAATTTTTGAATGTTAGCTAATTTTATGTCAGATAGCTGTCAGTCGTTATTTTGCTGCTATGGTAATGATCAACTGCATTTATCAAAACCATACTACCAAGATTTTCATATTTACAATGACAACAACGATGTGATTCTTCCCGGCCTAGTCCGGGAAGTACGTACTTCCCGGACTAGGCCGGAAAAATGCCACTTTCTCAAAAAAAATCGTCTGGAAAGTACGTACTTTCCGGACGGTTGCCGAAAAATAGTATTATTGCAAAATTTTCGAGTCTAACAGAGAGACTTTTGATATGAATGAAACATACTATTTTTTTCTGCAACCAGAATTATTGATGAAATATAAGTGAAATAACCACCATTGCGGCTCACGCAAATCTAGGAGGGAATAGGCCAATAAGGGCAATAAGATGAAAATAAGAAGAAGAACTATAACCTAACCTCTATTTCTCCTGGTCTAAAAGATTAAAGTATTTAGAAATTGGTTGATTTCCATTTGAGAGATAATATATGTTATTAGAGGGGAAGTACTGGAAGTTAAATATATCATACTTAGCAACTAAAGTTAGAAAAAGTCAAAAAAAAATGTGCTGGCCAATTGCTACAGGAACAGATTTTTTGTAGCTGTTGACGAATCAGGTTTATCAAATTTTCAAGTGTAGTTTAGATATCGATATCAGAAATGGATTGAATATTATATTTAGGAATGTAATTGATCAGTTTCTTGTTGAACATAATGAATATGATGTTATTTATTCTCAAATGGGTTAGTTTAGTTCTTTCTGAAATGATGATCATAACATGTCACAAAGCTATATGCGATACCTCATTTTAAATCCTAGGATTTGAAAAATCAACTTCATCTCCTAAGCACTAAGAATGTTGCTTAGCAACATAAATATTAATAATTTTGTTGTGTCAGAACAAAAATGAACGACTTTTGAGTCGGTTGCAGAAAAACATAATTATTTTCTTTGGTGTGTCATCTATAGGTTTGCATAATATAAGAACGCTTCAATAAATGACACGGGTGACAGCTATTGGAGCAGGATACTTTTTCGTTAGTAACTTTTCATTTATGAAATGATACCTCTTTCATTCTTGAGTAATAGACACATCGGGACACATAGATGTCCAATTCATGGCTTTTCCATTTTTCAATGATTAGCTTAGCCGAGCTATCAGCCACTGCCAAGTTCTGTAACTTGGGAGATTTGTTTCTGGAGTGTTTCTTCCTTCTGCCGCATGGTGTCGCCACTTCCAACTGGCTCTTGTAACGCGGCTCAGTGAGGTCAAATAGACGCGACTAAAATGCATTGGGACAGGCAACGCTTCGGGTGGAGATCTCACGGTCTCTACTCGGATAAATAACCTGCTCTGATGGGAGCCAATAAGCCCTGTAGGTTGTCAAGCCTGCCTGTCTCGATGTGAATTTGTCACGTCTTATAGGAAGAAAGAAACATTTGCGATCTGCATTCACAGTGTGAATCGTTGCATGGACTACGAGCAGATATAATTTAATGTTCTGCGTGGTATTTACCAGGAAAGTAGTTGTTTTCTGCTCGTAGTCTATCAGACATTCAATTTCAAACTATGTTTGATATTTTTAATTGGATAGACTATTTTCTCTTTTGAAA